>OX421266.1:14576318-17020485 GCA_949125355.1 Agriopis leucophaearia | reverse complement strand
TGTTTCTACCCTAAAATGTAAGTAACCCTAAGCATGAAAATATTTCAACAACAAACATAAAAAAATAAATTTTATAACCCTCCGTTATAATCTACGCTAATATTATAATGAGGAAAGATTTGTATTTTTGTGTTTGGATTTTTTGTATGTTTGGATTTTTTGATGTTTGTAACGTATTAACTCAAAAACTACTGGACTAAGATTTTAATAATTTTCAAACGACTAAACAGGTTTTCTTAAATTATAGCACTCAATCAGTTCTCTAAAACAAAATCGTTTCGAACATTTGGGAGCTACTATGACACAAACGACAACGATTTGGGTCAACATGTATGTACTACGTACTGCTCAAGAATGGAACTTCGTCCCCTTGTTTCTTGAAAACTACAATCTAGGCATCTTCAAGGCTAGATGAGTGTTGTAAGTGAATTGATTTCTTCTATATCAACTTCTTCCAACCTCGGCCACACCGTCGCTTACCATTGAGCGAGTTGGTGGACAAATATAGATCAGATATTCTATCACAAAAAGTTAGGCACACAGATACACACATTAAACTTATAACGCCCCTACAGTTACCGGTTAATTAATAAATAAGTTAACAGCACTATGTTCACGAGAAAATAGTGCATGTAACTGAACAAAAATATCGGGAGCTCTTTCCACAACCTTACCACGGTAAATCTCATAAATAATCATATAACTGTAGTGAACAACCGTGATAGTTTAAAATAGTGTTTTAAAACACCCCTCTTTTTGCATTGGAGATTAAAAACAAACAAATCAGGTCATAAATTAAAGGGATCTATATGTGTCTACTACAATAATTTTAAGTGTGGAAACTCTTCAACGAAAAATCAACCGACACTCTGGCTTTGAGATGACGGATATAAAAGAAAAATAGAAAAATAACAGTGAATCAAACTATAACAATCTGCATCGTCAACAGCGAACCATAAAGTTTCTTTTACATCAAACTTTTACAATACAAAAAAATAATAGGACAAAACCCTATCTTCAACGATGCAGTTGAAGATTCATCAAAAACACTCCTCGGCCCCACATTTCCCGTGGCTGAGCGCCATTGTCCGCGAGTCAAGACTCTCCACCCTTGAATAGGGTTTTGAATTCACCTGAACATGATGCTTCTCAATATCGAGTGAATCTTCACCCTCCAAATGGGACGGTACTCATCTACAACTTTACGAAGTAGAGAATATTTTTGAAGTGCCTACCCACATTAAAAAAGTTGGTATCTTAATTATTTATCTAGTAAACATATTGAATTATTTTTACTCCAATTAAATTTCTTTGTATAGTTATATCTCATTTGGTATCATTATTTATACAAATTAAGTTGGATATAAAGTTTTTTTTTTAGTGAAAACTTATTTAGCGCGTTAAGCACTTTTTGGGTGAATAAAAATCATGGAACTCGCGTCATCGTCACGCTGTTCGGTGTATTTTAAAACAGCGCCATCTCTTGTAGAATAGGTGAATTACTACTTAAGTTTTCACTTCTGACGTGTAGTCTGTGTGACTGATGTGTTTTTTTTTTCTTAAGAATGATGTAATTATAAAAAAATCCGACATCAATACGTCATACAAACTCATAAAATGTCGAATAATTAAGAAACACAGGAGATGTGAGTTAGACTCCCTACACTGTTTCTAAATTATTGTTAACATCGTTTAAAATGATGATTTATTTAGAGACAAACTTATAATTATAGTGTCGCCCTACATATACATACTATTATCAATTACAGCAAATCAGTTTCACCTTAAATTATATTTTTTATTTGTTTTAAACTACCACGGTTGTTCACTACAGTAATATGATTATTTACGGGATATTCTTCAGTATTCCCGTGAACATAGTGCATGTAACTGCGCCAAGATATCGGGAGCTCCTTCCACAACATTACCACGGTAAATATCCCTTAAATAAGCATATAACTGTTTTTTGTTTATTTATCACGAATTTGTCCGCGTTTGACCACCTGACTAACTGGGAAATAATTGTTAAGGAGGCTCTTCTCGTCTGTAGCTTTCTGGCTAGTACATTTTCACCTTGTTGAAGATATAAAATCAGTGGATGTGAATTTCCAAGAACAGACAAAATAATCTCTTGGTGTCTATCATAACATTTAAAATGTGATATAAGTAATATTTAAATTTGACGGAGTAATATAGTAGCAAGAATTGTCAATTTGAAATATTTAAATTTGACGGAGTAATATAATAACAAGCTTTGTCAATTTGAAATATTTAAAATTGACGGAGTAATATGGTAACAAGCATTGTCAATTTGAAATATTAAAATTTAATGGAGAAATACACAGAACGCTACATGTTTTCTTTAGACGCAGGTTACTTAATATCACGCACGGAGAAAGGCCTAAACATAACCTTTATGACGTCACGTAGCACACTGACGCCGTAGTCGCAGTATGATGTCGTACTTGACGTCACGTCGGACGTTATGTCGTAAACTACGGCGAAACTAAAATGTTTGTAAAGTCTATTCAAGGTTGGACTGAAGCATTCAAGATTTCGGTTCTTGTTATAGCGTTTTTACAAGCTTTTATTTAACTTGCAATGTTCGTATGGTAGTTTTTATGTTTAGGTCAAATCTTGCAAGCTGAATTAGAACAAGTTCCTATTAACTGATTTTGCTTAAATTTAGCATAAATTAGTTCTGGTGACAATACAATACGCAATATTTTAATATTTTTAAAATAGCAGCCGCCATGAGATGGCGGTAAAAAATCACGTTTGTTGTATGGGAGCTTCCCTTAATTATTTGTTTTATTTTAATTTATTTTTAAAGTGAATATATAACTGAATATTCTTTGAATATTTCATGCGTCTACCTGTTGCCGTTATCAATATCGAGCAAAAATGAGCAAAACAAAATTACGTTTGTTGTATGGGAGGTCCCTTAAATATTTATTTTATCCTGTGTTTTAGTATTTGTTGATATAGCGGCAACCGAAATACATCATATTATGCCAAAATTTTATCTGTCTAACTATAGTTAGACAGTTTAAATTTTCGATACAGCCTGGTGATACACGGACAGACTGACAGACGGGCGGACAGCGGAGTCTTAGTAATAAGGTCCCTTTTACCCTTTGGGTACAGAACCCTAAAAACATGTCCATCAGGCGACCCATTAGCCCCATTATTTTCTGAGTGTCTTCAAGTCAAGAGTGAATCGGTTTCTTCTAGGCAAGCGTGATCCACCGTAGGCCGCATCATCGCTTAACATCAGGCGAGTTGGCGGCCAAGCGCCTATTCTACAGTATAAAAAAAAATCGCTTGTTTCTTAACTAGGGCATAAAAACACATGTTCAAGAGGCGACCCGTTAGCTTGTTTCCCGCCTAGGGCATGAAAACACATGTCCATCAAGCGGCCCGTTAGGTTGTTTGTCACCTGTGGCATAAATAATTATCAATATAAAAAACCAACTTCATCGGGACCAAACTAAAATTGGAACAAATGGGAAGCATAAGCTTTCAAATAAAAAAAGAATCATCAAAATCGGTTCATCCAATCAAAAGTTCTGGGGTAACAAACATTAAAATAAACAGTCGAATTAATACCTTCCCCTTTTTGGAAGTCGGTAAAAAAAACGGCTTGAATTGCGAACTTCACTTTTTGTAGACTGTTGAAAACGATTGAAGTTCAGAGCCCTCTTTAAAGAAGTTTCATATAAATTGTATTTGTATACTCAGTTACTCACATACCTGATAAGTCAACCAGATTTGACACACAAAAGGAAAAGTGAAATACTATTTTCTTAGTTCTATTTTTGTATCTCTAACAAAACTGGGTCAATCGTGTTTACATTTGTTATTTTGATATTTGACACAACACGTAAATAGCTAGAAATAACACTGTCCAACAATTTTATCTGAGAAAATAAATTTATTATAGCAAAAATGGGGCAATCTTGTTTATATTTATTTTAATATTTAATATCATATATATGTAAATAGGTGGAAATAAAACTGTCTTGCGATTTTAGTAGATAAAATTTATGTATTTAGTGGAAAACAAGCGAAAGAATCTTAGAATAAGAATAGAAATAAAAAATAAAAATCTACGCAATCAATGTAATATTATTTGAATATTTATGTAATTGTTTAGGTACAAATGTTGCATTTTGTTAATCTAGATAATTATTTAGAGACTTATGGGTTCTTAAGTTTCAAAATTTTTTAGAACTGTATTTTCACACTACAACAGTAAAGCCAAAATAAAATTGTTGTAGTGAA
This sequence comes from Agriopis leucophaearia, assembly GCA_949125355.1. NCBI lineage: Eukaryota > Metazoa > Arthropoda > Insecta > Lepidoptera > Geometridae > Agriopis > Agriopis leucophaearia. Next base: position 17,016,201 of record OX421266.1, on the reverse strand, counting down.
AGTGTAATCAACTGATTTTGAGTATTGAAGCATTAGTAGATGCTTTAAGGTTCAGGAATGATCTTTGGGGAGTTAAATTACTCCGTCAAATTTAAACATTTCAAATTGACAATGCTTTGTTATCACATTCCTTCGTCAAATTTAAATATTTCTAATTGACAATACTTATTACCATATTCCTACGTCAAATTTAAATATTTCAAATTGACAAAGCCTTAAAAATTAGTAATTTTACCGTTCTTATAGTTCGTAATATTGAAAAAAAAGAGTGGAAAAGGTGACATTTGAACACAAACGATAATTTTACTGTGCTAAGGTATATCTACCTTGTTTGTCCGATCTGAGATATGTTCAGTCTACGGGTCGTTAGGCAATGTAGGTTTTTTTTAAGGTAAAATTGGTGCGCTTGGCCGCCAACTCGCCTGATGTTAAGCGATGATGCGGCCTATAATGCGGCCTACGATGGATCACGCTTGCCTAGAAAAAACCGATTAACTCTTGACTTGAAGACAGCCAGATTGTAACTATCGGAGAACACCCATTCAGGCAGCGCATTCCACAGACTAGCAGTTCGCACAATAAAAGTCGAAGCACTTCGTACGGGTTTTCGGAATGTCAACCATAAAGCGGTGTCGATTTTTGGTGCCCGCTCTGGCAGTCTGATAGAAAAATGGGCAGGAGGGAATTAAATCATACAGATCTGATGTACACTCTCCAAAATGTTTCCGATAAAAAACCGATAGACCAACAACTTTGCGCCGATGCTCAAGACTAAGAAGCTTAATCTGAACTAGGGCATCGTTGCTGATGAGCCTCTTGGCGCGCTTCTCAATTGACTCCAACGCCCTGAGGTTAAGTACCAAATTAAACTGTAAATTCCACACTGAAATATAGATTCACTGTCAATAGTTTCAGCAACATAAACAAGGCAGGTGCTAAACGCACATTTACAACGGTCGAAACACATAACAGAACAAAACCCAAGCGACATATTGGTGCATTTGAGCCCCAATGTAGATCAACATGGTCGTACCCGGGATTTGGGTAATTTATTTGCGAGGCTTCCGAGCGGCATCGAGTCTCTTTCATACTGCCAATGAGTTAAAAAAAATGGAAGTAGCATGAAAAGTATCTACGTTCAGCCCTAAATAAATTATGTTATTTTATTCCGTAATCATACAGTGACATAATTATCAATATAAAAAACGGGCTTCATAAAAATTACAGAAATGAAGTTCGACGCGTTGACATAAATAAGAATGTTCAATCACATATCTGTCACAATACCTGGCGACAGAGTTTCCTTCTCGTTTCCGTTCTACATACTTCTCTTTTCTGCGACTATAATCATGCCAAGTTTGACGCTTGTACGATTACCATTTTTACACTAGAGCAAAATACGTTACGCAATGCGTTTAAAAAATATGGACAGACAGACGGACTGACGGACGAACGGTAAGAAAAATAGCGTAGGTTTAGTAATACGTTCTCATTTTTACCCTTTAGATAGATAAACTCTTTATTGTTCTCACCACAAATTACATAATACACGATAAAACAGTTTATACAAACTAGCGCAACAATCGGCGGCCTTATCGCTAAGAGCGATCTCTTCCAGGCAACTTTAGGATGGAGAGGATTCATACAGGAGGTAGAAGGCGGGGCGTGCAATAGTGAAAAATGTGATACATTCTATTAATAACCCTTTACGAAACCCTAAAAATCAATAAAAACATGTCACTTCCATGTTGCCTATCTCAGGCCATCTGGTCTCTCAACAGCCATTTACCGTTACGTACCTGTTTCGATTACCTGCCGTCACAGTTACAGGGTAAAAGTATCGGCATCTAATGTAAGGGTTACGGATCTCGAGAGACTTGAGGATAGGAATGGGTAACATAGATTTTTCGAATATTCTTTTAAATAATTGTTTGAATGGAAAAAAAAGCGCAACGTGGTACAAAATAACGACATAGCATAATATACACATAAAGCACACACAAAAGCAGTAGCTGATAGTCCGAAAATCGAGTTGAGTGGAGTTTTTTTATGATACTGAGTGACGAGACGAGCGAATTCGCTCGCCTGATGGCTCTTCACGCTTGCTCATAACAGCTCAACGCCACTCAGAATTTTGAACTTCAACAGTTCAAAACCCTGGATGGCAATGCACTGCGCTCGTCACCCCGAGATATAACATGTCAAATCTCTGTAGTATTATGGGATAGGCCTATACCCAATGTTCAGCAGCATGTTTTATTAAGTAACATAATATTAAGTAACACACTATTAAGTCACACTAAATTTCGTGTTCGTACAACTTACAGTATTCAAAATAGCGCCAATTTACTAATGACAGCAAAGAACAACAAAACAGGTTTTATTCTAATGCTAAACTGCTTGTCGAAAATGTCGACCAATCAAATCTCGAGGAGTTATTTGCGCAAGGAGTTTGAATCGAGTATTTTTTGAGCAAGGAGGTTGTATAGCATTGAGATGGAGGTAGAATACTCGTATATTGGTGTATTCTAGATTCATACACTAAAATAGTGAATAAAAGCTAAATGCTTTTTATTCACTATTATAAGTGAATAGGTAAAATAAGCTATTTAGAGGGGGAATGGCAAATAAATAATATCGTTACAAGGTTATGTTGTTGAACTTTGATGAAGTATCAAAAATATGATACATTAAATTGGCCCTACTTTAAAAGATTAATCACTACATAGTATAAAACAAAGTATCTTCCCTCTGTCTGTCCCTATGTATGCTTAGATCTTTACTACGTTTTAAAATAAATAGTGATTCAAGAGGAAGGTTTATATCTATTATACATGGATAATATAGTAGGGGACATAGCGGTTGCAGTGGTACCGGCCGGGGGGCGTTGTTTATAAAGACATCGTGTAGTATCGTTAGTATCAGCATTGCACCCGTGCGAAGCCGGGGCGGGTCGCTAGTAAATGATAAAACTGTAATTATTCGAATGAATTTATTTTAAATCATTCAATGTTTTTTTACCTCATGTCTACTTGTGGGAAGAGATTGAGAGGATCCTGTTCCTGGCTAATAAAGAGTTGCTGTGTGGTGTTTTAGTTTTAAAAGGATTTTGTATGTATGAGAAGATAGGGAGGGGTTAGTTTTTGAATGTGGCAACTTTCATTTCCATAGGGAGCCTCAGCAACAGGTGGGTTTATTATGATGAATCCATTGAAAAGTTTGGAGGGTCGAGGTACAAGTAGGTATAGAAGTCTTACTACGTACATATAATTTTATGATTCTTATTTTGTAGAGGAACCTACACCTTGAACTTCCCTGCTCTCTGGACCTTTGTACGCCTGGGTAAGTAATTTGCCATAAATAAAATAAGTATATGTTTGATAAATTTTATTTAGTACAACGAAAAAAACACAATATTGCAAATTCACCAGACTAATAAAAAAGCTTTTCAAAAGAAATTTAATAAGACTAGTAACAAAAAGCTCTTCCTCCATCTTTATAATAATCTACGAAATATAAATGCCTTTTATATTTGACGATACGAACGCGAAAACGGCCACAGGCAAAGTGAGAAAATACACACGACACGACATAACTACATTTTATAACTTTGAAGCAATGACAGGTGTAGCTGATCGCATAAATAAATAAAATATCTGGGACATTATTGCACACATGATCATCAGAATCTGACCCCAAACAAAGCAAAGCTTGTAATATGGCTGCCAGAGACTGATACACATACATAAATATATTTCTAAATACATACTTAAATAGATATTAACATCCACATAGAACAAACACAAATGTTCATCACACAAATGTTTGTCCTAGGTGGGAATCAAACCCACGCCCCCAAGCGCAGAAGGCAGGTATAACCGGGTGAAATAGTGGGTATAAACGTAAATCAAAATATATCATAAGATCTGAACATCCGATCAGAAAAACACGGGAGATATTATGGTAAGGTGGCTTTGCGGGTTCGAACGCATCAGGCTTGAAGCGTTTAGTAAAACTCGTCGTGCTTTTTTTGCATATGGACTATTACATAATTTTTTTGGTGCCGTTGCTAGTATCTTAGCATGCGTGAAAACAGGAGTAAGTGTGTGCATGTGCACATGTAAATGTGTACTTACAGTCGGTACTCGGTATCCATATGCACTCTCAATATTATAAATACGAAAGTAACTCTGTCTGTCTGTTTGCTACATAATCACAGCTAAACGGCTTTACTGATCTCGATAAAGTTTTGAGAGGTATGTATCATGAGGACGGACATAGACGGACATTTTTTTTTGAAGAAATTGCGGCCGAAGTCCCATATACAGCTAGTAGTGAATAATAATCAATATAAAAAGACTTCATAAAAATGACAGAACTGGACCAAATATGCGCCCCCTAACCCATAGCGCGTGCATTAATTAGACACTATCGGTTTTAGAGAGCGTATGCCTAATTTAGTACTGAGATGTTCCAACAGATGTCTCTTACAATATTTTTTGTGTGGAAATGACTTTTTAATTAATACATTGTAAAAAAATAGGAAAACTGGACAAATTGAAATAGGACCAATCGGAAAGCACCAGCTTTCAAATAAAAAAAGAATCATCAAAATTGGTTTACCTAGTCAAAAGTTCTAAGATAACAAACATAAAAAAGTACGGTCGAATTGATAACCTCCTCCTTTTTGGAAGTCTGTCAAAAAGTGGATGAAACACGGAAACATTTGAACAAGATCAATAATAAATTTGTAGGTACTGATTCAAATCTCCCTAGTTTGTCTGACCTGAGTCAGGCCTGGCGCACTCCCACTTTAGGTATGAAGCTACAAGTAGTCGACTGGTCGGACTTGCCATGCCCGCTGCCGCGCTATAGACAGAGATAACGCGACAAGAGTTACGCGAAAGACAGAGAGGCAACTTCTAGGTTAATAAAGCAGTAGGTATTTAGCGCTCGCACGTCCTCAATTGGACTTTATTGTGTAGTAGTAAGAGTCGCTATTTATTTCAATGCTTTTGCGGAGTGAACCTTCTGTGCTTGTACTATAAGTATTCTGTGCCTGAGTGAGGTCTGGTCGTCTAGTCGCTGTCGCCAATTGTAAATGAGACTGCTGTTCTTGTGAGTTTAATTTTCATCCCGTCTTTTTGATCTCGTCGTTTGTCCCACCTTAGGAGAATACTCATTACTTTCGAGATGTAAATTGAAATTCGTAATTGTGTGCAGAAAACCGTGATGAGATGGTTCATTAACGTTGACATTATATTTTCTATAATGGCTATTGGTGCATATGATTCTATGGGGGAAATTTATGGAGTACTTTATATCAAACTACGGGTTTTTTTTAAACTTCGGACTAGCTGTTGACCGCGACTCCGTACGAGTAGATTTTCATATTAACTTTCAACATCCTCTTGGCCCCCTTAGTTCGGCCTTTTCACAAAATTCTTTCTTAGCAGTTCTGTAGGTACCTGTCAAATTTTACCTTAGTAGATCATGTAGTTTATCAATGTCGTGATGAGTAAGTGAATGTGTGAGTGGTAGGTATTTCGCATTTAAGTACCTTATACAGATTATTCGTAATATTCTCTTCTAATCCTATTTTTATTACTATGCTGATTTATTAAGATTTATCAATATAAAAAACCGACTTTATAATAATTCCAGAGCAAATTGAAATGGAACACGGAAAGCACCAGCTTTTAAATAATATACAAATCATCAAAATCAGTTCCCCCAGTCGAAAGTTTTGAGATAAAAACATAAAAAAATAAGAATTGAGATTTTTGTCCTTTTTGGAAGTCGGTTAAAATATGCATACTTGGAAACTTAATCTTAAATAATCTTTAATTATTTGAAATAAAGTTCTAACTTATGAAATTACTTATTTTCTTACGAACTATTTATATATCCTTATTTTCTTTTCTTTACGTCTTACAGCTGCGCACCCGAGATACCGTTTAATGTCCGACTGCGGTAAAAACAACTGCTGCTGCGACCGAGATTATAATATTGGAGTTTCAATTGCACAAGTTTCAACAATTTGCGGGGATACACTATCGTGGGCGTGAGACTCGCGATGCTGTGGCTGCATTTGTGCTGTAGGCTGTAGAGCCACAAAATAAATAGGTAGGTACAGAATGCCAGCTTCGGCAGACCTTGATTTTACTAACGTGAGCGCAACCTAGTACGGTTGCGTATAGGTTATTAAAATACGCTAGGGTTGGCAAAGCAACTTCATTCTAGTTATATGATTATTTACGGGATGTTTACCGTGGTAAGGTTGCGGAAGGAGCTCCAGATATATCGGCACAGTTACATGCACCATGTTCACGGGAAGACACAATACATGCAACTGCGCCGAAATTATTGGGAGCTCCTTCCACAACCTTACCACGGCAAATATCCCGTAAATAATCATATAACTGTAGTGAACAACCGTGAGAGTTTAAAACAGTTTTCAACTTCAATGTTTTGCGGACGGAAGCGGCGTAGCCGGACCGGGCGGCTAGTCTATACCTACTAATATAAAGAGGAAAGATTTGATTGTTTGTTTGTTTGCATTGAATAGGCTCCGAAACTACTGAACCGATTTGAAAAATTCTTTCACTGTTGGGAAGCTACGCTATCCCTGGGTGACATAGGCTATATTATATTTTATAGCGAGGCCGAAAGCCGAGCTTAATCCCGTGTGAAACCGGGGCGAGCGGCTAGTTGCAAATAAACTTATCATAAAGTATCAAATATAGCCATTGTACCGTGAAAACAGACGACTTCAGCAGTGCTAGAGAGAAGTTTGACAAATTAGTTTATACTTTATGACCACAAACTTTGTTTATGTGTTACACGGAAATAGCATTCGGGAAGTTTCAGCGCTAATGTTAGGCGTGATTTGGTATGCGGGTGGTTTGTTGCCAACTTTTCATGATAGTTCACACATGCATATGCAATGTAAAGGAAGTTCATATTATTATAATTTACTCAGTGTCTTTATTCTCGCTTATTTTTGACCTGTTTTTAAACTTGTATAGTAGATATATATTTCACGTATTCCTAGTTCAGTCTAATAGTTCGGTTTTGTTATCGGATACGTTTCGGAGAGCGTGCATCGGATCTGCATGATCTAATTCCCTCCTGACCAGTTTTCTATCGGATGACTAGGGAGGCCCGCAAAGTCAACACCGTTTTACGGCTGATATACCGATACGAAAAATGTTTACGTTGAACCAGAAATAATATAAATAACTGGCCAAGTGCGAGTCGGACTCGCGCACGAAGGATTGCGTACCATTATCTAAAAAAACGGCCTAAAATTCACGTTAGTTGTAGTTGTTGGCAGCCCCCCTTGAATATTTGTTTTATTTTAACTAAATCATCATTTATTTTTTAAGTTAATGTATAACTAAATATTCAGTGAATATTTCAGGTGTCTACCTGTTGCCGTTATCAATATCGAGCAAAAACGAGCAAAATAATCACGTTTGTTGTATGGGAGCCCTCTTAAATATAGATTTTATTCCATTTTTTTTTTGTTATAGCGGCAACAGAAATACATCATCTGTGAAAATGTCAATAGTCTAACTATCACAGTTCATGAGATACAGCCTGGTGACAGACGGACAGCGGAGCCTTAGTAATAGGGTCCCGTTTTACCTTTTGGGTACGGAACCCTAAAAACATGATTTAATGGGACAAACTATTTAAATTATTGCATTGTCGTGAAGAGCCATCGGGCGAGCGACTTCACTCGTCGCGTCACTCAGTATTATAAAAAAAATATATGTCATCTGTCCTTGATAAGTGTACAAATTTCAATTTAATTCAACGTGTTGAAGTAGGTAGTCGAAAATCAAGTTCAAAGATTCCGTTACACACGAACACACGCACACGCACACACACACGGGCACACACACACACACACAGGCGCGCGCACACACACACACACACAAAGACACACTCATATGGTAGGGTTTCATAGCCAATGCCATATAAATGAGTTCCGATTCATACATAGTTCAGAATTTGGTGGTTTTATGGAAAAGGTGGTTGCGAAAGGAACGAAATAAGGTTGCAAATGAAAAATGTAGGTTCATTTGAGAGTATAGGGTAGAAAGGGGTAATTGGGGTCACTTCTGCAAAAAAAAAGAATTAAAAAGTTAAAATGAACAAAATCTTTTTTACAACCGCCTCATAACAAAATTTATTTAATTAGCTATCATTTGAGATCAGTAATCATCACATTAATAATCATCTTTGGGAAAAAAAAAAGTACAAAATAATAACTGTTTTGACTCCCATTGCACTGAGGTACGGTAATTGAAGTCACCTTGTGGGCAATGAGGATCATACAAAAATCTAACACAAATCGCAAACATAACCCTTGGCAGACTCCCACCTAGAATAATCTGCGTGAGCCCATAAGCCACATGAGGTACACCTGTAGCAAACCTCATAATTTCTGCCAAATTCGTTGCAGATTAAGCATGTGTTTCCTCCGTCTTCAGCATCATCTAGTTCATCATCTTGACATAAATCATCAGTATACGTCTGATACAGAGGTATCGTTTGATTCCTGGAGAACCTTCCTCTTTACTCTTTTCCCCTTCCCTTCCTTCCTTTGGTCCCCTTCTTTGGCATTTTCGTCTTCTTTCCTTGGCCCTTGCCCTTTCCCTTAGTTATATTTTTTCCCTTTCCCCTATCTTTTTCTTTGGGTGGGCAGACTGTTTTCTTTTTCTTATTTTCTTTTTCTATCAGGTTTTCTTTTATTGGCGTAGATGTTAAAATAACAAAATTATATTTTGCGTTTTACGTTGCGGGAAATCGTGGTCACTAGCGGGCAATGGGGATCACCCGATTCTCATTACCCACAAGTACTTTATGAAGAAAAAAAATCAAACACAAAACATATATTAGGAACATTTGGGATTTAAGTATGAAAACATTACACTGAATGTACAAGTAAAGGCATAAAAAAGTAACATACAGGTAGATCAATAACTATAATAATTACTGTTTATATTGTGTCCATGAAAATTTACATCGGCGAGCTGCAAAAACAAAACACACCTCTCATTCTCTAGGCTGTCGCCATACTTGCGCGGCGCGCTCGCAGAGACAACGAGGGGAACAAAGCGGGGCGGGGAGGACCGTTAACGCGTTTCTATTAGTTGTACTTTTGGAGATGTGTGGGTGACCACCATTACCCACCGACTCCCATTACCCGGTCTTCCCCTACGCGTACGAAGTAGCAGGATGCAACTAGTTAGGTTAGGTTAGTGTACTCTTGACTAATTTGTAAACCTTGTTCATATTACAATGTAAATCACAATTATCATAGATGTAATAGATAGCTTTAAAATCATAAAACTGAATTTGAAAACAGTACATTTTTTTTCGTGAAACCATTTAAAGTTACAGCTTTTCCACCAAAATAAAGTATCATACAAAACTTTGTTCATGCACAAAACTATTTGGCACAAATTGTTCTACGTCAATTGCAGATTCTGTTAAACTTGTCGCAAACGAAAAACAACGTGGCTTGTTTCATATTTGTTGTAAATGAAAGAATGGATCATACAAATAAGAACTTAGTCATTGTAAATCCCAAAGATAATGGAAAAAAAGTGAAAGAGTAAAAAAGGTGATGGTAAAAGTGATGCTGGTTATATAAGTATCAAGGAAAATATTACAAGTAAATCCCTTGACGAAAAAATATATCTATATCAAAATATAAAGAGGAAAAATTTGATTGTTTGTTTGCATTGAATAGGCTCCGAAAGTACTGAACCAATATGAAAAATTCTTTCACTGTTGGGAAGCTACACTATCCCCGGGTGACATAGGCTATATAATATGTTGTAGCGAGGCCGAAGGCCGAGCTTACACCCGTGCGAAGCCGGGGCGGGCGGCTAGTATTATATAGAAGGCAACTTGTGACTTTCTGTCAATTATTGCAGAATTGCAGCAATGTTACAAGCCAACAAGCAAACAGGGTGTCAATTCTGCAAATTAAAGTAAAATCACATTGATTTGCCACTCCCACGACTCTCCACTGACTCTCAATTACGAAAGTGGCAAAAAGGTATTCTGCTAAATCTTCAATGTCGTTTCAGTTGTGTGTAAAGGGAATCGTGTTGGAACTGCGTTCGATGTTGCCTGTCAAAATCTACCACGAGTTGTATTATTTTATACCATACTATCATTGTTTTTTTTTTGTTACTTAAAATATTATATTATTGATTGTATTGATTGTACATATCTTCCTCGTCAATATAATACACCAAACATAATTTTAAAATGTAATTTAAGGAAAAAACAATCCATTGATGCAAATGTCAAATAACTAGTAGAATACCAAATTATCAACAATTGTGATGACACTGGCACGCCATTACCGTACAGAATACCAAATATGTCAATAAGAACTGTCAGGCAGTTCGATGGCAAGCCATTGGAAAGCAACTGTTCTTAAAGTTATTTAAGAATGTCAAAAATAATTCCGACGACACACTACCGACACTCGTTTGAAACGTTTAACAAATAGCAGAATTGACACCCTGCTGTGCAAGTACCTACTGTTCTTTATCGATTTTTTTTTAAAATACTATTTGAAATCGATAAATTCGATAAAATGCCATTTGCGCTTTGATCGATTTTAGGGCGTTTTATCAAATTTGTCGATCGATAAGAATGGGACTTGACTTCGTCTCGGCGCAGTGCATCCAGTTTCACTCGGAACTTTGCCGTGAATGGTCGTGAACGAGTAGGTAACTCCTCTTGTGGAACCGAAAATGCAAACAAAAATGTATTCTTGCGTTTTTTTTACAAGATAAGGTAACTCTGCATTAAAATACCTCAAAAACAAGGATAAAAAAATTAAGCCAATATTTTACAAAATAATAATAATATAAAGTTAAATATTAATTATAGGTGGTTGATTGAATCAGGCGTTACTTTGCGGAAGTCCATTTTCAAAACTGTTTTAATGATGAATTTCTAGTGTAATTCCGCTTCTACGTCGCTTCAAGTACAATAAGGAATTTGTGATAAATATTTGTTGATAATGTTAATTTTATTGAGTTTAATTTTGCCTAACCTGATATAAAATATTAATTACATAAATTGAAAATTAACGTAACCTGAAACAAAAAAAAAAAAAAAAAATAATTAATTAATTCTGAATTATTTTTAATTATAAAATTATTAAAGTAATCTGAAACAAAAATTAATTAATTCTGTCACATGAAATATGATAATATTAAATCTGAAAACAAAAATGTATTAATTCTGAAACATTAAATATATATTAATTGGAATAACATGTATTTTAATTGAATTTAAAAAAGTAATAAATTATACCCGTTTCCTTAGTGCACTTTGTCGACACGTGTTTCGCCTCTTCACGAGGCATCCTCAGGACGTGTTGACTCGTCGAGCGCTTGGCCGAGAATGAGTAAACCGTTTTTTTTTTTTTTCTAATGTGACTTATTGCTGTTGGCTTTGCGGCCTCTACAGCTTGACCGGACTAGTTGGTGAACGCAGAGGGCGTTGGGCCAACATGGTTTAGATTTTGGGCGACAAGCGCAAGGGCACCTCGGAGGTACGAGCCTCGGCTTGGACCGTCGCCGGGAGTGGGAGATTAGACTTGCCCTGGCACCCCAGAAGGGGTGTGCCCTGTGGCCCTAGTAGGTTGTTGAACTGAATGATTATTTGGAGAGAATCTAACCGATCTTCTAACAGATCCTGGGGGTCTCCGATCCCGCCGGCGGGATCGTTGTGTGTGTGTGTGCCTGTGGTAACCGGCGCCTATACCAAAAACTGAATATTTCCTGTTGCCAGGAGCAGTCGGATCGGACGAGAGTCGGATCGGACGAGTACAGTCGGATCGGACGAGTGAGTAAACCGTTACTGCAACGGTCCTTTATATACCGGCGCTCGCGTGGTGTTGGCAGGTGACGAAACACCTCAGCAAAGGTGACGTAACGCTTGTTTGTTCATTCAGCAGTGAATCATCCATTCCTTGATGTTTAAAAATTTCTAATTGTTCGAGAACGCTCATACGAAACCCTTTTTCACACATATGTAGTACACTGAATGTATTATTGTCGTCCAAAACGTGACCAGTTTCTAACAGATGTTTTGCAAAATGTGACTTCTCTGGGTGGCCATTTCTGTATGCGGAAATGTGTTCCTTGTAACGTGTTTGAAAATTTCTCCCTGTTTGTCCCACGTAAACACTATTACACTCATCGCAAGTCAATTTGTAAACTCCGGACTTTTTCTCTTTGTTTATGGTATCTTTACCATTACATAGCCTTCGCATGTTATGGCTGGTCCGGAAAGCAACGTGTACGTTGTTTTTTCTGAGCATTTTTGCGATCTTTTCTGATGATGGCCCCAGATATGTCAAACTACCCACATATTTCTTTATATTTTCCGGTGGATGAGGGTACAACATTGATCTTATCCTGGTTTTCTGTTTCTTCTTAATCAAGTACAATCTACAACAGACAAATGGTGGATAACTTGATTAAGAAGAAACAGAAAACCAGGATAAGATCAATGTTGTACCCTCATCCACCGGAAAATATAAAGAAATATGTGGGTAGTTTGACATATCTGGGGCCATCATCAGAAAAGATCGCAAAAATGCTCAGAAAAAACAACGTACACGTTGCTTTCCGGACCAGCCATAACATGCGAAGGCTATGTAATGGTAAAGATACCATAAACAAAGAGAAAAAGTCCGGAGTTTACAAATTGACTTGCGATGAGTGTAATAGTGTTTACGTGGGACAAACAGGGAGAAATTTTCAAACACGTTACAAGGAACACATTTCCGCATACAGAAATGGCCACCCAGAGAAGTCACATTTTGCAAAACATCTGTTAGAAACTGGTCACGTTTTGGACGACAATAATACATTCAGTGTACTACATATGTGTGAAAAAGGGTTTCGTATGAGCGTTCTCGAACAATTAGAAATTTTTAAACATCAAGGAATGGATGATTCACTGCTGAATGAACAAACAAGCGTTACGTCACCTTTGCTGAGGTGTTTCGTCACCTGCCAACACCACGCGAGCGCCGGTATATAAAGGACCGTTGCAGTAACGGTTTACTCACTCGTCCGATCCGACTGTACTCGTCCGATCCGACTCTCGTCCGATCCGACTGCTCCTGGCAACAGGAAATATTCAGTTTTTGGTATAGGCGCCGGTTACCACAGGCACACACACACACAACGATCCCGCCGGCGGGATCGGAGACCCCCAGGATCTGTTAGAAGATCGGTTAGATTCTCTCCAAATAATCATTCAGTTCAACAACCTACTAGGGCCACAGGGCACACCCCTTCTGGGGTGCCAGGGCAAGTCTAATCTCCCACTCCCGGCGACGGTCCAAGCCGAGGCTCGTACCTCCGAGGTGCCCTTGCGCTTGTCGCCCAAAATCTAAACCATGTTGGCCCAACGCCCTCTGCGTTCACCAACTAGTCCGGTCAAGCTGTAGAGGCAGCAAGGCCAACAGCAATAAGTCACATTAGAAAAAAAAAAAAAAACGGTTTACTCATTCTCGGCCAAGCGCTCGACGAGTCAACACGTCCTGAGGATGCCTCGTGAAGAGGCGAAACACGTGTCGACAAAGTGCACTAAGGAAACGGGTATAATTTATTACTTTTTTAAATTCAATTAAAATACATGTTATTCCAATTAATATATATTTAATGTTTCAGATTTAATACATTTTTGTTTTCAGATTTAATATTATCATATTTCATGTGACAGAATTAATTAATTTTTGTTTCAGATTACTTTAATAATTTTATAATTAAAAATAATTCAGAATTAATTAATTTTTGTTTCAGGTTACGTTAATTTTCAATTTATGTAATTAATATTTTATATCAGGTTAGGCAAAATTAAACTCAATAAAATTAACATTATCAACAAATATTTATCACATATTCCTTATTGTACTTGAAGCGACGTAGAAGCGGAATTACACTAGAAATTCATCATTAAAACAGTTTTAATTATAGGTGCATAATTTTTTTCTTGAAGAAAAATATCACTTACCAGTGTGGTCTGTCTTGTCAATGTGATCGGGAAATCTAAACCGCGGTTATAAACAAAAGGCACGCCCACACCTCGTCCGCGCCGCGTTTTTGTGTTTATCTTGCGCCCCGTCCCTGGCATACATTTTGTATGAAATATGCTATTACTCAGTGCATATTTCGTACAAAATGTACGTGGCCATGCTGCGCCTGCGTCGGTACCTCAGCAGCGCACAGAAGAGGCGTCGGCCTCTTCTGTGTGAAATGTGTGTAACACGCGCTTAAAAATTCTAAAAAGTGCACCGAAACCTGCCCGAATCTAACCGTCAACCAACCAAACCCAAGTTTTCTGATTGAAATGATGAAACTTCACTTATATTCTTGTATTTATCAAAGAATAAACAACGACAGATAGCTGGCAAAGAATAACTTTTGTACTGAAGTGAGTAGCTAATCTTAGTGGTGAAGTTTTTAGGTTCTCAGAGATAGCCTACTACGGCTCTTTCTGACATCCTTGGTCTTTAGATTACTTAAGGTGATACGAAAATTGTTGGTTTTTCTTTACTTTATCATGTACAGCTATTAATCAGTAACTCACCACATTACTTACATTTGTCAATAAACTGGTTGAAACAGCAGAAATTTATTCATTGACAAATGTATGTAATAATATGCATTAAAGATAAATAGCTTAACGTGAGTTTGTAAAGAATAACAATCAATTTTCGCAAAAATCATGATTTTTTACAATAATTACCCGGCCCAGCTACAAGAACAAAAAAACTATTTGAAATTTGAATTTCCCGCCATACGTGAAACTTTCCACCGTAATAACCTACTCACCTGATAAAAAAACCTGGTGTAGTAATAAGTAACCTACCCTACTTGTCAGTTTGTGTTTTCTATTTCTGTTAACAAGTCTTGAACACGGTTTTATATTGCGACAAAAGGAAAAAGGTACAATGTTGAAAAACTTATGGCATTGGAAACTCTGAGATTGAATCCCAGTAGTTTCTGCAAAAATAAAAGCTATGTTATATACTTTGCAATTCATTTAGCGTGCAGTTGTGCTGATTGCACAAACTGTGGTGTCATTATCAGATTACGAAACAAATTTGAATATTTGCGTACAAAACAATTATTTTTGAAGTATCACAGGGGCCTTACCCCTAGCTTCACTTTTGCGAGACAACTTTTAGGAGGTACCTGATAGGTACCTAAAATTAACCAACTCATTTAAGCTGCATCGTTTAAAAGCGTCTAACTTGAATGAACGAAAATCCGTTTTACTATGCGTGTGTGCGTGAAAATAGCAAAGCTTGACGGCTATCAAATAACTACCGCTTATCGTAGTTGATGGTACCGTTTAGAAAAATAACACCTATGCGGGTCAACTTTTCGAGCTAGGGTTAAGCCCCAGGTCGCTATCAAGTGAGAGATCATTACAGGAAACTTTAGACCTGGGGCCTTAGGCCCAACTCTTTACGTGGGCCCGAATAGGTGCAGTTTGCAAATTCACGCACCGAGATAAGGTGGTGGTCAACCGCCGCCTCGGCTCAATTTTATCTATCGCGGTTGCCACCTTGTTGACGCTGTTATTGTGTTTAATTAACTTTTCATATTTATCTATTTTATACTTTATATATTAATATATTATCGTAATTGTAAGTAATTTAAGTATTAGTATGTATGTTAAGAATGTTTAAATTATTTATCACACTATTCAATATTGCACAATTCTACCAAAAATCTATTCATATTGACAAATCTAGAACCTACAAACTATTTGCATTAGCCCCCAAAAGCACATGTAGGTACTCTCAAATGGAATCTGTAACGGGCTGCTATCCAGATTTATGCCAGCTTCATTCACCACCAGGAGGAAAATCGAGGCGGGAAAGGGTCGCAAGAAATATTTCAATATGCCATTCACATTTTTTACGAGCGTCGTGTGTGCTGCCTCGCGATTGTACGGAACCACAATATTGGGTCGCGCTAGCATTCTCATTCTTTTCCGATAAGTTTATCGGAAATCTGGAAGGTTTTGCTGTAGGAAAGAAATGGATATCAAGTTGTAGTTAAGTGACATCTTCTCGATTAAAAATACCTACCTACCACAATTCCTAAAGACGAGTGTCGTTAACCAGTGTGTGTTACCAGTGATGACAAATGGTACAGAGATATGTAAGAATACCCTATATATCCAATTTTTAACTCGAGTGTATAAAGCCGGTCTATAAGTATTACGAATCACTTTTACAGAAATTATATTTATTTTATATTAGCAATTACTAAAATCGTCTTATTCGTTCAAATGTAGAATGCAAAGTGATGTCAGTCGCCGGCTCAGCACCATCCCTCGACCAACCATCCCCTCCAAGCCATCTTTCAGGTCGTTAGTAACGGTCCTTGATTGGTCGATGGTGCTACGCCAGCGCCCTCTGTGTTAAACTTAATTCAAATAACGAGTTGAAGTCAAATCAATGCGAATTATACAAATCAACAATGATGATATAGGTGGCGCTAATGTAGTTCTGACTTAAATATACGTAGGTAAAAAGCGAGGCGACAACAGATATAAATAAAAATTCGAGACATTTTTGCACACACGGTCATCTGACCCTTAACTTAACAAACGAGTACAGAGTAAGTGTTTAACTATACTATGCTATAGACAGGGATTGAACCGTAAACTCCAAACATATTCCGAGAAGCTGAATAAATTTAATATACAAACGCTTGAAACACGACGCACTTATGCTGACTTTGTATACCTATTTAAAATTTTACATTCAAAGATAGATTCCCCTTCCCTTCTCTCAAGTATTAACTTTAACGTTACTCCAAAAGTTCGCAACGAGTACTATTTAAAACCGAAAACTTTCTATCTGCGCGTGTATAAAAATAATACTTCCTTCTATAACTTAGTATAGTTAGAATGTGTCGCCAATACAATGAAATAGTCAAAATTCATTATATAGCTCTATAGACATTTTTGATCAATGTCTGCCCAGATTCAAGAGGAATATAAAGAAGATTGCATTCACGGCTCATGTGAACGTAGCTAACTAAAAGTAAAATCTATAGTTAATAACCTAATTTTAATTATTATAATTCGTAATATCATACTGCTTTTATAATAACCATGATGAATACGCATGTTTTGGGATATGATTTAGGTCACAATTGTCAACACACTTAATTTAGATTTATTATGACTAGATTCTGTTTTGTGTACCTCAATAAATAAATACATAAATAAACCTTGTACTATGGCTGCCCAGAGAATTATATAGATACATACTGTCTGTCTGTCTGTTTGTCTGTTTGCTACATAATCACGGCTAAACGGGTTAACCGATCTCGATAAAATTTTGCGAGGTAATAGTATATCATGAGGATGGACATAGGCAATTTTTTTCCTGAAGAAATGGTGGACGATGTCGCGGCTACAGCTAGTAAATATGTATATTTTTAAATACATAAACAAATATGAACACTCAGATATAGAACAAACACAAAATGTTCATCACGGTTATGTTTCTCATAGTTATATACCTGTTAGCTGCGCCCCGCGGTTTCACGCGCTTTATTTGTACCTCCTTGAAGCAACCCCTTTGGTAGCGATAGCAACCTCCTTTGACTTTTATGTATATTTTTTATTTTTAATAATGTTATATTATTATGTCAATGCATAGACACCAAATCTTGTTCTACATTAAAAGAAAAAAACAATTGATATGATTGCTACCAAACAAGACAGAATCACTCGCTGGGCTAATCTGAAGTTTGCTTCAAAAATCATCAAAATTGGTTCAGCCGTTCATGGGGAACATATAACAAAACAAACATACATACTACACCACCTTATATACATATATAATTATAGAACATAGATAGAGTAACGAAATTGAATTATTACGTTAATTAATTAATGTAGTTTTTTTTATATTTAATTTTAAAATAATTATTAAAATTTATTTCATTAAATTAAATTAATTTTAATTAATGTAACTCATATCACTTTCATTCGCCTATCAAAATGTGCATTTCATAGGCCTAATACTCTAAATTGCAATTAATTTATAGATAGTTTTATATAGCAACGATAATAATTAAATATTTAATTATTCCACGTTCTGTCGACCAGGTTCCTATTAGTTCTCTGAATATACTTGAACACTGAAACAGCCCAAATAAATATAAATTATCTTACTGATGAATAAAAACACTCGTTGTAAGTGCCGAGGAACTGTAACGACGTCTCTCATTAATTTCAAGTGTTTTTCTCATTATTTATCAAACGGGGAATCAATCGAAGTCGTAACGAGATCGAGTACTGTACCGGACTTTCAATACAATTAGTTTGGAGAATTTAACATCCTTATAATTATAAATAAAACCAGCCAAATGCGAGTTGGGCTCGCGCACTGAGGGTTTCGTACCACCACAAAATTATTTTTAGCAAAAATAAAAACCGACTTCAAAACCACAAGAAATAGGCACTCAAAAGCGACCGCTGGCACCGACTTCAAATTATATGCGTGGGTAGCGCTAATAATCATCATCACTCACTATATATATAAAATTTCCATGTCACAATGTTAGTTACCGTACTCCTCCGAAACGGCTTTACCGATTTTTACCAAATTTTATATGCGTATTCAGTAGGTCTGAGAATCGGCTACTATCTATTTTCCATACCCCTTCACCGATTTTCATCGCCACGCGGGTGAAACCGCGGGGCGCAGCTAGTAATTATATTTTTTTTTCGCTTTTGAGTGCCTAAGTATTTGTGGTTTTAAAGTCGGTATAATTTTTTTTTGTTAAAAATAATTTATTTAACCCTATTTACTGCAAAACAAGTTTTAATTAAAAAAAAGTTTTTAAAGATAGGCTTTAATGATCTAGCAGCCACGTTACGACAACGTTTAAAACGGGCTATCACAATTAAAGCATGTACAAAAAAAATGTCTGTCCTATTGATTGTTGGGGAGTTCCCTCACCGGAAGTCAACCCTGGGTGCATCAGCCATGTCATGATGGAATTTAGAACAGGCTATAATGATTAAATCCATTTACAAAATTTCGTGTCTTTGCTGTTCTCCGTTGAGGAGTTCCACTATTCTCCTGATTCCATCATCAGATCAGCTCAATAGTACCAGGTTATTGACTTGTTACTAAACCTACATAAGTATGCAAAATTTCAGCTCAATCGGAAACCGGGAAGTGGGTAAAACTTTGACATCTAAGATTTTATTACTTGTTAGTTAGTTTTTCCTCGATTTCCTTGAGATTCCATCATCAGAATCTGACTTGATGAAAATGGGACCACCTCGGGAGTACACCCTTTCGAACTAAAAAATATTTTTTGAAATCGGTTCTCAATTGGCGAACATAAACAAAGAAAAAACTACAGACGAACATAGAACCCCCTCCTTTTTGGAAGTCGGTTAATAAAAATACAATAATTATCAATTAAAAAAACTGACTTCAAAATTAGTTACATGTGTCATTTAGATTCGGAAAAGAAATGATGAGGACCACTGAAGTGAGAGTTTTTTTACCCTTCTCTTTTCTGTGATGAGGACGTCCAAGTAACGAAATTACCAGTTATAACTTGGTAATGAACAGAAATTTATCACAAACTCACATTTTGCAATTATTTTTTATTTGTTGTTATATTTAAGATTATGTACTATAATTATGCCAAGTTTGACGCTTGTACGTATTACCGTTAATATATTAGAGCAATTACAAAAGTACTTTAAAAAAACACAACACAGTCATTAGCACTGCAAATCAGAAGTGAAAACTTAAGTAGTAATTCACATATTTTACAAGAGATGGCGCTGTTTTAAAATACACTGTATTGTGTATTATGTATTCTGTGACAGCGTGACGATGCCGTGAGTTCCATGAATTTTTGTTCACCCAAAAAGTGGTCAACGCGCCAAAGAAGTTTTCACTTCAAAAACAAGTTTGTTGACTGCCAGAGTGTGGGCATGGAAAGGCGACACTGCATCATGGTGAACATTCCGAAAATCTGTATATGTTGCTTTGATTCAACTTTTACTGTGCTAACTGCTAGTCTGTGGAATGCGCTGCCTGAATGGGTATTCCTCGATAACAATCTAGGTGACTTCAAATCACGAGTGAATCAGTTTCTTTTAAGCAAGCGTGCTCCATCGTAGACCGCATCTTTGACTGACAGCAGTCGAGTTGGCAGTCAAGTCAACTCAAATTATAACACTAAAGGTGTTAGGAACGAGTATGATCGAGCAGCAACTGAAATATGAGAGCTAATTATCGATAACCATGTAAAATATTGAAACAGGGTTTTATATAGTACGTATAAACATGTAATCTCTACTTATAACAATCTCAAAACCCCAACGTAAAGCCAACTGAGCTTGTTTAAAAAGTAAATGGGGTGATTTCGGCAACGTAGTCTCGTAAAATTATTTAAACGTCCCGTAATAAAAAGGCCATACGACGGCACATAAAAAACCATATAAAAGCCATAATTGGGTTGAGACGTATGTTAGTACTTTGACTGAATTTTGTGAAAAAAACGAAATGGAATTTAATGGAATTTTCGACAAGGGTCATTAGAAAAAACTAGATTTGCTACTGAAGTTATATTTTAATTTATTACGGCATAGATATCAATTGTAATGATATCCGAGATCTACGCATACGAAGTAGCGGGTATCAGCTAGTTTATAATAATATGCCATTTCTTATCCTAAAGATCTGGTTCTCTTATCCATTAGTTGTTCACCTCAATAGCCCAGACTTTTATAATCCTGTACTGTACAATAGTTTTATATTCCATTGTATACACATTCCATAAATGTATTGTATTTTTTTATTCATTAAGGGTGTTGGCTTCGGCTCCACCAATGCCCACCAAATGTCCGGGCTAGACCCGAGAATGTATTTAAATAATAATATATAGTCCGTCAATAGTAAAAAAGTGATTAAAATTCCCTCTGCCTAATGACATAATATTACTAACTTTTAAATACAGTTACCAATGATATAGCCAATGAAATTTTTGTTTCCAATTTCATTTCACTATTATTACCCATTTACCACTCAAAAACGTTTTTCACCGACCACGACCAACAGTTTCACCCCAATTCTATTGCCAGTTCCGTTAATATTTTAGAACCTAAAGGTAAGTTCATTGCATTGTGTTTTTTTTTTAATTAAATTTTAGGCTTGTGTTTGACCGCCATATCGCCTGATGTTGCGGCTTAAGATGGAGCACGCTCGTCTAGAAGCAACAGTTTCACTCTTGATTTGAAGACACCAGACATTAACTATCAGAGAACACCCATTCAGGCAGCATATTCCACGGACTTGCAGTTCACACAATAGAAGTGGAATCCAAACGCTTTGTACGGGGCTTCAAAATATCAACCATGAGGCGGTGTTGCCCTTCTGTGCCCACTCTGGCAGCCCGATAGAAAAACGATGGTATGTACGTCGCGTTATGACTAAAAAACTTGTAACCAAAGTGCGGTAATTATTTGGATGGGTGACCGCTTACGTTATTTCTCACTTAACAAGGAGAGTTAGCACACTCAAAATAGCGACCATATTCTAATTTATACCGGTTGTGTTTAAAGATTATTTGTATTGAAAAACCTTTCCTTCAAAAACCAAGGTTTTAGGTGTCCGCCATATTGAATTTAGTGTGACGTCATTTTATTTGTCGTATTCTCCTCAGCAAACCCTTTTATTTGATACCCATATCTACATAATTTAAATGTTATTTTATAATTTTCTTTCATTTGGCTACTTATTGACATAGTGATCAATATTCTAAATTGTTATTAATATATATTTTTTAACTAATTTTAAAATGCTATAATTCTGTTTTGGTCTAAAAATTAATTGATACATAAATAGGAGAAGCCATTGGCTCCCGTCACACAGTCTCTGATTCGTTCGGGAGCTTCTGGGATCAATACTATAAACTACCATAATTAATATAAGCTCGTATAAATGATTTGTATTATACTATGCTATCTACACAGTGTATGTTGGTGAATATCATAATACACGTCTTAGAACTTTTAGAGGTTCTTGGACATATTAGTTTTCTCGCGATGTTTTTCTTTCACCGTTTTGAGCGATTGTATCGAAACTGCTCATAGTTTATTTAAGTGCTAAATAAGTCATTAGTGAATGAACGATAATTGAATCAGGTGCCACCGTCGTTAGCATTCGTAAAATGCTCAATCGGTATTAAATTCTCACCCTGGTATTTTTTATGTTGAAAACGTGCGAAAAAGAATTATGGCCAGTGAGCATGGTATTAGTACAAAGTTTTTGTATTCGTGTGCAAGTGTGTGTATTTATTCACACTCTGTAACAACTGAACCCCATGACACAGGCTGAGCTGAATTTGGGGCCTACACACAATTCTTTGCAGTGCTAATAAATTCTGCTCTAAAAGATTTAATTTTTTTATTTTAACGAAATATAATTATCATTTCTCTATGATGCTGGGTGAAAGCGCACAACGCAGGCTAGTATTACAATACGTTTTTACAGCCATGTAGCCATGCCCTAAAATGTGATTCTCCCGTGAATTCCGTTCAGCAGAGGCGGTGGGACGGTCCATTAGAATTTATGACGTATGTTTTGGGTTTAGGCCACCTGTAATTAAGAGCCTATATACTGTGGGAAATTAACAGACTGCTGCAGTATTCGTGTAGATAGTTTTGAAGTTTATGTGTGTACTATCGACAAAATTGGTGGTTATTGAAACTAATCGATTCAGATTATTGTTATACTTGTACCTAGATTTACACATTTATCGTTCTATCTTCATAAATAGTTTTCTAGTTAAATATTCAGTGTAACGATGGTGAGTTCGCAGGGATTGGTGATGATAAAAACAACACGCAAATTCTTCAAGTTGTGTTTTATTCGACTGTCGTCCTAAAAGTAAATTACATTTCAAGATATCGTCGATATAAATGTTAGGTTCCATCTATCACCTTCAATCACTGATAATTTAAAATCAAGCTAATTTGAACATGAAATAAAATTATTAATATTGGTACTTGCTGATGCTAACATAAATTGTCATTTTCTATACTTGCCACGGCCAACATTACTTAAAATTCTCAAAACTTACCGGGGCTAACAAGACTTTCAATTCCCGATACTTACTAGGGCTAACATGACTTAAAATTCTTGATACTAGGGCTAACGCAAGAATGTTATAAAAACTAATAGGTTTTACAAATTTTCGATAGGTTATAGGATAGGTAGGGCTAGGGCCAACATTACATAAAATTATTATACGTGCTAGGGCTAACATACATTAAAGTTTTCAATATTTACCATGCCCAACATCACTTCTCAAAACTTACAAGGTCCAACACGATTTAAAGTTAAAAAAGCTATTAAAGTTATTATTTTTAAGCTATTTAAAATTATACTAACATGACTTCAAGTTATTAATACTTACTAGGGCTAACATGACTTAATTTTTTTTTATGCTTACTAAAGCCATCATCTCAAAGAAGAGGAGAGAAAAAAAGGATCAACATGTTTTTTTTAAAAGATCTCTTTTAGATCTACAGTTTGTACTATTTAATAAAAACAAATACGGACTAATGGATTACCAGTAACAAGCAATACAATCAAAATGAACACAATTTTCGAAATGCATACCATCACATGGGAATTGGAAAGTCTATAAAACATGTCCATGTGTACCTAACACTAAGCTACTTAATAAGCACGTTCAGGGTTGTCACTGATTATAATTTTAACTCTCAGACAGTGATTATTTTTCATTATTTTTTTAGTCTTTAGAATCTTGACTTATTTTTTCTCGCAAAGGATGGAAGGTTAAGTCGCATCATCTTCATCATCCTCGTTATTGACTAATTTACTTTAATTGATTTCTAATTTAGTTATTGTAGGATTTGTTATTGAGATATTATTATTTCTTTGACGTAAATTTTTAAACAATTGACAATTTTTTCTAATATTAATTTTGCTTAGAATATTGTGTATATCTTGTTGTTGTGATTGGCATAAGCCGTACTAATTGAATAAACAAATACAATACAAATAATTTACAAGTTGCGATCACCTATTTCTAAGCATAGACCGAGTATCAAAATCAAGCCGTATTACCATTTATGTAAAAAATACTTTTCCAATTTATTTGTTTTTGAAATCACGTTAAAAGTCTGCTTTACCTGCTATTTATTTCCTATATTATATTGTTATTCATAGAAAAAATCCACATTTTAGGTATGTGCACAAAATATTCGACCTAGAAAAGTTATAATTTAATTTACATTAATAGATTAAATTACTATTTGCTTATAAAAAAAATTACCGAATTTTTAACAAATAACCAAAATTTTAATCTATTTAGGGGAGGCTATGAATGTGAGGCGTTCTTTTTAATATTGAAGTAATTTTCACAGCATCGTACATGTTTTATGCACAGACTTTTATTACGATAGATACTGTGCGACCACATACATTACATGTATGTCGCCTTTCTAAAGTTGGATCAATGTTCCAACTGGCACGCCGCATAATTCAGTTTGATCTCCGTCGTCTTGGCAGTAGCGCATCGTAAACTGAAAAAAAACTCTTCGAAAGAAGTTGGCTTTGGGAAGGTAGTTGAATTACCACTAATTTCTCTCACGACGTCATAGTAGGTACAAAAAATGCAGCACATTGGGTTATCATATAAATTAGCGTGCTCGTGCTCATGGGATCTGCCCTAGTAAAGATCTGTGGTTATAATTACCTATAGTAAGCACAACAGACAATGGCCTGCAATTTAGGTACATGCAGTACCACCTATAGTGCACGCAGGGTCCACAAGTATTTTCTGTAACCTTCTAGAATATTTAACGTAAATAATTTGATATAATTCTTCAGATGCAGTGAATTAAATGTACCTTACATACATAATTATTATCAATGTTCATATGTTCTTTTTTCGTATTTAATGAAACCAAAAACCATCATTTTGAAACTCTGTGATAAACATTTGCATTTTCAGATTAAAACCTTTTTTGGCAATTCAAATCGTAATTTGATGGGGCAGTACCCACATAACAATATCCCAACCGAGCTAATCAAATTTTTTAATTTGCTGCCGCGACAACCCTATAAAGAAGGTTTATACTGCGTGTTCTGTATAACGGCCCTGGGACTAATAAAGCGGCCAGTTACATTCCGCCAAACTTGCATTCAAATAATTCAATGGATTTTGATAAAGTCGTTAAATAAACAAGAGCTCGTGTGTTGCAAAAATTACATGATGTTAGCTATTTTTATGACCACCTACAGCATTATTGTATCTTTACTTTACTTGTACTATAAAATAGACATACACAAGATCGATTAATTTCGATTTGCACTTCAAATTGCTTATTTCACTCAGCGATAAATTATTTCATAAGGGCCTAGTATTGAATATCTACCATAGATGTAACGTTTGCGCAAGGAACAGCATTTGACACATTCGATAAATTTTAATACGTTGTACAAAATTACCACCTGAATGTAAAATCTATAGTATGTAATGTTTTAAACTATCACGGTTGTTCACTAAAGTTATATGATTATTTACGGGATATTTACCGTGGTAAGGTTGTGGAAGGAGCTCCCGATATTTCAGCGCAGTTTTATGCACCATGTTTACGGGAAGACACAGCATCGGGAGCTCCTTCCACAACCTTACCACGGTAAATATCCCATAAATAATCATATAACTTTAGTATGTAATGTTTTTTCCATTTTCTATACGTTCACTCTGGTTCATCATCATCACCATCATCAGCCAGAACCAGAAGATATCCACTGCTGAACATAAGCCTTACAACTCCACAACGCTGGTACTGAGAGAGTGAGTCGAATGCAAAGCACTAATTTGGAGAGATTTTTTTATTTTCTCATACATTTGTTGACAATTAACGAATTAAAAAAACGTACAATGAAAGATCATTACGATGTGCCTTTCTTTTTTTTAAAGAGATTAATAAGTCCCTTAACAAGCGTCCCAACAAAATTGTTCAAAGAGGTTCAGTTTGTAATATATTTCATGTAGAAAGTTTGCCTGAATCTTTAGGTAAATAATACTCATAGATTAGGGTATTATTAAAGACTAAGAAATAAGGTTTTTCAAATAATAATATAATAGAACATTGTTCAAAATTTTAATTAAAGATATATTTCTAACAATGTCACTGTTTCATTTCTTCGCAATTAAAGTGTAAAGCGAGTTTATAACTCATGCATGAGACCCATTTTTTGGGTTTCGTAGCCAAAGGGTGAAACGGAACCCTATTACTAAGACTCCACTGTCCGTCCGTCCGTCTGTCTGTCAGTCCGTCTGTCACAAGGCTGTATCTCATGAACTACGATAGTTAGACAGTTGACATTTTCACAGATGATGTATTTCACTGCCCCGGTGGCTCAGTTGGTAGTGAATCTAACTTCTGTACTTGGGGGCGTGGGTTCGATTCCCATCTAGGACAAACATTTGTGCGATGAACATTTGTGTTTGTTCTATGTCTGGGTGTTAATATCTATCTAAGTATGTATTTAAAACTATATATGTATGTATATCAGTCTCTGGCAGCCATATTACAAGCTTTGCTTAGTTTGGGGTCAGATGACCATGTGAGTAATAATGTCCCAGATATTTATTTATTTATTTATTTCTGTTGCCGCTATAACAACAAATACTAAAAAAACAGAATAAAATAAATATTTAATGGGGCTCCCATACAACAAACGTGATTTTTTGCCGTTTTTATAGATAATGGTACGAACCCTTCATGCGCGAGTCCGACTCGCACTTGACCGATTTTTATCCTCGACTTAAATATCTGCTCTCACCATCGGCTCAGGCTGATAAACAACTCGGCTAAAATGGCTTATTTTACGCACTCGTTCTACAATCCACCATTTGCTTTAAGCTTAAATAATAAATATAGCAACACGCTATAAAAAGAGTGTCTCCAACCCGTTGTTTGCAATGTATGTTTATAAAAAACCCGGGAGAGATATGTTTTTATACGTTTTATGTTAAATTTTTTAATATAGAATGAGTTTTAAGCTGGAACTCTTATTAAACTCGGCTTTTTATGACGTACCTATTCAAATTAAAATGCAATTCCGTTTTGTTGAGATTGTCCGACTGGAATATTAATTATTTTTAACCGAGAATCTCGCAGTAGATATTTTCCAGCACAACGTAGATAATTATTTTTAAAGATTTTTATGTATTAAGTATTTTATTTTTTATTTTTATTTTAAGTACTTTAAATTGTTTTTTTTTTTTGTATAATGTAAAGGTAATGCCAGAACAAGCCAGAATAATCCTTATTGTTCTTGGTTTAAGGAGAAAACTCAGCCCTGCAAATCTGAATTAAGTGCGGAGTTATAATTGATACCATTTTATGATTATTTATTAATGATTACAGTCATGTCCTGTGCTATGCGATTTCACTCACATTGAAAAATAACAAAAACAACAGCTGAAATGAAAATGATGATGAAACAATGTTAACTAATTTACATCCAGCAAGGTTAAATTTAAATACATTTTTATTTTATTATTCTGACGAAATTACATTTTTAACATCGATTTCGTAATAGAATAGTGTGAAAACGTCATTTATCTATACATAATAATAACAACGTAGATTAAAAAAAACTGTAATTGTGATAAATCACAAAACAAACACGGCCCGTCTTAAAAAAAGCAGCTGAACACGTTAAAATAGTTTATAGGATATTTGTCTGTTTGTTTGTCAACGCACATCTCCTAAACCACTGGACGGATTTAAATGCGGTTTTCTTAAATATGCTTAGCTATGACCAGATTGAAGTATATGCTATGTTATTTTGCGCAAGGGCCGGATTAGGGGAAGAAAAAAGGGTTGAAGATTTATATGAAAATCTACGCGTAGTTTAGTTTTTTTTTTTTTTTTTTTAAATCAATTTTAATTTTGACGCTATTATTTGTGTATTTTAAGGTTATAATAATAATATGAGCTTCACCAATAACGTGTGCATAGTTTTAAAGACTTTTTTATTTCTTAACTAATATATTAGACCTACCAATGTTATAAAGTGAATAAATAAATCTAAGAGGACCATTATATGGAGACCAAAATATTTATACACCCATAGCACAGAACAGAGAGGAGTGGAAGAAAAGAAGGGAGGCCTTTGCCCTGCAATGAAATGACCACAGCTGAAATAAATAAATAAAAAATAAAAGTATTTATGATAGTATGACAACCTTGGCTAGTAGACTAGCTAGCAAAAACTACAATAAGCGTTTGGAGCACATCGTTCTGCACACCCAATATTTGGGTAATAAAACCCACGCGCGCCACCGCAGGACGTGGTTTATTGACAAAAACATATTGTGTAGAGGTTTGATTTAACACGTGTTTTTTTGATTATTTTATAATTATATTGTTTTTCGATGAGATTGTTTTTTTCCGGTTTGATTGTTGTTGTTGTTTTTTTGTTTGTATGTTTTATCCGTTTTTGATTATTTTCGACGTTTTGGTCTTTGTAACACTTTGATAATAACTATATAGTTTGAATCTGCCTTTAAACTCGAGCTAGTACCGAAAACAGTGTACCAAAAACTGAAAGGGGCGAGGTAAACACGTATTGCACACACTGACATATTCTTTCTAGTTCTACAAACGCACACTTCAATGTTGAGCGCACACAACTGCAAACGATGTGCTCAAATGTATACAAATGAGCAACCGAGGGGGGGGGGGGTGTAAGTGCTAAAGGGGAAACTGTAGGTATAACGCTTCCATATTTTTTTTCAGAGTTGTAACATGATAGAAACTTCAATTTCGAGCGTTAGGCACTTTGGTATGACAAATTTATCAAAAGCTATCATGACTTAAGAACATTATCCAGACTCCTTAGGTCCTGTAAACAATTCATGAGAAAATTAACTGATAGTTTGCGTATCTGGGCTGCGCTGGGTTAAAACATCCATACATTTCTAATTCCCTCCTGGGGCCTAACGCGCACCTCTAAACGCGCGCCGAATATGTGTAGTTTGCAAAATCACGTAACCGCAAACCGTATCTCGGCGCTTTAAGGTTCGCGTTCGCGTGATTTTGCAGGAAATAAAATAAAAAATTTAAAATAAAAATTACAAGCATCATATAAATGAGAGCTTATTTTTAATAATG
This sequence comes from Agriopis leucophaearia, assembly GCA_949125355.1. Taxonomy (NCBI): domain Eukaryota; kingdom Metazoa; phylum Arthropoda; class Insecta; order Lepidoptera; family Geometridae; genus Agriopis; species Agriopis leucophaearia. The sequence goes on along the minus strand of OX421266.1, from coordinate 16,986,909 downwards.
TTTATTACATAATTGTTGTTTATTTTGAGAATTGTGTAAATAACATCTCTGTTGCTAAAATCGCTACAAACTGGTTTAAACCGATCGTTCTTTCGGTCAAACAATTTAAATGTTCAATAGGATGGCGTTGGGAGCTTTCGAGACGTCCCGAGGGGACGACAGTCGATGTCGATAGAGCTGTAGCTTCGTGCGTCTTCTACAAATTCAATTTCGTTCGATGTTCGACGCTACATTCGGTTGCTCTATCTCTATTTTGACCAATGTTTATACTGTTAGAGTAAATATTCCAAAAACAGCTGTCCAAACTGTATTTTTTAACCGACTTCAAAAAAGGCGGAGGTTCTATGTTCCACTGTTTTTTTTTAAAGTATGTTTACCGATATTTCCGCCAACTGTTAATCGATTTAAAAAAAAATCGTTAGGTTATACTTCTAATTTGGTCCCATTGTCACGCAAGTCAGGATCTGATGATGGGATCTCAGGGAAATCGAGGGCAACACTCAAATTTCTCAAGTTTATTACGTTTTTCATATATTTTCTAAAACTGTTCAAGTATTTTCGTCTGATATTCATCATCTCATATGTATGAGCTGATGATGAAGGGAACAAATCCTAAACGGTTACGAGTTGAAAGAAATTCTTTCAAAATAATACGTACACATGGACTGATAGTTGTATCCTTTCCGGCTATTAGAACCGACTTCAAAAAAAGGTGGAGGTTCTATGTTAAGTCGGTTTTTAATGTGATCCGCTTGTTTATATATAGACAAATACGACAACATAAAAAAAAAACTGTTGGTAACTAGTGGATGCGACTGGTGAGAGACCGGGAGAGTGACATATACCCAGCAGTGGGTTAGTCAAGGATGATGATGATGATGATAGATAAATATCATCACACTTAACAGCTATGCCAAGGATTGTAACGCCAAGGATTGTAGTCATAAGATTAAAAAATGCAGTAAAAATTATGAATGAGTCTTTATTTTTTTATAGAATAACTAAACTTATACTAACTAACTTTGCAAAATGATGTACAGTTGTTTTGACGTAGAACTATTCTGTTCTACGTCAAAACAAGTTCTGTCCGTTCGTCTGTCTGTCCGTCCGTCCAATTTTTTAGAACCTTCCTACTTCTATAATTATTAACATAAGTGTACGAAACTTTGCAAAATGATGTACAGTTGTTTTGACGTAGAACTATTCTGTTCTACGTCAAAACAACTGTACATCATTTTGCAAAGTTAGTATAAGTTTAGTTATTCTATAAAAAAATAAAGAGTCATTCATAATTTTTACTGCATTTTTTAATCTTATGACTACAATCCTTGGCGTTACAATCTTTGGCATAGCTGTTAAGTGTGATGAGTATATTTATCTATCATCATCATCATCCTTGACTAACCCACTGCTGATCCTCATCCTTGACTGCCCACTGCTGCACGAAACTTTGCAAAATGATGTACAGTTGTTTTGACGTAGAACTATTCTGTTCTACGTCAAAACAACTGTACATCATTTTGCAAAGTTTCGTGCACTTATGTTAATAATTATAGAAGTAGGAAGGTTCTAAAAATTGGACGGACGGACAGACAGACGAACGGACAGAAAGAATTCATAAGAGTTACTTATCGGGTTTCGGAACCCTAAAAAGGATTTCACAACGAAGGTTGGAAGTTAATAAGACAGACGTAGCCGTAGCTGTTGCTACCTTTTAAGAGTAACAAACTGTTCTTTGCTCTCTCTAAACACCACACGTTTTAACTATGGAAGTTCTCTATTACCCTAACTCAAAATGTATCTTATATCTTAAGAGGGGCAGTGATTTACACAGGTGTCACCGATTAGCATCGAAGAGGAGGGTCGCACCGGCCGCGCATTTCAATCGACACCCTCGGGGCCGAGCATCTGCTGAATAATGCATGGGGAACTTTGATTGAAACGCTACAGCACTATGCTAGGAACTCTTAGACTATCACTAAAGTTTGCAAGAAAAAACCAGTCTGTCAAATAAGTAATATACCGGCCAAGTGCAAGTCGCGCTCGCGAATTGAGGGTTCCGTACAATAAACAAAAGGTAATGCAATAATTCTCAATATAAAAACCAACTTTATAAAAATGTCAGAACTGGACAAATGACTTGAAATGGGACCACATGAAAAGCACCAGCTTTCAAATAAAAAAAGAATCATCAAAATTGGTACACCCAGTCAAAAGTTCTGAGGTTACAAACATAATTTAAAAAAAAATGACTTGAGAACCTCCTTCTTTTTGAAGTCAGTTAAAAGACACCATCACGTACAGGTAGTACAGGCGCTCGTCTATCCAATTACTGACCGCGCCCTATGAACTTGGTGGTGAACAGAAATTTGTCACCGACTCGCACTTGGTCATCTATTATTTGTTGTTTTACTTAAGAGTGTGTGCTATAATCATGCCAAGTTTGACGCTTGTACGAATTACCATTTTAACATGAGATTAAAACAAAAATACGTTTATAAAACGTTTGTTGTATGGGAACTGTCCTTAGATTTAATTTTTCCTTTATTATTATTTTTGATAGGCCTACACACCTTTTGTTCCACCCTGGTGGATGACAAATAAAAAATGTTAAGCTTTAAGTCCTCCATTTAAGCATTTCTACTTAATTTAAGTAGAGTAAGTGTGCAATAAAGTATTTAAAAAAAAAAACTGCTATTACTTTACATATTCTATTAAAATTTCAACTGGCTATCTATTACGGAAAAATAAAGCTGTAAAAGGTAGGGCGAACAGACAGACAGCGTAGGCTTACTAATAGGGACCCGTTAACACTATTTTGGTACGGAACCCTAAAAAGTAGATAATTATACCTGCACTACCCACCAATAGAGTAGCACTACTACGCTTAAGCTACGTCGTAGCCTCTTCGTAGCAGGTAGTCGTATAAAATTGATAGAATGTCTAACTTAGTGGATAATCACTTCGTGAATGTCTTGTGCAAAGTCTACGTCATCATTAGTATCATTAGAAGTTTACTTAGTTCACTGCTGAGCTTAATGGTACATTTTCACAGAAGCAGAGACGAGTGAATCGGACAGGAGACATGCTGGAATCGACCAATCACATTAGAAGAAAATTTACATTTCATCTCCGCTTCAATTCAATGGAAACAGTCATGGTGGAAGAACTGTATTTAATTGTATGGCAAACAGTGTAGCGTAGCGGAGTGCAGCGAAGTATAGCAGTGCGGAGTGGGTGGAGGAAAGTAGTGCGAAGCAAAGCGATTGGAGCAGGGTGAGCCAACATGAAGTTTGTTATCTCTGACAGATACCGTTTTAATATCTGAAAACGTATCGGATCATGGTTACTTCACACTGCTACAAAAGTCCGCTTATCTTTGCAACACAAGTTCACTCGTCTCCACTACACAGCGCCACTTGTATCCAACTTTCCACTCTAATAGAAACATCCACCTCTTATCAAAACTCCGCTGTAGTGGAAACACACCCTAAGCCTATCTTTTGGCAATCTTCCTGCTTTATTTACCGTGGGTTTTTCTGCACGGATCCCATGGCAATCTTCTTTAAGTAGTAGGTACCGCCATATTTTCCGTTGCTGAGCAAGTTTAGTGAGCACTTTCAATTTATTTATCTGCTAATATTTTTTAATAAAACTAAACATTTATTATTATCTTTTTACCTAAGTTTGCTTTCATACAAAATTAAAGGACATTTATTTTTTATATAACAGCGCCATCTCTTTGAAAAGCCTTGAACTACGACATAGACTGAATTTCAAACATAGTAGGCCTGAAACGTAGTTACTTACACATCTCGTAGAGTTGTTTATAGCTACACATAGAGGTGTCTACCTGCCTGTTTTTATGAATAGAAATGCGAAGTGCATTTACGGAATGAACTACTCGGTGCACTATGCAAAGAGGTTTTTTACTTATCAAATATGGTGAAGTATCTGAATTTTTTCTACGAGCAATGGATGCATGGAGTTGAATGGATATTTTTTTTAAATAAAAATATTGTTTAATTGATAGCAACATATTTTATTTATTTATAAAAAATTGTTATTCATAAAAATTAAAACATTTTCGATTAAAATTTTCTGTAGTATATTGGCTGTCAGATACAATCTTACGCTAGTATAAAAGTAATCACAACTTACTGTTTTCGTTTAGCTTTTTACAATTTTATGGCAACACTGTCAGACACATTCTTTCAGTGGCCGCACCTTAGATCAGACGAACAAAGGAGATATTATGTCTTAGCACAATTATCATCATCATCAGCATCATCAACTGGTGCAATTAGCTTTCCTGGGGCCTTACGTCCAACTCTGAACGCGGGCTCGAATAGGTGCAGTTTGCAAAATCACGCGAACGCGCCGAGCTACAGCTTGCGGTCGCGTGATTTAGACAAACTGCACCAGTTGATGATGCTGATAATGATGATAATTGCGCGTATGGCGCCTGTTCAAATGTGTTTCATACACTTTTTTCACTATACCACCAAACCGTTTAACACAAATGTAAGTATTTATTTATTTTTACGCACACTAAAAAACTTATAGCGACACTAATAAACTAACTAATGCTCCAAATAGTAAAAAGAGCGATAAGGTCATTTGCTGGGTTGGTTCGACTACCGGCCCGATGAGTTCCCACTCGCCTTACCATACCTGTACCTGTACCATTTCTGTACCTTACCATATTTCCCTTAGTTGTCTGACCCAGGGCCTTACGGCTACTTCTTAACACGGGCTCGAAACAGCGCTGAAACAGTGCAGTGAGAAAAACCACGCGAACGTGCCGAGATACGATTTGCGATCGCGTAACTTTTCGCCATCATCTAAACAGAATCGATTAAAACAAGTAGCCCCCCCACGGGCCACACTAGGCTTTTTTGCTAGGTGTCTGTATCACACTAATATGAAACTATTGTGAAATTTTGGAAAGATAGATGTTTGTTACTCAATCACGCAGAAACGGCTGGATGGATTTGGATGAAATTTTGAAGATACATTGCTTATGTCCTGGATTAACATATAGGCCATTTTTCATCATCATCGTCATCACTGATTCTCATCACCACGCGGGTGAAACCGCAGGGCACAGCTAGTATTTATATAAAAATCAACCCCTTATTTCTGCTGGTCACGCTACGAGATAACTTGAGAATGGCTTTACCGATTTAATTCTTTTTTTTTATGTTTTCTTATACTTTGTAGAAGGTTCTTATATTTAAAAACGGTTGGACGAATTTAGATGAAATTTTGTGTTCCTGGAGCGAAGCCGAAGGCCAAGCTTACGCCCGTGCGAAGCCGGGGCGGGTCGCTACTATGAAATAATATTACGCTATGGTTTTCCCTTCTTTAAAAAAAACTGCCCCAGTTGCCCATAAATACACTGGAAAGTACCCGGAAATCCGTCTGCAAGCATAATTCCGATCACCCGGACAATTTGTTTATCCATTAAAACTAGGCTTATGGCAATAAAATTTACATTGAATCCGGGTAATGCTGATAAACCGTTTAATCCTAGTCCGGCACGGTTAATTGAATTCGTAATTCATTAGCAATTGAATTCAATTACTAAATGGATTACAGTAAATTTTGCATAACAATTTAAACTTATATTTAATCTAGCTGCGTCCGCAGTTTCATCCTCTAACCCATAGGAAATGTTGACTTTTCCTAAATAAAAAGTAGATTATGTGTTAATCCAGGATGTATAATACTTCCATTACAAACTTCATCCAAATCAGTTCAGCCGATTCACCATGAAGAAGTAACAAATATATGCTTACAAAGTAAAGTTTGATGTAATAGAGAAATTAAATAATTGACGACCGGCAGAACTCGACATCGCGAAACTATCCAGGTAAATGGTTCTTCTAGTCACTTAGCCACGGTTGTTTTCCTGTCGGTCTTCATATTCTTGAACTGTTTTAACCAATCTAACCGTTGGTAGCTCCATCTATAATTCCTACTGCATGCTAAATAAACAGAAGTTTTGAATTAAACACTTCAATATACAATTAACTCGGCCAGCTCGGGGCATTGGAGTCAATTGCGAAGCGTGCCAAGAGGCTCATCAGCAACGAAGCCCTAGTTCAGACTAAGCTTCTTAGTCTCGAGCATCGGCGCAAAGTTGCTAGTCTATCGGTTTTTTTATCGGATACATTTTGGAGAGTGCGCATCAGATCTGCATGATTTAATTCCCTCCTGCCCTTTCTTCTATCGGACTGCCAGAGCGGGCATGAAAAATCGACACCGCTTAATTTTTTTTTTATTCCGAAAACCCGTACGAAGCGCTTTGATTCCACTTTTATTGTGCGAACTGCTAGTATGTGGAATACGATAGTTACAATCTGGGTGTTTTCAAGTCAAAAGTGAATCGGTTTCTTCTAGGCAAGCGTGATCCATCGTAGGCCGCATTATCGCTTAACATCAGGCGAGTTGGCGGCCAAGCACAAGCCTATTTTACAATTAAAAAAAAAACTGTAAATACGTCTAACTCTAATTTAGAGTAGGGGTGATATTGGGCAATTTGCAAAAGTAGTTATTATAAAAGAAAATATTTACCTTCTATGTCTTAAACATATTCCTATCTCAACACTGAAATAATTAACTTCAGAGATGGCTTCCTTCGTACATTAGATTCAATAACACTTCATATTTGATATCGAGAACTTCTGAGCTAAGACTCTAACTTATACAGACTTACCTACAGACAATAAAAGTAAAGGTATCTTTCCATGGTGCAAAATAATCTGGACATGCATTCTCTCACAGGTAAAAACACGACTCGGTTTTTAGAAAAGTATTTTTTTGATAGTCTTTTCAGGAAGTAGCCTTGGATTGTAATTAAATGGACAAATATTTATTTATTTATAATTAAAAAACACGTTTAAAATCATAACAGATACACTAAAGCGGTGCTATAACAACTTAAACAAATATTAACGATTCTAATTAAAAATACCAAAAATATATTCTACAATAAAATTGCATCAACCATAGATGTCCCTTAAAGTATATTTTTTACAAATATTGTGAACCGTAAATCTCAATAAATAACACGCAAATTCACTCAACAAACCAGCATGATGATAGGACAGTTCATGATAGCCGAGTTTGACATTTTTCTAATGGCAGAGGCAGATTGTCATTTAAAATTCGTTCAAGATCTCCTTTTGCCCAAGTCCACTCACATGTTGAACATATCCTTAACTCCATAATGTTCAAACATAAATTCAAAGGACAGAAAAATAGTTGAAACTGATGTAACAATGGCAACCTTATTGCAATAAACGATATCTTCCAGGCAACCTTAGCATACGAAAGGCTCTGAAATGATATGAAACTAAGATTACCAGGTATAATGTACCATACTCAGCCATACTAGCCATAGCTTAGTGTTGCCATACTAAGTAATATTATAGCCTTGTTGGAAGCTTTTGGTATTCTTTATTCCAGTAACAAAGTTTTTAATGTTTTTAATGTGCTCAGAGGCTGTTCCCGTCCGCAGGTTACTCAACACAATTTCGAAGATATAAAACCACTTAGCGTGAACATCCAAAAAGTGCCATTTTTTTTGTAATCGTAGGTACATTATTACTTAACGGATGTAGGTGATCTTATAACCACAAGGTATTTTGGCACCGATGAGCGAAGCAACGAGAGCGCCAAAATCATATTTTTTTGTATGTAATAATTGGACCACAGCGATGAAGGATTCAGCCTTTTAAATAAATCATTAAAATACGCAATTAATACACTCTCTGACACGCATTTTACTTCTTTTTAACTGATTTCTGAGAAGGAGTTTATTAATTCAACTGTTTTTTTTTATGTTTGTTACCTCAGAACTTTTCACTTAGTGAACCGATTTCGATGATTCATGTTTTAATTCAACGCTGGTGCTTTCCGTATGATCTCATTTCAATTTGGTTCTGTTCTGACATTTTTATGAAGTCGGTTTTTTATATTGATAATTATTCACTCCGCCACTTGATAAGCTCTTCATTATATGCTTTTAGATATCTTTCTTTATAGATCGCCGGTAAAAGACTTTCAACTACAGTTTTTTTCCAAATTGACCGACTCTGGTGTCGAATCCATTGATTTATCATCAGTTGAACTAATTTTATTGTTATTTTATGACCTTCAAAGATGGTATATTAAAATCACAAACCACGTGAAGTTGCCTTTATAATCAACCAGTAGATACTTACTAGTACATCTGCACGTCTCTGAATACGTGGCTAGAGTGTCTCCATGTCGTGCAAATAACAGTCGAAGCTAAAACACAGCATATATTAAGAGGTCCTACAAAGAAAATATTCCGTACTAGATGCGCCCCGCGGTTTGCTGATGCTGTGTGCTGATGTAAATCGGTGCTGATGATGATGATGAAAAGTAGCCTATGTGTAAATCCAGGACATAAGCAATGTACATTCCAAATTTCATCCAAATCCATTTAGCCGTTTCTGCGTGATTGAGTAACAAACATCCATCCATCCATCCAAACTTTCACATCATATTATGATATTAGTGTGATGTGATGTGATTAGTGTGATTAGATTCAGCACTTCCTGCTGTTACTTTGATCTACTATTTTTTTTAAACCTAACCTCAAGCAAGTAAGCCGGTGTGTATTTACGTATGTTTTCATATTTATCGGGACTTGTCGCGCACTATTAAATATAGGTAAAAATAGATACCTTTCGCTCGACGTTTCGACCATGTTACAATGGCCGTGGTCACGAGCTGACTGAAAACTGCGGGTGAGTCCGGCGAGCAGAGCGAATATTTTGTTCTCCTGCCCTCACTTGATTTTGAAAAATTGCAGGGTTGTCACTACGACACACAACACCGACTGTATCGGTAAAAGTCCTAGTACCTACACCGCTGTTTGTACATTTGCTTACTATGGGATTCCACGACGCCGCTAACTTAAATCCATCCTCCCGGTTGAAATTGCGATGTTTTCTGATTTCAACCGCTTCACGAACCATTCTTGAAAAATAATGCCGTTCAGTGGAGAGGACCTTCGGGTCGTGGAGCTCGATCCAGTGACTGGACCCCGAGTCCCGATAAATATAAAAACTTGTGTTCGAATCGCGAAAGTTTAAAAAATGTATTTACGTACTTTGTAAGTTTTATTAATATTTTTCACCTAAAGCCATATTATATTAATGTGATAAACATTTGTGTCTGGGTGTTAATATCTATTTACGTATGTATTTAAAAATATATATGTACGTATATCAGTTTCTGGCACCCATGTTGCAAGGTTTGCTTAGTTTGGGGTCAGATAACCGTGTGTGCAAAAATGTCCCGAATATATATTTATTTATATTGTTTGTACTTTTTTAAACAAAATTAGTCTTTATAACGGCTTGATAATTTTTATTTTTGCATGATATTTTGACATAAATGTTATATCTGTTCTATGTTTATAGTTTACTAGCAACTTCTTCTTCGCACGGGTGTAAGCTCGGCCTTCGCCTCTCTACTATGACCCGCTATAAATTCAATATGGTGGACGCCCAAAGATGACGGACATAGTACTTCCATCTACCATCATGATATTGGATCAAAGGAAATAGTTATCTGAACAAAAAATGTTTTTTAATTTATATTATGTTTACTTATATTTTTACATTTATTTCAGCCGTGGTCATCCTATTACAGGGCAAAGGACTCCCTTCCTTTTTGTCATTCCTCTGTGTTATTTTAAAATAATTTTCAAGTATGAGAAGCCTAACATCATACATGGTTTCTTGAGCCAAATTGATTTACTGCATCAATTGTTTTTTATTAAGTACTTTTTAAATATTGGATTTTTGTGTATAACAAACAAACAAACATAATTTCACATTAACAATGTGAAATTATTTTTGTTTGTCCCTCTTTCACGTGGCAGCATAACAACGGGTTGACGTTATTTTACGCATAGAAATGGTTTGAGGGCGAGACAAGTGAGAAATGTGAGGAGTCCGGAAGATTGACATAGTATAATTTATATCCTAGAAAATGTACGGTACCTAAAGGATTGTCCACGTCAGCGGTCCACGTAGGTAAAATCGCAGGGCGCAACCTTATATCATCATCATCAGCCAGAAGACGTCCACTGCTGAACATAGGCCTCCCCCTTTAACCTTCACACTGAACAAACAACATTACAACACAACACAACTTTATTTATTTTTATATATTAATTATTTTGTACATGTGTTTGTCACTTAACTCCTTCTAAACGGTTCTACCGATTTTGATGTTATTTTTTTTCATAATAATCTTCTTATAAAAGGATTATTGAGTTAGGTATGCATGTATTTTCCTTATGGACCCCAAAATGGCTAGACCGACTTTCACGGGACTTTCACTGGCAGATAGCTGATGATCTAAAAAGTAATCTGAAAATAATTTAATCAAAATTGTAACTTTACTTACATTGCACAAAGTGATGCGCGCAATCACACAAAACTGCTAGCTAGTTTTAAAATAATAATGAAAAACAGGATGCTGCTATCTACGCAATTATATCAACAGTAAAAAAAAGTCAATTTTAAATATTTTTATTTCATGATTATTTACACAAAATTACATATTATCCATCGTTACATATTTTATTAAAATAATTGTTCCACATATACAAAATTAAGATATGTAATACCTATATTAAATTAAGTATTATTTACATTTTTTGTGCTAAAATGTTTTCCTTACTGATGAATTTAATAAATAAAATTTCAATTATCATAATTTAATTTAACATAATTTTGTAACCTCTACATGCTTAATATAACTGCATATTTCTAAAATGTATCATACACTACATTGTATAATAATAATAATAATTTTAATGCAATGTTTTTTTTTGTCTGAAGAGATTATTTCAGTACATAAGTCAACCGCTTATAGCTTCTCATTGGAATCATCTGCCTCTTAAAGAGTAGGTTATGATTTACTTATTATTTTAAGTTAACTATATAATTATTAAATCTTATACACAATTTGTTCATCAGTCATTTTAAACTTATCATATAATTTTAATTAGTAATTAACAAAGTATTTCGTAGAAAACTTTCTACATAAAATGTACCTACCTAAAACTAATATGATGTGGCCTTGGTGGGTAAAATCACAAAAGAGAAGGGTATCTATTCTCACTTCAGTGGGTAAAATCATAAATGTTTTAACGAATACAAAACCACCGAAACAATAACGAAACTTAACGAATGTAACTTTGATTAAAAAGCTAAGGTTTTTTTTACCTGATAAAAGAAGTAGAAATAAAAATTGCTAAAGGTTTCGCAATTAATATACCTTGAAATTTATAGAACCAGTATCACCGGAGGATAGACACAGGTGTCCTAAAGTACGCTGAACTTACTGCGATCCCCAAGCTGCCTGCCAAGCGTTGGATTATGGCAACACCCCTCTCTAAGAAAGAGGCCTTTGTTCATCAGTGGACGTTTACTGGCTGATGATGTGTGTAAGTCGTACGCAGTAGCGAGTCACACCGTGAGCGACTACGTTGAAAACGTTTTGATTAAAAATCATTGGCTGTACTTGTTAATTTTGGATAGTGTTTATGGTACCCACTTACTTATAATAAGTGAATATAATTTTTTAAACAAAGATAAAAGACGACTTACACTTTCATGTTTTAAAGTTCCGTATTTAGAAATTATTGACATAAACCCATCGGTAATAAGGTATATAAATATTGACATTTCGGAATGTTATTCAATAACGTAAATTATTTTATTAAATAACGACCTCGATTTTGTTGTTCCATTCTTTAAACTAAATTTGATAGTTCTGAAATTGTTTCCATACTTTTCTTATTGAAATGAAAAGAGACGCGGATAATTTTACCCCTAATAGATTAGTTTAATTTAATGAATGGATCAAGGCAATGAACGCCAATGCCTATTAAAATTAAACAAAATTAAATACATGATTAAATAAAACAAAATTAGTCTTTAAACTATTTATTAGCATATCTAGTTAAATTAATAAATTATTTATTGTTATATTTATAATTATACGCGGCTTTCTTGATGTGCTGCTAGTAATGGAGTTCTCGTGGTGACCACTTCTCGATGGGATCTTAGAACTCCGTTATTACTTCTACCAGATTCACTCTGAAAGTAAAAATAATATAATTTTTAATCATTGTAAACAAGGCAAGAAACTCCTTCTCTTCGCAATGGTTCCCAAATGCCTCCACTACGGTATCATTCTGGACGCCATTTAAGATCTCCAATTTTTCACGGACTAAACTCAGTCTAAGAATTTATTTGGCTCTGACAGTTGCTCGGTTTTTCCTCCGAGGTATAATTTGGACTGCTTCAATCGAAGGGTGCATAGAGTCCTCAAAGGTAGGCAACAACTGACAATGCCCCGGGTATTTTAGGTGTCTATAGACAGCGGTGATCACTTACCATCAGGTGGCCCGTAGCTTTTTTGCCACTTATTCTATATAACATTATTATAAAGCTGAATGAAAAACCCGGATTCTGATCATTTTCGCAAGGTTTTGGAACGTAAGACAACATACAGTGGGCTAGCATGTTTTTTTTTATCGAGAATAAGTCCGCGTTTTACCATCAACTCGCCTGTTGGTAAGCGACGATGTAGTCGAAGATGAAGCACGCAGACTTAGAAGATACCTATTCACTCTTGCCATCTTATATCTCGGGGTGACGAGCGTAGTGCATTGCCATCCAGGGTTTTGAACTGTTGAAGTTCAAAATTCTGAGTGGCGTTGAGCTGTTATGGGCAAGCGTGAAGAGCCATCAGGCGAGCGACTTCGCTCGTCTCATCACTCAATATCTTTAAAAAAAGGCCCAGATTATACTTCCTGAGGAAACAAGGAAGCCGGCAGGTTGTTCCAATCCTTGGCCGTACGGATTAGAAATGTAGAATCGAAACGTTTGGTGCGTATCCAAGGAAAGAAATGGTAAGAAAGAAATGGTAGGTTAAGGCACATCCTCTCTTTCTCTCTATCTCTCTGAGAGAAGGCCTGAGACCCAGTAGTGGGAACATAATAGGCTGATAATGATGTCATGATAATGATGAAAAGATATGTGTGCTACTACCTGTGAGTCCGTATAATGTCCATGCGAGGAGACAGGCGTGGTCGGTGACTGCGTGCGAGGCAGCGTGTGAGCACTGCTGGAGTTCTTAGGACCTGATGACGCCACCACGGCTGAGTAAGAAGGTGGCTGTGGCGGGCAGTCTGTTAGTCCTAGACAAGGCAGATATAGTAAAATTAGTATTAAAGACGGGATTGCATATAGAACAAGCGTGCCTTGGGAAGAGTGTCAAGTTTTTTGTCGCAAGCCAGGGTATTAGTATGCTGAATTTACGGTTACTCTTCAATAGTGCAGTAGTAATGAAAAAAGGTATAAAATAGAGTAAAAGACCACTGGAACAACTATGCCAGTGGCTTGGGGCTACATTTCGATACTTGATGAAACCAGCAGTATGGCATATTAAACACTCTAGCAGAAGAATATAATACGAAAAAAAAATACAAGACATCATTGACTTATCGGTCAATAGCACGTGAAAAGTATCACTATTTGAATGAAAGCAACTCATTTAGTCTTTTTGAAAAGCATCAAGCATCCATTTAAATCATCATCATCAGCCAGAAGACGTCCACTGCTGAACATAGGCCTCCCCCTTTAACCTCCACACTGAACGACATCCTGCCATCTGCATCCACTGGATGCCCACTTTTAAATGTATATATGTAAATAATGTTGTCCATAGTAAGCTTCGTCATGGCTAGAAATTATTAAGGGAATGAAGTATCCGTCATCTGCTTTTGCAAGACTTCGGCCACGAACGTGCTAATTTAATTCGCTCTAGTTTTTTTTTATCTCCAACTAACCAGAACCAGCGGAGAACTTAAGTTGCTGTGTTGTTTGTATTTATTTATCGTTCGCTGCAGATGGTAGGATGAATAATTAGCTCAGTGCAACCCAGTCACGGCCTAACAATGTTAGTAGCGTCGTCAAGGTAGATTTTGCATTTGATGAAAACTGACTGAGCTGATCAAATGTAGGAACACCAAAATAATTTGAATGCTGTTAGTTATATAGTTATTGAGATATATATTATAATGTATAATACAAGCTAACACTAACATTATGAAAAAAGTTAGACTGCCAATAGACAGTTGAAGGTCTAAAGACAATCCAAATGCTCAAGCCCACTATCAGTTGGCAGCGTAACCCAGCATGCTGGCGGTATTGTCACGCTGAATGGCAATGCTTATGCGTTGAGCCAGAAACACGCTAGCATTTTGATCATGAGTCGCTTTAACCAGGTGTTCTGAAAGATTTTTAAAAATGAGGTGAGCCCTCGGTCCCCAAGAGCCCAATGTCCCAAACCCCAAACGACTAAACTATTGATAGATAGATAGATAGAAAACTCTTTATTGTTCACACTAAAAATTACAAACGTACATAAAAAACAACTTAAAAAACTAGTGAAACAATTGGCGGCCTTATCGCTGTAAGCGATCTCTTCCAGGCACTCTTAACATTACAGAGTAACCTTAACCATAACCTTAGTAGAGTTTTTTTTTCATCCATCAAGTTTTTCCACCAACTCACAAATATTTTTAGCTATATAATGATCGAATTAGTTTTTATTTAGTTATTTTAAGTTTTTGTTAATTTTCTGGTTATTTTTAAAGTTTCTTTGAATTATATACATATTTTTTTTGTAAATTTAAAATTAGTTCATAATAGGCATAGATATTAATTTAGGTATAAAATACAACTAAACTAAAATATCATAAAAATATACCATAAAATATATATTAATTCAAGAACAAATAAAAAGTTTTATAGCTGCGCTTAGCCGCTACCTTTATATAAGCTTTCAATATATTTGAAGATAAGAAATCACTGAGTTAAGGTTAGAATTAAAAATAACCGTTTGGGCATTATCCTTCGAATAACATTGCGAATAATATATAAATCAATTTTGTGTTGTTATTTTATAGGATGGCGGAATAGCGGTGAAAATGGAATAAAACATAGTTTTCTTTTTTATCTTCAAAAACTTTGAAATGCGCGAGTGAGATCGCCGCGAGTTTTTAGCTTCTCTTTAATATGAAATCTACCATCCCGACAAAAATGCTGCTACATCTTTTTATGCAAGCAATCGTTCATTCAACCCAGATTTCAACCGAGGCAAGATTTAAACTAGTCTTGCTAATTACGTTTCTATGTAAATTGGTTCGCGCTCACCGAATTAGTTTATGAATGACGCTAGATTCAGACTAATTTAACTCGCTCTGTTGGACCGGAACTTTCTTTGGGAAGAATTTGTTTGAACATGTTTGGAACAATGATGGGACGTGATTTCGAGATACAAACTCGACAAAAATTTCCTTGATTAAGAGTAACTTTAAAGCTATATAGAGTGAATAGACTTCTTCCAGATCAATGTGTTCTATTCTCGGCCACACCGTCGCTAACCAATAGACAGACAGGTTTTTTGTAGCGGAAAATATTAATAACAACCTTTTTAATTTTCCATTGTTTTTAAACGCCGATGCAAAAAAGTGTTGTTTTAAGTTTAACGTGTAGTGTGCAACTGTGTAAATAGCATGTAAGTGTTAGTTATAGTGAACGTGCGCGTTTCTAATAGGTATAGATAAAATTAGTACTTGATGTCACGTAAAGCCTCAAAATGCGCTCACGTAAAGCCTCTTGCGCTCATAATCTAACAAAATAAATTAACAAAACATATTTAGCTAGCATCTGGCTTATTATGGAGTCCGTTTGTGATTTGGATTGTAATCACGATCGAATGCCATCTCGTACGAGCGGACATCCGTAATAAGCCAGATGTTAGGCTAAACGTGTTTTGATAGAATATGTGCCAGGAGACCCGGCTTAAGATAGACAATAAAGGGGTTTCTAACAATAAACACGTATATCATTTATTAGATAGGAAAACCCTAAAATTTCATGGCGACCCTGCCGGTGATGTCTGCCAAGGAGGCCGGGAGTGATTTTTATTTTTCGAGTGAAGCCAGTATATAAAAAACTAACATGTGCCGGTCTACTGTTGAGAAAGAGGACGTTTTTACTAACATAAATACCATCGGAAGCAACGAGTGATGGTGGAGCACATGAGCAAAGTGTCAATGTGTGTGTGTTTTTCAGTGTGTATTTTTGTGTCTGTTCATGTATATATCTGTATGGTTGTCTGTGGCTCGTACGTAGCTCCCAAACATCTAAACCGAATTTGATATGCATTTTTGTTTGATAGGTGACTTATTCGAGAGTGTTCTTAGCTATGATTCAAGAAAATTTGTTCAGCCGTTTAAAGATTATCAGCTCTTTTAACAGGGGTTTAAAAAATCAATTTACACTTGTTACAAATTCACTCATTATTTAGAGGCACATTAATAATATGGCATTATTAATAATTATGTATGGGTAGTGCTATTGTGAAACCCAGACTGCCTACTCATTCTGTAGTATTCCTTCATATTCATCCTCATTCATATCCATTTTTATATAAAATTTGTAAACTTTTTATCGGTTAGTAAAACTTTTTGGGCACACGCTCCGCAAGTCGAAATCCAAAATTTGAAAAAGGAAGAGCGAAAGCCGTGACGGCAAACAGAGTCGTCATTCTGAAAACAATCTGGAAGCTCTTGGCTGGAAGGCAGGAACATCAATTTGTAAAATGGTGAAATGTTTTGATTATTGATGCTGCTCTGAACTCCGCGAGTAATAGTGTTCCGTGGCTCTGAACCTAGAGGAAATGTTTTGAATATTGATGCTGCTCTAAACCTAGAGAAAAGAGGACCGGCATGCTGAAACCGTGAGTCCCTTAGTATTTTACCATTCTTCGACCTGGAATTTGCTCCGCTGCCGTCCTCCTACCTAAATCCTCGCTCAAACGACCTCTGGATACCAGACGCAAGAGAAGCTACGATCTCCGTACCTCTTCCGAAGGCTACATCTCCGGTCCACTACTTCGCCGGATACCTGCCGTGCGGAGACTGCGGAGCGCTTAGGCCCCTTAGCCCCTTTAGCTTTCTTCTTTATATTACTGTACTGACTGTACTGTACTGTACTGGTCAATTAAACTTATCTATCCGTTACCTTGTTGTTTTCCTTACCACCCATTAGGATCTGCAGGAACTGATAGGCAGGCTTAATTTTTCAACACCTAGAAATTGTCGCGGGACGCCTGTTTAAGTTAGCAAACAGGCGTAACGTTACAGTTTGGCGCCCTTCTTAAAAACCCACGTTTCATGCTCCTTAATCTCAAAATTCTAAAACAAACCTTGCCCAGGGAGCTCCGTTTCGACTTAATCTTTCGGCTTTAACATCTCTATATATTTATCTATACATCTTTACCTATTACTCTCACTCCACTTCATTCTTAACACTAAACCCTACACTTTACAGTACTATGTTCAACATTATGCTACACCCCCACGCACATATACATTACTTACCTGATTGCCACTGCAATCTACATCCATTCTTCTTTTGTAAGTGTTAAACCCTCGGGTCACTTTCAAGTTGGGGTTTGGAGTACTCTACGGCGTGCTGCAGGACAATATCCTGTAGTAAACGTTCATGCAAGTTTCCATCTACAAGAAGTTGTACTTCTAGATCTTCGAGGTCGACTAACAGGTGCACTGTAAGTTCACGGAAACTGAAGTCTAGACACGCATAAAACCTTATTACGCTTCATACATAATCTTCTTACACGTCTAATCAAACTATCACATTTTACCAACGATATAATAAATGGTAGATGCGGCATAATTTTACCATTGATTTAAAAAAAAAAGGTAGACGTGGCATAAATTTACCATCGACTTATTAATGGTGGACACGGCATAGGATTTTTCCATCGACGTATATATAGATGGACGAGACATCTCTTTAATTCGTTATTAATACTATAACGTTCGTTGTAGGTACTTTCTACGACAATCTTAATAAAATAAAACGCTCAACATACATTTGCAGCGTCTTATTTATTTTATTTTTGTTAAGGGTGTTTTGAATATTATAGAATACTTCTATAATTCTATAATATTTTAACCCGAAACAAACTCGTATAAATAATTATTTAATTCTTAACTCTAAACTTAACGTTTTAAAACTTAATCATGGCTAGATCTATCAAATATTCTTATTTAAATAAACACGAACTTGAATATGAAGTGTCTATTAGGGCTGAAAAACCAACAGATACTTTATCTAATCTTAAAGAACAGATGACGAAACTTTGTCACATTTTTCCAGAGAATATTAAGTCCTCTTCTTTACCTTTTAAGTTGGACCTCTCTCAAGCAGAGGTAACTCTTGAATACATTGAGACTAAAATCTCACACATCGAATCTTCTGGAGACAAAAGTGGTTTGAGAAAACTCGAGGCCTTTGTAAACCATCTTTATTACCGCCTGGACCGTCTTAAGGCGACTTCATCCTTGATTGAAACTTGTTCAAATTTAAGATCACGGTTTTTCTCACTTCAAAAACGCTTCGATGTACTAACTCTTGATGATGATGGAAGGTTTTCTTCTGAAGAGGTGTTGGTGGAGGTGCACAGCCCTCCTCCTCAGGCTCAATTTGACTCTCCCATGGTTTCTGTAACCCTCCCTACTATAACCCTCCCTGCTACCCTCCCTGCTATTCAGCCTACCTCTCAACTTAAATCAATTCCTGAAGTTTCATTCACACCTCAGCCAAGTATAATGGTTCCGTACTCGTCAATGCCTCAAGTCTCAACAATGTTTCAAAATTGTCGTACATCGGACAATTTTATTAAAGATTTGAAAACTTTTTCTTATAATGGCGAAACATGCCCTAGAACATTCCTTCAAAAGCTGGAAGAATTCAGGATTTCTAGGAATATCACGGAGGAGATGCTTTGTAAACATGCCTTCGAAATTTTCTCTGGAAATGCACTTCATTGGTTTCGTTTTATTTATCAACAGAACCCTAATCTAACATAGAATGATATTCATATGTTACTGATCAAAGATTTTGGATCAATTGATTATGATTTTAATCTTCAACAAGAGATAATGAAAAGAATTCAAGGCGATTCAGAGCCCATTATCATATATGTTTCCATAATGTCTGGAATGTTTTCACGACTTTCAGAGAAGCTTAGTGAAGCCGAACAACTTAAGATTATCCGTCATAATATAAGGTCGTGCTACTCCGTTGTTTTGGGTAATGTAGTATTCCTTCATATTCATCCTCATTCATATCCATTTTTATATAAAATTTGTAAACTTTTTATCGGTTAGTAAAACTTTTTAGGCACACGCTCCGCAAGTCGAAATCCAAAATTTGAAAAAGGAAGAGCGAAAGCCGTGACGGCAAACAGAGTCGTCATTCTGAAAACAATCTGGAAGCTCTTGGCTGGAAGGCAGGAACATCAATTTGTAAAATGGTGAAATGTTTTGATTATTGATGCTGCTCTGAACTCCGCGAGTAATAGTGTTCCGTGGCTCTGAACCTAGAGGAAATGTTTTGAATATTGATGCTGCTCTAAACCTAGAGAAAAGAGGACCGGCATGCTGAAACCGTGAGTCCCTTAGTATTTTACCATTCTTCGACCTGGAATTTGCTCCGCTGCCGTCCTCCTACCTAAATCCTCGCTCAAACGACCTCTGGATACCAGACGCAAGAGAAGCTACGATCTCCGTACCTCTTCCGAAGGCTACATCTCCGGTCCACTACTTCGCCGGATACCTGCCGTGCGGAGACTGCGGAGCGCTTAGGCCCCTTAGCCCCTTTAGCTTTCTTCTTTATATTACTGTACTGACTGTACTGTACTGTACTGGTCAATTAAACTTATCTATCCGTTACCTTGTTGTTTTCCTTACCACCCATTAGGATCTGCAGGAACTGATAGGCAGGCTTAATTTTTCAACACCTAGAAATTGTCGCGGGACGCCTGTTTAAGTTAGCAAACAGGCGTAACGTTACAATTCTTGTGTTTGATTAAACCCTCCATTATCCGCGATGCTTAAGTATATAATATTTTATCAGTTGCAGTGTTGTTTCAGATGTTCTTCATGGTGTTAGTCTAGGTAGTAGCTGTATCTAGTGTGTGATGTTAGTAAAGTGTAAGAATGAGAAGAAATAGATAACTCTTTATTGTATACACCAAAAATTACACAGGTACATCTATATATATAAAAGAAAGTCGTGTTAGTTACACTATTTATAACTCAAGAACGGCTGAACCGATTTGACTGAAAATTGGTGGGGAGGTAGCTTAGAACCAGGAGACGGACATAGGATACTCTAAAAACGGCTGGACCGATTTTGATGAAATTTTGTGTTCCTGGAGCGGGTCATAGTAGCGAGGCCGAAGGCCGAGCTTACACCCGTGCGAAGCCGGGGCGGTCGACTAGTAGTAACATTAAAACAACTTAAAACTAGTGAAACAATGAATGAATCTGTAACACGTAGGTGTGAAATAGATGCCTAGATACGAGATATGTGTGAGTATGAAAGAGTAAGCTAACTTTGAAAATATATGTAAGAGATAGATAAATTAAATGTGTATGTACATAAGAATTAATGGGTACATCCCGTTTGGTAAGAATCCCATTTGGTAAACCACGTCATATACCTACAAAAAAGTTGCGTTTGGTAAACTATTTTATTCTTCATACATTTAATCCCGAGGGCCAAAAATCAACAGATTCATGTTTTTTTTTCTATATTGCATTTGCCCGAAAGTATGCAGTATATTAAAACTTAACGCTATTACAACTTTGCAGCAAAAATTGAGTTTTATTTAAAAATACAAAAGTGTAATCAGTACAGCGTAACCCTACGTTTATCTGGTTGGATTAGTACAGCAATTAGAACGAAAATCATTTATTTTAATTCACGTCCTGACATTTGAGCATCAAAAAAGTGAAGCGAATATCTCGCCATAAGAGTTGATCTTAGACTTCTGCACTTTAGTAAGGCAAAGTCAAACTTGAGATCCTTTCACATTAAAAAACCTCAGCAAAACAAGCAACAAGCAAACCTTTTAAGAACCACGAAGATAAGACCAAGAAAGCAAACAGAGGGTCAAAGTCTTAAATGCTTTCCTACGCAAAAACTCCTTCGTTAATAGATGCAGTTTTAAACTTTACTCGTTAAGCGCCCGTCGTCTGTTAGTTTTTAGTTTCACTGAAACTCTATTTCTTCTTATTTATTTATTCTACATTGTTTATCGAAGTTTGGTAAAACGTATTTCAAATAGTTAGTGAGAAGATTTGGGGTTGATTGAAACCAGATGGAATTATATATGTTTGAACAAAGTTTTGTGTTTTGTAGTGCGTTTTTATGTAAAGGTATGTTTATAGGGTCTTAAAGAGTCAGCAACGTATTTGAGTTGCCTCTGGTGATACACGTTTCAATAGGCGATCATGACTGCTAACCATCAGGCAGCCCGTCTGTTTGTTTGCCACCTATAGCATAGATAGACGTGTATTCGTAAGTTAATTAGTGATTAAACGAACTATTACTTACCAGTAAGTGAAGTTCTATCATAATTACGTGTAGTGCTGAGTGTGAAGAGATAACAATATTGACCCGTCTATGGTTTATCACATACATAGATTAGACAAACAAAATAAAACTAAAGTTAAATGATTATTTACGGGATATTTACCGTGGTAAGGTTGTGGAAAGAGCTCCCGATATTTCGGCGCAGTTACATGCACCATGTTCACGGGAAGACTACCTTACCACAACCTTACCACGGTAAATATCCCGTAAATAATCATTGAACTTTAGTGAACAACCGTGATAGTTTAAAACAGTGTTTAAAATAAAACTATTAATAATATTAATTTATACTGTCTGTAATTTCCACGTGATCTTTTGTAATCCGTGTTTTTTTTATAAAAGATAATTTGACACAACAGTATACAATTTCAGTATGAAATTTTGGAGCAACCGCTGAGTTTTCAGCTGTAAATCATCGTAAAAAGCTGTTTTTTTTTCACTGAAGCACATCAGGTACTTACTACAGTCTTACGTTCAGAAACCAAGCAAAAATGATCAGAATTCTTGATTTTTACTCAGCTTTTTACAATGCTCCAGCAGCTATAAAAGCATATAAATTTATAAATGTATCAGACATTTGTATATTTAACGCTGTTATAATAAAATACCTAATACCTATAATACCTAATATCTATTTATAGTGCTTTACCGTACAATTAACACTTGCAACATTATTCAAGGAAACGTAATATCTCGACCCCTTCATTGTTAACTCAATTTGTGCCTGACGGCTCAAAGACGAACAGCTTTGACCAAACTCCGGCTATAAATAATACAAGTTAATCTACAAGCTAATGGGTTTTTAATTACCTTTGCTGAGCGGTATGAGATCTGGATTGCGATCATCTTGGCCATGAATCGAGGTTCTCTTCGGTACGATCACCTTTTGATTCTTCAATGTAGGAAGCGTTACTGAAACAATCGGTTGAAAAAAGTTAGATGGTGAAATTAATGTCTCTACAGTTATAATTATGGTCACTAACGGAATACTTTAACCACTCGCATTCTTAAGTCTTCCCGTGAATACGGTGCATGTAACTGCGCCAAAATATCGAGATATTTATCCACAATTTTATCACGGCAATTTTATCATTAATAATCATATAACTGTAGTGAACAACCGTTATACAGTATTTTAATGCACCTGGTCAAAGAGGTCCGTGATAGAAGCTCTACATTTACCTTTATGGTTCTCTCCATAATTATGAAATCTGTAGGTACATTAATTTATCGTAAACATCATATTTTAGTAACTAGGAAATTGAATGAATTCAAAATACCAGGAAGAGAAGCACGAACCAGTGTTACTTTTTAGGGTTCCGTAGCCCGACAAGGAACCCTTATAAATTCGTTCTGTCCGTCCGTCTGTCTGTCTGTCTGTCTGTCTGTCTGTCTGTCTGTCTGTCTGTCTGTCTGTCTGTCTGTCTGTCTGTCTGTCTGTCTGTCTGTCTGTCTGTCTGTCTGTCTGTCTGTCTGTCTGTCTGTCTGTCTGTCTGTCTGTCTGTCTGTCTGTCTGTCTGTCTGTCTGTCTGTCTGTCTGTCTGTCTGTCTGTCTGTCTGTCTGTATGTATGTCTGTCTGTCTGTCTGTCCGTCCGTCATAATTTTTTAGAACCTTCTAACTTCTATAATTATTAAGATAAGTGCATGAAACTTTGCATAATGACAGTTGTAATATAGATATCAATTATAAAAGTATAAATAAATATTGCATTTTAGGGGTGGCTCTGGTACATGTGAAATGGGGATGAATATTTTTTTTTCACTCCTACTACTCGTGTGGGGTATCGTTGAAAAGGTCTTTTAAAATGAAGGTAAAGTTTTATACATCACTTTTTTTAAAGCCTATACTTTGCAAAATATGGCCCGCCAAAGTGGCAAAAATTTGGCCCGCCAAAGTGGCAAAAATTTGCCCCCTTCTGCATTTCTAAACTATAAGACATAGAAACTTGAATCTTACAATACAGATAGGTCATATTTAAAACCGTCATTTAAAATTATTTTGAACATTATCTGATTATGACTTTTTGAGTAACAGCGATAAAACTGTAATAAATTCAAGGCGTTCTAGCTCAAAGGTCATTGACCTTTTTATAAAATGGTCTTAAGAAATAATGTTTCCCAATCAGTTTTCTCTATGTTTAAACCATAAAAAGTATATGCTATGTCGGGATGGTATACATCTCTGAAATTTGGCTATGTCTACAGAGCTTCCTTCGTTCGAATTATTCTATAACCATAATTTTCTGAACTTTGACTACAATTATATGGCTTTGATTACGGGACCCTACCATATACGTGTCTCGACACGCTCTTGGCCAATTATTTTCTTTTCTATCAAGCTCAATGTCCTTAGTCGTGTTTTGGTCTTTACGGCTTCCTAGATAAAACATTCAGTCTTGATATAACACTGTTTTTGTAATATTAATCTAACCATTGAAGTAGACAAACTGAAACCAGAATGACAAAAACTGCTATAACTGGGAAAACAGGGCCTTAATAGTCGTAATATTCTGGTTCAGACCAATCAGTTGAACGTTACCTCAAATTCAACACATTAATTTGACAATCAATTTGACCCGCGGGTTATCTATGGTAATTACTAGCCGGTAGTAAAATTAGCTTTAGAGATAGTAGCTGTCGTAAAACTTATCAATTTGGTTGTAAATGTTACTATCAAAATTATAGACACCTTTAAATAGTGTGATTTAAGTGCTTTGCATGAAAGAAGTCCTTCAAACGCGGCGCTGTCATCGCGTATCAATCACTATCAGTAACATTTTTTAGCAGCACTTTTAACACAACTTTAGACATCGTACACGATACTTTAACGATGGCAAATAAATAAAAATCTCACTAATGTCTAAACACAGTAATAACACAACTATAATATGAAAATTTAGTTGTGCTTTTTGCCGTGAGACGTCTTTTATAAAAAGCACCCTACCTAATTCGAGAATTTTGCAAGATCTGTTACATAATATCATCGGTATTGTGAACCCCATTTTAAGAGAATAGTTCAGGAAGTTTCTCGTTATATCTTCCAATATTGTAGTGTAAATAAAGACCAATTTACATGATTGGAAGCAGTGCCGTAACCAGCCTTTTATGCGCCCGGTGCGAGCTTCTAAAACTGTGCCCTTGAAAACAAAACTTGGTTCTGGTGTGGTCATTTCTGCGCCCCTCCAGAGTCTGGCGCCTTGTGCCTGGGCACCGCTGGCACAACCCTATTTACGGCACTGATAGGAAGAAATAACGGCAGCGGCTTTTAAATTCTAAAGTATTTCATAGCTTTTACTCGTGGCTTTGCCCGCATGGTTTGAGAAAAAATTATACTTTTTGTCAATATTCATACATTCAACATTTAAGAGCGTAGCTCTTGTCGGTGGAGTAATTTCCAGGCTTGACGGTCTTCTGCCAGTGTTTTCACCTTCCTGTACGACATGACATTTGCCTTCTCTTTTATTTGGTCTAGGAATAATCTTCTTGGTCATCCCGGTTCTCTCTTTCCTTCTACCTTTTCTTCTATGATGGTTTTCATTAATTTGTCATGTCGTACAAGGTGGCCAAAGGTGACCAAAGGTGGTTTTGTCAGTATACCAATCAATATTTTGGGATGCAGTGTTAAACGTTGTAGTATTTCGTTCTTTGGATTTTTCTTTCATTCAGTTGATCTACCTACGATAACATTGAGGATAACTGGTCTAAAATTAAGTTGCAAGATTAGTCCCACACTTATCTACACTAATATTATAAAGAGGAAAGATTTGTACCTATTTTTGTATGTTTGTAATGAATAGGCTCCGAAACTACTGAACCGATTTGAAAAATTCTTTCACTGTTGGGAAGCTACACTATCCCCGGGTGACATAGGCTATATTATATTTTGTAGCGAGGCCGAAGGCCGAGCTTACACTCGTGCGAAGCCGGGGCGGACGGCTAGTATTATTATATACATACTAATATACCAACAGGGCAAGTTGCATAAAAACTGATATAAGCTATGTTTGATTCAGAGCGCGGACAAATATGCGGGCTAGTTTTTACTAAAGGTCTATTCAACATTCTTCCTCAAGATAAAGTGACACAAAATTAAAAAAAATAAAAATAGTATTTACAAATTATGAAATGCTAATACTTAATTAAATATTTATATTGTGAATTATATTATGTGTATCAATGAAAAAAATATCTATTTCCTTATCATTATTTTTTGATAACCCTGACTCCACAGCACTAAATTTTGATTAGGAACCAAAAATGTATGGCTAAAATGAGTTGTTGAAAATAAAAGTTATCATCTAAAGGCCGTTGACAGCCCCGTTAGCTCAGTTGGTAGTGTACCTGCTCTCTGCGCTTGGAGGCGTGGGTTCGATTCCTACCTAGGGCAAACAATTGTGTGATGAACATTTGTGTTTGTTCTATGTCTGGGTGTTAATATCTATTTAAGTATGTATTTAAAAATATATATATATATGTATATCAGTCTCTGGCAGCCATATTACAAGCTTTGCTTAGTTTGGGATCAGATGACCAGGTGTACAATAATGTCCCAGATATTTATTTATTATTATCTTTAAACTAAAAAGTGTAATGTTACCATCATCTGACATAATATTGTAGTGGAACAAGGTGGTTAATAATTCATAACAATTGTAAGTTTCTAGAAAGTTCTAGATGATTATGATGAACATTATTCAGAATGTAGAACATAGATAAATGTTTTGTCTGTGAAACAAAATTATACTGGAAATTTGTAAATATAATAATTTAATAAATGATTGTAAATTACCTACATATAAATGCACAAATAACTTCAATGAAACTGCAAAAAATGCTTGGTGATATATTCCGCAGCGCGTTTGTATTGCAATTCAATGGCACAATGCGGCCAACATATTGGGTACGATGCCTACTGTCAGCGGTTTATTAGATAAGTTTAGTTTTATATTTTATTGTTAGTTTGTTTATATTTAATTTTAAGTAGTTTTAGGCTTTAATTAGTCTTTCTATTGGCATATTATTTATTATTGAACTTCTTTCAATGATTTGCAAAATTATTTAATACATTCCACTTCAATTAAGATTGTATAATGTTTTAAACCTTTTTTTAACCGACTTTCAACAAGGAGGAGGTTATCAATTCGACAGTTTTTTTTAAATATTTGCTACCTCATAACATTCGACTGGGTGAATCGATTTTGATGATTCTTTCTTTATTTGAAAGCTAATGCTTCCATTGTGTTTTTAATTTGGTCCAGTTCTGACATTTGTATGAAGTCTTTTCTTTATATAGATAATATTTTTTTATCATGAAGTTTAAATTGCATTTTTTTCAATTACCTTCAACCTAACATATAACCTTTTTTTTATTGTAAAATAGGCTTGCGCTTGTCCGCCAACTCGCCTGATGTTAAGCGATGATGCGGCCTTCGATGGATCACGCTTGCTTAGAAGAAACCGATTCACTTTTGACTTAAAAACACCCAGATTGTAACTATCGGGGAACATCCATTCAGGCACCTTATATTATTTAATTTTTTTATGACCTATAAAATTGTAAATTAAAAAATTGATAAAAAAATCATCAGTTGCGAGGCATAAAAAAAACACACATGCAAGGCGTCTGAAAATAAGCAGCTGAACATGTTAAGACAGTTTTTAGTGTTTTTGTCTGTTTGTTTGTCCACGCACATCTCCTAAGCCACTGGACGGATTTAAATGCGGTTTTCACGATTATACTTAGCTATGACCAAATTGAATAGGCTATGTTATTTTGCGCAAGGGTCGGATTAAGGAAGGAAAAAAGGGTTGAAAGTTTATATGAAAATCTACGCGTACGAAGTTGCGGGCAACATCTCTAATCTAAAAATAATATTACCCATAGTTGATTAATTTTTTAATAACCTTAAAACTCACCTTCATAATCTCTCGACCTATGCCTTAACCTCGTCAGGATCAGAGCAAGACATAAAATAACAGCTACAGTCAGCGCTGCACCAAGAAATATTCCTACTGCCCAGTTGAACTCCCATGCTTCTTGGGCCTCTGTAAAATAATATAATATTTAGTTTTAAAAAAACTGAAAGAAGTCGATTTGCCTAGCTTGAGATATCGGATGGAACACGTGAACAAAAATATGAGTACATACAACTGTAAAAATCATGACTAAAATTATAGGGTTGCCTGGAAGAGATCTAGGATTAGTAATAGGGTCTAGTTTTCACCCTCTGGGCACGGAACCTTAAAAAAGCGATAAAATCTGCTGAGTTCGATTAAAGCCATCAAGCCTGGTTTAGGCCTGCATGCATTTCCACCCAGCACGCGACCTTACAATATCTCTCTTTTTGTCTGATTTCAGGTAGTACCTGACAGCGAAAAATAGTGAAGAGGGAACAAATTTCTTACCAGTTCTGGGAGCCAATCTTGGTGCAGTCTCCACGGTAAGTGTGACATGCTCGGAGCGCCCTCTGGCGTTGGCTGCGTACATAACCAACTTTAGTTGCCTCTTAGCTCCTAATCTTCGAAGGTTCCATAAGGTAACCCCGTTACTAGCGTTCACTACTAAATCTTCGTTCGCCCAAACTTCTGCTATGTACACGCACTGTAATCCACCTTCGTAACCTGGTGGAAGAAAGCAACTTGTCAGTTACCTAAATATAGTTAATCATCAGCATCATTATCAGGCCATCATATTCCCACCGCTGAGACACAGGGCTTCTGTCAAGGAGAGAGGAAATGGGTATTGAACCACCATGCTGGCTCAGTGCATGTTGGTGAGTGTTATGTCTTTGAACTTTTGAGGCTCTTGGATATACCAAATTTCTGGGTATAAATTGTCGTTTGCTGAGTGAGACTCAAGTGGTCTTATTTACCTTCAAAATATATAATTGTGTGCCAAATTGTGGAGTTCATAATAGAATCATTCGTAGTACATATTTTTATTTTAAAAAAATATTAAAAATGTGACTAGGTATGTGATTTTTTTAGTAACCGGTTTCCTCACAATCCTTCACCGTTTTTGAGCGAAGCAATTGAAACTGCAAATAATTTGGTTAAGTTCTAAATAAGTCATTGGTGCAGGTTTGAGGATCAAACCGTGTGCCGTCATAATAATATGTAGCTTGTCTAAGAGAGAAAAAAAATTGGTTCCGGGGACTACCAAAGCGGCGAGGGCTCTTTAATAATGCACAATTTTTATAAACTCACCAGCAAGACAAACCAAGTCTAACGAGTCATGCGTTAGATTGTAAACAGTGCAGTTGGTCGGCGGATCGGGTCGCGTCGCAGGCAGTAGCGTGTACACGCAAGGTGCCATTTGCTGTCCCGCGAGGTTTGTCGCGCGACACGACAGAGTGCCGTAATCCACCTCGGATACAGGCGTGTATGATAGAATAGATCTGCCTTCTTGAGCTTCTATTGCCACTCGATCCTGGAATAGAAGAAACTTTTAGCAGGTACTAATTAGCCAATCCGGCCGTCAAAGAATCGCCGTAAAATTTTACTGATAGCCGTAACAGACGGGCCAGCATGGCTGACGTCAACCACCTCAACCAACGAGAGAAAAAGATAGGGAAATAATGTTCTCACTCCCTCTCTCTCTCTCTCTCTCCCGTTGGTCAGACGGCGGTTCGTGGTTGGTAGTTCGTGCGTCTGTTACGGCTTTAAGAAAGCTTCGATTGTCCTGATAGATTACGCGACGCCAGGAAGATGACTTAGCGCTGGTGATAGCGTACCTATGGTAATTTTATTGTAATAAAGTTTTCATGGTGCGCGCACGCGTTTCTGTCTCGCTTTGCAGTTTGCACTTGCTAGCAAAGCAAGATGGAGTCGTGAGTAATACCCATGTAAAATAAAGACGTTACTGTCCATATAAAAATAACTCCTGCTTTAAATGTATCTGCGCCTCTTTTCATTTCAGTTTATGAAATAAGGGTGCCAACAATATAGAGCTGTCAAATTTAGTTGAGCTAAGAAAATGATATGACAGAATCGACGTCAATATCTACAGGCAGGATTACGCATAATAACTGTAAACGAAGCCGAAAGTTGGTCATTGTACAAATTATTTCATCATTATGAACAAATTTTACTATGGAACTAACATCGCGAAGAAAAGCTGTTTCATAGAAAACGGTCCAATGACACTCGACAAAATGTATGGAACAGCCAGTGACTGTTTCAGAAATAGGGAGGACGTGTGATATCCAAACATTGTACCCATTAAATAAGGCTCGGTTCAAACAAAATTTTGACAAGTACTTTACGTGCTATCACAAACGCTAGTTCGATTGTGACTGAAGTCGATTAGCCCGTGGGCCTCTGTGCGGTTCACATCAAGGAGCTCGTCCCGTAAATTCCCACTATTTCCTTACATCAATGGGACCAGCTGTTTTTTTGCGAATTCAGGGTTGGTCCCATTGTAAAAGTAGTTCATAATTATGAGCACAAAGACCTCCTTTCAGCTTATTTCAGTTATTATGTTCTATGTCAAAACCAAGGTTAATCACAAAAACTAACTAGGTATGTATGTTGTAAGAAGCTCTACAGTAAATCTGTACCTACATTAATCAGTTGCAGCTATATGCACATTATTATAGTTGTTGTGCCATACTGACGGCAACTGGGTTAACGAGGGGGCAGCATCCATATTCATTAAGGAGGTTTAGGATATATTCGACCACACGCTGTGCTGTACGGAAGTGATAACGCGAGCACTTACACTGCAAAGTTAAAGCAAAATGTTTGAGCAAAACGCTCGCAAAATGCAATGTTTGAGCTGAATGCACGGAATCGTGGCTATTTTGCGGAGCGCTAAGCGTGAAGCAACAGGATTATTTCTGCCGTCGCATTTATAAAGTTTTGACATTTTATTTATTACTTATGATTGCATGTTAGTTTCGGCAATTTATAATTCGCTATTATCTTTCCAGTTAATCTAATAAAATGTATGTTTGGAGTTGGTAATATTATTATAATTATGGTTGATTGCATCAAAGTCAAAGACAAAGTTTATTTCCATCCATAAACACGTCAATAAAATAATTATAAAATAAGCTTATATGAGCTTTTTGCATAGCGAGACGAATCCGCGGATGGAAGATTGGATTTCGCGGATTGATTAAAGCGATAAGGCTGCTAATTTTTTCACTAGTTTTTATTTTGTAGTTGTCATTTATGAATATAATTTCTGGTGTGGACAATAAACACCCGGTTTCTGAAACGCAAATTAGCGAAAAAATTACTCAAAAGTTTGTTAATATAATGTCAAACGTATTTTGGGTTGCTGAAAATCTCATGTGACAGTCTGTTAACGCAAATGTCAAATCTACAATAAAACTCAAATTAAAACAATTTTGGGTTTCCGAAAAGGTTTTTCGCATGTTAAAGGCTTGTTATTACTCAATTAGCTAATTAACGAAAATCTACCAATTAACAGAGTGTCAGAAGAAATTATAACCAAATATTGCTAACTAAAAGAAAACCAAACAAGTTTCTTATTTCAGCACTGGCGATTACTGATGAGCTGGTGTATCTCCGGGTACCCGAGGAGCTGGTAGGTGTTTACCACTTCACTCCATCACCTTGCAATAGGCGTGTATATTTTTTGGGATTAGTTGGACTAGAGCCATCCAGTTGAATAAAAAAGCTGGAAAAGACGTGTTCAGACTGGAGTCAACTCGGGAGCTTAATTAAGTTTTAAGGACAATTGGCCGGAATGCCATCCAACTCACTCAACTTTCGTACATCAAGGAACATGGGTTTCCTCCGTTCCGACCTCTGAGAAAAACGTACTTCAGGCATAGAACAATTACACTGCGGAATGGTGGGTGGTGTGGTGATATCGTCGAGAGTTGAGTTTGAGGCCGAATCGCCAGAATGTTGGGTTTCTCCTTTACACTATATGCCAAAGTGTCATCCAGCCTAGGCAGAGTTGATAGACCTGTAGATGCACACATAGATTTCTAATATGCTCTTTTTTCTTTCTCCGTATAGTTTTTACGCGACATATTTATTTTCGATAATTAAGAGAAAACTTCTAAAGAAATATTCATTTAAATACTATCTTATATTTTCACTTTACTTCTTGGATTTATGACCTCTGCAACTATAGTGTGACAATTCTGCCATCTTATATTTTTAATAACTTAAAAAAGTTGAATTGACACTTCTTGTTATACTGTGTCAAAACTTCAAAAGGTAGAGACAGACACAAAACATAAGTGAGTGAATGAAGGTGACTGGTTTTAGCAAGGGTGGCCATACGAAATAATAAATCTCTTGTCAACGGATAATTTGTTAATTTTACGGTAACTAGCTTTTCAGAAACCCACAGATGTTTGACAGATTGTTAATTATGACAATCAGTCAGGGCCCGGCAATATATTTCAGTGAAAGCAAGTGAAAGAGACAAATTGATATGGCTCAGCACAAGTACAAAAAGGACATAACTAGACTTTTTTGTCCTTATCGGCGTGGCCTGTTTTTTGGATCAGAAATGTCAAAATCTGACGGTTCTGCGACAAACAAAACGGGTCTGAATATTGTTTATTGCATTTTTTTGGTGATTTTATGTGATAAATGCGTGTTTCGTCTTAGAAATAATTGTAAAACAAACATTTACAATGGTTGGTTGTATCATTTTGGGCTGCAAGTACCGCAGTGAGAGAAAAAACGATGAAATATCATTTCACACGTAAGTAAACATATAGAGCTTGTAATGATCACCTAAATAAATTCAAGATATCAATGCGTAAATATTTTATTCATAATTAGTCCGTTTTTTGGTCGATTTGTGGTATTTCCTATGAGTTTTATCAAAATATTAACTGAGAAGAATAACAATCAATGTTGCCAGTTTATAAATGAAATTACCCACCATAATTAACATAAATTATTCGTTCTGCAGGTTTCCAACTGATCCTGGCTTACGAATAAAATAGATCAGTGCTACTGGTTGTGAAAATTGGGTGCCAGGAAAACATAGTAGAATTTGTTCCAGTCATTTCAATGCCGAATCCAATATCAGAAAGGGAAAAATTATATTTTTGAGCAACTGCAGCTGCTCAGGGTCTAATAAACACACTTAAATGTACTTAAATCAAAGAAAATATATCATAATAAATCATCGTCAGCGTGATTTTGTTCAAATAAAACAAAATAATCTTTTTTTGAAGTCTGATTTATCGTGTGTGATATGAGTACTGTAAATAATAAAGAGTTTTATCTAAGTATCTCATTAATTGGGATGTTATCCATAATTCCATCCATGAAAATAAATAAACTGGCCAAGTGCGAGTCGGGCTCGTGCACTGAGGGTTCTGTACCGTCACAAAATACAAAAAGTAGTGCAAATACACAACATCACGCCCAGGCTGTCATCCATCCAAGTATCAACCGCGCCCGACGTTGCTTAACTTGTGGGAAACAGAAATGTGTGACCGACTCGCATGCAGCCAGTATTTATTATTTGTTGTTTTACTTTAGGGTGTGCACTATAATCCGCCAAGTTTGACGCTTGTACCGATTACCGTTACGTACCGTTTGGTTTTTACACCAGAGCAAATACAAAAATACCTTAACAAAAACGTTTGTTGTATGTGTGGATGTGTACCCTCTTTAGTTTTGACTTAATTATATTTCTTAGTTAATCCGTCGTAACATTACATATTCTGTGTAAGTTTCAACTGACGATATTACGGCGCAAAAGATACAGCCGTTTAAAGCTGTCTTACCTTTAAACGGATGGATTTGGATCTTAATATTAATTTCTTTTGTTCATAAGTATTTTTCAGATATCCTTCCATCTCACAAGATTTTCCAAAGTTTCCAAAATTACTCATTGAAGAGATTCACTACCCGTCTAGTATGTAAATTACCCTAACTTAAAGCAAATAATTTTAATGTGGCAACACACCTTGTTGAAGCGAGAGGCACTGAGCTAGCCACGCTCATTGAAAATCTATAGGTAGTAGGTCTGTGCAATCAGTTGACCAATTCAATATTTGACATGCGTTTCAGAAACCGGGCGTATGAGTTTTCTATCTAATTCAATTAAATCCATAAAGTAATTTAGGTATAATATAAATAATATATATAAAAACTACGTCAGTTTCCATAAAACAAAGGTTATCATTAAGGTTTCATCAGCCCACTGTTACTGGGTACAGTAGGCCCCTCTCTAAAATACCATTTAGTCTGATCATCTGATTTTCTTCTTCAATCACTAGTAATGTCTTCCGTAAATCGTCACTCCAGTCACAGAGCGTCTTACGAGTCAATGATAATAATTTTTGTGTGCAACTATCTTTTTCCCGTGGCATTGCTCACATTTTAAACAAAACAATCTATATCACTCAGAAATAGCGTAACTTTTAATCTGTAAAATAATATTCAAAATCGGTTTAGAAGTTCCAGAAATTAAGTACCTTTACAAACAAACAAAATAACAAATTTAACTTAACAATTAGTTAAGATTAATTACGTCAACGTTTACGTCAACATTTTCATGAAGAATCTGAGATGATTCGAGGAGAATATATGAATCGTGAAGTATTCACCACGCAAAAAAAAACAGTGAAAGCGTACATTCCTTTTTCTCGTTTGCGTGTAAAACGACATTTTAACCTTCTCTTTCTACAGTTAAATACGAAATACAAGAATAAAACTTATAGTACGTTGAACATAAAAAAGCTTCCTCTCATTAGTGTACATTGATTATGCCAACGTTTTCATGAAGATTTCTAGGTAATTCGAGGATAATTTAGAAGAATTGTGAAGAATTTCACTTAGGAAAAAAACACAGCGAAAACGTACATTTATTTTCTCGTTCACGTGTAAACGTCTCGTCGTTCGTCGTTCACGCCAGTTAAACCATCTCTTTCTTCGTTTATACGAAGTACAAGAATAAAACTTATAGCTAAGTGTCCGTTGAACATAAAAGGAGCTTCCTCCACCAGTAGATAATGGCACAAAGCCAGTTGAGCACAATGGCGGTTATCCTGCCACCTGTCACTCTGCCCGCATACCGTTTGAAATGGAACTATTCACTTCTAATCCAGTGGCGAATACTATGAAAGTCTTCACGCTAAATGCACCTAAAATGACTCCTAGACTCAGTCATTTACAAGCTATTATTAAACTTATGTAGTGGTAGGACTCTTTTGCAGGGGTCCGCCTGGGGAAGTACTACACCTTTGCCAGTTATTCAACCGCCAAGCAGTAGTGTGCAAACACTACTGTGTTCCGGATTGAAGGGCAATGTTTCCAGCGAAATTACAGGGTATACAGAGATTTGACATCTTATATCTCGGGGTGACGAGCGCAGTGCATTACAATCAGGGTTTTCAACTGTTGAAGTTCAAAATTCTGAGTTAAGCTGTTATAGGAAAGCGTGAAGAGCCATCAGGTGAGCGACTTCGCTCGTCTCGTCACCCAATATCATAAACAAACTTGCAATGTTTGTTTAGGTCAAATATTACAAGATAGATAGATAGAAACTCTTTATTGTGTACACCAGAAATAAAAATTACAAACAGAAAACTTACGAGCTAGTGCCACAAGTGGTGGCCTTATTGCTAAAAGCGATCTCTTCCAGGCAACCATTGGATGGGAAGAATTACAAACTGAATTAGAACCAGTTCCATTTAACCAATTTTGCTGAAATGTTGCATAAGCCTTTAGTATAGTGACAGTACAATATGCAATATCAAAATGGCTGCCAAAATAAAAACAAACACATTGTTTTTTTTATTGTCTTAAATTAAAAACTTGTTATTTATAAACAGTTTTTTCACTCTTTCAAATTTCTGATCATATAAATTTCTTCACATGAATGAAGTTTCAAGATTCATCAAGGCATTTGATGAATTTAGATTAAGAATAGCTATGAATTTATGTAGAACTAGCTGCAAAACATATCCAAATTTCAGGCTTTTAGGTAAAGTAGATTTTATGATTTTGTCATGAGTATGAATTAGTTAATTCCGCTAATAAATATTTAGAAAATAAAGATTAAAAAGTGTCTAAAAATGTTTGATAAATGAACTTTGCTAACATCTGGTATATTTTTTTTACGCCATAGGTGGCAAACAAACACGACGGGTCGCCTTGTGGTAAGCAATCACCGTCGCCTATGGATACCTGCAACACCAGGGGCATCACAGATACGTTGCTGACCCTTAAAGACATATGGACAAACGGATACCAATAAATAATACAAAAACTGTATCTACTAAATTTATTAGCTTACAATGTAGGTCTGAAGCCCATTGTTTCGTCAGCTTGGTATATTGGACAATACATGATCAAATACGAGCGACATGGCAAGGTGCCGATATGTCATGATGCTACGTGAAATCTGCTCCACACATGCTTTGAATGTTGCTACATGCTGCAAGTCATCACTAGTAACTTGTCACATCGCTATATTATAAAGTTGCTTCGATGGACGTGCTGGGCTTACCTACGTACTTTATGCTAATACTAGCTGCACCCCGCGGTTTTACCCGCGTGATGATTAAAATTGGTGATGATGACGATGATGAAAGTTAGCCTATGTGTTAATCCAGGACATAAGCAATGTATATTTTAAATATCATCCAAATTCATCCAGCCGTTTCTGCGTGATTGAGCAACAAACATCCATACGTCCATCCAAACTTTCACATACTCGTATATGATATTAGTGTGATTATAAACTAGCTGAAACCCACGGTGTTACTAGCGATTTTCCAGTTTTTAGCATTTTCTGGGGGGATAACCCAATGTCCGTCTTTACGATGTACACTATCATCCTGCAAAATTTCGATAAGATGGCCTAGCTTTAGTCGTGAAAAGTGAACAAACAAACGAGAGAGAACAAAAGAGACAGAGTTACATTCGTTTTTATAATATTAGTAAGGTGTAATGGATAGGTAAAGATAGGATGTGAAAGTGTATTTCTTTGTTATTTCTTTACGCAGCAACAAAGCAACGAATCGAATTGATTTATTTATATAGACATGGTTGGTTTTCCGGAAGGTGATATACCGTATTTCATGTCGCAAAAATTTACTTTTTCTAAGGGAATTACGTGGATTAAATTGCGGAGTGTAACGTTTTTTTTTGTAAAATTTTTTAAAATAATTACATTCTAATTTTCACGTTCATTTCTTATGAAAAAGCTCTGGCGTTAATATTTTTAGTATTATACAATTTGCTTATACTCGTAAGTTTTCCCCGGTCTTATACCAACCGCTTATCGAGAGGTATTGAGTCATTACTTACAGGATCGACTTTGATCGAGCCCCCAGAGTTGTTGAGAGTCCACTCGAAGGTGTCCGGGGGTGGGAAGGCGTCGACTTCACACACCACAGTCGAAGGCTCTTGAAGTGCTGCACCTATCAATTTGACCTCTCGCTTCCGGCATAAGGGTTTGTCTGGGGATAAGGAAACCTTTGTTAAAATTTGTTTGGTATTTAGTGCTTGATACGCGGTTTTTTTTAATTGAATTGGCTTGCATTTGACTGCCATCTCGCTTGATGTCAAGCGATGATGCGGTCTATGATGGAGCACGTTTGATTGTCTCGTGACATGAAGACACCCAAATTGTAACAATCGGGGATCACCCATCCAGGTAGGCATTCCACATGCTAGCAGTTCGCACAGTAAAAGTAGAATCAAAGCGCTTTGTACGGGTTTTCGGAATATCAACCAACGGTGTTGTCTTCATATGCCCACGATAATAGGCAGATAGAAAAATAGTCTGAAGGGACTAAATTAATGCAGTTCTGATGCAAACTCTCTGAAATGTGCAATTTACTAGCAACTTTGCGTCGATGTTCAAGATTAAGAAGCTTAGTCTAAACTAAGGATTAGTTGCTGATGAGTTTCTTGGCAAGTTTCTCAATTGGTTTCTCCTGAACGATACTGATTCAATAAAGCTATTTCAAATAATTTCCATTTTGATTTTCAAAATTATATATCTTTTAGTCCATGACTTGATTTCAACCCACGGATAATTTATTATTATATCCTTTTCAGTTCATGGCTTGATTTTGTTAGATTTTTCAATTGTGTTTTAACTTATTTAACCAAAAAATGAGTAGGTATGTACATTTCCTAATGTTAAACTAACACT
Organism: Agriopis leucophaearia; assembly: GCA_949125355.1. Classification (NCBI taxonomy): domain Eukaryota; kingdom Metazoa; phylum Arthropoda; class Insecta; order Lepidoptera; family Geometridae; genus Agriopis; species Agriopis leucophaearia. The sequence goes on along the minus strand of OX421266.1, from coordinate 16,949,189 downwards.
CAAAAGAAAACCCCATTTCTAATTCGTTTAAAGGGCAGTTATCTCATTTTCATCTTTACAAATTAGGTTAGGCTCGCTCCGCGGTATCTCACGGAATATCCAGAGTGATAAAAAAAAAACTTTCTCGATCTCAGTCTAGATTTAAAAAGGTCTCATTTAAAACGACGTAGTTCGTTATTGTCCACCCGTTCCTTGAAATAACTTTATTTATCTTTGTTTGGAGAATTTATGGCTCGGGGATGCATTCATCTCAACTCAGATTCAAATAAAATACAACCATAATAATATAAAGTGGTTCTTTTAAAATTTTATTATATCTATCGAGTGTTCTGAAGAACTGTTCGATCTAATGCCAGCGTCGCGGTTTTATCATCACTTAATAGCTGCCACCGCCTGAAAGTGCATCCACATATCATAGATCAGTGGAAATCACACAATGTCCGATATACACGATCTTTCTTGCCTCACCTGCAAAATGTGCAATGAGCTATCGTACCTTCCGCGGTGTTTCCGAGAAGATATAACATAGGATTCTTCGAAAGGTGAGTTAATAGTGTCTTAAAGGGTCGCCAACGTATTTGTGATGCCTCTGGAGTTACAAGTATCCATAGGCGGTGGTGACTGCTTACCATCAGGCGGCCAGTCTGCTTGTTTGCCACCTATGGCATAAACATATATATGCATCTAGGTGCATTACCATGCATGCATAGGCAAAACCAACATTTTCCTAGAAATATCATTCGTCAAACAAGAGTTTATGTGCCTTGAAAGATATACTTTTTTTAACCCACTTCAAAAAAGGACGGTTCTATGTTCCTCTGTTTTTTTAATGTATTCACCGATACATTCGCCAATTGTTGACCGATATCAAAAAAATAATCTTTTGTTCAGTAGGGTATACTTCCAATTTGGTCCCATTGTCACTAAGTCAGGATCTAATAATAGGATCCCAGAGAAATCGAGGGCAACCTTCAAATTTTATAGGCACATATTATGTTTTTCATATATTTTTGAAGACAGTTTTTAATTTTATCCACTATTCTTAGTTTTTCCTCTAGCTGCTGAGTAAATTCTAAATACATTATCAGTTGAAGGGAATATTGTGAATATCTCTTACAAGTAAAGATGTTACCCTAATACTTACAACTCGAGCTAAATTAAATAAAAGCCTTGATGTCGTTAGTTTAAATTAGTGCCGTACACGGTACAGTATCTTTGCATCAAGTTACATTGCGTAACCTCGGGCTAATGTTTTCACCCCACGTACGCCCTAATTATGCTTTGTGAGTCCCTTAACATCCTTAACGGACCTTATGCTGAGGATCTTGTTACGAATATGTACGTAATTTTTTTTATTTAGGCTAATAAGTTCAGTGTTTATCAGGTTAGTTCACTCTATTAGTTCCATGACTTTTGACGCTACCCAAAAACACTAATGAAATTAATTAGATTATTATCCAGATTTCCATATATAAGTTACTAGCCGCCCGCCCCGGCTTCGCACGGGTGTAAGCTCTGCCTTCGGTCTCGCTACAAAATATAATATAGCATATGTCACCCGGGGATAGTGTAGCTTCCCAACAGTGAAAGAATTTTTCAAATTGGTTCCATAGATTCGGAGCCTATTCAATGCAAACAAACAAACAAACAATCAAATCATTCCTCTTTATATATTGGTATAGATGCGAATACTAAAAAGTAATTTATTTTAATTTTATTATTTCTAATTGTACAGAAACATTGGGATCATACAAATGTAAAATGATAATACATCTACCTACACTAATATCATAAAGAGGGAATATTTTTATTTTTGGATGTTTGTAACGAATTAACTCAAAAACTACAGGACCGATTTTAAAAATTGTTTCAACATTAGAATGCTACGTTATCCCTGAGTAACATAGACTATATTTATTACTAGAATGTTTTAAAAGTGTGAAGAAGTGTGAAGCCGGGACGGGCGGCTAGTGTAATATATGTTTTAAACAAACTATAATACTAAAGTAACTAAATAAATACCAATTGAATGAAATCTAAATTAAACTGACTATCTATCTGAATCTACAAATAAAAACTGTCTTCGGGTAGGTCTTCGGTGCTCAAAATGCTACGTTGTATGATCAAATTTATTGTTTAGCCGAGGTAAGCGCAAGCTCTTTGATTACCTGATACTAATTATATTAATTAATTGATGGATAAAAATTACCATTATTGAAAATAAGATTAATCATTAAATTAAACTAAGAGTTGAGCGTGTGATACTCTCTTGCGTGCGAGCCTTACAAAGCTGGAGTACCAGTTTAAGTTCAACCATGTTCAATTTAAGAAAAGCTAGTCAAAGTTTTTTTCTATGTAATTCAACTCCACAGACTCCCGGTACCCTTTGTCTACCAAAAAATAACAGCAACTATTTAGACTATTTTGAATATAATTGTTATCCAACTACCCAAGTAAACGTGCGCCCTCTCACCTTGAAAAAAAAACCGCCGAATGCCATTGAAACTATAGTCTGGGACATTAATATCTGGGACATTATTGCACACATGGTCATCAGACCCCAAACTAAGCAAAGCTTGTAATATGGCTGCCAGAGACTGATATACATACATATATATTTTTAAATACATACTTAAATAGATATTAACAACCAGACATAGAACAAACACAAATGTTCATCACACAAATGTTTGTCCTAGATGGGAATCGAACCCACGCCCCCAAGCACAGAAAGTAGGATCACTACCAACTGAGCCACCGTGGCAGTCGAACTAAACGATTTAATTTTACGTGCGTAACCACCAACTCGCCTGTTGGTAAGCGACGATGTGGTCGAAGATGAAGCACGCAGACTTCAAGAAATAGATTATAAATCTCTCAGGAAACAAGGAAGCCGGCAGGTATTTCCAATCCATGGCCGTACGGATTAGAAATTGTTTAGTTATTAATGGCACATGCCGATAAAAAATGAAAAAAATAACGCATCAGTCGTAGGACTGCACGTCAGAAGTGAAAACTTAAGTAGTAATTTACCTATTCTACAAGAGATGACGCTGTTTTAAAATACACGGTAAGTACAGCGTGGCGATGTGCGAGATTCATTTTTGTTCAACCGAAAAGTGCTCAAAGCGCCAAAAGAAGTTTTCAGTACAAACAAAAGTTTCCATAATAAAACTAACAGAATATTTGCAGCTTGAGAGGTGGCGACCGTCCATCGCCCTCCACGTTGGACGCCGTGCAAGTGTATTCTCCGGCCTGGTGTCGAGACACGTTCCTCAGCGCCAAGTTGTTGTTACCTGTCAGTATCACGTGTGGGGGGTTGTGCTGAAGCTGGACACCCTATGAAACAGATAAATCTTTATAGTAGTGATGGAAACCCACAATATTAGGTTTAGCTTCACTTGATCTGTGCATCAAATGCAGTTGCTGCGATATTCGTTTTTGTTTGTCATTCCCACAGAATAAGAAGAAAGAAGAAGGCAAGCGCAGAAGGCAAGTTTACTGCCAACTAAGCTAACGGGCTGTCAAATAATGATGAGAACAATGACACCTTATATGAAATGATAGTCGTGAGTATGTCAGTCGTCTAAAGATGCACCCCGTATAATGTGATATATGTATATTAATGTAGTTATGGTTCCACGTCATAATTCAACCCAAACAATCATGAACTGTTTTAAACCAATCATCGTCACCATGATTATTTCAGCCAAAGGACGCCCACTGCTGGACATAGGCCTCCTCCATCAATCTCCAAAAGGTCCGGTTAGAAGCGGCCTGCATGCCAGCGTTTCCCTGCGGTCTCTCATAGGTCGTCAGTCCATCTTGTGGGTGGACATCCTACGCTGCGCTTAACGGTCCGTGGTCTCCATTCGAGAACCTTTTGGCCCCATCGGACATCTGTTCTGCGTGCTATGTGCCCTGCCACTTCAACTTGCTAATCCGGGTAAACCATTCATCTCCTCTGAAAAATGGTCGCCAAATGACCCGAAAAACTTAAGCAAAAATGTCCCCGAACCGTACTCACGTTATGTTCCCAAACTACTTTATAAGCCGGTGGGTTGGCGTCGACTTTGCACCCGAAGTACACGTCGTCCCCTTCCTCAATGTCGTTGGGGTTCATTTTAGCGCCGAGATGCATCGTCGCTTCTGGTATATCTGTATTAGAAAACATAACATTGAACGATGTGAAGGGTGGATGAATGAAAAATGAGGGGGAATAACGGAGTATTCGCATATCAGTTTAGAGGCGTTCGTCTGACCTATTTTCTTTCTTGTTTGCATATGATTTGAAATTCTCGCATATTTCGTTTTCATATTTCAATGTATCAGTTTTGAAGGAGTTCTAGTAACTCGTGTTTTGTTAGATTTTTATTTCTTTAAAGTGCGAAGAATATATTTTCATCATTTCAGTCATAGGACGTCCACTGCTGGACATAAGCATCGCCGATCGGTCTCCAAAAGGGCTGGTTAGAAGTGGTCTGTATCCAGCGTTTCCCTGTGGTCTCTTTTAGGTTTAGAGTTACTCTGTAGTTCATATTTTTATAATAATGCAAGGTCGTCTACTTGACCAAAATAATGAAGCCCGATATCGGCCAGATGCTCTCGCACCCGCCACGCCACCATATCATATAACCCTTATTTGTATTTACAATTTTCTTGGTATTAATCTGAGGTATTTACTATTTTCTTGGTGATTTAGCAGCAGTATATACGATTGTTCACTAAAGTTATATGATTATTTACGGGATATGTCTTCCCGTGAACATGGTGCATGTAACTGCGCCGAAATATCGGGAGCTCCTTCCACAACCTTACCACGGTAAATATCCCGTAAATAATCATATAACTTTAGTATATACGATTCCGCCAAAGTTACAAGCAAGTCTTTGGCAAGATAGCAGCAGCCAAGAAACCAATGCAATATCAGGGATCAAGCATAAATAGATTGAAGAACTCACAATAAATATTTAACGGCAGTTTGCTCTCTATAGTGGAGTGGTTGAACTTGTAATGCTCCGCTCTGCAGGTAAGCACTTGCCCATTGTGTTCCTTCATGGGCAACCATTGCAGCAGAGATTGTGTTTCGTTGGCGTACTTTTGACCCTGCGAAAAGATACGTTTCTATCTATCAGCGCTCATCATCTCTCTATAACATAGCATGCGTTTCCGGACTGTTATGAATCCGCGTGACAAGATACAGGCTAATCCGACGCGAAGTTTAATTCAAAACCATTACGTAGTCGAGTGGGAACAGTAATAAAATCGCATTTATAAATTACTAACTTTTGCGCTTAATTTCGCCCGCATAGCAACTAAACATATAGCTTTATCAATGTGATAATTGTTATATCCAATTTTGTAGAATAGTGTATTGGAGAAGTTTGACTTGTAACTATGGAGTTATTAATAAAGTATTGTATTGTATTGTTACTATAAGAATTAATTCAGTAGTCTCAAAAATAACCCCTACAAAAATATACAAAGTCACAGACCTCTTTAAAATACTAGTATAGATACTATTTTATGACGCTTGAATTTTTGATGGGTCAAATTATTTTGATTACCGGCCTTTCTGACTGTTCTCAGCAATAAATAATAATAAATAAATTTTCGGCACATTTTTGCACATATGGTCATCTGACCCCAAACTAAACAAAGATTGTAATATAGTTGCCAGAGACTGATATACATACATATATTATATTTTTCATTACTCTTTGGGAGCGGGTTGAAAGTAATACATTTAAGCCCTAGGGAGAATCACTTTCAACTGACAGTGACAGTTGACAACTGACAGACACTCAAATTATAAAAAAACTAGTTCTATTTTCACCATGTTCCAACTTTTTTTTCTCCTTAGAGGATTATGATCCCGCACTTCTCGTGCATTTGCCAGTATCAGTTCATGTTTTTATTTTTAGTTTCCTTGTATTCGTAATGAAAAGCACAATATTTACCTCGGGGTTAAATACTTATTTAGTCCCGAGACGGCGTAATAGTTACTTTCACCCCTGGGGTAACAATGTACTATTAAAACACATGTAGAACAAAACACAAATGTTAATCAGATGAATGTTTGCCCTAGGTGGGAATTGAACCCACGCCCCCAAGTGCAGGAGGCAGGTTCACTACCAACTGGGCCACCAAGGTACGAGTAGAGCAATACAATCTCACCATATTCTTAGTAATTGACTTGAGTTGCTTCCCAGCCAGCCACCATGTGACGTTGGCAGGAGGTCTGGCGCCTGTGGACTGACACCAAAGGTCCGTCTTATGGCCCACTGACAGCGGCTGCTCCTTTGACAAGATTTCCACGGAGAGAGGTTTCACTGTAACAGAAAATGGTTGTTAATCTATCTTGCAGAATACAGCTGGAATTTAAGGCTTTTTAAAGGCATTTCACAATCATCGTTTAAGGTCACCACAACTTTCACCTTCCGCGCTGTTTCCGAGAAGCTACAACATGGGATTCTTAAAAAGGCGAGTTAATAGAGTCTTAAAGGGTCGGCAACTTATTTGTGATGCATCTGGTGGTATCTATAAGCGACGGTGACTGCTTACCATTAGACAAGCAGACAGGCCGCTGTCTGCTTGTTTGCCACCTATGGCATAAAAAAAAATTAAAAAAGAACTTTCTTGAAATTGCACGGTTGCCTGAATGAGATCGCTTAAAGCGATAAGGCCGCCTGTTAAAAGCCTAGATAAAAGATTAAATGTGAAATACATGTTATTCTTATTTTAATAAAAAGTTATCTTATCATTTTAGAAATAATTTATTGTCAAATTATATAGGTATTATTAAAATTTTAATATAAAATCTTTTATTGGATTTTAAATTGTATCATAGTGCACGGGACTGGCGCATTGTATAATTGAGTGGGTGAAATAACCAGACAAGTATTTCACCCGATTACAAAAAAGAAGAACGGATTAAATGCACATATTAACCTAATAGTTATTGTGATTTGTCAAACGTTGACATTAATTACCATTTTGAGATAATAACCATCTTATTCTATTCCTCTTAGATTGTTACCAAGCCTCGTTTACGCAATCTCTTTTATACATTAGATGGTGTGTATATCTTACACTTATTCTAAAAGCATTCCGTCACGATCTCAATACATCAAAACGCTATCACAAAGGAAAATAGACGAAGCCCTCCCCTACATAAACTAAGCCAATATAACATGAAAATAGCTCTGTACTTCTGTAGAGTGTTCTTTCGAAAGTATATTTTCTTGTCGGATATATATTGTGCGCAGAGTTTTCCGTATAAAGTGCTATGTAACCCTTTCCAGCTGTGAAGCTGGGTATAGCCAATCTTTTATTGGTCGAAGCGGTTCTGAAATGCGCATAAGAATATTGCAGTGTTTCCGCAGAAATGGAAGGCTCTCAACGGGTTACGAGAATTCGACGTTTGTATTAGGTTGGCGCAAAAATTTGATTTTTTTGAAGAAATCTTTTAGAAAACCTGTTGCAACTGATAAATAGAAAACTTTTATTAAACAATATGGTACTTTAGCCTACATAATATTTACTTTTTTACTGTTAACCCCGGCCGATGGGCCAGGATAGTCAAACAGTGTGTGCCCGTTGGACGACGCAGTCAAGGAAGGCTTAGGAAACGCTGGCGTGACGATCTTGACTCATTCCGGTGAGGTTGACAAGAGGTGGCGGAGGGCCGAGATTTATGGAAGGAAGGTCCCCCTTTCTTTGGAGGCTTTTGCCCAATAGTGGGACAGACTAGGTTAAGAAAAAAAAAGCCTAGCCTGGAATGAGAACTGGCTCTCATGTAAGGCAGTCGAACACACAGTTAAGTGCTTGGCGACAGATTTTCCACTTGATTTCATCCGAATTCATCCACTTTGAGTATCTATGGTCTGTCTTTAGGTGAATCAAAGCTCCTATATAATTCAGTTCGATCTCAGTAGTCTTGGCAGTAGCACATCAGAAGTCAATACAAAAAAATTAGCCAGATAATAAAAAAATATTCTGGTCATTTTTGCACACACGGTCATCAGTCCTCCAAACTAAACATAGCTTGTACTATGGCTGCCAGAGACTGATCTACATACATATACTTAAATAGATATGAACACCCAGATATAAAACGCACAAATGTTCAGAGTAAAATGTAAATACTCTTTGAAAGCAGTTGGTCGTGCGAATGGAGGTTAAATTACCACCTAATTATTCCCATGACGTCATAGTAGGTGCAAAAATGCGACACGCTGATATGGATCTGAGTGAACTGTGGGGTAGAAGGTATCCGAGCATCAAGTCCCTCCACCATGCTATAATTTCACCACAATATTTTCCTTCATAGGCTTAAGTCCAATATTGTGAACGTACCAACTAAGCAATGCTTTATTGCACAAGGTTACTAAAAATATTAATCTATTTCTGCTTTTTCACTGTGTTCCAGACTAGGTAGGAGAATTACATCATTAGACTTAAAATTTATTTGCCATGCAAATAATGTTTTCGTATTTATATTGTATTTGTTTCCTTCCATCGTAGAAAATAAAAACATATCGTATGTCCCATTTCCATGTTTAGCATTTTCTTTTATTTGATTGGTTGGATGAAATAGAATCCCTGAGCTTTGATTATGTATAATCAAAGTCCCTAAGCAGTTTATGTAGCTTTCAAAAGCTGACAATCCATAAGGAACCTTATTTTTTCCGGGATAATAAGTATTACATAATTTTCCGGCCCTCAACTATCTATAAAAACGTCTATCCATTTTATATGAAAGAGAAAAACACACCAACAATCAGACACATTTTTGTATTTATAATATACTAGGTGTAGTTCACGTCTTCGTACGCGTATATATTCATATTAAATGCTACCAAATCCCATTACCCTCTTTGGATTTACCTCTTTGGACCCGGGTATGTCCTAAAACTGCGACCAGAACCACCTGATGATGGGCAGCAGCGTCATATTAGTACACGGTGAACGTACTGCGATCCCCAAGCCGCCTGCCAAGGGTGGGGATTATGGCAATACCCCTCTGAGAGGGAGGCATTTGTTCAGCAGTGGACATTGATGGCTGATAATGTGAATTCCTTCACTGTGTGTGAAACTTCGAATATACCACAGAATACATATAAGAACAAGTACAGAAGATTCACTCCGCAAAATCATTTAATTAAGTAGTGACTCTTGCTACTACACAATAAAGTGCAATTTAGGACGTGTGAGCGCTAACTACCTAAAGCTATATTAACCTAAAAGTTGCCTCTCTGTCTATCGCGTAACTTTTGTCGCGTTATCTATCTCCATCGCGCTCCACAGCGGGCACGGCAAGTCCGACAAGACGACTACTTGTAGCTTCATGCCTAAAGTGTGGAGTGCGCCACGCCTGCTTATCTATATCTATCTATCTATACATATAATAAAAACGTAGAGATAAAAAAAAATTGTAATTGCGAGATAACAAAAAAAAACACACAGGGCGTCTTAATAAGCAGCTGAACACGATAGGACAGTTATTAGAATTTTGATCTGTTTGTTTGTTTAATTGTCCGCGCACATTTCCTAAACCACTGGACGGATTTAAATGCGGTTTTCACGAATATGCTTAGAAATTACCAGATTAAAACATAGGCTATGTTATATTATTTATTTTAATTCTTTATTATTACATAAAAGAAATTTAAATATCAATGATTATTTTCTTAGTTACCCGAAACGTCATATGAGGATCGTCACATAGCCTCAAGCAAGGAGGTCCAAAGTAAAGAGAATGTTATTGACATAGCCATTATAAAAAAAAAACTGTCAACTGTCATTCAGATAATCAGTTTAAATTTAAAGAAGGTTCCTTAACCTTCTTAGATGAATGAACGTGTACATCAAGGATGTTATAAAAACATCGCCTAAACCCCTGGAAGAAAATGCAGACGGATTTAAATGCGGTTTTCACGAATATGCTTAGCTATAACCTGATTGAAGTATATAGGCTATGTTATTTTGCGCAAGGGCCGGATTAAGGGAAGAAAAAAGGATTGAAGGTTTATATGAAAATCTACGCGTAACGAAGTCGCGGGCAAAAAAAAACTAGTACAAAATATAGATTTGTATGATTTTGAACAAAACACTCACAGAAAAGGTCCACTCTCACGGTTGCTTTCTGTGGAGGCGCCAGCATCGTATTGTCAGCGGTGCAAGTGTAAGCTGACGACAAATGCTCTCTACTGGCATTCCTGACAACTAGCAACAGCGTTCTGGCTGACCCTGACGGCTGCAAGTCTCCGGATCCTAGCGTAGCCAGGATGTTGTCGTCTTGCTGCCATTGTAGTCTTGGCGTTGGAATTCCTGAGAATGTAAGTACATATTGAGTTTTTTAATATTTTTTATTTATCGTTTAATATGAAAATTATACAAAAAAGCATATAATGGCATTTAAAAACCAATTAAAATTAAATGACTGTAGTAGGCTGGAAGAGACTATTTTGGATAAATAAGTAGTATTTCGCTATGTATGAATCAGATCAGACAAACAAATGAAAATTTCATCTAGCTGTCTATTACGGTTCCAAAGATACAGCCGTTTAAAGGTAGGACGGACGGACGGACGGACAGACAGACAGACAGCGTAAGCTCAGTAATAGGGTGTTTTTACCCTTTAGGTACAGAACCCAAAAAATAAGTAACTGAGCCGCACTTAAAGTTTTTGCGTTAGGCAGATTAGCGGTATGTTTTTTTTAAATAAAATATGGAGACAGTTTAACTCACGAACGGTAATTATTGTACTAAGCCATTGTTTAACACTGTTTTAAACTATCACGGTTGTTCACTAAAGTTAAATGATTATTTACGGGATATTTACCGTGGTAAGGTTGTGGAAGGAGCTCCCGATATTTCGGCGCAGTTACATGCACTATGTTCACGGGAAGACTGAAGAATGCGGGTGGTTGGTGAAAAAGTTCAAAGTTAGGTACAGCCAAAACGATCTACCCTCTTTCTTAGTCTTTTGCTACGGTTATCACTGGAACTCGAACTCGAACCTAATGGCTCGTTTACACAGTGCGTGCTGCTGCCTGGCCAGTAGACAGCTACTCGGTTTGTCTACTCGTACGCCAGTAGCTCGGCTCGCCTTTGCTGTCTACACCACACCTAGCTACTGCTCAGTCCGAGTCGAGTCGCGATGTCGAGTGAACTTGTTTTAATAAAAAAAACGGTGATACGCTCTATGACAACAATTTTATGTCATGAATTGGAAAATATCTATAACCATAGCCAATATAAGAATAAAGAGCGTAAGAAAAGGATTTGGATTAGAGAATGGATGGCTTGAAGACCTTTAGGTTTTCTTGTTCTCTGTAGAGTTTCATGAATGAAATATTATTGTCAGAAGACCATCTATCCGTACCCATTTCGATCTCGATTTAGTACATAGGCGTAGCACACAAAAAACACGGCTTCCACTCACAACTGTCCGGCTGGCACTGGCGAGCTACTGCCGAACGCGTCCAAACGATGCGAGCGACGCACGAGCCGCTGTCATGTGCGAGTTGCTGCCGGGCGAGCAGGCGAGTGAAAACAAAAAATGTTGAAGTAACTCGGATGCGAGCTACTGACCAACTCGCACGTACGAGTTACTCGTAAGTGACGTCCAAACAGTGCGAGTAACTGCAGTGCAGCTACTCGGAAGGCTTACTCGTACGCTAGCTCGCACTGTGTAAACCAGCCATAAGTCTCGACAAAACACACTCACTGTATCACTGCGTATAGTATTTTGAACACATTTTGAACGCGGACTTTTATTTTTAAGGCAACCTAATACTGGATTCCACGCACTAGCGAGTTGAAAACCATCACCTCGATTGAAATTCTGGCATTTCGAGATTTCAATAGTTTCCTTTACCAGCCTTGGTATGTAGTGACGCTCGGTGGACAGGATTTCGGGATTATGAAATTCAATCCAGTGGTTAGGACCCGCGTCCAGCAGATGCTCAGCTATGGCAGATTTATGTCTCTCATTATTTTTGACTGCCTTAATGTGTTCATTGATGCGACATGAGACAGTTCGCTTCGTTTGTCCTATGTACGAACTTTTTCACCAACCACCCGCATTCTTCAGTCTTCCCGTGAACATGGTGCATGTAACTGCGCCGAAATATCGGGAGCTCCTTCCACAACCTTACCACGGTAAATATCCCGTAAATAATCATTTAACTTAAGCCATTGTTTGTACTCTGATCTGAGATTATCACTATGTTATGGTTTGCTTATGATAAATTATACTTAATTATTGCAAACTTTGACCTAAATCACCGAGAAAAAATATAAACGCACCTATTTCCTATAAGAAAATGACACAAACATAATATTTTTATTTAAAGGTAAGAAAATTGAATCAATTTAATATACATAAAATCAGAGACGGAATGACATTCCACATATAATTTAACATTTTTTCCTGTTTTGGTTTGAAATGAGTTATGCTCCATACGTGGTAGTATTACGAATATTTTTGCTGGAGGCTGAAAATAATGAATTTGACAAGCGTGGAAAGAAATTCAGTTTATTTTTACAAGTACATATATAAAAAAACTTATGAAGCATTGCATTGTTATTTACGTAATAATTCTCATAATTTAACAAACTAAAAACTCGCTAATCTAGAAGATCCTGATAAAGATGATGGGACAAGCTATTTAAATGATTGCATTGTCGTCGATCCTTGATAAGTCTACAAAGTTTCAGATCAATCCGTCGTTTTGAAAGGGGTGAAAATCACGTTCAAAGATTCTGTTACATAGATACATACCAAGCTAATAAAAGCGTGTTAAAAAATATCAGTCCGGTAGCCTAATCTTAATGCTTATGCTAATATATTTTGACCATGTATAGCTAGAATATATTGCTCATATTTTAATAGGTAATTTAAGCATTTAAATATAGAAACAGTCTCAGTCATATCCAAAATAAAGTCACGGTCTAGTCAGAATACCAGAATGGCGAAAACATGTCTGGCCAAATAACTTGTATTTTTTAAATAAGTTTTAGAGCAACGTAAATTGCAAGCAGCGTACTAGAATGACAAAATGTCTTGGCAAATTGAACTCACCTCCATTTACAGAACAAATAAGTTTGAAGTCTCCACCCTCGTTGTAAGGGCCCGCTGTCCCCGTTACCTCTTTGCCGTACTCGTCAAAGATAACAGGCTTGTTTGGTAGTTCTAAAACAAGATAATATAAAACACTGTTTTAAACTATCACGGTTGTTCACTACAGTTATATCATTATTTACGGGATATTTACGGTGGTAAGGTTGTGGAAGGATTCAGTCTTCCCGTGATCATGTAACTGCGCCGAAATTTCGGGAGCTCCTTCCACAACCTTACCACGGTAAATGTCCCGTGAATAATCATATAACTGAAGATAAGATACATTTATTTCCAAAAATATAAATTAACTACATTGAAACAAAATTCCCGTGTAATATATTTAAAACATTTCTGAAAATTCATCTGTTTCTAGAATCACTAGAGGTTCATCTGAGAAACGGTCTTATAATATATGCTGATTGGCTGCTTTATTGGCTCGCCATGATCAAATAGTTTAAGGCGAGGTTTTTCCACTTTTCAGCAACGTTTATTTTGCATTTAGTGTAGAAAAAACAATGGCGCTTACACAAGTACCAACTAAGCTAACGGGGATGTCAAACTAGAACATTTAAATAGAAATCCTTAAATGTTGAACAACACTTAGGGCCTTACTTAAAAACGTTACCTAAGTTGATCACCAGTTGTCTGGATAAATCTAACATACGAGTAGGTTTTAAGACAACTTACTAATCGTAATGTAACGTACTATGTGTTTAAATAAAAAATTAAAATCTATGTTTTAAAATGCTCTCTCAACTTCCCGCTGACGGCAATCGTCACACGTGAAAATAAGACGGAGCATATTTAAGCGTATGTCAACTTGAGTAACGTTTTTAAGTAAGGCCCATAATGATTTGATTTATTAAATATATATTAAAAGTACTTCCTATCATTATGTTTAAAACAAACCCATAACCATCATGTTCGGAATGGAACGAACGTAAGTTCGAGTTGTTCCTAGAACACAAACATTTTTTACGCCATAGGTGGCCAACAAGCAGACGGGCCGCCTGATAGTAAGTCATCGACGCCTATAACACCAGAGGCATTACAAATAAGTTGCCGACCTCTTAAGATTCTATTGATTCGCCTTTAACTGATATAAAATTATTGAAAGAAATAACTGACATTCTCCGGCAAAAGTGGCTAAGCTAGGTCTCAAAGAAGACTTATATCAAATTTACTTTGATTTTCTCGAACAATGGACTGCCTAAGGCGATAGCTTTCATGTGTTCTATGTCCTTTATTGGATAACGTAAAAAAATGGATGAAATATGACATCAATGTGGGTACTTGTATAAAACACTTTGATTTTAAGCTACAAACGTGAAAGAATATATTATTTTTCATTCAAAATAAAATAGCCATAGAACAAGGTTGGCAGCGGTCTATTAGTTTCATATTTGAGTGCTAGTTTATCTGTATTTGATTTTAAGTATTTCAAGTATTAGTTAGTTCATCGTATTTATTATTATTGTTCCCTGTGGCTGTTGAATGAAAATATAGCAAAAATATGGAGGTGGTCGTATGACATGAAGGTGCATGATGATAATAATTTAGCCTACTACAGTTAAAATTACACATAAATACGTACAAATTAAAGTTTATTTTTGTAAACGGATTCTTCGCGTAGTTCAATCAAATTTAGTAAAAAGCGTTTTTTTTCCCATCGGAAACTTTTTAACCATCTCACTTATTATCACGTTACAACATTTAAAAATAAACTAAGAATAAAAACCTAAACAAATTAATATTTAGACTCAAAAATTCAAATTAAAAATTTCCGCGTACGGCACTCAAGCGTGTCTATCAGGCTGGCGGCAATCGCGCGCTTTGTAGCCAGCGATATATTTTGGGCCAAGTAGTGGTCTGATCAAGAATCACGCCCTCACGACCCAGAGATGAGAATAAAAAATATATTTTAATTAAAATACTTTAGCTTTAGGCTATCCATTCACATATTCGTCTGTTTTTAACCACGTAAGAACAAAAGGCCGATATGAGGAATGTGTGCGGATCCCGGCAATCACGTGAAGCATTCACATCCGACCGTTTATGGCGCACTACTGACGCTTCCAGTACAGTAGCATAGCTGAAAGTATTGCTAAGTTAAGGATAGTTAGTTGATTTCAGAGTTGATTGAGATTGAAAACTGGATTGTATCAGACCTTTTTATGGTCAAACGCGTATAGCTTGTTTGATCACAGCTCATCTGATGTTAAGTGACGGTGTGGTCGTAAGTCGTAGAGTAATTAATAATTAACTGGCCAAGAGCATGTCAAGACTCGGGACACGGACATGGTAGGGTTCTGTTTTCCGTAGCCAAAATCATGTACGGAGATCACGGACCGGTAAGCGCGGCGTAGAACGTCCACCCACAAGATGGACAGACGACCTAAAATAGACCGCAGGGAAACGCTGGACGCAGGCCGCTTCTACGTCCAGCCTGTGTCCAGCAGTGGACGTCTTATGGCTGTAATAATGATGATGATGACTTATATGAAACAGCCTTTGTCGAGGTATTTTTACATTATAAACTAGTCACTGCATTCTACCGCGCTTAGAGCATCGTTTACCGAAATGAACATCTGCGTCGCTCATTGTTCCGTTTCGCCCGCTTGACGGCAACACTTGAATATTCCACACGCTTATGCACAATAACGTCAGCGTTTCAGTAGTAAAATGGAGTATTTAACAAAAAAAATACTATGTGAAAAGCTGTATACAGGTTTTTGATTGCACACTTATAGAAGCGAAAGCAAAGTTTGCAAGTTAGTTGCAATGGGCCGATCAAAAATAATAATAACCACGTGATCACGCACGAGTCATAATTTGCTTGTACATGACGTAAGCCACTTCAGTTTTATCGTACGGCGCTTGTGATTGGAGAAATCAAGTCATTCATTCAATTCGCGCCTAGGATTGGCCCGCTCGAAAAAGATCATGCTGAAAATTTTGTACTTTTTCAACACGGCGGGGTAAAGGATGAGCTGTGAAGTGCCACGACCGACGTGGACCAAACAGACGTGGTGTGCAAAAAATTGCCGAAGAAAAACTCGTCGCACGCTATGAATTGCGCAGACTTTTTGGTTAGTTGTAAGACAACTTCGATCCAACTACAACGCCGCGCGATACCAGTGCTACGATGTCATAGCAGACAAGCGACGTTCAACACTATGTAAGCACCATAATGTCTAAATTGGAGTAAATGTGGCATTGTTAACTACATAATTGACGTCTGTATGTTCAACAACCCTCGGACGTTTTCTGAACGTTTTCACTTGAAGATTGTGTCTCTATAAGTATTATATCTCGATGCTTATGCACGATCAAGTGTTTATAATATTACTAGTGACCCGCCCCGGCTTCGCACGGGTATATGTTTTATTATATACATAAACCTTTCGTGAAAAATTATCTGATTCATAATGAAAACCCCATCAAAATCCGTTGCGTGGTTTTAAAGATCTAAGCATATTAAAGGGACCGACAGAAGGAAGCGAGTTTGTTTTATACTATGTAGTGATTATCTTTGATGTAGGTACGCTCATTAGAAGGTTGGAAAGAAACTCATTTTAAACTAAATTGTGTCTAAACTCTTATAAATACCTAATCTACACGATAAATAACATATTTATAAATAAGTAGGTACTACCAACTACTTAGTAGGAGTAAGAATGAAAGTAGCGATAGCAGGATGTTCCTAGTGTGCAATAAAACCAAAGAGTTAATGGAGTGGCAAAAGAGTCTCAAAGACAATGGGACTAACTTTAGCTATTTGCCGCTAGTTGTGTTTGCTCAGAATTAGTACTTGTATCAACTCGTTATTCTTACAAGCTTTTTTTTATTTATTTTGCCGTTAGGATGTATATGTAGGTATGTTTTTCTTTTTTAGATCTTACGTAGAAATGTCAATTAAGTGTATTTTTAACATAATTATGTAGCGATGATAGAACATGCAGTTGCTAGAGTGTTTGAATAAAGGGATAAGCCGATTAGGATAATCTAATTTTTTTTTGTTGTAAGGCTTGCGCTTGGCCGCCAACTCGCCTGATGTTAAGCGATGATGAAGCGGTGATGTTAAGCGATGATGCCACGATGGATCACGCTTGCCTAGAAGAAACCGATTCATTCTTGACTTGAAGACATCCATTTCGGGTAAAATTGCAGCGAGCTGCTGGCTGACGATAAACTTTAAGTTTTCATAAAACAACATAAATTGCAAAGGTTCTATGTAAGTATTTTTACTGATTGTGACTTTACTTGCAAGAAGTTCCATATAATACTATCCAGATCTAAATTATATGAAAGTTCTTGTTAAAAACTCAAATCCCAAATTCCTTATTGTACTTGAAGCGACGTAGAAGCTGAATTACACTAGAAATTCATCAGAAAACAAAGTTTTTAAAATGTACTCCCGCAAAGTAAGGTTTTATTCAATCAAATATCAAATTTCTGCTTATCAAAAGTACTTACAAATTATTTTAATCCCCATTATTAGAGTTCTTAGTTATCGTAGGTATCATAATTAGTTCAGGTAAATTTTGAGATCAAAACTAAATTCAAGCAGTAAAAACCAAACTCCATTGTAAACAACAGATTTTGATAAAAAAAATTATGATACTGAGTGACGAGACGAGCGAAGTCGCTCGCCTGATGGCTCTTCACGCTTGCCCATAACAGCACAACGCCACTCAGAATTTTAAACTTCAACAGCTCAAAACCCTGGATGCACTGCGCTCGTCACCCCGCGATATGTCAAATCTCTGTGTGCCCTGTTATTTCGCTCGAAACATTGCCCTTCAATCCGGAACACAGTAGTGTTTGCACACTACTGCTTGGCGGTTGAATAACTGCCAAAGGTGTGGTACTTCCCCAGGCGGACCCCTGCAAAAGAGTCCTACCACTACAATGACTACCGTTTGATTCTGCAAACATGAAAACAGACTCGAAATGTTTTCACATGATCATAAAGTTAAAAGGGGGAAACTCCGAGAAACTGTTTGATATTCACCAAAATAAAGATTAAACAAACATAATATCCGTACGCGGACCGACGCAATACAATACGTGAAGGACTTTCGTCCATTTTGTTTTATTTCAGTGAAAAAGTTCCAACCGTAAAAGTTTCGTTACCCTTGTAACTTCCCTTTGTTGATCCCAAAAGATAAGCGCTGGTCACACCAACACATGGAGTGCAACTGCGAATTAGAAAAGCTCCATATTTTGGTGTACCCGGGGGCGCTCATATTCAGTTCAGTTCAGTTCATTTTCTATCTGCGTACCTATTGACTCCGCTACACGTTGAACTCATTCGCCACGTGAAGTATAGATAACTGTTATACCTATATTGTTATATATAATGTTGCTACAAACATCTGCCTATGGCATCTGCCATCTACAGAAAATCTATATTACTTTTTTAAATTGTTCTGGTAGATATCAAATGGGCTTATTCTACATTCATCCATTTAAGGTTTTTTTGTATTATATGCCCAATTCCCATCCTACTACTACCTTTTCTTCTTATTAAGAGCCTTAATTTTGTCAGTAAACTCCAGTCTTCACAGTTTTCAGCCAGCATTTTATATAGTTTCTTTGTTCGCCATAACGTTTATTTTATATTTAATTTGGTCAGTATAATTATGTTATCCTATATCTAGGTCTTTCCTTCCACCTTCTCTTATAAAATGAAATTGAAAAAAATACGTAATATCTTACAAGATGGCCAATCGTCTTTTTTTCCCTTTATTTTGTTAGTATACTCTGTTCTTGTTTCTTACAACAATAAAAGTATTTAATCAAAACGAGAAGCAAACAAAAAACGTATTTTCAACTATTTGATTTGAATATGTACGTCGGAAATCTTCGGAAAATTTTGTTCCAGTTTAAGATTTTTGCAGATACATTTCCTGCTTAGGTGTGGACGTAACCCCTGGCTTCCCTTGTTGATTTCAGAAGATAAACGCAGGAAATTTACTGGTACTGCCTTTATAGAGATATACCCACGGCTGGTTTTATGCCATGCTGGTTGTTTGCCTTGAGTCTGGTGTAATTAGATGGTAATTACTATAAAAGTATTTGTTTAGTCACGCATAGAGGAAATTAACCATGTATACATTGAGGCTTAGTTTTTTTAAAGCTTTGCTTTATCCTTCTTTGTTTGTTAAAACAATTAAGACAGATAACATCCGTGGGAAAAATTAAAATAATATCGAGGGACTTTTAGATTAGTATTTTTTTAGAAGTAATCCAATGCAAATAAAATATATTAACAGCTGATGCTAAAGGTCAACGGATGACCTGCGCAGCGCCCTGCACGGGGCGTGCACGCTTGTACGTTTTACATAGCTGGTTCGCAACATTTGAAATCACAAAAAGTATTCGATTATGTTTTGATAGTATAATAATTCCCTGCTGGCAGGTGATGCTGCGGAGCCGGTCGGCCGCCTTGTGCGCCGCCCTACACCACTCCGTCAACACTGATGGCTGCGATGCGAAACTGGCACTCTTTTCTCACATCACTATTTTTTTTTTAATATTGTTTACTTTTTAGTTTCGTAATTAATTGATAAGGATGTAAATCTGGGATAAACTATTTTCATGTATTTCAATAGCGTCTAATTCCTCAAATCAACGAATTGTATGTTAAAGAACAGGTAGTTTTTCAAATCAAATCAATTCAAATCAAATTATTTATTTGTCAGAACATGGTAGGTATGTTACACATACATATTATAAAGAAGCATACAGGGTCGTAAGAATGGAAACGTATCTCATGTCCTTGCCAGGTACGGCGTACAAATGTTAGTTTTTTGTATATTTTAATAGTATTTTCATCAAGGTACACAATTTATACAACGATACATGGATCTGTGGCACTAAGCCGAAAAGAGGTCATCATTACAACCCCGTTGGCTTAGTTCGTAGTGAACCTGCCTTCTGCGCTTGGGGGCGTGGGTTCGATTCCCACCTAGGACAAACATTTGTGTTATGAACATTTGTGTTTGTTCTATGCCTGGGTGTTAATATCCATTAAAGTATGTATTTAAAAATATATATGTATGTATATCAGTCTCTGGAAGCCATATTACAAGCTTTGCTTAGTTTGGGGTCAGATGACCGTGTGTGCAAAATGTCCCAGTAACTTTTACTCAAGTTCTAAACACTGAAATTAAGAAAAATATCAGCTATTATTATTATTTTTGTGTGTACAAATTTTATTTTTTTACAATCTTTTATTTAATTTGCCTTGTTAGTATGGGTCAAATCTAGCAACTGATTTTTATAACGGTTATCAGACAATTAAATAATTTTGAATGTTTTAACTTTTTAACAGCGAAATAAAAAGTACTTTTCATTGCTCATACTCGGAAAGTAGGTCTGAAGTTGCCTGAGGAGCGGGTTGAAAGTAATACATTTCAGCCCTAGGGAGAATCACTATCAATTGAAAATGACAGTAGACAAATGAGACACTCAAAGTATTAAAAAAAATGTCCTATTTTCACATCTGTATTGAACTATGTTTCAACATTGTTTTTCTCCTCAGAGGATTATGGTCCCACACTCGTTCTCGTGCATTTGCCAGTGTCAGTTCATGTTTTTATTTTTAGTTTCCTTATATTCGTTATGAAAAGCACAGTGTTTACCTCGGGGTTAAAGATTTACTTAGTCCCTCGAACTATTGTCGCCAAACCCCATCTCGGGACTAAATAAGTTACTTTCACTCCTAGGATAACAATGTACTATTACAAGCTTTGGTGGTAACTGAGCATCTACGGGCTCATGTATGCTGGCCTCAGATACGTCTCGGCCCACATTTTCACGTTCGTCCATAAGCCATTGTTCAAGTCCAATGCTTATATTGCCGGCCGCTACAGTATTTTTTTTTAATATAGAAAATAGGCTTGCGTTTCGCTGCCAGCTCGCCTGATGTTAAGGGATGATGCGGTCTATAATTTACTGTTGTACTACTGTTATTGTTTTCTTTTACTTAAGCGCGAGGTCACACCACTCTGACCTTAAGTGACCTGTTCAAGGGCTGGTGAACGGAGTGTACTTATCGTATCTTTATAAATGTAAGTAATATATTTGTTTTAACGATGCCAAGCACAAAATATGTTGTTTTCAAAGGATTGATAAATATAATTTTGTATTTATTAGGATAGTCTAGACTAGACAGTAATTATTATAGTTATTTGTAGATGAATAACTGAGCAGTGTAACAGGGTATATTTGTTCTCATTGTTATGACTTTTCAAGAAATAACCTCATTGTAATTCATTGCTATGACCAAGACTGCCACTCCAGCGTATTTCCAATCACTCAGACTGATGTCTGATAACATTTTTACGCCGTCCACTCCTCCAGTATTCACTGTTAATTCCGCTATAAAACCAAATGTTACCTCTTAGAAATATCGTAAAAGTTACTACTCTCGTAAGATAAGCAGGTAACCCATTCCACCATTAGGCTCATTCGACGCATCTTCAAAGGTCCGTAGAGCGCGTAATAAAATTTTAATTCCCCCGCTGACCCACATTTTTACTATCGGGGGGTGAACCATAAATCATCCCAAGGCATTTCTGGAGTTTCCAAGTTTCCGTGTTGATTCCACTAGGATAACGGAGGGTCAAGTTTACGATCGTACTAGTTTTTATCGAGATTGCCCGCCCGGTACGGTGGCGACGACTTTTCATAGCTTTTGTTACCCCCTCTGTTTCGGTGAATTATTTTATTAAAACACAAAAAAGGGGAACGTAGATACGGCAGCGAGATTAGGTGAGAATTTAAGAGTTTTCGCCTTCCAACAGATCGTTTCCGAGATACGGAATATAGTTTTCAGGTATCAGCAATAAAGAAAAGGGTCTTCTTTATGGGCACTATAGTAAATTTCGCGAATTGCCTGCGCGACTTCGCGGGATTATACAGGGGCCTGAAACTGTTAAATGAAACAAAAGGATTTGATGGCGTGTTGGATTGAAAATGTAGATGTTGGTCTAGTAAAGTATACGTGTATAAAGAACGAAAAAATACGAAGACTTAAAAAGTTTTGCGCAAACGCCAGGGCCCCGATTCTATTAAACCAGTTGTTTTTCAATTGTTAATGAATTGCCTCAATTTTTTTACTTATGATACTTTATCTATACCAAAAGTGTCAAAATAATTTTTGAGGCAATTCATTAACAATAAAAAAAAATGGTTTTTCACTTTTGACACTATCTACTTATACCAAAAGTGGCAAAAGGGCAATTTTTGAGGCAATTTTTGAGGCAATTCAATAACAATTTAGAAACAATTGGTATAGTAGAATCGAGGCCCGTGTTTAATAATCGTTTCCTTCGACACCAAATATATCAAAATTGGTTGAGGCATTTATGCTGTAGGTTGAAACATACATACGCGCCAATCTTCCTCCATGGCCAATGTGTCTTTTAGTAATCATTGCATAGACAGACATCCTTTGCACAGTAATTCTACGAAAAATCGTTCTCCATATCACACATTAGTGGTTCGAACCTCGGTTGCCGACTCAAATATTACCCTAATTTTTATTGAAAATAAAAATGGCTTGCGTTTGACCGCTACCTCAGCTGATGTTAGGCGAGGATACTGTCTACGATGGAAAACATCATCATCCAGAAGACGTCCACTGCTGAACATAGGCCTCCCCCTTTAACCTCCACACTGAACGACATCCTGCCATCTGTATCCACTGGATGCCCGTGACTCTCACAATGTCGTCGGTCCATCTAGTGGGAGCCCTACCTACGCTGCGTCTTTCGGTTCGTGGTCTCCACTCAAGAACCTTTCTTCCCCATCGCTCATCAGTTTTCCGTGCGATGTGGCCTGCCCATTGCCACTTTAACTTGCAATACGCTTGCCTAAAATTCATTTACGACTTAAAGATATTCAGATTGTATCTGGATATAATCACTTACCAATAACATCAAGCGCGATTCTATAGTTCCTAGTAGGTGAGAAGTGGAAGTCCACCCGACACCGGTATGTGGCTCGGTCTCTCGCCTGGACGTCCTGCACCCGGAGTCCAGTAGACGGTGTGCTGTACCACCGAGCTCGATCTCGAAATGGCACCTCCGTCCAGTGGGCGGTCGGGCCAAGGACTCGTGTGTCGAAACTGTTGGAAAAACAAGACATTTTTTATGAAAAAAAAATGGGTTTAAAATTCTTTTTCAAATTCTTATTATGTTATCATAGTTAACAAAATTATCATAGTTAAATAATTATCAATATAAAAAACCGACTTCATCAGAACTGGACTAAATTGAAATGGGACCAAACGGAAAGCACCAACATTCAAATAAAGAATCATCAAAATCGGTTCAGCCAGGCAAATATTCTGAGGTAACAAACTTTAAAAAAAAAAAAAACAGTCGATTTTATAAACTTCTCCTTTTTGGAAGTCGGTTGAAAAGTCACAAAAAAAAAACGTTTATGTGACTTGTTAAAACAAACCAAACGACCAAATCTCGAGAAATTTACTAATATCCATTTAAAAGTTTCATTGATTGACCTTTTGGCTGGTCATCAGATCAGGGGCCCGATTCTACTAAACCAATTGTTTTTGAATTGTTAAAATTGCATTTTTGACAGTTTTGGTATAGATAAAGTGTCAAAAGTGAAAAACAAAATTGTTTTTAAATTGTTAATGAATTGCCTCAAAATGTATTTTGTTTTACACTTTTTGTATAGATAAAGTGTCAAAAGAAAAAAAATTGAGGCAATTCATTAACAATTGAAAAACAATTGGTATAGTAGAATCGGGGCCCTGCTCGATGGAACCAAATTATTGTAATATAACTCGAAATACACAATTATTATACTTGCAAAGTTTCAAAGCGATGATGCAACAATGAGAAGTGAATAGTTTATTGAATCAGACGTTATTTTGCGGAAGCTCAACTTCAAAACTGACGCATATCTAGTGTATTTCCGCTTTAATTTCAAATTAAGTATGTATAATAAGGAATTTGGGATCATATTATGTTTTTGTTTTACTCTATAGATATTTGTCAATGATGCTAAAGTTAATGATGATTAGAATAAGAATAAGATTTATTTTATTGCCAAAAACAAGTGATAGGTACAGGTAGGTAGGTGGCGGATAGGTTAGCATCGTGACAGTTTTTGTACAGTATATATATATATAAAATAAAGGATTCCAATTCCTAATTTTCCTTATTGAATTAAATGCGACGTTAAAGCGAAGACATACTAGAGATTAATCAAAGAAACAATTAGAAGTGGTTTAAAATCAACTTCCAAGTTTTTTTTTCATAATTAGTTACAAGTCAATAAAAACGTGTTTAAAAGAACTCACGAAACATTTGTTTATAGTTACTTCAATCGTTTATATACCCAGTGTGGTTTTGGCTTTACATTACACGATGGGAACCAACCACTGGGATTCCCTCAGGAATATTGATGAACCGGTAAGTTCACCAGAAACTCCTGGGGGGCCGTGTTAGGATCCTGGAGGGCTTACCTTATTTATGTCATCAAAAGTTATTAAATAGGTAGCTTATATATTCGTAAAATATGCTTTATAAATAAAAAGAAAAAAACCTTAGAAAATCTCGTCACGAGATTTTAAAATTAAATGCACAGGTTTTCCTAAATATTTTTTTCATCAGAATGTACATTTTGCAAATGTTAACTTTTTTTTCCAATGTATACCTAATTTAAAGACTTAAGAAAATTAGTCTGTGACCAAAATGTATTTTGGGCGAAAAGTTTGCCTCGCAATCCAGCTAGGCAATGCAGCTAGCATTTAGGACACTTGCCTGAATTACCAACTTTTTTTATAGGCATTCGTTGACTAGACTGTATAAAAGATCATCAATAATTAGTTAATTTAAGTTTTTTTTGTTTAACAAAATCCACAGCTCTCGAAATTAATACATTAAACTTATAGATATACTGACAGCCAATCACGGATTTATATAAAGGAATTTTTATTTAAGTTGTATCTTTCGTTTATAGGTACCTATAGATTAGATTATTTATTATGTTATGTTGGTTATGGTTTGTTGTTGCTGTTTGTGACTTGAAGTATTTGTTCTATTTTTTCATTTTCAAAAATAATGTTTCGTCTTGGAGATGCCCATCAGCAAGCTCATTGCTCTGCGGATGGATAATTTCATCACGTTCGTTTATTCCGAATTCCCATTATTTATTGTTATACACATGTTTTAGGTTACAATCCAGTTCAGATTTTAGTTAGTATTTATTTAGTAAGGAATTAATTGATTGTAATCTGTTTTGTGTATCTAAATAAATCAATATTTTTAGCGCCCTGCCCCCACGACCCTAAAGTTTCAAAATCATTTAGCAGGTCAAATAAAAATATATAGAAGTGTATTATTTACATCGTCTATCACAATATTGAGTGTACAATATCTGTGGGTTCATGGTAGCACGTAAGTATATTTAGCTCCCCCAAAAACATTTAAACTGATACCTACATATAACCTGGACATGTGATTCAATATTCTCTCAACGACACGAGACGTCGTTCCAAACATTCGATCGAGCGACCACGGCGGCAATTTAGCTGTCTCGCCGAAACGTATAGAAAATTTTATTATTTGTGTAAACCTCGCTCTCTGGCGGACATTCTCTGCTGGAATATGTGTTCCCCGAAATGTGTAGTAAGAAATATGGGCTTGCGCGGGACCAACACAGATATAATAATAAGTAACCTTTAGTAATGTTTATACTATTCATAATCGAAGCCACATTGCTCAAAGAACAGATAACTAATGAGGAAGAAAGGTTCTTGAGTGGACACCATGAACCGGAAGACGCAGCGTACGTAGGCCTCCCACTAGATGGAATGACGACATCGTGAGGGTCACGGGCATCCATTTGATGTGGATGGCAAGTTGACGTGCAGTGTGGCGTTCTATGGGGGAGGCACATGTTCAGCAATGGACTGATGGTGATGCTTTGCTTGACCATCTCCCCTGCGTTGGAACAAGGTTGCTCAGAAGAAAACTGATATACTCGCGACTTGAAGACACCCTGATTGTAAATCGGGAAATGCCCATTCCAGTAGCGAATATTTATTTTCAAAATAACGATAGTAAACAGGTCGTTTTTGGGTAAACGTGTTCCATCCTAGACCATATTATGCATGGTGAGGTCAAACGGAAACATAATCTTGTTTTGTTTTTATCTGGACGAGATTATTGTTGTTATCACATTCACGTTACACATTCACATGACATTTATGATGAAGTCGCTTATATTATCTCGACCACGAAAGAATAGGGGCCAGAATACCAATTATGAATGCAGTTAGGGTATAAAATAGTTTCATTATCATTTTCAATTCGTATTAACATTACCACTAATCTTTAAACCGCAATTCAACGGCCGCACGCAAAAGCATTGAATTTAATCAACCATTAAACTACTGTTTAACTACGAACTAACCGAACATCATTCTACTGGGTCCATCTCCACCACTACATTGGCTTTAAGCTCTGTGAATTGATCACCAATGTTCCAACAGCGGTCGTAGTTATGCGGGGAATTCAGAGCCCAGTTTCTGTCCCATCTACATGATATCGCTTGCACATAGTTAAAGATGAAAATCAATTAAAAAGCTTTTGGGCGAGCTAATGTATCAGACAAGTTTCGTGTCGAATTTTTTGTGTAGGCGATAAGATTAAAAAAAATGAATTTTCCAGTAATTTATTAATAAACTAGTGCTGTTGTCCGCAACTTCATACGCGTAGATTTTAATAGTACACTGACATAAGATATAGTGAGTCAACTCAAACCAAACCAAAATCGTTGCCATTACTTACTGCCCATATTGATCTACGATTACACGCATACCATTGTTCATGCACTAACGACAATAGCATGCTACACATCAAAAACAGTCAGATGGATCACTTCAGATAATAAGAACTGGGATACAATCCAACAAATACCTATTACGAGCTACGCCTGCGTTTTAAACCCGCGATATATCCGCATAATTTACTCCTTATAACATACTAGCCGCCCGCCCCGGCTTCACACGGGTGTAAGCTCGGCCTTCTCAGCCTTGCTACAAAATATAATATAGCCTATATCACCCGGGGATAGTGTAGCTTCCCAACAGTGGAATAATTTTTAAAATCGGTTCAGAAGTTGTTGATTTATTTCGTTACAAACATCCAAAAATATAAAAATACAAATCTTTCCTCATTATAATAATAGTATAGATATACTGCCAGAGTCAGTGGAAGCTGAAACAATGCAAACTCATTTGACTTAGATGACAACAATTTTTTTCTTTCTATGGTGTAATAATTATGTCAATGTAAAGATGTCAATTCATTTTCTTGTATTTTGTAGGGAATTTGTTGCGATACTCTTAGCGGAGATTTCTCTCTGCCCTATAGTCGTCTGTGTTTTGGTACACAATGCAGTTCATAGCAAATTGATTGGAAGCCGCGATTCTGATTTGTTTGTCTGTTACATGGACGTACTTCAAAGTTCGTAGTAACGCATAGGAGAACTAAGAGCGATGTTTGATAAAATTAGTGCTTTATCTTTCTATACGTACTCTTTGACTAATCTATTTTCCTGTGTTTGGAGGCTGTTTCCGGTTCCGGCACTGATCAGACACACAAGGGATACATTTATAATAAGGTGGCGTGGCCTAAAATAGGCTCGATGCGAGTTTTTGCCTTTATACGAACACCCTTCACACCGCTTTGTCACCATTTTTGCATGTGAGCTAGTTAATTGGTTTTGCTGCAAGTTTCTTAGTGTGCTTGAGAACAATAAGTGAGCGTGAGAAACTGTGCCGTATTTACGGTTTTGGCATGTTTTGTGATATTGGAAAAGGAAAAAACATGGGGATAATTATTTGAATACGAACAGTAATTGTGCTTGGGTATATTTCAATCTTTTGGCACAGCCAGAAAAATTCTTAATTATTGTGTGATATATGGTTTATTCTTGGGTTCGATTTCTACCTAGAGCAAACATTCATGTGATGAACAAATTTTGTGTTTGTTCTATGTCTGGGTATTAATAACTATTTAAGTATGTATTTATTTTTACATACACACTCACGCACGCATACATTCACATACACACACTCACTCACATCACACACTCTCACTCAAACACACAGTTGACAGCTCGATTGGTTACAATAATATATTGTGCTTCTGTATGTATTTATTGCCTGCTTTGTTATCTTATTTAATTTAACTTTACTTGTTTTTTGTCAGCTTTATAATGTATAATTTAATTTATGTTAATATACTAGTCCTAAGTAGTAGAAACTCTTAAGCGCGCACGATCTATCATTTTGTAAAATCTTCCCAGGGCCACCAAGAGACCGGCCTAGCCGAGTTTGGGGTCCACCGGTAATACAATATACTTACGCATTATAGTTTAAATAACTCTTGGCATTCTTTACGTTAACCTGTAAACCTTTCTGGAAATAAACTTTACTTTATTTTAACTTTACTTTATTTAAAGATAAGAAGAGACGAGAAGAGCGGGCGTTGTGTTTTTCTACGTTCACTTGATCTTGAGATAAAAATTGCAGGGTTGTCAGTACGACACACAACACTGACTGTATCGGTAAATGTCCTAGTACCTACACAAGCAAATTTCTTGAAATTGTGTTACTGACCACATTCAGTACTTTCATACAAATAATCGCATTGGCGTAAAGTTGCTAGTCTATCAGTTTTTTATCGGATAAATTTCGGAGAGTGTGCTACAGATCTGCATGATCTAGTTCCCTCCTCCCCATTTTTCTATCGGACTGCCAGAGCGGGCACGAAAAATCGACACCGCTTCATGGTTGATATTTCGAAAACCCGTACGAAGCGCTTTGATTACACTTTTACTGTGCGAACTGCTAGTCTGTGGAATGCGTTGCCGGAATGGGTGTTCCCCGATAGTTACAATCTGGGTGTCTTCAAATCTCGAGTGAACTGGTTTCTTCTGGTCAAGCGTGCTCCATCGTAGAACGCATCGCGCTTAACATCAGGCGAGTTGGCGGTCAAACGCAAGCCTATTACTGAATTAAAATAAAAATATTTAATTTTCCAGCCGTTTTCTTGTTACAATATTATGCTGCTTTGACTATAGTTGGTTTACTTAAACAATCACTTATACTGTGACATAAATCGCTACTTATACGGTGCTATCAAGTTGGCTACGGAAATTGTTCAGATCAAATAAACGCCGATAGCTCTAAACGGAAATACGTCTTCCTTCATCGTTAATTGAGTTTGCATTAAGTTAATATTGGTGTCAATTCTATAGATCATCTATCTATACACATATATAATTATCTTCAGGGATATAAGGAAGGAGTATGCTAAGTTGGAAGGAGCTCGTTACACATATCATTATGAACAACTTACCATGTGAGTAACGCTGAAATCGGGAAAATATCTGAGAAAACGGTTATTCACTCTTAACTAAATAATTTATCTGTGTTGCATACATTTCGTTGAATAGCCGTTTTATATGGAACGGCTGATATTTTTTCACGATGTTAGATTTTGGTCCCATAGTACATTTTTAACCGACTTCAAAAAAAGAAGAGGTTCTATGTTCCAATGCGTTTTTTTATTCACGTTCACCGATTAATCCGCCAAGTGTTGACTGATTTAAAAAAATAATTGTTCGGTAGGGTATACTTCCCATTTGGTCCCATTGTTACGCAAGTCAGGATCTGATGATAGGATCCCAGGAAAATCGAGGGCATTCCTCAAATTTGAACTACTGGGTGAACCGGTTTTGATGATTCTTTTTTTTATTTGAAAGCTGGTGCTTTCCGTGTGATCCCGTTAAAATTTGGTCCAGTTCTGACATTTTTATGAAGGCGGTTTTTTGTATTGATAATTATTGTATGTAATTTGTAATACATTCACGGTAAGTAAACAAACATACGTGGATTAAATTTAACGCAGAGAAGAAAATGAAACGGCGAATTTGTACTCAGTATGTAAATTCCCAGGAAAACCTAGTAAATTCTGTGACCTAATAAGCCATTACCACTTGTACCTACACGCAAAGACGACATAATTACCCTGCGACCCAGCACAATACAAACAGATGTCGAACTCTGAATAAAAGGAACAAAATAATTAAATGTAAAAATAAAATACTTACCTACTTCAGATATCATAGGGTTTATTTCAGAGCTGAGTTTTGTTTCACTAGAGATTACCCATCTAAGAACTCATCGGATTCAAAATCGCTCCACTTTGCAGAATTTTAATGTTATTCTAATACGATACATATTCCCATCTAGGACAAACATTTGTGTGATGAACATTTGTGTTTGTTCTATTTCTGGGTGTTAGTATCTATTTAAGTATGTATTTAAATATATATATGCATGTCTATCAGTCTCTGGCAGCCATATTACAAGCTTTGCTTAGTTTGAGGTCAAGTGACCATGTGTGCAATAATGTCTCAGATATTTATTTATTTATTTTATTAGATCTATCTAAGAGTATCTATACCTACATATAATAAAACCGTAGCGATAAAAAATCTGCTATTGCGTGAATCAAAAATAATAATAACACAGGGCGTCTTAAAATAAGCAGCTGAACACGTTGAAACAATTTTTAGAATTTTTGTCGCTTTGTTTGTGCACGCTCATCTCCTTAACCATTGGACGGATTTTAATGTGGTTTTCACATATATGCTTAGCTATGGCCAGAATGAAGTACAGGCTACGTTATTTTGCGAGACGGAGGGAAAAAGGATTGAAAGTTTATATGAAAATCTACGCATATGAAGTCGCGGGCAACATCATTAGTAAATAAATAAAAATACCCGAAGACTATTCGACGAAGCAACCATTAAGCTTTCCGTCATTGAACATGGTGACATCACAACGACTCAATTGAATTTAGCCTTATGTTATAAACAACGTCACCGGTGTTTAAAGTTAGAGTTAAACTACAACCAAAAAGAAAAAAAATTTGGGCGCTACCACGCTGCATCCTATGTATAATTAATTCTATATTAAAAATATATGATTTACATGAGTTTGACAGTCTCCAAAAGTTTTCCTTCTCACCTAGTTTTGTCTGCGAGGTCTCCGCTACTGCTCCTACATGCTTCACAACTTCACATGTACATTGTAATTAATTTAACGTGTAACTTGGTGGGTTTTGCGGGCGGTTTGAAATTATGCAGGTTTTCGTGTGAAACTTAGGTCTAGATCTGTCGTTAATCTGTTTGTGGAATCTAGTTTGGTTATTAAGCTGGCTACTTTGTCCTTTGCCCGGCCATCGGTATTATGGATGATACAAAGATAATGCCCGAGCAAAGACATAAGACCATAGATAACCGATTGGGAAGAAAGGTTTTTGAGTGGAGAACACGAACCGGAAGACGCAGCGTAGCCTCCCACTAGATGGACCGAGCACATCGTAAAAGTCGCGGGCATCCAGTAGGTGCAGATGGCAGGCTGTCGTTTAGTGTGCAGATTAGAGGGGGGAGGAGGCCTTTGTTCAGCAGTGGAGGTCTTTTGGCTTGATGATGAAAGGCATATGACATTTACCAATATGCACTGAGTCAGCATGGTGGGTCAACATGGGCTCATCCTCTCTCCCTCTCTCTCTGAGAGAAGGCCAGCGTCCCAGAAATAAGCACATTATACTTTGGCCATTGCTTAGCCATCATTTTTAAATCAGCCATAATAATAATGGCCTGGCAAAGTTTTCCCTTCCGCACATTTTGTAACAGACGTAGAACAAATGACATTTGCAATGATTTACAGAACCTGCCCCTAAGAAATTGTTGGTTAGTTTAATTACTAGTAACTCCGTATATGTTTATCGTCGGTTGCAAGTACAGTTGGGGTAATTGACAAATATCAAAAGTTTTTTTTATTTTACGTGATCAATTTAACATAATTTTTTTGTGTGTGGACTTTAATGGATCTTTTTTGAAAGAACAGCTTAAAATTCATCAATGTTTTTAATCTAGATGAAATTCGTTTATAAACTCTTTATTTCCATTACTAATATAACATAATCTTTACTGGTGTCGTAGTTAAAAGACAAAAACAAAATCGAGACAAAGTAATTCATTAAAATGAAGGAAAAAAGTGTGTACTACAGATCTTCATATTAATGCAATTTGCTCCGGGGCTGAAATAACAAAACAATCGTTCGGGATATACCTAACTTACATAATTACCAATTTAAAAAACCGACTTCACAGTTAAATACCTATGCAAACTAACAAACTTTTCCAGTTATTTTGATTTAAAAGTCAAACTACTGAACCTATTTTGATAAAATTTCTATAAAACTAAACTGAAAATATATCATTTCAATTAAAAAAAGAAATTTCCAAACCGGTTCATAATGACGGAGTTCTGAGGTAACATTTTTTTAAATACAATCAAATTGAGAACCTCCTTCTTTTTTCAAGTAATTAGTAAATTGACTTAGCGGATATGGATAAGTACATGAATTTTGTACCAGTGAAAACATCCATGTGTTTTGTAAATCATTGAGTTTTTTGGCTTCAAACGTTCACTATAATCTAATACATAAACTTAAAGTGATAACTATTAAGGAAAAAACTGCATGCATTATTTTTATCGCTTATTACCTAATTTATCCCGCATATTTATTCCCGCGGTATAAACCTCGATTTTCATTTCTGGGGGAAACAGTACCCTATGTCCGTCCCCATGATGCACACTATCTGCCTGACAAATTTCCAAGCCTAGGCCTAGCCAAATATACAGGAAAAGCTAATAAACAGAAATACAAAGAGACAGAGATACTTTCACTTTTATAATATTAGTTTGGATCATAGAGATACAATACCATCACATCTTCAAGTGAAAAACAGCCTCCAGTTACTCTGACTTAGACATATCGCTTGCGTAGTGATCAAAGTCACTTGTCCGCTATGGCGTCGTAGCACTGGCATCGCGTGGCTTTGTAGTCGGATCGTAGTTGCCTAACAACCAAAAAGTCTGCGCAATTCATATAGCGTATGCCGAGTTTTGGTTCGGATTTTTTTTTGGCTTGATTGTGTATCTAGATGGTTAGGATGGTTACAAAGGTATATTAAAAACTGAATTCATAATCACAAAATAAAATCTAAGAAGATTTAGTTAGACACTAGTTAGTTATTATCACACATACATTTAGATCTCGACCTACGCAAACAACTTACACCACCAAGTAACATTGTTCAAATTATTTCCCAAGGGGTATAAGTACGAGTGTTCCCAACTATTCTCAAGATTGCGCAAACAATACCTCGACCCGAAAGCCCTTCAAAACTGGGAAGTGCACACTAAATGTTCGAATTTTGACACCTAACGAATTTACCAGGCAAGCAGTCAACTGTTTCCACAGAACAGAACTCGTTCAGCGCTTGTTTGTAATTTAATAAAAACAATTCTCTTGGAATTTTGACGGATAGGCGCAGAAGTTTGGACGGGAGTCTCTTTGCATAATTAGAGTGAACCCGACTCTCCAGGGGGTGCACGAAATTTTATTACCAAGTTGAAATGCGGTAGTTGCCTCTAACGAACGGTGTTGCGAATTAAGTTTATGATTTATTTTCTTGTGATTTCGAGTAAGTTATGTACTGTTTTAGATGTAAAATTAGAGCAAATTTACTTGTTAACTAGTGCTTTTGCCCGCGAATTCGTACGCGTGGATTTTCATATAAACTTCCAACACTTTTTTCCTCCCTCAATCCGGCCCTTGCGCAAAATAACATAGCCTATACTTCAATCTGGTTATAGCTAAGCATATTTGTTAAAACCGCATTTAAATCCGTCCAATGGTTTAGAGATGTGCGTAGACAAACAAACAAACAAACAGACAACAATTCTAAATGTTTTGCTGCTTGTTTTAAGACGCCCTGTGTGTGTTTTTAAGTTTTTTTTAATATGTATCGACATTTCAGTTTTTTTTTGCTGTACGTTTTTATTATAATTATGTATAGATTATGGAAAAAGTGAGTTAAACTAATGTTTGGATAGTATAATTTTGTAGAAACGCATTGCCACTAACATAATGATGATAATTTATACTATTATGGATAGTGATGTGGTTTACACATTTTATTTATATTACACGGGAATTACTCACGTAAGATTAGGCAGGTTACTCCGACTATTATAGTTTCAACCGCATAAAAGTAAAAGTTTAGTGCAAAGCGAGACGCAGCCGCGCGCGCGCATTCACCTTGTTAAAGATCGCCGAAACTACAGTCGGAGTAACCGGTCTAATCTTACGTGAGTAATTCCCGTGTAATATAAATAAAATTTATACTATATTTTGTTGATTGACTCAGGCGTTACTTTGCGGATTTTTTGTAACTGTTTCTTAGACAAGTTTCAAGTGTATTTCCTCTTCAACTTCGTATATCAAGTAAGTACAATAAGGAATATGGGATCAATTATTTATGTTTTACTAGCTGCGCCTCACGGTATCACCCGCGTGGTGATGAAAAATTGTGATAATACCAAATAAACATTATAAAAAAAACACTGAATAGAACTGATAACCGATGGGGAATAAAGGTACTTGAGTGGAGACATAAAGGAGAGATAAAGGATATAGAAAATAAAAATAAATTTGACAAAACCCTAAAAAATATGTTGCTAGCAAAATGTTATTATAGCATAAAGGAGTATTTAGAAGACAAATCAATTATGGAATAAATCGATCCGCTCCGCACTATATTGCCATACCCAATCAGGGTTATTATTATGTATTACCTAATTTAAACATGCCACCTAACATCTGTATGTGAACTTCATAATAATTATGCAATAAATTATTGAGTATTGAGTATTAGACCACGAACCGGAAGAAACGAGGTAGGCCTCCCGCCAGATGGACCGACGACATTGTGAGAGTCGCGGGCATCCAGTGGATGCAGATGGCAGGATGTCGTTCAGTGTGGAAGGTGATACGTTTCACGTTTGGCGGGAAATTCAAATTTCAAATAGTTTATTTTTTGTCCATGTAGCTACGCCGGGTAATTATTGTGAAATGACTCAGTGTTTGCGCAAATTGTTGGTTGTTCTTTACATTATCATGTACATCTATCTATTAATCAGTAACTAACCATATTACTTACATTTGTCAATAAACCGTATGAAACAGCAAACATTTGTTTATTGACTATTGTATGTAATAATGTGCATAAGAAATAAATAGCTTTACGTGACTTTGTAAAGACTAATAATCAATTTTCGCAAACATCATGATCGTTTACAATAATTACCCGGCCTAGCTACAAGAACAAACGAACAGTTTGAAATTTGAATTTCCCGCCATTTACGTGAATAGAATATGTCATATAACATAAATATTTTATTCCTGGCAGCAATTGGCGCTGGGGACATTGCTCTAACAGAAAGGCTAGGAACCGTTTTAAGATGGTAGAATGTCATTATTTTCAGATTATAAACAAAACAATGTATTTAGATTTACATTCAGGAATTTATTTTGGAATCGTAAACAAATATTAAAATAATTTAGAATTAATCAAATATCTAAATACAATATAATATTTGTTATCTAATGAACGCGGCATCGCCATATGCGCTGACTCGCTCGCACTAAAAGAATGCTTCCGTAAACAAGAAAGAGAAAGGAGATGCAGGAGACCATTTTGAAATGAAATTATTCACACGGGCACCGCGCGACGAGCAGGTTTCGTGCGAATCAAAATTTTTAATTTCCATCCAATTTTAACAAGATGACTTGAAGAAAAATACTGCAGTTTCTTTGTGGAAACGTGGGAATCAGATTTCCGGCTCGAAACCAACATGAGCATAACATTGGATTGATTTTGGAACAACATGTTCGGGCACGCCACGCGCTCGAACAAATTTTCTTATTTTCTGGAAATGAAGACTTGATCACGCATCAGGAAGTCAGAGCTCCATGAAGTGTTCCAGTTTCAAGTGGAGATGATCCTGTGAAGCCACCGCGCACGCAGGATTTCAACAAATAACCACTTTTTATTTTCACCTACATTTTCACTTAGTAATTTTCCCAATTTTTGATGATGAGGCACAGTAGTGTACCAACTTTCCCTTAACTAACCGCCATGAGCCCTCTCTGGATTTTGGTTACTTTATAATAACTTGTATTCGGCAATTTAAGAAAGTAAATGCATTGTAACCTCAAACTTTTGCATTAATTTATTTTCCACATTCCCTTAGCACAAGATAGGTTCAGTAGACTCATTTAGCTTCCACAAGAGGACCCTTGTACTCCAGGAGTCCGATGGTTCTGGACTGATTCATATCCAGGCAACGTTTTAACCAACATAACTTAATTGACATGATTTTATAGGGATCTTTCCATCACAATCACTTTACATTGCAAATGTACCGTTTGCAATCCCCTTTTTATTCAACTTAAAACAAATCTTTTTTATATCACATGACAAATGGGAGAGGCATATGTTCAGATTGTTTAGCAGTGGACGTTTTCTGGCTGATGATGATGAAGAAATAAATGATTTTGTATTTTTCTCATCATTAATTCAAACATGAACCAGGAACATAATACCAACCCTAACTATCAAACACTCGTATTATTACGTAGTCTAATCGATGCCTTACTAATTGCTAAAGTTAACCATAATGGTTTAAGTTTCTGCTTAATAAACATAAAGTTACAGACTCATACATTCGTAACCTAAACCGTAATTAAATTCTCGCAAATAATTGGGCAAACCATTATTATTTAGTGATGGATATGTCCAAAATTAACAATCAAATAATTCTTTACATAAAAAACCGACTACATCAGAACTGGACCAAATGGGAAGCACTAACTTTCACATAAAAAAAGAATCATCAAAATCGGTTCACCCAGTGAAAAGTTCTGCGGTAACAAACATAAAAAAAAAATGTGAGTTGTAACATGGGACTTAATAATTGTCTCACGTTACTAGTGGAGTAGTTAGTAGTAATATGGGTAAAAAAACCTAATGAAGAGATCAATCAAAAGTAACGGGAGGTGGATCCACGGTACCTCCTTCTCATCATTGTCTGCAAATCCGAACAAAAAAGGTAACGCGTCAAGGTAATGATAAAATGCTGTACTCGTTCGAATGACATGCTCGTTTAAATATAATTCAAGGGTCTGAGTTATATCTAAAACGAGTTCAAAGCTAAACTTTCTACCTAATAAAGTTCCCAATCAATCGGAAAACAGTAAGCAAATAGCGCCAATACCCCAAGCAAACACCCGATTCATGACGCCTATTAAGCCAGTCAGCCAACATGGCCTAACTAAAGCAGACGTCCTGAAAATCTGAGTAAACAATATTACGCCTTAGTAACATGGTTGAAGGTTTAAAACAATACTTAGAACTTGAACATAACTAAATTTACTTACTATTTAAGTAGCTACTAATCGGATAACTAAAAGTAAATAGCAGCAATCCCACAACCCGACTTCTGATTATTGGCCTCTATCAAGCCAGTTTTTTTATAAAGAATAGATCTACGTTTGACCACCAACTCGACTGATGGTAAGCGACGGCGTGGCCGAGGATGGAACACGGTGATTTAGATGAAATCTATTCACACTAGCATTGAAGATGCCTAGATTGTAGTTCTCAGGAAACAAGGACGGCATGGAGTTCCATTCTTAGGCAGTACGTATCATAAAAGACGACCCAAATCGTTGTGTACGAATCTTTGGAATTTCCACAAGAGAGGGGTGATAGTGTGCAGTCCTTCTATTTGTCCTGTAGTAAAATGTGAAGGTTGGAATAAAGTCATGAAGCTCTTGCGCACACTCACCGAAATGTATCGTGTAGAAAATAGACAGACAAGCTACTTTACGACGGTGCTCGAGGCTTGGCTTAACCAACGCAGACAAGGATGAAAATCTGACTAAAGAATATTACATCTTAGTACCACGATTGAAAGGACATAACAATACCTAGAGCTAAAACGTTGAACAAACAAAATGTGTTCCTAATAAAGTAGCCAATCGGATAATCAAAAGTAAATAGCACCAATCCCTCAAGCCTACTCCTAATTCTCGGCATCTATTAAGCCAGTCGGCCAACTTGGCCTAACCAACGTAGACGGCCTGCAGACCCAAGCAAACAGTAATAATGAAAATGGAATTAAATTTAGTGGACAGTTTGTTTGTTTTTCGCCTACAACTCCGTAAAATTAAGGTCCTTCGCGTATTAACTTTTGGTTTGAAGGTACGGAATTTCTAAATGGACAATTTGTGGGCGTATAATGGTTGATATCACCTTTATGGGGTTTAGTACGTGTTTGAGATAAAATTTTGTGTACAGGAAAATTGTCGCGTTTTGTATGCGGATGTGTTACAGTTAAGGTACTTATCGTTTTATGTCTTAAGGTTATGTTAAGGTGCAATAAAATGTTTGCTGTACAGAGTTACACGGAAAGGTGGTAACCAAGCCGAAAGGAGGTTATTGTATTCACCATTATGAACAATTTTTACTAAGAAAACAAACCAGAAATATCAAAGAAAAAAATGCTGTTTCATAATAGCACGCTCTACAAAAAGTATGGAAAAGATTATATTTTTTCCACAGACAGACAGACAGACAGCCAGCGTAGGCGTATAGAACCCTAATAATTATGTTATCTTTATCATGTTTAACTATTAGTATTTACTTTAGGTATATTGGTTTTAGCTACCACAGAAAAATGTTATCAAATTATCTTTTCGAAGATAATATACCCTAACCGGTAGATCAATGTTTTTCAAACTTTTTCTCGACGCGAACCCGGTTGTATTGAAAAAAACCCTCCCTTCCACAGTTTATAATCTGTATTTTATTATATTACAAACGTTTATACCATGCCATAATAATACGTAATTTTTCTTTTTTGGGGAATAAATATTTTTGTTGCTAATTTAACCTATCATGAAACAAATAATAAATAGCTAATTATAACAAAAAAAAATACAATTAACAATACAATACAATATCACTTTATTATACACTATATAAAAAGTTACTTAAAATTAATAAAAAAAAACAAACCGGCAGTATAATAGCCGGCCTTATCGCCTTAAGCGATTTCTTCCAGGCAACCTTTGGATGGACATGAACAGAAAGATGAGTAGGGTTGGTGGCGTAGATAATAATTATTCATTATTATTTTTTATTGCAGAATAGGCTTGCTCTTGGCCGCCAACTCGCCTGATGTTAAGCGATGATGCGGCCTACGGTGGATCACGCTTGTCTAGAAAAAACCGATTCACTCTTGACTTGAAGACATCCGACATATATACATACAAATAAAAACTGAATTTACAAATAATCATATGTACTTACTAATAAATACTATAAATAATACATATCAATACATACTAATGCGAAGTTAAAGCGGAAATACACTAGAGATTCGTCATAGAAACAGTTTTGAAAATGCACTTCCGCAAAGTAACGCCTGATGCAATCAACTATCCACACATCCATTTCAGTTTTATTACAATCTTGAGCAATTATCAAGCCCAGTATAACTAACACACAATCTGTCTAACTTCAACTTCTGCGATATTCACTTGGAGCTTGAGTTTTGTTTCAAAGTTGTCACCGCATGTTACAAAACGACTCCAAAACTGATCGGTCCTAAGTTTGCGTATAGAATATTCCATGTAGCGTGATACTTCCAAACGTTCAGAGTTAGCCGTTCTTGTACTGGAAACTTTGATATATTACCGCAGAAATATCACAAAATAGAATAGGCAAGGAAATCTCTACATAGTATAAAATAAAGTCGCTTTCCGCGTCTGTCCGTCTATATATAATATCTGCTTACTCCTCCTAAACCACGTTATGGATTTTGATGTGATTTTCACCAACAGTTAGATAATATTGCACCGAAGTTTTATATCTGTAATATAAATAACACCCGTACGAAGCTGAGACGGGTCGCTAGTAAGTGATATTACAAAAAAAACACGCTTTTGTGATTTATTAAGTATCCACGCGCACGTAGGTACATGGGAAGGTAAGTAAACACGGGAGAGGGGGTCAACACCGCGCTGCTCGACTCACTTGGCATGACAGATGCAAGCCTTTTTCGCTAGATGGCTCTGTCAGTGTGATTCATCATTGAAGAGTTTCTCTGCCCATCTCCTGGCTCCATCAACAGATGAGTTCGATGTTGCCAAATTATTGTATTGCCATCTGGATTACGTTTACCCTAATGTAAAAACAGTAATACGTAGAAGCGTTAAACTTGGTATGATCATAGTACATACTCTAAAGTATGTATGACAACAAATAATAAATAATGGCTAAGTCAGTGACAAATTTATTTCACTGCCAAGTGAAGAAGCGACGTCGGGCGTTATTTATGTGCGTAACATTGCCTGATTATTATGCCATTAATTTGTAAACTGATTTACGTTATTTTTTTACGTAAAAAAACAATCGATGTGTTCTCACAAGTATTTCATTGACGTTGGCAAAGTATATACTTATCAAGTTTTAGCGGGACAAAGTTGTTGTGTGAAAATTAGGCGCTGACGAACTTGGCCACATTGCTGTGAGCGTACGAACTGGGGCTCTATTTATGAATCGATCGTAGAATTTCGTACGAAAATATCATAGGAAATAAAATATTTTCTATGAATATAAAGCAAATTCGAATGCTCAAAACCAATCTTTGCGTTAGCGAGTAATATGATTATTTAAAAATTTCACTTATGTTTGGGATTTCGTTCGAAAGTCAGGCATTTTGCATATTTTCATGTAAAATATCATACGAGCGATTCGAAAATCGAGCTCCATGTGTTTGAACGTGGAAATATTATTTATGATATTATTTTCATATCTGAGAGCCTTAGTTTTTCCAATACAATGTATTTAGCGTTTGATCTTTTAGTATTAATAAAACCTTGTCAGCTGTTCTATCAGAATCTTATCCGTGGAGCATGATTCTCGATTCGTTCTCGTGAACCAACGTTGTCACAATATTTGCCGCTTTGCCGCACTGCGCCTGGCGTCTCATTGAAATTTTTCGAGGGTTATGTAAAATTTAGACACGCCGCGCGTGTGAACTGGGTCAAATGTAGTTGAGGGACTTTTTGAACCCAAAAAGGAGCTTTCCGATCTCCGTGTAACGCGTATTTTTATCATGTTTTCGGAGAGTGTTATGTTTAGGCGTCTAAAATAATAAATTATGCTGATGCGGTATATATATGCTATGACCATTGATGTAAAGAAATAGTGGGAAGATACGGGACGAACTCCTTGACGTGGACCGCACAAATAAGTCCCACGGGCCTAATCGACTTCAGTCATAATCGAACTGGCGTTTGTGATAGCACGTGAAGTGCTTGCTTTATTGTTTGGATGTCACGCGTCTTCCCCCTCCCTTCCCTTTTTGAAACAGTCATTGGCTATGACTTTGCTTTGCTCTGTTTATAATGGTACCTATAAGTATATCGATTTGGATGAAATTTTCAGGCAATCTCCAGATTAACCCAACGAGTGATCCTGTGAAGTTTGGTAGCGATCGGAACAACTGAATTTTTGCATTAAAATATTTTCTGTAGAAACATGTAATCTTACGTTTTTCGAGTAATTAAAGTGTAAATTTTAATAAATAGCTCAAAATTTTGTATAATAATTAAAAAAAATCGTTTTCGAGTTTTTTGCATTGCATTTTCTGAGAAGATTTACTATAGTACCATATTTTATTTTTTACTATCGGAAAGTAGA
Source organism: Agriopis leucophaearia (assembly GCA_949125355.1). Classification (NCBI taxonomy): domain Eukaryota; kingdom Metazoa; phylum Arthropoda; class Insecta; order Lepidoptera; family Geometridae; genus Agriopis; species Agriopis leucophaearia. The sequence goes on along the minus strand of OX421266.1, from coordinate 16,907,311 downwards.
GATTTCAAAAAACAGAAAACAAACCAACTTTTTGAAAAAAGCTGATATTTTGACGGGTGAATTTTCGATTGAAAATTAGAGTGCTTTTTCGATATTAATTCAAAATAAGGTGAAAAAAATTCATATTTTTAGTCAAATAAATTACAGCGTATTTGGGACATAAAAAGGTAAGTTTTCACCAAATTTCGTGAAAAAAAACAATTTTTGTAAAAGATAAAAATAAAAAACCAAAAACTTGGTTTTTTGAATTTTTCACATAAATTTTGAGGTTATGTGAAAAAAGTGTGTGAACAAAAGTTTTAGATCTTTTTATTACCTACAACTTTGCCATTTAACTTTTTTTTATAGGACTTGTAATTTTACCGGAAATCGAGATAAACCATTTTTTACCCTTAAACCCCCCCTCCCACTTCCCGAACTCAGATCACCTGTAATTTATTTTTCCTTTCATTTTTATAATATCCTCCTCCTTTTCTAATGGGTTTCATCCTACTATTTTTTTTCACTTTTTATTATTTTTAAAGGCTTCTAACCTGGTCTATAACGGGATATTTATAGTGATAATGTTTTGGATGGTTGTGGTGTCTTCCCCTGAACTGAACATGGTGCATGTAACTGCGCCGAAATATCATATAACCATAAAGAACAAACGTTTAAAACAGTATTTTAAAATAATCTGCTTTGCCAGTGAATTTACCAATTTTTAAACTAGTATGAGTAGATTATTTTAGACCCCCAACAAAGAAGCTGATAGTCGTTATACGGTTGAAAAAAAAAAAGTTAAATTATAGCTAAAAACACCATCGATCAAGTCTCCATTGTTTTTTTATTTATTTATCAAAATCGGTACAGCCGTTTGGGAGCTACAATGCTGCAGACAGACAAATACAATTTACACCACTCTTTTTCGTTGGGGTTTAAAAAAGAAACATAATAACTGACCAAGAGCGTGTCGAGACACGCATGTTGTAGGGTTCCATAGGCAAAGCCGTATAATTTTAGTGTTGTCACATTATATAGTTCAGATATTTGTGGCTATATTAAAATTTGAACGAACAAAATTTGGTGGACTTTGCAAAATTTTAAATATGTAACATCCTGACATAACATACTTTTTTTTGCCTGAGCGAGCAGCTTTATAGCAATCTCAGATCAGACAAACAAGGAAGATATGGTAAGGTGGCGTGGAGAGTGCGAACGCATGTAGCCTAAATCAGGCCTGATGCCTGTAGTCAAACTCATCCTGCAGATGACCTTTCCACCCTTTTTGCAGGTGTCTAAGTGTGCATGTAAAATGAGTAAGTTGCCGTACTTACAGTTTTTGCGTTACACAGTTTAGAGGGATAGTGAAAAATTTGATGAAACATGGAGAATTTGAACATTAACGTTGATTGTACTAAAGCATATCTCCCTTGATCGATCCCCAAGCCACCTGCCAGGCGTGGGGATTATGGCAACACCCCTCTCTATGAGGGAAGCCTTGTCCAACAGTGGACGTTAATTGGCTGATGATGTGTGATGTGATGTGATATCTCCCTTGGTTGTCTGATCAGTGAAAAAAATAATAATAATCTCTAGGATGAGACAGAGTAAGGCAGGTGCCGTTTCTTATCCCATAGATCTGTTATCCTATTCACAAGTTGTTCACCTCAATAGTCCAGTTTATTTTTATCCTATACTGTACAATAGTTTCATATTCCTTTTTATACATATTCCATAATTGCATGTATTTTATATTCAACAGGGCCTCTTGGAGTTGGCTTCGGCTCCACAAATGCCTACCAAATGTCCAGGCTAAATGTAATTAAATAATCTCTAGCAAATTTAAATTACAAATAGTGCAGCTATTTGTAATATAACGTGCTACAACATGGGGTTCTTTGAAAAACGTGTAGAGTATTGAAGGGTCGGCAACGTAGTTGTGATGCTTCTGGTGTTAAAAGTATCTATAGGCGACGGTGACTGCTTACCATCAGACAGCCCGTCTGCTTGTTTGCCATCAATGGCATCAAAAGAGTCTAGTCCATTAATAGGGCTTCAAACGCGAAAGTATTAAAAATAGCATCAGCCCTTCCATAAACCTTACTTAACAGTCATACATAAGCATATTGTTAAATCAAATGATGTATGCTGCATTACTCTCGCCCCTATATTCTGTTAACATCAATTTAACGGCCGAACATGACCGAAGCATACTCCAGTGAAAAAAACTGATGGATGTGCCAGCATTAAAAATCTCAGGCGGCACTCAACATTTGTCAAAAACATATTTTATGCCTGTTTTTTTCTGTATGCGCAGAGGATTTTATGTAAAACGAGCGTGTGTTGGAGTCGGTCTTTTTTCGTTCATGCAGGCTTTGATAAAATACGCTCTGAAATTATGTAAGAGCACCGCTCTGCGCTTTACTAATATTTGCTTGAATGTGCTTTTTGTAAAATTATGAGTTTCAAGTGCATCCGTACTAATTTTTTCTACGGACATATTCATTTTTCTGAGCTCTCATCATCATCATCATCATCAGTCAGAAGACGTCAACTGCTGAATTAGGCCTCCCCCTTTAACCTCCACACTAAACGACATCCTGCCATCTGCATCCACTAGATGCCCGCGACTCTCACGATGTCGTCAGTCCATCTAGTGGGAGGCCTACCTACACTGCGTCTTCCGGTTCGCGGTCTCCACTCAAGAACCTTTCTTCCCCATCGGTTATCAATAGGTAGTAGGTTCTGAGCTCTATATGTTTAAAACTCTTCTGTCAAAGTGTATGTTTGTCTCATTTTTCGTACACATTACGTCATTTATGTGATAAAAAACTAAATACAAGTAAAATCGTATCTAAATTATTGTACTCTTGTCGTTTACGACGAAGCATATTTGCGACCAGTAGGACGATTTCAAATTACTGAGTATCACAAATATATATTTTAAAAAAAACAGCATTGATTCCTTGTATTTTTTTTTATCTTATGTCATATAATTTTAACATACCACGCATTCAAAAGAGTTAGCATCTGAACATAATAAAACTTCAAACAGTGAAACTAAAGTACCAAGAAATAATGTTTCTCTGAAAGATGTAATCACATTTGGCTTTCCTTTATTGTTCATCTTCTAAATACCAAGCTGCACCCATATGGACCAACAATCTGCATGAGCTACATAGAATAGGCATGATAACTAATATTTTTTTATTACCTAATAAAAAAGGTAATCATAAATAGAGCCCATCAAAGAAAAACAAAATTAAAATTCGTTCAAAAAGTTATAAGTATTATTAATTTCATGTTAGACAGAGAGCTCACTTTAGCGAGCTATGACGTCAAGCCTCAGGCGCGCCATACAAAGGATATAGTAACACACGCTTTGCGAGAAAGGGATAGAGCACCCCCTCTCTATCCCCACCTAAAACTTTAAACGCTCATATTATCTCATATTTATCAGCCAATTCAATTTATTTTTTCAGTATGTGTAATGTATTTATATATATTCTATTTTTAATAAACTAAACATTAGGACACAGGTGTATTGTATTGCAATCAAAAGTATTAAACGTCATTATCAGACATTTCTAATGCCATTGTGAAATAACGTGTCGGCGTTATGATATATAAAAAAATGCAATATATTTATCCTGGTTCAACTTGCTGTGAAAAGAGCAATTTGTCATGTTAGCGATAACAATCAATTTGTAACAAACTCACCTACCCACGGTGTGGACGATCCTATCGCTACCTCATTAGTACATTCCGATACCTCAAACGGTTTCTTTCAAATCCCACACAATGCTTAAATCGTCAGTAATAGACGCAAAGGCCATTTAAGTATTTTTTTTTTTAATAAAGATGAACCAGTAAATTAAAGTACATCACTAGTGTATTCTTAGTTTGAATATAATAATTGTTTACATTTTATAGTTCAGAAATTGGTGGTTATAAAATTCGAACGAACAAAGGTCGGAGGACTTCGCCAAATTTTACTGATGTATCATTCCGACAGTTTTCAGCAGAGGACGTCCTATGGCTGAAATGTTGACAAAACATGACTTTTTTAAGATTTTGTTGGAAAAAGGCAATTCGGAAACATTCTTTGTTCAGTTTTTTTTTACGAAATGTCAATTTTAGTTAGAACGTCTTGAATTTATTACTGTTTTATCGCTATAATAAAAAAAAAAAAAAAACACAAAATGTTCGAAATAATATTGAAAGGTTTTTAATATACGTATCCATCAGAATGACAAGTACGTAAACGGGGGTGAATAGCCACGAAATCGAACTTTAGACTTAACGCAACACAATTTAAGATTACCGGAGTATTCTGAGTATGTCTGACAGACAACAACAGTAAGACAACAGGAATAAACAGTAAAATAATCCAAAGATATGATAATAATTATTGATTTATAGCAAAATGTGGGATATCCCTATTTATAATTGAACTGGGGTTAACAGGAACAGGAAAGGAGTGAATAGATAATAACGGCTAGGGATGTCCAAAATGAACCTACATGTTTAATATCACCACCTTTGGTGTGTCGGAACGTAGAACTGCGCGAAATATTATCTTGCTTAGCGTAATTAGTGAAAACTCTGTCCCAATACAAACTTTACCGTTCCGAATTACCCACATCCATCCCTATTTATCAAAACCACCGTTCCTATTCCCCCCTGAAGTCACCTCGATTCATATATTTGGTGTGTCCATTAACCTAGCAAACCCTATCAAAATTATAGAGCTTAAGATATTTTGTTTTAAAAATAAAACGCAATTATCTTGTCTTATTTGCATCTGTTACAGTTTCAAAAATAGTTCACAAACACTTCAAAATCAACTCTGAAACACAATAAACATAAAAACTATCAGTTTACGCCAAGTTTCTGCAGCCAAAAAACATCGAAGCACACAGACAATTTTTAAAACAACATTTACATGTTTTTTATATTTATCGGGACTTATCGCGCAATATTAAATATTGGTAAAAATAGATACCTTTCGCTCGACGTTTCGACCATGTTACAATGGCCGTGGTCACGAGCTGACTGAAAACTGTGGGTGAGTCCGGCGAGAAGTGCGGGTATTTTGTTCTCCTACCCTCACTTGATCTTGAAAAATTGCAGGGTTGTCACTACGACACACAACACTGACTGTATCGGTAAAAGTCCTAGTATCTACACCACGGTTTGAACATTTACGTCAGTTATGTCATATTAATGCAGTGTTGCCACATTAGAGAATAAATAATCTACTACTAGGCAAAATAGTTCACAACCATTTATATTACATTCCTTTTGGTTAATTCTACTCAGAAAATAGTTTCAGCTTTTGTCCCCTTTCCGACCTCGATTCCTATTCACCCCGTTTACGACCTTGACAAGTGACAAGGTTCTATTAATGAACCTCAATTTACAAGTTACTATGTTTAAAATTAGTAATGCAAGGACTTTTTGCTACTTTGACGGGCCGTATTACGCAAATACACTTGATGTCTCCTCCCGTTGTAGGAGACCTATCATTTATTTTAAAATACCTACCCCCATTTCACATGTAGCAGAGCCACCACTAAAATCCAATGCACTATATATATATATTATTTTTAAATAGAGATAAATATACTAAAACTATAACTGAAAAGTTTCAAGCACCTACCTTAATAATATAAATTAGGACGGACGGACAGACAGACAGAACGTGCTTATAAAGCTTTCTTGTAGTACCATGGAACCCTAAACAGAGGTTCGATGATAAATTAATTACCTACTTCGTTAAGTATTATCTCTAAACTAATTTTATTTATTATGATAATTTGATGATCCATAAAATATATTATGTTATTATTACAGTCTCGGTCACATGGCAAAATACTGTGATAAATGTTTTGTTTTTAATATTTTTATCATTTAATAGGTATCTTATGCAACCATATAAAGATATACGTCGATCAATTCAATCGTAGTCAAGAGCTTGTCAGCGGACGCACACCAGTGAGTGGCTCCGTTTTTTTTTTAGACAAAAGTTTGTTTAAAAAATTATCGAAATGGCTTCAAGGGATCCTGCCACTGAGCAATTGAACACTTACTCAAAATCTGTGGTAAGTAATATTTTTAAGCCAAATTTGCGGTCACTTTTTTAAGATTGTATTCGTTACATATTATTATATTATTTCGCTTTATTCATATAAATTCGACCCGGGTATATCCTAAAAACCGACCCGGGTATGTCCTAAAACTGCAACCAGAACCACCGGAGGATGGGCAGCAGCGTCCTATTAGTAAACGGTGAACGTACTGCGATCCCCAAGCGCCAAGCGTGGGGATTATGGCAACACCCCTCTGAGAAGGAGGCCTTTGTTCAGCAGTGGACATTGATGGCTGATAATGTGATATAAATTCTCGGGTCTAGCCCGGACATTTGTTAGGCATTGGTGGAGCCGGAACCAACACCAATAAGCCCTGTTGAATACAACTAGAATTACTATGGAATATGTATAAAATGGAGTATCAAACTATTGTACAGTATAGAATTAAAAAAACTGGACTATTGAGGTGAACAACTTGTGGATGGTATAACAGATCTATAGGATGAGAAGGATGAGAAACGGCACCTGCTTTATCCTGTCTCATCTCACTTATTATTATTCAATTTTAGTTCAGCATCAGTGTTAATTATTAGAATACCTTTAATGTCTAAACCCATTTTAATTTAAAAAATACGTATTATTAAAATTATGGGCTGGACTTATCAAGTAGTAAGCTTTTTCTCCAACTTGATTTCGTTTAAATCACAGCAACTTTTTTTTTCACCTTTTCAGGGCACTCCCCCTACCATTACGAACAAATCTGGTAATCCAATAGGAAACAAGGCCGGCCTCTTAACTGTTGGAGAAAGAGGGCCTGCTCTTCTGCAGGACCTGCATATTGTCGATGTCATCTCATCTTTTGCTAGAGAACGTATTCCGGAGCGTGTGGTGCATGCCAAGGGTGCTGGAGCATTCGGTGAATTCGAAGTTACTCATGATATCACGAAATACTGCGCAGCCAATGTGTTTAACACCATTGGAAAGAAAACTCCTGTTGCCGTACGTTTCTCAACTGTAGGAGGTGAGCTCGGATCCGCTGACACAGTTCGTGATCCCAGAGGATTTGCAGTTAAATTCTACACTGAAGAAGGTAACTGGGATCTCGTAGGAAACAACACTCCAATCTTTTTCATCAGAGAACCAACCCTGTTCCCCAGTTTCATCCACACTCAGAAACGGAACCCAGCTACGCATCTAAAGGACCCTGATATGTTCTGGGACTTCATCACTTTGAGGCCAGAGTGCGTTCACCAAACCATCTATACCTTTGGTGACCGTGGTATCACAGACGGTTACAGATTTATGAATGGCTACGCTTCTCACACTTACAAGTTTATTAACGAACAAGGAGTGGCACATTGGTGCAAGTTTCATTACAAATCTAACCAAGGCATCAAAAATTTGACCCCTCAGAGAGCCGAAGAGCTTGCTGCTACTGACCCTGATTATAACATCAGAGATCTTTACAATGCTATTGCTAAGGGTAACTATCCGTCGTGGACCCTATACGTTCAAGTAATGACCATGGAACAAGGCGAAAAATGCAAATTCAATCCATTTGACCTGACTAAAGTCTGGCCGCACGGAGAGTACCCACTCATCCCTGTCGGAAAATTCACTCTGAATAGAAACCCAAAGAACTATTTTGCTGAAGTTGAAATGATTGCCATGAGTCCTTCAAATATGCCACCAGGCATAGAAGCTTCTCCTGACAAGATGTTGCAGGCACGTCTATTCGCTTACAATGACACTCACCGCCACCGTCTTGGCGCCAACTACTTGCAGATCCCAGTGAACTGCCCATTCCGCGCGAAGGTGGCAAACTACCAGCGTGATGGTCCGCAATGCTTGTTTAACCAAGAAGGGGCTCCAAACTACTTCCCCAACTCCTTTTCTGGTCCTCAAAGCAACCCGCGCGCTGATCGTTTGGAGTCCAAGTATACACTTAGTGGAGTAGTTGGAAGATACGACAGTGGTGAAACTGAAGACAACTACACTCAGGCTATCGCTTTATACACCAAGGTTATGGATGCTGAGGAACGTAAACGCGTGGTTGCGAACTTGGTTGATGGTTTGAAGGGAGCTTCAGGTTTTATTCAAGAAAGGGCGGTGAAGATGTTCGCTAAGGTTCACCCTGACTTAGGCAAGCAAATCGCTGCTGGTCTGATCCCGTACGGCAGATTGTCTGCTTCCGCCAACTTGTAAATTTTGTCTGAAAAAATGTCGCTAAATTTTTCGTCCCACATATTCCATGGGACCAAAAAATTATACGGTGATATTATTTTTAAGCTTTGTAATGTCTTGTGGAGCAATAAGGATCGACTGCTAGGATTTAAATTATTCTACTTATATTTTAAGTTACTGTTATTTCACGGAATACTCCGCTGTACGTTAAATTTTAATTTTATTTTATATTTTATTTCTGTTTTTATTATCTCGCGATCCTGAGGGATAGCTAATCATAGATATTGAAAATAAAACAGTTTGACAGAAATTATACAGATTGCGCAATCGATCTTAAATGTACATAAGCGTATATTCTAAAAAAGAAATATAATTGCAATTTCGATAAGGTGATAACATATGACTCTTGACCCTAGGTCTACGATATCATGTAATAAAACACCGATATAAGCTTGGTGACGTCACACAAAGTAAAAAAAATTATTTGATAACCGAGGAGTTATAACTATGAAGAATATGCATTCCGTTACTTATTTTAATTACATCAGAGATATAACAATCAAATGGTTCCTATCATGGAAAAATTCCCAACAATTATTTTATTTATCTATTTGCAAATGCAAATCGATAAGCCAAAATGCAACGATAAACAAATTTGTGAACTGCGTCGGTAATTCAGATAAATCATATTTTTATCATAATATGATAACGTGCTAATATAATTTTTATCTTTAGTTCCATAACAACAAAATTGTTTGGCAAGTCCGCAATGTAAACACGTAACAGTAATACTTCTACTTAAGTAGTATCGGCTTATGATAATTTATCATCATTTTGAGTAACAAATACATAATGGTATAAGACTGTTGCATACACGTGTCTTGTTTTTGCATTAAAATACGAAGAACGGCTCAAAATTCAAATAATATCTATAGGAAAGTCTTTTGATGTAGGAAACAAGCAAACTTTCCTTAAGTTGACGATTATTCCTTAATGAATTGAGAACCTTTCTCCTTTTTTTATGTCAAGAAATTTTGTTATAGGATAATTTCTGAAATATATTTGTAAATATAAGGTCGGGGAAAAAGTTTCTTCGTATTTTTCAAGACATATTTTTTTCAAGTTTAATTACATTTAATTATAATATATATGTGCCATTTTGTTCGATAACTTGTTGCCATCTTGTAGGTAGTGACATGATCCCGTTGCTGTAGAATTTTTGGGACTTCTGATCAAAAAAATGCAACAAGTAGTTTTGACAGTCCTCTCTTGATGTTAATCTAACACTACCCAAAGAATTCTGAAGAGATCGAAACAGGTGGAAATCTGAGGGTGCAAGGTCAGGGCTATATGGTGGATGCATTAACACTTCCCAACCAAGCTCTCTAAATTTTTGCTGAGTGGCCAAAGATGTGTGCGGTCTGGCGTTATCATGATGAAAGACCACACTCTTTCTGTTGATCAATTCCGGCCGTTTTTTCTCAATTTCTTGTTTGAGTCTCATCTGCTGTTGGCAGTAGAGATCCGAATCGATGGTTTTGCCCGGCGGTAAAAGCTCATAATGAACGATGCCCTGCCAATCCCACCATACACACAGCATCACCTTATTACGTGTTAATCCGGGTTTCGCTACAGTCTGTGGTGCTTCACTGCCCTTTGACCATGATCGTTTGCGCACATTCTTGTCGTAGGTGATGCATTTTTCATCACCAGTGATCAATCTTTTCAAAAACGGTTCGGTTTCGTTACGTTTCAATAGAGAGTCGCAAATGAGTACACGATTCATTTGGTTTCTTTCAGTGAGCTTGTGTGGCACCCAAATATCGAGTTTTTTTGTATACCCAATTTTTTTCAAATGGGTCAAAACTGTTTTGTGGTCAATCCCCAGTTCTTCAGCTACGTCGTAACTACTAATATCTTCCGATCTTGCCGATCTTGGTCCACTTTTTCAGAAATAGCATCTACTTTATCCGTAACAGGGCGACCAGAGCGAGCTGCATCTTTGACATCAAAATTCCCGGACTGAAAACGCTTGAACCAACATTGTGCTACTCTTGATGACACTGCATTAGGTCCATAAACGTCACAAAGTTTATTCGCGGCTTGTGTCGCATTTTTCCCTTTTTTGTAATAAAATTTCACAATATATCGAATTTCTTCGTTAGATTCACTCATTTTATCAAACAAAAAAACAATTGAAAAATGGCGGGAAAATGCTTTTTACTTTTTGTATTCCTTTTTTAAAATATCATATTTTTAATGGTATCAAAACCAGCCAGATACAAACAGTACAACCGATGAGATTTTTACTACAACTTTATACATACAAAATACGAAAAGACTTTTTCCCCGACCTATTATTTTTTTTAAGTCCGCGTTCGACCACCAACTCGCCTGTTGGTAAGCGACGATGCGGTCGAAAATGAAGCACGCAGACTTAAAAGATACCTATTCCATCTAGCCTTGAAAAGGCCCAGATTATATCTCTCAGGAAACAAGGAAGCCGGCGGATACCGCTTAGGTAGGCTTGTCATTAGATGGACCGACAACATTGTGAGAGTCGTGGGCATTCAGTGGATGCAGATGGCAGGATGTCGTTCAGTGTGGAGGTTAAAGGGGGAGACCTATGTTTAGCAGTGGACGTCTTCTGGCTTATGATATACACACGTAAAATTTATATCACCCCTGTTTTTGCATCGGAGGTTAAAAGTAGTTCCAATTGAGTCCACCTGTACAATTAAATAGGTGGCATGTACAGTTGCAGAGCATCTGTCGTATAATTGTCTCGCTGTCAGGTTGCGGTGCCAGGCGTAATGAGAGTCCAAACCACACGACGACCGACCAATCGACCGACGTTGAAATGCTCTATCATTTTATACAATAGAGTTCTTTAATGACGATAATAATGATGTACTAATGATGTATACACATACATACAATATATACACATTCCATAGGTTTCATTTCATTCCATAATATAGGTAGATTTACGAAGAGAAGTGAAATAACGGATTATGACCTACGCGATAAACACAAACTCGTCCATCCAACGCTTAGGCTGCAAACAAGTAGCAAAACTTTTTTGGGAAATTAAGTACTGTTTTACAATAAGATTCCTAAAGAAATTTTAGCATTAAATGAAATCAGTTCAAAACTGTAGTCAAAATAAATTTAATAAGTAAAGCTTATTATAAGATTAAAGATTATGTTGAAGATAAATCTGCATGGACTAGTGTAGCTCTGCACAATAGTAATAAGTTTGACAAGGCCTCTTTACAGCCGCGCAAATCTTGTGATCTTTAATTGATTTTTAATTATTAATTTATTATTATTTTTAAGGTGACAAGGCCCATATACAGCCACATTTTAACTTAAATGAAATTTGATGTACTTTTGTAACTTGACATAGCTAAGTGTTCTTTGTGTTCCTATGGCGAAATAAATTGAACTCATAATTGTATTTTTTATATTCAAAAAGGCCTCTTGGTGTTGGCTTCGGCTCCACCAATGCCCACCAAATGTCCGGGCTAGACCCGTGAATTGTAATAATTGTACCAAGTATATTATAATAGTAGTAGTTATTATAGTATAATAATCTAGCCACATTAAAATAAAATCTCCATGCCCAAACACACTGAAGTGTTAATAATAATCTAGCCACATTAAAATAAAATCTCCATCCCCAAACACACTGAAGTGTTAATAATAATCTAGCCACATGAAAATAAAATCTCCATGCCCAAACAGAATCTGTCCCTATCTCATAATTATAAAGCATGTATATGTGTTTAACTGTGGCATTGAAGCTTCTAAATGGCAGTTTTTTTTTAAGTTGGCTTTATTGTACTTAGCTATGATTTAATAAAAATCTGTACAGCCGTTTGGAGATTATAAACTGTTTTACATGGAGTTGTAATAACCCAATTTATACTGTTTGTCATGTCATTAGTGAGCAAATGAAAGATGTGATAGAATATGACAATAACTGGCCAGGAGCGTGTTGAGACATGCATATGCATATGGTAGTGATCCGTTTTCCGTCTCCAAGAAGAATGACGAACAAAGTTTTGTAGACTTAAACAAATTTCAGAGGTGCATCATACCAACATAACATAATACGCTAGACACCTATTTTTTTATTATTATCCTATTAAAATGTAGCACACAAATATAGCTGATTAATGAAAATCTGATCCAAAATAACCAACTTATAACCATTTTAATATTATGCTAGACAGAGAGCGCGAAACAGCAAATTAAGACGTCACTTCTCTGTACGCCATATATATTCTATTCCAGCAAGTGAGGCGCACAGAGGCCTGACGTAATTTTTAATTTTGTGGGAAAGGGACAGAGTTTTCTCTACCAAAAACTTTTAACGCTTATATATACACACCAACCACAACCAATAACACACCAACATTAATACACATTAACAAAAACATTAATGACATTAATAACCAATTGAAATTATTTTTTCAATCAACATTTTTACTTAAATGTTTCATCAAAGCTATTGGTTACAGCGATATAAACATCAGTAGTCTACATCTACCCTATTATACTTTTAATGGTAAAGTCAAAATGGAAACTATTTGAAGAACATTGTTTTTTAAGTCAATTTTACGAAAAGGTACTTTGACCTTTTAACCTTTGAGCTAGAACGTCTTGAATTTATTACAGTTTTATCACTATGACTCAAAAACGTATGATCAGAAAAATTTCAAAATAATTTTGAATTAAGTTTTTTAATACGAGTTCATCATAATCAGCCTATACTAGTCCACTGCTGGACATAGGCCTCTCCCAAGGCACGCCACTCAGCCCGATCTTCGGCTCTTATCTTCCAGCCACTGCCAGCCATCTTACGTATATCGTCACTCCACCGAGTCTCAGGGCGTCCTACGCTACGTTTGCCGATTCGCGGTCTCCACTCTAGAACACGTCTACCCCAACGGTTATCGGTTCTGCGACAGATATGACCGGCCCACTGCCACTTCAGCTTGCTAATACGCTGAGCTATGTCGGTGACTTTGGTTCTCTGGCGAATTACTTCGTTACGGATACGATCCCTCAGAGAAACCCCAAGCATGGCTCTCTCCATAGCTCGCTGAGCGACCTTGAACTTGTGGACCGTTCCAACTGTAAGTGTCCACGTTTCGGCACCGTAAGTCATGACAGGTAGAACGCACTGGTTATAAACTTTCGTCTTAAGACTTTGCGGGATAGGTGACGAGAAGACTCTACGTAATTTCCCGAACGCTGCCCAGCCCAACTGTATTCTTCTCTTGGCCTCACTCTCAAAATTGTTTTTACCTAGTTCGAGCGTCTGCCCTAGGTAAACATATTGTTGAACAATCTCCAGAGTGAAGCCATTTATGGCAACCGGTCCCGGAGCAACGTGTTCGTTGAACATGACCTTGGTTTTATCCAAGTTCATCCGGAGACCGATGCGTTGGGAAGAATCGGCTAGGCCGTCCAGCATCCTTTGTAAGTCCTCCAGCGATTCAGCCATTATGACGATGTCGTCTGCAAAACGCAAGTGAGAGATGTACTCGCCATTAATATTAATGCCTTTTCCTGTCCAGTCCAGAGTCTTAAACAAATCCTCCATTGCGTTTGAGAACAATTTCGGGGAGATAACATCCCCTTGTCTCACACCTCGACGCAGATGGATTTGATTTGTTTGCTGGTTCTGGACTTGGACGGTCATTGTTGCGGCGTCATACAGACATCTCATCACTTCTATGTATCGCCAGTCAACTTGGCATCGCTGTAAGGACTCCAGAACAGCCCATGTTTCGACCGAATCAAAAGCCTTCTCATAGTCCACAAACGCCAAGCAAAGGGGCCGATTGTACTCTTTCGTCTTCTGTACAATCTGCCGCACTGTGTGAATGTGGTCTATGGTGCTGTACCCGCTTCGAAACCCGGCCTGCTCCGGGGGTTGAAACTCGTCGAGCCTTCGCGCAAGACGGTTCGTGATAACCCTTGAAAACAGCTTATAGACATGGCTCAGAAGCGAGATGGGTCGATAGTTTTTCAAAAGGGTTTTATCGCCCTTTTTGAAAAACAATACCACCACGCTTCTGTGCCATGCCTGCGGAGTTCTCCCGGTAAAGAGGACGGTATTAAACAATTCTTGGAGCTCATTAAGTATCGGAGTTCCACCGGCTTTTAAGAGCTCTGTTGTAATCCCGTCCTCACCCGCGGCTTTTCCATTTTTAAGCTGTTTTAGAGCTAGCACGATCTCATCCGGGCTGATATCTGGCAGTTCTTCCGTGTAGTGGCGGGTTAAAGTGGCTCTATCGTCTTCAGTGTCAGGTGGGAGATGCGGGGCATGCGATGCGTAGAGTTGGCCGTAGAAGTTCTCCACTTCCGAAAGGATCTCCGGCTTGGAAGTAACGAGTCTCCCCGTCGAGGTGGTTAACTTCGTCAGGTGGCTTCTACCCAGTGGCTGGACGAATACCTTCGACCCCCGATTTTGCTCAATTGATTTTTCAATCAAGAGCGTGTTATATGATCGGAGGTCGCGTCGTACAAGTTTGGTAATTTGTTTACTTAGTGTCGCCTGTTCTAACGAAGTTAACGTGGGATTATCACGTCGTTCTTCCATTAGCTGCAGAGTTTCCCTCGAAAGCTTTGACTTTCTGCCTTTTCGCCTTGCCTCGCAAAATTTCGTGCCCTCATCTCGCATGACGTCTACCACTTGACCGAGTCTCTTATCCACGTCATTTGTGGTTTCCAAAACGGAAAATCGGTTCTCCAGCTTTAACTGGAACGTTTCAGATCCAACCACGGTTTGGAGCAGGTTTGGACGGAGTGTTGACTTCATCAATCTGACTCTTTCAAGCTTGATATCGATATTCAGAGTGCCCCGTACAAGTCTGTGGTCACTTCCGGCATTAAACCTGGTGAGCACTGAGACATCTCTGAATATACGCTTTTTGTCAGTAATGATGAAGTCTATCTCGTTCTTTGTCCGTCCACCGGGGCTTTGCCACGTCCACTTCCTTTGGGGCTGTTTCTTGAAAAAGGAGTTCATCGCGAAAAGCCCCTCTTTCTCGAGGAAGTCAACGAGCATTTGTCCTCTATCGTTCCTCCTACCAAAACCGTGTGGTCCTACTACCGACTCACTGCTAGTCCGTACTCCCACTTTAGCGTTAAAATCCCCCATAACAACGTTGAAGTGAGCTCTGGAGGTGCTGTGCAAAGCTTTTGAGATGTCCTCGTACAGAGTTTCCACTTCAGAATCTGGGTATGCTTCCCAGGGTGCGTAAACCATTACTACTTTGAGGCTATACCTCTCGGATAGCTTTATGACGAGGTACGCGACCCTTGAAGACACACTTGCGATTTCTAGAACGTTGTTACAGAGAGTTTTATGGACCAGGAACCCGATACCACCTTGAGATAGCTGGTGGCCCTCTCTGTAGTACATAAGATGGCCCGATTCCAAGGTTATAGTGTCCTCTCCCTGTCTTCGGACTTCACACAACCCAAGAATGTGCCATCTTATGTGCTCCAGCTCCTCTTCCAGCTGCACAAGCCTATCATCATGCCGAATCGTTCTTCCGTTATACGTAGCCAGAGTCAGTGGGGTTTGGCGGCCTACGGTAGCCCGGGGATTCTTAGCACCCCTTGCCCTGCCGTTACCATGACCGCCGCCTTGGCCAGGAATAGCAGGGCGGCCGGGAACTGGGGGCCGTGTTATGTTGTGACTGTTCATTGGGAGGTTGTGCCGATAGTCGCCACGCTGGGCATGCGGGTTGGCGACCGCAGAGGCGTAGCTTCTCGCACTGGTGACGCTGCTGCCCGTCACCAGTCTGAAAATTTTGCTACCCCATAATTTGTGATGGTTATCCCGCCATCAGTCGGTCCCCTTTTAGTAGGCTCGTACTACAGGCAGGGTATACCGACGCCGTATTCTAAAGCCCCGGCGCCAGGGCAATAATATAATATAATAATACGAGTTGACTTTGTTTAATTATTTTTATAATTATTATTTAACCAAAAGCACTAAATATCTCATTCAACCCTATCACTTACTTGCATCTCTTATTACAAATGAATAACAAGGTTATTAAATTATTTATCACCACCATTAAGCAACCACAGACCGCATGTATCCAGTGGCTGGACAGCTACAAATTCTTATTAGTGAAGATTTATTGTGTCGAAATACCACTGGAGCTGTGGCGAAGCACTGAGTGGAAAATTTACTAAAGAAAATCCTTAAAAAAAAAAGTTTTGGTGTATATTTCGGCAATTTTTTCCGAGTAGTAAAAAACCTCTTGATAATAATGTGCAAAGCATTTACAAACATAGTAACATCAATCTTGTATTTTTTACAATGTTTGTCACTGTTGATTTATGAATTTTGTCATTGACACTAATAACTACACACTGACATTATAAATGCGAAAATTTGTAAGTTGTATGTTTGTCCACACTCAAATCCATAACACCTTAACGGATTTGAATGGGTAAATAGGTAGCTTATCCCCTGAGTTTTTTTCATTCCGAATAAAAAATAAACAGATGTTATTATAATAGTGGGCAAAATCGCGAGACGCTGCTTATTAGCTTATAAAGTAGCCTGACTCTGTCCAGGCCAAGATACTGTGAAACTTTTTTATTCATTTAATAGAAAATAATAGTGTCCATTTCTGGCGCAGCGATCAAAAATTTCAGAAGTGAACAATTAATAATAAAATATTTTTAATTCAGATCAACAATAGTGATTCTTATCGACTAAATCCAGTCCAAGGAATTATTTGCTCTGACGACTGCAATATATAATTGTAAAATGCTGAATGAAAACCACGAATCCTGTACCCTATGTACTTCAGAGGATAAAAGAAAATGTTTTTATTCAGATGTTTTAAATGTTATTACAGCTGTCAAAGCAACAAAAAACTTGGACCGAGCATAAACTTAGAACGTGTTATTATCTAAGTACTATGTAGTGCATTATAATATGGCCAAAGTTGTAATACAATGTTAGTTTTGATATTAATATGGCCCCTGGTCCGCGCTAGGTCCAAACACAAAGTGGACAGTAACTTTTTGTCGGATAGCTGTTTCTCTGTGCGATATTCTACTCTGTGTTCAGAGACCGTTTTAATAACATACCTTGAATAACAACCGCGTGAATCGAGGAAACACGCTGAAATAATGGCGTTTACCTGATTTAGGTAATCTATTATGGTTTTGTTTTATGGGTTCCTGGGAAAGAGCCTTTTTAGTGTTACAGGCAAGAAAAATTATAACCCCTAATTTGTGAATGGTTTTCTTTAACTAATAGGAAAGTAGCAATTAACCCTGAAAACAAAGTTACACCGCATTTTATGTATAATACGTTTATCGGTGAGTTTTAGATATAGTTTTTATTCTATTTAGTGTAGTTTTACTTTACTTACTAATTATTTACACATTTTCTTATTAATTTCCTTGTACTTTGGGAAAAGCTCTTTCTTTTTTAGGAGTAGCGTTCGTAACGTAGCCCTACTAGGTAATTTTAACCGATCACCGATGAATGAGGATTGATCCACTGTTAATTTATTTTTGTTGTATTGTTCTTTGTTAGCTTCAAAGAAAGAAGAAAGAAAATCAATTTTATTGGACATTACTTCAAACACCTTATATCTAAAGAATACAATTAATGTCGAATAAGTCCATCTCGGCATTAATGCTAAAGGAAAAAAAAAGTTGCTTGATTGTTTGCTTTTTTGTTTTTGTTGTTGTTATTTAAATGTTGTTGTGTTTTTTTTTTTTTTTTTTGTACTGTTTGTTCTTCATTGGAAGGCAAGTTATTTTTTGTTAGTTGTCTCAGTTGTCGGTGTGTGTGCTCTATAATATAAACTACTAAGCCATGATAGAGGTCAACAAAAGGCGGCCTAAAAACTCTAACATCAGGATTAGCCTCGGCTTTTACCTCAGATCAGACAACCAAGCGAGATATGGTGAGGTGGCGTAGAGGGTGCGAACGCATCGTGCCTAAATCAGGGTTAATTCTTTTAGTCAAACTCACTCTGCAGATGAACTTGCTGCGCTGTTTTTACATGAGGACTATGTTCATTGGTGACGCAGTAAATTTTATTATAATTAAGTGTGCTGTACTTGCAGTTTTTGCATTATGTGCTTTAGCGGTATAGTGACACATTGGGTGAGACACATTTGAACACGAATGATAAATTATACTAAGACACATCTCACTTGTTCGTCTGATCTAAGGCCTATACATACTTATTAGAGAAAGGGAAACCTTCACCCAGAATTGGAATTATATAAATTCTGAAAAAAGAAATTGAAAAAGCTCCAGTAAAATTTTAATGAAACCATTTATTAAAATAGCACATTCAAATACGATTTCCTGTTACAGATCCAGTTGAATTTAAATTTATTTTCATTCAGCTCAAATTGTAATCCGAACGATACTGTACCAAAATCCTCAATTCTACATAACATAAAATTTACCTATCTATAGATATATTACGTATAACTAAATGAAGCCCATGAAAAGGGACATCAAATATAACTACGCGTTTTGTATAATCAACGTAGGGTCTGGCAAAAAGGGTCCAGACCTTTTGAAGAGTTCCCTTATATTTTGTTCGCATCTTTTTTGCTTCCTTTTAGCGGAGGTCGGTTTTTGAACATAAGTGAAGGACTAATTAAATTTTTCGTATTTGAATAAACTAACATACGGCGGCCAGTGTGCTATGAATCCTATTTTCTGAAAAAGCAAAAGCTTTAAAGCTTGGATTTCTATTAAAATTAAATCATTGAATGTTTGTATATTATGCTGAGTAGCTAGCCCTAATGTTAGAGCTTTTAGGCTGCCTAAAGTCATATGGCATGTCTAGGCGGTTGTTTAAGGACAAATGACCGGGGCCTACAATTTAAAGTATCATCCGACCCAGGGTAGCGCTCAGCTCAATCGTGGTTATGCTGTTGCTGAAAATATTTTTGAAGTGGTTAAAAAACAGATGGTTTTTTTTATTGTGAATAAGTCAGCGTTTGACCACCTACTCGCCTGTTGGTAAGCGACGATGTGGTCGAAAATGAAGCACGCAGACTTAAAAGATACCTATTCCCTCTTGCCTTAAAAAGGCCCAGATTATATCTCTCAGGAAACAAGGAAGCCGGCAGATTTATAGAAATGATGATACCTGTACAGTAGTAAGACATACTGTAGTTATTTTCTAAATCAGTTTTATTGAAATAATGAGTCATTATTTTTGTTTAAAAAAAATTATTTTAAATAATTTAACTGTATTTTCAAATCAAAAAGTACTGATTCAAATAAGCTACCACATCTTTATAAAATTCATGCTTATTAGATTAGGTAGGAACTGTACTATTTAACTAGGTTAAGATACCAAATATATTATAAATTTTAACAAGATTAAGGCACGAAATATATATTAACCAGGTTAGGCTACTAAATGTATTTTAACCAGGTTAAGTTACGAAATGTATTTCACTAAATAAGTGCACGAAATGTACCTTTAGTTATATACCTATTAAATGTAGGTTATGATATAAAATTTGTTTTAACCAGATTATGGTAAAAAATATAATTTAACCAGGTTAAGGTACAACATTTATTGTAACCGGTTAGGGTACGAAATGTATTTTAAACAGGTTAGGGCACGGAATATATTTTAAAATATAGCATTGACTTAAATTATATTGATGGAGATGAAAAAATCATTACATTGCATGTATGAGGGAGACAATTTTTCGTCAAAAATGTATTTCACTACTTTTATTATCAGAATAGGTACGCTTTGATTCCTATTACTCATACTTCATCTGTGGCAAAAATTGTACTTATTGATGTTATTTTGAGCGCATATTTTGACTTGGTAATCCATCCAACATACGAGTAGGTACCATAGAAAACATTGCTATTGCAACATATGGAACAAACAATTTTGATCCGCTTTTAAAGCAACAGTAACGCGTGTAGCAATGAGGAAAACAACCAAACTAAACAGGCACATTACCATACCCATCTAATTATTTGACGCAATTGCTCGTAAAAGTGTTTCCGGGGCTATTCGTAGCGATTACGCTGTAGCAACTGCTACGAGTACAATGAGTTTCGTAGTTCCTGCTACAAGTGCTACGTACATCACAAGAGATAGAACTGCCAACACAATGAGGATTTGTAATACGATTTGCGTTAAAGAAAATTAAGAGTTACGTTTTTTTTGTTGGTTCCGGTAACATCGGAGTTTGGATAATTTTAGTTTGAAATTAATTTCATCTTTGGTTGGAGTGGCGTGTATTAGCGTTTAGTTTAATGCTTGCTACTAAATAAAATTTCAGTAAACACTGAAGCTCATAAACGAACACAATAGGCATGTGTCCTTATGTTAAATTTATTACAAAAACAAGCTTAGCGATGAAAATAACTAAATACATTACACATACTGAAAAAAAAAAAAATGGCTGATAAATCTCTGAGATATGAGCATTTAAAGTTTTAGGTGGAGATAGAGAGGGGATGATCTGCCCCTTTCTCGCAAAGCGTGGGTTAGTATAGCATTTGTATGCCGTGGCTTGACGTCATACGAGTAACTCGCTATAGTGCGCTCTTTGTGTAGCATGAAATTAAAATACTTATAACGCATATATTTTTAAACTAATTTAAATTAAAGCTATAAATATAAATTTCAATTTATAATTATAAATTAAATATAAGCTTCATTGATGATCAGCTTTTTTGTGAGGTAATATAAAATAATTAGTTATCATGCCTATTGACATCGAACTTTAAAAGGCATTATTTAAATTTAAAATCTTATTTTGAAATCATGTCAAAAGTAAGGAAATAAAAGACAGTTATTTATTAATAATACCTCATGTGGCATTTGCGCTTTACAATATGACTAGACTGTTCGATCTCGGACCTTCACAAATGACTTATTTGGTACCCAAATAATATATGTGTAAGTTCTTAGCCATTGCTCAACAACGGTAAAGAAAAACATCATGAGGAAACCAGTATATTCAAGCACTTCAAAAGTTCAAAGACATATGAGATTTACCAACATACACTGGGCCAACATTAAAGTTAAAGCCTCTCTCTATCTCTCCCTCTTTCTCTGCCCCTCTCTGAAAGAAGGCCTTTGTCTCAAAAGTGGGAACATGATAAGCTGACAATGATGACCTCTAGTTTTTCTAATCTACCATAAACATAGAGCAGGCACTGTAAATTTAAAGTAGGTTTACCTCCAAAAAGCTTTTTTGCTAAAAAAATACTTATTATAATATTCTCGGCCGTAAAATAAGAAGGCCACATTCAAATTTTCGCTTTAGGGTACAAAATTAACATTAAATTATTCAATACTCTTCCATCTATCGGGTCAGTACTCTTTTAGATATATTGTATTTCATATTCATAAAACAATTTTCGTGCTTCTCAGTGAGGTAATATAAGTAAAATTTCTTACAAGTTTTGGTCACTTTTATTGTCCACGCCTTCAATAAAAACATACAAAGATGCCACAATGACGCGCTAATCGCGGCAATACTCAATGTGGCTGTACTCAATATGCAGCATAGATCTACAGTCACGCGATAGTTGCCCGAGCCGTAACACACCGTAAGAGCCGTAACAGACACGTCAACTTGGCTGACGGACTACCGTCTGACCAACGAGAGAGAAAGAGAAAATCGTCTCTTTCTCTCGGGAGAGAAGTTCCTACTTGCGATTCAGACATTATCACCGTTTTGCTTGCTCAACGACGGTTCACGAGTTTTGACGATGTTGTGCAAATCGAACAGACATTAGAGAACTGAACCGTAAATGTATAAATATACGATTGGTTTTTGGTTAATAGTTTTATTTCGATATAAATTATATACAGTTATGTTTATATATGAAACTGCGGACGTTTATTTACCAAGGCATGTATAATTTAGTTTAAAGAAAAGGAACCGTCTTCCTGGCACGGGCGGTAAGAGCCAAATGAAAAATGCAAGACGTTTGTCGGATATACATCACAAGCCAAGAAAATCTATGTGTGTGTCTGACTGTAACTTTTCTTGAAAGTAGGTAGCTTGAATTTTTAATACCGACTTGTTGTGAAAGGCAGTTTAACGGCTTTTGACTTAGTTAAGATTGGAGCAATTTTAGAACTGTATCGTATTTAAAAAAAGGAATTAATATTGTGTTTAATTCGAAAGGATTTCTTTCCAAAATCGGCTTCGGCTTAATTTCCTTGATTTGACATCGTGACGTCAACAAATCAAACGGTTGTCCATATATGAGAAAGTATATTATAGCGTTTCCTGCTTCCGATCCAACTGCTCCTGGCAACAGGAAATTTTCAGTTATTGGTATAGGCGCCGGTTACCAAAGACACACACATACACAACGATCCCGCCGAACGGGATCGATGACCCTGATCATGATCGATGGATCTGTCAGAAGATCGGTTAGATTCTTTCCAAATAATCATTCAGTTCAACAATTTGCTAGGGCTCCAGGGCACACCCCTTCTGGGGTGCCAGAGCAAGTCTGATCCCCCACTCCCGGCGACGGCCCAAGTCGAGGCTCGTACCTCCGAGGTGCCCTTGCTCTTGTCGCCCAAAAATCATAATCATGTTGACCCCACGCCTTCTGCGTTCACCAACTTGTCCGGTCAAGCTGTAGAAGCCGCAAGGCCAACATCAAAAAGTCACATTAGAAAAAAAACCGCACCGCTATGCTGATGATCCTGTATCCTGCCATCCGTTACCTATAATACCTATGTATTATAGGTTAGCATGCAATATATACATCAGCGTAGGATGGAACAAAGATAAGAGTTTGTTTTGTTTAAAAAATCATTACAGTTTCTAGCAAATAATTCTTGTGATATCTGAATTTTAAAATTTTGATAGAAGCCAAGCTGTTACGTATAGTAAGCTTATTAATCTAACAGATTTAATAAGTTTTTGGATATACTATCTTCTGTGATTCGTTGTTGATCATTATTATCATATTAAAGTTATTATGTTAAATATACTAATACTCTTCCCAAAGTTAATATACATATAAATATTCCATTTAAGTGATCAAAATACCTATTAGCATTTCTGAATTTACTGCCATATAAGTTTAGTATGAGCTTGCTGCTTGCAAAAAAAATATAAGGTTAGAAATACAGCAAGTACTTCTGGGATATAATTTACACTGTACATAGCGCAAATAATTGTGCAAATTGTATTCAGAATAATACAATAAGACATTTTGAAATAAAATTCAATTATTGTCTACTAGCAGCGCCTCGCGGTTTTACCTACAAATATAGCCAATATAAGTTTTCTGAAAAATTTTATGCGCAATTTTCTTAATTTTTATTTCATTTTTTATTACAAAGTATTAGAATTATTAGAAAACTTAAGAAAACAATATGACTGAAATCGGTAAAATCGTTCTCAAGTTATGGCGTGACCAAGGTAAATACGACGAACCCGTACGAAGCACTTTGATTCCACTTTCATTTTGCGAACTGCTAGTATGTGGAATACGCTGCCTGAATGGGTGTTCCCCGATAGTTACAATCTGGGTGTTTTCAAGTCAAAAGTGAATCGGTTTCTATCAAGCGTGATCTATCGTAGGCCGCATCATCGCTTAACATCAGGCGAGTTGGCGGCCAAGCGCAAGCCTATTTTCAATAAAAAAATAAAATAGGGATTCATTTTTTACAGATTATTGCCAGAAGCCAAAAAGAAGCTGCCAAAATTTCACGTATTATGCCAAACACACCTTGCAAACTTTGACTAACCTAACATAACCATCGCTGCTTCCACTTTATTCCAAACTTGTCTAAACTCGATTTAGATGTTCAATGGTCACTGACCTGTAAACAGGATCGTCGTCTCGGTACCACACGACAAGCAATAAGCTGTCGTTTCGAAGCGGCGGCCGCGAGTCACATGGTAGCATGGCCTCGCCTCCCACCACGGCTGACACGCGTGTCACTGTGCCCGTCATTGAGGACGCTGGGCCACCTGAAATAAAAGAAAAACAATAGTTTCATGATCTCTCTTCAGCTGGACCACCATTCCGTCTGGACCACCTTATATTGATATTCGCATCATAAAAGTAATAAGCATAACGTATTATAGATGTACTCAACCAATTTGTAATATATATCCAACCAATGTATCTACTTAAATCATTTGCTGATATTAAATAATTATGTTGATACGAGTTATTGATTATTACCGTAGCATTTATAGTCCCAGAAATAAGAAACATTTTCCTAAAAATAATATGGTAATATGGCTAATTAACTAATTTAATATCTATATTTTTGGATTCCGCAGAATCTTGTTATCCAATATCGGATTCGTAGAATGAATTTTCAACCGAAACGGTATTTTATTTTGTTCGCCTGAGTAAATCCCGGTGTTTATCTGCTTAAAGCGCTGTACCAGTGTTGCCATAAGCGGGCAAATCCCCGTGGAAATAGAACAAGTCATGTGCTTTTATCGACATTCTGGCAATAAAACAAGACAAATACAGAAAAGATTTCTCGTGTTTGATTTCCATGTTGTGGATTTTGTGTGGAATTTTCTCCTGTCCTGTGAGACATGCGTAGACTTTTTGTCTTGTCAAAGACGGCTCTCCTTTTGACTGACTGTATTAGCTATAGTAGAGTTAAGTTTCAGCTTTTGATTATTTTACGTGTTTTATTTTCAAAGTATTTTATGTAAGGCTCACTGTATTCAGTATATACTTTTTTACTGAGTATACAGTATGTTGTTATAATATTTATAGGACCTTATAGCGCACTATTTAATATAGGTAAAAATAGATACCTTTTGCTCGACGTTTCGACCATGTTACAATGGTTGTGGTCACGAGCTGACTGAAAACTGCGGGTGAGTCCGGCTAGAAGAGCGGGTATTTTGTTTTTTGTGTTTGTTTTGCGGGGGTTTTGTTTTGCGGGGTTTTGTGATTTTTGTTTTATTGTTTTGTTGAAGTATGCAGATTAAAATAATTGATAAAACGAGATGGCAAACGCGTCAGATGCACAGAAGCCAGGAAAGGTGTCAGACTAAAATTTGACCTCTTAGTCAACACACGGAAAGAGAAACGTTCATTTACCTACTGAATTAGGTGTTGAAATAACTTCAACAAAAGTACAAGCCTTCTCAATAATAGCACAAAATAATACATACAGACTCTACCTACCTATATATAAATAAATACAAATATATAAAAGAAAAATACCATTGAAATACCACATCACAAATATTGTGAACTATATACTTGACAAACGAATCCGAAATTTAGGGGGTAGATTTTATTTGAGGCGTAGAGGTTATAGGAAGACTTTTGGGTAAAGACCGAATTAAGTAGTCATTTCGACAAAATGGGGTGAAAGTTAATATGAAATTCACAGGCAACAGATAATCTTCTTAGTCTTAGATCTTGGATCTTGACACTTTTTTTACTCCCGTCAAGACTTAAAAAGATGAGAGTTTCAAACAATTTTAATTGAGGCTTTCTATTCCCTTATAAAATATATGTTACGATAAAAAGGGCGTTTAAGTTATAAAATATCATTGTACAAAAAAGATGAATTTTTGTTAAGTTAACAAATCAGAAACAGAGGTAAATCATACACGCTTGACCTCTTCCCTCGGCCCAACAGCTCAAAAACAAGAAATGACAGGAGAATGCTACCTTCCGGCGGACAGCGCACCTGCCTCCTAAAAAACCTTTTTGGTATTCATCGTTGTATAAATACATACGTTAGGAAATAAACAAAAAGCTGCTAGAGTGGCATGCAGCGGACCTTGTATGATAATGTTTTTGTTGACGGGGCACACGGCACAGAATAAATACTACAGAAGGATTACTACAAAGCTGTAATTGAATAGACCAATTTTAAAACTGCTGGATAAAGATTATATATTAAAAGAATGCTTGATTAGTAAACCAATTAATTATTATGTTTGAATTATAAAAAAAAAAACAGTTCTGATAACAGTTTCTAAATACTTATTTTGTACTTCAGGCTTAGCTTAACTTTATTCATTACTTATCACAGCGTCATGCTTGTGAATATAAAGACGTATAATTAACATACAAGACACGTTAGAGCGATGCGTATATGATAATTATAATTACTTATTATTTGTAGCATAGCTCAATTTACAGTACTTTGGCGATGCGACGTTTGTTTCACAGTAATTGGTCCAGTGATTCTGACTGACAGTTTCATAACAAAATTAGTAAAAAAAAAAACAGCTAATCAGTGAAATAAAAATAAAATTATAAAGACAACGAGACCTTCCTCTACATAACAAAAAACGTGTAAATCGGTTCAGAAATTTGTAACATTAATAAAAAAAAAAAACAGATTGAAATAAGAATCTCCCTCCTTTTTTCAGTTAGTTAAAAACTACTAGAACGCAAAGCATTTATAAAACACAAATTATTTTTGACAGTATTGTTGGCACATGCAGCTTTTAAGTAGCTCAGAACAAGTCCTCGTACTTCTATTTTCCGGTTTTCAGAAACTTGTCCTTCTTTCTTTTATTAATCTGCAATAAATTACGTGCGTGACGCCGTTTGATTAGACAGATTATGGGTTCATGATGTCAAAAACGAATGACAAACGGAAAACTGGCAATGGAGAGAGCTATGCTCGGAGTTTCTTTGCACGATGGAATCCGAAACGTGGATACTCGACAAAGAACCAGAGTCATCGACATAGCTATTAAAATTTGCAAGTTGAAGTGGCAATGGGCAGGCCACATCGCTCGAAGAGCCGATAACCGATGAGGAAGAAAGGTTCTTGAGTGGAGACCACGAACCGGAAGACGCAGCGTAGGTAGGCCTCCCACTAGATGGACCGACGACATCGTGAGAGTCGCGGGCATCCAGTGGATACAGATGGCAGGTTGTCGTTTAGTGTGGAGGTTAAAGCGGGAGGCCTATGTTCAGCAGTGGACGTCTTATGGCTGATGATGATGTCAAAAACAGCCTTCTGTCCTAAAGGAAGATTGACAAAGATTATGAGAGTGCACACTACTTGGGCCTCCTACTATCTACGGTTAGCGAACGAAAAATCACGCTTCGGATCCCCCTACACTCCAAAATTAGCCTCCAAGTAGGAAGTCAACAAAGTAGCAGCGCATACGGTGATCGTTAATTGACCAATTAATCAAATTGTGGTCTTCGTTACTTGCAAGATCATCAAGGAGCAATTTGTCAAAGGATTCATTGTTGAGTTGAAGTGTAATTATAATAATCAACTAATCTATTCCCAAGTAGTTCCGGCATTGGATAGTGCACATGTCGGGTCCTAATGGAGTGTCAAGCTGTGAGATAGTTCAGCAAGGGTTTTGCTAATAATCGTGACTACAATTCTTATTTCTACTAATATAGTGTAATGTGTGTATATTTTTTTGTAGTGGTAGGACTCTTTTGCAGGGGTCCGCCTGGGGAAGTACCACACCTTTGCCAGTTATTCAACCGCCAAGCAGTAGTATGCAAACACTACTGTGTTCCGGATTGAAGGGCAATGTTTCCAGCGAAATTACAGAGCACACAGAGATTTGACTTCGGGTGACGAGCGCAGTGCATTGCCATCCAGGGTTTTGAACTGTTGAAGTTCAAAATTCTGAGTAGCGTTGAGCTGTTATGGGCAAGCGTGAAGAGCCATCAGGCGAACGACTTCGCTCGTCTCGTCACTCAGTATCATAAAAAAAATGGAGTACTGAGGAAAAAACATAAAAAACAACTGAATTGAGAACCCTCACGTTTTTTAAGTCTGTCAAGAAAGTAAAACAGATGGATGGCTTGTCTTGACAAAATCTCACCTCTATTTTTTACGTAAATCATTTTGCGTACCACTACCTCGCCTGTTAGTAAGCAACGATGTGGTCGAAGATGAAGCACGCAGACTTAGAAGATACCTCATAATAAATCTGCATTAACTTACGTATTCTTTGGATCATTATTATCTCACCCTATTTCAGTAGCTCGATCGATAAATAAACTCAGCGAGCGTTGATGAAAACGTCGAATCGACGTGGAAAAGTTAAATGCGTGCTAGCACGCGACGCAGAGTTCACTGTACAACTTTTTTAGTTGAGATTTTAGCACCAATTAAAGTTGGATGCCTTCACAGTATTTTCAAACGCTTATTCATAATGCAGCATTCAATAGCCGCCCGTAAAGTTGGCTATTTCAATATCGTTAAGTGTCTTAGTCTTGTGTTAATAATAAAAAGTTTTAAGTAAAGATAAAACTTTAAAAGTATGGGCATTTGGACAAGATATACAATCATGTTTGCGCCGTTTGGGGTCAAGCCGATCTGATGGAACCAGTATTTCAATGGCTACTACTAAACCCCTGGAGTTTTGGCTGATTTGGTTTGTTCCAACGAGTCCCATAAATTAAGCGTTTTTTTTTTTTTTTTTTTATAGATAAGGTACTATTAAATTCCCTACAAAAAACAAGAATCAGAATTGCATTCTATAGATTGACATATACCATCATAGAAAATGAAAAGAAATTGTCATCTAAGCCAGTTGGTGATTGTATAACCGCTGCCGAACCAGAGCGATAGTGGCCAGGCTGTAGAATGTGCACTTTAATATCTGTCGGCACCCAGTTCGATCCTCGGCCTTGACCAATGACTTATTAAGTGCTTAAATTACGAGCAGTTTCGATGTAATCGCTTAAAAACGGTGAAGGTATCGTGAGGAAAGTGGTGTGTCCAAGAACCTTATAATTTCGAAGACATGACATTCGCCAACATACAATACACTGGACCAGCATGGTGGATTTGTGACCATTCTCTCTTTCTCTTTCTCTCCCTCTCTGTGATAAGGCTTGTGTCCTAGCATAGGTTGATAATAATCATACTATAACGCGGTAACATGGACGAAACGTCAAGCGAAGGGCTATTTTTTCCCAAATAAAATAACACGCGATAAGTCTCGATAAACGTCTATACTTATAATAAATTTAAAATATGTATTCAAGATATTTCCTGAGATTTGTTATAATAATTATAATAGGCACTTTTTAAGGCCAACTACTTATCATCAAAGTACTTATAAATACAAATGGTCGACGAAATAACCCTATTCTATGTTTTATGTTAATTGTATGTTATTACAATAATAGGGTATCATAAAATCTAAATCATTTTCACCCCCGAAGAAATGTTGAGAATATCTGATGTATTTAGTTTATCTTTAATCAGCTCTAGAGTACAGGTGTAGGTAAAATCTATTCCACAAGTATTTTAGTGGAATCTGCTTGGAAATTCCACGAAAATACATGCTAACATGATTATGTACGTTCCACATACGGCGTATTTGGTTGTACATTTAATATTCAATTCATGTTGTACGTGTTTCTATGGTAGTAGGTACTGAATTGTGTTATCGATTCCTGACTGTTTTATTAATAGATCCGATTCATACCTTATTTATATATGCTTGTCGTTTGTATTAATAAAAACGATTAATCATTAAGGGCTTAAATTGTCTCCTTTGATGAATACTCATGCTTTTTATAGGGTTATAATAATAAGAGTGGATTATAAATTTTGAATATTTATATAATCAAATGTCATGATGACGTTTCATTTTTTTTTTAACGCGAATAAGTCCTTTCTTCATAATGAAGTGGTCTCATTTTATACGGTATGTGTTATTTTGTACGATGAAATTGTGTGTACCTGGAGCGGGTCATAGTAGCTAGGCCGAAGGCTGAGCTAGCATCCGTGAGAAGCCGGGGCGGGTTGCCAGTAATATATAACGCATGTAATGTAGCAAAAAATATAAGGTATGTGTTACACCGAGATTCTTACAACTTTGAATAGCCTACTCTCATAACAACCTGATCTGGATATAATTTTTGACAATATGGGTAAATTCAGTTCTATTGTCCTTGCCCATTTAAGCTGCAACGTGTAATGTTTTGGATTTTCGGTTAATTATATGCTTAATTTGTAATAAACTTAAAAAGAGTTGCGCTGAATTGTAATAATTACAATGTTTGTTGTGTTATGTGTTACGTCACTTATTATACCTATACTTATAAAAAAAATACTTGTATTATTATTTATAGGTAAATTATGTACACACGAGAACAAACAAACATGTCCTAAAAATATAAATTTTATATTTTGAATATGTTATTGTTATTCGTGTCTTGTTAAGTCATCTCTCTCACACTCTCTATCTCTCTCTCAGACGTAAAAAATAAATTTGATTCTCGTGTCAATCAATACTCCTTGGTAATTTTGTTGGTCAGTTTTACAACGCACCATAAAAAGGGGTAAAACACCCTGTCAACGTTAATCAACTGACCTCAATCAAGACTTTCAAATATAATTTATCCTTGAATAACACACAAGTAGAAATTACCAAAATCGCTTACAAAATACCTATTAAAACCTTCCAATGTTTACAACAAGGCTCTAAACTTTCACGCCAACCGAGCGTGTTGCATGCCACATAAAAATTAACAAGAATTATTTCTATACTGGGCTCGAATCCACGCCCTCGAGTCAATTTACAAGTATTATTGATGATATGGGGTGGTTTTGACCTCGGGTTGAAAGTGAGAATTGTTATTACGGGGATGTTTATGTTTAATAACAGTAATTTTTTACATTTTTATTGTTTCAGTGAATCCTGTGATGAAACGATTCAAATGTGTTACATTATCATTATATTTACTTGCATGTGTATTTATATTTTAACGCACTCTAAAGCACAATAATAGACATGTTTAAGCACGAAGTTTTTTTTAAATGTAATATTCGGCTTGCTTTTGACCGCCAACTCACCTGATGTTAAGCAACGATGCGGTCCATGATGGAGCACGCTTGCCCAGAAGAACTCGTTATTTGAAGACGCCCAGAATCAGAGACACATCACCTCCTAAAACGATTTTAGATATGGTAAGGTGGCGTGGCGGGTGTGAAAGCATCTGGCCTAAATAAGGCATCAAGTCTTAGTCAAAATGACCCAGCAGACGACCTTGTCAGATTGGTTCGCGTGGACGAACAGTCGAATCGATATCGTGGGCCTGCGACGGAACTATCCATAAGTGGCAATTTAGTGACTGATTTTCACACAATTTTGACCAGCTTAACTTGAAAAGTATCCTTTAATGCGTTCTTTTTTTATTGACGAAAAATGGAGGAGTTTCTCAAGTCGACACGTTTTTTTTCGCTAGTTTTACATAAATAAATATAAATAATTTGTTTTGATTTGAAAGACCACAAAAAACAAAAAAAAAATATAAAAACATTTATACTACACTTTTTTTCCTCATATTTACTTTATAATACTTATTTTTTATTATTATTTCATTTCTATCATTACGTGAAACTAATAGAATACAAAAAGGGAAATACCTAGTTGCAAAAAAGACGTGGGTAAAAATTCTATGATAATTAGGTGCTGAGTTAAGTCCTTAATCTCCGGTTGGTCTAAACTCAACACTAGGTTTAACATATCTACTCAGCATATCCATGTTATAATCTCATTTAATGTGCAAACTACTTTAGTTTACTACTGAGTAAAACACCTTAACACTGCATAAAGCTGCCTACTGTTATTAGCCATTCAAAAGTAGTAAAATATTTATTAGATTTTTAATACATCCAGTAAGGAACAAACGCTAGTAGGTAAACGAATGCTGTCAGGTAAGCGAACGCTGGCAGGTAAACAAATGCTGACAGGTAAACGAATGCTGACAGGTAAACGAACGCTAGCAGGTAAGCGAATGCTTGCAAGTAAATAAACGCCGGCTATCAGGTAAATTAAAGCTGGCAGGTAAACAAACACTGGCAGATAAGCGAATGCTGGCAGGTAAACGAATGCTGGCAGGTGAGTGAACGTGGGTAGGCAAACGAACGCTAGCAGGTAAGCGGATGCTTGCAAGTAAATAAACGCCGACTATCAGGTAAATGAAAGCTGACAGGTAAACGAACGTTGGCAGGTAAAAGAAAACTGGCAGTTATGGAGGCGCTAGTTCAAAATTTATTAGTAACTAAAGTAGTAGATAACATCAACAAATAGGTGATACCAACACAGCCTACAATTTTTTTATATCTCTCTATGGATAAATTAATAAGCTTCAAAGAAAGTAATTGTAATTTGAACTCGCCCATCGTTATTTTAATGCTAAAATGAACGTTTAAGTTATTATACGTTACAAATTAATAACGAAAATGAAAGTTACGAGACGGTTTAACGGTGCTTTAAACAATTCCGCCCATTATTGAGAGGGGCGACCTTTTTAATGTAAGGAATATAGGTCATTTTACCTGGCCCTTATGTTAAATTTAAATTTGGGCAAGGAAGGAAACTAAAAATACAGAATCGATTCGTAGCAATTGTAGCAAGTTTCTCGTCGTAGCGTGCTGTAGCGTCCACCGTAGGCATTTAAATGGTTGCTACAATTTTGTAGCAAACGTTTTCCACCATATATATATAATTTTTTTGTAAAGTTGAATTTTACTACATTTGGTCGTCTTTTGATCTTCTGGGTCATGTTTGATCTATGTAATACCAAAATTTGTGTTCGGGTGTTACCCACGAATGATTGATTTAGATATTTCCGAGTACAGTTTCAAATAGAGTTAGAAGTTTTTTGGATAGTGTAAATCAAGGCATGTTCCTCTAGCTAGAGATCACAGAGCTCTCTTGTCAGGTACTATGGCTGGTCACCCTTAAGGTGGTTAGTGGGTATAATCCCACATAACCTTCCCGCACCCCAATGCAGCCGGGTATCTTTAGAAGATTTCCCCTTTATAAAAAGACGTGTTTATTATTTTAGAGCACACTGTCACATTCCACAAGGAAAGTTATGGTCGCGCTTATAACTATGACTTTGACTTGTAACTATTGTATTAATAAAGTAATGTATTGTATAGCTACAGAAAGAGCTTACAAAATATTTCACTTTTCTCGATATTCCTTGAAAAGTTACATCATCGCAATTTAAAAGCGCTTTGTAATTGAACAGCCAAGAATAATTAAGCACCTATTTGTGTGCAAGCATTCTTCAGTACCTACTTAATCCTATTAAAATTATTTCACGTGATCCTGGCACCGTTGCGTGTTTTACTAGAATTAGTTGAGACGCTGCCGATATAACTACGCTATTTATGGTAAACTTTGCTCGCGAACGTTTTATCACGTTGTAAGGTCAGCGGAAAGAGTGCTGAAAATGTGGATAAATGTTAGTTTCAGTTTGAAGTAGCCATCGGCTTACATAAGTTTATTGTAAGTGATTAAAATGTAAAAAAAAGAGCTACTGCTATGAATTTGTACGACCAAGACGCTTAAAACCTTTTTATTGCGTTGAAGAGGGGGAGAATCTTTTCCAAAAAAAATACCTGGATAAACGCCAATGTGGCCAAGAGTCTATTAAAAATCTACCCGTCCAAAATGTTACGAGTGTCTTGGGTGCACATACTAATTGAAATTGCATCTACTAAACCCCCGGCTTCTTTGGCTGACAGAGAGCACCGGGACCTCCATAGGAATGTGTCGGTGCCTCTTGCATGTTGCTTAAGGAAGGCAACCCTAGGAAGGTAAAATACTAGCCGCCACCACCCGAAAGCTCACCTACATTTCACAAATCTGTAGAAATCGCATAGTGTGTATTTTACTCGATATTTTTTTGCTTTTCGCCTGCAATATGTGGAATCAGCGGCAAAACTGCGGCATTTCTATAACCATAACATGTTTTTTTTTTCAAAAGAGCTGTTAATAGAGTTTTGAAAGGCCTGCATCGCATCTGCAATAGGCGACAATGATTACTATCAGGTGGCTTTTATATTGTTTGCCACACACGGCATTTAAAAAAAGGTTCGCTAAATGATTTTTCATTACTCATACTCGGAAAGTAGGTCTAAAGTTGTTTGAGGATCGGATTAAAGTAATACAATTCAGCCCTAGGGAGAATCACTTTCAACTGACAGTGACAGTTGAAAACTGACAGACACTCAAATAAACAAATTAATGGACATTACACGTTTAAACACTGTTTTAAACTTTCACGGTTGTTCACTAAAGTTATATGATTATTTACGGGATATTTACCGTGGTAAGGTTGTGGAAGGAGCTCCCGATATTATAACTGCGCCGAAATATCGGGAGCTCCTTCCACAACCTTACCACGGTAAATATCCCGTAAATAATCATATAACTTTTAAAAAAAAGTAGTTGTATTTTCACATTTTTGTTTGAACCATGTTCTAACATTTTTTTTTCTCCTCAGAGGATTTTGTTCTCGTGCATTTGCCAGTGTCAGTACCTACATGTTTTTATTTTTAGTTTCCTTATATTCGTAATGAAAAGCACAGTGTTTTCACCTCGGAGTTAAAGACTTATTTAGTCCCTCGAACTATTAGCACACTCGCTACACTCGGGCGCCATACCCCGTATCGGGACTAAATAAGTTACTTTCACCCCTAGGGTAACAATGTAAGTACTATTGTAATACAAACCTACCAAGTTCCAGATTCTGAAGTATTGAACAAATAAAAGCTATGTAGCAAATAGTCTTTTCTAAATATTTTTCCCATGTACGTACACTAAATATTCGTTTAATCACAAAGGCAGATTGTTCCTGTGGAGTGGTTTGATCTACAACATCAAAGTGTGGTCCTTCCATTTAGCAAGCGTCTGAATTTAAATTCACCTGTAGATGAGAATATGAATATTTGAGAGGCTCTTAAGTTAAGGTTGCTAGATGGAAGCATTCGGCTTTACGAGCTTGTTAACCTCAAAGATTGTCCTAGCAGATACTGGCTTAGGTTATAGTCAAACATGCGTTGTTATTAATAATCTACACGGTTTTTGATCATTATAATTACCTTACCACTCACAGAAACTTCATATCTATCAGCTTTAGTTCCATTATTAATTTGTCTTTTTTTCCTCCCATCATTATCAGTCTTTCATGTTCCCATTCCTGTTGGATGGGACACAGACTTTATTTCAGAGAGAGATAATGGCCCTACTCCACCATTCTGGTATAGTCTAAGATCCGGCTGCAGAATTATTGCGGTCATCGAGTTTTTTTTTAAACCAAATTTTTACGCATATTTATGACTTGTCGACCGTCCCGACTTCGCACGGGTGTAAGCTCGGCCTTCGGCCTTGCTACAAAATATAATATAGCCTATGTCACCTGGGGATAGTGTAGCTTCCCAACAGTGAAATAATTTTTCAAATCGGTTCAGTAGTTTCGGAGTCTATTCAATGCAAACAAACAAACAATCAACTCTTTCCTCTTTATAATATTAGTATAGATTAGGATAATATATATCAACTATTCTAATTGACGTGAAGTAGACGATATTTTAGTTAAAACCAAGTGAAGGATTTTTTTTCCAGAAATTAATTAACAATAATTTAATTAAAAATACTAGCGGCCACATTTTGACTGGCACCCTGGTTGATATATATTCTCCTAGTTATATTGGTTTTAAGCAAAAACTCGATGACCACACTAATTCTGCAGCCACATCTCGTACTAATAGATGAATATCAAAATGTCATTGTTTTTGAAGTGTAAACTTCTTTTGGCGCGTTAAGCACTTTTCGAGTGAACAAAACTCATGGAACTCGCGCCATCGTCACCGAACGCTGTACCGTGTATTTTAAAACAGCGCCATCTCTTGTAAAATAGGTAAATTACTACTTAAGTTTTCACTTCTGACGTGCAGTCCTATGACTGATACGTTTTTTTTGAGGTTCTTGATCATACCGGTTTTCTCACGATGTTTACCTTCACAGTATTCAAGCGATTGCATCGAAATTTATTTATGTATACTTAATAATTCATAAGCGCAGGACCAAGGATCGAACCGGGTGCCATCAGATTGTAAAGCGCACACACTACTAATTGGCCATCATCGTTCTCCTACATAAAAACAAATAATGAAATGAGGACTCTAAAGGCTATAACTTTACGTAGTTTCAAATGAGAAGGAACGCGCCCGGTGAAGCTGAGGTGCCGACTATTGCACAAAACAATACTACAATATGTTTTTTGTGAATTTATTAATTTATTTAAAAAGTCATAGAATAGTCAGAAGAAAAATTACGTTTGTATGTTTTTTTAATTATTATTTATTTTAATAATTCTCGCTGTTTGTCACAAAATAAACTTTCCTTTCTTTTAGAAGTTGTCGGGTGTGATGTACCGACGCTACTTGCGAGAGGTTATTAGTAAAAATTACTCTGTATTACCTAGGTGTATCTTAAAAATCTTTCATATTATTTGCAGTGTTTGTCCGGGCTTTCTACGCGAAAAATGCATCCCACCAAACCTTGTAACTTAAAAATGTTGCGAAGCATTTAACTGCGTCTGTTATTTCAGTAAGTACATTCATCTGAATCAGATAATTTTGGGTTTTCTGCTTCCACTAATAAGCACTGAGCAATCAAGCGTGTACCAAAAACAGAAATATAAATCGTCGTTGTTACGTAAATCGTACATAATAAACGTAATGTACGTTGAGATCGTAAATGGAATGGCTCTACGGGCACTGACACAGACTAATATGATACAGATGTATATTTTGAAGAGCACACCTGATTCAGCAACTTCGTAACACGTGCGATACATTCGTAGGTTTTTGCCCGACGACGCAAAGCCTAAAATATGATATTGATATGTTATTATAATCCAACTTAAAGCCTAGACTCGGTCCAATCATTTATTTGCTGCGCCAGCTGCAATAGTAGTAACTTGCTTTCGCGATACAAACACAATATATTTTTAATATCTATTGGGACATAAAATCGTACATTATTTTATCAAGGTAAAAATAGGTACCGCAATTTCAGTCAGCTCGTGACTAAGACCTTTTTGTAAAATGAACAATACGTCAACCATAACTGACTGATAAAATATGAGGTGTTGACAGATCTTTTAGGTTTAGGGATGGTTACTTTGTTGGTGATGTTATTATAAATACAAATTAAAGAGAGGTATGCAAAGCGGAAATGAAAAAAAAATTACTACGTTCAAACTGATCAATATTGATCAAGCGCTTGAAAATTAAAATGAGGTTTAGTATCATCATTATTTGTTATTCTCAACGGTTTGTGGTATATGGATCTGTCATAAATATCTTTGTCGAGTTTTTTTTTTTACCTATACAGCCGACTG
Source organism: Agriopis leucophaearia (assembly GCA_949125355.1). Classification (NCBI taxonomy): domain Eukaryota; kingdom Metazoa; phylum Arthropoda; class Insecta; order Lepidoptera; family Geometridae; genus Agriopis; species Agriopis leucophaearia. The sequence goes on along the minus strand of OX421266.1, from coordinate 16,869,868 downwards.
CTGGGAAAATTTCTCTCCCATTTCCTTCCATAAATCCCGGTCCTCAGCAACTTTTTGGCGTAACGTCGAGATTCAAATTTATAAAATTAAATAAAAAAATATCACTTAAATATATTGTCAATATATTGTGTTGTTAATTATAATGATATTGTCAATAATGTAAGGAACTCGATCTCATTTGTAACTACCTAATATGGACCACTGTTGTCTGAAATAAAGATTTATTATTATTCACATATCCATTTATTGCCTTAATTTTTAAGTTTTTTACATCAAATATAATTATAAAAACATAAATAATATAAAAAACTTAAAAACTAGGATGCCGCCGGCAGCGGGGCAGCGCCCAAGCTACCGGTGGTTAGGGCTGCAGAGTGAGGAACCTCCTGACAATGCGTGCTGTGTCAAGAATTACTGCCTTCTGCACCTGACGATCTGACGATGAGCTCGACGATGATGGAGCGGGCGGTGATGTTGTGTGTGCGCTAGGTTGTGCCGCTGTTCTTGTCCTTGAGCGTGTGATCATTTGTTGTAAATAATATCAAATATTTTTCGATTTTGCACTCAGATCAAACAAATTTGACAATTAAATGTCAAATGTTTTACAGGGGAATTATGTTTAGGTGGTTTCACTGCGGATGTTTTGAGATTCTGGGATGATAATATATGAACTGATCAGATTTTTTTCTCTCTTCTTCGTTGTATTATATAAAACTTCTGATAGGACCAAAATAATAATAAATAAAATATAAATGATCACTGCAAACAAAATGACGTGTGTTGTCAGCGGTGTTTTTTTTTGTTATTATTAAATAACAAGTATTTTTTTTGTAGAAGGCTTAGCACCAATAATAGTTTGCGCAATTTAGCCGCTAATGTCTTTTATGCGAAGTTTTAAAGCGCTAGTAAAAAGGAAACAAAATATTTTGACATAGTTTAGAGTCTTCAGCGGCTTTTGCCGTCTGATTGAAGTTTTCATCTGTCTTTTTATATTCTGTGTTGCAGAGCCATTCAGGCTCACTGTAAACATAAAGTAGCTACGTGATAAAGTATGTTGAGGAACGGACTAGTCTAGGTTCAAGGAATATAACTATGTCATAATACTCATGCGGCCGCAAACGTGAAATAAAAGGTGAGCTATAGGCTAAACATGAGCCCCCATTTGACCTCCACACTGAACGACATCCTGCCATCTGCATCCACTGGATACCCGTAACTCTCACAATGTCGTCGGTCCATCTAGTAGGAGGCCTAACTACGCTGCGTCTTCCGGTTCGTGGTATCCATTCAAGAACGTTTCTTCCCCATCAGTTGTCAAGCTAAAAAAACTATTATATGTATCGTACATATATATTGACTGGGGAATGCTCGTGTAGCATTTATTTTTCTATAAAGAAAATGGAAAACAGACATGTAGTCCACCGAATGGTAAGCGCTAACCATTACCTATAGCGGTGTTGTCGATGTTTTGCCAGCCCGCACCATGTTGACGCTCAGCGGGAAGATCTTCGGGGAAGGATATTCTACATCTTGCATATCCGCAGAAGAAAAGAGCAGAAAACCCGGTCAGTGTGAAATCGCCGCTGTAGAGAGTCAAGAAGCTCTAACACAGAATAAATAAAGTACAAGTACGGAAGGTTCACTCCGCAAAAGCATTTAATAAGCAGCGACTCTTACTACCACACAATAAAGTCCAATTCAGGACGTGCGAGCGCTAACTACCTACTGCTATATTAACCTAGAAGTTGCCTCTCTGTCTTTCGCACAACTCTTGTCGCGTTATCTCTGTCTGTCGCGCAGCGGCGAGCAAGGCAACTCCGACCAGTCAACTACTTGTAGCTTCATACCTAAAATGCGGAGTGCGCCAGGCCTGGCTCAAGCTGGTATTCCAGGGCGTCATTCCAGAGGTGGGAGCAATACTCCATGTTGAGCTGCACTTGTGATTTGTAAAGCCGAAGCCGCTGACCCAGTGAAGTATTAATTGTGATATTTGTTCAGCTCACAGACAAGTGAAAGTTTTTTTCTTCTTTTCTTTGGTTCAGCTGATCAAGGATTTTTTAATCCGATGAGAAACAAGAGGTTATGTCGAAAGAGTATCAATTCGGTAATTATATTAGTATGTCATTATCACGCAAACCTTTTTTTACATGCTCAATTATTAAGATAGTTACTACTTATTTTATTCGATAAACTTTATTGATATCTATTTAAGTATGTATTTAAAAATATATATGTATGTATATCAGTCTCTGGCAGCCATATTACAAGCTTTGCTTAGTTTGGGGTCAGATGACCATGTGTGCAATAATGTCCCAGATATTTATTTATTTATTTTATTTATTTATCTAAAATGTGTTTACGATCAAGCATAAATTATATTATTTGTCAACCGACTTCAGGGTGTTTCTCGATTCGGTCAGTATTTTTAATTCGATACGATGTAGCTTAATTGTCCATTTAAATTTTTATCAAAATTCAACCATACGTAACAAGATCATTGTAGTTATTTTTGAACTTAAACTTCGCAAAGTTTCTTCTAGCCCCTATATCTCTCGGATTGATACTAAACAAATCTACACTAATATTATAAAGAGGAAAGATTTGTACCTATTTTTGTATGTTTGTATGTTTGTAATGAATAGGCTCCGAAACTACTGAACCGATTTGAAAAATTCTTTCACTGTTGGGAAGCTACACTATCCCCGGGTGACATAGGCTATATTATATTTTGTAGCGAGGCCGAAGGCCGAGCTTACACTCGTGCGAAGCCGGGGCGGACGGCTAGTATTATATATGTCAAATGTCAACGTTTACGTGTTTGTTTGTTATTTTTTCACGTAGCAACAAACCAATGAATCAAAGTCGATTCATTGCTTTTTAAAATATATAATACAAATAATTAAAAGGCCAGAACGAGACATATGATACTTTCTATCCCGAAAAAATATATTATATGGTTCTTGAAATAGTATCCAGGCAGAAATTGGATTATTCACCCTTCAATTACGATAATAATTAATTATGAGGAGTTTCACGTCTCATACATATGTTATGTTGAGATAATTACATATTCAGCTGTAAGACCTTGTTTGTACATCTGTACTTCAGATTACATATTATTATCGGCATATTCCCAAGCACACAGTACCAAAACATTACCGATTTCACGTAAAATTCCAAGTAATTTATGATCAAAGCGTTATGAAAATATGTAACATGTTAAAATGGATTTATTCTGTAAAATTATGATTACAAAAAATTGAGTTAGCAAAGCGTTTGAACCCGCAATTTTTCACTGATTTTTTATATATTGTGTTTTGATCATACGAGATTCTAATTTGAGACTGTAAATATTTTTTTAGGAGACTTTTATCTTAAAATACAACTTCATAATTTCAGCCGTAAGACGTCTATTGCTGGAAATTCTCCCTTATAGATTTTCAAAAGAGCCGGTCGGAAGCGGCCTGCATATAGTGTTTTCCTGCGATCTTTTTTAGGTCATCTGTCCATCTTGCGGGTGGACGTACTACGCAGCGCTTACCAGTCCGTGGTCTCCATTCGGGAACATTTCGGCCCCATCATCCATCTGTTCTGCGTCATATGTGCCCTGCCCGGTGGGCTATGTCAGTAACTTTCGTTCGTCGACGGAGCAACTTTGCTTCTAACACAACGGAAAACGTCCTTAATACAGAAAAGTGGAACGTTTTATGTACAAAAGCGAGTTAATAAAAGACACTACTAACCGTGTACTTTCATCTCCATTACACATGAAATGTCTTCCTGTATATTCCACTGATGCTCAAAATGTCTATTCCAAACTTTTATACTACACTTTCATTATGTGTGTTGTTTCTTCACCGCGGAATCTTCAATGAAAATTTGTTTGTGCCATTGTTTTAAGTGAGATAACTTCACTTCTTATGATGAGCCAAAGTTCTGGCCGTGAGAAAGTTTGGAAATATCTGTAAATTAATTTGTACAAAGCCATCACAGAAGTTTGTATGGAGGAAATTTGAGCCATGTATACTTGTAAAGCTTTGAGAAAGGAGTTATTTCGTGATTAAAATTTGTAATTGATAAGAAATAACAGCTTACTGTAGAGACAGCAACAGGAAGCTTACATTTCAACTGATCCCAGTAAGGTATCTGGTAACACACGCTAACTTCATTGCAAGTTTTATTAAATGTATTTTCGGGACTCAACTTGAGATTTACAGACTTTAGATAGTTTTGACTTTAAAATTGACTAAATGCTTGAATTATATGTTAAATGGAGTTATCGCACATTATTTTATGCACGCACTCTAAGCACTAAGTTGCCAATACAACTACAGATTGGTAACTACAGATACGTCTAATTCAACTCAAAATGTCTTAATTATTCACTGCAATCTAGTTCACTACAGTATCCACTGAATGCAAGTAGTTCAGTACAAAATTCATAAGGTCGCCAAGCGCCAGGTGACGGCGTGCCACTTTACATTGCTAATGAACCCAGACTTCCACAGTTTGACCCGCCAGGATAACTCGAGTAAATCACCCTTGGTATATCAGGTGGCAAGTTGAGCTGCACTTCTTAGCACTAATCGTGAAACTGGGATAATTTAGCAGAGGTTACTTCTTTTTGTGCGTGAAGAAGGTAGGTTATAAGTTGACATGTTTCGATTTTGCTGCAGGATTATAACGGTGAATGCTCTGATGAACTCTTTGACCTCATCACTCCATCGCGGTTTTACCATCGAAGCGGCCGCTATCGCCAGAAAAGCCATCCACATATTATAGATGCGTGAAAGTCTCGGGCTGTTCGATTTGATCGATTGTTTCTGCCACAGAAAATATTTTTTTATTTGTTTAAATAGAACGGCTGTCAAGGCATTTTTGTACAAAATTTGTTGTACCCACTTGCATCCATATAAACCCATAGCAACTGTGTTAGCAACTGTGACGCAGAGTTCAACGCGTTGACATAAATAATAATGTTAAATCACATATCTGTCACAATATCTGGCGACAGAGTTTCCTTGTCATTTCCGTTCTATTTACTTCTTTTTCTGTGGTTTCTGCCACGTACCTGTAAGTAGTTGAATGCCTTACCACTTTAAGTTTTTCCTCCAAAATATGACCTCAATTGCTTCAAACGAAGAGTGAATAGAGTCCTCAAAGGTAGGCAACGCACCGCCAATGCTCTTCGGTTATTGTAGGTGCCCATAGCTTGTTTGTCTACTGTTATATAAACTATTTAATACGCGCCATTGGTTCCATAACATCAACATGTAAATCAACCACAGTATTGGGTGTTACTGCAAATAAATTCTAAAACACTCCTGTGACAGCACATAAATTGCCATTTTTGACACGTCGCGTGCCGCGAACCGCGTTTGGAATTCTCCAAAGATTACCATTTCCCTAATATAATTATAATTTGTGACACGTTCAATTTGTTAATGGATCTCTCCTTGCATGTACAGGAAAGTTGTTATGTCAATTAAGGAGACGGAAACGAGTCAGATAAACGAAGTCGGATTGAATGTTTCCGAGCGAGTTTACTGTTTGTCATGTCATTTTGATGAGTGTGGTTTATTCACATATTATATAGCGTCAACACAGGCCTTAACTAAAATTAAAAGGGACTTTTTTTCTTTCAGTGCCTCTCCATTAATGAAGGTCAGTAGACAACTTCTTATGAGTTCTGAACTGTTCTTTCTGCAAGTCTGAACAGTTGTTCTACCATCTTTATCCCCGTCCACTGCCTGATATTACGGAGCCGGGACATCTTGCGTCTCCCGACTTTACGCTTCCCTGGTATTTTGCTCATCATGATGGTCATGTGATGATGGTGGACATGAGCGGTATTTTCTCCTGCAGGAGAAAATACCGCTCATGTCGCAGTAAATGTCTGAGGTAGGCGAACTTTCGCTGTTTAATGGTCAGGATAAGTTCCAGTTTCTTCCCCATTTGGTTTAAGACCTCTACGTTGATAACTTTATCCGTCCAACTGAAGCGAAGCATGCAACGGTAAGACCACATCTCAAATACTTCAACCTTTTTATAACTCTTTAGTGCTGCATGACCCTTGCTTCCACATTGAGATATAAAGCGGAACGCCTAATATCGCTTCCTAATGCTTCCTGTAGGAACATCACTTCCACCCCGTTGGGACGGCGGACCGGAGGTGATAGGCCGTCTTAATCTTCTTAGTCCTTACCCGCTGATGGTAATTGGCAAATAGATCACAAATAAATCCGTCTTGTCATGAATGACCATTTTATTTATCGTCAGAGGCTTTATATTTTATTCAAAATCAATTGTTGTCAAATTGTTTTTACTAAGATAAAAAAACAGCTAGTGGTAAAAAAAATATTTTCCAGTTTTTTTTTTGTTAATCGTTGAAAAAATCTTACATCATCATGTCATAAAAAATGGCAATGAAAGCCTTTTCAACTTAATGACAGCTCACAATAAACAAGCGATTATTCATTCAAACATACAGAGGATCATAAAATTTTGTGTAACAAATGAAAAAGTTCGTCATCAACTCAAAACAAACAGGGAAACGTAATTGAACTTCTGGGAACTAAGTTGTCGCAAGTAGCTTTGTTCCAATCTATGTTACCGTTTCATTGGAAAATAAACACATTAGGAAATTCAATCTGAAGTTTTGAAAGTATGTCGGTCTGTTCTGCAAATATAAAGGTTTACAACGGACTTCAAATGATTATCAATATAAAAAACCGACTTCATAGTTAGTATAATACGCAATTTTTGTAATTTTGTATCCTAGTAACCGAATTTTCCAATTATTTTGATTTAAAAGCTAAACTACTGAACCAATTTTGATGATTTTTTTATGGGACCAATATGAAAGTATACCTATCATTTTATATAAAGAAGAATTTTCCAAATCGTCTGTAGTAGACACACTTAAATTTGAAGATAATATTCTAATTTATTTACGGACGGCAAGAGACCGGACGGCCTGACACTGGAGCCGTGGAAAAACGGCAAGTGCTTGGTGTGGGAAGCTACTTGCGTCAGCACGGTAGCTGCCACCCATCTAGGCCGTACGGTTCACTCCCCAGCAGCTGCAGCAGAGAATGCCGCTTGCATGAAGCGGCTGAAGTATGCAGCTATGGTGCCACGGTACATTTTTGTACCCATTGCCGTGGAGACCATGGGCAGTTGGGCCACTGAAGCCAGAAGCTTAATTGGTGAGTTGGGGCGCAGGTTGAGGGAGAAAAATAATGACCCTTGCTCCGGCTCGTACCTTGTGCAAAGGTTGGCCATAGCCATTCAGTGCGGCAATGCTGCTAGTGTTATGGGCACCTTCGCACGGGGTACAGTTAGGGGCGGGTTATGTTATTAAACACTTTTTTTATTAATTTAAATTTTAATTAGTAGTTATTTTTGTTAAGATTTAAGTTTTAGTTTTTAGTTACTAATAAAATTTTCGTAAATTTTCTGTTTTATAAGTCGATTAAGTTACTAATTTAATTTGAATTTATATTCTTTAAAGTAAATAAATACCCTACATGTTTTGCAAAATTAGGGCATAAATCCCCTAAGGACAGGATATGGCATTTTCAGTTCAATTTCATTCAGAATACGGCAGCTGGTTTGAACAATATTTATATGATAAAAAAGCTCAAACGTGATCGGCATAATTCTTACAAGTCAAACAAGAAAAAATATGTTTTATTGCAAGTACACAAACCCATATATTATTAAGTAAAGAGTTGTAATTTAAAAATAAAATAAATGTTATTTGGACTTATCTATTTATAAGTAATAAAAATTATACTCGTATTATCTTTCGTATAATTACACAAATTAATCATTGTCTTTCTATATAATTATGATAGAACTTGACATAAATAAAGTTCGTTCAATTATTCATCTACGATAAGCCATTGTCCGAATGTTTCATTTATTACAAATAACAAGCTTAGCGAAGGATATTATTATAATCAAATACATTACATACACTGAATAAATAATTGATTGCCTTATTAGTCTTTCAGATTTAAGCGTTTAAAGTTTTTGGCAGGGATAGAGAGCGAATGCTGTGTCCCTGTCTTACAAAGCGCGTGTCAGTGTAGCATTTTGTACTGAGCATTTGTATGGCGCGCACGGCTTGACGTCATAACGTACTATAATGCGCTCTAGCTCTCTATCTAGCATGAAATTAAAATAAATGATAAATAATTTATTAGTGAACTAATTTTAATTTTGTTTCCGATGATGGGCTTCGTTTATGACTTGCCGCCCGTCCCGGCTTTGCACTAGTGGATATTTTTTATCCTTCCTCTCTCTCTCTGAGAGAAGACTTGTGTCCCAGCAGTGGAAACATGATAGACTGAAATTACCCTTAGTCTAAGTTCAGAAGATTCAATCATCTGTTCCAGAAATAATTGCTTAATAATGCGTGAACTGTTCACAGACACCGCATTATTTTTGCTTAGCTATTGATTTTCGAACGAGACACACGTGGGCGTTCTGAAAATGATCAGGTTCTTTTCAGGACATTGTAATTTAATTCATTAGGATTTCATGCAAAAAAGTCACTCCCATTCATCGAAATGCATGGCTGAAATTCAAATTTAAATTCAAATTGTTTATTATCAAAACCATGGACTCAGACATAACATTCAGACAAAAAATATAGAAATATTGTAAAAAAGTCATAGAGAATTAAAAAAAAACATAATACACCATGTCAAACATACAAACAAACAATAATAAACTAAATCAGATTAGTTCGTTAAAATATCACATTTACTTAGTGAACATTTTAGTACCTAACGATATATTATAAAAAGTTCAACAGAAATAATTACACAGTAAAAGTTTTTTAATGTGTTTATTTATGTTAGATTTTAAATGCAAAAGGAGTTTTTTTTTTTTTGTGATTTTGTTTAAAAATTATACGTAGTGATGCACTGAAGAAAAAAAAACGGACTTTTCTGCTGAGTGTTGCCTTCCAAAATCCTTCCAAATTAAGACCTTTTCTATACCAATATATAAAGAGGAAAAGTTTGATTGTTTGTTTGCATTGAATAGGCTCCGAAACTACTGAACCAATTTGAAAAATTATTTCACTGTCGAGAAGCTGCACTATCCCCGGGTGACATAGGTTATATTTTATTTCGTAGCGAGGCCGAAGGCCGAGCTTACACTCTTGCAAAGCCGGGGCAGGCGGCTAGTCCTTTAAAAACTGAAGAAATTAAGGTTTTTTTTCAGTGTACAAATATCTCTATTCAGCTTAGCACTACCTCTTTATTGTTTAATTATTTATTTCAGGTCTTTAAATATCGGATAGCAGTAAACAGCGCTAAGCCGGTACTTAGTGCTTCCCCATAGAAGCAAATGAAGTGAAATTAAAGCCTTTGAATGGACATTTCGTCGGTGCCTGCAAGCTTTTCACCTTTTTTAAACTTTGTTTGCAGACTTTTCGTTAGCTTTTTCACATGAAAATATATTCCCATTTTCGTCCTTAAGTCAGTACGTTAAGGTTTACATTTTCTTTTAAGTTGTGTTGCATGTACTGTGCACGCTTTTAATCCCCCAATATGAGAGTGGTTAAAGGCTATATAGTAGAGGTGAAATTACGTACTTACTGTTTACGGTAGTATAATTAGCCTATCAGATGGTTTTTTATTGTCTTTTAAAAAAGTTGACCACAAATGGAATCAAACACCGAAAACGAATCATTAACTAAAATTATTATTTTAAATTCATACCTAATATTTTCCACAAAATTAAGTATTCCCATACAGCGAGGCAGTACTGCCAGTGTTCTAGGAACCCTGCCACACGGTGGTGATCTCGACGGAGTTTTTATTTTGTCGACTTGTTTGTTTGTTCTCGTGTGTACATAATTTACCTAATAAAATAATGTTTAAACAACTAATAAATTCATACCGAAAAAGAAAAATAACCCCCAAACACAGCAAAAAAATCTTATTGACAAATTAACTTTTCTACATTTTATTGCTATTACCCACGTGCTGACTTAAAGTGAAATATGAAAACTATTGTAAGCATTATTGTTAAACCGTTCTTATGACAAATTTCTGAATAAACTTTCAGGGGTTTCAATACATTGTTAAAAACGTTTTGTTTCTGAAACCAAGGAAATTCTACAAAAATGAAACTTGTGAATTGTTCTCATTCAATGCTATTGTTATTCAAAGCCGAGTTGCTTACATTTTTCTTATTGTAATAAAAAAATAATAAACAATAGAAAATAATAAAATTGTACTGTAGGTTAATTACGACCCACACAAATCAAATAAGCAAACAGGATACGAAACAATCTGTTTAATATACCTTACATCATCAGCCAATTAACGTCCACTGTTGGACAAGTCCTTCCTCATCGAGAGGGGGTGTTGCCATAATCCCCACGCTTGGCAGGCTGCTTGGGGATCGCAGTACGTTCAACTATTAGGACGCTGCTGCCCATCCTCCGGTGGTTCTGGTCGCAGTTTTAGGACATACCCGGGTCCAAATAATATACCTTACTTCAGTTATAAACAACTGGCTGCAGCCCTTGGTTTCAGCTGTGTTATATATTCTTCCTTAAAGCAACATCCTTGGTATAGTGACCTCGTTTGACTTAGATGATATTTTTTTTCTATGATGTAATATATCAACTTGTTTTTTGTAGGAAATGTTTTATATAAAACCATAAAAACCTGTTGATCCAATCGCTACCAAACTTCACAAGATCATTTGCTGGGCTAATCTGAATATTCCCTGATAATTTCATCAAAATCGGTCCAGCCATTTCAGGATCCATAGATAACATACATACCTTTTATATATGTAGATGGATTAGCAGTTGCCTGCGACTTCGTATGCGTACTTTTAATAAACTTTTAACCACTTTTGCCCCCCTTAATTTGACCCTTTCGGTATAAATATCATGATGTCATCACTCTGTATAAGATTTCTTTCAAAGTATCTAGGAAAAAAACTAGAACATACGAAAATATAGATCTTCCTACTTTCCATCTCACTAAAAATAAAACTATCCAAGCACATAATAAACATGTCCAAAATCTTAAATAGAAACATAACTTAAATTTTTAAGGACGAAGTTAGTAAGAGCTTAGTTCTACTTAGCTACTTCAATTTACAGCTTTTACGGCTCACATAAACTTTAATCTTTAGAAGCCGTAAGTAACTGGAGTCATGTGGTAAATTCTCTCTAAAATATTGCGACGAAAAACGTGGAGTTGGTAAAGTATTAGCTACACCACAAGCCAAAATATCTCGTCACATAGCTTACCGTGCGAGATATACTATGCTAGTTAAAATAAAAAGATTTACATTGAAAATCGTGGGGTAAAATCTTGTCGAGCAAGACGACAAGTTCAGTTAGCATGGTTGGAATCCGTGATCTACCCGTGGAACAACTGCGTGGCACTACCAATAGTGCCATGGGGAACCAATAGTGCCATGGGGAACTGCTGTTCCCTTAAGCACTACCTTTTGTGCCAAAGGGAAATACATTATCCCAATGAAATAACCAAACGATGCCAGTAGTGCCAACGGGAACTGGTATTCCCTTAAGTACTACCTGTTGTGTTCAGGGGATCAAGATAGCTAGATTACATTTCACATGTCTATTTTAGTTAGCTAGCTTAGCTAATAGCAAGATGTGGCGGAGGACCGAGATTTATGGAAGGAAATGGGAGAGACTGGGACTTTGCCCAGCAGTGGGACAGTAAAGGTTAAAAAAAATGATTGAGCATTTTTTTTTTATTTCCACATTATATACTAAAGTGTATTTGAGATGACGATGATTAAACACATACCCACCTCATTTATCAAAATCGGCTAAGACAACGGGAACATACGAGTACATACATACAAGCCAGTTACATCTCTATTGACTTTGAACTGTAAAAAGACACCGTAGTTATGTAAGCTATTCAAAAATATAGAACTAGTGTGAGCATCGCTTAAAACTCGTCGAGGGTGGTAACTCTAGGCCGATAGTATCATGGAGGGTAAGCGAACGATACGTGCTTAGAAAACTGGAGAAAAGTACATGATTGCTGATGGTTCTTTAAAGTTTCAAAATGTTGGGAAATTGGTAGATACTTAAATAGCACACCAACGCAGTTGGATGTGTTTCTTCTTTTATGAATGTTCAAAGCCGCTTACAAATATTAAGACCGATAAAGACTCACCATTGAAAAATACGCTATGAAAAACCAAACGAGCAATCATAAAATACTTGTTTGCAAATGCGACAGGATGGAAACGCCTGCTTACACGATGAAGCATCTTTATAAAAGAGCTTAGAAAGTAGCCACAGAATTCACTAGGCTTTTGGCGTTCTGGTCTCCTATTCAAGCAAGCCCAGAGAAGACAATGACTCGATGTGGTAAGGCCCATATGTGCATAAGACAACCAAGGGAATTATGGTAATAAGGCCGTTTTAGGTAGACTTAACATAATCTAGCATTACCCTAATAGCAAGGATTGAAACAACCTGCTGACTTCCTTGTTTCCTGAGATATATAATCTGGGCCTTTTCAAGGCAAAAGTGAACAGGTATCTTCTAAGTCTGCGTGCTTCATCTTCGACCACATCTTCGCTTGTGCTCGTCGAACGTGGACTTATTAGCGATTTAAAAAAAATATGAGGGGGGGATAGAAGACGGTCATATATAAGACTACGCATTAAACAAGCCACATGAAAGTTTCGTCTCAAGGCTCCAGTTTCCAGAAGACGTATCTTCAAGCAGGTTAAGTTTCAAAGACTTAAACAGTAAAGATATTAAACTAAGGTACTGAAGCTGTCCGTGCTATATACGAGTACGCAATAAGATACGCAGAAACCCTTCCTCGCCTCTTTCCGCCCCTATTCCGCTGATAGAGATATAAAGTCCGAAGCAAGATTAAGATAAACTGTGGTTACACCCGAGTTATAAATCTTTCACGGGACAGATAAGAAGCTGGTCACGTGGCCGCTCTGCTGATTATTTCGGAGGAAGTGCGAGCGCCTCTTTTACAAATCTAGGAAATTAATTTTCGTTTAAGTATATTAAAATACACTTAGCGTTAAAAAAATACTCAAAACAATCTTGATAATTATTACGTTTCCAGAAAAAAAAAAAAATTATTACAGGTTCAATAAACCGGAATCAGTCACTAATTGTCTTCCTATAGAAAATAACTAAATGGGACCACTTTCGAGATTTAGTGTCTAAAAAAACAACTCTTAACTGTCTAAATGTTAAATATTAGGACAGATAAAAGTAAACGTACCTCTTCTGCTACAAACAGTTGCCTGTATTTGTTGTTCACTAAAAAGAAACCCTCTATTATAAATATATAAAAAACAACTTTAAAAAAGTTTGTTCAAAAATCAATTCTGAATTGAAAAAAATCCAAACACCAAACAAAAATATTTCCCATACGTTTCTCTATTTGGAAAAAGCTTTTTCTTTCTTTTTTCGACAAACGGCATTGCGGTCCACGGACTGGGTATCGGACCGACCGAATGATTTATACAACAATACTATAAAACATCGCAGTATGGAGCGTATAGATAAAACAGGTAAGGGAAAAAAATTATAAAACAAACAGAAAATGTACACATTAAGGTTCTGACTACTGCAGCTAAGCATATCCAGTAATAATTGCGTATGATTGCTAGTAATTTGCATAAAATTTTGTAAAATAAAGCTCAAATATAAAATTTTAAATAACGCCATCTAACGAAAAATATTGCATGTTACAGCTACTCTGCAATAGCCATTCCACAATCGCTAGTCTACTGAGTGGATCACTGAGCAAAAAGCCAATAAAATCTCTTTATGGGTACTGGGACGGATATTCGAGAAGCGCGAAAACACATTGGTACATTTGAAAAATGGGCTTAAAGTCAGATGGAAACAGAAAATGTAGTGGCAGCATATTAAACCACCACTGATGTTGAACTAGTGAAGCGACAAGCTCATAGACATACAGCGAAAATGAAAGGGACACAATAACTCTCTTTCTCTATTTATTTAGGTTAATCACGCAGTTTTATCATGCTTTTATTAGAGAGTTCGAAAACCACCAAAAGCCTTTTAAATATATAAACATGAACATTCTCTTCATTTACAGTCTTAAAAATTGCATGAATTAATTTATATCTCTCATTACAAATGAATGAATAAGTACTCTTACTGCTCGTCAAAAGTACTGCCATATAACCATGACATATCTACCCAACAATACGCCTGCTATTTCTCTTAGAACTCAACGCGTTTTAGCTTCGGCCCAAATGTATTTCCTGGCGAAAAACATCTCTCTTCCTCTGAAAGAAGGCGTGGGCTTAAAATTGCACTGGTTTGTTTATTTACGAGAACACTTGTTTTTATGCGGGAGCCATTTTTAGAACGAAGTGCTGGAAGGTAGCAGTAAGCAACTTATTACGAAACAGAAGGTGAACACGCGTTATTAAAATTTATCTTTGCACCACGAGTTCATAATTTGTGTTACATTATGAGAAAAGTGGGGTATTTTATAATTTTTAGGGCTAAAACCGTAAAAATTATAAAATACCCGAAATGCATAAGCCAAAAGTTTAAACTTCAGGAAAATAAAAAGTAAAGCGAGTTAAAAGACGCCAACTTACAAATAAGCCGATAAAAATATGTACAATAAAAGTACTCACATGAGTGTTTTATTGCCCTTAAGAATTTTCTACTGACTTCAAAAATGGCGGAGGTTCTATGTTCTACTGTTTATATATGATTTTTATGTATGTTCTGTTCACCAATATCTCCGCCAACTGAAATTCGATTTAAAAAAAAAAAACGGTATACTTACAAGTTGTCACGCAAGTCAGGATCTGATGATGGTATCTCATGGAAATCGAGGGCAACCCTCAAATTTTACAGGCACTTGTTACGTTTTTCATATATTTTTTAAAGCTGTTCAAGTATTTGCGTCATCATCTCGTATGGATAAGCTGATGATGAAGGGTACAACTACTCAATGGTTAAGAGTTAAAAGAAAATTCTTTCAAAATTATACGTACATATGGACCGATACTTATATTCTTTCAGGCTATTAGAACCGACTGCAAAATAGGCGGAGGTTCTATGTTATGGGGTTAGTACGAGCACTTGCGAAAAAGTTATCGTTACGAATATTTAAAACATTCATTCAACATTATTTCGACCATTATCTGATTATTACTTTTTGAGTAACACGAACGAAACGAAACTGCAAAACTAAAGAAACGTAAACGTGTTATCGTTACGTAAACGATAGCAAAATGTATAAAAAATTTAACAGCGCCCCTATCGGACGTGAAAGGAAACCGAAATTTTCATACATTTGCTATCGTTTATGTAACGATAATTTTTTCACAAGTTCTCGTACTAGCCCCACTGTTGTCTTTTAAGTATTTTATCTATAGTTTGGCAGTTTTGATGCCATTGCTCAAGGAAAACATCGTGAGGAAACTGGGTATGTCCATGAACCAGACATATGGCATTCACCAATACATGCATTGGGACATCATGGTGAATTAGGGCCCATAGTTTCTCTCTGAGAGAAAGCCTGTGTCTCAGCTATGGGAACGTGATAGGCTGATAATAATGATAGTGATCTAATAGTTTATTAGCTAGTGTAAGATAAGTAGACCCATAAATCACCATTAGATGGCTAGATTTAGTTAAACGATGGCTTGGTAGCAGCGAATGTTATCTATTTTAGAAAGTTGGTCGAAAGTTCCATTAAGTTTTTAAGAATTAAAGTATCCTACATCGCCAATTTTCATTAGCTACGAAGGTAAAGTAACTCTAAAAAAAATAAACTACCCATATTAAAAGTTTTAGTAAAACTTTATGCGCAAAGTTCGAGAAACTTGTATAATATTCGAGATGTAGGGAGGATATCTCGGGGGAAATCTTTTCGCTTCAATTTTTCATAAGTTTCATCTTTTGCAGAGAATAGATACGAGTTTAACGACAATTACTATTTTGTATTCACTAATTATCTATACTAATATTATAAAGAGAAAAGATTTATATTTTTTTATGCTTGTAACAAAATAACTCAAAAACTACTGAACTGATTATAAAAATTCTTTCATTGTTGGGATGCTACACTATCCCCGAGTGACATAGGCTATATTATATTTTGTAGCCGAAGGCCGAGCTTACACCCGCGTGAAGCCGGGGCTGGCGGCTAGTTCAAAATAAATGTCAAACGTACTCATTAATATCATCGATAAATCAAAACGTATTCAGTAACAAAGGTTTTTTCTTTCCAGATTATTCTAACACTAAAGCTCAACTGAAAGCCGTCTAGTTTCGTCGATGATCTATTAGTCAGATTCTAAACAAGGTAAAATGACTTAGTGCCAAAGGATACCTACTTATGCGATAACAGCGAAGTGGAGCGAATAAATACGAAATGCTGATCCCATCCTCATGTAGGGTATATTATTATATATGACGGGGTCACGGGTCGGTCACTCACCAACCTTATCTGCGTCTCGTCCATAGCTGTGAGCGCGTGTGAGCTTTAATCGAGGATACCCATCAGGATATTTGCAAAATAAATACTTTAACATTGACTCGTTTTAGTATTTTGAACTCTTGTTTTAATTAAATTCTATTCTTTCGCCTAGTTAAGAACATATTTAAAGTTCATAGATTTTCACAGGTGTAATCTTGCCTAGCGCTATGAATGGCGTTTTTGTTTAAATGCAAAAGTTTGTATCTTTTTGCTCCCGCTTAATTTATGGTGATTTTTTCAACAGTTTACTTTAACTAGTATTCTAATAAAAATCCCATATATGAAAAGTTTTATTATAATCGTCTATCATGTTCATTTCTCTTTCGATCTGCCACTTCATTGAAATGCTCTTAGTTGTCTTACCTACAACAAGAAAACGGAAAAACAACAAGAAGGCTAAAAAAGATTATTATAATTTATAAAAAGAAAAGAGGGAGGGTAGTTACAATATCTAAGAGACTAGACAAAATAGAGCAGGTCGGGGTGAATTTACGTTCATGAGCCGAAATGCGTTACGCGACACACTGGCCTTGGATTTCCGAACGGCGTCCACGGAGTGAGGTAGGTACACGGAGCGAGTTAGGTCCTCGGTCAGTGCTGTGGTCTAGAACCGAGTCAAGTGGCCGGATTTAGTAGTATCTCCCTGCAATTATTTGGACAAGTAACTGTTACTATATTTATAGTGTGAAGCTGATGAATGCGATTTGACTTGCAAAGTAGTAATATAAAGTACGCCCCTGGTTTCATAAGTGTATTACTATGCCGCTGACTGTACAATAAAACTGAACCGCGGTATTGCGTAACTTGAATGAATAAAAATAAAAAGCCGCGATCCATAATCCTTTTATCGGTAGCTTTGCGCCTTATGGCGGCAGCAGTAACAGTAAAGGAACTGTTTGAGATCGGATATTCTTGAATTTCGTTCCCGAAATCAGCTAAAAATATGCTTAACTACTTGCTTTGAGATGGCGTACTTTAACTGACTTTAAAAAGGAGAGATTTGTTTTTAATTCATTGTATGTTTGTTTGTTTTTGTATATTTGTTACGCGATTACTCCACCAATTATGAATTGATGTTCATGATTCTGTTTCTGTTTGGTTCTCTGACATAGAAACTTGTAACTTACAATACAGATAGGTCATATTTAAAACCTTCATTCAAATTATTTCGACCATAATCTGACTATGACTTTTTGAGCAACAGCGATAAAACTGTAATAAATTTAAGGCGTTCTAGCTTAAAGGTCATTGCTTTTTGTAAAATATATTATTATAATGATCTTAACAAAGAATGTTGCTCAATTCGTTCGTTCGATTTTTCTATAACCATCAATTTCAGAACTATGACTATAACTATAGGGCTTTGGTTACGGAATCCTACCATATGCGTGTTTCGACTCGCTCTTGGCCAGTTATTGAGGTTAAGTTTGTACATGTAGATATATATGACACAAGAGCGGGTAAGTTTGATTATACTCGCGCCATGTACAGGCCTCATGTGAATATCCAGTTTATTCTCAAGTAAATACAGATTATATTTGAGTGGCGGATTTTCAATAAATCACAAAGGCGTTGATCTGTCTGATTCACTGATCAGTCAAAGTCAAAAGATGCTGTATGAATGTGCAGAAATATTTACCCAAACACGTAGGTAGCTATACCTAGTCTGTGAATTTACCCATTCATGCATGATTTTAATAAGGTATTACGTCCATGGCTTCATAAATTATAATAATTATCAATATAAAAAAACTGATTTCATCAGAACTGGACCAAATTAAAAGGGAACCAAATAAGAAGCACCAGCATTCAAATAAAAAAAAACATCATTAAAAAACAGTTGAATTGATAACCTCCTCCTATTTGGAAGTCGGTTAAAAATAATTGATGATGGAACCCAAATTGTGATGACAGTGAGTCCTTGTTGAATAGTTATTAGTTACACACTCTATATAATCATCATTTGTACTAACTAACAATGTAATCATACCTTGTAAGTCAGCCCTTACAAACTTCTAATTGTCATATCGATTAAAAACTTTGCAAGTATACGTGGTTCCGATGACAATACAGTAATTTGGTACCCTTGAACTCATCTGTTGTGGAGCCAGGAGGTAGGTAGTAGAACATTTCAAATTGTAAATCGCACTTGTTTTAATGTTTATCGGGGATTATCGCACAATATTTTCTTTAGTTTATATTTTTTTATAATTTTATTGTGTAAATGACACTGACAGAGCCATCTAGCGGGAAAGACGCTTACCACCATACGCATAAGCCGAGCGGCACAGTTTTAACCCCCTCTCCCGTTTCTTCGGCTTCTCGTGTGCGCACGCATGAATCCCAGTTTCGCTATCAAAAGCATGTTTTAATATTATATTTAAAGTAAGCTTAACCAAGATTTACCAATGTTAAAGCTTTCACCGCATATCTCTCAGCTGATCACCGACTGGCTTCTGTCCTGGCCAACTTTTAGAACGGTTTGCTTAACCATTTAAAAAGAAGATGGTGAAACGAGTCTTTTCTAACTGTCGTTGATGAAAATTCACTTCTAAATGTACCAATTGTTAGTCTCACGGCCATTCCGAATAGTAGACGAACGTGTGGCATAAATTGGTTCAATCGATTCCGTTCTGGATGTCATTTATCATTGCCATCCCTCATAATATTTTGAAGAACTTATAACAGGGTGTAGGTATATTGAATACATTTTATTTTTAATAAAAGACTCCGTTGAATTATTACACTATAATAAGTAAGGGAATAGTATGATTTGGTCAAAAAACTTATTCATCTCAGTTGGTTTACTAACCAAAAAGTTATAGCCACATTTATAATCATAATACATAAATAAATATTCGGGACATTTTTGCACACACGGTAATTTGACCCCAAACTAAGCAAAGCTTGTACTATGGCTGCCAGAGACTTATGTATGTACATACATATATATTAAAAAAATTATACATACTTAATATTGACATTAACACTACTTAAGGGCACTACTAAGGACTACTATTTAAGGACAATTTAACTCAAGAATACTTGTCAGTTTCAGACAATAAACTTGGTTATATAAACTCAAAACTCAATAAATCTAAACTTACATGAAATACAATCACTATGAGCAATAACAATAAAACGAAACACAAAAGTACTAAAGATAATCACCATGATTAATAAATTAAATAACACGAATTAACTATATCTCGTTGTTAATCAGTTAACAATACATTTGTGTTACAATTGGAATATTCATGGAAACAGAAAGATCAGTAAAATCTATCTTACTGATCATTCTGTAAGATCTATCTTACTGATCTTTTTGTTGAGATCGGAAAGGAAACATCCAGTCCTAAGCCTCAATTGTGCTCTACCACAATTCCAGCCACCCCATCCCATTATACATCCCATTAAATATAACCAAGATCGTCTACAAAATCATTTCACGAGCCGCAAGATTCTACAGGCTCTAATCTATAGTGGCAATGGCAAGATCAGGGTTTAATCAGAAGCTGAAACGGCCGTTTTTTGCTCGCCACAGTAAAGATTACGGGAACAATGCCATCTGCCCCAATTCTCTGCAGCTATTATTTGCTTTGTCTTTAGGGCTAGCCTGAAGATGTCAAGACAAAAATCATGAACATTGCTATAAATTTTGATGAACTTTTTTGTTAATTGTAAAGCTTTTGTTCGAGGACGTCAATGTGTTCCAACTTTCGACTTACCGGGCTAGCATGCGAGCTGCGACAAAATTTTGTTGACTCTTTTTATCGTGCCACAGCGAAACAATCGAAACCGTAGGCACCTTGCCACGTTCTCGCTCGACAAAGTGAGG
Organism: Agriopis leucophaearia; assembly: GCA_949125355.1. Taxonomy (NCBI): domain Eukaryota; kingdom Metazoa; phylum Arthropoda; class Insecta; order Lepidoptera; family Geometridae; genus Agriopis; species Agriopis leucophaearia. The sequence goes on along the minus strand of OX421266.1, from coordinate 16,849,495 downwards.
ACAAGATTGATTGCGGTGCGCATACAAGCCTGGTTGGTTTCAACCACAGAAAAGTTTTTTTTAAAATTTAAATTAGAACACCTGTCAAGGATTTTTTGGAAGAAATTTGTTGTAGCCACTTGCACCCATATAAACCCATAGCAACTGTGTTAGCAACTGTGAGGCGGAGTTCAACGCGTTGGCATAAATAAGAATGTTCAATCAAGTATCTGTCACAATAAACGGCGACAGAGTTTCCTTCTCATTTCCGTTCTATTTACTTCTCTTTTCTGTGGTTTCTACAGTCTCATTATGTACTCTTTATACTCCATCATACATAGCGTGACGGGTGACATAATTATTTTATGGGTTTTTATTATCTTAGTATTTTTTTAATCTTCATATACTTAAAGTTTTTTACACAATACTATGTTAGGTTAACAAATCTACATAATTAAAATTATTATAGAAGCGAAATACCACTGACTGACTGACTATCTCAACTCGAAATATCAAAATCTACTTGAAATACAACAGCATGAAACGAGTTAAGAAATTGACTAGATGCGCAAAGTGACGTTCTATTGAATGTGACCTATAAGGGATAGCAATTTGACGAAAAGCCATCAGAACAGCAAAGCTGAAATTTGGCTGGTAGATTTCTTATGAGGTATAGAGATCCGCGATATTGTGGAAAGGCTGAATTAGGAAGTGGACAGCCAAGGGCTATAGCTAGTAATTTTAAAATCATTGGGGAATTAAGTTTAAATAATGTGGTTAAAATGTCTATGGTTCAAGTCGTCTTCATTTAATAAATAATAAATTTATATTGCGGGTTTTTTAAACGTAAATTTCTTAATTTTTGTTTAAATAAACAATGAACTAATAATTCCTACGATAAACGGTTTGAAAGATTTCGTATTCTTAAATATCAGTTGTTATTCCAGCCAACATTACATAGTTCGATACATTAATTACTTTTTAAGCGACTTCCAAAAAATTAGACTTAACAAAAATTTCAGAACTGGACCAAATTGAAATAGAACCAAACGGGAAGCACCAGCTTTCAAATAAAAAAAGAATCATCAAAATCGGTTCATTTTGAAGTAACAAACAATAAAAAAAAAAAAAAAAAACAGTCGAATTGAGAACCTTTTTGGAAGTCGGTAAAAAATTCAAGGTCTTTCGTTTGAACTGTTGAACTTCTAAATTCTGGCTAGCACTGAGCTGTGGCCAAGCGTGTTACGCTTACTATCAGATGAGACCTTTAGATAAGAGTAAGTGAAATGGCGCGGAATATCAAACTAATTCGTTTTTCCAACGCCAAGTCGCAAGGACACCGCAAAAGAATACGAGCACATTAATTTACTAAAATTCGTAGTTCAATCTAGATTTTTAGCAAGATAATTACCTAAGTACTAACTTACCGGAATCTGCTGTGTAATTTATTATTCTCAAAATTTCATTATGAGCCTGAAAATTTCTTGTTTTATGATTATTAGGTTCTAGGTATTTCATGCTATTATTTTCCTCTACTCTTTGTTCTCAGTTCTTTTAAAACGGTAAATTGTGAAGAAAGGAATCCAGCATGCTAATGAGTAGGAAAAAGTTTTGCAATTTATTCAATTTAGAGTCGTAGGTACTTGAAATATAAATGATTGAGTACTGAAAATTGTGTGATCCTGGTTTCATTAGACTTGTTTTTGCTCTACATAGTAAACAAGTAGTTCTGTTCCTAAGTATTTAAATAACAAATTAAAAATAGTTTTATGTGTTATACTGCATCTCAATATGTATAAAAACAAAATATAAGTGACAATGAACGTCTGTGAGTGTTATCTAATCAATACACACAATAAAAAGTGAAAATAAACATATTTTTCAAAAGTGACCGGTAACAGTTTTTGAATTTTCGTACCAAACATTGACTTTTGGGTGTTGAATTACGTGCCAAATGTTGTAAGTACTTATCATTAACAACTAGTTGGGCTTTAAAACCTTTAAAAAATGAACTGGATATCTAGTGAATCTTTTATTTTTGAACTTTGAACCTGATATTGGACATAAAGTGAAAAATATCACAAGAAACGTCTGAATTTTACCGCCGAACTTTGAGTTCAAATAAGCGGCAAGAAGCTTTCATGAGAAAAATAATATACCTACTTCACTTATTAAACTGGACCTAGAACAACCAAGTGAATATTCGAATATATAAGACTCTGGATAAACAACTTAAATATATTATTGTTCAATATTCTTTTGTGAATTTAATACCTACTAACGACATCTTTATGTTCATAACTGCATCTACCTATTTACGATATCTGAATACGCATATAATAATTATACTACTCTCCGATAGATGGCTCATAAGGATATTGTCGAATTCATAGACAAGGAATGTTTTCGTACACTGATATAACCTTGAACGAGATGTAACTACTTGAATTTCATATACTGGAGAGACAGTACGCTGGTACAGTATACAGACGTCACAGTTACATGACTTTTTAAAATAAACTGTTTTTATTTAATCACTATTGTACGGTATACTACCAAAATATGGAACGTTCACCAGTAAAAAAACCTATCATATCTTTGGATTGTGGTGGCTGCCCAAATAAAATAACTGACAGGCAGTACCTATTGTGCTCTTCATGCAATCTCACGTATGATCTAATTTGTGGAAATGTCTCGATGACAAGATTTTATATCATGGAACCTGAGAAGAAAGCTGCTTGGAAGTGTCAGGCATGTATCTGCAACAAAAAACCAACAGGGGATAACTCGAAAACTCCTGTCGGTACCCACCACCATTACAACAAAAATGCAAATGACAATGTAACCCTAAGAAAACCAAAGGCGTTCAGCTTACAAATATCTATGGATGACATTTCATTGTTAAATCAATCCACTGAAGATCAGACTTCTTCAATAGATACCTCAACAAACTTTAACGACAGCTACACCACTATGAGCAAAAATGACGAAACGCTTCATCTTAAACTAGAAATTGAAGAACTGACCGACCAGCTCATAAAAGCTAAAGAAGAAATTAATAAATTACATACAGAAAACTTAGCTTTGAAAGAATCTCTTTCCCTGAATGAAACTACCCCAAGAAAAAATGCCAAGAAAACATCAAAAGTCGATAATAAAACTACAATAGAACTTAATTCGACACCTTTACGTACTCGTACCAGTCGCCAAATGGACGAATCAAGCAAGAACCAACGAAATTCCGCTTCGGATAAAGTACAAAGTACTTCAACGGATCTGAAACAAACAAAAAAAAAGCGAGCAACGGAGCAAAGAAGTGATATATCTGAACCATCCCGATCAATACAGACTTTAAATACAAATAAAAAACAGAATAAGCAAAATACTACAACTTCAGCTGCTGAAGCTGTAAAATATAACATAAAAAATAAAACAGAGAAAAATCGGGCCTCAGATAAAAGACGTAAAATCGTTATAATTGGCGATCAAACATGTAAGAATTTAGCATCACAAATGATAAACTTGCGTAATAAATACAAAAATGCAAGAACTTACAGAATCATTAACTTCACCCACCCCGGAGCACCAGGAGAGTACATACTGCCAAACACAGATTTTGACCAACTAAATCTACAAGAAAACGACTGGATAGTAATAAACGTAGGATCAAACGATACAAACCCCACTAAACTACTGCGAGAAATGTCAACATTGCTGAAATCATTAAAGTGTCTAAATGTAATTATAGTAGGAATAATGCAAAACCGGTACTTAAATGAGGAAATACTAAATTCACATTTCAAACACTTGGTCAGAAAGTTTCACTATTGCAAATACTTAGAAATTACTTCACCGCCAAACAACTTTAGGAAAGCTCCGAGAAACCAGCATCACATGGCGAGATTAATAAACGATCATATAAATACAGATGATTATGCTGCGTCATATCTAGACGAAAATATTACATGCTCCTTGAGCCATAAAACTCAAAACAAAATTAAACTTGGAACCATACCTTACTACTTTGATAAAATTAGTAAAACCACGGCATACAAAAATAAAACTGCTGAAATAACCCTGAATAATGAACATACTTGCAGACCAGGGACTATACCATTTTATTTTAAAAAGCAACACGACCACACATTCAACAAACACTGTACCTCCAAACAAACTGAAAATGAAACAATTTTTTTTCGTAACTAACGCTACTGATAATAAAAAATCATTTAATATAATGCACACAAATATACGTAGTATGAGATATAAAGTTGATGACATAGAACTACTTAATAGTGAACATAACCCTCATGTATGCTGCTTTACGGAGACACATTTACGTGACAACGAAGCGGATACATTACAAATTGATGGATATAAAAAAGCAGTCCACTTTTCAAGAAAGAAAAAAGCACAAGGTGGAGTTTGTGTATATGTAAAAAATTTTATAAATTACAAAAAACTTGATTGGGTAACTGAAATGTCAATTGAAAGTCATTTTGAATGTTGTGGAATACTGCTGCCTGAATTAAATGCAATTATAATATGCAATTACAGGACACCAAATAGCAACTTCAACCTTTACATTCAAACTCTTGAAACGATGCTACACAAACTAACCGTCAGGGCTAGACATAATAAGAAAAAAGTTTTCATATTGGGAGACTTTAATATAAACTTACTAGAAAAAACCAAAATCAGCGAAACATTTAGAAATACTTTGGCTTCATGCAAAATGCATCCTGCCATTGCAGAACCTACAAGAATCAAACCTCATTCTCAAACGTGCATTGACAATATTCTGACGAACACTAAACAATATAAAACTGAAATTATACACTTACAAAGAGAGCTGACAGATCACACATCACAAAAAATTCAAATACAAACAAATCTTAGCTTTAATGAAAAGTATTGGTTTGAAGAAAAAAGGAATATAAACTCAAATCTACATATATTCAAAAATTATGTATCAAAACTTAGTTTTTCGAATGTTTATGTACAAACTGATGTCAACAAAGCTTATGCTGAGTTTATAGGATTATTTACCCTAATATTTAATTTATGCATACCTTTACAAAAGATAAAAATATATCATAGGAGGAAGCCTAGTAAAAGATCTAGTAAAAGAAAGAAAGAGTTATATTTAAAATCATGTAAACACAATACCGAAGACAACATAAATAAATACAAAAGGTACTCGAGAACATTAAAACGAATCATAAGGTTCTCAAAAAAGGCAACAAACATAAAGTACATAAAGAGAAGTACGAATCAAACAAAAGCTACTTGGGGTATCATAAAACAATACACGTGCCCTGTCAACAACATACATACTAGTATAGATAATTTAAAAATAGATAATGAAGATATTACCGATCAATTGTTAATATCTGAAAAATTAAACTATCACTTTATTAACATAAATAACTTCTCACATTCTGACATTCCTACAAATAACTTTCATAATAGAAACCAAACTGAACCAAATCCCAAAACAATCTTTTTGACTCCAGTAGACAGAATAGAAATTATAAATATTGTTAAAAAACTTAAAAATAAGAAATCTGCTGGCCATGATAATATTTCAATGCAATGAATAAAAAGCTGCATCGACTTTATTGTCGATCCTCTTGTCCACATTATCAACCTTTCTCTCTCTACTGGTTGTTTTCCAGATGAACTAAAACGGGCTTTAATAATACCTGTACACAAAAAAGGACACAAAAACGATGTTAATAATTATAGACCCATAGCACTCCTACCATGTTTTTCTAAAATATTTGAAAAAGCAATATACAATCGATTGTACTCGTTTCTGAACGCAGATAATATACTCAATAATAATCAGTTTGGGTTTCAAAAAGGCAAAAACACATCCCTAGCAATATTCAAAATGCTCAAGCAGGTTTGGGATGACTTAAATATAAAAAAACCAGGCGTGGCATTATTTTTAGATTTGTCTAAAGCTTTTGATTGTGTGGTACACCAAACGTTACTCAACAAACTTGAAAATGTTGGTATTAGAGGCCAAGCTCTTAAACTGATTGAATCGTATTTGAAAAACCGATCCCAAGCCATATTTCTAAAGACTTATGATAAAAACACAAAAACAGTTCGCCAAGTGCTATCAAAATTTTTAAATATATTATTAGGAGTGCCACAAGGTAGTATATTAGGACCACTCCTATTTTTGATATACATAAATGAATTACCCATAGTTACAAAGCATCTGAGTATCATGTTTGCTGACGATGCAACAGTATACATTCCAAAAAATAATCAATCCGAAAAAGAATTTGAATTAGAAATAAAAAATACCCTAAAAAATATTGTAAATTGGCTGGATAATATAAATTTAAAAGTAAATATTGAAAAAACCAAACTAATGCATTTTAAAAACTACAAACAAAAATCTCTACAGCTGAATATTGAAAATAAAGGTAGTAAAGTCGATTTAGTCAAAGAAACACAGTTTTTGGGGGTCATTTTAGACACTAACTTAAATTGGAAACAACACATACATAAAATTAATACCAAACTGTCTCAGTACTGTTATGCTCTATCAATAATTAAAGAAGCTACTTCGAAAGCCATTGCTACAAACGCCTACTATGGCAATGTATATCCTCACTTAAGTTACGGCATAATATTTTGGGGGAACTCAGTTGAAGTAAAGTCTACATTTATTTTACAAAAGAAATGCCTTCGTATTATTTATAATCTGGAAAGTACTGATACTTTACGAAATGTATTTAAAGAAAATAGCTTCCTCACCGTTACAGGAATTTATATATTAGAATTATGCTTATTTATAAAGAATAATGGAAATTACTTCTTTAATGTTCACTCAAGTCGTGCTGACATATTGCGTTGTAAACAAAAATACAATATATGCGTACGTCAAGTAAATAATTCCATGTTCTACAATAGCTCCTTCTATACTGCCATTAAAATTTATAATCATTTGCCTACAGAATTGAAATCATTAGAAATACCACAGTTTAAAATTAAATTAAAAGCCTGGCTTATAGTAAAAACTTATTATAGTCTCAAAGAATACTTTGATGATAACTAAATATTTTAAAATTTAGTACTAGTACTATTTAATATAACAAGCGTCAATGTAAATACTTATTGTATATATATGTATAATTATTATTTAGTTTTATGTGTAATGTAAATTTGTAATGTGTAGTGTAAATGCTTAAATGTTATTTCGTTAGTTTTATATAGTTTTTCGTTACTTTTATATAGTTTTCGATAGTTTTATATAATTTTTCGTACATAATATACCTATACGGTACATTAAAATTGCACGCCCGCAATGGGTAAACTGTTGACACACTGCTTAAATTATAATGAACATCTTTTGTACACAGTTTTGGCAATAAATTTATTCTGATTCTGATTCTGATTCTACAATTAAGCAATTGGGGTATTGGGTATTACCCATCTAACTAATATTATAAAAAGGTTTTTTTGGATGATTTTAACTGATAACTCAAAAACTACTGAACCGTTTTTAAAAATTCTTTCACTGTTGGAAAGCTACACTATCCCCGGGTGACATATTATATTTTGTAGCGAGGCCGAAGGCCGAGCTTACACCCGTGCGAAGCCGGGGCGGACGGCTAGTTAGGTTATAATTTCATGAATAATATTTGTTCCTTGTTCCATAACAACAACAGCTTAACAATAGTATTTTTCTACTATGGCTAAGCGGATTAAAACTCTGACATTGGGACTAGCCACTTGATCTATACGAATTTAGTTTTAACCTGGATTAACGCAAAAGGCTACTTGTTATCCCGGAAAAATAAACAAGGATAGCGGGTGAACGCGTGGCGCTGATAGTAATTAAGATTTGCACGACTAAAATGTCAAAAAAGAATAATGTCCAAGAGCCTAATACCCAACTATAGAAACGTTTAATCGAAAAAACGTCCAATTATAAAATGTCCAACCAGAAATATGTCCAACATTTATATTCGTGAGAACCTGAAATTGGCTTTCTATGGTTTTTTTCATTGTATATCTTAGTGTAAAAAGCTGCCTATAAATAAATAAACACAGTACACTACAAACTGCTATATATGTACTATCTTTTTATGTTCTATTATGTTTCACACCTTACCACGGTATATTTATCCCGTAAAAATCTTATAACTGTTTTACAATTTGAACACAGTATGGAATTCAAATTTCTAGACATGTTTTTGTATCCATTAATCATTAACTAAATTTATCTGTTTAAAATTCAAGTTCTTGAACAAACCTCCAAAGGACCTTGAAGTGCTAAATCGTTACAAAACAGCTTTGCAAGTCCTATCAGCTGTTTTTGTCTCCAAACAAAACGCAGCCGTTTCAAACCGCCCAGACATTATCAGCTTCGTTCAGATTTATCGCACCGTCCGCACAGTGGAGCGATACCACTGAGTAGATAATATTACAAAGAAACGGGTCATACCTCAACTCAGTCCAAGCTTTTATTTGTTCTGACAGCTGCAATAGCATTTGTAAAAATCTTTAAAAAATCTGAATAATTTCCTTTGAACGTAACACGTTCAAAAACCTTCTGTAAATGGTACCTAATATGCTTCAGTTAATAGTAGTAGTAGTGGTAGTTAAGAAGCACTGATAGGCTCTCCCAAGCGCACGTATTCACGTGAACTCATCAAAGTGCCTAGCGCAGGTTTTTCCAAATGCGTTTACAAACTCAAAGTAAGCGCGAAATAACACTGACGTCTGTATCCTAAACGTACGTATTCACAAACATGAACTCATCGCAGTGCCTAGCAGGAATGTTTTTAATTGAGTTTACATATTCAATCCCGTTAGCGTTGGTTACAATTTGTATAAAATAAGAGCAGCGCTATCTAGCGCCATTTAGATGGCACTTCTTTTATTTCGTACAAATCGTAGTCAAATTTAACGCGCTTTACGCACGCTTCACGCATCCATTGCAAAGCCGAATTTTTACGATACATGTGCACTTATACGAGCTAGCTCGTAATAGTAGTGCACTCAAATTTTGTGTAGTTTACACGTAATGGGTTGAATAGCGTATCATTTTATATCGTTTAATTGACCAAAATTGTTTTTTTGTTTAAGATTTATGTTTGTATTATCACTGTTAAGATAATCATCTGAGTTAGCGTGTCAAAACCTGGCATTACGTATGTAGTACGATCCTTGACTTTGCACTGTTGAGAGCAGTTTTTCTGTGACATGTTCTACTCATTGGTGCGATACGGTCATTGTTGCGTCAAAGAACTGTTTTTTTGCTTATCGAATTAATTTAAATGCTTTCCCTTAAACGGTTTTGTTTGCTTCTATTTGTACACAAAGCTCGTTTGTTGGTTGGATTGGAGCGAAAGAATTTAATGAAAAGTTTGAATGGTTTGTTCGAAACGTGTTGTATCCTATCTCTATTGATTGATGGATCTGAGAAATGGAGATTTAGAATATAGGCTACCTAAGATCCTTAAGAAGATTTAGTTAAATGTTTTCGTTAAGGATTTAAATAATTTAAATATATTAACAGTTTTTTCTATAATATAGACATGGAGTTCCATTTTATCACATCTGTTTTTTTTTTTTTTCAATTTTTTTATCACATTCACAATTTTGTAGAGAATATAAAATTTTGGACTGCGTTTGTTAATATAATATGTATTTCATGTCGCGATGTTATGACATTATACTCATACTTAGAATCCGCGACAAATACGACCTTTTTCACGACGCTGCGACGCTCCATACACTTAAGAAGTCAAAACCATTTCTGTCTTAAAAAGTATAAAAAAAATAACTTAACATAATATATCATTAGAAAACACTCATTTCATTGATAATATCAATATGACAAATAAATGAAGTGTGAAAGATTGTGTAAGTCGCTTCATTATCTTTCTCCATTGATCTCCATTATATTATCACTTTCATTTTAACATCTGCTATCTTCGTTTCATTAAGCTTAAAGAGTTTTTTGTGTGTTCGACCCTTAGATGTCGTTAAGATTTACGTTGGAGGCTTTTATTACCGAAATAAGATCTTTTGAGATAGACCTTTTGTAGATAAACCTACAAAGGCGTCTGATGGAGTAAATGCTTGGGTTTTCTTTTGGGATTGCAGACTGCATTTATTAGAATACTACAGTTAATTTTCATTTTGGCTTAGAAATTTCAGTTCAATCGAAGCCCAAGTATACTAGCGCCCCGCGGTTTCACCAATGAGGATCACTACTTATAATATCTGCCAGTAAAAGCCCAGTCATCAGACATACACACACACACAAACACACAAACACACACACACACACACACACAAATGCGCGCGCGCGCGTGCGCAAACATACGTCATACATCGCCTAGTAGACAGTAGTAGAAAGATCTTTCCGTCAGATCTTTCTTCCTTTCGGAAATAAGGACCTTTGTTACACTTTTGAATCGCAAGCGAAACCGCGGAACAGTCAGCATGTAGCATTTTAGTAAACAGCTCGAAACTAACCTAAAAAAGCAGTTTCGTTTATCGAGCATACGGGTATATTTATTGCTGCGTCCCGGGCGGAATATATTCCGATATTAGACACAATAGGGACTTTGTTACGTGAGAAATAGTTGGCAAACGCGTATTGTGGGGACTTTCAATCATATTCGGATCGGCCATAGATGGGGGTTCCCGACCCTTTACACTAGTGATGTAGCGTTCGTCAATATTTACGAAAATAACGACGGACGATATCGAATAGAAGTAAACAAATGCGAATGATACTTATAACGTTAGTAGTTCTTATAGATAGATAGATAAAAACTAGCTTCGCACAGCCTTCGGCCTCGCTACTATGAACCACTCCAGGGACAAAAAAATCATCCAAATCAGTGCAGCCGTATTTAAAGTAGCTTATATGCTTTTCCAGACTATAATCTAACTCTGTGCCAAATGTTCCTCCAGATCCGTTGAACCGTTCTGGCGTGATTGAGTAACAAACATCCATCCATCTATCTATCCATTCTTACTTTTACATTTATAATACTGGTTGTCACCCGCGTGGTGATGATGATAAAAAGTAGCCTGTGTCCATCCAGGACATAGCAATGTATGTTCCTAATTTCATCCAAATCTATGAAGCCGTTTCTGCGTGACTGAGTAACAAAAATCCATCCATCCAAACTTTCGCATTTAAAATATTAGTATAATTAGTGTGATATTGTGAATAGTGGGGTAATTGTACTAAGGCATACCTCTCTTGTTTGCCTGATATGACAGCTCTAGTATCCCGAGTAAAGTGCTTAAATATAATATATATAGAACAAACAGAGCTTTATTTCTTCAATAATACGAGTAATTGTCTTCATTAGAGTACAATACTGGGGGAGATAGGACAGACCGATTAAAAATTCTGCGCGAATATCTGCGAATACGAATCGGACTTAGACAACCATTGTTAGTAATACGTTACATCACTACTTCGCAATATGTTTGCCAAGGACGATATATTAGTTGTGTTCGGTAAATAATAGGACATACTTTGCATATCATAGCGTCCGCAATATACAAGTAGAAGGGTAAGGTGGGAGCGATAAGATGGAGTTTCTCGTCTAAGACTTGAGTAATTTCTGTGTAGTCAGCAATCTGTTTGAACCCTCATTAGATTTATAATTATGTTTCATGGAGGTATACCGCTGTGTTGAGATTTTGATGGGTAGTTATAATTAGATTTTTACCCAACGACTGCATAACCAAAACGAAGGTATTGTGTTTAACGTGTATGTTTTAATAGGCTGTCGGACAATGATAATTAGAACGACTAATGAAGTTCCAAGATACAAATTTTATACGAAATTTTAAGCGCACAAAATCTCGATCAATAGCTAGTTTTTATGAATCCCTAGAAAATATTACGAATTAAAAATATCAGGAAAATAAATAATAGATAATGGAAATTTCATAATCTAGAAGTCCAAGCGCCATCGAAGAATTTTCAGCATGACCTAACATGAAGGTCGTTCATAAAACTTTCCGTGACTCGCTGACCAACAAAACTCAAATATTATCTTGGGCGGGCTTCATTACAATTCAGGACATGCCATCATATCCCTCCTTTTCTATGTAGCGGTCACATTTTATATTAATAAAAATACGGACCCCTAAATATTTGAGGTTGACTCTTTGCATACACTGTCTTTTGAGGCATATTCTGACCATTAGGATTTATCAAATTTGAGTTTTGAATTCGTAAGATTAAACTTTTTTTTAAAGCAAATAACGACATGGTTTACACAAAAATAACCATTACATTTAAAATGTTCAATGTTACCTAAGTAGATACAATATGCATCACGTACAACGATTTCATCCTGATTTAGATATTCATGAACTCATGTTTTTCATTTAGTCACATCTAGTAGGCACAATTTTTTCAGTTGAACATGACCATCAGTTTTCCTGTCGCATGCATCAGATGTGATTACACGGACGATGTTGGTACCATGATTTATACGTTCATGGCTCATATATGAGCAAAAACAGAGGCAATTTCAGAAGCATTTTACCCACAGACGTTGCGTTGTAAATTCGATTTTTAGTACTGGGACGTATGAGGGAATACACCTCGATGTAAATAAATACATGTAAGTTAATTTTGTTTTAGGTTTAAAAAGTCATAATCTATTTGTGACTTAGACTGCGATCCAAAATCGATATGGACATGGACATGGATGGATTTAAGACATGGAATCTGGTTAACTTCGATCTCAACTAGGGTACATTTCCAAAGTAATTCAGAAACATAGATGAAGAAATTAAAATATGACCATCCGTTTATTTGCGTCTTAGATGATACTTAGAAAATAGCGCAATATCTTGAAGTATTTACTACTTAATTACGTCGCACTGCTTTCAAATACGACAACCGCTTACTAATAAAGTCGGCGAGCAATTGTGTTCTGACTGTTGCACTGCTTGGACGCACCACGAGTGAAAACCACTGGTAAAGTTCCTACAATAAACGTCCAAGCCCAGATGGCCACCGGACTTAACGGTCTACACGGGAAAACTAGAGATACCGCCCGCAAGTGGGTTGAGTTCTCGCCTCTCCACTTTCCCCCTGAAGGCAGAGTCCCTCAGACTCCATCCTTGGCAAAGATCCGATATCCGAGGCCAATTTCCCCACCGCTACCTGGTAAAGATGTTCAGAAACTAATTATTCGATTTCAATAAGGCAATTTAGCCACGACGTTACCCGAATAAATCAATATACCAATTGTACAGTCCGCCATCACCGCAGTCTGGCAATTGCTGAATGAAGAGAAACCCTGCTTGATGATTGTTTGCACAATATACTTCAGTTATGTTATACGTGTGATGTCTTAGTCACTACTCAATAATACTAATGATTGATTCTATTTATAAGGTAAATTTCTACTTCCGCGGTTGGAGCACGTATGTACCAGAATCGGCCGCTAAACCAAGGTGACATAAATTCTGTACAGTTGGAACCATACACCAATCCAACTGCCTGTATTGAGTCACATAAAGCCTCATGATTTGCTACCTACTAACTAAGCCATGTCATGTCAATGGACAATTGACTGATAGAGAGACTGACTTCAGATCAAACGTTTTGTGATGTCCATAGATTGCTGCATATGTAGCTTCTACACGATACTGTAGGCTTGCAATTGAGCGTGTGGTCTGCCCATCCATAAAGCGTACTCACGTGTTACATTTATTTACGAGTAATCTATTAATTGCTGATAGACTATTATTAGCTGAAGTTATTTGAGTCTGGCCTCTTCTTAGGTGCAATCTGCTAGACTAATGAAGAATATGTAAACACACATTATGTACATCAAAATTCGGACCTCTTTTGGCAACTTTGCGTTTATTACAAGATTTTATTAACATGCAATGTTTGTTTGTCTGTTTAAGTCAAATCTTGCTAGCTGAATTAGAACTACTTCCTACTGAGTTGAATTTTTGTTTGTCAGTTTTGATGACAATGCATTTTGATAGTAAGCATTAGTAAATATAATCAAATAAGACTTACCTGATATAACAGTGTTCTGCGTAGCCGATCGTGACGTCATTGCCAACAACACAAACGCAGTCAACGTTCTTTGCACCCACTTCACAATACACATTTTATTTAACTATCTAATATCGCATCTATGAAATTGCGCCCTGACATGGGCACTTATGAAACCTTGCTCCCTCTCTGGAGCTACACGGTCGAGGTGAGATCTGGAACAAAGGAAATTACTGCTTAAATGGATGTCGCAAGGTATCATTTTCCTTAAGAACTTAGTTAACACCAAATACTAACGAAGAAAATACTAAAGCTGGTTTTAGTATTAATAATAAAAAATGAGCAAATACTATAAACAAAACAAAAGAGAAGCGAAAAAATTACGTTCACTTTCGCAAGCTTAGGATTCTTGAGCCTAATATAAACCATAAAAATAGCCATAAAGGAAAATGTCACTTAAAGAATTTAAGAACACTGCCCGAAAAATTTAGACAAAAGCTTTTTGTCGAGACCAAAATTTGTCTTTGGAATTTAATAATGTTCCCATTACCTTTATATCAAAGCTGACAAGTAAGTAGTCATCATTGTAATGAGTAAAAGGAAACTCTCGTGATGTTGTAATGTTGTTAAATTTATATTAAAGGATTCACTGTAACATGTAATTGAATTTAATTAAGAAATTGCTGAGGTGAAGCTTAAAGAAACAGTTTCACTAATGCTCTCAAAAAATTCTTAGAATCCAGATGTTTCTACACTCTGGGCGAATTTTTCAAGGATAATTTGGAAGATGTACAAATAGAAAGTTTTGTTTTTTCTGTTGCCATACCCTAACAGGGTCGTATGTAGTACATGATTTTTTTAAAATATAATTTAAGAGTACTAAAACATTGTTTAAGGGTCAATCTCAAAAACTAGCACTTCTACTAGACTGAATTTATTGTATACTAGCTTACGCCCGCGGCTTCGCCCGCGTTGTTTGAGAGAAATATAATCGAGTTCTCTACAAAGTAGGTACTTATATTTTAGGACGATATTAATATTTCAGCCTGGCTATTGACGACCGGTATGGCTAAGTACTAACCCATGTATGTGCCTTATGAGCAGGAGGTTTTTGGTTAGATCCCGGCCTGGCAGATGTTTAAATGGTGAATTTTATTAAATATTTATATTTATATATGCTTTGGGTCTCAGTGCTAGTGTTATTTGTACGTCACCTATTTTTGACACCCGAACTCGCGGGCCGCTTGCGGCCCAGCGAACCGCGCGACATCGAAAGTTTTTTTTTACTTGTTCATATGTCACCTTTTCTTGACACTCGAACTCGTGGGCCGCTTCAGGCCCAGCGAACCGCGCGACGTCGCAAGTAATTTATTTTCACTTGTTTTTACGTCATCTTTCCTTGACACTCGAACTCGCGGGCCGCTTGTAGCCCAGCGAATCACGCGATATCGAAAGTTTTTTTTTTACTTGTTTGTACGTCCCCTTTTCTTGAAACTCGATCTCGTGGGCTGCTTGCGGCCCAGCAAACCGCGCAACGTTGAAAGTTTTTTTTTATTTGTTTTTACGTCATCTTTCCTTGACACTCGAACTCGCGGGCCGCTTGCAGCCCAGCGAATCACGCGATATCGAAAGTTTTTTTTTTTTACTTGTTTGTACGTCCCCTTTTTTGACACTCGAACTCGCGGGCCGCTTGCGGCCCAGCCAACCACGCAACGTTGAAAGTTTTTTTTTTTACTTGTTTGTACGTCATCTTTCCTTGACATTCGAACTCCCGGGCCGCTTGCGGCCCAGCGAACCGCGCGATATCGAAAGTTTTTTTAACTTGTTTGTATGTCACCTTATTTTGACACTCGAACTCGCGGGCCGCTTGCGGCCCAGCGAATCGTGCGATATCGAAAGTTTTTTTATTACTTGTTTGTACGTCACCTTTTCTTGACACTTGAACTCGCGGGCCGCTTGCGATCCAGCGAACCGTGCGATATCGAAAGTTTTTTTTAACTTGTTTGTACGTAACCTTTTCTTGACACTCGAACTCGCGGTCCGCTTGCGGCCCTTCGAACCGCGCGACGTTGAAAGTTATTTTTTTACTTGTTTGTACGTCATCTTTCCTTGACACTCGAACTCGTGGGCCGTTTGCGGCCCAGCAAACCGCGCGATATCGAAAGTTTTTTTTAACTTGTTTGTATGTCACCTTATTTTGACACTCGAACTCGTGGGCCGCTTTCGGCCCAGCAAACCACGCGATATCGAAAGTTTTTTTTTTTACTTGTTTGTACCTCACCTTTTCTTGACACTTGAATTCGCGGGCCGCTTACAGCCCAGCGAACCGCGCGGCATCGAATATTTTTTTTTACTTGTTTGTATGTCACCTTTTCTTGATACTCGAACTCGCGTGCCGATTGCGGCCCAGTGAACCGCGCGATATCGAAAGTTTTCTTTTTTACTTGTTTGTACGTCACCTTTTCTTGACACTCGAACTTGAACGCCGTGCGGTATCGAAAGCTTTTTTTTACTTGTTTGTACGTCACGCTTTCTTTACACTCGAACTCGCAGGCCGCTTGCCGCCCAGAAAACTACTACTAACTACATCGAAAGTTTTTTTTTTTTACTTTTCTTCTGTGTTTTTCCACGAGAACCGGGAACCATAATTTGTTACGGGGTCAAAAGTATTGTGTATTTTAATATGGCCCATTGCTTATCTTTATACTAAATTTTACCCAGCCGTCATTGGTTACGGTATCCTACAGGAATAGTCTTTTTTTTTGGGATACAAAGTAATCTATATCTACTATAGTCCTTGAAAAATCTCAATAAAAAGTAGTTAGTAGTATTAAATAGCATATGTGTTAATCCGGAACATAAAAAGCCTCCGTACAAAATTTCATCGAAATCCGTTAAACAGTAACGGAGTTTTGATTGAAATTATCCTACAGGAATCTTTTATTTTTTCGGGATATAAAGTATGCTATGTGATAATGCTAGGATAAGCTACTTTCATATCAAATTTCATCGAAATCCGTCTAAAACTTACGAAGTTGATTTATTGAAGTTATCCTACAGGAACGAAATGTTTTTTTCGGGATAAAAAGTAGCCTATGTGTTATTTCAAGATATAAGCTATCTCCATACCAAATTTCATTCAAATCCGTTCAGCCGTTTCAGCGTTAAGGAGCAACAAACATACATACACACACACACACTCACACACAAACTTTCGCTTTTATAATATTAGTAGGAAGTAGGATTATGCACCTCATGCTGTCTTATTTTATAACTTTCTATTCATAACTATTTGTAACTTGCAAGCTGTGAGTATCTATGTGTTACCATAGACAAAAATTGTACACCTACTAAAGACATTTTTTGTCTATGGTATTAATGGTTTAGGGTCGCATAACTAGCGTGAATATAGCTCTAATTGGTGTACTTTGGTAATGTTGCGGGTTGTGTGTTGCGGGTCATGTTAGTTAGATGGCCTAAAATATTTTTTTAGATAATCATCATCATTTCACCCATAGGACGTTCACTGCTGGATATAGGCCTCCAGCGTAGGTATCCAGCGTTTCCTTGCGTTCTCTTTTAGGTCGTCTGTCCATCTTGTGGGTGGACGTCCTACGCTGCATTTACCGGTCCGTGTTCTCCATTCGAGAACCTTTTGGCCCCATCGGCCATCTGTTCTGCGTGCTATGTGCCCTGCGCACTGTCACTTCTACTTGCTTTTACCGGTGGGCAATGCCGGTAACTTTCTTTTGTCTACGGATCTCCAAATATCTGATTCGATCTCGTAGAGAAACCCCGAACATAGCCCTCTCCATAGCTCGTTGTCCAACTTTCTTATAAAGCCCATAATGAGAGACCGCGTATATTTTTTTTTTAACGCATAGCACATTTTAAGTATTTGTGGTGGTACGCGAGTTCGACTAGCACTTTTTTATTCACGGATTCTAGCCTCACTGACGAGACAAACCTGCGAAAGTATTAAGTTATTATATTCAACATAATTCCAGCTTTATTTTACCTGGACGACTTACTAAACAAACGTTGAAACCTGCTTTGCATTTCTAATAAAGCGTTGAGATTATGGTCATAACTCACCAGCATTGCAAGCTGATGAATTGCACGACACTTTTTACGTTGTATTTTTTACTTTACTTTTTACGATTTTTTTATCTTTCATTATTATGGAAAGTTTCATTCATAGAAATTGCCTCATTTATTGCTCGAAGCGTGAGTTAAGACGGTGCAAGTATCTTGAATGAAATGGTAAGGCGGACGACTGACAAGTAAAGTTTTTCAAACACAATCTTTTATAATGAGGTCAACATACAGATAGGGTTACGTGGAAAGCCGAAAAAATTCTGTTATAATTATCAATTGGAATAACTTTTACTACGAGACCAACTCTGAAATTTCTAAAAATACATTCCATACATCTTATCGGAAGTAAATTTTGAATGTTTCGGAGTCCATAGGAAACATACACACATACACACACACGCACACACATCGCCTTTTATATAATAGATAGATTATAACATAGGTCTATTTTTTGAAATATTATTAATTATTCACGTATTTATTCATCTTCTTAAATCTAAGTTTGTTTACAATATTTATATAAAAACAAAATATTATAAAAAAACTTAAACCTAGGGCGCCGCCAGCAGCGGGGCAGGGCCCAAGCTACCGGTGGTTAGGGCTGCAGAGTGAGGAACCTCCTGACAATGCGTGCCGTGTCAAGGATTACCGCCTTCTGAATTTGACCCTTGACCCAACAGTCTAGCGAGAGCCTCTTAAAGTGGTGGTCGAGGCTCTTCGCTATAAGGCCGTTCACCGATACAACTATCGGGACAATGATCGTCGAGTCAACATCCCACATGGCGGTAACCTCATGAGCCAAGTCAAGGTACTTGCTGAGTTTGTCCTTCTCGGCCTTCACGAGGTTCTCGTCATGTTCTCGTTATTATTATTATTTTTTTGTTCATTTGTCTCTTTTTAGTTGACAAACGTAATTAAACAAACTTTGTAGGTACGAAATATTAGTGAAACCAAAATTGGCCGTTAATTGATTGAGGACCTAGCAACCTTAAAAGTTAATAAAATTCAACTCCAAGAATGTTTTTAAAATAACAGTTACATTACCTATCATGTTTGAGAAAAAGTAATTTTCGTAATATCTTGAGATTTATTTTCATATTCTCTGCCAGAAATCTGAAGAATTTCCGAGTTTTATTAATCTCAATTTCGACGGAAGCTTCCTAAATCTGTACACTGCTTAGAACCACGTCAAACTTCCGCAAAGTTTAATTCTTGTTGTGATAGATTTGAATAATTTCTCGTCATATTTCAGGAAATCACCTTAAAAAGATTCTCGGGATTATAAAAATAAAATAAAGTGCAGAAATAATGACTAATATAATAAAAAATATGAACAGTCAAAAGAAAATTAGGTCGATCCATCTCATGATACCAAAACCTCATCACTTATTAAGGTTTTTAGTTCAATTCATTTTTAACCGACTTCAAAAAAAGAGGTTATCAATTCGACTGTATGTTTGTTACGCGATTGCTTCGCCAATGATTTGTTTTGTTTCGCAGGTCATAACTACAGAGGTGGTCCCATATTTTTGTTATGGAAATTGATTCATCGCTTTTTGAAAAAAAACAATAAAATACAAAACAACTACACACTAGCTGCGCCCCGCGGTTTTACCCACGTGTGTCATATAACATAAATATTTAATTCCTGGCAGCTATTGGCGCTGGGGACATTGGGTACCTTTTGCAATCCCTTTTATATATATTTTTTTTTTTTTTTTTTAACGCGAATAAGTCCGCGTTTGACCACCAACTCGCCTGTTGGTAAGCGACGATGTGGTCGAAGATGAAGCACGCAGACTTTACATTAAAAACAATCTTTTTTATTCCACATGACACGTGGTGATGAAAAATTGTGATGATGATGAAAAATAGCCTACGACCTATTCTCAGACCTATCACTTTTTTGGATTTTCGGGGATAAAACGAAATAATATAGCCGTATTTGCCACGAATAATATAAAACGAGTAAACCATGACATTTTTTAAAGTCAATAACTAAACAAAATCCCCTCTCAAACTTACCCTCTGATAGTTTTACGAAAAACTACTTCTGTAAATTGAAGATAATTGATAGATATATTAAGCCTTTCCAAAATTTGAAGCAGTTATTTTTAATTAAAAATACAGATCTATTTAATACAGCAACTAAATTTTCTTTAGATCTTTCTACTAGATGAATCGGAATGCAAAAAATTTAGTTTTCATTGCTTTTTCGTAAAATAATATGTGATAGATAAAAGTACTAACAAAATAGACAAAAGGCCATATTTCATCTCATATTTATCGGGTTTACTGTATTATCTTTAGAACAATTCAAACAAGAACCAAGAAAAAAATATAATATTTTCGTTAACCAAAATATTTTGTTTGTAATTATCTTATTACTTATTTATTTTACAAATAGACAGACGTACTTTTGTGTAGTAATAACAACAAGCAATAATAATGATACATAATAACGTGAATAATAAAAAACTTTAGTGCTAACATTTTTGTTTTGACATAGATAATTTTTTTAACTTTTTTACATTTACTGATTCGCATTTTCCTTTTACAAATGTATCATAGAAACGATTTTTGAACAAATTCAAAGCAAACCTAATAAATGGACCTATCAAATATTTCGTTAAAAATTTCGTTCGGAATTCAGCAGAATCTCATCCCCATTCAGTTTAAAATCAGTCGTCAAAATCTCCACCAAAATAATCGAATGTTTTAACGGAATGGATAATCAGACCGAAATCTCCAATTCTATGACGGAATTACGTTTTGTATTAAATTTGAATAATTTTGCATTGTAATATCAAATTCCGATGATGGCCTATGCTATGTTGACTTTGTATCTTAATTTCGTGATTAAGTATCTAAGATTGATGGGAACTTAAGTATTGCTGGCGTTACAGTTCTATATGTACAAAAAGAATCAAGTCTTAGACTTCCCAGTTTATGAATGATCACCAGCCTATTTAATGTTTATCTTAGGCCTTTCCTAAAAACGCCACACGCACGCACGATCTTCTATTTAATGCATCCACTTTCCACAAGCTGTCTAACGCAAATTGCGTAAGACAGCTGGTGTATAACGCTGATGTATAAAAATATGTTATCCAATACTTGGTCTCCACTCTAGAATTGTTCTTGGTTCTTGTAAAAACATGGCTATCTTATATCCACTATATTTTATAGTATCATCATAATCATCTATACTGACCCATAGCTGGACAAAGACCTCTGCCAAAGCACGCCACATAACCCGGTTTTTCTCATCTTCGGTTTTTCTCTTCCAGCATATCATCGCTCAACCGATTTTCAGGGCATCCTACCCTACATCTGCTGATTCGTGGTCTTCACACTAGATAACATATCACCCAACATTTATCAGTTCTGCGACAAATACGAGCCATTGAAATTCAAATTATTTATTTCAGGACAACTAGAAAATTCCAAGCTATTTCGGTGATAGATAGGATAAATAGATAAATTTTATTGTTCACACCAGGAGCATAGACCATATAGCTATACATATATATATATATACAGAACTATACTTACATAGTATATATATATATATATATACTATTGTGATATAGACCACGTTCAGAATTCGAAGAATAATTAATTTTATCAGCAATCGTTATTAATTAAAACTCGCTACTCAAATTATTTGTCTTAATTCTCTCGGTTCTCTTTTATTTGTTAGGGTGTTAGTGTTAAACCACGGATTAATCGGATCAAGCATACCCCGTTAATATAAATACCAATTTATTAACAACGTTAATTATTTTATTCAAATTTCGCTACAAACTATATCTGATTTTCAATAATAATATTCAGCTGTTTTTATGAAGCGACAGAAGTTGTCCTATCCAAATAAAAATGAAAAAGTGATCATTCTGTGAATTGTATTGTTCATTATGCTCCCGAGATGGTAATAACTCGAACTCGGAAACAACAATAACATGATTTTCATGTATTGATTTTTATATATTTTAACATCTATTTGCCCCCTTAATTTGGCAAATCACAAAAATCATTTCTTAGAGAACATCTACAAAGTAGTTTTTGAGATATCATGACGAATCAGTGAGTGAAATCAATGAGTATGTGAATTTCGCTATTATATTATATTTTTTAAAGGTTTAAATCTGGCATTTCCAAAAACATAGGTCTAGACATTTATATGATAGTTTTTCACTGATCTGGATTCTATTCTCATAATAACAACTTACGATTCAAGTGCAGTTCTATCAAGTTTTTTTTTTTATGTCAGAACCATTTCTAGAAAGACTGTAAAAAGAATTTGAGTAAAATATTTACTCAAATTCTATTAAAATATCATGTTGTTCCTGGTTATGGTTATTTATTCTCATTATATAACCTAAAGTAAATTTCCCGACATAACGTTCGGTTAATGAGAGGATACTGCTTTATAAATATAAAAGCATGGCCACTGAAAATATCGATTGGATTATTTTGACAACTAAGACTAAAAAGCACAGAGGGATAACTTTGACACAGTGATGTAAGCATATTTTTATCATTGTAGAGCTTAGTGAAGCAAGTGTAAGCAATGGACTCCACAATATTGTGCCTAAACCGCCTAATTAAGTAAAAGCATATAATTCAATCCCCAAGCCGCCTGCCAAGCGTGGGGATTATGGCAACACCCCTCTCTATGAGGGAGGCCTCTGTCCAACAGTGGACGTTAATTGGCTGATGATGTGATGTGTGATATAATTAAAACCTAAATTTTGCAAAATGATACTTCCTAAATCAAGTAAGTCTTATCATCATCATCATCAACAGCCAGAAGGCGTCCACTGCTGAACATAGGCCTCCCCCTTTAACTGCATCCACTGGATGCCCGCGACTCACAATGTCGTCGGTCCATCTAGTGGGAGGCCTACCTACGCTGCGTCTTTCAATAAGTCCAATAATTGTGTTATTAATTTAAATTCACTATTGGATGTATTAGTGCAGTCGTCAACAGTTTTATTAAACCTCTGCGATTCGTTTAAGATTTAGAATGTTGTATCTGTAATTTTCTATTCTGTGCTAAAAATCCGACTTCGAAGTTACTTAGGCCTAATCGAAATAAATGATTATTACTATTTATTGTGAAATTTCGCGAGAATACGACTTTTTTTCTTATAACATCGTTAATAAATGTAACATAGCACTTACCCCAAGGGTTTAAATAGGTATTGCAAAAAAATATTTTCCTGTTTACAAAATGGAGTTACGAAGGGTATGTTTTGCTTTTTTCTTATCTGTTATCGTATTTATTATGTTAATATTTAGTATAATAATCATTAATATACCCAATTATTTTGTTAGAAAGTATACGTATTTGGTTTATACTACATAAAAAAGTGTTTTTTCTAATATTGATAGAAAAAAGGTGCATGAAACGTTTGAATCAAAGGTAACGAATAGATTAATAGCCATGGAATCAGAACTGTCCCTGAATAGGGTTTTTGACTATATTAAAAATATTATTATAATTCATGCTGGTGTGATCCTAGAAGATTATTATGTTATATATTTAGGGGCTTCACGATTGAAGTTGGTTTCCTGCCATTTGTGCACTATTTAGAGAGTTCCCTAACCATTAAAGGACATCTAGCCGTATTCGCGTATTTCAATGTTTTTGACGACAAAAAAATCACAGAACAAGAATATAAAAAAAAAGCTATTGAACATTTGAAGACAAAGTATATTATCGAGTTATTTTTAACTCTCTTGATTTTTTCTTCTAAAATTATGTAGAAAACGTGCAAAAGAGATGGCTATGGCGGTTGATCACAGCCTTAAATATAAGAAAAAAAATTATAAGCCGTCACACTCTGACACAAAAAATTACGTACGACGTTTACCAAGTACGTTTTTTTCGCAACTTTGTAACTACATACTTAGTTTCTTTGAAGAAAGAAATAATAATAATATAAAAATATATACATATTACCGATCAGTTTAGTTCTTTGAAAACTCGGTCAGGGTAAAGTTTGAAATTTGGTAAAAGCGCTTTTATAATCTAGGTTAAGACTAGAGATGGAGTAAGGGGTAGTTTGGCCGAAAATTAAACTCCGGCATAATTTGTTATCTATTATAATGTATAAAAGGATGTGTGCGTATGTATGCATGTATGTATATACAATATGTACTCCGAAACGGCAAGGACCGCGTTTGATGTAACTCTGAAAAAATCTTCAGATTAGCCTAGGGACTGATCGTGTGAAGTTTGGTAGTTATAGAAACAAGTATTTTTTTTTGGTTTTATAATTATTTTTCAAAAAAAAGACCAAATATGGGACTTTTTCTAAAAGACGTAAAAAATATAGTTCATAAAAATGCGAAAGATACCTAGCCTTAAAGAGAGATGGTTCCAAAGATTTTACAAAACCACAGACGAAGAGAGGTCAATAAAAAGACAATATCTATCTGTGTCTGACACTGTCTGTCATGTTTTTTTGTGTTATTTCATAGTATTTTGTGGTTATTGTTTGCTAACAAAGTACTTGTTGTTCCCATAACGTACTTGGCTGTAAGGGCTCCGTTTTTTCGTTAAAGAAATGAGAAAAAATGAGTATCATGTCTCGTCAGCGCCGTCAATCGACAGTTGCAGAAATATATTCCCCTAGCTGTCAAAAAACCTCCCATTGAAATCTACATAAAGGAGGTTGCTGTCAATACGGTTACCAAGGAGGTTGCTTCAAGGAGGTATGTAACGCGAGTGAAAACACGGGGCGCAGCCAATAGAGAATAAACATGGTATGTTGATTGTGAAAAAGTGTAGACAGATTTTTTAAAGTTTTGTTATTAGGATTCCATCATCATTATTAGACTATCACGTTCCCACTACTGGACTTCTTTCAGAAAGAGAAAGAACGGGCCCTAATACATCACGCTGGCCAGGTGCATGTTGGTAAATTCATTGTATCTTTGAACTTTTTGAGGTTCTTGGACATACCAGTTTCCTCATGTTTTCCTTCACCGTTGTTGAGCGATGACATAGAAACTACATAATCATATAATTTATTTAAGTACTAAATATGTCATTGGTGCAATGCCAAGGATCAAATCAGGTACCACCAGATTGTAAAGCCCAGATTCTACCTCGCGGCCAACCACCAACACTCTTCAGGATTTTCATGTCATGTCAGGAAAGTTATGTCGGTATGACATATCTCTAAAAATTGTCTAAGTCAAAAGAGCTTCGTTCATTCAATTTTTTTCTATAACCACAGCAAGTTCTTATAGGCTGTGTGGTTCTGATTTCAAAGTTCAGACCACCTTGGAGGCCTCTGACAGGCTGATGAGATATATAAAAGTTACAAAGAAACCGGCCGGACTCCTCAACTCTATTTTAGAACCAATCGAATACCTATTTACTGTGGGGTTGTGCGTGACAGACCTAAATGTTGAAAACGGTTCAACGGTTCTTTACCGACATTTCTGCCGAATACCTCCTACCTAGGTATTTGGTAACTTTGCGTGAGATTGTTTAAATATTGAGAGCAAATAAGTATTACTAAGTTAGGAAAAGAACAGCTAAATTTAAGGACACGGTGAAACCATGAGGAAACCTTAGTTTGATAAGGAAAGCTAAAATGAAATAAAAATGTAGACTTGCATCAGTTTAGTAAATTTATTTAGACCAGACCCGATAAATATTGTTTGGGGTAGACGTGCTCTTAGACTGGAATCTTTATTATCAGCTTATCATGTTCCCACTGCTGGGACACAGGCCTTCTTTAAGAGAGATAGAAAATGGACCCAAATCCACCATGTTGGCCTAGTGCATTTCGGTAAATTCTTGGACATAACAGTATCCTTACGATGTTTTCCTTAACATATTTTGAGCGATGAAATCAAAACTGCACATGGTTTATATAAGTCATTGGTGTAGAGCCGAAGATTGAACTCGGTGCCACCAAATTGAAAAGCACAAATTTTACCGCACAGCCACAATCGTTTAATAGAGCAAGCTATAGAGAGTGGAGACCACGAATTGGAAATCGTAGCTTATTACGACCTAAGGCTCTATAGAGTGACGAAATATGGTAAATAAGGTAGCTGGTAATGGCTGAAAGCAAAGAAATTTGCGCCTAGATTTGGTTATGACATGCCTTGGGAGAAGCATTTATCCGGCTGTGGAATATGATAGGCTTATTATGATGAAATTTTTTTAAACAAAGCGTGTGTTGATCCGTTTCGTATATTTTTTTTTAATAAAAAGAGCGGCAAACTTGCATGCGGTCCGCTTGATGGTAAACCACCGCCTATGGACACCTGCTAGACTAGCGGTGTTGACGGTGCTTTGCCAGCCCGGAGCCCAGCCAGTCCCAGGTAGTTAGGTAGTTGTAGACACCTTTTTTGAAATAATAATAATAAATCTTTATTTCAGACAACAGTGGTCCATATTAGGTGGTTAAAAATGAAATGCTTCATGTTAAAGCTCAGCGGGAAGACTTTAGGGGGAAGGATATTCCACACCTTGCAAGATTGAATCCTAAACATCTATGTGCTCTTCTTTCTCTCATCTAGTTCAGTCTTTATCACTTGGTTTCTTGGGGATTTGCAAACATGACATCCTGCAGAATGGATAACTTGATATACTGCTCTCTCATCTGTACAGATAATTAAATAGGTTTCAAAAGAAACTGTCCGAACCATCCCCTTACTTCGAATAGTTTGGAGTTTTCCGAACTTTTGATTAAACATCACAAGTGAAACCGTACCTACTTTTGTCCTGTTCTTTTATTAAGGGTAATATTTTTGTTCGTATGCGTGTCCATTGATTATTATTTTTGTCCAATTGTATTTCAACGTTTTGTTTTTGACTTGCGTTTGACCACCATTTCGTCTGTTGTTTGTTTTAATTTCTTGTTAACCGATAATGTTTTTAAATCAACTTCAAAAAAGTTCTCAATTACGCTTTTTTATGTTTGTTACCTCATAACCCTATTATTTAGGAACTGAATGGTTTTTTTTAAAGATATATTTTCAGATAGATTCATTAAAATGTTCTGTTCAGTATTTTGGCTTTTTATTTAAATAACTGAAAAATTCGGTGGCAATATTATGTCATTTCAGTAACTAAACGTGCGTATTTTACTAAATTTTAAGTCGGGTTTTTAAGCCGAAAATTGATATTTCTTTTTTTCTGTTTATAGAATGACTTGTACTGCGTGTTTATTCTGAATACATTGAAAGACTTAGTAATCTTTTCGTAGTTTGTAAAATAACGCGTTGCCGTAGCCATAGTTCGGAACTAAATCCTGTTTACAAACTCCCGTTTCACACCCATTAAAAGTGTATTTTAACTAGAGGTTGAGCGTGGTGTTACTCTTACTAAGTAGTTTTTAAATGTATTTTTGTTCGTAACTAGTTTAAGTAAATTGTATTTATTGTAACATTGAAGTGAAATCATCATTGACATGGTAATTATCTATACCAATAACTAATATTATAAAGAGAAAAGATTTGTATTTTTGGATGTTTGTAACGAAATAACTCATAAACTACTGAACCAATTTTAAAAATTAGAAGCTACACTATTCCCCGGGTGACATAAGCTATATTATATTTTGTAAAGATACCGAAGGCCGAGCTTACACCCGTGAAAGCCGGGGCGGGTGGCTAGTTATTTATAAGTACATGATATTATTTATTTATCATCCGATTATTTGAATTCGATTAAATAATTCTATTTTACACAGGATGAATTGATGATTTCATACTTAATTACCTAAATTTATAAGTTAGAGTATAAATAAAAAAATTGTTTTGATAATGTAACTTACTGTTATTAGAAATTTTTTGACAAATTTCGGATTAAACGGTATACGAGTACATACATTAAAAAGCCTCGGTGGCCGAGTGGTAGCGTGCACGCTTTATAATCTGACGGCACCCGGTTCAATCATCGGCCCTGCACCAATGACATATTCCGGACCTCAAAAAAATCTTTAGTCTTTTTGTTCATGTTCATGGTAACTGCTGTAAATATGTAAATATCCTCTTAATAATTATATACTAACAGTTTAAAGTACTACATACAGATTATCATAATTAAATGACCAAAAAAGCTAAAAACTAAATAATTTAATAATGTCGCACATTAGCTAACATCATCATTGAAGAGTCAGTAAATTCCTAGCTGAATGAACTACGTTTTTTGCTTGAAAATCGTTTTCCCCAGGGAGAATCTTTTCAACTAAGCTCTTACCGGTTGACACAGAGAATGCTTAAAAAGCCACGAAGAACAATACCTAAGGGAAATCTCAAGAGGACCTTCGATCCACGTATAGTACGGATTTTAAAACAAGACTGGCATGCACAGGGAATAGGATGTTGCAAGATTATGTTGGCTGTCTTTTTTTGCAAATTGTTTTTTCTGGACTAGAACCTGCACGTATTTTTAGGGTCCTGTAGCCCGACAAGCAACTCTTATAAATTCTATCTGTCTGTCTGTCTGTCCGTCCGTCCAAACACATTACTTACGCAACTTACGATATGGATAGGTCATATTTAACCCCCCCCCCCAGCCCTGCATTTCTAAACTATAAGACATAAAAACTTGTAACTAACAATACGGATAGGTCATATTTAAAACCTTCATTTAAAATTATTTCGAAAATTATTTGATTATGACTTTTTGAGTAACAGCGATAATAAATTCAAATTGTAATAAATTCAAGACATTCTAGCTCAAAGGTCAGGTCATTGACGTTTTTGTAAAACGATCTTAACAAAGAAAGTTTTCTCCATGGTTAAACCATAAAAAGTATGTTATGTCGGGATGATACTACATCTCTGAAATTTGGCTAAGTCCAAAGAGTTTCGTTCGTTCGAATGTTTCTTTAACCATCATTTTCAGAAACTGTCACTACAATTATATGGCTTTGGTTACAGGACCCTACCATATGCATGTCTCGACACGCTCTTGGCCACTTATTACAATTATCGTCCCTGTTCAAGAGTCTTAATTCACACACATTTTTATTAAACCGCTAAGCCGCTTAACGTAAAAGCTGTACGTAGATACGGCACACCTACTCAATTACCTAATTTTACGAAACCATCTTAAATTGTTTATTATATTATAATGAAGCAATCTTGTGATTTAATCCTCATAATTTTAAGTATTTGTGTTTTAAATAGCGGATCAAAATTGGAGTGAGTAAACCCTCCCTCTGACATTTACGAGGTCACGTGACATTAGTGACGTCACAAATAAGCCAACTAGTTCTTCTCGCCATACAATTGTTGCCTCTATTTCTTTTCCTGTGGCGTCAGAAGGACATTCGACCTCCATAGAGTTTAGAGTCAAGTCACGTGATCAATGAAAAACATATTTTCATTATGTATTTTTCTTAAAAACGCGACTTAATTTTTAGTCATGGCACGTTTGGATGGGAAAGTGCTGGTCGCGGTGACTCTTAATTTTTTATGTTTGACTCCTAAGCATTTATTCATTTGTTTAGTATACTATTATGCAAATATGTGTCAACAAATATAATATAAGGAGTGATTGTATTATAACAATAAATGAAATATTTCATTATGTAATAGAGAATTGTAGTCATGAAATAATTTTGAAAATTAATATTCTACCAGCATGCTTTATATTTTTATTTTAAACAGTCAAATACCCTATTTTCGCATTACTATGAAACTTGCACCAACACCAATGAACTAATGGTCCATATTCAAAAGGGCGACTCGTCTACAGTATAGATGCGTTCACACCCGCCACGCTACCCTACCATTTCTTCCATGTTTGTCTGATCAAACGTTTTGCCAAATAGAAAGTACCTAGCACAGTCTACATTTCCAAGACTTTACGTAAACAGAAAATGGTACCTCCGCCTCCGCATTAGCGAGAGATAATCCTTTGCCGTATTCTCGAAGTAGCTCTGCTAATCCGATTGTGATAATAACATCCGATTTGGGTAGCAGATCGGGACGGCAACTGAACACGTTGCTGTTCGCTCAGACGTCTACGGAATACGGAGGGATTTCTCTTGGTTTAAATTATACGTATTTAAAACGTAGTACCTATGGCAAAGTGGGAATATTGTAGCTCTTGAATTATATTGGTGCCTCGGATAAGACAAATTAGAAAGATATTGTAATGTGGCGTGGCGAGTGCGAACGCTTCTGGGGCTTTATTTTTGAATCACTCGCAGGACTTTTTTTAATGCGATGTGATTTACTTGCAAACGAAATCCCAAAAGTCGTATTTTTGAACAAATCATATCACTCGTAAATCTACGTGTGGTTTATATCATTCGAATTTGCTTTCTATTGATAGAAAGTATGACAGAACTACGGCAACTCAGAATTCGAGTGAATAAAAATACAAAAAAAATAGGATCACTTGCATTTAAAAACACCGGTGATTATTTACGTATGCGAATAGAAAAAGTCCTACGAGCGATTCAAAAATAGAGCCCCTGGTCTAAATCAGGCTCGAAACCTTTAGTGGAACTCCCCCGAAGACGACCTTGTCACCCTTTTAAGTTTCCGTACTCAAAGGGTAATAACAGGACCCTATTACTGAGCCTACGCTGTCTGTCTGTCTGTCCGTTCTTCCTACCTTTAAACGGCTGTATCATTGGAACCGTAATAGATAGCCAGTTGAAATTTTCACAGAATATGTAATGATACAACGGATTAACTAAAAAATAATAAAAGTAAAAAAACAAAAAATATTTTGTTACGAATTTTTATAATTACTCCAATATAAAAATGGTAATATGTACAAGCGTCAAATTTGGCATGCTTATGGTAAACTCTTTTAAGTATAACAAATAATAAATTTTAATAATGGCCAAGTGCGAGTTGATGAAAAATTTCTGTTCACCACAAAGTTAAGCAACGTCAGGCGCGATCGGTTCTTGGACCGCCATCAGGCGTGATATTGTCTTTTGGAAATACTTTTCGTATTTTGTGGTATGGAACCCTCAGTCCGCGAACCCGACTCACAGTTATTTTATATTTACTCGTACACATGTTTTTTTCCAAATTGAATTCCGAATTGATATCGACGGGTTCCGGGCTAATTGTATTAACCGACATTTTTGAAACTTTACACCAGAGCAGTTTAAAGTTTTGATTTTTAGAAAAAAAATCATAACTTTAGCAAATCGCATTATTTTAAAAAAAGAAGGATTTAACTGTTTTTATAGCATATTTCCCATAATTGGATTCATTTCTTTTTCTAATATTCTTATTTTTAACGAAGATAAATGTCGCTTAATACAAAATGACCCATATTTTATTTTATTTTGTTCCAGGCTAAATGACTTAACCGCCTAGGTTTATTGTTTCTTATTCCAGGCTAAATGATTTAACCACTTAGGTTTATTGTTTCTTATTCCAGGCTAAATGACTTAACCGCCTAGGCATGCAAATAATGGCTTCAAGCTAATAGTCTAAGAGCTAGCAACGTTTTCGAGAGAGAATTTCAGGTAGGCTAGTTTTTAGATATGCTATCTCTCTCACTCCCCCGGACGTCATACGGGCTATCTGGCTGGTGGTAGTGGTTGCGTTCATCAGTGCGCATCCTAAATGTCCAGGTAAAATATCGATTTTTCAAATCATTTTAAGAAGTTTTTTTTTTTTTTTTATTATTTTTATTGAATTTTTCGCAACATGAATCTATTATTGCCAGACATTTTTATCGTTGTTTAAATTGTGCCAGACGCTAATTTTGAATTGAAAAAAATTTTTTTTTTCAAAATATTTCAGTATGGCTGAAATTTTTATATGATGTTATTTAAGTATCTAAAAACCTAAAATTAATTTGCCAAACAATAATTCGATTGTTAAACCTTCAGCCAGACCGATCTAAAAGTGAAAAGTGATGTGGTACCATTTTGCTTGGTCTAGGAATAGTTGTCGAATAAATTACAGAGAAAGAATTAAAAACTATTGAATTAATTGTGGATTAACATAGCATTAAAATAATTATTTATTTTTGTGCAAAATTAAGGTAATAATCAATCTCAAGGATGAAAGTAAACAAAAATTATATTGAATTATCTTGATAATTATCATCATCATCATCTTCATCACTGCTGTCATTTTCATTGTCATCGTCGTCTTTTGGATTATCAACGTCTTGTAAGCTATTATCTGTAAAAGAATGAAAAATTTTATAATCTTTCGGCAAAGAAATTTATTAGTATTTTATTTTCAATTTTTACCTTTAATGATAATGTCGGCAACTAATGATGGTAACTGCTCTCCAACAAACCAGATAAAATCATATTTATCGTCATTTATGGTCCAGCCAGAAGCTTGAGGTGATAGAGATGTTGGGTGTTGTAAATGAGCATTTCTCCAAAACTTTGTTACGTAACGAATTCGTAGTAAATGCTGATACAATTCAGCTTTGCATGGTGGTAGGCTTTTACGGAGCTCGTGATTCTTGGAACGTCAATGAAGTTCGGTTTCATCTGTTTTCAAACACTTATCGGTCTAAAAAATCAGATGATAATTTTGAAAAAAAAAATCGTAATTTTGATCCATCAAGCCTACCACCATGCAAAGCTGAATTGTATCAGCATTTACTACGAATTCGTTACGTAACAAAGTTTTGGAGAAATGCTCATTTACAACACCCAACATCTCTATCACCTCAAGCTTCTGGCTGGACCATAAATGACGATAAATATGATTTTATCTGGTTTGTTGGAGAGCAGTTACCATCATTAGTTGCCGACATTATCATTAAAGGTAAAAATTGAAAATAAAATACTAATAAATTTCTTTGCCGAAAGATTATAAAAAATTTCATTCTTTTACAGATAATAGCTTACAAGACGTTGATAATCCAAAAGACGACGATGACAATGAAAATGACAGCAGTGATGAAGATGATGATGATGATAATTATCAAGATAATTCAATATAATTTTTGTTTACTTTCATCCTTGAGATTGATTATTACCTTAATTTTGCACAAAAATAAATAATTATTTTAATGCTATGTTAATCCACAATTAATTCAATAGTTTTTAATTCTTTCTCTGTAATTTATTCGACAACTATTCCTAGACCAAGCAAAATGGTACCACATCACTTTTCACTTTTAGATCGGTCTGGCTGAAGGTTTAACAATCGAATTATTGTTTGGCAAATTAATTTTAGGTTTTTAGATACTTAAATAACATCATATAAAAATTTCAGCCATACTGAAATATTTTGAAAAAAAAAAATTTTTTCAATTCAAAATTAGCGTCTGGCACAATTTAAACAACGATAAAAATGTCTGGCAATAATAGATTCATGTTGCGAAAAATTCAATAAAAATAATAAAAAAAAAAAAAAACTTCTTAAAATGATTTGAAAAATCGATATTTTACCTGGACATTTAGGATGCGCACTGATGAACGCAACCACTACCACCAGCCAGATAGCCCGTATGACGTCCGGGGGAGTGAGAGAGATAGCATATCTAAAAACTAGCCTACCTGAAATGCTTGTTTTCCCGACGTTGCTAGCTCTCGTACTATAAGTGCTTTAATTAAAGGGTTGATAATATTTCAAACCTAAGCTAATTGTATCATATACCATATGGATGAGAATTCCTTGGTCCGAATGAAACACCACCGTGTATGGGTAGGAATCTGATTTATTAAAACAACTAGACAGAGTATGTGATATCGGCGACCAAACGTTTGCGCGTTTTAAGCTTGGTCAACGCCATCTAGTTAATTTCTTACGAACTAATTATAAACGAAACCGACATATCGCCCACCAAGGACATCTGTTCATGTCCTTAATAAATGTACAAGTGACAACTAATTAATATGAAACATCTAAACAATGTACATCTGATACTAGAAATTTAATGCTAAACTTTTAACTATAACTAGTTCTTTACAGGTAGAATACATAATTTTGATAATGAGCGCTTGATTACTGAGCCGTTGCATTTGAGAGTAACGACTCGTGTGATTTTTGTCGGTTCCTGGGTGCTTTAAAATTACTAAGTTGGTGAAGTGATTTCCGTGTGGCAGAATAATGAGGTGTTTGGAGTTCTCCTCCAAATTGGCTCTTTCTATACGACCACTTACGCGTAGAATTCCATCATCATCTGTCATGGGGCAAAAAGATTTCAACTTGCTTTTCGACTTCACTTGCCCTGTTCTTTTTGTTACTTTAATATCTTCACCAAACTCTTGTTGTTGCACATGTTTTAAGCACACTTTCATAGCTTCTTCTTTCTCTATATATGTTTGAAATCTTCTCTCTCTATCTACTTGTTTGCTTTCCACTTCAAAACTCTTCGACAGTAAGCTATCACTCTCACTAACTTCTGCAATGTTGAATACTTAGTCCAAATGGGATCTTCTTGTGCGTTTTCAGTGACAACAAGGGATTTGATTGATCGCTGTTCCATGCTCGTGGCTATTGACTTAGGTCTGGAGTAAATGATAGTATCATTATTTAGCCACGGTGGTCCCTGAGTCCACAATACATTGCCAGTTAGATCTCGAGCTCCTAATCCTCTTGATGCGATATCTCCAGGATTTTCAGAGGTCTGGACATGAGCCCAGTGATTGTTTTCAAAGCTAGATAGGATGGTCGATACCCTATTTCCAACGAAGGTGGTCCAGCGGCTTGGATGGCTGCTAAGCCACGCCAAGACCACTGTGGAATCCGTCCACAGATGAATGCTACCTTTCGGGATCTTCATGACTACAGCTACCTCTTCTGTCAACTCAGCCAACAACACTGCTCCCATCAACTCTAAACGAGGTACGGATTGCTGCTTAACAGATGCTACTCTTGTTCGAGATGTGATCAAACTTACTTTAATTTCTCCGTTCTTTATTTTTGTTCGCAGATACACCACCGCAGCGTACGCTGATAATGACGCGTCGGAGAAACCGTGCAGTTCTACAGAATCGTCGCTATCGTAAGTATTGATCCATCTAGGAATACTGAAACTACACGTCTCCGTTAAGTTGTTGCGGTAAGTTTGCCATTCAGTCATCAATTCTGGTGTAAGTTCTTCGTCCCAATCAAGACCTGAGAGCCAAAGCTTCTGGATGAATATTTTTGATGTAACAACGCAAGGTGCTGCCCATCCCAGTGGATCAAAAAACCGCGCAATATCTGATATGACCTTTCTCTTGGTCACTGGAGTTTGTTGTGGCGGAAGATTGACTGAATATTGGAACTCGTCCCGTTCGCGATTCCAACAAATTCCTAGAATTTTCATAATTCCATCTTCCTTTATGTCTTTACTTCCTTCTCCCTGATTACCACTTGCTACCTTATCCTTTCCTTCCTCTGAAATTTCCTCATTTAACTCTTTACAGCTACTCACCCACTTCTGCAGATGGAATCCACCCTTGGTAAGTAACTCTGTCATTTCTTTATGTATAATTTTTCCCTCTTCAACTGTCTGACACCCTGTCATGAGATCATCTACGAAAAAATCTTTTTTTGCCTTTTCAGCTACTTCGGGACAACGAGCACCCTCATCAATCACAACCTGCTGCAGAGTCTTCACTGCGAGGTAAGGTGCTGATGCTGTACCAAATGTAACTCGTACTAATTTGTATTCTTCTATTTCAGATGCTGGATTGTCGCGCCATACTACTCTCTGAAAATCATCGTCTTCAGGAGCCACTTTCACCTGCCTATACATCTTGATGATGTCAGCACAGATGCTTATGGGGTGCATTCTCCACCTCATAATGATATGACGTAACGGCTGTTGCAACGCGGGACCAACCAATAAGTCGTCGTTGAGCGACGGTGAATTAGAGCTCTTCATTGAAGCGTCGAATACAATTCGGACCTTGCTTGTCGTCTTATCGTCGCGTACGACAGCGTGATGGAGTAAATAAACTGCTGTAGATACTTTACAATCCTTTTCTGGTACGCGTTCTACATGGCCAAGGTCAATGTATTCGTGAAATACCTCGGAATAACGCATCGCAAGATCCCTGTTTTTCTTGAATTTATTTTCTAGCATCAGGAATCTCTTGATTGCAAGCTCTCTACTGTTCCCGTATTGACATTGCGGATCTTCATCGCGGAAAGGAAGCTTGACAACATAGCTACCGTTTTTATCACGGTAGGTAGTTTGTGAATAAATCTCTTCACACCGCAATTCATCTTCTGAAAGAGTCTTCTTCTGAACTCCGGGAATGACAGTCTCTATTTCCCAAAACTTCTTTAGAAGTTCATTGTCATCAGCTTGATTTTGTGAACTGATAGAAACATGATGACAATTGATGGTGTCACTAGTTGAGGAAACACTTCCTGATAAAATCCAGCCAAAAGCTGTATTCTGAGCGACTGGTAGCCCTGGCGGACCTTGAATTAAACCTTCCTTTAAAACTTGGCCATAAGCTTCAGCACCAAGCAAAATGTTGATTTTGTTTGGTGTGTGATATTCTGGGTCAGCTAGGCTAACTACTTCTAGCTCAGGCCAGTCACAAGGAACAACCTTTGCCGATGGTAAAAGTGATGTTATATTGTTGAGTACATACGCATGTACTTGCACACTAAAGTTGCGATCTAGGCGTGAGTGAATAGTCACCGTGACTATGTAATCTGAAGCTAAAGAGCCTTTCTCACCACCTATACCTGATATTATTGACTTGATTGACTTCTTCTTAAGCCCAAGGAGTTGCACTGCTGATTCTGTTATGAATGATGCTTGGGACCCTTGGTCCATTAACACTCTCAGCAGTTGTGTTGAGCCATGCATTGTCTGTGCTTCGACAAGTGCCGTGGCTAACAAGACTTGCGTCCCTACTGATGACTCCTTTGAAAAATGTGACGTTACGTTTAACGTTGATTGTCGGCCTTCTGATAACGTTGCTTGATTATTAGACACTGATGATTTTACGTTGGCAGATTCAATGGCAGTGTCTATTACTGCTGATGCAGACTTTGGGTGAAGCAACGAATGATGACGTCTCTTGCAAATATGACAGGATGTGCTCTGGCGGCAATGTCTGACGGAGTGGTTTGATCCTAAACAATTGAAACATAGACCCTTGTTCTGAACAAAACTCTGGCGCGAATCGTGACTCTCCTTTGCAAAAAGCTTACAATATGCAATCTTATGATACTCATTACAAAATGAACATGAATTGGTTACATTAGCATTGTTGCCATTTTTGACAACATGATGCACATGGTGCCGAGAAGACGATGGTTTGCTAATGAATGTTTTGGGTTTGGTGGATTTAGACTCATTCAAAAACTCGAGTGCTCTGAACCGTGCCTCCAGAAAATCTTCGAATTGCGCGAGTGTGGGTATTTCATCATTAGTACTTGTTTGCATTTCCCACAGTTTACGTGATTCTTCATCTAATTTAGCGCTTACTATGTAAATGATGATGACATCCCAGGAAGTCACATCAATTCCTAGATTTTTGAGGCCATTGAGACACTCCATAGTGGTGTCCAACAAACCCTTTATGCCATCTGAGGTCTCTAACACATTAGTTTGACTCAGAAACCGTTTTAACAAAGAATTTGATAAAAACCTTTTGTTATTATATCTAACAACAATTAATTCCCAACATTCCTTATAATTGGTTGATGTGATAGGGATGTGGCGAACAAGTTGCTCAGCCTCACCGGTTAACAAACCTTTCAAGTAGTGCATCTTCTGCACATCATCCAATGTGTTGTTGTTGTGGATTAATGAACTAAACAAATCTTTAAAAGTGGGCCATTCTGAATATACACCAGAAAATTTTGGAATCTGTATTTTTGGCAGTTTGACACTACTGACACGCTTGACTGACTGATCAACTACCAGCTGCACTGACTTTAACCTATCTAAAACATCGATTAAATCACTCTTATGATTTAGATACAGTTCCTCAGATAATTCATAAACATTGTCCGTGAAATACGGGTCTGTTTCATGCAAAGCCGCTTGAATTATAGACGTGTGCGTAGACATAAAGCCATTCCATATAGTTTCTAATTGATCCAATCTGGCTTGTACATAAGAACGTGTGATGCGTTCTTTGGGTGACTTTCTATAATTTATTATTGCCCTTTCAATGATTGTTTTTTTATTTAATTGTAATCTATACATCTGATCCATTTTGATCAATAAATACAAAACCTTTACAAATAATTTTTAGGACGAAATTTACTAAGTCTATGGAACCTTGTCACAATTATATTTTTACGATGAGAATTTGCTAAGTCTCGGATTGATACAGAAAATTTTACAAGTGTGTGGAACCTTGTCGAAGTGAAAAATTCTCAAATCGGCCGTAGGTTCCCCGTTTCTACCACTTATTTCTAAATTATTCTAAGTCCTAAACTAGCATGCAAATATTTAAAGTCCCTAAATTCTGTCACTGTCAAATTCACTTAACACTTTACTCTTGAATGAACGATCACTTTGAATGAATTAAATTGTACTCACGATTTCTTTGCACTTTACTTTGATTCCGATTGCAGCGCCCTCAAGCGCCAATCTCGTTCACTTCTGTTTAACTCCGATCGAAGCGCCCCCTGGCGCCAACCACAGTTCTGCTCCAACTTGAGTCGATTTCCGGTTGATTTCTTGCCCCGCCGTTGAGTTGTTCCCCCACTGCCGCCCTTGGGTGGCCAGTAGTTGAACCACTTTTGCTGTTGACTTCCAACTATTGCCTCCGGTGTAAGAGGCTGGAAATCCTCCGGCGTGCACTACTTTAGCGCCTGCTATAAGTGCCGGTAATCTCCTCCAAAAAGACCGTCACGTGTACCACAGATCCTGCTGGATCCGGCTCGAATATGGTTGAGAATTCCTTGGTCCGAATGAAACACCACGTGTATGGGTAGGAATCTGATTTATTAAAACAACTAGACAGAGTATGTGATATCGGCGACCAAACGTTTGCGCGTTTTAAGCTTGGTCAACGCCATCTAGTTAATTTCTTACGAACTAATTATAAACGAAACCGACACCATATCTTAAACTTATGAATGTATGGCTAATTAGCTTATGCAACTGATTTTATTTTTAATAAATTGTTTGTAATCATACTTGAATAATGAAGTTTGCTGAAATTCGCGGTTAAAACATTGATAAATTAAAAAGTACTTACATAGGGTATACCTACCTATCTTGTTACTAATTATGAAATGAGAAATAAAACACAGATTATAAATAAAATTGTTCAAAGATAAGTTTTTTATTTAAAATGACAATCATCTAGGAACAGCAGTAACTTCTTAGCTTACCAAGGTAACAACTAAAGTTTTTATCACAATTGTATAGGAATCAGAAATTAAACAGTCTTATTATTACGTAGCTTAGTCTTATTATCTGAAATAATTATTTTCATTCTTCATCATTTCTAAACGTTAACATTTATGTATATAAAGACTGTACCTACTTTTTAAAAAACAAAAGAAAAATCTGTTCAATTACAAAAAAAAGGTTTATCTATAGAAACAAACAAAAATAATTTTATTTAAAAATAATCACAATAAAAATGTAAATATTTACGAGCGTTTCTTTGGTTTTCATTTCTTTACTTATTTTATTCTATATTTTTTTGTAACTTTCTCTGTAGGAATCAAAATCAAAAACATCTCTCGTAAAAAAAAAGTTAAGAAGTATTCTTACCTAGGGGTAATAGATACTATCCCTAGTTTCTCTTCAATAACAAAAATAATTTGTATCTCCTATGACAATAATAAATTGTAGTTCACTACAGTAACAAAACAATTCTTATAATAATGAAAATTATAAAAATAACATTATAGTTAAAATTTAATCAATCTTTTCCTTCTTACTTTCTATTTATTTTTACTTAAACACTTGTTATTTCCCATCAGACATAATGAAAAGTGCTTGATTTGGCAGGTCTGTTTCGTCTTCAATATCAGTATCGATCAGTGTATTAGTATAAGATCCCGCCATAGAACGACCTTCACCGAGCTGGTTAATGGATGAAAAGTATTTTATATTTAATTAAATACGTCAATAAATATATTGCAAATGGGTTATCTACAAAAATTCAGTCCGGAATATTATTGATTAAAAATTTTAAAAATATTTGTTTAAATTATTTTTTTATGAAGGTTTTAAATACGACCAGTAACGACCAGTGTTGTAAGTTACAAGTTTCTATGTCTTATAGTTTAGAAATGCAGGGGGGGGGACCAACTTTTTGCCACTTTGGCGGGCTATATTTCGCAAAGTATAGACTTTATAAAAAAGTGATGTATGAAACTTTACATTCATTTTAAAAGACCTTATACAACGATACCCCATAATTGTCTACTAACCAAACCAGTGAGAAGTAAAAAAATATTTTTTTTCAAATTGTTAACTAATCATATTCTGGACTAGATTTTTTTAGGCAACCCATTTGCAATATATTTTTTGAGATATTTAATTGAACATAAAATACTTTTCATCCATTAACCAGCTCGGTGAAGGTCGTTCTATGGCGGGATCTTAGACTATATCTTTGTCAGTATTGCTGGATGGTAGGTTGATATATTCTGAATTTAAAAACTGTGTATTTTCTTGAATAAAAGAGTGTCATGCCACTTCAATATGGGGTATTCAATACCTTTTGAAGGTCAAACGAGGTACAAATAATGGAACTATTTTTTATAAGTTCTCTATGACATTCTAACCTTTTCTTTGAGGCATCTTTATCTGCCAAATGCTGCTTCATTTCTTCATTATCAGTTATATCTTTGCCTTCAAAACGTAAACATTTAAGACATTTGTCTTTTTTCGGAA
This sequence comes from Agriopis leucophaearia, assembly GCA_949125355.1. Lineage (NCBI taxonomy): Eukaryota > Metazoa > Arthropoda > Insecta > Lepidoptera > Geometridae > Agriopis > Agriopis leucophaearia. Next base: position 16,808,630 of record OX421266.1, on the reverse strand, counting down.
CATGGAATCCGATATTGAACTCATCAGTAAAAATTTCACGGAAAATCCTCTCACTTACGTAATCAACCTCTTTGCTGGCTTGATTTTCTTTATAAATGCGGTAAAGATTTTTTATGTTTTTAAATTCTACTGGCAGGTATAATCTCGTACTATCCTTCCTACAGTAATGTGAAGGAAGTGCTGATAATTGTTTTATAAAATTTACAGCTGAGGCCTTGACTGTGTCAGATGTCTTATTTTTTGGAATACCTCTTCCTCTTGATTCAGTTTTTGCTGATCCCATTGATGCAAATATCCAGAATTTTTAGCAAAAATTGTTGACATACAAGGCGGCGACCCTCTCCATCGTTAATAAAATATTTAAAAGTATTGTCTCTTGAATTACTCTCTTTTGTTCTTTTTCTTTCAATTTCTTCTTCTGACGACATTCCTACTAGCCAATCTTTTTTTCTTTTAGCGGACAAGGCCCAAAAATGTTCAAATAATTCTTTTCTTCTTTCTTCACTACTCTCGGCACAATTATTCCCACATTTTCTTCCAACGCAAGGGTTTTCATGTACTTTTTTTTCTTGAACGATTGATCCATCTTTTTTTGTATATTGCTGGCCATATTTTTTCAATTGGTTATTAAGTTGTTTTTTGTTCTGTCTCTTTTTTCATATACCATCTTCACCAACTGTTGTCTATTGTGATTTTTTCTTCTTTTTCTTCTGTCTTTTTGTGGGATTATCAAGTTCACTTTCGCTAGAAGATTCGTCACCAGTCTCTTTCCACGACGAGGAATCCCATACGAAATCTTCCTGATCAGATAAAAAAATCCACATAACTTTTTTTCGTCACAGTCTGTTTTCTTTTCTTTTTTTTAGGTTGTGGTTCATCATTGTCAGAAAAACTCACGCGGTCTATCGCGATGGCACCAAAATCATTGTTTTAACCAACGTCTTATTAGTCAATCCATATAAAATTTTGATTGTATTAATGTATATACTATTCTTATTCCGTTTAAGATAAACTGTTTAAAGTACTAGAACTTTACTTTTGTTATAACTGAAACGACACTACAAATCAAATATTGAATAAGAAAAATAGGTTTAACCATAATCTTTAAATGTTTACTGTTGAAAGCTAAATGGTTGAAGTGACATCATCTAACATTTCACGTACAGAGCTAAATGTATGGACCGACACTGGGTATGAATTTGACAAAGAGGCTAATTGTATGAAGCGACATTTCTACATATTTAAAGGGTAAAGCTAATTGTATTAAGCTACACTGGATAAGAATTTAACAAAGAGGCTAATTGTATGAAGCGATATTTTTGCATATTTATAAGGTCAAGCTAGATGCTTTGACGTACGTTGCTGTAAATTTTTGTTCCAGGAAAAAAAGTTTAAACGGCTGTCTGGTATTTGGTAGTGAGCTTATGTACACAGTTCCTAAATTTGTCAGTATTTTGTGTCGCTTCATACATTGCAGTCCAAAAATGGGCCCAAAATGCGGTTGTATGAAGCGACAAAAAAGTGCTCCGATCGTCACCAAACCCAGCTCAAACGACGCAGAAAAATTCGCTGATTCCAAATATGTATAAAAGTCTGTATCGCCCAGAGTGTCGCTTCATACAATTAGCCCGGAACCCGTCGATATAATTGATTCCATTAATACTGACACATAATTCAGTTTTAACAGTAGGTATAACATGCTACCATACGAAAGCAATTCAAACAAAATTATAGAGCAATACGATAGAGTACTGATAAGAATGAAATGCCTCTAAAAGTTTTCTACTATTCCGAATTGTAGTTTCAAACAAAAAATTCTCAGGTGACATTACATTTTTATGTTATCTACAATAAATGACAATAATAAATATCTAGGACATTTTTGGACACATGGTCATCTGAACCCAAACTAAGCAAAACTTGTAATATGTACATATATATTTTTAAATACATACTTAAATATATATTAACACCCAGGCATAGAACAAACACAAATGTTCATCACACAAATGTTTGTCCTTGATGGGAATCAAACCCACGCCCCCAAGCACAGAAGTTAGGTTCACTACCAACTGAGCCACCAGGGCAGTCAACAGTAGAGTGAGAGAAGTAGAACAGAAGAGTGATGGAGTTTCTCTGAATTGTTTTACAGCAATCCTCAACACTCAAGCGATGATGCATAAGCGGTAGCATGTTCACTTTACAATCTGACGGCACCGGTTCGATCCTTGGCATTGCATAAGTGATAAATTAAGTACCTGAAATAAATTATGTACAGTTTCGATGCCATTGCTTAAAATAGGTGAAGGTAACATCGTGAGGAAATCGATGTGCCTAAAAACCTCAAATGTTTTAAGATATAATTTGACAGTCACTAACATGCACTGGGCCAGAATGGTAGAGGGCCCATCCTCTCTCTTTGAGAGAATACCTGAGTCCCAGCAGTGGAAACATGATAGGCTTATGACGATGATCTTCATTATCAGCCAGAAGACATGCACTGCTGAACATAGGCATCTCCTTTTGACCTCCACACTGAACGACAGACTGCCACCTGCATCCACAGTTGCCCGCGACTTTCATAATGTCGTCAGTCCATCTAGTGGGAGGTCTATCTATGCGTCTTCCAGTTCGTGGACTCCATTCAAGAACTTTTTCCCCCTCGTTTTATTTAGTAAGTTTACTATATTGTCTAAGATACTACTCGTAAGTTACAATGTATTTGTATAGCTTTGTTATGTTCTTAAAAGTTTATTGACACGACAGGCAAAAACAGAATTTATTTATTAAACGAGGAAAATAAGGGCTCAGACGCAGCTGAAGCTTATTAGCGTTCGTTTATTCCCTATTATTGCCAAAACTTCTTGACTTTTCTATGTAGTGACGACATTCACGGAATATCAAGACAGAAACCCAGACAGCATTTTTACGTGATTTAAACGTGCCATTTTCGTCATTTTTACAAAGTGATTTTAACGGCATTTTATGACGTCAAAATCACGTATCTGGTAAATGTGCATGATACGTTATTTTATTTTTAACTTATGTAAATAATAAACGTGCATCATCAGTAATCTGTTCATTTTCAAGGTATATTGAATAGGTATTATCTATAGGTATTAGCTTATTATTTGCGTGCTTCATCTTCTATCACATCGCCACTTAAAAGTTGGTTGTCAACGCAGACCTATACCCAAAAAAACAGTAAGTAGGTAAATGAGAAAAAAACCGACAATTACAATCTTAACTTTTTCACTATTGTTATTAATGTTGAAATGTGTTTTCTTGTTCGTATGTTCCACTTTTATGCAGCATCAGAGCAACAAAATGATTTTATTTTTGCGTAGAGATAGATGGAGGGCCGGGCATATAATATTCCGAAAAATTTACGGTTCTTGTGAGATTACCCCCGTGGGTGAAACCAGGGATTGCAATACTGAAACTTTTGGATCGTCCTTCATACTTTACTCTCGGGATATTAAGGTGAAGAGAGCGACGGAGTGGTGCCCCATAAAAATAAAAAAACATGAGAGGCATACTTTAAAACAAACACATCAGTCTTGAGACTGCACGTCAGAACTAAAAACTTAAGTAGTAATTCACCTATTGTACAAGAGATGGCGCTGTATTTAAATACACGGTACAGCGTGACGATGCCGTAAGTTTCATGATTTTTGTTTCACCCAAAAAGTGCTTAACGTGCACGCGTTGGTGTTGGTGTTAGTGCTCTGCGTTGGCGTTGGCTTTGGTGTTGGTGTTGGCGTTGGCATTGGCTTTGGCGTTGGCGTTGGTGTTGGCGTTGGCATTGGCGTTGGTGTTGGCGTTGGCGTTGGCGTTGGCGTTGGCTTTGACGTTGGCGTTGGCGTTGGCGTTAGTGTTGGTGTTGGTGGTTGGTGGTGGTGTTGGTGGTTGGTGTTGGTGGTTGTGTATGTGTCTTGTAATGCCTCTCCCCAATAGGGCGCCACTCCTGCGCTCCTTTCACCTTAATATGTAGTACATTACCAGCGACAACAGAAATATTTATGGACAAACGTTAAAATGTGCATACTTGAGTCCATAAATACTTATTTGCCTCCAAGGGTTGGATAGAACTTTTCTGATACATTGCGAAATATGCATTTTGGGATAACTTCACATTTCATTAAAAGTTTCTTAGCAATCAGACTAAAAAATATATGAGCCAATCACAGGACAGTATATTCTGCGAATGTCATTTTTTTACATCTAACACAACCTTTCTGCATTCGCCTCTTTTTAGTGGAAAAACATTATCACAATTTTTGCATATTGAAATATTGTGCGAACTTACAATATTTTAGAGAAGACAATCATTCTAGAACAATTACTTCAAGGTCTTGGCTCTAAATCCATATTTCAAATTAAATATTCAATTTATAATCTTCAAATTAAGAACACATCAAAAAACTTATTTGATTCTCAAACATTAGACTCGTAAAATCTAAACAAATGTAAAAAGGAAAAAGTATGCAACACATTGTACAAATTAATCGAGAACTGCAGTGCTCTGAACCTGTCAATTTGAATATTTCAGAGACAAAATCTGAGTTGTCCTTTAAAAATGAAGCGCTTTCAGCTGCTGGATTCCGGCCTAACTCACTTACGCTACGCTGCTCACTTTGACGAGACAGGTTTGTAACTGCAGACTTTGAAACAGAAATAGATTCTGACCCAGCGAAAAGAACGTAGCTTTTGAGCAGAAATTTGCTGTTTCAAAAATCGCAATGTAAGAGGCGGTGGAATGGTCGGTGATTTTAAGAAATACCCAATGTTCCGCATTATACTAAGGGTCATTGCCCACTATATTCTCTCGGCGTAGAAGCGGTCAGGGAAAAGCCAAGTCTCCTCAGCTTACCGTTTGTTTGATATTGTCTCGCCTCGATTCGAAGCCACTTCGTGCTTCCGCCACTAGTAGTCGTCTTCCGTCGTACTTCCCAAGGCAGACTCTTTGGCAGAGTCTGCCTTGGGAAGTACCACACCTTTGCCAGTTGTTCAACCGTTACTACTGTGTTCCGGGTTTAAGGGCAATGTTTCCAGCGAAATTACAGGGCACACAGAGATTTGACATCTTATATCTCGGGGTGAAGAACGCAGTGCATTGTCATACAGGGTTTTGATTTGTTCAAAATTCTGAGTGGCGTTGAGCTGTTTTGGGCAAGCGTGAAGAGCCATTAGGCGCGTACTTCGCTCGTCTCGTCACTCAGTATCATAAAAATAAAAAACTTCTCTACTGTTTTAGACTCTAGTAAATAAGCCAGAATCATGAACCTAACCTGTTAACCGTTTTTTTTTTTGTTTTAATGCGGCTGCTTTTATTGACTGTCGGTTAAACTGACTAAGATGATGGTGAGTTTAATAACTTCAATGAACTTACTACTATACTACATTGTGATAAAAGCACAAAATGGTAGAAAAAACTTCTCTAGCGTAATTATTATATTACAGTAACGCAAAATTATTATTACATAACTTAAACATATTTTAGTGATAAAACGAATCAAAATCTACGTAATAATAAAATGACGACAAAAAGTCATTTATTTTAATAGAATGGAAAACAAGCAATGTCTCCACCTGATGGTAAGCGGTAATCGTCACATATAGACACCTGCATCAATGTATTGAGTATGCTTTGCCAGCCTGGAGAGATATTTTTTGATACCTCTAAATGCTCCATGTTGAAGCTCGGCGGAAATGCCTTTGGGAGAAAACATTCTACACTTTGCAAGTCCGTAGGAGAAATATCATCATCATAAATCATTTATTTGGCGAAAGAGTTACAAAAACATTGGACTATTGGATTATAAAATATCAAATATGCCACAAACAAATATGAGCTTCGGATCCCTAAACTAACGTGTGTGTGTGTGTGTATTTATTTGTGTATGCGTGTGTATGTTGTGTGTCAGAGTGGGTGTGTGTATGAATATGCAGAAGAACCAGACGGTGTGGGTTTTCCAGCTTTTAAAAATATGTGTGTGTGAGATTTTTTACGGTGTACAGATGTGCGGTAGTGGAATTCCGACGCGCGAATGTGACATACCTATTATAATCTAAAATGCAGTTCTAGAAATCACAGTATAACAAAACAGTGCAAGCGGACTAGAATTCTATCTTGACTCTAACTACCTAAAGTTTTGAAGCGCACTTGTTAACTAGGGTGCTCATTGGACTTAGAACCAACTTTCAAGTTAGAGGTATCAAAGCTTAATACCTATCGCAGAGAGTTTGAGCCTTTGAATCTAAGAAAACTAATTAAAGATGATACATGTTTTCTTGTATTTGTGCTAGTACTATCATATATCTAAGTTTTTAAATAAAACTAAACGATATTCGACATGCAAGCATATATTAATTACACTTGTTTATTAGTCAAAAACAAAAACATTATGTTAAAAATATATAATTAACATCAGGCCTCCTCCCATTCACAAAAAATAAACACCCAAAATATATGCCCTGTTTTAATTATAAGGAGAGTAAAAAAATTTCAAAACATTGCATGTTCATTCAGTTCTGAACTGGTTTTATGAAAAGCTTCAATTCTCTCTAGATACTAGTTATAAATTCAAGAGATTTTAAATAGCTAAAAGGTCGTTAAGCTTTTCGTATAAAATTATGATCTTAACAAAGAAAATTCTTTAAATATTGTGAACGTAGTTTAAAATTTTAATTTTTACCGCATAAACATATGCGGGGCTAATATAAAAACATTATACCTATAAGCGCTTCTCCACCAACTCGCCTTTTGGTAAGTAGTGGTTGAAAATGGAGCATGCAGACTTAGGGCCGATTTCACCATCAAAGTGAACGCGATCAACGCAAAACTAAACTGGTATAAAGTGGCTTATTGAGTTCAAAACGTCAATTTGGGTTTCACCAACATAAACTGATCGCAGTTAAGTTTGATGGTGAAATAGGCCCTTAGAATATACCTATTTAAACTGACTTTGAAAATGTATCTCTACACTAGACTGAATAAAAATACCTGTATCGCTCAGGAAAAACAAAGAAGCCGGCAGATTGTTTAATTCCTTGTCTGCACTGATACGAAATACTTAAAATCAAAACGTTTGGTACGTCTCCAAGGAAAATCCACAATGTACCAATGTGTGGGTGGTACTGGGCTCACTTTGGTGATGTTACGATCAGCTAGCTATGGTACGACCCCTACGACTAAAGAATAAAGTAGTCTAGAGTCATTTTTTAAGCGTTATTTATGGAATATTTTTTAGTAAGTTACAAAATGAATAGAAAGAAAACCTTGGGAAATTACGGATGATAATTGCTATATGAAAATAGCCACTATTATATTTCTAGTGTTGAACATAGGCCTCTCCCTTTGACGACCACACTGAACGGCACCACCGCCTTCGCATAAATTAGGTACAGTCTACTTGGCTTTTTGTACATTATTTTCCAGGATTTTATAAATTACGGATCACGGAGCACAATAAGTATTTGTAAGATTTTTTAACGCTATCTGACGCCTACACCAAAACAAGCGACCTGTGAAAGGGCTTTGTTATTTTGACCTATTACAAAAATACTATACATTAATAGGTTAGAGGTAAGAATAGGTTAAGGGAGATCGTTTAGAAATTCGTTTCTGAAATCAGTTTGTATTCCAATTGTGCCTCATCGTTACGAGAAACGATGAAACGAGGAGAAGGAGATAGGAGAAAGGAAAATCACTGAAAGCGAGAGTCACTTAGAGAAAGAGTAGAGTGAGTTTGCCATGCTATGGCACTCCCTGTTATGAGACGCACTATAGTAGGAGATGTAGGGAGAGTTCGACTTGCCGAAAACCATTCGAAGCCTTGGTCTTAAAGACATGATTGAATATGCACCTAATGGGCAAGCGTGCTCTATCTTAGACCGCATCGTCACTTACCATCAGGTGAGTTGTGTCCAAACCCTTTATATCATTAAATTTTTTTATAAGTACCTTGTTGAAATAAAAAAAACTACAAAATATTATTTACATGACACGGAAATTACTTACGTATGATTAAGCCGGGTACTCCAACTATAGTTTTAACCACATCCAGCGGTATTTTTCACGGTGAATGCGTATGGGCAGCTGCGTCTCGTTTTCCGCAACAAAAAACCGCTTGAAAAAGACTGCCGAATGCGGTTGAAATTATAGTCAGAGTAACTGGTTTAATCATGAGTGAATAATTCCCATATCATATAAATAAAATATGTGAAAACCACGACAGTTTTCATATTACAAATATTCTTGTTATGACATGATATTTTTTATGAACTGAGTAGAGCAAGTTGCTCGCTTGATACTTTTACTTGATTTATTTTTTCTAACGTTAATCTAAACCAACTAGGGAATGAAGCTTGTTAACGTCAATTTGTTGTCCTTGAAGACGATGATGCTAAGTAGATTGTCTTTCTCATTTCGCGGATGAAATAAACCCATAAAACTCGCATGATTGGCACATGACAGCGATGGAGTAGGCGGTACGTACGATATAATATACTAACAGGGAAAATGCGAGGGCGGTAAATCTATCACTTGCCGACAAACCTACCTACGTACTCATTTTTCCAATAGCATGGGAAAAATCATTTCAGAAAAACCAGTATGTTTGCTAATCCCACTAATATTGTAGTTGAAATATTTTTACAAGTTTTTATTTAACTTGCAATGGTAGATTGTTTGTTTAAGTAAAATCCAGCATGCTGAATTGGAACCATTTTCTCTTATAATATGGAGTTGAATTTTTACATGTTGGTTCAGTTCCGATGACGATGCATTTGGACGAAGACTACGGATATAGCTTTTAGATCCTCACGCAAGTTTTGATGAATAGGTATTACACTGAAGTATATCGGGCACCAGCTAGTCTTACGTTAAAAAACCCGGTGAAAGCAGTGAGATGTAATAGGCGAACAACACTGCTTTAAAAACTAACTACGGTTTGCCGCCAATCATGGTGATCGACTGGATTCGGCTTTTTTCGGCTTTAATCGTTGATTATGCTGCGAGCTCTTTCATTCTCCTATTCAAGACAATCTACATATCTCGCTTATCTAAATCATAGTGACTATAGCCGCCTAAGATTTTTTTAAACTGTTACTAAAAAAATACGGTACTTATGCGTGAAATAAAACATTATATCTTGTCTCCCACAATAGTGCGTGTGTAGTTTTTGCGGTTCATCAAGACACAGAAACGTATTTTATTACAATTATTTTTGCTAAAACACTTTAATTAGCTGCGATGTGTTGCCGAACACTCGGAATTCGTGACTGAGAGACAGCTGCAACGATTACAGTAAATACGGTAATGTACCTTGCATTCGTCTATTCAATATGGTGGCGGGCATAACTTATCTACAGGTAGGAAAAATATCTTAGGGTGAAAGTGAACGGAATTCGTGGCTTGTTACAATTTTATTGCAGCTGTCAGAGCAAATAAACGCTTGGACCGAGTCTAAGTAGTAAATTTCGCTAACGAAGACGAACAGATCACAATGAGCGTCTATAAAAATGATTGTTATTATGAAAGCTGCTTTATTTATAGAAAACTGCAAGATATGAAAGTGAAAGAGTTTGCTAGCAACCTCAACTTTGCTATTGTACTCTACGAAACAGATATAACGAGTGCCCACAGAAAATCAGAAAATAGCTTCATTGAAAAACGAAATAAGTTCACAGCGAAATTGTCTCTTAATTAAAATTCGAGAACAGATTCGTTTATTAATTTAGGGAAGCGGAAAGCTCGATAGAGTTAATCGAATGGATTATTCGATTATTTTTTCAATCGATTATACCGAACCTGTGGTCGCGAATGCAGTGCCAAACAAATAAAGTGTGTGATTTGGCTTGGTTTCCAGTCAGTATTCCCGAAGCGAGATTTTTTATTTGAAGCTTTGTATATAGCTCGGTTCGAAACGAATCGACGTTGGATCGAATGCAATTTTGTGTTTGTGGCGTACTTAACCTAGTTTATAATGCTATACGTACCTAGTACAATGATAGTACCTATTTAGGGCTGACACAGAACAACTTTGAATTCAAAGTTGTTCTGTGCAATTCTATTTAAGTATGTATTTAAAAATATATATGTATGTATATCAGTCTCTGGCAGCCATATTACAAGCTTTGCTTAGTTTGGGGTCAGATGACCATGTGTGCAATAATGTCCCAAAATTATTTAGTTACATATGTTATCCGGGATTTCTAATCTTATCCTTTCTATAAAATTACAAATAGATCATATTATATATTAGCCATACTTCAGAAATAGATGGAAAACGTGATAATTGCCTGTAATTTTTGAGGGTTCTGTCCCATTGTCACAAAGTCAGGATCCGAGACCTTGTGATGGAATCATCATATCCGGACTTTGCAAGTTGAAATAGCAATGGGCTGGCCACATCGCTCGAAGAACCGATAACCGATGGGGTAGAAAACGTAAGTGAGTAGAAAACTGATGACTGACGACATTGTGAGAGTTGCGGGCATCCAGTGGATACAGATTGCAGGATGTCGTTACAGTATAGATGTTAAAGGGAAGGCCTATGTTCAGCACGGTCTTTCTTATGGCTGATGATAATGATGATCATTAGAACAATGCGTTAGACTTCAACTGTTCTTTTTTGTGTATTATGCGATATCTCTGGCGATTGTGAAACTATTTTAATGATTATTTTTTCTTTTGAATACGTCATATTATATCTCAAAGTTTGGTCTAAAATTAAAAGAAATGTTCCACTTTTAACCCTCTTCTACCTCTAATTATGAAGAATATGAAACTTATATCGTTTAGTCAAGGTTCACAATACACAAAGTCGTAAAAGTATCGACGGCAATCATACTACCAAAGTCCGGTAAGCATGCCATGCTCCAAGGTATACGTAACAAACCTGCCACTACCCTAATGACCTCCTAAAATTACGAAGTGCTACTAAATTATATCGGCTTTGTGCTCCGAGGGCGTATAAGCCAGCACATTTATAAAGCCACCGCTGGAGGTAAGAATGCACTAGAATACACTGGGCGCGTTCCGACGCGACTACATACGAGTACTAATGGAAGTTGACTACGACTCGTACGCAACTTCACTTTTTTTTTGTAGTGTAATTTTAAGTATTGTTGTGTACAAACACAATTGCAATAAAAATTAAATTACATTGCACAATACTTAAAAAAAAAAAAACCTTCGCGCCAATCAAGTAGCTTAGATATTAATGTAGAATAATACGCTACTTTAAACAAAATTTCATTCAAATCTGTTCGGTCAATACAGAACTGAGTTTTGCATTTATAATTTTAGGGTCATAGTGTCATTGCGTCAACACTTTATACTGTGTCGCACCGCGCAGCGTAGTTCACCCTAGTGCTGTTTCACCCTTATAAAGCCAGCGCTTACTCTACTGAGGCTACTTTGTTATGAACATGCGGGCTGTACTTGGTGACACTGAAAGGGTCACCATAATCGTACCTACGCTTGGTGTTGGCATACGCTTGCTTTAAAAGCTTTCCTTTCAGACGTGAGGGATTTAATTTTAGAAGAAACTGATGCTTTTAACGTAAGTTCAAAAAGACACACGTGTTGTATTCGTTTACGTATTGTTTTAAGTTTTGTCGAGTATTAAATGACTGTTTTAACCAATTTAAAAAAGGGAGGATGGTTCTATGTTCAACTGTTTGTTATGGTAATATTCACCTATTTCTCCACCAACTGTTTTTTTTAATGCCATAGGTGGACCGCCTGATGGTAAGCGATCACCGTCGCCTATGGATACCTGCAACACCAGGGGCGTCACAGATACGTTGCTGACCCTTAAATACTATATTAACAGCCCTTTTGAAGAACCCCATATTAAAGCTACTCGGAAATGCCGTAGGAGGGGGGAGCTCATTCCACATACTGCAGGTGTAAGGCAAAAAGGAACGCGTTAAACCGATTTCAAAAGTTTTTCTTTTGTTCGGTAGGGTGTACATCCAATTTGGTCCCATTGTCACCAAGTCAGGATCTGATGATGGGATACTAAGGAAATCGAGGGCAACCCTCAAAGTTTATAAGCACTTTTTACGTTTTTCATATATTTTTGAAGTTGGTTTTTAATGGGATCCACTTATTATTAGGGTTTTTCTGTCTGTATGTCTGTCCGTTCTTTCGTCTGTCTGTCCTCCTTATTTTTTTGAACCTGCTTACTTGTAGAGTTAGAAAGGCAAGTGCATGTAACAAAATTAAATTTTACACAATTACAGTGTGAGTATAGATTTAATTTTAAAAGTATAAAAAAGTAGGTATTCGAGTGGCTCTGGTACATGTGAATTAATGGGGATATAATTATTTTTTTCGCTGCACCCTCTCGCGTGGAGTATTGTTAAATAGGCCTTTTAAAATGTAGGTAAGATTTATACATCACTTTTTTATTAATTTTTATTTTTGTGAAATATGGTCTGCCACAGTAGCAAGAAGTTGGTCCTCTGCCTTGCATTTCTATACTATTAGACATAGAAACTTGTAATTTAGCTGATACGTCATATTAAAAACCTTCATTCAAAATTTAGAACAGGGTCGATAGTTTTTGAAACCAAAAAAAATAGTAGTAGGATGAAACCCATTAGAAAAGGAGGGGAAATGGAGATAAACCATTTTTTACCCTTCAACCCCCCCCCCCCCACTTCCCGAATTCAGATCGCCCGTAATTTATTTTTCCTTTCATTTTTATCATATTCCCCTCCTTTTCTAATGGGTTTCATCCTACTACTATTTTTTTTTACTTTTTACCATTTTTGAAGGCTTCGACCCTGGTCTAATTATTTCAAACATAATCTGATTATGACTTTTTGGGTAACAGCGATAAAACTGTAATAAATTCAAGGCGTTCTAATTCAAAGGTCATCGAACTTTTTGTTCATTCTTATTCTTAACAAAAAAATAAATATCTTAAGCAGTTTTATTTTTTAGTAAATCATATAAAGTATATACTTATATTATGTTGGTATGATGCACCTCTGAAATTTGGAACTCTACAGTGTTTTGTTCATTCAAATGTTTCTGTAACCACCAATTTCTGAACTATTAATTACTCTTACCATCAGGCGAGTAGGTGGCCAAACGTAATCTATTCTATATAAAAAATAAAATAAAACTATGATTGTAACCACAATTATAATTATATATATTGACTCTGGCTACAAAAAACGAAGCCTTAAGCTTGCACCGTCGCGCTCTTGGCCAATTATTTGGAAGAATTGTTTTTTTTTTTCAATTCTCTTACAATAAACCTTTGCCACGTAACCCTAAAAGATAACATGTACTCCTGATTATTTCAAGGGTGACTTATAACAAGTTTCTTCAGATATAGCCCTGTCTTTTGACCTTATAAAATCTCGAGAAACCAAAAGTTTTCTGAATTAAGGCGGGTCAGAAAGTTGGTGAAACTTATGTACCTACAATGGAATAGATTTGACCCTTAAAATGTTCTATCCACTCGCACATACTCAAAACTTCGTTGGGTGAGGCTCAAGATACTATTGTTAACTTCTTAACATTTATCAACTACTAATATCCCTTAGATAATAATCATCATTTAATTATGAAAATGCGAAGATATATATATATATAAATGAAATTTATATATATATCTGGGACATTCTGGGACATTATTGCACACATGGTCATCTGACCCTAAACTAAGCAATGCTTGTAATATGGCTGCCAGAGACTGATATACATACATATATATTTTTAAATACATTCCTAAATAGATATTAACACCCAGACATAGACCAAACACAAATGTTCATCACATAAATGTTTGTCCTAGATGGGAATCGAACCCACGCCCCCAAGCCCAGCAGGCAGGTTCACTACCAACTAAGCTAACGGGGCTGTCGTATATTATGTATGTTCGTGGGGAAGTGTACATGTTTGTTTCGACTCAACTCAGTAAATGCTGAACGAAAATGAAGTTTAGTGTTGTAGACTTTACCTTGTATTATAACAGCTATATTTTGTAGTGGTAGGGGTCCGCCTGGGGAAGTACCACACCTTTGCCAGTTATTCAAACGCCAAGCAGTAATGTGCAAACACTACTGTGTTCCGGGTTTAAGGGCAATGTTTCCAGCGAAATTACAGGGCACACAGAGATTTGACATCTTATATCTCGGAGTGACAAGCGCAGTGCATTGCCATCCAGGGAATTGAACTGTTGAAGTTCAAAACTCTGGTGTTGAGCTATTATGGGCAAGCGTGAGGAGCCATCAGGCAACCGAATTCGCACGTCTCGTCACTCAGTATCATAAAAAAAGCTATTATGTAAGTTAATTTAACTAGATTGATTGATGAAGTAGATTGTAACTATCGGGAACACAACACCCATTCACGCATTCCACAGACTAGCAGTTTGCACAATAAAAGTGGAATCAAAGTGATTCGTACTGGTTTTCGGAATATCAACCATAAAGCAGTGTCAATTTTTCGTGCCCGCTCTTTCAGTTCGATATATAAATGGGCAGGAGGGAATAAGATCATGCAGATCCGATGCACACTCTCGGAAATGTAACCGATAAAAAACTGATAAAGACTGATTTTCTAAATTTTCTAAATTATTGTATGTATTATATTACCAAACTAATTTAGAATAAAGTTAAATATAAACCCATAATATATGAAATAAGTACCTATTTAGGTATCTTTGCAAACTCACAAAATAAATATTAAAAGATGCAGTTTTTATAACACCAATAGCCTAATGAGTCTTACATTACTTATATATGCATATTATTGCAATACATTTATTATTTTATATAATTGTAAAATTAGCTTAGGTAATCACAATTATAATGGATATGACAATAATTATTTTTGTTACCTACAAACCAATATGTATTACTTATTGTTACAACCTCATACGAGTACTTTAACATACAAGTACATTTGTTATACTACAATAAATTCTTATTGTGTGGGTACTTCGTATTTTAAATAAATATCACAATTAAAATGCAAGAAAGATCTACAATATGACTATACATAGATATATAATGACGATCACCTGATTTAACCATGTCTATCTATTTGCAGTTTTGAATGTACACATAATTATTATATAGTCAATATTTGTTAGAATTATACTAAGTATTGTTTTTCGTCCGCTCTAAAGTTTGTAATTCCAAAAACTAACTTACTATTAAGAATATCTTGTATTCTCTCATATAAATGAATGTACAATTCTTAGAGAAAATAAATATCTTAAACCATTAAATCAACTCAAGGATGAAGCAAATGAGTAAAGGCGTTAAGCCAAGCCGAAGATATAATTATTAAAATTATAGGGCCAGTGCTTAAAAATTATCGAAACAAAAGAAGCATTTATTATTTCCTCCCAAAAACCTTTCCACTAAATAAGAAGTATTTAACCACCTACGCTATGATACGAAATGTTCGAAACCAATAATAATATTCTTTCCACTAAACTGGCACAAAAAGCGTCGTTTCCATGCCCATATTTTTCACATGCCATTATATTCTTATCACACTTGGCTTCGTTCGCTGTTTTTTTCGTCAAAACTGAGTTTATGTGAGTGTTTGCGTGCAGACACAAGGAAAGTAACTCAGTTTTATCTGCTTTTTATAGATTTGGGTAGTAGTGATTTTAAGAGCCCTTTTCAACTGTTTTCTGTATGTTAATATATCAGCATATGCAGGGAGTAAAAATGATAAAGAAGAAAATGAACATCGTGACCGTAAGAAAAGTTTTGTAAAAAATATTGGAGCCAGTAGTGCTAAAAGGGATGATGGCAGTAGGGGTTTTGAAAATCACTGGTAGTAAGTGAAAAAAATTAAAAGGGGAGGGTTTTTTAAATCTTTTTCTAGAGTTCCGTACCCAAAGAGTAAAACGGGACCCTATTACTTACCTATTATCCACTGTCCGTCCGTCTGTCTGTCTGTCCATCAGTCACCAGGCCGTATCTCATGAACCGTGATAGTTAGACAGTTGAAATTTTCACAGATAATGTATTTCTGTTGCCGCTATAACAACAAATACTAAAAAACAGAATAAAATACATATTTAAAGGGGGCTCCCATACAAAAAACATGATATTTTTGCTCATTCTTGCTCGATATTGATAACGGCAAGAGATAGACGTTTGAAATTATCACAGAATATTTAGTTGTATATTCACTTTAAAAATAAATTATTAAATCAAAATAAAATTAATATTTAAGAAGGTATTTCCCATACAAAAAACGTGTATTTTTTTCGTTTTTATAGGAAATGGTACGGAACCCTTCGTGCGCTCGTCCGACTCGCACTTAGACAGTTTTTTTTTGTTATATTATTTTATTTTATTTTTTATAGGGGAGGGTTAGCATATTTTGCCTTTGCTCTAGGGTAACAAGTATAAATTATTTTTTAAACCCCTGATATAAGAGTTGTTAAATTTCAAATGGATAAACAGATCTTCTTGAATCATAGATAAGAACACTCTCCATCAAGTCACCTTTCAAACAAACAAAAACTATTAAATCGAAATTGGTTCAGCCGTTTGGGAGCTATGATGCCACACAGACACAAAAATGAACAGAAACACACGTTAAACCTATAACATCCCTATGTTATCGGGGGTTGAAAACTAGTATGAAAACAGGCGACTTTATTGCACACTCTTTATAATAACTGGCCAAGTGTGAGTCGGACTCGCGCACGAAGGGTTCCGTACCATTATCTAAAAAACGGCAAAATAATCACGTTTTTTGTATGGGAGCCCTTAAATATTAAGTACTTTTCATCACTAGTTTACACTAGTGATAATTATTTGATAATTATTTATCAAATAATTATCAATATTAAAAACCGACCTCATCAGAACGGAACCAAATTGAAATGAGACCACACGGGAAGCACCAACTTTCAAATAAAAAATAATCATCTAAATTGGTATTTTTAAAGTCACATTCGGATATTTAAAGTCATAAAAATATACCTAAATTAAAATCAAAACATATAAATAATAGATTTACTTATAAGTTTTAAGTTTTCGTTAAATTTCTGTTTCTTAAGTTGGGAAATAAATAATTTAATATAGACTAATAATTTTAATTTAAGTTTCAAGTAGACTTTGATAAGATATATTGAATCGTAGTCCATAGAAAAATAATAATCTTTGTAATATGACTTCAAAGATGTAGAATCATCCTACGAGCAAGGAAGACAAGATGGCTTACCCATCCTCAAAAAGTCGTTCTCCCTATCCATTAATAATAATCCGTGAGCCATCTCACTAGGACGTCTTCAGGCTAATCCTCCTTAATCTTAATCAAGTGCCTTGCTGACTGCGGACTTTGCCAAAATTATATCCTCTCCATAAACATTTTAACTTGAACTTGGCCTGATTGTGAGTAGCAAGATTAGACGTCAATTGTTTTCAGATACGCTTCCAGTTAATTAAGGTCAAATTATAATGTATATTTCAGTTGTTAATTTTACGTTATTATTTTACTGAAAATGAATAGAAACTGGTATGTATTAGTGGTTCTACCCCTGAAATGCCTTACGCAGTACTTGTATGCGTAAAAAAAAATAGACCCGACTCGCTTTAAGCAGTAATGGGTAAGTGAACGGTTCCTATTCGTCCATTTTTTCCATTTTTATTCGTTCATTTTTAGTCGCGCAACGACAATTTAAGTTCACTCTCTCACCTGTAGCTAGTTTCAATCAGTAGATAATGAAAGCAACTTTACCGCCCATAAGGTTCAAAAAAAGGTGTAAAAATACAATTCAAACAAACAAAAAAACATTCAAAGATTGATTGATTGATTCGTAATGAACTTTTCATATCGAAATTGGTCTCGCTTATGGCAAAACCCCCGTTTTTTTTTTGGTTTAATACTTTAAAAAAAAAACATGCTTATTTCTTAATTATTATTACGCTGGTATCTCAATAAAATAATAATACAGGATCATAAAACTTAATAGAAATTATTAAACAAAGCCTTATGGAATTAGTTATTAGAATAAGTGTAATAGCAAACCGAAACAAAAAAGGTTGCCTTCAATTAGTATTTTCATGTAATGTAAGCTACCATTGTTGTAAAATAAATGAGTAGGTACCATAAATTATACCTAGACTAACGTAAGTAAGTAACTGTAAATTATCTGTGTAATGTATACTTTAGAAGTACGAATTAGTTTTTTGGGAAGTTATGTTGTCCATAATAAAAGTAAAAGATGGATACTTTTAAAGGCTGATTGGCTAGGCCCTAGGCCCTTTTTTTAACGCTTATAAGTCCGTATTTGACCACCAACTCTTCTTTTGGTAAACGACGACGTGGTCAAAGATTGAGCACGCAAACTTAGAAGATTAATTCAGACTCTGGCCTTGAAAAGGCCCAGATTATATTACTCTGAGGAAACAAGGAAGCCGGCAGGTTGTTCCAGTCTTAGATCACCCAGGCTTGGTTCTGCTCTCAACATTCTTGACATTCATGTTAACGATCCCTTAGAAATACATACTTACTGTATTGCTCAGATGAAAATTAAACTTACAGTCACCCTTCCCAATCCTAACACTGATTAATACATAAATACACGTATATGGTTAAAAATCATTAAGAATTGAAACGCGCTACAAAAATTATAAACTTAACAAAGTTTCGGATAATTTTGTACCAACAAAACTCGATATAGATACTCTTGTGTTTTATTTCAACTGGCTTCCAAAACGGAGGTTCTATTTTGACTGTTTTTGTGGGTGTATGTAACGCGGGATATCTTCATCTATTGTGAACCAATTTTAAGTAGTATAGGCTATTAAATTCCAACGGTAGTACCATTTACATTTGAAAAAAAAAAACACCTCAAGGGTGAAAAATTTGGGGATGAATCCTGTTTATTGAACTTTCGATGTAGTCTGTTGTTATTTTTTGTATTATTATATTTCCTACTGTTTTCACAAATATTAGGAAGTTCTGATAATAAAATAAAAAAAGCGCAAGAAACGGCCAATAAATAATATACAATTACACTTTTCAATAAATGGTATGTCATTATGTGAAACTAATAGAATACAATAATGGAATAACTTTTTATATATTTTCGGGTCATACACGTGTAAAATTTGGTCGTCGAGTTGCCTTAGGTTAAAACACTGTTTTAAACTATCACGGTTGTTCACTACAGTTATATGATTATTTACGGGATATTTACCGTGGTAAGGTTGTGGAAGGAGCTCCCGATATTTCGGCGCAGTTACATGCACCATGTTCACGGGAAGAATGACTGCGCCGAAATATCGGGAGCTCCTTCCACAGCCTTACCACGGTAAATATCCCGTAAATAATCATATAACTGCCTTAGGTTAAGTATCTAAACGAAAAGCTCATTTGAAATGTTTATCATAAGAGCACGCTTTCATAGAGACATTTGCTTAAGATAAAAGAAGATTAGCTCAAAGACATCCTGTAGAGATGGCCCGGATTAATTGTAATGGAGGAGAGGAAAGACTTTGAGCCACAGCTTAAGTAAAAGTTGAAATGAGCCTAAATAAGATTATTCTACATAAGTTGTGTGGTACTTTCAGAAACGCATTTTTATGTGGAAATCTTACATCTTATCTTGTATATAAAATGCAGTGTGTGTATTTAATATCCCTATGTACTCCAAAACTGCTGGACCGATTCTGACGGAACATTCAATGGCAAATAGCTGATGTTATAGGGATTAACTTTGGCTACTTTTCATATTATTCTTAATCGCTATTTTTTATCACCATGTGGGTGAAATCGCAGGGCGCAGCTAGTAATAATATTTTGAAGTATATTCTGTTACAAAATGATGATGATAAATTATTGATTCACCGTTAAACTTAACTAGATTATTCACATGTTTTTTTTTTTTAATTTTGTTACATTTACTCGGGTATACTTACTTAACCCTTTCTTTGAGTACCAATGTAGGTACTTACAATGTTCCAAATTCTTTTTTATGTAAATGAATTCAACAATTTCAGAGTGATTATGACATAACAAATAATAATTATAAATAAAAAACTACATAATATAAAAAAAATATGCCATACAATAATGATGTTAAAACTTTTTTCTTATATAAAGATCTATACTTTTTGATACAATTCTATAATTATTTGAATAATTCGTCGCACTAATGTATAATAACCTGGAAATTGCATTCAGTATCCCAAAAACCCGCGTCTCCTATATCAAAAACGCTAAATTAAATTGATCATCGTTACATTGACCATAAAACCCAATTATATTAATATGCAAATACGAAATTAAGACATTAGAAGACGTACTGTAAAGTCAAAGTTCCACTCACCGTAATCCGAATCAAACATTCCGCGTTAATCGTGAAACACATCGTCCACACGCACAGCCGTAACTATAAACACAACAACGCCAAAAAAACTCCAAAAATTCTAAACCGTTCCCTATTACACACTTTAAATCAATAGCACTCGTTACTCCCTCCATTATTCATTCATAGTCACGAAACTTTTTCTCCACCGTTCGGTCAACAAAATTCTTTACGCTTTATAGGTTAATGATAGATCGTGGAGCTTAGATACAATTCGTGTACGCTCCCTGAATGCCGCGTTCACACTACGTAAGGGCGTAACTAGAAATGGTTTCTGCGCAAGCGTGAGACAGAGTGACTCTTCAGCCCTGACGGACTTATTCACGAGTTAATTAATATATCAACTTTTCTTCAACTCCCTGTATCAACTGTCATGCTTGATAAAATATTTGTCTTGTCAAGTTCACCCCTTGGAAATTTCCGGGGAAAGTAACCAATTAAAGGGTTTAGTAAATTAATCTTCAGTGTCTACCCCTTGGCTAGATGCCTCTATCCGCTAATTGCCGCCTTAGCCACGGGGCCCGCTAATCACTCCGTAAATTGAATTAAATTTAGCTCTACTTCCACGGAAACTTGAAACTTTCCAGGAAATATTTTCTAATAAACTTGTAGGAAAGATGCTTTGCTTCGCATGAATAGACTATTATTAAAGGAAAACTATTAGCTTCCGGCATAAAGGGTCGCACAAAAACTCTTTACAAAAATGGTTAGCTATAATCATATTCTTCTAAAGCTTTTGTAAGGTTTACCATTAGATGAATTTTATTTTTGGTAAAATTGAAAAAAATTGATGATAATATACAAAAATCAGCAACTAAGGGTTTTTTTAGACACTTAAAATGAGTCCTTACCTGAATAAGTTTTCCGCAGAATGAAATAAAAATAGATTCATTAGCGTAGAAGCGTGACAAAGCGTTTTTAATTGTATTGTTCGTTGAAAGAATGCACAATAACTAGAAACATCAATTATTCCTAGATCTTAGGTATCTTATAATAATAATGGTTGGTTTGTATTTACACAAGGATTTCTTCTTGTTTTGTTTACATTTCTTCTTCATTATTGTTTACTCATTCAGTAAGTCGAATGTAAACGCCAATCTAAAGCAACCTCTATTATTATGATTATCAACTGTTACATTATATTCTTCCCAAAAAAGTAATTCACAATAAGCACATAGAAACGAAAGTCCAAGTGAAAGGTCCGTTTTCCATCAAATGAAACTGCGGTCATAACACCGCACCTTGTGATACACCGTCACACCAGAATCTTTTGATCCCCTTACAGTCACAGCCTTTGTGTGTAATTCTCTTTGGCCGGGCAATAACTAGCCTAAGCCGGCGGTTTTCTTCAGAATAGTCGACATGAACAATATGTATTTGCTTGAGAAATTTTGCTGTAGCTCATAAAATGTTTTGTGGCCACTCGTTGGGCGCCAGTTTTCACATGTCACAAACTTTTATTTCGTGTCAGTACTTTATGTTGCGTAGGTATTATTTGGATGATTACATACCCCATACGCCATCATTTAGTTGTCATTATGGAAAATAACGGTACAGTTTTACAGATTGACCAATTTTTTGACATTTGGTACCTACACTTTGTAGTGCGTGCTATAATTAACTATATTGTTATGTTGCTAGAGTGTATATATTATATTCAAATGTAATGTTGGGGTGTGTCTTCTAAAATTGCACTATTATTTATTGCGCTTGGGGCCGTGGGTTCGATTCTCACCTAGGACAAACATTTGTGTGATGAACATTTGTGTTTGTTCTATGTCTGGGTGTTAATATCTATTTAAGTATGTATTTAAAAATATATATATGTAGGTATGTATATCAGTCTCTGGCAGCCTTTGCATATTTCAAACTTTGCTTAGTTTGGAGTCAGATGACCATATGTGCAATAATGTCCCAGCTATTTATTTATTTATTATTCTGTGCTCAAGATCAACGTGCATATTTTTTATTGGTTTGTAGGCTTCCGCTTGACTGCAACTTCGTCTCATGTTAAATGATGATGCGGTCTACGATGATGCATGCTTGCCTAGAAGAAACAGATTCACTCGTGACTTGAAAATACTCAGATTGTAACTATAGGAGAACACCCATTCAGGCAGCGCGTTCTGTTGTTCACACAATAAAGGTGGAATCAAAGTGCTTCGTACTGTATGGAAAATCAACCATAATAAGAGAAGTGTCGCATGAGGTCAACAACCTAACCGATCCTGTAATGTACAAATCTGATCAAGCTATGTTATAGCAAGGTCTTATCGCATCAGGTGGCGATGGTATTAGTCTGCTCTCTTGCTCGAACGGATGATGCGAGTAATTTAGTAGAGCAAGATAGAACTTCATAACCATTGCTACTAGACTTACACAATAACGACCTAGGTCCGCGTGTTAAGTCTGCGGTCTCTTCATTTATGATAACCATAACATTGTTCATGTTTTTTGATCATAAGATAATTCAAATTATCTATGTCTATAGTCACTTTAATGTAACAGAACAATGTATCACAAATTCCATTAACAGAATTCCTGATATCATCGCTTCTATTGATTTAATATTAATGGTAATTTTATTACCAATGTTGGTAGGTTGGTGCCTATCAACCTATCATACCGACTTGGTACGAAGCCGGGTTTTAATTCAATTAACAATGTTTCCCTCGGAATTGGTAATGGGTGTTATGAATTAAAGCCTTGGTCCCCGATGGTAGCGACGAGCAAGTGACGAATGGAATCTTGCGTGAACCCCGTATTTAATAGTCCATTGTTTATTAAATTACAAGTAAAATCCATAACATAATTCCACATTATTGGCCTAGAAAATTTTCTTGGGAGCTTTAGCGCCAACGGAAGAAAATCATGCAGGCTTCATAGCACTCATATTTTCCTAAACCGTGTATTTTTAGGTTATGGTAGATTATGATTTATTAGGTGTTCGTTAACGTGCCCGAGTAATAGCGAGGTAAAACATGTCTTTTTATATTGTTTCCAAAACGCCATAAAAGCTTCTATAGTGAAGTCTGCACCACTATACTGCAATATGACTTGGACTTGACCGTGACTATTTTTTGGCTTTATTATGGCTAATAAAAATGATCAACATTTTGATTTAAAAATAACTAGACAAGAATTCTGGAACAAAAACTTTTTAAAAATACCGGTTTTAAAAACTTTGCAGTGTGATGTACTGAGGAGATTTTTTTTTGTCTTGGGAATAGATCTACGTTTTTTTTTGTCATCAACTCGACTGATAGTAGGCGACGATTTGAACAAAGATAGAACATGCCCATTTAGAAGAAAAAAATTAAAGGTATTGACTGAAGCATTGAAAATAACTAAATCAATTAGACTCTTATAAGCCTATGTAAATTTCTATAAATGTAATATCTTGTGTGAACAATAAAAGGTTAATCCATCTCTCTACACCAATAGTTTTACAAGCACATCTTAGTTGTTGTAATGGTTATATTACAACCTTAAGGATGAAAATATTATTTACGATATACAAAGTCATACTTCCGATACCTAACGTAATAAAACGGCATTTTATTCACTACAATGTTACGATCTATTGCCACATTAAAATTTATGGCACACGCTTACATGCACGTTATCGCGCGTTTGCTATTCGTCAATAATTCAGTTTTGACATGTCACTGCGGTGGAACACATCGATATCGGTCATACATCATTATTAGTACAACACTAATGATAGTAATGGAAATTCGTCATAGTAATGGTATCGGATGCTAACTGTCAACGGTTAACGGTAGGATTGTGACAGTTTTAACCGGTTTTTTTTCCATTCAATCATATCATTTATTTGCTAGATTACATTAAGGTCTTAATATAATTTTTGTTACACTTGCGTTATTGCGTTATTTGCATTTGAGAGTACAATTTGAGTTTTTTCTTTTCGTGAGATTAATTGATTATCTGTAATTAATCATCTGTGACATGTCACTACTTTTATTATTACTTTTAATTTCGTATTGTTAGTTAATATATTTTGCATTGAATTTTGATTATTGTAATGACAAGTTATACAATTTTGTAATCTTTAAATAATTTATCTAATGTCATTGGTTGTGCCGTGTTAGTTAAATGAATAAATAAAATAAATATTAAAATGATTACTTAGATAAATAATGTAATCAAAATTCAAAAGTTTTTTTTTTAAAGTAATATAAACACATAATGTCTGTTATAACTCAACTATTGGCAGAATATTGAAATTAAACCCTTTTAACGGGGGACAAATAGAGACAGAAAATGTATATCAAAATCAACACGTACAAAGTCGTGGGTATCAACTAGTTATTTATAGAGTTTATATAATCAACACAAACCCGTGTATCGTGGCAGGAAAATTGTATAAAATAGGTTGCAAATTTGAGAAATTATATTGCCTTATAGTATTGTAAAAAAAAGCTTACTTTGGGCCACTGCGTTCAGCTAACAAACTGCCTACCTGTAATTATACAAAAAAAAACTTGTTAAACTTTATTGTTTTTGTATTTTCCGGTTATTCAGTCTTACTTCAAATACCATCTGAGTTATTAATCAATAGCATCGCCTATTATTTACTGAGCCATTGAAAATGATTGAGTATTCTTAAAGAGTTGAATGGTGATTACCATCCCCATGGTCGGTCATTGCTTTTTAATTCCAGTGCATTAGTTATGCGGGCTTATTCATGTTTATTGTAACAGAGAGCAGTAATCAGTATAAATCATTCAATATTGACTTACACAGATTTTTATAAGCATGATGCTTAATAGATTCTTAAAGGGTCGGTAACGCCGCTGTAATGTTTCTGGTGAACAAATATTCATAGACGAGGGTGACTGCTTACTATCAGGCAGCCCGTCTGCTTGTTGCTGAAACATATGGCCAAAAAAAAGAGGGAATCAAATTATGAAAAGGGATAGTATTGAAACGGTATAATGTAAATGTTGATGTCATGTACATCATCTATACATATCTATACATTAAAAACGTGATCGAGAAACGTAAAAACTGTAAGTACAGCTTGCTTACTTATTTATCACGCACACTAAGAATCTTGTAGCGACATAAATTAACAAACTAATAGTAAGTAGGCAAAAAATAACGGTCGGTAAGGTAACGGTCGTCTGCAGGGTGGCTAACTAAACGCATCACACCTGATTTAAACCGAACGCGTTTGCATCCGTCACGTCCTTACCATATCTACCTATTGTCTTATCTGAGGTAGGGCCTGTTCTATGTTCCTTAGATATTAACATTATTTTTATAGTAGACGTAGATTTAAATTCCATATGACATTACTATCAAACCTTAGTAGTTTTTAAATGCCATTATATCCTTTTTTGTATAATATTCTTATTAAATTATAAGTAAACGAAAAAACAGGTTAGCAGTACCACATGGTACCAGGGTATTATAGGCTATAGGCATCTTTCAATTTAGAGTTTGGTTATAAATCACAAATCTGATAAAATCATTGCCTACAATATAATAGAGTAATTTTATTAGGTACTTCCACTCTTTGTTTCCCTTTATATATAACTGTGACATTATTGCACACACGGTCATCTGACCCCAAACTAAGCAAAGCTTGTAATATGGCTGCCAGAGACTGATATACGTACATATATATTTTTAAATACATACTGAAATAGATATTAACACCCAGACATAGAACAAACACAAATGTTCATCACACAAATGTTTGTCCTAGATGGGAATCGAACCCACGCCCGCAAGCACAGAAGTTAGGTTCACTACCAACTGAGTCACCGGGGCAGTCAGTAGGAAAAAAAGGAATCTTTTTTCCTACCATATGTGTAGGAAAAAAGGTTTGTCTTGTAATGTCATCTGTCTCGGAAAACTTTGAATCATTATAAATATATAGCTTAGCAAATAATATTGTGTAGAGCTGATTTTATGCGTGAATAAACTCGAATTCATTTTTAAATCACGATTGTGGACTACATTTGAATCACGGTAAATATCCGGTACGAAAATTTGAATTCGATTTACGAGTATATTCGAATACCTAATAATAGTGAATCGTAATTAATTATTTATTGCGTAATATTTGCGTGGTATTGAATTATTGTAATGAGCATCGCCATTATGCAAATATTTTATGTACAAATATAAATTTAATAACGTGGCCGTCACGGGATGCCCAGTCGATGTGAAACATGACATCACGTCCGTCACGGCATACTAGTCTATTTTACTGCGAAGGAGCGCCAATAGATATTTCACATAAAAAAAACACATGGTCATCAAATATAAAATCAACCATTTTCGACAAAAGAGTTACAGACAAACAAACACTCGGATTCTTAGCCCAAAATTTATTTTACTTTTGACTTACTTTTCAAAATTAACTCTACTTTAAATTATTTTTTTAGTATTGAATTTTCTATAACATTAAATATTAAATCCTTAAGGTGTGAAAATCTATACATAATAATAAAAACGTTGAGATAAAAAAATCTGTAATAGCGAGAAATTAAAAAAAAAACACACACAGGGCGTCTTAAAATAAGCAGCTGAACACGTAAGACAGTTTTTAGAATTTTTGTCTGTTTGTTTTTCCACGCACATCTAAACCACTGAACGGATTTAAATGCGGTTTTCACGAATATGCTTAGCTTCGACCAAAATGAAGTATAATAGGCTATGTTATTTTGCGCAAGGGCAAGAGATGAAAAAAGGGTTGAAATTTATATGAAAATCTACGCGTACGAAACCGTGGGCAACTGCACTAGTTATAAATAAAATATTAATAAAAAATATGGTTAGAACGAATTGGCAACAAAAACATGTTAGTAATAGTTTGAGTAAGGTTTTAAGGAATAAAAATTAGAATATCGGTCTAGCCGTTTAGTAGTGAGAAGTGAACCAACATACAAAGATATTTACTTCTGTTTCTAAAATATTAATTAGGATTAAAATGAAACCATAAAAAAGATAATAATATGAAATTCTCATAGTAATGTACATTTACCAAACTATAATAACAGTAAAGTTATATGAATATATACGGGATATTTACCGTGGTAAGGTTGTGGAAGGAGCTCCCGATATTTCAGCGCAGTTAAATGCACCACGTTATCGGGAGCTCCTTCCACAACCTTACCACGGTAAATATCCCGTAAATAATCATATAACTTTAGTGAACAACCGTGATAGTTTAAAACACTGTTTTATAATAACAGTGACAAACATGTATTAGGTTTTAATAGTTTTCTTATTACACACGTCAAGAACAATGTGTGTGTTTAAGTTTGTCAATTGAACTGTTTAGAAAAACCCATTCGTATTATCAAGGATGGATGGTACTTGTCGATGGTATTATAACGGGCATCGTTTTGCATAACGTAACGACCTTTCAAGTTTTCTGCTTTCCTGTTTTCCGCTATGTTACCCGCCATCCTTTCGTTGAACATCCTGCAACATTCCTGAACGACACACCTGTCCTAGCGTTGCCTTTCTCAGTTTTGTTAACCTCTTCAATTTACCTTTTTCGTTTCACTAGTTTTAACTTGTTTCTGTCTTGTGTATCTATTTCAGTTCTATATGTCTTTATGCTTTTAGATAAATTTATTTTTAACCCTTTAACTGTAATTTGCGATGCATAAATGCTGGCGTTTATCTGGATTAACGTTTAGGACTTGCCATTTAGCGTCAGTAATGCCACGAGCTTGCTGGGTACGCCAACTAGTAGTGGGTTTGAGCATGTAAACTCTTTTAGCCGACTGCGCAAAAAGGAAGGTTATGTTTTTCGAGTGCATGTATAATATTTATTTGGCACGCCCTACAGTCTATACGGCTAAATGGTTTTCGACATTTAGGTGTCATTTGAATTTTTTTAATAGTGGGAGTGACGTAGGCTATAAGAATTCAAGATAAAGTCCGCGAAAAAAAAAGTTGGGATTACTAGGTCACTGAAAAGCAAAAAACTAGTTTTCTATTCTATAAAATAGAAATTGAAAAAGCATCATACGTAGATATAAAAAAAAATAGAGCAGGCGGGGGCAAGCTAATATCATAGTTGTCTAAGTAATGGTCCCTTTCGCTCTACATTTTCTAACATTTGTGGTGAAGCGCCAATGCATATACATGCAATTTCCTAATGTAGAAAGTGTTTAATTAGATTTGATTTAAACAAACCGCGCTTCTCTGAGTTGTTGATAAATATCACAGACCTGTCTACTTGTCAATTCCGTCGAAGTTCCGCATCGAATCACGAGAGATGGCGTTAGCTGTTCTTAGCCGTGTTATAAAACGACGACTATCCAGACTTCCATTGGTCGAATATGACGTGATCGGCGGATAGACATACTCCAGCAGACATACACCACCCGTACTCAGGTCTCGCAACGCAATATATTTGATGGTGGAATCTTTCACTTGTGAAAAAGTTTTTTTTCATCGCTCTCGCTTAAATTATAAAAACTAGTGAAGGTGCCGGCCGGCTAACCTGGTTGTACGAGAAATAAAGATCCTGCTGCAGAGGAGATCTGCCAGCTGCTCTCAGGATGACAGGGATGGAAGCGGTCATTTGCAGGTCAGTGCAGGTTCTAGTGATTTCTTATTGACACTCAGGAATTGTAGTCACTCCAGCTTCGTGAGCAATCACATCTAGGAAGGGCTATTTACACGCCCCTCCAGACTTTGGTCCTTTTCGAGTCACGGATTGTCCAGTGAACTGCAGATTCACGTAATTTTTTGGTGAATTCTCGCAACATAATTCATATATATATTCACGTAATTTTGGTGAATATCTTACGCAGCGCCCTTATAACATTCGGATTTACGTAATTTTGGTAAATTCTGATAATTTACGCCCTAGATTTTACGTAACTTTTTTGGTAAAATCTGTAATATTTACGCTCAAAGTTAACCTACGTAATTAGTTTGGTAGGTTGACACCCGCTCAATTATACTAGGTACAATTGATTTAATTCTTAGAATTCTACGTATTAATTGGTAGAAATATTCTACGCTTTAATTTCGTTCTACCTTATATTTATTCACATTCCGCTTAACCTTCATTAGGTATAAAAACATTTCGCCGCTTCGCCATAATTCCGCCATTTAGTGTCATTTTTAAGTCGTTTGAATTTAACTTCGTGTGTTTGAACTTGTGTTTCAATACCTACTTATCGCTGACAGTTTGTTTTTTCGTGTTATTGTCGATTTATTTGCGTAAACATGACGGAAAAACAAGCCGATCAGGAAGTAATGTTAGTTTTAGTGAATCAAAAGAAAGAATTATTGTTTCAACGTATGAATCGATTGTATAATTCGTCAAAAAGTGTTATTTCTTTTGATTCATCTACGCGATCGAATGAAAGCTTCCTGGCTGAGTCAGAAACTATTGATGATTTACGAGATAAATTCGAGTCTTTGGTAGATAATTACAATAAAATAAGAATACAATTAAAACCGGACACAGTTCCTGATTACGCGTGTCTCGAGTCATTTGAAGATTTGTACATAAGAGTGAAACGCGTTCGGAATAAACTTACTGCCGCCACTGCCGTAGCTGGTAATTCTAAGGTCTGTTCACATGGGGCGAGTAACTCGACTATGCCTGTATTGAAATTGCAACCTTTAGTGATTCCTAGTTTTGACGGACGCCCTGAAAACTGGAATCTGTTTTATCAGTCGTTTAAGGCGAATATTCACTTAAACGAACAATTGTCTGACGCGCAGCGAGTGCAGTACCTAATCTCAAAACTTACGCATGAGGCGCTTAAACTCACCGCGGGTATTGTTCCGTCTGGTGAGACTTATAGCATTCTCTGGGACAGTTTAGTTAAAAAATTCCAAGACAAACGCGCATTTGGAAGTTTTTACCTTAATAATATTCTTGACTTGAAAGCAAGCTCGCACAATGCAAACAGCCTCGAGGCATTGATAAGCAAATATTCGGCGTCAATTGCAGCGCTCAAACAGTTACAAATCGAAGATTTGACTGATTTTATTTTTGTCCAATGCGCGCTTAGGAAGTTGGACACGCATACCATCCAGTCTTTTGAACTGACAGTTAGGGACACTGAAATACCTACTACTAAACAGCTGATAAGCTTTGTACAAGATCAAGCGAAAATATTGGAGCGTTCGCGACCTAGTACTTTTAATAAACCGCCCGCCAATACATCGACTCGTGATTCACGTAGTCAACATACCTACAAGTCTTTCGTCGCGACGGAACCAAGCGCTCAATCACCTGTTGGTGCACAGCCTGCTGCAGCGCCCTCTACGAAACGAAGTGGATGCGCTTTCTGTGGTAGTACTGATCATGTGCAACTTTATAATTGCCTACAATTTAAAAAACGTGATTCACATAGTAGGTATCAATTCATTAAATCGAAACATGGTTGTGTGAACTGTCTTAGTACAGTACATAACCTTCTGAAGTGCAATTCTACTTCCGTCTGCGAACACTGCCGAAAGCGCCACCATAGTTTACTTTGTTTTACTAAAGATAATGATGAAAAGAATAATAGTTATTCGCATACCGCTACGACACATAGTGACGTACATATTATGTCACCGTCTTTCACGCCCGCGTCTTGTGTGGATGCCGACGTGAGCTCGCCGCCGCCGTGCGTTCCGACCGCTTCGCTAATTCTGGAAACCGCTACACAATCGCAACCTTACGCGCTCAATTATAAAGGCCATGTTAGCATGCCAATAGCATCAGATGCTGATAATAACGCTTTACCGCTTTCGCTGTCGCCACCATCAGGTCATAATACCGCAGTGCTACTCACGGCTGGATCGAAATTGAAGTCGACTGTTCTGTTGTCTACGGCGCAAGTATATGCAGGACCTAAGGGTTGTACGACGTCATCAATAGTGAGGTGCTTAATTGATAACGGGTCTCAAAATAATTTGATTACGACTGACTGCTGCCGGAAGTTAAATTTACCAATAACGCCACTACATAACTCGTTTGTAAAAGGTGTTGGTGCAACTTCACGTCCGATTATTGGATATGTTTACTTTGACATCCAATCGCGCGTTTACCTGGAGCAACAGTATACAATTTACGCACTTGTGGTTGAGTGTATCGCGGAGCAGTTACCGACTCAATTTATTGAGTGCGATAGTAGCATTTTTTCTGAACTTCCGCTCGCTGATTTGAGTTGGAATATACCGGGTGATATTGATACTGGGAGCTCAACTCTTCCCATACATATATTTAGGGAATAGGGTTGAGTGTGACTCGCATGCCCCACACGCATTATCAACGACATTTGGATGGATTTTGATGGGTGACTACCCTCGTATCGATATAACGACTGCCTCTTCCTTCTCCGCGTTGGCGTTGAATGATTTAGTTCAGAAATTTTGGGAACTCGAAGAAGTGCCAACGAAGAGATTTCTTTCACCGGAAGAGACAGAATGCGAGAATATATTTACCTCCAGCGTGACTCGTGATGATGTGGGTCGCTACACAGTATCTTTGCCATTTTCCAAAGATCCCTCAGAGCTAGGCAACTCGCATGCTGCCGCTTATCGCCGCTTTTTGTCGCTTGAACGAAAGTTTCGCCTATCACCAATATTGCGCGAAAACTATAATAAGGTGATTCAAGATTACCTGGATAACGGTTACCTCAGTCCTGTTGACGGATCTGAGCTGACTCCCGATGGATATTATATACCACATCACGCCGTGGTTAGGCCCGACAAACCGATGCCGCGAATCGTGCTAGACGCAAGTGCGAAAACGCACACTGGGCTTTCACTCAATGATGTATTACACATTGGCCCAAATCTCCAAGCTGATCTGTTTCTACTGCTTTTAGACTTCAGATTATTTCCTATCGCTATGAACGCTGATATAAAACAACACTATTTACGTATTGGTGTACCAGTTGACCAGCGTAAATACCTACGCATTTTATTTCGGTTCAATGAATCCGAAGAAGTTCGCACTTTTGCCTTCAATAGGCAACCATTCGGTCTCAAGTCAAGCCCATACATAGCTATGCGCACTGTGCGACAGCTGGCTTTAGACATGAGCCCGAATTATCCTGACGCCGCTAAGGTGGCTGAAAGCAGCCTTTATATGGATGACTTAGTTCATTCAGTCCAAAATGAGGAAACTGCGATGCAGCTTGCTCAAGACTTAATTAAACTTTTCAAGGCAGGTGACTTCGACTTAGTCAAGTGGTCGAGTAACTCTCCAGCTCTCTTGGATAGTCTACCCGACTCACATCGAAAGTCACTCGAGTTTGATGTTAGCAACGATGCTTCAAAGGTTTTAGGACTTTCTTGGGAACCATGTGAAGACAATTTCTTCTTCACATCCGCCGCGATAACTGAAAAATGCACGAAGAGAAATATACTCTCGGTAGTTGCACGGTTGTTTGATGTGCTTGGATTGGTTGCGCCAGTGATTCTCTATGCCAAACTGCTTATTAAAGAATTGTGGTTGGGCAGTTTTGAATGGGACGCTCTCGCACCAGAACATATACGCACCCGGTTTGCCGCATTAACGCAAGAATTCCCTCTGCTAGACACGTTACGGATCCCACGACATATAGGTGTCGAAATAGATTGTGAACTACGCCTTGTGGCGTTCTGTGACGCGAGCATGAACGGTATGGGTTGTGTCGTATACGCTCATTGCACTTACCCGTCTGGCATTCAAACTCGTCTACTCTGTGCCAAGTCAAAGGTTTCGCCAACTAAAATTACAACTCTGGCTCGTCTTGAGTTATGCGCCGCTTTGCTTATGGCAAAGTTAGTAAAAACTGTACGCGATACTTACGCACCACGCATTCCTATTGCTGGAATATATGCGTTCTCTGATTCTACGATAGCTCTATCGTGGATACATTCCTCGCCGCACCGCTGGTCGATTTTTGTGAGCAACCGCGTCGCACAGTGTCAAGAAAATTTGGCTGCAAAGCATTTCTACCACGTGGCTGGTGCCATAAATCCTAGCGACTGCCTTTCACGAGGAATGCTCCCATCGCAACTTTTATCCCACGATCTGTGGTGGAATGGGCCCCCGTGGATTCGCTGTGCTCTTGAGGAATGGCCAATAAAGCCATTCTCTCCCGCTGACTGCAATGAACTACCTGAGCACAAAGCGACTGTGATGGCTGTTACTACGCATACAGAGCCACCGTTGCTCGTATATGCATTAGCGCAACGGATTTCCTCTTGGGAAAAATTGCTCCGCATAATTGCATATGTGTTGAAGTTCGCGCGACCTAAATCAATAATTGAACCCCGGTCTGTATTGGGATTGGCAGCAGCAGAGAAGACTTTACTGCGTGCTGTTCAAACTGTCCACTTTTCTGAGGACATCAAACTGATAAAGGCTGGGAAGATACTATCTAAGAAACTACAAAGCCTTGCAGTATTCTTGGATGAAGAAGGCATTTTACGGATTGGAGGAAGACTTTCAAATGCAGACCTTCCTTTTGAAGTCAAACATCCAGTTCTTCTCCCAAAACGCGATCATATCGTCGATTTAATAATACAACATCAACATGTTATGAATTGTCATACTGGACCTGGACTTCTTATGTCCATAGTACGACAACGCTACTGGATATTAGATGCCAGAACGGTCATTAGATCGAAGTTGCGGAAATGCAACACTTGTTTCAAGGTTAATCCGACGCACCCAACGCCAATGATGGCAGATCTTCCCGCGTGTCGTGTCTCTGAAACTTCAACATTTGCCCATACGGGTGTTGATTATGCAGGACCGATTCGCATAACGCTTTCACGACGCAGAGGCCAGCATGCACAGAAGGCATGGGTGGCTTTATTTGTATGTATGCACACGCGTGCTCTACATACAGAACTTGTATCAGATCTGACTTCTCAAACCTTCTTGGCAGCGTTCAAACGCTTTATCGCCCGCCGTGGTCCAGTCTCATGTCTTTATTCAGACGACGCTACAACATACGTTGGTGCGAATGGCGAATTAGGAACTGTAGTTCTAGTAGAGCAAGAGAATACCGCTCCATTGAACTGGCCATTAGGAGTAATTATCCAAGTCTTCAAAGGTTCGAATGACACCATCCGTGTGGCAATTGTCAAGACCAAATTTGGCATTTACAAATGCGCTGTCACGAAGTTGTATCCCATTCCCACGCAATAATAGCTTAGCATAAATATAATAACTATCTTTAATTAAGTGTTATTCATAATATTATGTATTATTTTTTATTTCGCTATGTATTCTTTTTTTATTTCGCTATGTATTCTGACCAGTCATGAAGTTAGTTCGTTTTGAAAGATCTGACGACCTTCCAAGGCGGGGTGCATGGTGAAGCGCCAATGCATATACATGCAATTTCCTAATGTAGAAAGTGTTTAATTAGATTTGATTTAAACAAACCGCGCTTCTCTGAGTTGTTGATAAATATCACAGACCTGTCTACTTGTCAATTCCGTCGAAGTTCCGCATCGAATCACGAGAGATGGCGTTAGCTGTTCTTAGCCGTGTTATAAAACGACGACTATCCAGGACTTCCATTGGTCGAATATGACGTGATCGGCGGATAGACATACTCCAGCAGACATACACCACCCGTACTCAGGTCTCGCAACGCAATATATTTGATGGTGGAATCTTTCACTTGTGAAAAAGTTTTTTTTCATCGCTCTCGCTTAAATTATAAAAACTAGTGAAGGTGCCGGCCGGCTAACCTGGTTGTACGAGAAATAAAGATCCTGCTGCAGAGGAGATCTGCCAGCTGCTCTCAGGATGACAGGGATGGAAGCGGTCATTTGCAGGTCAGTGCAGGTTCTAGTGATTTCTTATTGACACTCAGGAATTGTAGTCACTCCAGCTTCGTGAGCAATCACATCTAGGAAGGGCTATTTACACGCCCCTCCAATTTGTCTGTGCTTTTTCAATTTCTATTTTGCTTTTCTGTTATGTTTACTATTTGAATAATGCAGGCGGGTTATATTTATTTAATCATTCAGTCAATTTTTGTTAAAGTTTAAGTAATGGTACACGTCCGTTAAAAAACTTCAACATCGTGGTTCAGACCCAATTCTTCCGAGGCACATGTCATAGGTTTAAACCTATACCATAAATATATTCTGACAACTAGTATAATTGTAGCTTAGACACAAAAAAAGTTGAACGTTGCTAGCCTAAAAACATTGTAAGCATTACAATCGATGTTTCGGATTGAAGAGTTCTTAATGTTTTCAATGAAAAAATCTAAATCTCTATATGAAGGCAAATAGAGATTTAATATTTTATTATCTCAGGGTGATGAGCGCTTGTTGTTCAAGCTCTGAAGCTCTGAATTCTAGCCGACACTATAGGGCAAGCCTGTCGCTTACCATTAGACAAGTGATTTAGTTGTTTTGTCAGCAGTTTTCCCTAAAAACTAGCATCTCATCGTCTCCTAACACCGAAATCACATTTGCTACCCCTCCCGCTAGCTGCACGTACCCCTGCCGCCGGCGTTCGTCTTGTGAAACGTACGTGTGTGAACGCCACTATCCTACTATCCGACCAACAAAATGGCCACTAAATCACTTATCTATTAAAAACGGGTAATTCAAGCATAAACATTATAATTAATACTGTGTTTCAGATCGAATAGTAATGTTTTCAGTGAAATTACTGGGCGTGAGATTTGTATGTAATTGTTTTGGGTGATGAGCGATATAAATTGCTGAACATGGTATTTAACTGTTTAATCTCTGAATTCTTGCCAGCACTAAAGGACAAGCTTATCGCTTACCATTAGACAAGCGAAATACTTGTCTTGTCAGCAGTTATACAAATAACCGGCCAAGTGCGAGTCGGACTCGCGCAGGAAGGGTTCCGTACCGTTATCTATAAAAACGATTTAAAAATCACGTTTGTTGAATGGGAGCCCCCTTTAAACATTATTTTATTTTAATTATTTATTTTTGAAGTGAATAAATAATATAACTCAATATTGTGTGAATATTTCAAGTGTCTACATGTTGCCATTATCAATATCGAGCATAAACGGTGGTGACAGACGGACGGACAGACAGACGGACAGCGGAGCCTTAGTAATAGGGTCCTGATTTACCATTTGGGTACGGAACCCTAAAACTATCATCGTCTCGTACGAAACACCAAAGTCACATTTGCCAGTAGTCCAGTCAGATACAGCTGCAGATCCCGTATTGAGCACAAGAAAGAAATCCAAAACTCATGGCATTGTTTAAATCATATATAAAAGAAAGATGTCTGTAGACTTTATGATGATGACAATCGTATATCCAAGCACCAAAATGTACCTCGAATAAAAATGAGATAGGTATATGAGCACAAAATATGCCACAATTCCACGACGTATTCAAACGTCACCGAGGGATAAACCGGGCGCATTTTTGTGGAAACTCGGTCACTCGAACATAACAGGGATATCCTGTTCCATCCCTCGGGACGCGGAGACGACACACCTGTCAGTATAGCTACCTTCGTCAATTGCCGGCGCTGAGGAAGATACCGACAGACCGACACTGTATTCCGTCTGGAGTTCCAGAATTCCTACATTATTGAGGACCTTTATAAGTCGGCCGTGACTTTTATTTTCTGCTGAAAGACCGTAGCATATGTATTAGCTTACTAATAGACCAATGAAGTAAGAAATAGTTTCATGATCATAATTGACCATAAAATAACAAAACATAGAACTAACTAACTCACTAACAATCTTGACAAAATCCAGGACTGGTTTTGGACAAAAAAAAAACAACTATTTAACGGAGCAAAATATTACAACAAACT
Organism: Agriopis leucophaearia; assembly: GCA_949125355.1. Lineage (NCBI taxonomy): Eukaryota > Metazoa > Arthropoda > Insecta > Lepidoptera > Geometridae > Agriopis > Agriopis leucophaearia. Next base: position 16,771,466 of record OX421266.1, on the reverse strand, counting down.
TTCAAAGATGGAAAATCCCACAGAAGAAAAAACTTTTCTGTGAAAAATCCACACAGGAATGTATTAAAAAAGAAACTAAAAGCTTATGTATTTAAAAAAATATTGAGAGCTTTCTTACTATATTACTTTATCATTACGTTGTTCACCAACATCTTTAAATACCCCCAATACCTAAAATACTGGCCCCTAATTTATTAAACTTTGTTTACATGATTTCAGAATAATTTATTATTATATCTTCTAAACTATTTATTAACTACTTGACGAAAGTAGTTGGTATTGATAGATCAGTAAATTTTAGAATATTTGTACCGTAAAGTAAAATATTTATTTGCTCTGACAGCTACAAAAGATCGTAAAAATTAAAACACTTTCTTTTAATATTTCACTAAAGTATACCTGCTACTTCATACGTTTAAAACCCTAGCAAACGTGATACAATCAGTGGTTATCATTCGGCATTTTTACAATGTTATTGCAGCTGAGCAAATAAATACTTGGGATAAGATTAACGTTCACGGTTCGAATATTCCAAACTTTACTGATCTATCAAAACCAACTGTGCAGGTACACAAACTGTGCGTATAAAGCATTATCGTTTCTCTGTTTAGGTTTATCTCTTTAACTTACATCCCATAATTCTTCACGACATTGAAGCACCTATATTTCGACTCATAAAACGCGTATTTATGTCGAAATACCCACATAATTTTATTATCGCCGTAAACAGTCGCATCATTTGAAGGGAAAGTGGCAAAACATAAATTAATTTAGTCATAATTTATGAGTCATGCGGGCGTGTTCCGTCAAAAACTGTGGACTTCCCATGGGAGGTAGCAGCTCCCTTCGTTTGTTTACCGGCTTATCAATTTTGTTTCTTACTTAGTGAAAACTGAAGTCGATATTATGCACTACTTTTATTTAATGTCTTCAAGTCAAAAGTGCTCTATAATAGTAGTCTTGATTCATTGTTTAACATCAAGCGGCATGTTAGTTTTTCTAAAACGGAAATTACTCTCATAAAAACCACCAACTGACCGAGTTAATCTCAATCTTTCGTGAGTAATTCCCATTTAAAAACCAAGTCAGTTTTCTGAATCAAATAAAATTCATCTTCATCATTATCATATTTCCACGGGCCTTCTCTTAAATAGAGAGAAGATAAGCTCTTTTCCACCATGCTGGCCCAGAAAATGTTGGTGAATGTCATCATATCTTTTGAGGTTCTTAGACATACCGGTTTTCACACGATGTTTACTCAATACTCAATACTCAATTTATACTCAATTTATTTATTGCGATATATGTATGCATGCAGACCTTAAATAACATGTTTTTGTCTTAACACATCTTAAATACATGTAGTACATATGACCCTGTTAGGGTATGGCAACAGAAAGAACAGAACGGTCTATTTGTAAATCATCGAAATTATCCTTGAAAAATTCGTCTAGGGTATAGTAACATTTTGATTCTAGGAAAGTTTTGAGAACATTAGTGAAGCTGGGTTCTTTTTCTATGTCTTTTATTATATTTGGTAGCTTATTGTATATTTTTACGGCCATAGTTGTAGGGCCTGAGCTATGAATTACTAGATTAGATTTCGGTTCGATAAGTTTATGTCTATATTGTGATCTGATTTTTCGCGGCTTGTCAATTGCTCTTTTAAAGAAGTCGGGGTATTTTTTAACAAATTTGCTTATTTCTAATATGTAAATTGATGTCAATGACAGGATTTTAAATTTAATGAAGTAGGGCTTATGAAAATTTGTTATAGTTATATCAGGAGATTTTATATTGGCCAGAATACGGATACACTTTTTCTGGGCAATGAAGAGATCTAATGCGTTTACGCTGTTTCCCCATAATATAATGCCGTACCTGAGCCACGAGTAGGCATATGCATAGTATGCAGTAATGGCTGTTTTTTGATCCGTAGCTCGTCGTAGCTCTGTCAGCGCATAAGTGAAACTGCTCAATTTCATTTTGATTTTTTGTATGTGCGTTTTCCAGTTTAAATGTGAGTCAAGTTCTAAACCTAGCAGTGAAGTCGCATCTACGCATTTTAATATATTGTTATTATAAGAAAAATGTATGTCAAGGGGAGCTTTTTGGTGGGGTCTAAATTGTATTATTTTTGTTTTGCCAAAATTTAATTCAAGATTATGATCATTCATCCAATTAATTATATTTTTAAAAATGTCACCTAAATTATTATTTAAATTTAAATTGTTTCTACAAGATGTCAGGATTGAAATATCATCCGCGAAAAGGACGCAGGACTCGTTTATAACTTTAGGCAGGTCATTTATATAGATCAAAAATAGGATACACCCGATGACACTTCCCTGAGGAATAGAGTGGTTTATTTTAGTGGCTAAAGATCTTACTATTTTTATTATTTTGGCTTCATAGTCAAAGTTTTCGATTTCTACATACTGCTCACGATTACTTAAATATGATCTGAACCAATCATGTGCTACTCCACGAATTCCGATGTCATGTAGTTTATCCAGTAGTATGTTGTATTGGACTTTGTCATAGGCTTTTGTCATGTCTAATAAGATTCCTACCGCGTATTCTTTATTGTCAATTATGTTTAGTATTTCTTGGACGTATTTATAAACCGCCAATATCGTTGATCGGTTTTTTCGGAACCCGTATTGGGAATCATCAAACAGTATAAATTTTTCACAGAAGGAGTTTAGGCGTTTTTGCATCACCTTTTCAAATATTTTAGAGGAAGTGGGCAAGAGCGCAATAGGTCTGTAATTGTCGGCATTCAGTTTTGATGCCTTTTTATGAACTGGTTTAATAACAGAAGTTTTTAGCAAGTCGGGAAATGTACCTTCAATAAAGGATTGATTAACTAGCAGGTAATAAGGTAAAGTTAACTCTTCTGCACATTTTTTTATTAATGAGGGTGGCAGCTCGTCCAAACCATAGCTAAATTTATTTTTTAGGTGTTTAATTATTTGGTAAATTTCTTGTGGATCTGCAGGGCTTAGAAACATTGTATTATTAGTACGTTGGAGTGGCGGCGGACGCGGGCGCGGGGAGGCACGAGCCTCCGTCCCTCCCGCCGGCTGCTTACTCACACCGACAGACGCAAAATGCTGGTTAAATGTATTAGCTACCTGGACCGGGTCAGCGATTATATTGTTATTTATTTTTAGTTTGACATTATTTTTTGTTTTTTTCAAATACTTATTCGTACGTTCCTTTATAATATTCCACATGCACTTAGTTTTATTTTCGGAGTTATTCATTTTATATATATATTGGTTTCTTTTTGATTTAATAACTGTTTGTTTTAATAATTTTGCATAAGATTTATAATATCTAGTTAGGGTAGGGTGTTTACAGTGCATAACTAGTGGTTTAAGTAGTCGTTTATTTCTGCATGAAGTTTTTATGCCTCGCGTTAACCAGTTATAGTTTTTATGTTTATTTAGACTTATGTATTTTTTGGGTATACATCGATCCAGGATTTCTTTTAATGTGTTACTAAATATTGTGTAATTTTCATTTACCGTTTTATTTGACTCCATGTCCAGTAGTTTTGTCCAATCAATTTTTTTTTAATTCGGTTTTAAATTTTTCGGTATTTTGGTTATTATAAAGTCGTTTTTTTGTTTTCCATACTATCGGTTTATTATTAATATTTATTACATTCTTTACATTTATTGTTGTACCTAGGTGATCAGAAAACCCGAAATTTTTGACTGAGACACAAACTTTTTCTTTATTACAGTTAGCAAATACTAGATCTAGACATGTTGCTGAAGTGCAAGTGGTACGGGTTGGTTCATTTACATATTGACGGAAATTATTTTCTAGCATTACTTCGAGTAATTTGGATGATTTTGCGGAATTATGGAGCACGTCTAAATTAAAATCTCCGCCTATTATTACATCCGAAAAATTGAATTTATTTTTAATTAGTAATAAAAGCAAATTTAGTTGATTATAAAATAGGTCGCCCTGCCTGCCGTTCCAGTAAATTATAATTAGGAGTAAGTTGATTTTATTGATTAGTACTGCACATATTTCTATTACATATTCTATTGATAATTGTGCTATTTCTGTTATCTCTGTGTATTCAAAATCGTCGCGCAGGAGTATTATCGTCCCCCCACCCCTTTGTTGTTGCCTACAGAACGCTGCAACTTTATTATACCCCATGCAGTTAAACAGTTCAAGCTTGGCTTCGGAAAGCCATGTCTCCGTCGCGCATAACGCGTGTATATACAAATTATTTTCTTGTAGAAAAGCCTGTACAATATCTCGTTTACCATACAAGCTCTGCATATTCTGAATCAATATACTGAACTCAACGAAAATTAGACTTTTGTGAGTGAGGTGATGTCGTTTTCGAAATATGTTGTTGTGAGTGTTGTGCTTGTTCTTGTGTGGGAGCCGGCTCGTCGTCAGTGGAGGTATGCAGTACAGATGACGTTCGCTGGGCTGGTCGGCTTGATAATGTTTTCCGAATATGTGAGTAGTCGTGTGTTATGTTTCCATCTACGATAAGTGTGTTGTTTCTGATGATGGCATGGCGGCCATCGCGGCGTGCCGCACGCAGGTGTATTTGTAGGTGTTTTCTATGTTCTAGGGCTTTAGCATCGAGGTATTCTGAGATTGACAGTCCCGTATTTTTAAACACTCGGCCATTTTGCAGTAGATTTTTTATCATTTTTTTACTCAGTAACTCAATAACTATAGGTCGGCGATTCGAAAATTTTCCGCCTATTCTTTTCAGTTCCTCAATGTAACCTGTGAGATCGACATTTACTAAGTCTTGAAAGATGGTGACTATTCTGTGGTAAAGTTGTGACTCTGATTCATGATCGTATTCAGTGAGGCCATAAAGTACAATTTTTTTTGTATTTTCGGTACTATGTTGTTGTGTATTGTTTTGGAATGATTTTATCTGGCTTATTTCTTCGTTTAGTTTTATATTTTCTGTCTCAAGCTTTTTGATTTTTAAACACATGTCATTTAGTTGGTTTTTAATAGTCGTTTGATCGTTAGTTAAAATTTCTGTCTTCTTAGTTATATCTCCTTTTATTTGTTCTGTCATTAATTCTATTTTTGAGTCCATGGAATATTTTAGTTCGCTTAAGATGGATTTTTTGTTCTCATCTAGCTTTTTATCCAGGAGCAGGCTGAATTTTTCGAGGATTGATGTCTCGTCAAATGTAACATGAGTAGTAATTGAAGGGCTTAGTGTGCTTATGGTAGACAGGTCTTGTTTGTTATGGGCATCAGTAAGCGATTCATCGATGCACATAGACGTATCATTTAAAGTTTGAAGTTGGCTTCTGACAGGTGTATTTTCATTTCTATTACGTCTATTTGTTACGTTTTGGCACGAGGGACACTGCCATGATTTTTTAAATTCATAGATGTTGTTCTGGTAAGTAGCTGTCGTAATATTCAGGCATGCATAATGAAAAATATTTGAGCAGCAAGTACATTTTAGATATTCATTTTCATATGTAATATTTCTGTTGCAGGCCTGACAGTTCATATTTATGCGATTCTTTTAAAAATAAAGGAAAAAGAACGACTTTTGTACTTAACTTTGCCTCGGCTAGTATCACACGACTCCGTGTCGTATCTCGTTGCAGTAGGGCGTATATTAGCTCGCAGCAGTTAATAAAATGGCGGTTACAATTACCGTGCAGCAGCGTAGTTTGCAATGGTGGTCGGTTATTTCGAAATAATTCACTTCACGTCGTAAATTCTTGAGATTATTATATAATTATTTAATCACTTTACTCTTCGTAAAAGGGGGCTTCAAATTGGTATATATTTTGGTTAATTTCTTGCGTTTTTCTATTTTTAGTTAGAGGAGTGTGTTTAGTGTGACTAGTTGCGGTCGCGTTGCGTTCCGTTCCCTTCACCATTTACCATCACCGTTGTTGAGTGATGGCATCGTAAATGCACATAATTTATTGTAGTACTAAATAAGTCATTTGTGCATGGCCGGGGAAGGCATAAGCTACCATTAGTCTACCATCGGTAAAGTAAAATTATTAAATAAAAAATTAAAACAAGCTTTTCGTATTCTTCTCAGCAAATCCTTTCATTTGATACCATTATTATGATGGTAGATAAGATTTTTTTTCGCCATCTTTCAATATGGCGTACGCCATATTGAATTTCGTGTGACGTCAGTTTATTTTTCGTATTCTTCCCAGCAAACCCTTTCATTTGGTCGCCAACTAGTGTCGGGGGAAGAACAGGTGGAACAAAAAAAACATCATGGGGGTGCATAAAAATTAAGTCGTCCGCCATCTTTGTGAGTCCACCGTATTGGATTTAAATTAACTATAAGCAGTCATCCAAACTAAACTTGAATGCAAAATTTCAGCTCAATAACTGTTATAAAATTCAGTTGCAAAATTTGACCCATAATAACAAGATAAGTTAAATAAAATCTTGTAATAAATCAGCCTGATTTAAAAAGATACGTCCGGTAAAAAATAAGCTAATCAGACAGCGCTTATTTACTTAAAGTCTCTGTAAATATAAACCTAAACATGTTAGTGCAGATTTCTGTTTAAGCAGTGGTTTACGATACGAGAGATGTGCTTCGCTGTAAACTTTTTGCTTCACTTTAAACTCTTTACTGCACATTCAACATATACCTAAGCTTTCAGTACGTTGCGAAGATGTTTCTACAAACTATTTATTGGACGTTCTACAACGTGTTATTGAATTAACGCAAAAACTTTCGCAGGCAACTTTTTTTTAAATGTTTAGCTTTGTTTTGTCTGTGGGTTAGGCCCTTCGTACACAACGCTACGCAAATCTTCGATACTCGACGATTTTAGTCTCAAAGCGACTACCGTCATACATTGAGTCACGTCGCCGTTGCATCGAACGCTGGCGACGCGACTCGTGTACGAACCTCAATGGATTTGTATGGCGGTAGTCGCTTGGAGACTAAAATCATCGACTATCGAAGATTTGCGTAGCGTTGTGTACGAAGGGCCTAAGAGTCGGCTGTCAAGTTTCAGCTGGCATCTCGCACATCATTTTTTTTTGTATAGAATAAAATAACGGTAAGAATGTTTATTAAAATAGCATGGAACAAAGTTTTCAAATATGATGTAGGGATTATGCGTAGTAGCCTGCGAATGGTCTTGGATTAATTCGAAATCAAAGTGTTAGTTTAGCATACAATGAACTTATTAGTTATTATATAAACAGAAGACTCTTGTAATACAGCATCATCTTTGACTTTCAGTTTAGAAAGGATCACCTCTAACGATCTGAACAATTTAATATTATTATATCTAATATTTGCTAAACGATAGTTTATCTCAAACAATCGCAAAGGGAGCTTTCATTTATACTCTGAATTTCCTTTTAGACATTATTGTTGAACTAATAAAGTTACTTTTATAGGTACAGGAAAATAAATAATGTGACTGAAACGTGCTTGAAATGAGAATTACAGTATGATATTGTAGTATAAAATACTAAAAAAACACGCTTACTTAACTTGTACAGGGCTTAATAATTGGAGAGAAATCTCACGTGGTAGGTATCTGGGTAATTAATATGGTACCACACAAAATGACCATCTGCAATCGAGTTTCGAGACCAGGCCTAGGCACTGATTTGCGGATCGGTATATGTACGGAGTATACTTAATTTCATAATAGTGACTTACCAAGGTTTCGATGCAAAAGCTGTTCTTCTAGCTGGCTAGGTGGTCAAATGCGTGCGTGATGCTCAATTTTATAGGCTACTCACATACTTGTAAAAGATTCTGTGGTCGCTCACGGTACACAACAAGACCTTCTAAGGACCCCCAAGTATCCAATTCTTCCAGGTTCTTCCGTGCTGCAAATCACACAGATTTTTCGTACAAATGTTACGCGCATACAAGTGCCGTCTTTCAAACTATTCAATTAACAAAATTTCACCAAAAATTTCTTTTTTACGAGATTGTTTCTAAAACGCATAGATCGAGTATATGCTAAAACGTAGTTGGAATGTCAATCCAAAATCTGACGTTGAAAGAAGTTGAAAGAAGTGACTGTCATAGTCACTTCTTTTAAGCAAATGTATAAAAAAAAAACTCTCCAATCGTATTAAAAAAATACCTTGCCCTAAAACTGCGGTTGATAAAAAACATGCACCTTATTTTCATTTAAATTTTAAAATTAAATAAAAATAATAAAACATTACGTATGTTTTCTTTTTACCTGGCAAAGAAAGATTATTCTTTTTTTTACAATATTTAAATGCTCTAATAGTGACTGGTGATCTTATGCAAAATTTAGGTTAAAAAATAATACCTGACTTTGTTTCTACAAAAAATAAGCTGATCAAAATTGCTGCAGTCGAAATTTTGTTTGAACCAAAACTGACTTACTTTACTCAATCAAGTCCTTTCTCATTACAAATTGTAAAACGTTTATAAAACGAATGAAACCGTCAAACTGTGACATTGAATAATACAGATCGGAACCCTCACCATTATTTTGTGATACCTACCTACTCGCTCCCATACGTTCATGGCCAATGATTTTTATATGAGACAAGCTGACCCACAGAAAAGAGAAAAAAAAAAAGTTTTCACTACTCATACTCGGAAGTTAGTTCTGAAGTTGCCTGAGGAGCGAGTTAAAAGTAATACATTTCAGCCCTAGGGAAAATCACTTTCAACTGACAGTGACAGTTGAAAAAAAAAAGTTCTATTTTCTCATTTGCATTGAAACATGTTCCAACTTTTTTTTCTCCTCAGAGGATTATGATCCCGCAGTTCTCGTGCATTTTCCAGTGTCAATTCATGTTTTTATTTTCAGTTTCCTTGTATTCGTAATGAAAAGCACAGTGTTTACCTCGGGGTTAAAGACTTACGTTCACCCCTAGGATAACAATGTATAATTATAATGGATATTCTATGAGCCAACCCAACCCAAGCTATCGGGCTAAAAATCCCACAAAATAAGACGTTCTTTCCCGAAAGCAATAATATTCCGAACAACTTTTTAAAATTTTCTTTTCATGATAACACCTTTGGACTATTACGAACATGAAAAAAAAAATACCAAAGTGGCGGAGCGTCTGTTAACGGATTTATTGTTCTATTCAATCCTTTTTAAATAGATAGATAGATAACTCTTTATTGTTCACACCAAAAATTACATACGTACATAAAACAACTTAAAAACTAGTGAAACAATTGGCGGCCTTATCGCTATAAGCGATCTCTTCCAGGCAACCTTAAATATGTTTGAGAATAAGTATTTGCTTCGTTGCATAGCTTTAAACTCTACAAGCATATGTATTTTCTTATAAATACATTTTATTTAGATACTAAATACGCCCCGCGGTTTCACCCGTGGGTATTACTTTTTATAACATCAGCTATCTGTCAGTGCATGTACCGTCAAAATCGGTCCAGCAGTTACAGAGTTCATAGGGAACATAATATACATACATACACACATCGCCTTTTATAAAATTATATAGATTCGATGAGATGTGATTGTAGCAAAAAAATACAGGGAAAATTATGTCCAAATAATAATATTTTTCAAATGATGTGCTAATGATATTTTATTTTGGTTAATCCGTTTTGATTAAATTAAAAACAAATTAATTAATTAATTTGACGCAACTGAGCAACGATATGAGCAAGGGCAAGAACCATTACCATCTAAACAAAATGCAAGCTAACTAATATAACTTAAGGTGAAACGTTTCATGTTTGGCGGGAAAATCAAATTTCAAACGGTTTTTTTGTCCTTGTAGCTAGGCCAGGTAATTATTGTGAAATGGCATAGTGTTTGCGAAAATTGTTGGGCGTTCTTTACATTATCATGTACAGCTATTAATCAGTTACTCACCATATTACTTACGTTTGGCAATAAACCATTTGAAACAGCAAAAATTTGTTTATTGACTAATGTATGTAATAATGTGCATTGGAGATAAATAACTTTACGCGAGTTTGTAGAGAATAATAATCAATTTTCGCAAACATCATGATTATTTTACAATAATTACTCGGCCTAGCTACAAGAACAAAAAAGCTGTTTCAAATTTGAATTTCCCGCCAAAGTGAAAAGTTTCACCTTAACTTAGAATAGAAAAAAAGTTGCATTGCAATTCAAATGATCAAGCCCACTACTAGTTGGCAGCGTACCTAGCACCATCATCACCATCTTATCATGTTTCCGCTGCTGAGACACAAGCCTTCTCTCAGAGAGAAAGGATGGGCCTAATCCACCTGATCCACCACGCTGGCCTAGTGTATATTGGTAAATGTCATATGTCTCTAAGCTTTTGAGGTTCTTGGACATACCGGTTTCTTCACGATGTTTTGCTTCACCGTTGTTGAGCGATACCTTCGTAAATGCACATTATTCAAATACTACTATGTAATTGGTGCAGGGCCGAGGAATGAACCAGGTACCGTCAGATTGTAAAGCGCACACGGTACCCTCCAGCTACCGTTGCTCTACGTACCCAGCATGCTGGTGGTTAATATCAAATACTTATACGTTGAGCCAGAAAAACGGTATCTCTTGATACGCAGTGACGTGTCTACCTACTTGTTGAAAATAATCCTCGGCGACCATGAATTCATTGGAAAAGTCCATTTTCTGAGTAATAGCCGTTTCAGTCAATGTTTAATGGTGCAGTAGTAGTCATAGTACATGATAAGCCCCATGGGATTAAAATAAAATTTACACGGTCAGACTAAGCTGTGTTGTGGTGAATGTTCATTTATGTAGGTTTGAAATCACGGACCTCGCATTTAATGCTTCGCAAATTGAAATAGTATAACAGTCAAAGATCGTGACTATTGAGGGAAAAATGCAGACGCCTTTATGAGTCTATGCTTTTTGCGTTCTAAATCTCGCTCACGAAATTCAACATTTTTAAAGATTGAACTTAAGTATATGAAATTTTCTTCTCCTGTCGTTTTGCTCCTGGCAGAGTGGTCGTGGTCGTCATGTTATCCACTATCTATTCAATCCACGATCGCCACTATGGCTTTAGCAGCAGTCGTGATCGAGGTGGAACAGCCGAAGCACGACAACTGAACTGCAGTGGTGAAATAATTGTTCTCCAACGTTCTTTGTGAGCTCACATCACTAGGTAACGAACCCAGCGGTTCTAATGGAATGTCCTAAATGGAAAATGATTTCTGCGCACGCGCCGCTAAAGTAGGTACTATGTATCGTCGAATGCGATTCGCTATGATGGAGTGACTTCTGCCGATCAATGATAGAAAATAAAAGAATTGATGGAGTTAATTTTCCATCTTCTTTTGCTTGCAGGGATCGAACAACTTTTGTAATTAACAATCCTAAGTGCGTACGTTAAATTAAATACAGGCAAATATATTTTACCAAGAAACCAGCCTAGCCGAGTCTAGGGCCCACTGCTAAGTCAACATAACATCTTTTTGAAACCCATTAATAACTATGTAGACCTACGCAGATGTAAATGTAAAAGCATATAAGAAATAAATGTTTGCTATATAAATAAGTTTTTTTTAAATGCCATTTGTGGCAAACAAGCAGACGGGCCGTTTGATGGTAAGCAGTCACCGTCGCCTTTGTATACTTGTAACACCAGAGGCATCACAAATACGTTGCCGATCCTTTAACACTCTAACTCGCCTTAAGTACATTCAATCATGTTATATCTTCAAATGTGTTGATATGCGCAAGAGAGATAGAAGATGCACGAAGCATAGCATGGCAAGAGTAACGATGATGCCTTGTTGGAGGTGTTGATTACTGCAGCGAGAGGCATTTGTTGACGAACGCGAAAATGAAGCTCAAGGTGTAGTCAAGACCAGCATAAGTCCATAAACGTTCATTTGCAGCTTAGGTTTGTAAAGTACTTTTCGCAAATATTGCGTGGATATTCTCTCAAATAATAAATATATTATTTTGGGGTAAGTTCACATTTCGTTAAAATATTCACTGTCAACCAAATTTCAGTAACAAACATTTCTAACGCACGCATAAATATTGCGTACTCTATTATTTTAAGTTTTAACCTTAAGATCTAATAATAAATTTCCATTAGTATCGTATGTTCTTTTAAAATGGACACATCATTTGAAAAAAAAAGCACAATTAATTTGTGTTGATCAGATCAAATAATTATTCTATAAAAAAAAAACCTTTACTAAGCTATAAATCTCGTAGACACTCTACGAATGTAGCGTCGTAGACATCCTACGGACGTAGAAACATATTTTTTTATTTTAACTAATTTCGTTGCTCGATTTTATTACGTACCTATCTGATGATAATAAATTAGAATGCCAACTAAAATTCTTAATTATTTAGTACGTAGACTTATGACCTGAAATTTTCTTATTACCTAGAAAACCTTGTTTACAGGATGATGCTGTTGTAGGCTTATTCCTTTAACAGCGTGCAAGCGCGCGTTTTAAAGCGGCTGAATTATATATTTTTTCGGTTGTTAGGCTGTTCAGGAAGATAACCCATGGCATTCGTCATGCATTTAAATAAATAAATAAAAATACAGTTTAAACCATCGAGATACAATACTTATAGAGTCACAATCGTGTCAAAAAATGTCCGAAGCAAAACTCGGCACACACTATGCATTGCGCCGACTTTTTGGTTAGTTGTAAGGCAACCGTGATCTGACTACAACGCCGCGCGATGCCACTGCTACAATTCCCTAGCGGGCAAGTGACGTTGAACACTATGCAAGTGACGTAACGTCTAAAGTGAAGTAATTGTGACATTGTTAACTATATAATTGATGTCTAGGTATGTACAACGATGCTTGGACGTTTTGTTGACTGTTTTTACTGAGAGATTGTGACTCTATAGGTATTGTATCTGGCTGGTTTAAACATATTTTTTTCTAAACTAATGGTTTTAAGTCAAAAAGGGCATTTTTTATACTATATCAAATATCTAGATATTCATTAATCCATGGGTCAGATGACCATGTATGCAATAATACCCCAGATAAATAATTATTTATTTATTATTATCTTTCGCTGAAATAGTGTACCACTTAGAGTATACACACCATATACACATAATGACTCAGACTACTGAGTATAATGTATAGACATGCCCTTAAAGGCATGAGCATGCATTACCATCATACTGTATACTGTACTGTATGTCTTCAACAATACTCGAGTAATTCTAATTAACAAGCAGACAGTTCTTGAAAACGATGTTTATTATATTACATTCTATTTTACCCTCACAGAGGTGCTTTGAACTCAATTTAAATTAGAGACGAGCTAATTTCTAGAAAATAACAATAACCTAACCGAACGTACCTACCTTCAAATAACTCATTGACACGTAGAATGGTTCTTGAAGATATATTACATTCTATTTTACCCTTTTAGAGGTGCTCTGAAGTCATTTTAAATTAGTGATGAGCTAATTTCTAGAAAATTATAACAATCTAACCGAACGTACCTATATTCAAATAACTCATTGACACGTAGAATGGTTACAATACAATATCTTTTTATTACACACCGAAAAATACAAAAGAAACTTAAACTAACATCAAAAAATAAATATACGGCAGTATAATGGGCGGCCTTATCACCTAGAGCGATTTCTTCCAGGCAACCTTTGGATGGACAGGACTAAAGAATTTTAAAAGGGTCGCTGGTTCTTGGAGAATAGCGGTTATAATTGTCTGAGGCTTAGCAGAGAAAAAAAAAGTCTAATTGTTGTCACCTACGCTTTAAAAACTTTTATTAATACCTTTTTTCAACCTACCTCATGATACTTTTTTCAGTCACAAAAGTAACGAACCAAGAACGGCTGCGCGAAATAAATTCTTGAAGTTGCCTCACTCTTCGCCGATTACATGGTATAAAGTTTAAGATAACCGTTAATTCTGTAAAATGTTGAAGTGCTATTACAGAACAAGGCGTTCGCATACTTGACAATTTTGGGGTTTAGTGACTAGCTCTCTACAGGTCTACGTAGATTTTACCTAGTTTTGAGATTGAAGAAGACGTCAAAATAATTTTTGCTTTTATTTTGCAACGGCTTTATCAAGTAATTTTGTGCAGCAAGCTAAGAAGAAACTACGTACTGTCTAGAGGTACTAAAATATATGCGTGTAAGCGTGTAAACTGTACTCTCGTACTTCTGGTACATTCTGGTATCTGGTACATTTTTGCACACACGGTCATCTGACCCCAAACTAAGCAAAGCTTGTAATATGGCTGCCAGAGACTGATATACGTAAATATTTTTTTTTAAATACATACTTAAATAGATATTAACACCCGGACATAGAACAAACACAAATGTTCATCACACAAATGTTTGTCCTAGATGGGAATCGAACCCACGCCCCCAAGCACAGAAGTTAGGTTCACTACCAACTGAGCCACCGGGGCAGTCACTTGCTGTAAATATTTATTGGGACTTATCGCGTATTATTCTATCAGTTCCTGACCACGGCCATTTTCACATGGTTGCAACGTTGAGCAAAAGGCAAATAATAAAATAAACTATTCATAACAAAATAAAATAATACGCGAAAGTTACTTAACTTAAGTACTGTCAGCTAGCTAAGGGTTGATATCAAAGTTTTTAATAATTACAATACATTAAAATAACCTAAGCTAGGTTAACTATGTATTTACTTAACATCAACATTTAAACACTGTTTTAAACTATCACGGTTGTTCACTAAAGTTATATGATTATTTACTGGATATTTACCGTGGTAAGGTTGTGGAAGGAGCTCCCGATATTTCGGCGCAGTTACATGCACCATGTTCACGGGAAGACATGGTGCATGTAACTGCGCCGAAATATCGGGAGCTCCTTCCACAACCTTACCACGGTAAATATCCCGTAAATAATCATATAACTTTATTCAACATTTAGTGTTCATATGGGACATTTATCGAGGACCTTCTGAAGACTTGTTTTGTTCTGATGGTACGGTGGTAAAACTGCGTGCTGAAGTTTTACCACCATATTAGCCGCTACCGCCTAAAAGCTCATGCACATCATATAACTATGAAAATCGCACATAAAATCGCAAAAATGAGGGTCTTTAAAATATCTATTTATAGAGTCTTTAAAGGTCAGCGGCATATCTGTAATGCCCCTAGTGTTACAGTTATCAACAAGCGATGGTGATTACTTACCATCAGGTGGCATGTTTTCTTGTTAAATTTTACTTAAAAAGATCCTTTAAACTGTAAGGCAGATTACTTACAAGTACACTCTAAATTAAACGTTACAAATTGCAACTCGAATCGCCTGCGGATAGCTAGTGTGCGCATGACTTATTCCTGTAAAACGTAAAACTGATGGTACGACTAAAATGTTGCTAACAAAGTTCCTGATGAAACTATTAGCCCGGGCTAATTTCACGTCGCTGGGGATAATTGAATATTTCACTGACAAGCTTTTGTATGAGACTTTGGAGGATGAGATTGGAATTAGTAATCTTGGTTCACAATTAGGCTATTTATATAGGCGGTAAGTTAAATAAGGTTATGAATAATGTAAAATAATACAAATGAACGATCTCGCCGCTATCGCTTTGGTTTCTCTCGTTCCTTAAATTGTCTGCAGTATACGCTAATGCGGTATTATGTGTTTTTTTTATTGTGTGTTCACCTTTTAATCCTATAAATAATCGGATTTATGCCCTGCATAATTTTTTTGAGTCAAAGCCTAACTTCAATTTACTCAGTTTAAGCTACCCTATCTAAAAAAATATCATCAAAAACGTAACAGTAAAAAGTTATGCTTGGTCATATATTAAAAAACCCTCCTAATTATTTTTCGTCGATTAATAAAAGGTGTAGAAGTGAAAATGTATTTTTGTTATCGATAAAATACTATGACTATGACTTAAAACATCGATTTCTGCGCATTCAAGTTAATTTTGACTTTATTTGTACCGAACCTTATTTTAACTATTTATAGTCTAAAATTGGATGATCGATATCGAGATAGAAGATAAATTCTGGGTCTTTGTACAGTGAAAAATATAACTTATTACGAATCACTTACTGAGTAATAAGGTAAATTTAAATATTATATATAAATAATAAATATAGGTTCCAGAGATTTTGAAATTCAGAACTGCCTGATATAACAAACAAACTCATTTGTACATTAATATAGAATGACTTTCGAGAAAGGCTGAGAATGTATTAGATTATACAGTGTCTCTACCATATCCCAGCTCGTGACACTCTGCCATTTTATAAAAATACCACCGATCCAATATCTGCGGAGTAAACACTAAAAATACACTTCGCTGGAAACCTCAGACCGAGTCGTAACGAAGATGTATTCCACGAAGGTATTCGTAGATTTGGCAAAGATATTCCTGCAACATTGGAGATAATGTACAATGATACATTGTTCTGAGGACTAAGTACTTTAGTATTAAAATTTGCTTTAGTAAAGAAAGAACAGTACATTCGGAATTATGAACTTTCGGTTTTTATCACGAAAAACGAGGAGATTGAAGACCTTATCGCTGAGTCAGATCACATGGGAGGACCAAAGCCCAGATAATTCGCTGAATAAGTCACCTGCTGAGAATGGGAGAGGATCGCAATGTCACCAAGGAGAATCTTGGAGTTTCCGCAGGCCGTGCACTAGTCAACTGGCCTAGATATCGCTCAAAAGATGCCGTAGAGTTGGATTTGCGCAAGGTCCACGTCAACAGATAGTGCGAGACCAGCTGGTCTATTCTGTAAGCTAAGTGAACACGCAAATGAAGTAATAAGCTAGTGAATGTAATTTGTTATTGCCTATTTCTGTAAATAAATGTCAAAATATCTAATTATAAAGGTAAGAGACTAATCAAGGGTGATCACTCGACGTTTCTCTATAGTAATTGACAAGAAAAATACACTTTCACTTAGCTTATCACCTCACTTTTGCATTCACTTAGCTTGCAGAATAGCCAGCTGTACCGATGGTATTTTCATCGGAGGCCAAGATCCACTCGAAGTCGCTACACCAGCGGAGTAAGCGAGTAACTTTTTGAATAGCGTATTTCGAAATGAAATAGTTTCGCGACGTGATTTTAATATGGAGTCCCTTATATAACAATCACTGACACCCTGTGAAAACTCTGTAGTTCATCTTACGGATTACAAATAATAGTAAAACAAACAGGATGTTGCTTAAAACTCACGCGAATGAAATCAACTCCTTACACCAGTCAAATCATAAAGAAACCATTGAAATAATAATATACACTTAGAAATCATGAAATTTGTTAGAAAGGTAATTTGATAGAAAGTGTTTTACTATTATTTATGATTCAATATAATGAGTTCAGCAGTTTGTAAAAATCAGCTCAATAATCGTGGAAGAAAAAAAATACTCATTAATACTAGTGATATATTAATTGCTCCGGTAAAACTATTATTTCGATAAAATTGAAAAGCAGAATGGATGGATGAACCGGAAACCTTATAAGCCCCATGATCAATAATCGACCTTGTTTACTGACATCGGAATTCCCCAACGTCGAACCACAAATGATCGAGTGACCTCCCCATTAGCGACGTCAAGACACATCGCTCTTAACAGAGCTTAAGCTTAAGCCGTGTACACACTATGCGCAACAACGCGCTAGGCATCGCGCACATTAATGAAAGCATAGTTTACTTAAAAGTTACTTGCGTAAAAATAACTGAAAGCTCGACCAGTGGAAAAAAAACAATTGCACGAAATTTGAACATGGATATTATAGAATCCATTAACTGGTCAGTGAAGCAACGGGCAATGTAGAGAGCTATGCTCGGAGTTTCTTTGCGCGATAAAATCCGGAACGTAGATAGGAATAAGAATAAGGTTTATTTTATTGCCAAAAACAAAGAATACATAAGGTAAAAACAATGTTTGGCAATAGATATTCGCTAAAGAACCAGAGTCACCGAATTAGCTATTAAAATCTGCAAGTTGAAGTGGCAATGGGCAGGCCACATCGCTCGAAGAACTGATAACCGATGGGGAAGAAAGGTTCTTGAGTGGAGACCACGAACCGGAAGATGCAGCGTAGGTAGGCCTCCCACTAGACGGAACAACGATTGTGAGACGCGGGCATCCAGTGGATGCAGATGGCAGGATGTCGTTCAGTGTTGAGGTTAAAGGGTTTAGCAGTGGACGTCTTTTGGCTGATGATGATGATGACGAACTGATATATAAAATTTTGTCATCAAGCACTGGTATGTTCAATCATCATCGGTTGAAAGTCAGTTCAATTATAGGCTAAGCATTTAACGCTTAACATGTTCCATCACACCGTCACATAACATCAAGTAACATGGCCATAAAAAACTAGGAACTCTGTCACTTTGACCCGATTTTAACACACTTTTATTGGCTTGCTTATAGATGTATGTATTTATGTATGTATGTGTGCATGTGTGTAACGGAATCTTTGAACTTGATTTTCAACTAGCTTTTTCTTCTTATGTCGATGTTTTGTGAATGGTTTATTTTTAGTTTTTTGACAAGACCTCAATGGCATTCTCCATATCATGCAAGTTGTCCAAAGCGCGAGTTTAAGAGTACGAAAGCACCACAAAGGAATTCGGTTTCAGAGTCTTTTATTTAACCTCACTTTGCCATGTTATCCGGACTTTGGCCCACTTGGGACGAAAGTATCTCAAAAACTATCACATATCACATGGATCTAATACGAATTGTTTTAAATATTTCCTGTTCACCAACTTAATAAATTTATGACAATTGTTGCGTCGAATATTGTGTGATACTTAGTCAAAACGTGGCTTTAAAAGAACATCCCCTTAAATTTAATTTTTGCTATTACTTACATTGATTGATGTGACCGGATTTTTTTGAGTATATCACGAAATTACTTTTTGAGGCAAAATAACTGAGCACTGATACTTTTATTTTTTTAATTTAATTTGCAAATCGGAAAACGTGAAACATTTTCTAGGGTTTCATGGTACTAAACAACAGTTCTGTTATTCAGTAAATAAATTAGTTCAGAATTATGAATATTTTAGCAAATTTTGAGAATTTTTTTCAATCGCGTAATCGTCCGCTTCTGATCACCGACTCGCTTGTTGGTGATGTGGTCGACGATGAAGCACGCAGACTTAGAAAACGTATCTACTTTGAACTTGAAATGACCTAGATTATAAAATTATCATCAACCTCAAAAGTTCAATGAAATACAACATTCATCGACATACATTGGGGCAGCATAGTGGATTAGGACCCATCAAAACTGGTATCCTAGCAGTGGGATGATGAACGGCTGATAAAATAATAAACTTAAATGAAAATCTTCCTGGCAAGAAATTAACCGAAATCAATGAAAAACGTATAAGTACCTTAAGCTTCGATCACTCAGAAATCATTAATCACCAGCTTACTAGACATCATTCTCAGGATGCACTACACTTTAATAGTCAAAAATGTCTTCAATTTTTTTGGAACTCAGACACCCACAGAACACTTCACAACAAGGACCGACCGAGTACTAACTTAGTACTAACAAATTGTATTACGTTAAAGTGAGAGCTTAATAACCCTCTCGACGGTTCAATTAGGGGTAATTGTATTGACCTAAGCTAACCCCCTAATGTTGGATGATGCATGCACCTAATCAGTAATAATAGATGGAGATTCCACTGTCTAGAAAACAGATAAAATATACTCGGCAAAAGATATTAAACAGAAAATATGTCTACGCGTGCTATAAAGCAATTTTGGGTATGTAAGTTTGCTGTTTATATTTGTACACATCGAGATACAATTCTTATAGAGTCACAATCGCTAAAAAAATATGTCCGAACCAAAAGTCGACGCACGCTACGCATTACGCCGACTTTTTGGTTAGTTGTTAGACAACCGCAATCCATACGATGCCATACAATGCCCTATCGGACTAGCGACTTTGAACACTATGCAAGCAACATAACATCTAAGTTGAAGCAAATCAATGATAATAAATTAATAGATTTTTTTAATTGCGGTACAATAAACTGTAAAAACTTTTCGAAAGATACTCGTTGCAAATGGAGTTTTAACTATTACTGAATTGATCTCGGTAAAGTGGCAGGCGTGTTGGTGGACAAACGCAAGCCTATTGTTGAATAAAAAATAGGCAGAAGTGAAAACTAACGCTGTCGCATAAGCATGTCGGTGACGCAAACCCAGAAGTTTTGCCCCTACCGAAATTCACTCAACGCGGCTAAAGAAGTTTGCACTTTAAAAAACATGCACCATGTTGCA
This sequence comes from Agriopis leucophaearia, assembly GCA_949125355.1. NCBI lineage: Eukaryota > Metazoa > Arthropoda > Insecta > Lepidoptera > Geometridae > Agriopis > Agriopis leucophaearia. The sequence continues at coordinate 16,751,190 of OX421266.1, read as the reverse complement.
CAGGAAGATATAATAAAGTCGGCCAAGTGCTAGTCGGACTCGCGCATGAAGGGTTCCGTACCATTATCTATAAAAACTGCAGAAAATTCAAGTTTGTTGTATGGGAGCCCCCTTAAATATTTATTATATTCTGTTTTTTAGTAGGAATTTGTTGTTATAGCGGCAACATAAATACATTATCTGTGAAAATTTCAACTGTCTAACTATCACAGTTCATGAGATGACAGCCTGGTAACAGACGGACGGACGGACAGCAGACAAACGGACAGCGGAGCCTTAGTAATAGGGTCCCTTTTTGCCCTTTGGGTACGGAACCCTTGAACCAAAAAACCACACACCACACGGTTGATCACTACATTTATATAGTACTACTTTGTAGTGGTAAAACTCTTATGCAGGGGTCCGCCTGGGGAAGTACCACACCTTTGCCAGTTATTCAACCGCCAAGCTACTACTGCACTGTAGTGTTTGCACACTACTGTGTTCCGGATTGAAGGGCAATGTTTCCAGCGAAATTACAGGGCCCACAGACATCTTATATCTCGGGGTGACGAGCGCAGTGCATTCCCATCCAGGGTTTTGAACTGTTGAAGTTCAAAATTCTGAGTAGCGTTGAGCTGTTATGGGCAAGCGTGAAGAGCCATCAGGCGAGCGATTTTGCTCGTCTAGTCACTCAGTATGATAAAAAAAATGATTATAACTGTAGGGAACAACTGTTTCTCGTAAGAAAGTCTTAAAGCAAAGAATTAAGTATTAATACAGTAACATTACCCAAACCAAAGATCTTCAATCTTCCTTAAAGCATATGTAAATTAGTTGAGAACTCCATTTGCCAGTAAAGTCGGGTCCACACAGCGACGACCGCTTGGTGACATAAATCGTGCTGTGGACGTACTCAAGACGAATCTTGGGGGCTGTAAATAAATAAGTTCATTTATCGCAAAAGGGAGTGTTCTGAAGAACTGTTCGATATGATGCCGGCGTCACGGTTTTATCATATCACTAGCCGCCACCGCCTGAAAGCTCATCCTCATATAATAGATCAATAAAAATGGCACAGTGTGCGATTCACGTGAACTTTCTTACCTCATACCTGCAAAATGTGGCATGAGCTGGAAAGTTTTCCGGGAATTTTGAAAATAGGTAATCTTATAGATTTCGATGTGCTATTTCCGAATTTGAACTTTGCCAATTACCATCAGGCATCCCGTCTGCGTTTTGCTTGGCATATTTAAAATATCTTATATATTCAATATAGTAATTTATCAGCTTTTATTGGCTGTTATAACAAAATTTATTTAATTGGTTGTTTTACATAACAGCAATTAGTTTCTTTTTCTTCCGTTTTTCCTTTGTTAAAACACGTGACAGAAACAACATTTATGTTCAAAGAATGCAAACAACATGGGGCCTTGTCAAATAGTTTACTTTGTACCTTTGGGGTTGTGGAAACTTAGATCTAACTTGATCATCGCAATCGCGAAGCCTGCCGGAAACTTTACTTGTGACGACTTCCTTGTTTGGCAAAAACTTTGAGCAAAAATGCTTAAGGTATTGGTATTTTATAAGACATATATTTTTATACAATAAAATACATAAATTATTGTCAACGTGGCGTCGGATACTTTGCGTACTTACCATTCTAGTCTGTGTCTTTACGTAACATAGGTCATAATGTGGATTAACGCAATCCTTTAATTAATTAAAACTTTGCGTTCAAACATTCGTACGCTTACAATCTCCTGAAAAGGTCATCTCTACTTGTTTCACAATTACTGCCTGCTGTACGGAAGACGCGTAACTAGAACAATAACTACTATACGGACATAACGGATACAATAACGGACATTTTATCCGAACCTTCTTTCATGTTAAAGTGTAGTTTACCTCGCAGCGATTAATTACGTATGAAGATGGCACAAATAACTATCAATAGTAAATTTAATTAGCCTTTAACATACAGAAACCACTGCCATAAGACACGAATGAAAGTTGAATCCCGTAACAACCTACTCCAGCGCCTCACTTCAACTACCTAGGGAGCTGCTCCACATGTTCTCCGGACTACTAGATTGGCACTCTGCTTCTCTGCTGGGGAGTACGCATGCCCAGTTTGGAATCCTTCTGCTCATGCAAAAGAGGTGGATGTAGCCTTAAATGAGACATTTTGGACAATAACGGGGTGCTTGAAACCGACACCTCTCAACAAATTGTATCCACTTGCAGGCATCGCACCACCAGCAGCTCGCAGAAATGTTGCCTGCGCCGCTGAAAAAAATCGTCAGGAAACAGACTACTGCCACTCACTGTTTAACGTACAGACATCTAACAGCCGTCTCAAAAGCCGTCGATGCTTTTTAAAACATACAATAGCTTTGGAAGGTCACCCCCAAGATGCTTGAATTGCCGTGTGGCAAAAACTACACACTCCACCTCCCAATTACATTGTCCCTGCCGTAGAGCTCCCCCCAGGCCATAAAGAACCATGGCCCACTTGGAAAACCCTGAACCACTTCGGTCCCAAGTCGGGATAACATGGCAAAGTGGGGTTATATAGAAGGCTCTGATACCGAATGTCTTTGTGGTGTGAACCCTCAGACAGTGTCATACTTGATGGAGTGTGCAGGGTGCCCTGCAGCCTGCACACTGGACGACCTGAATGAAGCCACGGAGTGCCATTGGAGTGGCGGAATTTTGGTCCAAAAATTTAATTTAAAATTAAAATAAGGAGCCAAACATCGACACGAAAGAAGAAGAAGAATAGTAAATTCCCAAGCAATGTGCATAAAGCTGGCCACAGACAACTGCGTACGACTACGTGTGACACGTCTATCGCTTTGTTGAATACGTACTGTCATTCGTTTGCATAGCCGACACACGCGGCATCTTCCATGGCATAGCATAAAAGCGATTTTTTCAGCTACCGTTCTTCCTTGCTCCCTGCATGCTCTCCCTCTCTCTCTCTCTCTCTCTATCTCTCTTTTGCAAGCATGAAGTGGCGTAGCGTAAGACAGATAACAGTGTGAGGCCACATCATTACGCTGAGCCACGTAGTTCTCGAGACGATCGTGGGCATGCTATATTGCGCGCAGCTCTCTGTAGCCGGCTTAACATCTAAAAAACTGAGCTAGTATAGTTTATCGGGAAAAACTTTTATTACATTACTAGCAAATAAACGAACTATAGTGATAGTTTGAACGCATCTTAGGTAAGAGCTCTAAGCTTTAAAAGTCTGGCTGAACCAATGCATTCTTTCCGGATTTCTGGGACATGGGAAATTGCCTAAGTTTTTCCACGTACATCAAAGCCGCAATGTGGCGCGCCCCATGTTTTCGTTGATCCGCGCACGCCGCCACTTCAATGCACTCCTTTCAGCTGACATTAATTTTGTGACAATTGGAAAACAGTAACGAAAGTGTGACTTATTGTGAAAACTTAATTGACAAATGGAACAGGGGTATAAAATCCAAAGACTATTGTGACAATTTTATGACATACTTATTAATCTTATGTTGGCATATTTTTATAGCAATTTTATTTTAATTTTTTATGAAATTTTCCGTTTTTACCCTCGACTAGCTGCCGTTCCGGCTTCGCACGACTAGAGATATTTTTTAAACATTTCAGTAATAAATATACTAAGAGACTATGTTACTAAGAGATAATGTAGCATTCTAATGGTGAAAAAAATTTTAAATCGGTCCAGAAGTTTTTGAGTTAATTTGTTACAAACATGCAAAAATCCATAAATACAAATCTTTCCTCTATATAATATTAGTGTAGATAATGGCATGAATTCTGTCCATTCTCTAAACTCAACTAATCTGACAGCACTAAAGTATCGGTGTCTTTTTTCATTTCAGTGTGGCAAAAAAGGATGGCAACCATTTTAGAGCTGTCAAATATTATTTAGTTTAGAGAATGGTACATCAGAATTGACGTCATAGAGTAGATAAATAATTTGAATTCTTACTAACCCCATTTTAATATCTGACCCCGTTGACTTATTCTGAGTCCACGTATAAATCGCGGACTATTGCAGTCACAAGGCTATGTTTTACTGGAGTCTGGGAATTTCCCTTAGTAGGAAATATTCGTGTTATTAGGTTTTATGCGAGAACTCGCGGAAGAGGCTGGATTCGAGTCTTGCTGCAGTTGATTTGCAGCCTTTTTGTGTTTGTAGAAGTGCGCCTTGTTTGTTGTAAAATAAATGAAAATACAGTGTGCTTTCTGGTTTGATTACCTTGGAAAAATGGGCATGTTTAATTTAAAGTTATTTACGTCCACTTATAGACACAATACATAATTGTATATTCTAGCTATTTTTATGTACCAAAACAGAAAGAAAGTGAAATTAAATTTATTCAATATAGCTTATACTATTCTTAGGTATTTTAAATATAGTTTTCCTACTTTGTCTTTACTCGGTTTTTTTTGCCTTTATTTTGGTCATATAAATTAACATGTAGTATAAAAAAGAAATAGAAAGTACTTAATATTATAATACAATTCAATGTTGAATTAGTGGTTAAAATTAATATTAGTAGATAGGTGCCAACTGTATATCAAAAAAATAATTTAAAAAAATATGTCAAAGTATTCAATTATAATGTCAAACACTTGAATTTAATATTTAATTAATATGCCAAGTAAAAATAACAATTTGAATAATTTTTATATATGTATTTTAATGTCATTCAAAATGTCAATAAAAAGTTTTTCCATTATCCATGACATGTCTTAAGTATTTTCCGGACCTTTCCTTATGTAATTGTATTTTCAAACCATTACCATTAGTAGACTTATACAAATCTCTAGTGTAATTTCATCCCTTATTCCCTTTTTGCACTTGATGCTTGACGCGACATTCAAGTGGAAATACTGTAAAATTCACCTAAGAATTAATAAACAGTTCTAAAGAACTTCCGCAATTTGACGCCTGATTCAATAAATTGAATGCTATTTACAATTTACAACCAACTTCTTAATATAAGTTTCTCAATAGGGTTTTTGACTATATTAAAAATATAATTAATACTGGTGTAATCCTAGAAGATTATTATTTTCAAAAAGTATTTAATGACTAAAAACTAAAAAATAAAGTCCCTATTTCTAGAAAAATACATAATAAAAATATGTTTTTCACTGATCACGTGACTTGACTGCAAACGCTCTATGTTAGCCGAATGTCCTTATGTCGTCACAGAAAAGTAAATAGAGGCAACAATTGTATGGCGAGATTAACTCGTTTGTTTATGTGTGACGTCACTAATGTCACGTGGCCCCATGAATGTCAAAGGTAGCGTTTACGCGGTAGTTTAATAATTTGAATTTTGATCCGTAATTTAAAACACAAATACTGAAAATTATGAGGATTAAATTACAAGATTGCTTTATTTTAATGTAATAAACAATTTAAAATGGTTTTGTAAAACCAGTCAAATACCCTATTTAACTGTATTTTGTGGTGTAATTTTACAGGGCGAACCTCGATTACAAAGAATTTGTCGCGGTGAATCAAGACCGGAAAAATGGTCGTTTGTGTGGTGCCATTTTGACGGTTTTGTCACACCGCGTCAATTACAATGCACACAACGAAATCAATTCTAAACTCATTGAACTTTTAATACCTTCTGCTCGGCAGATTATAGGTACATGTTGGCAATGAGATTTATTTATTTTACCGCAGTTACTAAAACTTCGCAAACAAAAGTAACAGACAATAAACAAACACATCACACACATCACATCATCAGCCAATTAACGTCCCCTGTTGGACAGAGGCCTCCCTCAGAGAGAGGGGTGTTGCCATAATCCCCACGCTTGGCATGCGGCTTGGGGATCGCAGTACGTTCACCGTGTACTATTAGGACGCTGCTGCCCATCCTTCGGTGGTTCTGGTCGCAGTTTTAGGACATACCCGGGTCTATAAACAAACACGTTGGGCCCAAAAATCTTGACAAACGCCTTATAAGTATTCTAATACATCCCTAGATGCCCACCATAAATCAACAAAATCTTTCTCATAGCGTATTCTGAGAGAAATCACAATGTTCATGTAAAATAACAGCATAAAGTATTCAATCCCCGTCCGAAAACTGTAACACATTTGACATGGTAACACCAACCTTATGAGACTTAATATAAGATAAAAAGTTGCGGTTTAGTTAGAGTAGACTGTTTAAGCCAAGTTGGGATGAATCCAGTGGACTGACCGGTCTTGTGGGACGCCTCAGCAAATTTGCATACATCGTGAGTTTTTGTGATGATTCCGTTGCGACACACTATTATTTTTAAAGTTTGAGTTAGATTTAATCAAAATTTTACTTTTTAATGACGTCGCTAATGTAAATTTACATAATACAGTAGAACCTCGATAAGTTGAAAACCTCCATATCTCGAAAAAATGTTTTGTTCCCTTCCCTTCAAACACCAAAACCTCCATTACTCGAAATCTCAACCCTCTATTAGTCGAAATAATCAGTGAGTCCTTCCAAGCCATTTTAGTACATATTTTCCCTACACAACTCGAAAAATTAAATTTTACCTCTGTATCTCGAACATAGCAATCAATGTTTTATTTTACAACCACAACTAGATTATTTGAGACTTTTAAGACCTTTAAGAATTCGCTGACTGTGTAAGTACACCATTGTTTCTTAGAAAGCAATTTAGGAGTATACGATGAATAGAATTACCTCGAATTTATGACTCACGTTAACACGTGTTTGCTTGCATGGTGTCAGGTGTATAATTTTATTATTCTTTATTTTTGAATTTAGCGAAGCAAGTCATTTGTTGTCGACTGTAATATTGTCGGAATTTTTTAATGCCATATTTTTTATTTTAAGTATGTTTTGAAATGATGTTGATTTATAATAAATAAAAATATGTGCTTAAATAAAAATTAATAAAAATGAATCTCAACCTCTTTATGTCGAATCAAAATCAAAGTCGAAATCCTCTATAAATCGAAAACTCTACAACTCGAATTTTTTGGCGTCTCCCTTGATGTTCTACTTAAATATGTTCTACTGTATTTGATATTATTATGATGAAATATACTGAATTATGATACATATGTATAATGCATCTGGGAATCCTCAATTCATGTTTTATTATTGGCCAAAACAGATAATTTAAAAAACCGACGTTGAAAGTAAATATTAAACTTTGAAAGTTTAATTCAATTCTCGATGATGAGACTTTATTTTAATAGTAACTAGCCGCCCGCCCCGGTTTCGCACGGGTGTAAGCTCGGCTTTCGGCCTCGCTACAAAATAGTATCCTACGTCCGTCTCCTGGTTCTAAGTTATCTCCCCACGGTTCTAGTGAGGAAACAACGAATCGGAAAACTTAGGACTCCTTGAAAATCAACCGAGTGACGACAAATACAAAAATACGTCCAAAAATATTTGTTGTATGGGGACTTCCGTTTAGTTTTAAGTTATTGACATTATTATCATTTCTAGTTAATCCGCCGTAACACTATATATTCCGTGAAAATTTTAAAAGGCTATTGGTTATTACGCTATAACGGTTTGAAATATTACAAGTTACATCAAAAGCCACACGTTACAAGGTAGATCTGACAGACAGACGGACAGACAGACAGCATAGACTTAGTAATGGGGTCCCGTTTACGTTCTTTGGTCACAGAACCCAAAATATAGTAGTGTTGTATACAGGATGTATCTCTAGACGACAACGAATTAAGCATTCAAGAATATCATTGTACTTATCATAATAAACAAATTCTACTTTGGGACCAACCCTGATCACGAAAAAAAAGTTGTTCTATAGAAAATTGACATTAACACCCAATGAAGTGTATGGAACAGTCGATTATGTCGATAGGTCTGTATGAGTGTGAGTGCATTGATATCCCTAAAAATTTCCATCGTCTAGAAATACGTACCTTCTATTACCTACTGTCAAATTAAATTGGTTGATTTATTCATCGTCATCAGCGAGAAGACGTCCACTGCTGAACATAGGTTTCCCCATTTAACCTCCACACTGAACGACATCCTGCCATCTGCATCCACTGATGCCCTTGACTCTCATAATGTCGTCGGTCCATCTAGTGGGAGACCTACCTACGCTGCGTCTTACAGTTCGTGGTCTCCACTCAATGACCCTTCTTCCCTATTGGTTGTCAATGATTTATTTTGTTGGTTGCCGGTTGATTTATTATTATCACCCCTAATTCCAACCTCAATACGAACCAAACTCCTATTAACCGCAACAAAATACTTGTCAACGCTCCAGCTCCAATCAAAGGACTCTATTCACGTAATCATCAACGTTCTGATAATTATACCAGCTGTAAAACAGTAACTGGCAAACTTCTCAATCGAGTTCACGAATGAACCTGTCCGACCTAAATAATAGATTGGACTTCGGCGCTAATTAATGTTGCTATTTCCTACATCCGAACGTAGAGGAGGGCCTGCAGTAGGTTTTACCAACTCAAGAGGAAATAGTAAGACAGTCACCACGTGATCATTAAAATACGCATACATTTTAAAACGCTTATTTGTTTCTTTCTTGTTAAAATTTTAAACGAAAACTTTTTATTTTAGGGCCGATTTCAACATCAAAAGTGAACGCGATCAACGCAAGCTAAACTGGTATAAAGTGGCTAACTGAGTTCAAAACGTCAATTTGGGTTTCACCAACTTAAACTAAACGCAGTTAAGGCTTAAGCGAGTTTAAATTCTGAACGCCCGATTTTGGACGGTTAAGCCCTTTGAACGAGTTTATGAGGCGGCACATCTGTACCTATTGCACATGTTGAATAATAAAGTTACTTGATGAAAAATCGCAGAGTCTGCTCGTGCTTCGCTCTTTTTTTTTTCTCCCAGCAGTATTGAATATAAGAAAAAAATTAGCTTCTATATGATATTTAAATGATAAATATCAGTTATGATCGTAAAACTGTACCAAAATCTTACCAGTTTACACCTGGCTGGGAAGAGGTGCGGCCGTGGTTTTCAGAGTCTATATAATATATTGCCGTGAAGTGAACGATATTTTATTTAAAAACCAAGTGAATTAATTTTTTTCCCATAAATTAATTAACAATAAAATTAAAAATACTAGCGGCCACATTTTGATTGGCTCCCATAGCTAAACGTGTTTTTGTACATTATTGATTATTATTTAGTATATTATTATAAAAATAACTTCTATAATTATAAAACATAGCCTATGGCACTCAGGAGTAGTGTAAGTTTCAATAAGTCAATGAATTTTTTAATCAGATCAGTAGTTTCGGAGATTACCTCCTACAAAGACACTTATAAACTTTACCTCATTATAATATTAGTGTAGATTTATGATATTGTTCTTGACGACAGCAGGTCATCAATATTATATACGGTTTTTTTTTTTTACGCTTGCCACCATTTCTATTTATATTTTCCAACGCGGTTACCTCGCTACCTGCCGGAAACACGGTCTTAAAAGTCTACCAACTGGGAAATACACACTTCACAAGAGAATTATTACATTAAAAAAATTACGGGGTGGGTGAAATTGATTAAAAGGGATTTATTTAAATAGGGCCACTTGCAAGACCTATTTAACTAAAAAAAAACATCAAAATTGGTTAAAAGTTGTCGGAGATTATCGTTACACAGATAAAATACACAAACAAAAAAATACAATGGAAATAACCTTTTTTTAAAGTTGGTTAAAAATCAGATACAATCAGGTAAGTGTAGAAAAAACTTTTTATTTATTTATTTTTATATGTTTAAACTTTTTTTCCAATAACGTTTTTCTTTTCATCAAGGGAGTTGCTGGCCAAACGTTCAATCTTAAAGTGACGTTATAAAAATAAATAAACTTTATCAACCTGGTACGTTGTTGTAAGAAAATTGCATAGATAAGCTCTTATTGTGTTTACAACTAATTTACACGTAACGAAGGAAGGTACTAAGCCGAAACACACCACGTACTCATAATTTATTAAGGAAACAACCCTGATAACGCGGTAACCTTGGCAAAAATACTCAACGAAACGATTGGGTGCTGATATTTTTTTCACGGTTTCAGGGTTGATTTTTTTAATATCATAGGTGGCAAACAAACAGACGGGCCACACGATGGTAAGCGATCACTGTCGCCTTTGGATACATGCAACACCAGGGGTATCACAGATACGTTGCCGACACTCTTATTAACATCTTAACAGCCCTTTTGAAGAACCCCATATTATAGCTACTCGGAAATGCCGCAAAAGCGCTCATTTCACAAATTGCAGGTGTGGGGCAAAAAGGAACACGTAAAATGCACAGTGTGTCATTTCCACCAAATTATGATATTATGTGGATGAACTTTTAGGTGGTGGCGGCTGGTGAGATGATAAAACTGGGATGCTGGCATCAGATCGAACAGTTCATCAGAACTTTTCCAGTTGTAAATGAGATAAAAGACACAAAGAGACCCAACGTCTTTCCGCATGCTGAGCGGTTCTAGGTGTTCAGTGAGCTTGGGATCGTCGACAAATCTGACAGCTCTACGCTGTAATGCATCAAGTGGCTCAAGCTGATACTTGGGTGCTCCGTTCCAAAGATGGAAGCAGTACTCCATGTGAGGTCGGATTTGCGCTTTGTAAAGTAAAAGTCTTTGTCTCGACGTGAAGTAACACTTTGCCTTGTTGAGCACACCAAGTTTCTTAGAGGCAGCTTGGCTTTACTCGTCATGTGACCGCAAAACTGCACATTTGAAGAAATGTTGACTCCTGGGATTCTAATGCTTTCCGAAACCTTGAGGGGAGTGTTCTGAAAGTGAGGAGTTACAAAAAATCGAGCTTTTTAGCGGTGAATGCGCAAAATAGCGTCTTTGTTGGGTTGAACTGAACCAGGTTCAATTCACCCTAATCCGAGACCTGCTCAAGAGAGGCCTCAACTTCAGACAGTAGTTTTGTTCCTGCTTTCTTCAACTATGGCATGAGGTCTGTTTGTATGACCGGTATACTGTGCATCGCCCGTGCATATTGCTCAAACAACATGCCATGTCATGGTCCCAAAGTAAAAGTTGTTTATAATGATGAGTACAATTATCTCCTTTAAGCTTGACCTCATTGTTTCGTGTAACCCTGTATACTTTCTAAAGACACCGTTTATACTAAACGAGAGCGATGAGACTTCGCACTTCCTGGTAAGTGTGCTCTGGCATCTTTCTTTGTAACATAATACCTTTGTACCGTGTCACAATAAGCATTGTAACCAAACCAAGAAGTACTGCAAGTCTTCTCGCTTGGTGTAACATGGCCTATGGTGTATGCTTGAGATAGAAATAATAGAAGAAGATATTTTTAATTTTCTTTAAAACACTTCTGTGACGATGACTCTGTCCCCCTTATTAATAAACGTGGAGTTGCCTTGTGATAGTTACGCCGTGTTTTGTCTTCTTCTTCTTTAACTCGATCAAAACAGACAGAAGACGGAGTAACTATACCAAGGCTACTCCACGTATATTAATAAGGGGGCATAAGTCTACTGCAGCTGCTATGGCTAAGCCGGCTCTGGCTTGACTTAATAATTACTTAGCAGCCAGGAGGCAAGTAGCATAACACCTTAACTATACGTAACTTGCTTGCATACTGACACAGAATAAAGAAAACCGAGACATAACTCCAAAGATATAGAAAGCAGAAAACGTGGTAGCTAAATATAATTTTACAATGGGCTATAATACTTATGACGCGAATGACGTACGCGTAAGTGGAAACTCTAGTCTGGTCTGGTTAGGATTCATGCTCTTGCGCAGAAATTATGCGCAAATAAAGAAAACTATCTTTCAGGCATGATTATAAAACTCCTTATAAGTTTTAATACTTCAGCTTGCAAAATTTTACCCAAACAAATAAAATGAGAGCTTGTAAAAAAGTTTCCCAGCATATCTAACAGTCCTGATACAGAGAATCCCAGCGGGAGCTATAAGAAGCCTTATTTAATACGGTTTATTTTTAAAGCCTGCTATCTGTCCTTTACTTATCTAATAGTGAACTTAGTGCATATAAGCGTATTATGGCTTAACGCGCTTCATTGGAGTGTTATTATTTCAGTCAGTGCGAAGGTTCTTGAGAACTCGACTAGAAGGATATCGTTTATTCAGTGCTGTCAATATTCTGGGGGGCGCAAAGGTCTGGTAGTCATGACATTGTGCTGCCAGTTTTGTAACAGGAAATTCACTTTTAAGATTGCCGAATTAACATTTCCCAAAGAACCGATAACCGATGGAGAAGACGACTTCTGGAGTGGAAACCACGTACGCCCAGATGAAGTGACGACCTGCGTAAAAAGGCGAGTTAAAACTACATGTCAAGAACAGCCGACCGAATTCAGTGGGGTGTATTAGGAGAGGCTTATGTTCAACAGTTGACGGGTAAAGGCTGACGATAATGGTGAATGAATGCAAAGAATATTAATTTTTATGTCGGTTCCATACAAGGTTTAATGGCCCTAGTGTATCTCTAGACAATGGACATATTCAAATATATCATTGTAATCATAGTTATAAACATCTTTTACTTTGGTACCAAGCCTGGAATCGCGAAAATAAATCAAGTCTCTGGAAAATGTCATTAACATTCAAAGAACCGATGCCTTTAGGACGATAACAATAAACTCACATTTGGTTACCAATTGGGAACTCGACCAAAACCATTGTTGCCAAGTCGGCAAATTGGCGCTACTCTATAATTTCATAAAACGCCCGGGGTTAAATCATTGGTACACCAATTACGTGACTATGATCACTACCGTAAAAGATTCTACAACATTTTATAATATCCAGGGGATGTCTTCGCATGATCGATTTTGGATTGACGATAATATTATCCGAAAACACGCCAGACAGAATGCCCAAGACAGAACATCGCATGTCGTTGCAGTAATTGGGAGATGCCTACGTCCAAATAACAGACACGGAAAGGCTAAAGTAGAAGAAGAGCACTCTTCTAAGATCGAAACTTTTGCCAATTGTAGTTTATAAGACGTTGGTACTAAGTGGGTCTAAAATGTCGCCAAATTATAATTATTATGTTATATTACACACCACAGCCTCGCCTGATCTTAAGTGATGATGCGGTCTATGCTTGCCTGGAAGATAACAATTTTTCTCTCTTATCGGCAGCCATCAGAGATCTGACAATGCTTTCCTATTTTTCTCTTTTTGTATCATTTGGAAATAACATGAAACATGAACAAAATAAATATGTTTTTGGTTGGACCAATAGTATTTTTTCTTAACAATTAACTTCTTTCGGCGTATAACCACAATTCTGTGTAAACCCGTAGAGGACTTACTTGATGTTTATCAAAAAAGCTTTGCTGTAAAAGATCTGCCTCGAAAAAAGTTGTTAGTTTCTAAAACTTTCAAAATCTGATTGTGGCAGTTGAATTATCACGTGAAAATAACTTGGAGAAAATTTACTAATTCAACAGCAGTCCTAGAAACGTAAATTTTCTAAATACCCAAGTTCTGAAAATTTCTTAACGACCGACGACAGAAAACATATTTTCTTTAAGTACCAAAATCCCAGCATTTTACCAGGACCCAAAAATATTTATATAATACCTAATCGTAATATCACATGCTATAACAGAACAAGTACTGGATTCCCCCAAGCAACATTAAAATTAACCAATGATTCATATCCCCCACTAGCAGGTGCTAAATGTTCCAGACGAATTATTACTCACCATTTCGTACTCTACCATTATCAGATACTACAATAAAATACAATGCTGCTTATAAACCATTTAGTTTGAAATTATTCAAACAAAACCAGCAATGGATGTTTTGCAAAAGTGAAACAACGTTCGACTAAAACCGCGTGGTCAAATACTATTACTGCACTTCATACTAAATCAGTCTCTAAATCATGTAAAACGCGTAATGGATTATACATTTGGCACAGTACCTTCTTATCGGATAACTCTGAGTCACTTCCATTACGAGTTAAGCATTTGACGCTCCAATTGGCGTTAATTCATAAAGCCACAGGTCGGTCCAATTAAGGGCAAGACAGACGGACGTTCAATCTCTCGTAATTAATACCTTTAGAGTGACTAGTGAACAGCTGTCTGGAACAAAAGAGCCAGACTGATTTGTTTTCCGGTCTTCAAAAAGCTTAAACAAATAAAATTTCATGAAACTTGATTTTTCTGGACAGATATAAAGTATTTTAACCGACTTCCAAAAAGGAGGTTCTCAATTCGATTGTTATTTTTTTAAATGTTTGTTACCTCAGAACTTTGGACTGGGTGAACCGATTTTGATGATTCTTATTTTATTTGAAAGCTGGTGCTTCCCGTGTGGTACCAATTTAATTTTTTCCAGTTCTGAGATTTATATGACGTCGGTTTTTTATATGGATAATTATGTCGATTGTTTTCTTCATAAAATGTTTTAAATTTCTATTTTGAGCAATAAGGAACAAGGTTTACACGTTATACTTAATTCATCACTGGGGTGTCACGATGACCTAAATGTGGATCTTGGCTTTTTTGTTTTTACTAAATGATAGTTTTGCACATGACAACCTCGTTTGTCGATGTTAAGCGATAATGCGGTCTACGATGGAGCACGCTTGCCAAGAACAAACCGATTTATTCGCGATTTGAAGACACCCAGATTGTAACTATCGGGGAACACCCATTCAGGCAGCGCATTCCTCAGACTAGCAGTTCACACAATAAAAGTGGAATCAAAGTGATTCGAACGAACTTTTGGTAATAAAAATTACCACTTTTTTACTGTGCGACCCCATGCCAAGAGGGCAGCTGGACTATGAACTTCGTAAAGGCGTATCTATCATTGTCAAATAGCCCTCTATTTGACATTTGGAACTCTGTTGCGAGAATTTAGGTTTGATTACACCACGTATAGAGTGTTAAAGCTAAGCTCCGTAAAATATATCATCTCATTAGTCTGTAGATAGTTCGAAGCAAATTTAAGTATATTTTTAATTAAACCTCTCGAATGACAAAGATTAACGACAGCCGTGCAATGCAGGCACTGAATTAAACAATTCCAATTTAAGGCCTTCATCCACAGCGCCCGATTCCCCATAACGCCAAAGAACGGATCGTTAGATTTTTTTTACCGCATACGATATCAATAATAATACCAGCCCATTTACTTAGGTAGATCTCTATATTATAATTATGTGAAAGTTTAGATGGATGGATGTTTGTTACTCAATCACGCAGAAACGGCTAGATGGATTTGGATGAAATTTAAAATATATATTGGTTATGTCCTGGATTAACACATAGGCTACTATTCATCATCACATCACCACGCGGGTGAAACCGCGGGGCGCAGCTAGTATCACATATGTGAAAGTTTGGATGGATGGATGTTTTTTACTCAATCACGCAGAAACGGCTGGATGGATTTAGATGAAATTTGGAATATATATTGCTTATGTCCAGGATTAACACATAGGTTACTTTAATCATCATCATCATCACCGATTTTCATCACCACGCGGGTGAAACCGCGGGGCGCAGCTAGTATCACATATGTGAAAGTTTGGATGGATGGATGTTTTTTACTCAATCACGCAGAAACGGCTGGATGGATTTAGATGAAATTTGGAATATATATTGCTTATGTCCAGGATTAACACATAGGTTACTTTAATCATCATCATCATCACCGATTTTCATCACCACGCGGGTGAAACCGCGGGGCGCAGCTAGTATCATATATGTGATAGTTTGGATGGATGCATGTTTGTTACTCAATCACGCAGAAACGGCTAGATGGATTTGGATGACATTTAGAATATACATTTCTTATGTCCTGGATTAACACATAGGCTACTTTTCATCATCATCATCACTAATTTTCATCACCACGCGGGTGAAACCGCGGGGCGCAGCTATTTTATTTTATCTGGTTGTAATAGATGGCCCTTAATGACGATTCATAGGCAGTTCATAATTAGTAGCGAGCATTATTAAGGCTATCTACTGTGTGGTGGTAGTGGAGAGCTTCGATCAAAATTTTCAGAGGCTTTCGGCTGGGCTACATTCTGATCGTATCGTTCAGTCAGATTGGCGTGTCGGATCGAGTGCTGTGGGCGAAGGCCTTTATCCAGCTCCGGTGCCGGCTAGTTAGCGGGCGAAGCAAAGCACCTAATTGTTCAAGTTTTCTAATTAAAATTAAGGGGAACGTGCAAATATTTTTATTACTTATTTGGAGGGAGAAATTTTGTTTGTTTTTGATAGTGTTGGAGTTCTATGTTTACGTTTCTCAATGCTCTGAAATAGTTTATAAATCTCAAGTCGACCCGTAACAATATATTTTTGCTGCTGTATTGGTTACTATTTAATGTTTTTGGAGAGTTCGTAGCTGTTGAGACTGAACGTGTCTTAAGAACTTACGTATATTATACTTACACAGTTTGACAATAAATGATTCTGATTTATTTTTTACTTACTATTGAAAGTAATTTCTAGGTACTGATTAAGTTATTTCAAAATCATAAAATGCGTATCTCGAGATGTTTATATAGCATGTATGAAATGTAATGCAGTTTTATCCCAAAAGAACTGAAAAATAACCCTAATTTGACATATTAATGATCTCTATAGGGTTACGCAAACAGCTAACAATGTTAGGTGCTGCAAAGAATAAGATCAAATTTTAATAAGCCAAACTTTAAAAATTAAGAAGAGTTTAATTTACGAGCAGTTTGAATTAGACTTCAAAAAATATTATTTATAGTCTCAATTTGACTGTTTTATTATATTTTATTTTTATATTTTACGGGATATATACCTATTTCGATTGTGAAAATTTGTTTATAGTATTTTTATTTTATTAAATAGGCTTTATTTCGAGAGTGATCCCGATTCACACAATCAGTAAACGTCAACTGCTGAACAAAGGCTTCTCTCTTAGAGAGGGGTGTTGCTATACTCTCCACGCTTGGCAGATGACTTGGGGAACGCAGTACGTTCACCATACGCTCACCGTGGACCCGGATATGTCCTAAACTAGGGACCAGAACCACCGGAGGATGGACAGTAGCATCATATTAGATCCCGATTACATTTGAATAATTTTTTCCTGTCGAACCAACTCTGTCTTACCAGAAAATCTAGTCTGTTTAATACATTTCGTTGGCTCTGAACGATATTTTTCTGTATAACAGCATTTTTTTATTTCACGAATTTAAAATTTGTTTTATATTGATGAGTTTAATTGCCTCCTTTCAGCTTAGTACTGCCTTTCTGTCTGCCCTATATACATGATATAGGTATCTTTAAATGACTGATCATTATGAACTACTTTTACTTTTAGACTAACGTAGATATATTGTGATATACTTCTTTGTGTTATAATTGCATTTATACACTCCTTACGGCCGTGATTCAGTCGTTAGAATCATTTACTTGCTCGTGATTCAACTATGGCCCTCGCTTTAAATCCATCCTTCATTCGCTAGTTTCATCATATACTTTTTTCTATTATATGGAACAGCAGATTTTTTTCGCGGATTCAGTTTGGACTTAATGTTAAATTTGTTTATAATGATGAGTATTAATAATATGCTTGAATATGTCCCTCGTCTAAAAGAACACTCTGTATAAACTTACTTATAAATATTTTAAAGGAGCCATTTCATCATTTAAATAACTTGATGCATTAATTAATTAATTCTAAAACAATTTCGCAACAAACTCGTCACTTCAATAAACGACTTAACAGATTATCGTCCAATTCAGGGGAGAATTAAAACAGCGTACAACTCCGCACGCCAAAACCCCCTATATTTATACTGCTTTATTATACGGGGGTTAAAGTTTATTTTTGCTCAGTAAAAATGTAAAATAAATGTGGTTAGTTGTACCAAGGAACCGGGCCTTGTCCTAATTGACAACGGAGCGGTAAATTGCGCGACTACGAACGATGGTGGCCTTTTCTGACGAATTAACACAAAAGGTGTGCAGTCACGGTGTTTAAAAGGAGATATTAAACGAACTGAAATACGGTGCAGAATAATAGGGATCTTGTTACTTCATGATGTAGATAGCACACCTGAATAATTGGAGCTAAAGACGTTTGGAAATTTTAAGAAAGCGCTCGCTTATTCATTATGTGAAATTCACATACCTAGGTACATTATAAAAAAATATGCTTGAATTGCTTTTTTCCAGGCAAGTGCCTTGATTAATTAAACAAAATACAAGCTAACACTAACACTTATACAAAAAAGGATATGATGGCATTTAAAAACCACTAAGGTTTAATAGTAATGCCATTATTCTGGAGTTTAAGTCTACGCCTACTATAAAAATAATGTAGACAACTGGCAGTGAGCGAGGCAATTACATTAGGTTATCAAGAAAGTAAAAGTTTAATTAAGTTTTAATATTATAATGTTTTTACATAAATCTGAGGGTAGGGTCAGTTAGACTGCCCATTTTCTCTGTCTTCTCTGTCTGTCTGTCTTTAGACTATTGAAGGTCTAAATATAATCCAAATGCTCAAGCCCACTATGTTGGCAGCATACCCAGCATGCTGGCGATATTACCACGCTGAATGGCAATGCTTATGCGTTGAGCCAGATACACGCCAGCATTTTGGTCACGTGTCGCGTTCCAGGCGCTCTGAAAGGTTTTTGTAATTTTTTGTTATTTGCCAATAGTCAGATGCATTGGCTGGCAATACTAAAAATGAGAATGACTCTTAACAATAACTATTTAATTTTATTTCATTTTAAATCATGTCATATAGAACGACGAAAATTAAATTAAACACGTATCTACACAAAGGAGTCAGAGAATACTCAGAGAAGTCAAAATCCCAATATTTTCTTATTGAGTTTTATACCCAATTCACACGGTATTGGCTCACTAAAAGCTTTGAAAGTGAAACAACGTTTTGATCAGCAGAGAAAAGCGAATTAAGTTGGGGACCACCGTTTGACGCTTCGGACAGAATAGTTAATTGACTCGCAGCTAGCTTAAATGCAAAATTCGAAGTACTATGGAAGTGAACATACTCGTTATCCTGGCCTGAGCTGACTATATGGGTAGATATATTACGTACCTACTCTTAATATACATTAGCTAGGAGCGCTCTGCGGTTTTTCCCGTCATAAAAATATATCTAGCAACAATGAGATTAAGAAGGTTATACGGTCCTGGCTAGAAAAAATTGATTACGATGGCATTGAGCATAATAATATGATTTGGATGTCACATAAAATACTCTCACACACACACACACACACGCACACACAAAATAGGCCTGTATTTGCATATTTTAGTTTGATTGTTTTGTTATGTATATACTAATAACTTTTGTGAAAAACTTTGTAATAATTTTTATTTAATTATTATGTCGCGTTTTTCGGTATTTAGTAAGCAATATTTAGGCCATATATGTACTCGTATGTGTAAGCCATTGGCTCCCGAACACACACAATTTTTACTAGTTCGGAGTCAATTAGTTCATAAAAAAAATTTCGTGACATTTTTTTATGCCCAATAAACGAATTTGTATTTTTTTTATCCTACATGAACTGTTATTTCCAAAAGGAAGTAAAACATGACGTGTGGTAAGTTTTGTAGTAGTTGTTATATTTTTTTAAAGTTTATGCCGTTAATAAAAAAATAAAATGTTCATTTGACACCATGATCTTAAATTTGTGGAATTAGGTAACAAAATGAAACAAATAACATGACAATACATTATTTTAAACCTGTGATAAAAGATCTGGTAATCTTCAAACTGAATAGATTCTCTTGAATCATAGCTAAGAACAATCAGCTTTTAAACATAATCCTGCAATTTATGGAATGAGCTGCCTGTGGCATTTCTGAGTAGAGTATATTACAATATGGGGTTCTTCAAAAGAGCTGTTAATAGAGTATTTAAGGGTTGGCAACGTATATTCACCAAAGTACCAGAGTCACCGGCATAGCTATTAAAATCTGCAAGTTGAAGTGGCAATGGGCAGGCCACATCGCTCGAGGAACTGATAACCGATGGGGAAGAAAGGTTCTTAAGGAGAGACCGTGAACCGGAAAACACAGCGTAGGTAGGCCTCCCACTAGATGCGGACCGACGGCATTGTGCGAGTCGCGGGCATCCAGTGGATGCAGATGGCAGGATGTCATTCACTGTGGAGGTTAAAGGCCTATGTTCAGCAGTGGAC
Source organism: Agriopis leucophaearia (assembly GCA_949125355.1). Taxonomy (NCBI): domain Eukaryota; kingdom Metazoa; phylum Arthropoda; class Insecta; order Lepidoptera; family Geometridae; genus Agriopis; species Agriopis leucophaearia. The sequence continues at coordinate 16,730,993 of OX421266.1, read as the reverse complement.
GTCTTCTGGCTGATGATGATGAACGTATCTTTGATGCCCTGGTGTTACGTGTATCCATATGCGCCGGTGACCGCTTACCATCGGGCGGCCCACACGTTTGCCACACCTATGGAATTAAAATAAAATAAAAAACACAGGTCAGTTTTTGAGACCTACGATATATACAAAATTCAATTCAATTCAAATTATTTATTTCTCAGAACATGGTAGGTACACATACAACTAAAGTAACTTACATCTACATAAATTTCTACATACATTTTGTCTCTCAGATGCCTATGCTAGGTTAGAAACCTGTGATATAGGCATCTGCATTTTATATTACCTGTTTTGAGTTTATACTAGCTAAGACAGTCAACGACAGAAGTAGATACATTACACACATCAAATTAATAACACCGGGTTTTTGCTTTGGAGGTTAAGCTTCTAGAGTTTGGCTTATCAAAATATTATCGCCGAGTTGTTAATCTTTATCTTTAATACTTATTATGTAAAACCTTGTTATTCTTTTAACTAAGGGGACTTAACAGTTTTCAACACTTAATTGTTAGGTATACACTAGTTGCTCAATCTTGGCACTTAATAACTCAAACTTGCGTGATGTCTCGGCATAAAGCAACAATTTATTAGAGTGCCGTGAAGGAGTCATTATCACAACCAACGATATTCTTCACAAGATATGCCGTGTTCATAGTATTTATGTCATTATTTGAACTATATCTACACTAATATTATAAAGAGGAAAGATTTGTACCTATTTTTGTATGTTTGTATGTTTCTAATGAATAGGCTCCGAAACTACTGAACCGATTTGAAAAATTCTTTCACTGTTGGGAAGCTACACTATCCCCGGGTGACATAGGCTATATTATATTTTGTAGCGAGGCCGAAGGCCGAGCTTACACTCGTGCGAAGCCGGGGCGGACGGCTAGTTATTTATAAAAATAAATATACCTACTAATTAAAATAGGCTTTATTTACCCTGTTACAAATGTATCTTCTTCTACCGGAAGACGCAGCGTAGGTAGGCCTCTCACTAGATGGACGGACGACATTGTGAGAGTCGCGGGCATCCAGTGTATGCAGATGGCAGGATGTCGTTTAATGTGGAGGTTAAAGGGGGAGGCCTATGTTCAGCAGTGGACGTCTTCTAGCAGATGATGATCATGATGAAATGTATCTTAAGTAGGTACTATTTAAATACATTTAATCGGGCATCTAAACTGGGAGAAGGCCTACTCTAAGCAATGCCATGTTCTGAGGTCTTGAGCTAGCCGAGTCCAGGTTGCAGCTGCCACCTCGACTATGTCATCTCACCATCTTCTTCTGGGCCGTCTTACCGTCCGCGCGCTATCTCTCGGATGCCAGTGGACTATTCGTTCGCTCCATCTACCATCCGTAGCTCGAGCGAGGTGTCCCGCCCACTTCCATTTCAGCGCACAGAGCATCTTCACTGCATCTATAAGTTCAGTATTTTGCCTCCACGTTTTTGACTCTATCGTTAGAAACTTGGAAAAAAGGCAAAAGATGTGAGACCAAGCATGAGCACACTTGCTCACTGTAATGTGACTATCTTTTTTAATTAGTTTCTTGGTCAGTTCCCAGGTTTGACAACCATAGAGCAGGGACGGTAAAATAGTGTTGTTCATCAGTCTTTTTTTAGGTGTATAAATACTCTCTAAAATGTGTCTTTAAGAGGGCAGCAACTGACCTGCTGGTCAATATTGACGTTTTTGGCCCTATTGGCTGGTTTTTATTGGCATTGACAAAGTCTCTCATTCCACAAAATAAATTCCACGTTAAATAGCTACGACACATATCTTTCTAATGTTTAAAATATCAACGATTACATTAATTGCTTTAATCGTAGTTACGCATATGTAATCGAGTGGGGAACGATTGGTGGCAATTTAGAGGGGTGAATGACTTATGGGAGCCGGAAGTATATTCCCTATAGGGGGAATATTTACCTTATAAGGAAATGCTAATGAAGCGAGTTCGCCATATAGATTTACTTTAGTAATTTCCTCTAAATTGCAATAATAGAAGCATTACCATAATGTAAGGCCCAGTGCGAGTGGCTGGAGTGATGGGGGGAGGACTTCCAAGAACTACACCATTAAAACTACTGTGTAAGTTAAATAATCTTTAATTTTATCGTTACCCTTCACAAGCTATCATTAGCTATCTATAGGTATTGTGTTAGTTTTCTTCAAGGCGTCCAAAATTATATGGCACCAAAAAACTTCGGTGGAAAATCATAACACATGATTTTTGTAATTGCTTATTCAATCTCAAGGTGTCTCACACGTAAAGCTGGAGCCGGCAGGTATCCTGAAATGCTCTACCAATTAACAGGTTCACTGGTTGCAATTTGAGGGCTACTGAATATTCGACCAATAGTAACTGTTGGCTGTTGCTGTATCTAGGAGAATAGTGGTTGTAATTCTTCGTTGTGTGCCTCTAAAATACGAATATTAAGAACTGCCAATTAAAATTAGAAATTTTAGATAGCTTTCTAATTTGAAGTGTGTGCCTTTTAAATTGGGTCCTATCTCTGCTGCACAGAAGCATTTTGGGGTTACCAACCCTAACGGCTATTACTGAGCCTACGTTCTCTGTCTGTCCTACCTTTTAACGACTGTATATTTTAAGCCATTAGAGACAGCCAATTAAAATTTAAAGTGTTTAAGGTTATGGTGAAAATCGAAAGGTTAAATATAAAGAAGGGAGAGGGGGGCATAAAACTAACTTTTTTTTACGTGTTTTTGTTTTTGCTCTAGTGTAGAAACGTTAATACGTACAAGCGTCAAACTTGGCATGATTATCTAAAGTAAACCCACAAATACTTAATGAACACTGGTCACGTGGGAGTCGGAAACATGATAATGATGTTTTTTTAAGTGAAATTAACTTGAATCACAAGAGTAGTCACCCTTCTAAGTAAGTATTGTAGTTTTCACAGAAATATTTGCAATGATCAAATTGAAGTGATAAAAATGCAAACAGAATCAAAGATAAATATTTCTAAGACCCACTCTCAAGTTCCACGTAGCTTTATGCAAATGAGAAACAACCTCAAATTAATTAATATTCATTTACACCGCGCAATAATAAGTCGTCGTAAGTAATTCGTAAGTTACGAACAATGCTAACTTTTCCCGTGTCTTGCCAAAAGCAGTTAGCTACATATACGTTTACTTTAACCTACAATACTTTAACCTACAATTTCAGCAAGCTCATTGCTTTGCGGATGGGTACTTTCATCACGTTTTTTTTTATGATACTGGGTGACGAGTCGAGCTGCCTGATGGCTCTTCACGCTTACCCATAACAGCTCAACGCCACTCAGAATTTTGAACTTCAACAGTTCAAAACTCTGGATGGCAATGCACTGCGCCAACACGTTCACGTTCGTCTATTCGGAATTCCTTTATTATAAGTTTTTGTACATACATGTTTTGGTTTACAATCCAATTCAGATTATAGTGTGCGTTACCTTTATTAACTAAACAAAATACTAGCTAAAACTAACACTAAATAAACAGTTAGACTGTCCATAGACCGTTGAAGATCTAAAGACAATCCAAATTCTCAAGCCCACTATCAGTTGGCAGCTTACCCAGCATGCTGGCGGCATTACCACGTTGAATGTCAATGCTTATACGTTGAGCCAGATACACGTCAGCATTTTGGTGACGCGTCGCGTTAACCAGACAATGAAAGATTTTTGAAAATGAGGTGAGCTCCCGGTTCCCAAGGGCCCAATATCTCGACCCCAAACGCCTCAAGATTTAGTTGCTTTTTAGTTAGTATTTATTTAATAAGGATTTTTGACTGTAATCAGTTTTATGCATCAAAATAAATAAATTTCTGACATGGACGAAATATCTAAAATATTTATATTATTGCAATGGCAAAACTAAGTTGAAGTTAATGTCAGTTTTTTAGTAGGTAACTACTAAGAAACTAATCTATTAAACGAATACCGAGGTATTGTTCGCAGAGACGTGGTGGCCCAAAATAAATAAATCGTTTTAAATAAATAAAATGTTTTTTAACGTGGACTTTTACTATGTCTGATATAAATTATGGAATTTTATTATTTCATCAAAATTACTACTGCAGGCTGACGTTATTTAAATAGCAGAAAAAGTAGAGATAAGTACCATCATAGAATTTAATTAAATATGTTTCTACTAATAAAAGTAATTAAATAGTTTATTAACTAAAAAAATAAAATAAACAAAAACTTAAAAAAACTAGACGTAAAGGTTGAGTAGAATATAAATTTCCAAAAATATTTTTCGTCCGGGAACTGACTAGTACATAATTAAACAATGCTACTGATACCAGTGAGCGATGTACAAGTATTTGTGGTGATGAAAGTCGGTGATTATGACGATGATGAAAAGTAGCCTATGTGTCAATCCAGGGCATAAGCAATGTATATTCAAAATTTCATCCATAACCATCCAGCCGTTTCTGCGTTATTGAGTAACAAACATCCATCCATCCATACATCCAAACTTTCACATTTATGATATTATTGTGATTGTGATAGGTGGCAAACAAATAGGCGATAGTGATCGCTACTATCAGGCTTCGACCAAAATAAAATGAATGGACGGGCCCTAACCATTGAACTTGATCAGTAAAAACGAGTCAAAACCGTCGGACATATACTTCGGACAGATACAACACCTAATTATAAAAATGTACAGTATATTTGTTACAAAAAATAGATATCGGTTTTATTTGTGTATTTACACTTCGGTAAAGCATACGAATTCATAATTTTGTCACGATGTTTCGTTATCGCGTAACAATACTTACACAACTCGTGTTTCACTTCCTACGGCTAGAGACCGACTGAAACGAAGTGAGTGCTGACGCTCATGTTGTAATCTTCAAAAATGCGCTTCTACTGGGCCCGTCCATTCATTTTACATGGTATGACTACTTAGTTACCTGCAGAGGAATAAATTATAATTATAAATTATTTTATTCAAAGGAAAAACGAACAATTTAATTACTTGGATAGAAAAAAAACAAAAGATGAAAACGTAGCGGTGAATTCTAGTAGCATAATAATTTAAATTATTAGGGTTCCGTGGATGGAAGGTAAAAACAAAACATTAATTGCCGTGGCCTGTTGTAATTATACGTGATTACTGAATTGAGTTTCCGTCGGAATCTCGGCATTCTCAACATGTTGCTACTTTATAAAGATAAGGAAATCTAAATTTTAACACAGTACAATACAGCATTTTTTCCGAAGACCTAAAATTACAGAGAAGGTTAGTAAAATGTTCATTAATAAAAAAGTTACTAGCTAAATTAAAGATGGACCAACCTACAGAAAACAATTATAGACTGTAATAAAATTAGGTTAGAAAGTTGACCAAGGAGTTTTGTCATCACGTGGAAAAAAAATTACGTGCCCCTGTATTTTTTTTTCTAAGCTTGTGTTATTCTGAGTTTTAATGTTTTATAATGGTGAATTATTACTTAATAAGTGTTTGTGTGCGTTCTAGAGTATGGGTAAGTGATATAAACCAGGTAAAACATGTCTTTTTGCGATGTTTCCAAAACTCCATAGAAGCCTCAAGTAACATCTCCAACGCTTTTCTAGGGCATGACTTGAACTCGACCGTGACTTACTTTGCTGGACTATGACTGCGACTATGTGTTTTTTGATGATATTATATAAAACATCAAGATAATTTCTCAATACTTGATTCTAAAAAACGCAAAAGGCGTGCGACGCCAAAATCCTCGCACGAAGAAAAAAGTTTACCGGTCATCCGGTGGTGCGACTATGTCACGATTATGTGTCTTTCGCTGTGGTCTTCCGTCTCCTTTCGTCCGTCCTGTCTCTACGTTCAGCCAATGTAATGCAAAGGATATTATTTTTTCAATACTTATTACTCGAAAATTGTCCTTAGTAGGTCTGTGTACATATTATAAAAGCAAGCAATCAGTCACGCTATATGAAAACGTGCAATATTACAAAATAAACCACACTCACAGATATAGGTAGTAGATCTGTGACCACACTAGCACGAAACACTATTACTCGCACACTAGTGTAGTTTACAATGATTTTAAATATAATATTTTCAATCACCTGTCTCACTAAAAAGAGGTACGCGCAAGGAGTTCGATACGTTGATACTTTCATGGTGACGCCTTTTTACGTATAAAAATTACAGATAAATGGTAGTATTATTATAATTATTGTGTCATTAAACCAGTTATTAAAATAATTGCAAATCATATTTATTTACATTATTCTATTATTTATTTACATAAAATCATGAAGGTTGTTTTTGAGTAGACTCCTTGCCTCTTCCTTCTGGACTCCCGAAGGCAGCTCTTTTAGGCCCATTCATTTAGGCTCGCATGCGCTAGTATGTAGCGCATGCGCGAAAACAACGCACGCACTAAGCGAGTTGGCGCCATTTTGAAACTTTCTTCGTACAGAATTTCACACAAATTATTTTTAGTAAAAAATAAATTACAGTATTAGTAGAAATCAAAAGTCAGTCATCAAAATATACCTTCATCTTGTAGTATCCTTTGGAAATAAGCCATGATAAAATTATAATTGTTTTGAAGTTGTTATCTTCTAGGTTTTTTTATCTGAGTAGGTAATAACTTAAAGTTATATGATTATTTACGGGATATTTACCGTGGTAAGGTTGTGGAAGGAGCTCCCGATATTTCGGCGCAGTTACATGCACCATGTTCACAGGAAGACTGAAGAATGCGGGTGGTTGGTGAAAAAGTTCAAAGTTACAGTACAGTACAGACAAAACGATCTACCCTCTTTCTTAGTCTTTTGCTACGGTTATCACTAAATATCACTGGGTACCACGGTAAATGTCACGTAAATAATCATATAACTTTAGTGAACAACCGTGATAGTTTAAAACAGTTAATAACTTATTATAAATATTGAGAGCCATTACATAAAGTATGACTAAACTGTTATGAAAGATACTATTTTAACCGACTTCCAAAAAGAAGGAGATTATCAATTCGACTGTTTATTTTATTTTTATATTTGTTACCTCAGAACTTTCCACTGGGTGAACCGATCTTGATGAGTTTTTGCATAAAATGATTTCTGATTCTGCGGGGTTAGTAAAAGAACTTGCGAAAAACTTATCGTTACGTAAACGATAGCAAATGTATGAAAAATTATGTTTCGTTTCACGTTCGATAGAGGCGCTGTTAAATTTTTCATACATTTTGCTATCGTTTACGTAACGATAACTTTTTCGCAAGTGCTCTTACTATGGCCACTGATCCTTGTTAGAACCAGCATGTGTTCGTAACATAACCTAATGTAACAAGCACTTCAAAATAGCAATTCTATTCCGGACCAAATTAGCTCCCACGTTGTTTGACATAACATTACACTACAGAACGGGCTTATAAATACACACACAGCTATGTAATGCTTCGACGTGAATTGAGAAAACAAGGGTGGGTTTATACATTGTTTTATGCACATCCTACGTGCTAGTAGAAACGTGGCTTTACTTAGGATACGGTGTGGATATTATGGTGGTTGTTCAATGTTACTCGTTTTGCAGTCAGTATAGTAATTTTATTGCCCAAAAGCCTTTATACAAGGTTACCATATACCCTGTCCTCAGCTGAAAGTGATGGTGGCACATCTGTATTACTCTATGGTTACCACATCGCCATCTCTCTAAAATATGTGTATGGTCTCTTCGGTGAAACAAGATGTCGACTTCGACCAAAATAAAATGAATGGACGGGCCTAGTAGAAGCGCATTTTTGAAGATTACAAAATGAGCGCCAGCGCTCACTTCGTTTCAGTCGGTCTCTAGCCGTAGGAAGTGAAACACGAGTCTATTGTTAGTACGCGATAACGAAACATCTGACAAAATTATGGACTCGTATGCTTTACCGAAGTGTAAATACACAAATAAAACCGATATCAATTTTTTGTAACAAATATACTGTACATTTTTATAATTAGGTGTTGAAGTATATGTCCGACAGTTTTGACTCGTTTTTACTGATCAAGTTCAATGGTTAGGGCTCGTCCATTCATTTTATTTTGGTCGAAGGATGTCGAGTGATAATTTAATTTCAGTAATTTTCATTGTAACAACTAATAACTGCATAAATCCAAAATATCAAAAAAAAAAAGTAAAAAAAAAAAAAAAAAAACTCAAGAAGTTCACTGTGTTTCAATAAGGAACTATAATAACATGATTCAACAGAAAGGAGGTCATTGTACTCATCATTATGAACAACTTCTACTATGGGACCAAAAGTGAAATCGCGAAAATAAAATCAACTGTTCCGTAGAAGGCGGTTATTGACACTCGACATAATTATTAATATCAATATAAAAAAAACAACTAATAAAACTGTCAGAACTGGACTAAATTGAAATTAAATCACATGGAGAGCATCAACTTTTAAATAAAAAAATAATCATCAAAATTTCGGTTCACCCAGTCGAAAGTTCCGAGGTAAAAAACATTTGAAAAAAAAAAAATAGAACATCATCCTTTTTGGAAGTTTGTTAAAATATATGGAACAGCTGTTTTCCACGATGCTAAGCTGTTAAGCCGTTTGCTCGCTTGGCTAATCAGAGCAAATTGATTTTTTTTTTTCAAATCATGCTTTTATGATATTAGTGATCGAAACGGTGTGCTGATTAATATGAGCCCAAACACTGTCAGTCTACTATTATCCATCGAGGAGAGCCATTTTCCACCGTCACCATCATCAAATCAGCTCGCTGTCACCATTATAATGTCATTGTCACTGGAACTTGACAAGTATGCCAAATTTCAGCTCAATCGAACACCGAGAAGTGGGTCAAATTTTACTTGCAAGATTTGATTACAGACAGACACCGGGACAGGTGAAACTAAATAAAAGCTTGAACAATCGTTATTCAGCGAGCACAGGAGTGTGTTCAGTTAAAATATTTGGATACGTCTCTGTAACTTGATTACCTCGCACCGCAGACATTCATATTGTTCCAAGTTTTGAACAGGTACGTGAACTTATGCTAATATTGACAGAATTCATATTCGAGCATGCCCTCTATCTACTACGCTAGTTGAGTGTATTGCAGTACTACAGCTTCCACCTTCTTTTAAGTTAGTAATAAATAAGTAATAATCTTTATTTGGCTTTATTTCTTTAAGGAAAGAGTACAAATAATTGAATCCACTGGCTCCGAACTAGTAAAAAACAATTTATAGTTTTTTAATCTTCTCTTTGAATCTATACTTGTGTAGCGGGCATTTTCCGCAACCAGGCCATTCATTGGCCCATTTTGCGTCACTTTGAATCTATAGTTTGAACTTCTCCTCGTTCGGCTTGTCCAAAGGTTTCGTTGCATGGATATTGGACTTCCTGAGGGATAGATCGATTCGAGTTGTCATTGATGGCTGCTCATCCGATCGAATGGCAATTAATGCCGGTGTCCCCCAGGGGTCGGTGCTCTCTGCAACGCTCTTCCTGCTACACATCAACGATCTGCTAAAGCCCGGTATCTTTGGGTACGCAGACGACAGCACAGTAGAGCTATATATCCAATGCACGAACCAGTGGACCACAAATCCAGTCTCTCCGAGAGGCCATGGTCGAGCACATGAACTTGTCACTTAAGGCAGTCTCCGATTGGGGCGATGCCAACCTGGTCAAGTTCAATGCCGCTAAGACCCAGGCGTGTCTGTTCTCCGCAAAAAGGACGCCATTCCTACTGGCTCCTACTTTCCGGGATGTATCTATTCCGACAGCAGACCGACTTGAGCTTTTGGGCGTTCTGTCTGGCGCGCTCTGTCTTCTACCCTCAACTTTGGCTCCTACATTGAGGACAAAGCTCAATTGGCTGCCAAAAAGCTGGGTATCCTATCAAAGGTGCGTCTGTACTTCACGTCGGAACAGTTGCTTACACTGTACCAAGCACAAGTTCGGAATACTGCTCTCACCTTTGGGATGGATCAGCTAAGTACCAGCTTGGGGCGTTGGAGTCTATTGAGAGACGCGCCAAGAGGCTCATCAGCAATGAATCCCTGGTTCAGACTAAACTTCTTAGTCTTGAGCATCGGCGTAAAGTTGCTAGTCTATCAGTTTTTTATCGCAAACATTTCGGTGAGTGTGCATCAGATTTGCATGATCTAATTCCCTCCTCCCCATTTTTTTATCGGACTGCCAGAGTGGGAACGAAAAATCGTTGATATTCCGAAAACCCGTACGAAGCGCTTTGATTCGACTTTTATTGTGCAAACTGCTAGTCTGTGGAATGCGCTGCCGGAATGGGTGTTCCCCGATGGTTACAATCTGGGCGTCTTCAAATGTCGAGTGAATCGGTTTCTTCTGGGCAAGCGTGCTCCATCGTAGACCGCATCGCGCTTAACATCAGGCGAATTGGCGGTCAAACGCAAGCCTATTACCGAATAAAAAAACTAATAAAACACCATCACTTAACTTCACGTGACCTCTGGTCTGGCCTTGCCTGTCAACAATAAAATAATTGTCTTTAAATGTAGCTGTCAGCGCCATCTATTGATGGTTGCAGAACTATGTTTCTTCAGTTGTCAGAAAACCACCCATTCATGTTCTTGTTTTTTGTAAGGAAAACCCAAAAATCTGTTAATCCGGTCGCTAATAAACTTCACAGGATCACATCTGTCTTGCTGGGCTTATCTGAAGATTGCCTGTTTATTTTTTCAAAATTGGTCCAGCCGTTTTGGAGCACCAACAAACATACATACAAACATGGCTTTGTATATGTATAAATAGAAATAAAGAACAAAAAAACTGAAGTTTTTTCCCGTGAGTTTTGTTATTGGAGTAAATTCCATGAGCTTGTAAATCAATGGATAAAATAGAAAATTACAAGTTTTTTTTTTTTTTTTTTTTTATACATATAAAATAGGCCCTATGCTTTCACGCCAACTCGCCCGGTGGAAACCGACGTTGTGGCCGAAGATATAACAAGTAGACCTAGAAGATAGAAATTAATATTCAAATTCAAATTCAAAAATTTATTCACTCTGTAGACATATGTCATGTTCTTAGAGCCGTCAGCTTTTACAATACTTCATACTTAATTGGTAAATTTCTAGGCAAATGTCAACATCACAAGCTTTCATAATATAATAACATCAAATAATTTCTTTGGTAACTAACCAATTAATAAACCCTCATTAATATAATAAAACATGTTCTCGAAAATAAAGTATTAAAAATCTGCAATAGCATTGTCAAGATTAAAATTAAATAGATAATATATCTAAGTAGCATTGTAGAAGTTAATTACATTAAACATTCTTAAATCTATATATATAAAAGAAAGTCGTGTTAGTTACACTATTTATAACTCAAGAACGGCTGAACCGATTTGGCTGAAAATTGGTGGGGAGGTAGCTTAGAACCAGGAGACGGACATAGGATACTCTAAAAACGGCTGGATTGAACGATTTTGATGAAATTTTGTGTTCTTGGAGCGGGTCATAGTAGCGAGGCCGAAGGCCGAGCTTACACCCGTGCGAAGCCGGGGCGGTCGACTAGTCTACACTAATATTATAAAGAGGAAAGATTTGTACCTATTTTTGTATGTTTGTAATGAATAGGCTCCGAAACTACTAAACCGATTTGAAAAATTCTTTCACTGTTGGGAAGCTACACTATCCCCGGGTGACATAGGCTATATTATATTTTGTAGCGAGGCCGAAGGCCGAGCTTACACCCGTGCGAAGCCGGGGCGGACGGCTAGTATATAATATAAAAGATAGAAATTAATAAATTGACATACCCTAACAGGGTCATAATGTACTACATGTATTTTAAGATGTGTTATCTAAGACAAAACATGTTATTTAAGGTCTGCATGCATACATATGTCGCAATAAACAAATTGAGTATTGAATATAATCAAAAACTTACGAAATTGAAACTTTTGTGGGTGAATCAAACCGAAGACATTTTGCAGAAGTTGGAACACTCCATTCCTCCGTTTCGACCACGTAACGTCATGTCAAGCATTTCAAATTTGATTTGAAACTACGCTGGCGCACTTCAAATTGTACGTTGAATAACTGAGAACATGGCTACTTGTAACATGCCAGATTCTGCAGGTAGGGAACCTCAGAACAGACCAACAATGGAGATATGGTAACGTGGCGAGTGCCAACGCGTCTGGCTTAAATGAGGCTTGATGCCTGTAGTCAAACTCTTCCGGCAGACGACCTTTATTGTCGCTCTTGTTCGCATGTGGACTACTAGTTCAAATTAAACCAAAAATATATATATTTACTCGGTTTGTTTACTAAGTTTTATCCTATTTTTATTCCATTAATGGACTAAAACACGTGTATACTATTTGTCCAATTTTGAAATTTTCACTTGGCCTGATCAGCTATTTCAGTGTCGGACATACGTTGTCCCCCATGGCGTCCAACGTGTTAATGTTGCTACAAGTCTCTTAATGTGAGTGAACAATAATTGAGCCATACTTAAAGTGTTTCTGTTTAAAAAAAAATGTGTAAAAAGTAAGACATCTAAGGCTTTTCTCCCTTGTTTGTCTTTTTTATGCCATGCAAACAAGCAGACCAGGGCCGCCTGATTGTAAGCGATCACCGTCACCTATTGTAAGACTATTACCATAATTACGAGTATAATATAATACATTTGTATCTAATATTATTATGAACCATTATTGTAAAAGTATTTATGTTCTGTGGTGACGGGCATCTGTTGACTGTTGACAGATACAATATTAATGTCGTTTCAAACGGTACTTAACATTGACTTTGACAGATACTCATCACCAATAGGTAACTGTCAGTTAAATTAAAAAACTGGCACTTGATATCGAGCTGTAAAACAAACAGGACATTTATTATAATAAATCCTTAAATTTCTTAATAATCCTGATTTCATTTCTAAGATTTAAGCTTATTCTTTCACTATAGATGCCTACAACTGCACAGATACGCTGCCGACCGTAACATGTCTGATCTGAGTAAGACTAACGGGTCCGGTACTATGTGAAACATTATGAAGTTATTATAGGTGTTACCTATATCTGGCAATAAAACAGCTTGATGATCTCAGAGGAAGAGATGAGGATGGGGAAGAAAGGTTCTTGAGTTGAGACTACGAACCGGATGACGCAGCGTAGGTAGTCCTCCCACTAGATGGACCGACGACATTGTGAGAGTTGCGGGCATCCAGTGGAAGGATGTCGTTCAGTGTGGAGGTTAAAAGGCCTATGTTCAGCAGTGGGCGTCTTCTGGCTGATGATGAGGTACATGATTATAATAATTAATTAAGTTTTTCGTTTTAAATATCTGGGCTTTTAATATTTTTTGTGTAAGTAAAAATAAAACAATAATTACAGTTTGACTACAAACAATAATTTTAATTTATGAAACGTCATAAAACACAATTAAACACATATCATGTCCGTCCGTGACTCCGAACTCGAGAGTTGCTAAAGGGTTTTATTAAAGCAATAACGTTTATAGCATTCCGCTTCAGCTACAAGCATTCCTGCATCTCGTTGTGAGCTGCTTTGAATACAAATAAGCTGGATTATGCTACTTCAAAGTTACCTGTCGGGTGGGTAAATTTCAGTTCGATGGAGCTGCAAACTTTAGTGTTACCTACCTATAAATATAGAAAATCATTGTCATGTTCAAAAATACTACAAACTAGTTTAAAATGCGGTTTAACGGTTAGTCGTTTTTTTTAATATACCCTTTAAGCAGACGGGCCGCCTGATGGTAAGCAGTCACCGTTGCCTATGGATACTTGTAACTACAGAGGCATCACAAATACGTTTCCGACCCGTTAAGACTCTATTATCTCGCCTTTTGAAGAAACCCATGTTGTAGCTTCTCGTAAACACCGTGGAAGGTAGCTCATTCCACATTTTGAAAGTATGAGGCAAGAAATATCGTGTGAATGGCACAGTGTGTAATTTCCACTGATCTATGATATTATGTGGATGTACTTTCATGACTGAAATCCTGGTGGTAGCTCGCAAAAATGATTAAATATTGCCTAAGTATTACTTATATTAAATGTCCAAGTTATTTTCTATTGGAACGATTAATAACCTTTTCTAGATTACCAATGAAACATTTACATTGCTCACATAACTAATGTATTTACTAAATTTAAATTCTAATTTAATATTCTTATCTGTTCTGCGCAATGGAAAATAATAATTACTTATATGTAATTTTGGCTTGCTGTGCGTGTTGGCTTCGCTGTAAGCGCAGCAAGCATTTGTTCGTAAGAAAATAAATAAAATTGTAACTAACTATTTGTCTACACGGGGGAGCCCTCAAGAACTCTAACTCAGTTACGGGAACCGTGTGTCATAGCTAAAAGCTACTTTGCAAACTACTAGAAAGTCATAACCCTTTATTACTTCCATACAGCAAACTGTTAATAATGCTTGCTAATAAAACGAAGCGGGTACTTCCGACGGGGTCGGTGTTATATGCAACAAGAATTCATTCCGCGTGCAACGTTGCGCATAGAAATTCAAACAAGTATGCGTGAAGCTTGAGTATCAGATGTGCACTGCTGGCGCTTTATTGTTTAATCTTTCCGGAGAGTTGAGTCAGTTTTTAACGTTTGAGCTGTGTATGAACGTGCAAACGTTAATTAACATGTTTTCATTGTCTAGAATAGAAAATAAATTGATGTAAAATAGATCTTGCGTGAATTTAAAATTTGGTTTGTTCTAGTATTCTATCATTTTTTTTTAAACGGACCTTGATAATAACATTGTAAACTTTTGAGAGAATAAACGTTTTTTTACTAATATACTTTGATTGTACGGTATTTCAACGGTAGGTACACAGGTATTCGTTATACAATCAAGCTGTGGGGCCACCTGACGGTAAGCGATCACCATCGCCTATGAATGCCTGCAACACCAGAGGCATCACAGATACGTTGCTGGCCGTAAAAGACTCTATTAAAAACCCTTTTGAAGAATCCCATATCATAGATAGAATGTGCGATTTCCACCGATATATGATAATTATGTGGACGAACTTTCAGGTGGTGGCGGGTGGTGCGGTGATAAAACCACGATGCTGGAAATGGAATTTGAAAACGCCGCAGGAGGGAGAGCTACAGTCCCCAGCATACTAGCAATAAAGTGAATATTATAATCGGTTTCTATAACAATTTTTTCTTAATATACCCTGCAACAGGTTAAGGTGATTCCTACAAGATCAAGTATCGTCCTAACAGTACGCGTTTAATCCTACTGGTTGATCCACAATAGCTATAAATTTCAGCGAACAAATGTAGCAAATATTTTTCTTGACCCAGTAAGCTTAAAAGCTTCCAACAGTTTTCACTTTGTTTTGAGTAGACTCACAAAAAATAAGATTTATATTAAAATAAATTTACGATAGGAGCAAGATAACGTTTTAGAGATTTTTAACCAGTACTCCAGAAAAATTCTAATATTCAATTTACAACGTAGAATGTTCTGAAAAACTGTTTGATCTGATGCAAGCATCGCGGTGTTATCATTGCACCAGCCACCACCGCCTAAAAGTTCACCCACATATCATAGATCGGTGGAAATCGCACATTCTACCTGTAATATGGGGTTCTTCAAAAGGACTGTTAATAGAGTCTTTAAGGGTCGGCAACGTATCTGTGATGCCCCTGGTGTTGCATGTATCTATAAGCGACGGTGATCGCTTACCATCAGGCGGCCCGTCTGCTTGTTTACCAACCTGGAATTAAAAAAACATAGCTTAATCAGCTGTCAAAAATCTGGGTATTTTAAGATTCGACGGTACTTCAGCCGGAACATTTGCTTTCAATGTACCAAACACAAGTTCGGCCGTGCACTGTACGTTGGAGTCTACACATTGACGTAAAGTTGCTAGTCTTTCGGGTTTTTGCCGGATAGATTTCGAAGAGTGTGCATCAGAGCTGAATGAGCAGTGTGAATAAATTATTTCCTTATGCCTACGAGTATTTCTCTATCAGACATTTAGGGCGGGCACGAATAGGCAACACCGTTCCAAAATATGATTGATATTCCGAAAACCCGTAGGAAGCACTTTGATCCCACTTTTACTCTGCGATCTGCTAGTTTTTGGAATGCGCTATCTATGTGGGTGTTCCCTGACACCTAGTTACAATCTGGGTGAGATTTGAGTTAGTTATTTTTTTCATGGCAAGTTCTTCGTCCTTCGTAGGCCACATTAAATTAAAAATAATTTGTTGCGTTAAAGTAAAATATATAAATTTGCAGCCATACCTGCCAAACTAGGCGTGGCAAAACCTATAGTTAGGTAGGCGGTCTTTCCATTTTGATATTTTGTTTGTTGTCCAAGATTATGCTAATTTATGTTATTATGAAAATTATTTTGTCGTAGTTACAATTATAAATATGTTGCCAAAATGTGTAATTTAAACAAAGAAAGAAAGATTAATTAATCCATTTAAGTAATTAGCTACCGCGCGGTTTCAAAAGAAACACATAAATCTGTACAAAAATGTTAGAGGATAAAAACATTAATTTTATTGGCAGCCCCGGTGGCTCAGTTGGCAGTGAACCTAACTTCTGTGCTTGGGGGCGTGGTTTCGATTCCCATCTAGGACAAACATTTGTGTAATGAACATTTGTGTTTGTTCTGTCTGGGTGTTAATATCTATTTAAGTATGTATTTAAAAAAAAAATGTACGTATATCAGTCTCTGCCAGCCATATTACAAGCTTTGCTTAGTTTGGGGTCAGATGACCGTGTGTGCAAAAAAAATGTCCCTGTCCCAGATTAAAAAAATAAATAAATTGATCTCTCTTTTTATTTATTTTTTCGCAAATAAGTCCGGGTTTGACCACCAACTCGCCTGTTGGTAAGTGACAATGTGGTCGAAGATGAAGCATGCAGACTTAAAAGATAATTCACTCTTTTTTTTTCTTTCGAACTCTTTATTATTATCAGCCTATCATGTTCTCACTGCTAGGACACAGGCTTTATGTCAGAGAGAGTGAGAGAAGATGGACCATAATCCACTATGCCATGTGCATCTTGGTATAATTATGTCATTAGTTTTTGAACTTTTGAGATTCTGAACACACCCGTTTCCTTGCGATGATTTACTTAACTGGTTTTGAGTGATGGCATCGAAACAACACATAATTATTTTATATTGAATTTTAAAGTACTGTTGTTGGGTCGAAGATCGAACCGTGAGCCACAGATTGTAAGGCGCACTTGCTACTGCTCGACCACCATCACTGTTTTGAGCTCTTGGTTCCTACGAACCCAAGCAGTCTGTTATTGTTCATTTCAACAAACAAATCTAAATAACCTTTTGACCAACTTTGAAATAGGGAGTTTTTTTCTATGTTCCACTGTATTTTTTTTATTGTATGTTCACCGATTTCTCCGCCAATTATCAATTGATTTTCATGATTCATTTTTTTTTGGTAGGCCATATTTCAAAGGTGGTTCCATAAAAATTTCATCAAAATCGGTTTAGTAGTTTGGTTTTTAATTTAATCAAATAACTGAAAAAAATATGTCATCCTAGCAAACGAAATTGCGTATCGACTAATTTTGAAGTCAGTTTTTCAAATTGATAATTATTTGAATTTGGTTAAGAATGAGCTTTCAGTTCCCTCAAACCCAAGCAGTGTTAATTTCCATTTCAACAAACAATTTAAAATGATTAACATTGGAGGCACCCTGAGCCCCTCTCACCCTAAAGAATCAGTCAAGTCAAGACTCGCTTACCTCTAACCAAGCTTGTTCATTTTAAAACTGTAACAGCCAAGAGCCCGCTTCTGTAGAACATTTGTCATTTTAATCACCTACCACTGCCTGCGGTAATAAAATTATTACGCAGTAAACATTTTGAAAATTAAATTTTAAGATCTCACTTATAGTAATAGCTTGTTGTCCAGACGGAAGTGTTGATATAAGAAAATGTATATCTCTTCATATACATTTAATATAAATCTGAATAAATTAGTGAATAAAATAAAATAAGGTGGTTAAAATTTTTGAAAAGTTATTTATAGCAGTTTTACGTCCTTCAGTTTTTTTTAATATCTTTTCACTTTAAAAGTTGCAACGTTAAAACAGTTAGTCCTAAGACACGGTGCAAAATTAAATGTCCTGTGTAATTAAAAATCATTATTATGAAACACGAAACGTTTTCAGTCGTACGCATGGTACTCCGTATATCCCAGTATGATAATTATAATTATAGAGTCTTTATGAAATTATATTAAGAACGCGCCATTTAATATATATATATTTTAAGTTTCACGATTTGAACACATGTTTTTTATATTTATCGGGACTTATCGCGCAATATAAATATAGGTAAAAATAGATACCTTTCGCTCGACGTTTCGACCATGTTACAATGGCCGTGGTCACTAGCTGACTGAAAACTGCGGGTGAGTCCGGTTAGAAGTGCGGGTATTTTGTTCTCCTACCTTCACTTGATCTTGAAAAATTGTAGGGTTGTCACTACGACACACAACACTGACTGTATCGTTAAAAGTCCTAGTACCTACACCACGGTTTGTACATTTGCTTACTATGGGATTCCACGACGCCGCTATCTTAAATCCATCCTCCCGGTTGAAATTGCGATGTTTTCTAATTTCAACCGCTTCACGAACCATTCTTGAAAAATAATGCCGTTCAGTGGAGAGGACCTTCGGATCGTGGAGCTCGGTCCAGTGAACGGACCTCGACTCAAGCAAATGCTCTGCTATAGCCGACTTCTGTGTCTGGTGATTTTTGACGGCTGCGATATGTTCTTTGATCCTTTCTGCTATGGTACGCGCCATTTAAATTCTTCTTGTTGATAGTTTGTTGTTGATGTAACTGAATATTAGGTATAACTTAGAATATTTATTTGTTCAGTGTTACCCTAACATCATCGTCATTATCAACCAAAAGACGTCCATTGCTGAACATAGACCTCTACTAAGTTTTTCACATTGAACGATAGCCTACCTGACCCGTGACTCTCACGGTTTTTCTGGTCCATTTATTAGGAGGCTGACCTACGCTGTTTCTTCCGGTCTCCACTCAAAAAACTTTCGTTACTTAACGCCATCGCGCCATCAAGCATAAGACGTCCACTACTTAACACAGGCCTCCTCTCTAGATAGAACTCTACCTAGAACGATCACCTGCCATTCGCATACACGGGATGCCTATGCTAGATATCATATTATTATTTTACTCGATATTTATTGTGACGAGAACTTGTTTCAAAACTAATAAGCGGCTCTTCAAAATACTTAGCACATCAAATCAATTTCATCTTTAATGAAGACTCTTCACTTGAACAGCTAATTAACGAAACCCCTTGAAAGACACTGGAGAACAAAAGCTGAGATGTTAAGTGAAAATTATTTCTCGACACCCGATATCGAACAGTTTAAATTAATTTGTTTGGAGTACAATCAAATTTTGAGTAACAGCTGGAAAAGTTTTGATACGCTGGCGTTTGACTGATTTAAGTAAGGTCTTGGCCTGAAATTCTCTTTCAGTATCGTTTGTTTACATTACAAAGCAACTTTTATGTGTACGGGTTATTGACAATTAACTGACAACCTGACAACCTCTCGCTTGCAGCTTAGGTCTCTTACTGCCACGAAACAGACATTGACAGAATTGTGACACCATAGTCGCAGAGGCCATAAATCCAAGAAGTGAAGTGAACTTAGGTACTTAAAAACTTTTGTTCATAACTTTTTCCACCATTATCGTCTAACACCAGACGTGGTGGCGGACAAAAACGGGAAAAAAAAAGTTTGTACTTATGTATTTTTAAAGTGCAAAAGTCGCGGCTTTGATGCTTTTCCCGGGCCGCGTTCCTTCCAGCGCAGTGTTAAATTGTTGCCATTAAGAGTCCTAATTCAAATGTTGTAATTTTTGTATGAAAACAAAATACTTAGTAACAAAAGTCATGGAATCTAACTCACCAGCCACCGCTGGGCACAAGATAGAAGTTCCTAAGCTAACGGCCAACTTCAGTTGTGGAAAGGCACCTGAAGGAGAAAAGAAGATAGAAACTAACATTGTTAGGTATTGTAGGAAGCGATGTCAGGGTTGGTTCCATAGTAAAAGTTGTTCATAATGATGAGAAAAATGACCTTCTTTCGGCTTCAGTACAGTCTAAATGGATAACCCTGTATATCTTATAGCACCCGGGATGTTCAGACGCATCACGGAACATCAAACTTGTTGAAATCTAATTAGTGGTTTTAGCTAGTGCAATAGGGGGAACACGTAATCATGAACACACATAATAAATGCTTAGACGTCACAAATTATACACATTTGCAATGTTCTTATTAAACACTAGCCGCCCGCCACGGCTTCGCGCGGGTGTAAGCTCGACCTTCGGCCTCGCTACAAAATGTAATATAGCCTATGTCACCCGGGGATACTGTAGCTTCTCAACAGTGAAAGAATTTTTCAAATCTGTTCAGTAGTTTCGGAGCCTATTCAATGCAAAGAAACAAACAATCAAATGTTTCCTCTTTATATATTGGTAAAGATTCGAGTCTCATATAAAAAACCGTATTAAATAAAAACCTGCGAATTGGTAGCTTAAAGATACCAATTTATCTATGAACTTAAGGATATAACAAATTTGTGTACAAAACATTGTTTTTTAAAAGGCACCTTTTTAGAGATGGTTTTTTTAACTGCTCTTGGGTTCTAGTGACAAGTAATTACATTATCTGTCGTCAGTATGCACACAACTGCTAATCTAAAATAAAAACGAACCGCTGCTAACAAACTATTAACACAGGATTACGGTTTGTTATGATTTGTAAAGCCAACCAACCAAATAACAATACTAACTATAGCAAATCATTTGTGAATTAACACGTCATTACATCGACTATTTTCTGTATTTATAGCGACTATTTTCTCAATTCACCCAACTAAGTAGTTCCCTGCTCTAACAATAGCCATAATTAGAATCTGCCCAATGAAACACCACCTTAATTATACCTCCAGAGCATAAGGAAAACAACGGAAAGCAAACACTTGGCAATAGAGTTGGGCATAATATATCACTGATATGAATACTATACTAATATTAATATACTTAAGTTAAATGATTATTTACGGGATATTTACCGTGGTAAGGTTGTGGAAGGAGCTCCCGATATTTCGGCGCAGTTACATGCACCATGTTCACGGGAAGACAGTCTTCCCGTGAACATGGTGCATGTAACTGCGCCGAAATATCGGGAGCTCCTTCCACAACCTTACCACGGTAAACTTTAGTGAACAACCGTGATAGTTTAAAACAGTGATTAATATACTTGTAGTGATATGAAGCTGGAAATATATAAATATATACTTTCGATTCAGTGCTAGTATATACCACTCTATATATCGGTTAGAGCCGTTTTTGCGATCCTTTATTCCGCGGATCTGCAAGGTGTGGAATGTCCTTCCCCCAAAGGTATTGTATGGCAATATATCATATTCTTTGTATGGAAGGGATACCTCCATACAAATGGGGGGTAGTTGGTATTAACTACTTTTTATCCCAAAAACAAATCCTAGATAGTTGATGAAATCGCGGGGCACAGCTAGTTTAAGATTATAAGTTCTAAAGTAACACAGTCAGTTTATTTTCTACTAGCCGTCCGCCCCGGCTTCGCACGAGTGTAAGCTCGACCTTCGGCCTCGCTACAAAATATAATATAGCCTATGTCACCCGGGGATAGTGTAGCTTCCCAACAGTGAAATACTTTTTCAAATCGGTTCAGTAGTTTCGGAGCCTGTTCAATGCAAACAAACAAACAAACAAACAATCAAATCTTTCCTCTTTATAATATTAGTATAGATGGTTTACAAGGAAAATGTGGTGAAGTTTCGTTAATTTATTTTTACATAGAATTGGGAAATTATTACAGAAAAAAATAAAGCATCTACTTTCATAAAGCATTCCGTTTTTGCCAAACTTTTCAGAAACCAAATAGCGCAACGCTATCAAGATTTTATTTCGTGTAACAGATATTTTATGACATATATTTCGTGATTCTGCATCACGGATTTTTCGGTCCTCGGTTAAAATACCGTATTGTAATGCACTTAAAAAAAAAAAAAAAATTCGTAAATTTTGTTATATTACTAGTTTCAAACAATTAAGTTTCAGTAAAAAAAAGAGTTTTTTTTTTATTTGACATGTAAAACTAGTAGGGTAGCAAAATAAATAAGCAAAACTTAGATTTAAGAAGCAACCCAACAAAACAGCTGATAGCCTCCAAACAGTTGAACAAGTTTTCTTGAAACCATAGAACAATTTCGGTCAATTTCATATTTCAAACCAAACAAAAACAAATTGAATCAAAATTGGTTCATCCATTAGAGAGCTACGACGCCATAAACAGATACAAAGAAACGCACGTTTAACTTAAAACACGCTCTGTTTGCGTCAACGGTTAAAAATAATATATCTCAAGTTTTGGCAGGTCAATGTTAAGTGAAAATTATTAAGGCCTAATAAAACTGAAATTGAAAGAGTCCGCATATTCGTTTTCTTTTCAAAGACCTACTCTGTCTCCAAATAAATGAAAAAGTAAATTCACCGTTTAAAGAGACTGTAACATCTTAGTCTTGACAACCTTGACTTGGCTAAAGTTTTAATTTAATTTGGAAGTATGTTTCAAGTTCAGAGAGGCACTTTGAGCCTCAGGTACGACTTAAAAAATGTCATTGGGGACAAAATAAATTTCAATTTATGATAATGGACCGCACGACTCAACACGACTATAATGCTCGTAAAGTTTCCTAGCCTTTATTATCGTTACACTAAAATATTAAAAGACAGAGAGATAACTTATATGAGATGGCAAAAAGTGCATTTAGATCACATATAAAATAGGAAAAGGCAAAGTAACAAATAAAACTAAATGAGAATGCAGCAATCTAAGCTCAAAATCATATCTTTTGCATTTGTGTTGTGCCTGTTTTCCTGATTTTTAGGGTGCCGTACCAAAAAGGTTTAAACGGGACCCTATTAACAAGCCTACGTTGTCTGTCTGTCTGTCCATCCTTCCCTTAAACGGCTGTATCTTCCGAACCGTAAAATTTTCACAGAATATTACGGTTTTTATATTACGGCGGATTAAATAACAAATAATAATAAAGACTCAAAGTAAAAAGAACAAGCCAAGCCTATACAACAAACGGTTTTTAAGTATTTTTCTATTTGCTCTAGTGTAAAAACGGTAATACGTATAAGCGTCAAACTTGGCATGATTATAGTACACACTCTAAAGTAAAACAAAACATGATAAATATTGGCTACGTGCGAGTCAGTGACAAATTTCTATTCGCTACCGATTCTCGTACGGTCACCGAAGTTAAGCAACGTCGGCTGAACTTTTTAGGGCCGATTTCACTATCAAAGTGAACGCAATCAACGCAAAACTAAACTGCTATAAAGTGGCTTATTGAGTTCAAAACGTCAATTTGGGTTTCACCAACATAAACTGATCGCAGTTAAGTTTATGTTGGTGAAACCTTAATTGACGTTTTGAACTCAATAAGCCACTTTGTACCAGTTTAGTTTTGCGTTGATCGCGTTCACTTTGATGGTGAAATCGGCCCTTAGTTCAAGTGCTCCGATACATACTAACTACAAAATGTAATTTTGTAATAGCAAACGCATTTTTCTATGTAGTTTAACTTCAAATTACCAATTTCTTGATTTTAGGTCAACGGGAAGAATTCTATTGGTTTTAATTCCCTTGCGAGTGACAAAATATGCGGTATAAAGGCCTTATTTCTTGATTGCGTCGTTGCGAAGTTTGATTTTTTTACAGTGCCAAGGGATTGCAGACTTGAGTATTTGTTATATATTTCATCTTGATACCTCCACGCTTTGCTGAGAAAGATTGACTAACAGACGGACAACGAAGTGATCCTATAAGGGATTTTTTTTTCTTTTTGAGGTACGGAACACTGAAAAAATAACTTTATACCTAATAATAAAATAATAAATAAATAATAAATAGTATATTGATCCAAAATTTTTAAGTCAACAATATTGTTAAATAACTTATTAAACTTAATTAATTATACAAGGTATGAATTAATTATTTACCTCCAGAGCACATTCATACCAATCCGTTCAACCATTATAGAGTTGTGATACAAACATACGAACACACACACAAACTTTCGCATTTTTAATATTATAGTGCGAGGTGTAATTTGGAATTCGTAGATCCCGAAAAAGGTTTATTTGAGAGCGTCCCTGTTATTTTCTTAGTTTGTGTGTAAAGTGGGAATAGTGCCACGTAAACATGCCTATTTGTTTCAGCAAAAATAGCTCGTATGGACGCGGTGGTAAGGTTTTAATGTAGAACATTACTTAAAACAATTTGTTGGATGTAATGCGTGGGCGTAAATTTACAGTCGCAGTGCATTGTGGAAGATTTTATGAGTAGTGAATTGTTGCACTGTTGCATTACAGCATATTTCAGTAAAATTGGTTTTTGTTTGGTTTAAGCGCTTTTGTACATTTAGCGACTAACAGACTAAATCACCATAAACAGGAGTTTATCAGCATAGATAACGTCTTCATCATTATCAGCCAGAAGACATTCATTGCTGAACATAGGTCTCCCCCTTAGACCACCACAATAAACGATAGTCTGCCATCCTGCATCCTGCGTCCACTAGATGCCCGCGACTTTCAAAATGTTATCGGTCCATCTAGTGGGAGGCCTACCTACGCCGCGTCTTCCGGTTCGTGGTCTCCACTCAAGAACCTTTCTTCCCCATCGATTATCGGTTCTTCAAGCAATGTGACTTGCTCATTGCAACTCAACTTGCTAATTTTAATAGCTGTCGGTGACTCTGGTTCTTTGGCGAATATCAACGTTCCGGATTCTATCGTGCAAAGAAACTCCAAGCAAAGCTCTCTCTAAATCTTTGTCCGCTGTTATGATTGTTGTTTTAGTTTTAATTTGATTTTTAATATAAATATGAATATGAAATATGAATACCTGTGAATGATACCAGCACTGGGTGTGTCTATTGTCTAACTAGCAACATGAGTTAGGGCTAGTTTTTGTGCAATTATATCTAATAAAATTTAAAATATTTGTCACCGACTTCAAAAAGAAGGATGGCTCTATGTTCAACTGTATTCTTTTATCTATGTTCACCGATTTCTCCGCCAACTGTTAGCCGATAAAAAAAAAACTTTTGTTCGGTCGGTAGGTTAATTTTCTCTTTTACGGAATTAGTATTTTATATCAGGTTAGGCAAAATTAAACTCAATAAAATTAACATTATCAACAAATATTTACCAGGTAAATTTATCACAAATTCCTTATTGTACTTGAAGCGACGTAGAAGCGGAATTACACTAGAAATTCATCAGTAAAACAGTTTTGAAATTTTATGTAATTTTGTTTGGGAATAAATCCTCTATTTTTATCCACAACCTTTTTATTACCTAGCACATAATTAATTCTCACACAAAATTCTTACAATCACGGTAAAATAAGCAGTTTTTGTCCTATGCCCTATCATACTCAACATTTAAGAATACCCTCGAGAAGTCTGTGATCACGACCTCAATTTGTCAGCTTTTACTGAAGCACTATCCACCCTAAGTGGGTGAGTACCTACTGAAAAGACAGGTAGATCAAACTATCCAACGTAACTATCTACCTGTCTTTTTCACTCTTCTTGAAATGTTATATGAGTAAACGAGATAAAACAACGTACATTCAAGTACAAAACCATATTGCTAAGGACGTAGGTCTCTAGTGCTTTTATATCTACAGCAGTTTAGGTCAAGAGGTCTTCGCGTAATGCTGAACAAACAGACGTTGTGAATGGAAAAGTACCTGTAAAGCAAATTCTTATGAAAATGATTATAAGGATCTTTTCCATATTTTTTTAGTTCTAAGAAATTATTGTATGGACGTGAGCCTAAATATTTGGTCATAAGTCTTGGTACTTATGCTAAGAGGTAAGTGGATATGTAATCAAAATTGTTTGTGTAGACATTTTCCAGCTAAAGTGAATAGATTTCTTCTAGAACGACGTAATACGTCTTTGATAGCACCTTTCAACATTTTTGAAAATAAAAACTTATTTAGTGAGAATTAAAAAAACCGATTGGGTATTTATCTTAAGCATAAATTTGCATATAAGTGGGAGGCCTATGTTCAGCAGTGAAAGTCCTATCGCTGAAATTATGATGAAGATGATGATGATGAACATTGGAAATGGTATAAATAATTTTTTGTAACAATATATTTTAAAGATGTCGGAGGAGATAGAAAAAAACTTTCGTTTTTCTCTTTATCCAAAATAAAATATCAAAGTAAGAATTACTTTGAAACATTTCTTGTGTTTTTCTAAAAATAATGCCCAATCTGTTTTTATTTCTATTTAGTGAATTTGTATCTTTTTAATATTGAAAATATGCGCAAGAGGTAACCGATAAGTACGCTCTGAATGCTACAGAATTTTGAACGTAACGTTGACGTCTATACAAACACAGGTAAAGCCACAAAACGCGAGTATTCACTCCTTCCCTCATCTTTATTCATTCACCTCCAAGTAGCTTCTCTCCCGCGCCAGACAATGCTCTCTTTATTCCTCTAACCGTTCTTTGGTTCAAGAAGCGCCATCGACTTAGAGAGCCAATTTGCATCCAAGCGACAATAATACGGAAATTTTACATAGAAACTATCTCTTTGCTTTTATACTCTCTCAAAGACGCTGAGAAAATTCAATTGTAACTTTTCAAGACCTTTGATGAGGCCAAACGTTTGTTTCTCGGATTACTTGATGTATACGACGTTTTCTGTGAAGAAATGTTTATCTTTTTATTGCTTGTCTTATTTCCTTTCACAATCCTTGTGTTTTCGTGTCAAAAGGACTGTCTACGCATAAATGGTTCATTTTTAAAGGCATTTATTTTACTTATCCCTGTAGTGAGTATACAGAATGCTTGTAAATCGTGTTCAACCTGCGAGGGTGTTATTCAGGTATCAATATATTTATTTATATCATCTTTTTTATGAGTTTAAAAAAAAAAATTTAATAAGTAATTAATGTTTTTTTAACCCTAAATCTAGGTAATTGGTATGCGTTTGATTTGACGAAATTAAAATTCAATATCTTATGAAATGGCTCTTACATCAACTAATCCCACGAGATCAGGTGACATAATGCATATTTTAAATTGATCTACAGCTGGATCTGTTGAATTTTTTGTGATTTATATACTTCAAACTCATTATACTATTTGCAGTGTAGCTTGATGCCTGTAACATTATAATATACACAAAAATGCATTGTGCTGTCTACTGTCTATATGTTTGTGCTGTTTTGAGTGAGGTGTCTAAAAAGCTAGCATTTTAACCATGTTGAATTGCCAAGGTAAGCGCCAGCTCTTTAATCACAGTCATCACAAAAAAAACGTGTGAAATATTTGAAAAGAATAAATCAAAGCAGTGATGCTAGTGGATTGATGGATACAGGCTTATAAAAACACAGGTCACATGGTAACAGCGTGGAATTTTTACCTACAGTGGGGGATGAACTGCCAACAAAAAGCTTTAGGGTCACCATTATATAGAGAAGCCAAAGTGAACAGACAAACCTACACCAGTGCAGCCTGGTCGGATGCACATACAGGTTTAGTCCATTTAGATTTTAAGCTTTATTTTGAATCGCTTTAGTCACACCGTCGTATGCACGTAGTCTTTTAGGCCATAATATCTATACAGCAGGCCATCCAGGGTTTTAAACTGTTGAAGTTCAAAATTCTGAGTGGCGTTGAGCTGTTATGGGCAAGCGTGAAGAGCCATCAGGCGAGCGATTTCGCTCGTCTCGTCACCCAGTAACAAAAAAAAAACATTATTTTGTTAGCGATGATGAATTCAGAAGTTCAGAACCCCAGGATGTGAATTCAAATTTCAAAAATGTGGATCCAATTGCATAAAAGCGTTAGTTAGGGAGATGTTATTTCTCCAAAACTGTTGACAAATAGGTACACCACTAACCTTAGTTTTTCCGATGATATAGTCATTATAGTAGAGGCACCGGAGGACCTTAATACGATGCTGAGAGACCTCAGTAGCGTTTTACAACAGGTAGATCTTAAAATGAACATGGTCAAGACAAAAACCATGTCCAATGTCCATGTTATATTGAGTGGTGTAATGTCCGTGTTGAGTGTAGACCATGAACTGGAAGTTAAGCCCACTAGATGGGCTGACTATATCATGAAAGTCCCGGGCATCCAGTGGATGCAGATGTCAGGCTGTCGTTCAGTGTGGAGTTCTAAGTGGAAAGCCTATGTTCAGCAGTGGACGTCTTCTGGCTGATGATGATGAAACCGAGATCATACGTATTATAGCTTGTGATAGTTACGTTTTTCCTGAAGCAGGCACTGTCGTACTGCTGTTTATTTAATGAGCAACGCTTACACGCTCCGTTAAGCGATCCTTTTTATGCGCACTTCCGTTTTCCTTAACCATTACTAGCATGTTGTAGGCAACTAGACATGTTACATGCGGAGAATATCTCCTTTTATCCATTTCAAACCACTCTGGAACGCGACAATAAAATAAATTAACTGATTGTAAAGGTTGATAGAAATTGGAAAGATTAAAAATACTGTTTTAAACTATCACGGTGAACATGGTCCGTCTTCCCGTGAACATGGTGCATGTAACTGCGCCGAAAAATCGGGAGCTCCTTCCACAACCTTACCACGGTAAATATCCCGTAAATAATCATATAACTATTGATTAAAAATAATTGTAATTATTTAGCTAGCTCGTGATTTAGGCCATTACAATAATTATGTTAGTAATGTTAAGGTAGGAAAAAAAATCGGTTTAGGCTACATGGATCATCTTTTCAAACATGGTATTTAATGTGCCTGTTTTTCAACAACACACTCCTACGAATTACTTCATTTGCGAATATTGTACAATATTCTAAATTGCAAATTGGTTTCGTTATGTTTTTCTACTCTAGAAAATCTTCGACTTCTATTTCTTGCCCAATAACAGCGAACTGAAACGAAGAGCAGAGAGAGAGAGAGAGATAGGAAAAGACTCTGGGTGTCTTGAATTTGCGTGTGAATAGGTTTCTTCGAGGCAAGCGTGCACCATCGTATCATAACTGGGTAGAGGATCACAAGAGTGGTCACCTCTGCAAAAGTACAATACGGTGAATAGCTCCCATCGGTAAGGAGTGGGGGAAAAAAATAACGCATCCCCTTGTATCACTAATTAGGCCTTTTATAATTATCAATATACAAAATCAACTTCAACAAGAAAAGAAAGCGTTTAGTTCGTATTATTGGAGCTGGTTAAAAAATCTCTGAGCCAAAGTTAATAATTTTTATGAATATGTTTAACTTATGAATTTTCCTCTCCATGATATAGTTTCCTGGAAAAGATTATAGCAACGAAACCACCAGTAATTAGGTACGCTAGATGTAAGCTGTTTTTGTTATGTGTGGCAGTTCTGGTATGAACAATAAAGAGTTATCTATCTAACTTTACTACCAAGTAAGGATTATAGTAATGAAATTCTATGGAATCTGATGTGGTTTTCAAACTTTTTGTTCATATTATACGGGAATTATTCAGGTAAGTTTTTTTTATATTCAGAAATAGGCTTGCGTTTGACCGGCAACTCGCCTGATGTTAAGCACGATGCGGTCTACGATGGAGCACGCTTGCCCAGAAGAAACCGATTCACTCGAGATTTGAAGACACCCAGATTGTAACCATCGGGGAACACCCATCCCGGCAGCGCATTCCACAGACTAGCAGTTCGCACAATAAAAGTGGAATCAAAGCGCTTCGTACGGGTTTTCGGAATATCAACCATGAAGCGGTGTCGATTTTTCGTGCCCGCTCTTGCAGTCCGATAGAAAAATGGGGAGGAAGGATCATTAGATCATGCAGATCTGATACATGCTTAAGCTTAAGCACATAGATTAAGCTGGTTATTCCGTCTATATAGTTTTAACCGCATTTAGCAGTCTTTTTAAGGTCAGTGCGCGCAAAGTTAGAAGAGGCCATGCACGCACTCATCTTGAAAGAGACCGGAAAATGCGGTTGAAACTATAGTAAGAATAACTGGCTTAATCTTACGTTATTCCGGTATAATATTAAAAAAACTAATGAAAAATGATTTCTTTTTATTTAAATACTAATTAACTTATTAATTTGTGTGTACTCACTGATCGAAGATCGTCGCCATACTACTGACAAAGCCAAATGTGAGGCACTTCACGGTGTTTTGCCATCACTTTGTATCAGCGGTCGTAAATACAAGGAACCGATTTTAGCCACAGATAGAGCAAAAACCTGACAATATTTGGCACAAATGTTCGACGCAAATGCTTTTCCCAGAAGACCACATAGTCCGGAAATAACTGCGAATAAATAATGATTAAGCGTTCTGCGTTGAGCGACAATGGAATTGGCGCACGATACATTCCTATCAGACAAAATCCCAGGGCACGGCATTTAGCACGGGTAAATGTACACAGTGACATATTCAGAGGGTAAAGTCCAATCAGTTTATTTAGTCCTGTCTTTAGGCTCTTTTCCAGAATCCGTCTGAGGAAGTACTACACCTTTGCCAATTATTCAAACACCAAGCAAGTAGTATACAAACATTACTGCACATTTTCAGGGCAATTTAGATAGATACATAGAAACTCTTTATTGTGTACACCAGAAATAAAAATTACAAACAGATAGAAAAAACTTACGAGCTAGTGCCACAAGTGGCGGCAGTATCGCTAAAAGCGATCTCTTCCAGGCAACCATTGGATAGAAAGAATTTACGTAACAGGATCGACGGGCGATGCTAAAACACTTTTAATGATACTATAAATATTACGAAATGATATTAAAAAAAAAAAAACTGGGCATAAAGAGATGTAATCTCTAATATATCTGGATGACGAGCGCAGTCCATTGCCGCGCAGTGTTTTGAACTGTTGAAGTTCTAAATCCTGGATGACTCTGAACTCTGTAATAGGTAAGCGCGACGATTACCATCAAGCAAATAACTTGATCGTCTCGTCACTCCGTTTCAGAAATGTTTTCAAATATTTTTAGAAGATTGAACTAAGAAAATAGTTCATAGTTATTTATTAATATCAGAAAGATACATATCGAAAACAGATTAATAATTAACTTATAATCATTATTAGGTACTTCAAATTATAAACAACACATAGGTACTTTAAATAACACATGCAAAAATATGATTTTGATCATATTCGAATTTGTATAATATGTTATTTTCAAACAAATATACAAAAATAGACACCAACGTCGCCCCAAGCGAAGCAAAGGCCTCCGTCTTCGAGAACAACCGAAGAAGGAGGCCTTTGCTTCCCTTAGTCAAAAATTTCTTCTTAGTCAGTATGTCCTTTACACATATAAACAGCTTCGTGAAAAAAAATTACAAAAGTGATGAAATAGGATATGGAACACTTTAAATCCCGTGAATTCGTTAAAATAATGGAAAATTATGAGAATAACTGGTAATATACCCTTGACAGTGTGTTTTTTTTTTTACTGAGGTTTACTTTAATTTAAAGGAAGCCGTTTTTATTTGTAAATACAAAAACAAATAAAACAACAAGATAACACAATATATCGTAGTGTTCTCTGGTGTTACAGGTATCCATAGGCGAGGCATTTGCCACTTATGGCATAAAAACACCCTAGATTCACAGTACTTGATCTACGGCGTGACACTGTGTCTCGTCCGAGTAGTCACATTAGGGCAGCCCGTGTGAGTCGAGCACGTTTCCGGTGACACTTCTACGTGACGAAGTACTCCCTTGCGAGTGGCTGTCTGAAATAAAACCCCTTTTTCACCAGGAAATCTCGCACTGTCGACTGCATTGAGATTCTAATGGAGCTTTGGTTTTAGGAAATTGCCACTTTTGCGGTCGGATAGACCCTTCTTTTGTGGGAATGGCTCGGTGGATAGAGATACCTACCAAAACATTTATCAAAAAATCTGCGAATAATTTCATTGTGGTAGCTAGTTGGCCACGTGCGTATAGATATAGTCACAATAACTAATTAAAAAACGTAGGTACTCCAACAGCAAAAAAAAAATTTTTTTTTTGTCTTCGGTGTAGGTTTTTTTTTACTTAATAATTATACAACTCCACGGACACCAGAATCCGTGAATTTTGTTATATTTAACTACAATTTTGTAAACTTAAACGAATTTACTTAAGCTTTACACAATACAAGGAGAGGAAAGATAGTTACATCTTAATCTAAGGTTAAAAAAAATAGTCATGTTATTACTAGTTTGTGTGTATATCGCGAACAGACCAGCGACCCGCAAGCAGCACCCGAGTCACGAGTATGACACATGTGCGAGCCATAACCCTCTTTAGTCATATAATGAGGGAAGAGAGCGACCCAACACATAACGCCATGACAAGAAGGTGCCTTCGATGGTGAGCATGAATGCTCGAGGCATACACAATCCTTACTTATAAACGCTTTCTTTTTATATTGCAATTGCCTCCTTCCGTCCTCCATCACTGCCGCGTTCAGATCTTTGATAGCCATCTGCAGGTTGTATGTACTCTTTAATAGTCTTCTATGATGCGCTGACGCTCGACGTACGAATCAACTGATGGCATCGTCTTCGATGTCGTCGGCGTAATAGACGAAGGTCCCTGTGTGTCGCGATATTGTAACGACAGCGTGCAACACGCTCTCATGCAGGTTTTTTTATTATAAAATAGGCTTGCGCTTGGCCGCCAACTCGCCGGATGTCAGTGAGCTTGCTTGTTAAGCTTCATTATTGGCTTGCTCTTTATGGTTTTTTGGTGTAGATTCCTAACATTCAATTCCCTGATTGTGTATTCTATATTTTTTCCTATTATCTGATTCCCAAAATAAGTATTCTAATGACAAACTAAGACACTTTTTAAGAACGTCAGATGTGTATTAATTACAATAGTCATGAAATCTTTGCTTTCTAACAAACGAGATTAAGGTCAAATGTTAGCCTAGTCCAATGTAAAATATATATATATTATAAATCTACTCAAGTAGATGATCAAGTATTTCAATTCACAATACTTTTTAGAAAATTTCAAGTCACCTCGCTCTTGTTACGTTTTCACTTTTGTATCATCCATCTTTATCCATTATTCTTTTACACTATACATTATTCTCCACTATATTTTATTTTACCAATCTATCAATGACACAGTAAAACACTATACTCTGGTGTACTAATGGACAACTTTCTTGAAAGAGTAAAGGAACTACAAGTATTTCTACTTACGATCATATAAAATACTTGGGGCAAATGGGAAAATTGGAAATTATTACGATATGCTATCGATAATTAATACTGTCAGTTGATATGTATAATGTAAAATATTTATTAAGTACATTTCCGGTTCAATGTCATATGCATAAAAGCGTAACAATTGTGATAATCTTTTTTTTTTTTTGTAACACTGTGTGAAAACGCAGTCGCGTGTGTTCATTCACCTTGAAATAGCACCACTTATCACCTCAAAATAGCCGAATGCAGATAAAACTATTTTCGGAATAACTAGCTTAATCATACGGGAGTAATTCCCGTATAATATAAATAAAATCTAAAACTCATCTCATTTTGTCAAGCTGGAAATATCAAACCATTTGGTTCGGCCGCTCCTTTCTCCCGCTGACCTGCTAGATGTGCAAATGGCCTTCCTCCGAAGGTCTTTCCACCGAGCTTCACCATGGAGCGTTTTTAAAAAGGGGTCTATAAACATTTCTCCGGGCTAGCAAAGCATCGAAAACCCTGCTAGTGTTGCAAGTGTCAATAGGTGGTGATTACCACTTACCATCAGGCCGACTGCTTACCAGACTGCCGCTCTTTTCTATATTAAAAAAATACAACTCTTCGTGGCCGTTGTTTCCGGCTCCAGTAAAAAAAACACATCAGTATAGGACTGCACGTCAGAAGTGAAAACTTAAGTAGTAATTCACCTATTCTACAAGAGATGGCGCTGTTTTAAGCACACGGTACAGCATATTATGTATTCTGTGACAACGAGACGATGACGCGAGTTTCATGATTTTTGTTCACCCAAATAGTGCTTAACGCACCTAAAGAAGTTTTCACTTCAAAAAGTATTATTTCTTCTTTTTCTATAATATAAGTCGCACTTGGTGCACAATAGTTGCATTACCATACATACGACACAGCCGACATTGTTTGCCGTGAAACGATGGCTTCTTTTCAAACGTTCACGAGTGTGCGCCTGTCAGTTGCAACTCATTTTGCATTTCCCGCCGTACCCGCAATATGTATTGGACACGGAGCTCTATTTTATGGAAGAGATATGGATTATGGATAGTGAAACCAATTCCCATTATATATAAAAGTTATATATATATATAAAATCGCACTATGCTAACTTTTTAGAAACTTTCACACGAGGTGTTTTTTTTAATGTTTTATATGGTTTAAAAAACGGCTAAATTAAATTAAAAGCCTGATTAAAATGGGATTGGGCGGGAAATATGGTGAGGATGAATCCTGGCCGATAGGCCAGGGTCGTCACATAGTGGGAATGGAAGACGCAGTCAAGGAAGGCCTAGGAAACACTGGCGATCTTGACTCATTCCGGAGGGGTCGGCAAGAGGTGCCGGAGGACCGAGATTTATGAAAGGAAATTGGGAAGACCTTTGCCCAACAGTGGGACAGTATAGGTTAAGAAAATAAAATAAAAAATGATTTCAACACAAAAATAATTATGGTGAAAATTACATTTATTAAAATTATTTACTGAAAATAAAACCGGACAATCACGCATTTAAACGAAAAATGCTGCATTTTCCTTGAAGGTATGGTAAAAAGCACTATACATCACGTAAGGAAAACTACAGATTTTAAACTTGGGTGGATTACGGTCCTCGCTGCCCTCATGTCGCAAATGTCACCCACGTAAAAAAACTAGTTTACTCCCACTTAATGTACTATTCCATTCCTAACAACAAAATACATCCACGTTAAATATAGAATATCCTCGCGTCGCTGCTTTTCTCTCTCGAACTCTTTCGAATGCACCTCCGTGCGAGTGTGTTTGACGTTTGAACATAAAATGAGCTCCGATTATGGAGGCATCTTATGTACTATATCTACTTATAGTATGTGCCAAGCGTAATGCCTACTAATTAATCATAATAACATGTCTTTTAACTATAGTTTTTTTTACAAGCTTTTTTTAACTCGTTCTATAAGTATGCGTCAAATCTTGCAACTGTCAGAATTAAAAATTTTGTCATATTATCTGGCACAGTCATTTTGTACCCAAAAGTTTTGATATTCACAAAGTTAATGGATAGAAATATGGATTTTAATAAAGGCAAGGGTAGACATATGATGTTTTCGACATAATAATTGATACCTAATACATTCTTCATTATTGAATATGCCTATTTTTTCCGGATAAAACTTTTGATATATTTGGTATTCAGATAATATGTTAAGTTAAACAAAAAAGTCTAGTTAAAGTTAAGTTTAAGAATAAGTTAAGATTCTTGGCCTGTATTATTTCACGGGAACCGGGCATGTCCTGACTGCAACAAGAACCACCAGAAAATGGGCAGTGGCATCCTCCTACTGCGTGGTGAACGCTCTGCGATCTCCAATCTACATGCTAAGCGTGGAGATTATGGCAACAATGGCAGTTGGAGTTCTAAGAGACCTGTGTTCAGCAGTGGACTTTTTTTGGCTTATGATGATGAATGTTTCACGCTCATGCCTTGAAATCCAGAAAAAATACAATGGTTATTTTTTTCAACTACCAGTTTTAGCAAAACTAAACCAAAGCAGCAGCTTGCCTATACCATGAGTAAGCATTTAATATTCACCACAAAAAATCATTCCACATTTTACTATTTTCTTTTCGCAACTCCAAAAATGAGAAAGCAAAACAGAACAAAATGCGGACTTCACATTTCCGTGTTTTTATTTTGCAGATTCGGTCGAAACATACCAAACGATAAAAAAAATACGGACTTTTGGTCGTACCGCTGTCCACAAAATGTTTTGTTACCACGAAAAGTTTTAACATTCATCGGTGAACTGAGAAGTTTATTTTAGTGCTAATTAC
The DNA here is from genome assembly GCA_949125355.1 of Agriopis leucophaearia. NCBI lineage: Eukaryota > Metazoa > Arthropoda > Insecta > Lepidoptera > Geometridae > Agriopis > Agriopis leucophaearia. Next base: position 16,694,763 of record OX421266.1, on the reverse strand, counting down.
TATAAGGCTTTCTATTTTTTTGGAAACCTATGCTATATTACATAGTTACATCTTTGACCAACTTCTTTGGCTGATACCAAAACATCACCCCTTGAGAGATTTGACCACCAGTATTTATTAGAAGTGCGACTCTGAGCTTTTCCACAAGGCCAGCAGTTGAGGACCAAGGTTCAGTACCATATGTCATCACTGGCAACACACTGAAGTGGCAACGGGCAGGCCACATCGCTCAACGAACCGATAACAAATGGAGAAGAAAGGTTCTTGAGTGAACACCACGAACTGGAAGACTTAGCGAATTCATGAGAATGAGTAGTGAGAGTAGAGGGCATCGGAGGCAGATGGCAGGCTGTCGTCGAATAGAGGGGGAGGCCTATGTTCAGCAGTGGACGTATTCTGGCTGATGATGATTTTATTTATTTTATTTTTATTTATTTATTTATTGAGATAAAACACGGTCAAACCAATTACATAAATATCTCACAAATTATCATTATATAAAAAAAAGATTATAATAAAATTATCAGAAGCTCTCGAATGTCTCGAATGTTTAGTTAATAAGGCACTTAAGATGAATTATAAGCAATGTAATGTATCTTGGTCATTCTAGGTAACAATCAAAAAATAATACCTACCAATAATAATTAAGTGTAAGTGCTAATTATCTAAAAGTACTAAATACATTAAATTAAATAACATACTTAATAAGATTAGCTTAATCTTTACCTTTCTTCTTCAAAATAATGGTTTACCTAGAACCCCTATAAACGCTTTCCAAAACAAGGTACCTACTATATTTAATGAAAATGTTTTAGAAAAAATTATCGGAGAAAACTTATTATAAATTATTCTATGATAAAAATTTACATTCTGCTTAGTAGCTTACAGACGTACGTACATTAAATAATTTTAGTATGTATTAATTACTACTTAGTTTCTTTCACTAGAACTTGTTGATATTTTTGAATTTTATTTAAAAAGCATTACAATTTTCATCATTGTGTTATAAACTTAATAATTACTTCTTTCCTCGGTTATTATAACTTTTCTATTTATGTTTATCTTCATATTTTGTTATAATTTTATTTTTATTAGCCGGCATGTAAAAATTTGCCTTTGACTTAAAATTATGTTAAGTTAAAATTATATTTACCAAAAACAGTTAGGAATTATTTAAAAAGATTTAATGACTGTTTAACGAGCTTTTAAACATTTTAATGAAACTCGACTTCAAAGACTGCATCCAATTGAAATTGTTTCCTTGGTCATTAAAATTGTCTACTTTCAACTTAATGAAAAGTAAAATAAGAAAGATTAATTGACGTGAAATTAAAACGGCCAGGAGTTAATCTGAAAGTTGCGTCTAAAGCAGGCCAAGTCTTCAAGAAATTACTTGAGTTTATTCCTCTTGACTCGCAGCAGAAATCTAATAAATGTTGCTCACAAAAATGACAAATAATTTTATATTTCGGGAATGAAAGCTCTCTCAGTCAATCCGTCGAGACTTTAATATCTTCCATTGCTTATTATTAAAATTAGATCTCATGTTTTATCATCAAAATGGCTATTATATCGTTCAGATGGATACAAAACACTTTCTCAAATCAGTATTGTTTCTATTATATAATTATGGTAAATTGAATAATAGACAATAACTACATTAAAACTGTTGTTATATTCTTGAAAACAAAACGAAACTACTTAAAATAATAGTAATCAGTTTTTGGGTAAACATTTCTAACACTGCAAAACCTCTTTATCAATCTTCACCTTTCCATAAAATCTATTCAAAACACTCAGCGATACTCCGCACCAAAATATAAATCAGTTTCGTGAACCCCGTATCAATCATAGTGCTTTCGTTCTTCGAGCTGAAGAAAAAAAACACACTTTTGAAGGGGCCTTTTTATGCAAATAGGGTCACGTACCTCTAAGATACGGTATTCGGTGCAGAGATTTCGGATACTTGATTCTGAACGTTGTTGTGAACAACGCTTATGGAAATCCACAGATTTGCCTGGCCACTGAATAAATTTGATGGAACGGACTCACGTGGGGCGAATAAAGTACTTTCCGTGTTGTGAATTGACCGTAAACAGGTGATAGTTGCGAATGTATTGCTACAAAATGTAGTTCGCATTTGTGAAGTTAAAACATTTGTTTGTATTCAGGTATATATAAAATAAATACCTAGTTAATACCTCAGGCGAGTTCAGGGTGATCCCATTTTAAATATACAGTTTATTTAAACACTGTTTTAAACTATCACGGTTGTTCACTAAAGTTATATAAGGTCGGGGAAAAAGTTTCTTCGTATTTTTTAAACAAATTCTAGACATATTTTTTTCAAGTTTAATTACATTTAATTATAATATATATGTGCCATTTTGTTCGATAACTTGTTGCCATCTTGTAGGTAGTGACATGATCCCGTTGCTGTAGAATTTTTGGGACTTCTGATCAAAAAAATGCAACAAGTAGTTTTGACAGTCCTCTCTTGATGTTAATCTAACACTACCCAAAGAATTCTGAAGAGATCGAAACAGGTGGAAATCTGAGGGTACAAGGTCAGGGCTATATGGTGGATGCATTAACACTTCCCAACCAAGCTCTCTAAATTTTTGCTGAGTGGCCAAAGATGTGTGCGGTCTGGCGTTATCATGATGAAAGACCACACTCTTTCTGTTGATCAATTCCGGCCGTTTTTTCTCAATTTCTTGTTTGAGTCTCATCTGCTGTTGTTAGTAGAGATCCGAATCGATGGTTTTGCCCGGCGGTAAAAGCTCATAATGAACGATGCCCTTCCAATCCCACCATACACACAGCATCACCTTATTACGTGTTAATCCGGGTTTCGCTACAGTCTGTGGTGCTTCACTGCCCTTTGACCATGATCGTTTGCGCACATTCTTGTCGTAGGTGATCCATTTTTCATCACCAGTGATCAATCTTTTCAAAAACGGTTCGGTTTCGTTACGTTTCAATAGAGAGTCGCAAATGAGTACACGATTCATTTGGTTTCTTTCAGTGAGCTTGTGTGGCACCCAAATATCGAGTTTTTTTGTATACCTAGTTTTTTTCAAATGGGTCAAAACTGTTTTGTGGTCAATCCCCAGTTCTTCAGCTACGTCGTAACTATTAATATCCCGATCTTGGTCCACTTTTTCAGAAATGGCATCTACTTTATCCGTAACAGGGCGACCAGAGCGAGCTGCATCTTTGACATCAAAATTCCCGGACTGAAAACGCTTGAACCAACATTGTGCTACTCTTGATGACACTGCATTAGGTCCATAAACGTCACAAATTTTTTTCGCGGCTTGTGTCGCAGTTTTCCCTGTTTTGTAATAAAATTTCACAATATATCGAATTTCTTCGTTAGATTCACTCATTTTATCAAACAAAAAAACAATTGAAAAATGTTTTCATATTTATCGGGACTTATCGCGCACTAAGTGCGCGATAAGTCCCGATAAATATGAAAACATGTGTTCGAATCGCGAAAGTTTAAAAATTACTAATTGAAAAATGGCGGGAAATTGCTTTTTACTTTTTGTATTCCTTTTTTAAAATGTCATATTTTTAATGGTATCAAAACCAGCCAGATACAAACAGTACAACGGATGAGATTTTTACTACAACCTTATACATACAAAATACGAAAAGACTTTTTCCCCGACCTATTATGATTATTTACGGGATATTTACCGTGGTAAGGTTGTGGAAGGAGCTCCCGATATTTCGGCGCAGTTACATGCACCATGTTCACGGGAAGACATGCAACTGCGCCGAAATATCGGGAGCTCCTTCCACAACCTTACCACGGTAAATATCCCGTAAATAATCATATAACTTTACAGTTTATTTATTTACAATTAAGGTATTATTAACAAAAAAGTAATATAAAAATTGCCAACATAGTAGTTACGCTACCTTACAAAGTTTTTTCGTGATTAGAAGTAATAATAACATAACAGATAAGTTTTTTTTTAAATATTTACAAGTGAAATAATAGGGCTACTTAAACCACTGAACTTGTAATGGAACGAGATCGACTTCACTAAAATAGTAATTTATACTTTACAATAACTGCTCAGCTATTCTAAAATCTTAAACAAAATTCTTGATTGAAATTTGACGCAATTCATCAGAGCAGAACAACATTTAACAACAAAACTTTATGTCTGTGAAATCAAAACTATTTACAAAGGTTCTTGTTTATTTAGAAAGGCTATTTGTTTCTGACTGGATTTGTTAACAAAATAAGGCAATCTTAGGTGAAGCACCCCAGGTAACCTCAATGACTTTCAATTACCAGGTTACTCTATAGCAGACTAATTAAATTTAGAATTAAAATTAAGGAGTTTGTTATCAAATCATGGACTAACAATGGCTTTAATATAATTGATTAATTTCTGAGCTTAATCTAGTACAATCTTGGCAGTAACATATCTACTCCAAAACATTCCAAAATCTAGCAATTTGCAAAATAACACTGGAGTGGAATAAAAGTTTAGACATAGACATAAATGTACAATAGAAAATTAAAACGATAAAAATTTAAAATTAATCTAATCTTATCATATCTTTTTTTTGTCACAATCCAGTTTTTTAATAAAGCGGTGTCGATTTTTCGTGCCGCTCTGGCAGTCCGATAGAAAAATGAGCAGTATGGAATTAAACCATGCAGATATGAAATTAGAATAAATATCAATTTAATAACCATCTCTAGTAAATGTAACTAAACTACGTGCATTAACTTGCTATGACAGCAGCAATAGCAATTAAAAAAACTTAATTATACCCATTAATACTGATCATTTTTGCTATATTTTTGGACCCGGGTATGTCCTAAAACTGCGACCAGAACCACCGGAGGATGGGCAGCAGCGTCCTAATAGTACACGGTGAACGTACTGCGATCCCCAAGCCGCCTGCCAAGCGTGGGGATTATGGCAACACCCCTCTCTATGAAGGAGGCCTTGTCCTACAGTGGACGTTAATTGGCTGATGATGCGGGTGTGTGATTTTTGCTATGTTTTTGAACGTAAAACTGTAGCATGTACCCTATATACTACAGTAAAATAAAATAAAAATGCCTTTATACAGCTTTTTACAAGTTATTGGGGCTGTCAAAACACATAAATGGATTATAAGAGCTAAATATTGAAACTACTGAAATTAATTTAAACGGATCTATGAGATGAATTTACAACTACCAATACTTTGGTGAACTTTGTATCTTACTTAGAATTTATCGACGTCAAATAGTTCACAAGGTAGCCGCCATAGCATGACACCATCAAATAATTATGATGAATTAGACGAGAACTCCCTAGCATAGATTAATGCAGTGACTAAGATAGCCCGTTTTATAAGAAAAACACCGTAGATGTATTATAGTTTTGAAATGGACAAACCAATATCTCGAGTCTCCTTGTATGGGAAATATCTAAATTCGCTGGACATAGCTAGTGAAGTAGTGATTTATAGAGATAAGGCCGCATATTCGCTCACAGCGGCACTACCGGGTGACAGTGACAGTACCCCAGCAATTATTGCTGTAATCGCTTTCACGTAATTCGATGACTCAATACGTAAGTAGGTACAATATATATCAGTATTTTAATATATATTTATGGATTTGTTTAAAGCCAATGCGGACGATAGTTGAGGGGTAGTGGGACGACTACACGTAAATAAAATCAATCTGTGAATTTGCTGCCCGCTGTGAGGTGAAAATGCAGCCTTAGATCGCTATCACGTCAAACATAAATTGAGCATAAGGACATAATCTATTTTGTTTGATTCTTTTAGGTAGCCAATATTTCCTACAAACAATATCGTGCAATTCTTGACTAATAAGTTAATAGTAAACAAGCTTTAGCAACGGAAATATAAACCGCCACCTTGGAGCGGCAGCCATATTGAATTTAGTGTGATGTCACTATTGTTTCTTATTCTTTAATCTTTTTCATTTGATACCCATATTAACAGGGTTGAATAATAAATATACCATCCACCATCTTGTGGCGGCGGCCATTTTTATTTTATTTTTTTACAATATTGGGTATTTGCTTTGTATTGTCACCAGAACCAAAGGTGAATGCAAAATTTTAGCAAAATCGATTACGAGGAAATGGTTTTATTAATTCAGCTCGTAAGATTTGACCTAAACAAACAAACAAACATTGAAAGTTTAATATAAGCTCCTAAAAATTTAAACAACTAGTCAACCCACCCCGCCGTGTAAGTGTTTAAGCTCGGTCTTCGGCCTCGCTACTATGACCCGCTCCAGGTACACAAAATTTCATCAAAATCAGTCCGGCCGTTTAAATAATGTAAGAACCTTCTACGAAATACTTTAAAAAAGTTTTTTTTTTATGATACTGGTTGACGAGACGAGCGAAGTCGCTCGCCTGATGGCTCTTCACGCTTGCCCATAACAGCTCAACGCCACTCAGAATTTTGAAATTCAACAGTTCAAAACCCTGGATGGCAATGCACTGCGCTCGTCACCCCGAGATATAAGATGTCAAATCTCTGTGTGCCCTGTAATTTCGCTGGAAACATTGCCCTTAAATCCGGAACACAGTAATGTTTGCACACTACTGCTTGGCGGTTGAATAACTGGCAAAGGTGTGGTACTTCCCCAGGCGGACCCCTGCAAAAGAGTCCTACCACTACAAAATCGATGAATGAAATCGGTAAAGCCGTTCTCAAGTTATAGCTTGACCATGCAGGAAAAATAGGGGTTCATTTTTATATATATTTACTATAGATGATGTAATTTTTGTCGTTATACGAAATTGGTGGACATAATTACGAACAATTTTCTTATCAACTATTTAACATCATCAGCCAATTAACGTCCACTGTTGGAAAAGTCCTCCGTCATAGAGGGGTGTTGTCATAATCCCCACGCTTGGCAGGCGGCTTGGGGATCGCAGTACGTTCACCGTGTACTATTGGGACGCTACTGCCCATCCTCCGGTGGTTCTGGTCGCAGTTTTAGGACATACCCGGGCCCCGGGGTGGGTATGGGGTGTAGTAGTTATCAACTGTAACAATCGTCAGCAATATAATACCTACCTACTATATCTAATAACCACTTTCTAGACTAATTATATCACTGTATCGTTCTTCCATTGTGCAACCATAGCGATAACGACAAGCAATTAATCAACTTCATTAAACATCCATTAGAGGCGGTGGTTTTCACTTATCACTTTGAGGAATTATTTATTGTACCATTGACAAATTTCGTGATTTTCAGTTGTGCGTTAATGCAGGTGACGGAGTGAACAGTTAAATATGCATGGACAGAGATAACACGAAGCTTATATCTGGAAAGCGCACGTGAGTCGAATTTCAGCCCGACGATCAGTGGCCCTAGTACGAGCACTTGCGAAAAAGTATTCGTTCCGTAAACGATAGCAAAATGTATGAAAAATTGAACAGCGCCTCTATCGGACGTAAAGGGAAACTGAATTTTTATACATTTGCTATCGTTTACGGAACGAATACTTTTTCGCAAATTCTCGTACTAGCCCCACAGAGTTACTTCCATTAAATTGCAATTAGTATCAACATTTTATGACGCATTTAAGCATAATATTGTATCCACAGTTTTTATTTTTTTTTGGTTTAAATTAGAAAGGCTGTCAATGCATTTTTGTTAGAAATTTGTTGTAGCCACTTGCACCCATATAATCCCATAGCAACTGTGACGCGGAGTTCGACGCGTTGACATAAATAAGAATGTTCGATCACATATCTGTCACAATACCTGACGATAGAGATTCTTTCTCATATCCGTTTTATTTTCTTCTCTTTTCTGTGATTGTAAAGGACAGAATTTTTATAAAGTATATTATGCTATATTTTTTTTTCTTTTTTATATTGAGAAGATGGAATGTTATATAAGTTACAAAGGTTACATGAAATAAATTCTTGCCGTTAGAAGGTTCACGGAATCAAATATGGTAGCGTAAATATTTCTAAACTCAAAATGAAGCCTTATTGTTATGCAAAAATTATTTAAAAGAAATTAGTTCACTCACGATATTTCTGTGTACAAAAAAATACTACATGTTTAAGTTAAGGCGGAGTATTATAAAGATAAGTGCATAAAACTTAAAACTATCTCAACTTTAAAAGTATACAACAAATATAATTTTGCAGTTTATATACATAATATGAAAGGGGATGTTTTTTTTTTTTTTCACTTCACCTTCTTTTGTGGGTTATCTTTGAATACGTCTTTTAAAATGAAGGTAAGGTTTCATACATCACTTTTTTTATCAAGAGTATACTTTGCGAAATATGGTTCGCCAAAAATCGCAAAAAGTTGTCCCCCCTGCATTTCTTAGTTATGAAACAAATATACAAACTTGTAACTTTGATTTGATAGGTCATACAAAAAATCTTCAACAGAAAATGTTGAACTTTTTGAGTTATAGCTATGAAACTGTAATAAATTCAAGACGTTCGTTTCCTTAGTTAGTAGTTTTCTTTTTCACCATAAAAAGCTTTTTTTTTTAATGATACTGGGTGACGAGACGAGCGAAGTCGCTCGCCTGATGGCTCTTCACGCTTGCCCATAACAGCTCAACGCCACTCAGAATTTTGAACTTCAACAGTTCAAAACCCTGGATGACAATGCACTGCGCTCGTCACCCCGAGATATAAGGTGTCAAATCTCTGTGTGCCCTGTAATTTCGCTGGAAACATTGCCCTTCAATCCGGAACACAGTAGTGTTTGCACACTACTGCTTGGCGGTTGAATAATTGGCAAAGGTGTGGTACTTCCCCAGGCGGACCCCTGCAAAAGAGTCCTACCACTACAATAAATACAATATTATGTTATGTCGGGATGATACATCTCTGAAAGTCTACAAGATCTTCTTTTGTAAGCTTCGCATATGTCATGTAGGTTTGCTTGTTATTTAGATAAATTATGGTCATTCTTAAGCAAAAAAATACTTAGATATGTATATACGAGAAGAATGACCAATTAATAATGGAATTAAAAAAAAAAAACTATAGGTCTTAGAAGAAGTAAATTTTTGAGCTACCTCACTCCACTTTAACTGATAAGACGGTATCTGTTAACGCAAATATGTGCCTTAATGCTGTTACCGCAAGGTCAAAGTACATTTGGCACGCTCACAAAACTAATTGGCAGGGGTGAATTTAGGTGAAAATGTTTAATTTAAATCTTAAGTCGTAAAAACTAACCTCGTACTACAAAATAAGCACCAATTGTACCAATTACTACCACAATATAATACACAAGTGATTGTTACAATAATTATAAAACTTTCACCTACATAAATAATAGTTACCAAAAGTTACCCCTAATTTACACAAATCACAGGATTTCTTGTTTACACGCAGAGGCAAAACTGGGTCAAAAATAAATTTACGGGTACGCAAAATACCTACGAACGTAATTGCAATGAAAAATAACTACACCATTTGTACCTTGTAGTTTTACCCGCAATTCGTCAGTTCACGACATAAAAATTACAAATCTACTTACATCTTCTAATAATAAGCGTCATGAGACATCGTCGCTTAGGCTATACCTACTAACATTGCTTTCGGTTTGCCACCAACACGTTTACAGGGTTTCGCATAGACTGTACAAAACCGAAAGGAGGTTATTGTACTCGTCATTATGAACAATGTATGCTATGGAACGAACTCTGAAATAAGCATTTCAATAGAAACGGTAATAATTGACACTCTACAAAATGTATGGAATATCCGGGATTATTTTCTGCGATTTTAGGGTTGGTCTCATAGTAAAAGTTGTTCATAAGTTGTACAATGACCTCCTTTCGGCTTAGTGCAGTCTACGTGCGTAACCCTGTACGTAGATAATTATGTTTTTGTAGAGTGAAAAAACTATAACCTCTTCATAAACACTCAGTACCTAAGCGGCTAATCAGACACACTAGACGTTTCCAATTCACATTTTTAATCAGAACAAGCAGACGTGTAGAATTCGTCAATCTTTCCAAATGGTACAATCCGGGGTTGTTAAAAAGTTCCATCCATATTAAAGTTCGGAGCCCAGATAATAATTTGCCATTGTATCTTTCTGGGCTCCAACACGCATCACTATATCAGAGTTTAGTTTATATATATATGTATATAAAAATTGCCTGTTGTGGGAAGCTCGTAGGTTCGACAGAGCGAAACTGCTGGCACGAGAGAAATTCTTTAAAGCCCCGTAAAGTCAAAGAATCCATCGAGATCAGTCGACGTCCAACCTTCAATAGGGATCGAGGATCATGTAACTTGACACCGATTTGAAGACCGTGTCTTCATGGAGTTTGTGGGATTGACCGTAAAACTGGTGGCGACGTGGTGGCCAAAGAAGTTAGGTACAGCTACGCCTAGCCCAGATTGCTAACTGTCTAGCGAGACTAGAATAAATCATAAACCTTGGGCATAACATTTTCACTACTAGCAACCCGCCCTGGCTTCGCACGAGTGCAATTGTTGCATGAAAAAATGCAAATTTTTGTTATATTATTATCTAACTGATGGTGAAAACGGCATCAAAATCCAATCCGTGGCATGGTGTAGGAAGATTTGGCGAATATACAGATAGACGGAAGCGGAAAACTAAGTAGCTGCACGAAACTCTAGCGCTGACCGTCATTGCGCAGAAGTAAAAAAATAGGTATCACAGAGATCTAGAGGGATGAAGGGTGCGCGTGCGTAGCACCAGTTGGCCAGCTGGTCGTATTCCGTCCCCCGTCCCGATACGACGCTCCGCGGACTTCGGACTGAACAGTCGCGTTCTAAATTGTATTGTTATTGCCGTTCATTGTTAAGTTTGAGTTCGTTTGTAATTGTTGGTTTTTATATTAATGTATTTTTAGTAGATAGTGAATATGCCCAGAAGAAATACTGTTTAGAAAAGATAGGCACGAAAAATGGTGTATGACGTGCATTGTTTTGTTAAAAGAGAAATCAATGAATTGATTGATTGAGCAAATAAAAAGTGAGATTGATAAAGCAACAAGTATTTTGCTCATATGTTCTTAAAATTATTTGGTGATATCAATAAAAGTTATAATTGTATTATGTTCGTGACTGTACCCATGCGCAGCTATCCCCTCCACATTTCGCTCAGCGCTAAACTTACGTGCCGCTACCTTATACTTTATTGTATACTAAGTAGAAATACATTTATGTCAATGTAATGTTTAAATGATATTAACAATTTTTTTTTTTACGGCCGGCAAGATTAGAACCTGCGCCATCCAGTATATGACTAGAGCGCTCTATTCACTAGGCTATGGCCACCTTTTTTGTCAACCACCTAATTCTTAAGCTGTCTTTGTAACCAATCTAATCATTAGTGACGCTATCTATAATTCTTGCTGTCTAAAAGTAACAACTCAGCTAGAACCATAGATTTAGGATGTCAATTTTTTTTTTTTGGGTCTGTGGCTAGAACCTCAAGTGTGGAAAAAACTTCTTTAGAAATTATAAATATGTCTAGTAGTATTTTTCCAGTGTGATAATGATGCATTAAAAATGCTTCGTATCTATTAGTATCGAAACTGCAAAGAAACTCGTCAAGCCATATTTAAAATGAAATATGAAAAGGTTTTTAATCAAAGCTTAAACAATGGAAACAAAACGTCAGTCCCGCTTCTGAGCCGACACTTTTGCAAGTAGGTCGGATATTACAGTTATTGGTAGTTTTTAGTACACATAGAGCCATCTTTCAGGACGGTCTTATTTTTATTTTTTTGTTTGGCCTAAGGGTAAAAGATTTTAATAGGGCCCTTACTCCTTAAACCACATGTCCTTAGTTTCTATGACCACTATAAACTCGTAACACGGCCACGTCACGTTATCTGCGTGGAATTTGCAATGTCAAGTTTGCTCACGCAATGAGGTTTGTAACGCACTTGTTTAGAACAGTCAATATAAAGACTAGCAAGCTTGTTCCTCATTATTTTGACTGTTCAAAAGCCTTAGCCCTGATTCACTAACTACAAACAGGCTCGTAACGCGGCACGTTAAGTTAAACTCTAAAAATAGGCTTTTATTTTGGGTTTTGACCAAATTTTTGGAGGTTAACTTAACATACTGCGTTCCGTGCTTCTCTTAGTAAATGAATAAGGTTTCTGCGCGTTTCGTAGATTTTTGAAAAGATAATTCAGTATCCAATCGGAAAACGTTTCATTCGTTTGACGCGTTTCAATTGTATAACCGTGTTACTTACCGTGTTTTAGTGACCATGATTACTATGCAATAACATGTTGGCAGCGTGTGATTTGTTATTTTACGCAGTTAGGGCCTATTGTTTTTAAATGACAAATAAAATACAAACACTCCGCATGGTGCAAGAGATATTTTAGCCAGAATATAACTCAGGAATATGAGGTGTAATATCTTCAACAGATTTAAACACTAGTAAATAGGTTTTACTTCAATTTCAGACAAAATATTCTTATACTCTACATTGTGCATGCAGCAAAAAATAATTCCTAACCGTTCTGTCATAGCTTAGCATATTTTTTTTTATTTCTTTTACATAGATACTTTGATTATGACGTATTTTTTATTAATTGGCTTGCACTTGACTGCCTTCTTTCCTGATGATAAGCAATGATACGGCCTACGATGAATCACGCATGCTTTTATAAGCCCATTAACTGAAGACTTGAAGACACCCAAATTGTAGCTATTAGGTAATATTAGATCATTGAAACAAAGGAGATATGTTAAGGTGACCCGGCGACACACCAGCAAAACACATCCAGTCCCAATAAGTCTTGATACCGTCAGTCAAACTCACACGACGACCTTACCTCCGTTTTCATCATCATAATCAGCCAGAAGACGTTCACTCCTGTAGGCCTCCCCTTTAACCTCCACACTGAACGACATCCTGCCATCTGCATCCACTGAATGCCCGCGACTCTCACAATGTCGTTGGTCCATCTAGTGGGAGACCTACGCTGCGTCTTTCGGTTCGTGGTCTCCACTCAAGAACCTTTCCCTTTTCTTTGCCCATTTTTGCATGTAGACCATTATTTTGCTCATTGGTGTCGCTGCAATTTTCTTACTAAGCGTGAAAAATTTGTTAACGAGCCGTATTTAAAGTTATTGCGTTAAGAGCGGGCCTAATGGCAGGATACATTCTGATTTCCCCTGCGCATCTCGCCACACCCAGCGCATGTACGGATAACAAACACGGGCGGCGCGACGACGCGCGGAACCAAGCTTGCGTACTCGACGTCTGAACTGACATGGACTACCCGTCTCAACAGAGCGATGGTAACTGATCGGTGCAACAAACCGATGCCTCAAGCTTGTGTCACGCGAGACGAAAGACAGCGTATTGCGCGGATTAAAATGTTGTAAGCGCCAAGTGCTTTCTACTCTCATAGCTTATAGAATAGACAATATTTTTAAAAATTGCTAGGGTCAGCTCTAGGTTATACATGAGTGATAATATTTACATAATTTATTGTTCAATAATATGTACCAAAACAGAATGCAAACCAAAAATGTTGAAAATTAGAGGTAACTTTGTGATGGTTTTCTATCGAGAAAATTTTATCCTACCATGTTTTCGTCAGGGTCGACCTTTACTTATATATTGAAGTTTCCTAACGTATTTTATTTTTTGATTTTGGACATGATTTACTACTGTGAAAATCTAATCAAAGATTGAAGATTTTGCTTTAGGCCCAATCTTAAGGGGATTAACGTTTTAGCGGTACAGAAAAATATATATATATGTATATATATTTGACCACGAACACTAATTGTACTACGGCATGTCTCCCTTATTTCTCTGATCTGAGGGGACGCCAATCCCAGCAGCGCATTCCACAGTCGTGTTACCCTGTCGGCTGTTACAATAAAAGTGAAAAAGCGTTTCGTTTGGAATATTAATCTTAAAATGGCGAAAAAATACCAGCTGGTCTATTATGTAAGCTAAGTGAACGCGCAAGTGAGGTGATAAGCTAAGTGAACGTGTATTTTTCTTGTCGATTACTATAAAGAAATGGCAAAATCTCGAGTGATTACCCTCGACTGTAGTACCCTAATAATTCAAAATTTTGACATTTATCTGTTGGAATAGGCAAGAAAAAATCACTTAGCTTATCACTTCAATAGCGCGTTCACTTAGCTAGCAGAATAGACCTCCTCATCTAAGCATAGATATAGTAAAATTTTCGGTGACCTTTAATCCCAGAAAAATGTCAGGTTTCTGTGTATTGTCCGTATTGCAGAAACTGTCTAGAGCATTTAGATAAATCCACACAACAGTTGTTCCGGCTTTATATGAAATGTAAACAAAATAATAATATTTTCTTGACACATGCCGCAAGCCTTTTATTCTGTCCACAATTGTAACTGCCAGATGCAGCGTCCGGCAAAGTACGGTACTATGAAAGATGTACAATACAAAATGCGGACGCGAATGGGAAACAAAGAAATCCTACACCGCAGTGATTTTACGTTAATGGAGTACACGACGGGCTGCACGTGTGTAAACTGAATGTGTTTTTTTTAATTGTTATATGCACCTATAAATCCCATTAAAAACGTAGCAAAAGGCTTACCACAGAGGTAGCATAGAGTTATTCAAAAGCAAACAGAACTACTTACAAAATTCTTACTTCGACTAGAAACCTAAGAACTGGTAGATTGAACATTTCCTAACTTTAATCAATTAGATTAGATATACATTTTTTTTTACTATAATTATAAAGGCAGATACTACAAAATACAAGGTGGAGTCTCTGCCCGCTGCGTATGAGTGGATTATGTTGCAACGCAGTCAGTGTCTTCACCTAAACTGGGAATAGTTATAACCAGCATACAATCTTAAAACTTAGCACATGGAACTTTATATAGGAGTTTATTTTATACTAGTGCTGTTGCCCGCGACTTCGCACGCGTAGATTTTCATATAAACTTTCAACCCTTTTTTCCTCCCTTAATTCGGCCCATGCGCAAAATAACATAGCCTCTGGTCATAGCTAAGCATAATCGAGAAAACAGCATTGAAATCCATCCAGTGGTTTAAAAGATGCGCGGTAGACAAATAAACACACAAAAACTCTAAAAACTGACTTAACGTGTTCAGCTGCTTATTAAAGTAAGCAGAAGTTTGTGTTAGCGTGAAGTCCTCATGAGGTCTAGAGCATGAGCTTCGTAATTGCTAACTCTACACGATTGATTGTTTATTGAACACAAAATAAAACTGTAATTAAAAACTAGAGATCTCTACCAGAGTTCATTAACGGTCTCAATACAAAAAATATATAATCAAAGATTCAATATTATTTAGCTATATATCCACACTAATATTATAAATGCGAAAATAACTCTGTCCGTCTGTCTGTCTGCTACATAACCATGGCTAAACGGCTTAAACGATCTCAATAAAATTTTGTATAGTATATGGTTTTAATAGTATGTATCTTGAGGACGGACATAGACAATTTCTTTCTGAAGAAATCGCGGACGAAGTTGCGAGTTCAGCTAGCAAACAATATATTTATTTATATGAAATTTGACACTAGACGATGTTAAACGTATATAGATTTGTGGTACCTAAGAATCTGCTTTTCACTTATATATACTGTGTTTAGTGTTTTGGAATAACAAGATTATAGTTGTAGTTGTTAATAGGCAAACTATTAGCCTATTAAAACTTTAAAATCATGTCTGCAAGATCTACTTACTTGCGTACTAAATCTGGCTTTTACACGTAGACTCTGTGACCTTCGCTTCGCTCGGTCAACTATATTTACGTTTGACTCTAAACTAACCAAACTGTAAGCAAAGATAAGCTTAAGTTAGCATCCACGTCGCGCCTTAAATAGCTTGGAGATCAGCGAATAGTTATCTAAATTCGCTGTCGGCGATTAAAACTCGGCGACAATCGCGGATAAAAACATTTGTGCAATTGTTTCCTTTGTTCTGTCCTTATAAAACCACCCTGAACAATAAAGACAAAAGATGATTCTGGAAATATCTATTAAATATTCTAAAAACATTTTCAAATCTAAATCCAATAATTCACAGTGCAACGCTTCCTCTAAACGAGGCACCTAATACCGTATGCAATGAATATTCAAGCGGGGACTGACGTGGCATACGTTTCAGTTAAGTTTAAACTGATGTAAGCGTAAACCGTCTACATAATAAATATGTATAGAACAAAAACAACAGTGTGGAGCTTGTTTTTGCTGACAGAATTCATAGAATATTGCTAAAACGGATCATTGTTTGGTTATTCGATGTTCTAGAGTGGATGGTAATACCTACTAGGCACGAGCGACATGTCAGGTCTTATATTAGGTAAGTATGGCTATTTAAGCAACAGTAGATACTAAATCATGAATGCAACTAATGAAATCTTCTAGCTGTATGAAACACCAATCTAAAAATTGCATTGAAGGACGAAACAATTAATTCAGTGGATGATACGGTATTTCTAGGCATTACAGTAGATTTCTAGCTCCAATTGGGTCCGCATATTAACAAACTGGGACGGCTTAGAAACTAAGTTAGGGTGCTCTGCTCATCCAGTTCGTCAAATAAAATTATCAGACGTAGCAACTACTAGGCTTGTATACCTACTTTGGATGCTTCAATAGCGTGCTGTCAAATGAAATATTATAACGGGGATTGGCCGCGGCCATGGACTTAATTAGGGTTCCATAGCCTGACAAGGAACCCTTATAAATTCATTCTGTTCGTCCGTCTGTCTGTCTGTTTGTCTGTTTATCTGGCCGTCCGAATTTTTTAGAACCTTCTAACTCCTATAATTATAATGATAAGTGCATGAAACTTTGCAAAATGAGAGTTGTGATATAGATTCCAATTTTAAAGGTATTAAAATAATATAATACTGCATTTTAGGCTCTGCTACATGTGAAATTGGGATGTTTTTTTTTCACTACACCTCCTCGTGTGAGGCATCGTCATAAAAGTATTTTTAAATGAAGTTAAGGTTTCATACATTACTTTTTTACAAAGTCTGTCGTTTGCGAAATATAGCTCACCGAAGTGGCAAAATGTTGGTCCCCCTGCATTTCTAAACTATATGACATAGAAACTTGTCGCTTACAATACGGATAGGTCATATTTAAAACCTTCATTAAAATTTATTTGGAACATTATCAGATTATAGCTAATTAAGTAACAGCGATAAAACTGTAAAAAAAATCAAGGCATTCTAGCTCAAATATTTTCATCTTTGTAAAAAGATCTAAGCAAAGAATGTTTTTCAATCAGTTTTCTCTATGGTTAAGCCACCAAACTACAAAATACATCCTATGTCAGGATGATACATCTTTGACATTTGGCTAAGTCCACAGAACTTCGTTCGTTCGAATTTTTCTATAATTATAAATTTCTGAACTATGACTACAATTATGTATGGCTTTGGTTACCGAACCCTACCATATGCGTGTCTCGACACGCTCTTGGCCAGTTATTTAATATTTATATCTTTAAGATTTTTTTATTAAAAAACTAATTAATTATAATATATAAACGTGGGAAAAGTTAAATAACTTGTCTGTCAAAAACGGCCATGTAGGAAAGGTATACGACGACCTCTAATACTACTTTTAAGGTTGAAAACTGAGTTACTCCGTCCATTGTAGCAAAGTTTAGGTTCCTAATAAAACGAGGTGCCCAAATATTAGAAACTCCGTATATTATTTCTGTTTATACGTCAAATTATTGCTACAGTTGTATGTTTTCATAAATGCCGGCCGCTGTAATCAAAAGTTTTCGTATAAACTACATACGCTTCATACGAAACTGAGTATTGGCGTTCACAAATATATGTGAATGCCTTTCTGTTGGCATAAAAGTTTACAAGCTAAAGGGCAATTTAGTTTATTCAAAGAAGAAAACTATAATAAACAAAATAATAACTCAGGTTTAAGACGGTCACAATTTTTATCTACCCTCTTTACTAAAGACCGTACCTTACTTCTTTTGAAATAAAAAATAGTAAAACCCTTATTTAAAAATTAGCTTGATAAGCTAATCAACTCTAGAATAAAAAAACAATAATTCATTGGCGACACGTTGACAGATCATTATATAGATAGAACAGTTGATATTAAGTAAATTGACACTCGCTATCATGTCATCCCGCACGCATGAATTTTGAGAGTAACTACGTGAGCGGGATGATAAGATAGCGATAACGAGTGACAGATTTTATAAAAACCCTGCAGATTATATTATTGAGCGTTTATGCGTAAGGAGGTTAGTAGTTATCCACGATATAGGTAAGTGAAAGAAGGTCAGACCAAATACTATCAAACGTTCAGTAGGTATAAAAGGTATAAGGGACAACAAAGATTATTAATACACTAATACTAATTTTGGGATCATAATAAATGTGATAATACTGACATTAATATTAAATACTTAGTATATTTCAGCAAAGTATCTTAACCATGTGGTTTCTCTATATAAAAAAATACCACTCTCTCTACAATGAATATAAAAGCAAAAAACCACTCATTCACACACATCACAAAATCTCGAAAAGTACTTAATCTATGAAGCTGAAATTTAGCAGGTAGATTTTTATGGGTCAACTGAATATTTTATAAGAGGAAATAAATCAAGAGGGGACAAAAGGGGGATTGCAAGTTTACATATAAGTATTTTGTTTTAGATTTTAAGGGATGTGGAATTTGGTATTCATAGTTGTGGTTCAAAATAAATAAATACGAGAACCATAGTAAGATATTCCATAAAAAAACACAATAATCTAAATACCAATATGGGTACATGCCGATACCCTGTTTCCACCGTTGTCACAGAAAATAGTCACAACACGCATCATATTGGACGAAGTATAATATAACGACCACTCACGCCAGATGTGGCGCCACAAGTTAGTTATTTTGTAACTATGTCTACCATGCGGTTTTACTCGGAAATTATTCATTATTCTGCATAATTTTGAAAAATAAACATAGTAATGTATTGAACATTTTATCTTTTCATAGTCTTTTCCAACCAGCTTCTGTTCCCGGTTAGGTGTGTCTACCATTTTCATTATTGAACTTCATGTGAGCTGTGGTCAGTCACATAGTTTGTCAATCATACAAAACAAACATTCACACCTAACATGATCATTTATAATGTGTGTGATTTCCCATGGCTATCGATATTTCAGTTTGTCATTATTTTTATGGACTGAGATAGGTCTGCCGGGATATGAAGTTTCATTCAGGATATGACCTTTTCGTCCCGTATCGTTTGTGACCGCAATGAAATGTTTACTGTAGGGTTAAAGGACTATGGTGCTTAAGTTTGCCTGGGAAATGAAAGGGCTTTACGACTTTTCATTTTGGTAACTTTTTATGTGCGAAACGAGCAATGTGTCACCCTGATGTTAAATGTTAACGCCTGTTTTAGTATAGTCACCCGGAGCGTTAGAAGACAAAGTCATGTGCAGTTTGTTCCACTATCCACTTACTGGCTCCTTCATCAGATCGGTTTGATGGTACCAAATTATTGTATTATCATCTGAATTACATTATGCTAGCAAAGTTTCAAATCGATACCTTGTATCTGACATTATTATTAATTTGAAACTGCGATTGTGTGTTTTTTTATGTATTTGACATTTCATTGATTTTTCGTGACATTCTTTAATTTTATATTTTATTCATGTTATTTTTATTTGTTTGTTTTATTTTTATTTTGTTTTATTTTTTCCACCGAAGGATGAGCAGCAGCGTCCTAATAGTACACGGTGAACGTACTGCGATCCCCAAGCCGCCTGCCAAGCGTGGGGATTATGGCAACACCCTTCTCTATGAGGGAAGCCTTGTCCAACAGTAGACGTTAATAGGCTGATGATGTATGTATGATGTATTTTTATTTTGTGTCCTAGCATGATTAAATAATTATGATATTTATAGCCTGAAATTAATTGAAATTTGTTACGACAGCTAGAACTATATTAAAATTGATAATATTGTTAGTTTTATTTTATTACGGCAAGTGCTAAAATGTTGGCTAATTACAATTTACAAGCTGAACATTACAATTACTTAACAATATACAAGCTAATATTAACACTACAAAAACTTTTACACTGTCTCATCATCATACGACTGCCCGGTGGCTCAGTTGTAGTGAACCTACCTTCTACGTTTGGGGGCGTGAGTTCGATTACCACCTAGGACAAACATTCATGTGAAGAATATTTGTATTTGTTCTATGTGTGGGTGTTAATATCTATTTAAGTATGTATTTAAAAATATATATATACGTATATTAGTCTCTGGCAGATATATTATAAGCTTTGCTTAGTTTGGGGTCCGATGACCGTGTGAGCAAAAAAAATTTCAGGTATTTAATGTCCCAGATAATTATATTTCTTTCACTTAGTTATAGGCATTTAACCATAATCTCGCAAGTTAAGCGACGAGACGGTCTACGATAGTACGGGCTTTCCATTAAGAAACTAATTCACTCGCAACTTGGAAGACACCCTGATTGGAGTAGCTATCGGGAACATTCAGGAAATGCTTTCCACAGTAGCAGTTAACGCGATAAAATCATTATCAGTATTGGGTTCTTCTGCATCTACAATGAATATTTTTGACCCTACATAAATAATTAATGACATTTTAATCTCTGACATCAGGGTTAGATACAAATTTATTCTCAATATTAGTATACCAGCTCGAAGCTCTTGAATCAGTAGACCGGCATGATGTTCGACTTATAGGCGATGAGAAGTAAGTGGCTAACAAAACGATAGCCGTAGTGAGTCTGTCAATTTTATATAGGATTCATTTCGGAGAATGTGCATCGGAGCTACATGACCTTATCCTACCATCTCCTTGCTAATACAGGACGAGTAGGAAATCGGCCCATCACACATACATTGTGGACTTTCCTTGGGTACGTACCAAACGTTTTGATTCTACGTTTCTACGAACGTTTTGGCCAAGGATCGGAACAACCTGCCGGCTTCTTTTTTTCCCTGTGATATAATCTGGGCCTTTTCAAGGCAAGAGTGAATATGTACTCGTATCTTCTACGCAGACAATATTTAAATACGCTGCATTTAATTTTGCAAAACTAATTCCAAAATAATGCAGACATTTATCAACCTGTCAAAATAGTAAGTACAAATTCATATAATATAATTGCCCATGTCTGCTTCAACTATTGCTAAGTTCCACTCTGGCTGCAAAAATCCGTACCCGTCAAACAAGCATGAAATAAATTACACTGAGCAAAATAGAATTTCATCATAAAGTATTCACAATTGTATTCCTCTGAAGCAGAAAATATGTTAAACTGTAAGGGAATGAAAAAAGTTTTCACCGTTGAATAGGATGAAATTTATGTTTTTCCAACTTCTCTTGTACCGAGCGTAATTTAAAGAATTGCCGTTGAGAATGAACCGTTATGTGTGAAGGAAAAATATTGTTATTTGTTAAGTTTAGACGTTTATTCGACGTAGGGGAAGTTTGGCAATAGTTCTTGTATGGTTAAAAAGTTTGCCAGTAAATTTTTAAATTGTTTACCACAAACATAGTACAACAACGTACTTTACGCGTCCTCCTTTTGAAACTAATCTTGTAAGTTCTGCAATCCAAAAAGTGCTTAGGCCTTCATTCAGCACTATAAGGCGTTTTTTATAAATCTAATGAAAGTGCTAGTTTTTTTATGCCATAGGTGGCAAGCAGACGGGCCGCCTGATGGTAAGCGATCACCGTCACGATATCACGATCATCAGTGCTCTACAAGTTTTTTTGTCACTTCTTCTTTTAAAACCTTTGTTAATAAAATGAAAACAGGTATTAATTTTCTTATCTGTTTGGTTTTTGTATTGTGAATGAGCTCGGAGCAGACTACAGAACTTAAATAATTGCTACGCCTGGTTTCTCAAATTATTCGACAAAGAACCAGAGTCATCGACATAGCTATTAAAATTTGCAAGTTGAAGTGGCAATGGGCAGGCAACATCGCTCCGAGAACCGATAACCGATGGGTTAGAAAGGTTCTTGAGTGCAGACCACGAACCGGAAGACGCAGCGTAGGTAGGCCTCCCACTAGATGGACCGACGACATCGTGAGAGTCGCGGGCATCCAGTGGATGCAGATGGCAGGATCTCGTTCAGTGTGGAGGTTAAAGGGGGGGGGGGGGGGGCTATGTTCAGCAGTGGACGTCTTCTGGCTGGTTGCTCTGGTACATGTGAATTGGGGATGTTTTTTTTTTCACTGCACCTACTCGTTTGCGTGTGGGTCGTGTGGATTGGTTGTCGTTGAAAAGGCCTTTAAAATTAAGGTAAGGTTTGATACATCTCTTTTTTATAAAGTCTATCCTTTGCGAAATATGGCTCGCCAAAGTGGCAAAAAGTTGGTCCCCCCTGCATTTCTAAACTATGAGATATAGAAACTTATAACTTACAATATACTTAAAGGGGGAGGCCTATGTTCAGCAGTGGACGTCTTATGGCTGATAATGCCGCCTGGTTTCTGAAACGCATGTCAAATATTGAATTAGTCAATAGACTGTCACAATTAATAATTTGTAAAACATCTGTGGGTTTTCTGTAAAGCTATTAAGGTTCATTTGAAATGTCATGTTTTAAAAGCTTTTATTTAACTTGCTATGTTTATTAGTTCGTTTAGTTCAAATCTTGCAAGCTGAATTAGAACCAGTTCATCCTAACCAATTTTGCTGAATTTTAGCATTCACTCTTAGTGACAATACAATATTATGAGATACCCAATATTGTAATATTTTCAAAATGGCATTTTATTTTCTAGACGGGTTGGCATCGTTTCTGTGTTGCTCTGACATTGCAGGTATCCATAGGCAACGGTGATCGTTTACTATCAGGCAGCTCGTCAGCTTGTTTGCCACCTATGGCCAAAAAAAATAAGCTTTTTTTTCAATAATAAGTTTAATAACTCACCAACCCAATCACTCAATTCTCTTTCGTCTATTAAAATCGAAGTATAAAAGACCCAGGTGGCTTTAAATGCAAATATCACCTCTTTTCCTAAACGATTCCCATATTTCACATTGATTAAAATAGTGTAGATCGCGTCACCGTTTCACTGCCGCATTCTCAGTGCTAAAGTGCCGCTCCGCAAGACATTTTTCAGAGCTTAATGCCCTCCTTACGAAGTTTGCTGAATTTATTCAGGCTTAGCGGTGTGCTTGCGTTATGTATATGGAGACAGTATGTTGTTTTTTTTCAAAAGAGCAAGTGTTTTTATTCATAATCGTCAGCCAGAAGACATCCACTGCTGAACACAGGCCTCCCCTTTTAAGCTCCACACTGTTTGACATCCTGGCATCTACATCCACTGTATGCCCGCGATTCTCACAATGTTGTCGGTCCATATAGTGGGAGGCCTACCTACGCTGAGTCTCTGACGTCACTCAAGAATCTTTCTTCCCCATCGGTTGTCGGTTCTTCGAGTGATGTCGGTTGTGTGTGGTTGTCGTACTAAGCTGATCGGAGAATCGCTACAAAAATAGACACTGTTATTTGAAAAGTGATATCCCAATTGATATTTTGGATATTAAGATGAACAGATTTTCTTCAATTATACTAAGAACACTCTCAATCAAGTCCTATCAAGGAAACAAATTAAATCAAAATCGGTTCAGCCATTTGGGAGCTACGATGCTACAGCCAGACACAGATAGACACATTTATCTTTTAATACCCCTCTATTTGCGTCGAGGATTAAAATTAAAGTTTATTTTATTTTTTATTGAATAGATTACATTTAACTGATTAAAAAAACTGTATTTTAATAACTTTACGTACTGACTTCACAAATGGATACTTGTTTGCGGAGTCTGACCGAAGCTTGTCGCGAAGTCGATATCGCGATGCTAACGGGGCCCGTTAAACGCGGATTTGTTGTTTGATTTGAACATCGATGGGGAGGGGGTTGTTTGTTTTACGACGGTAAACGGCTGGGATTGCTTTATGCAAAATGGCGGTTCTTATGCGCGGTGCCATAAAACTGAAGAATATTAAGGTGTTTTATTTATATTACACGGGAATTACTCACGTAAGATTAGGCCAGTTACTGCGACTATAGTTTCAGGCGCATTCAGTTGTCTTTATCAAGGCGAATGCGCGCGCGCGGCTGCGTATCACTTCGCACTTTTCCCGTGTCATATGAATAACATGTGTTAAAAACACGCCAGTTTCCATAATAATATTAAGGTTATTAGTTTTTTAAGTGTATGCTCTTGTCATACTTAGTCCTACTTTTACGGGTACATATGTACATAAGTATGTACAACTCAGAACGACTGTTTACAAAAAAAAAGTTAAAAAAAATGTAATAAAGCACATATCTTACAGTACAAAAACCAGTTCTTTGACAAATCTGTTCAAAACCGACTTCAAAAGTAGGTAAATTTGAAAAACGTAATAAGTGTCTACTAAATTTGAGGGTTGCCCTCGATTTCCTTGGGATCCCATCATCAGATCCTGACTTGGTCACAATGGGACTAAATTGGAAGTATACCGAACATCTTCTTTTTATTAATCTGTCTACAAATGGAGGACAATCAGTGAATATACATTTAAAAAAATACAGTGGAACATGAAAACGTCCTCTTTTTTCGAAGTCGGTAATAAACAACAATAATTTCAATGGAAACTACAAAGAAGACACATTATTTAGGTACCCAGAGATTTTCTAAGTAAAATACTAGACTTGACTAGGTTTGACTACAGCTTAATGTTATGTGACGTTGTGTTCGAGGATTTGTAAGCCCACCCAGCCTGGAATAGAAACTGGCTTTAAAGTGAGCTTGCAACCGGCAAAATATTTTTTTTAACACTAGCTTAGTGTTAATGCATATTAGGCAAACTATGTTAAGGATCAGTGGCCTTAGTACGAGCACTTGCGAAAAAGTTATCGTTACGTAAACGATAGCAAAATGTATGATGTGGACAAATGGTAAATGTATGTGGACCCGGGTATGTCCTAAAACTGCGACCAGGACCACCAGAGGATGGGCAGGAGTATCCTACTTTTATGGTGGAACGCTCTGCGATCCCCAAGCCGCCTGCCAAGCGTGGGGATTATGGCAACCCCCCCCCTTAAACGGGGAGGCAAATGTTCAGCAGTGGACGTCTTATGACTGATGATGATGATTATGATTATGTGTATTATAGTACGATGTGTGTTACTTGTATCAAATCATCCCGATATACAATACAAGCGATATACAAGTCCTCTCAGGAGTCATTGACAATAATTTACGAAGCACTTTAAAAATAATCAGCATGTGAAAGAAACATTTTGGAAAGCGTAAAATGTTTTGAAGTAAAATTAACCTACATAATTTTGTTTCACATTAAAGTGAAGCTTGGCTGCCATTAAGTTTGTGCCAGACTTAAAATAATAATTGAAATCACCAACTTTCTTCCAAGATTACATAATTCGGCGAACTTTCCTCAGATTTCGTTCAGTTATTATAAGCAAAGCTGTATTTAAAATTTAATTCGCTTGATGTTTTCCGTAGTATAATTTTATTTCGGTAGACTCTTCCATTGAGCTATTAAAATGACAAATGTCGGGAAAGCGTCTGTAGCAGCCTTAATCTTGATATAGTGTAGTTTTTTTTATGTAAATTAGATCCATAATTTTCATCCCTTTAACCGCCACACTGAACGTCCTGCCATCCTGCTATATGCATCCACTTGATACCCGCGACTCTCACAATGTCGTCGGTCCATCTAGTGGGAGGCCTACCTACGCTGCGTCTTCCGGTTTGTGGTCTCCACTCAAGAACCTTTCTTCCCCATCGGCTATCGGTTCTTCGAGCGATGTGGCCTGCCCATTGCCACTTCAACTTGCACATTTTAATAGCTATGTCGGTGAATCTGGTTCTTTGGCTAATATCCACCTTCAGAATTCTATCGCACGAAGAAACTTCGGGCATAGTTCTCTCCATTGCCCGTTGTGTGTTGTTGTGTGAAATAAAATTACGATTTGATAATTTCAGCACCTTTTTCTGGCTCCGTCATCAAAATCATAATAAGCTGTTGAAATATTATTATATGCAGTGAGATTTTAATTGGTTATTATTATAAAAAGTTTGAAATAATATGTAATAAATTATTGTATGTCCGATAATTACTAATCTCTTGTGACTAAACCTATTTTAAGATCTTAGAAATACCTATAGATTTTGACAATAAATTATTTCTGATTTCTGAATATTGTCATCATAAAAAAAGTGCTCACCTTCTCTTTTGCATCATGGAAAAAACTTGGAAGGATTGTATGTTAAAACATTTATTTTTCATCAGTCGAACAAAATAACTTATTTTTTTACCAGGCTGTATTGCTACTATTCAAGGAATTGTCCCAAAACGGCATCACGCAAAATTGTCCATTTTCGATATAATATTCTCCCACCAATTTCTCCCGGCAAATTTGAGTCCCGGAAAACGAAGCACTTGGCTTAATATCAGAATCGCTTACGCAGCAGAAGCTACAAGGAAGTAATAAGCAGTCATCATTCTATGCGAATATTGTACCAACAATATGTGAAAATGAAACCCCCGTATTATATTGTAAGGGATCCAATAATGGGCCTGAACATCTGCGGGGAAAAATTTATTATGACTAGTGGGTGGCGCTACAAGTTTGATGACCGAGATAAAATCCGGAGAATTTTGACGGAATGAGCTACTTAACTATATTTTCATTGTTTTTTTTGAAGTGAATACTTCTTTAGGCGCGTTGAGCCCTATTTGGGTGAAAAAAATCATGGAACTCGCGTCATCGTCACGCTATCATAGAATACATAATACGTATTACTGTGTATTTTAAAACAGCGCCATCTCTTGTAGAATAGGTGAATTACTACTTAAGTTTTCACTTCTGCCGTGCAGTCATATGACTTAAGTGTTTTTTTATGTATTAATCGGCTTGGCTTTTAATAGGCTTGCGTTTGACCACCAACTCGTCTGATGTTAAGTGATGATGCGGTCTACAATAGAGTACACTTGCCTAGAAGAAACTGATTATCTCGTGATATGAAGATACCCAGATTGTAACTAAGTATATCGGGGAACACCCATTCAGGCACGTATGAACAATTAGGTGACATCATACTCGTAATTGATTATATAAATCCCAAAGTATGTAATTTGTTTATTTATTTATTTCTATAATAGGCACAAATTTCAGCGCATTCCACAGACTAGCAGTTCACTCAATTAAAGCGGAATCAAAGCACTTCATGCGGGTTTTCAGAATATCAACTATGAAGCGGTTGTCGGCTTTATGTGCCCACTCTGGCAGTCCGATAGAAATATGACCATAAGAGGAAATTATATTTAAAAGCTATTTTAGAATCTAAATGTTATTACAGCCTATAGACTCTTTATTGTGTTCAGAAACAAAAATTTCAAACAGATAAAAAACACTAAGAATAAGCCTATAAGAATTTTTCAATGATAATTTTGACGAAATTTAAATAGATCGTTCCGTTCCGACTATTGCCATACTCAAATAGTTGTAAAGAAAATGTATTTCTTTAGTTTATATTATTTCATATTTTGCCACACTACGCACCGTCGCCAAAGCAGGCTCTGACGTACGTCAATTGTCGATAAAGCAGTATAGGTTGAATATGCGTAGTGTTCTCAATGGTCTGTGGAATAATAATGAGAATCCAATATGGAGTTTGTGATGTAAAACTAAGTGAATTTGTGTGTGTTAGAAAACCATTTAAAACAGCCAAAATTATTAAGGAACCGACAAATTGATGTATAATAAACTTTAAATGTCGTTTCTTTGTTTACAGGTAGGAGTTTTAGTAAAATGTGTAAAATGTGTAGCTTGATAAGTGATTTATGTAACTAACAAATAATAAAATAAAACCTTTGTTTACAGAGCAACACATTGTGGTTTATTAATGCAATATAACTTCAATCATCTTATAAAACGACATTCTTGTTTATTTAAAGTCAATGAAATAAAAATCAATTGAAAATGGAGAAGCTACGATTTGAATTTACACTATTACCCGGAAGTGATGGAAAATCAAACATTTTTTGTATTACCTCAATAGCCACAGGTGATAATAAAGTGCACGCAATACCAGAAGAGCTACAATCAGCTAGTCTTCATAAAGAAATAACGAAAACCAGTGCTTATAGTAAAGTAAAAAATAGTTAAGAAGGGTTTGGATAACGATGACAAAAGAAATCGAAAGCACGTATATAGATGATGATGGTAATTTGCAATTTTGTGATCAATTTTTAGAAGAGATCAATCAGGAAAGTTACGCTAATCAAACAGAGCCAGATACATTGGAAAAAATATTCGAGAAGTTAGTAGAAAATACGCAGGCAAGTAGACAGCATAACCTAAAACATATTGCAGAGAGGTTTGTGATTGAAAAATTTACAAGCAAAAATTCCAATGCAAATCAGTGGATTGATATTTTTGAAAAGGAATGCTTTCGTTTCGATGTGATAACAGATGAAAAGAAAATTGAAATACTCAGATTGTTTATGGATAAAAGTTGCATGGATTGGTATAGTTCGATGATTATAAAATTAACTATGAACTCAGAATGGTCAACATGGAAAAACAAATTCTGTGAAACGTTCGCAAATAAAGGATGGAACCCGGTCACATATGCACTCATATTTAAATACAAAGACGGTTCACTGTTGGATTATGCTATGAGAAAAGAAAAACTTTTATTGGAAATGAGAAGAACAATTGATACAGGTACTTTGTTAGATCTTATTGCCGCCGGTTTACCAGAATTCATTCTCAACAAGATTGATAGAGAAGTATTAAAGGATACAGTAGATTTGTTTAATGAAGTAAGCAAGTATGAACACATGGTAAATAAAAAAAGTTATCTACCAAAAAGGAGATTTGGAAATCAGAGAATTGATAGTAAAAATGAAGATAAAAATGCATGTAAAATTTGTGAAAAATTAAATAAAGGAACTCGGTACCACCCTGAAACTACATGCTGGTTTAGAACAAGAGAAGATGATAAGTCAAAGAGAAATGTTATCAGACATGTTAACAATTCAGTGATTGAAGCGGAGCTAAATGAAACTGATCAAAAAAACTAATAGTAACACCATTAATAAATGTCAAACTACTATTGAATGATAAATTACAAATATATGGAGTTTATGATTCAGGTTCAAATGTTTCTCTGATTAATTCTAAATTATTGAAACTAAAGAAAAAAGAAACAGTTTGAATGATGCAAATTTAGTTACAATTAATGGTGTTAAAAAGACAAATGGTTTGACGACTTTGAAAGTAAAAATCTTTGATTTGGAAAAAAGTGTTGATGTATACATAATTGATGAACAACACTTCAAATATGATTTTTTGATTGGATTGGACTTGATAAAAAAGTTTAAACTAATCCAAAATGAAGACTTAAAAGTAACACAAAAACAGTGCTTTAATAAAAATATAGAAGAAAGTTCAACACATATAAAAACAAATACGGAAATAAAAACTATAGAAAAAAACCATACAACTACAGAAGATTACAAAATAAACTTCAATGAACACGTTAAAGAGGAAGATTTTGAATTAAAAATAATTCATTTAAATAAGAAACAAAAATCAACAATAAATACACTAGTTGATAAACATAAATCAGTTTTTGCAAAAGATAAATTCGATGTTGGCACTGTTAATGGATATGAAGCGAGGATAGACTTATTAGTGGACAAGTATTGTAGTAAGAGGCCCTACAGATGTACTATAGAAGATAAGAAAGAGATAGAAAAGCAGATTGCAAAATTACTGGACAATAAGCTTATAGAAGAATCCTACAGTCCATTTGCTGCACCTGTCACATTGGCATTTAAGAAAGAAGAAAACAAAAGATCCAGACTATGTATAGACTTCAGAGACTTAAATAAAATAATAGTTCCTCAAGCTCAGCCATTTCCATTAATTGAAGACCTAGTGATAAAGACCAGGAATTGCCAATTTTTTTCAACACTTGATATAAACTCAGCCTTTTGGGCTATTCCTCTTAGAATCGAAGATAGGAATAAGACAGGATTCGTAACACAGGAAGGATATTTTCAGTGGACCTGTCTACCATTTGGATTGAAGACCTCACCAGCAATTTTTCAAAGAATATTATGTAACATTTTGAGAAAATATCAACTCACTGATTATACAGTTAATTATATAGATGATATACTCATATACAGTAAAACATTTGAAGATCATATCAATCATTTAACACAGTTACTGGAAGCAATCAAAACTGAAGGTTTTAGGTTGAAATTTACAAAATGCACATTTGCATCAGATTCAGTCAAATACCTGGGTCATATAATTCAAAATAATTCTGTCAAACCAGTGAAGGATAATTTAATATCAATAAAGAATTTTCCTGTTCCAAAAACACAAAAGAATGTAAGACAATTTCTAGGAAAAATTAACTTTTACCATGAGTACATACCAAAGAGTGCAATAATACTCGATCCAATGCATAATTTACTGAGGAAAAATCAAAAATTCATTTGGTCCGATAAATGCCAAGAAGCATTTGAGACGATAAAAAGCTTACTATGCTCACAACCAGTTCTAGAAATATTTGATCAAAACTTACCAGTAAAAATTTATACTGATGCTTCTTTAGAAGGAGTGGGGGCCATTTTAAAACAAACACAGCCTAACGGTAGAGATAAACCAGTGGCATACTTTTCAAAAAAACTAAATGGAGCCCAGAAGAAAAAAAAGGCTATATACTTAGAATGTTTAGCTATCAAGGAAGCAGTGAGACACTGGCAATACTGGTTGATAGGAAAATCATTTACAGTTTATTCAGATCACAAACCACTAGAAAACATGAATCTGAAATCTAGAACTGACGAAGAGCTGGGTGATTTAACATATTATTTATCGCAATATGACTTTAAAATAAAATACACACCAGGAAAACGGAATTTGGAAGCCGATTGCCTAAGCAGGAATCCGGTATTAGATTCGGATGAAAATACAGATGAGCAATTAAAAGTCGTGAACTTTGTTAAACTGGAAGATATTTTAACAGATCAAAATAATAATGAAGAAATTCAAAACAACAAAGGACAGTTAATAGAAAAGCACAACGTATACTTCAAAAAAGTAAAAAAGAAAGAAAAAATTATAATATCAGAAAAATTTAGCATCAAATTCTTAAAAAACATTCATGAAAACTTATGCCATCTTGGAATTGGACAAATGCAGAAAACGGTTAGTCAGCACTACACAGCAAAAAATTTAACTAACAATATCAAAAAAGTTTGTAGGAGTTGTGAAACTTGTATTAAGAATAAATCAAGAGGACATGACAAATATGGATTTATGTCTCATCTAGGCCCGGCCAAAAAGCCTTTCGAAATAATCTCTATAGACACAATCGGAGGTTTTGGAGGT
This sequence comes from Agriopis leucophaearia, assembly GCA_949125355.1. Classification (NCBI taxonomy): domain Eukaryota; kingdom Metazoa; phylum Arthropoda; class Insecta; order Lepidoptera; family Geometridae; genus Agriopis; species Agriopis leucophaearia. The sequence goes on along the minus strand of OX421266.1, from coordinate 16,663,275 downwards.
TCAAGGTCAACCAAAAAATACCTACATCTCTTAGTAGACCATTTTACAAGATATGCATTCATCCTTACATCCAAAACTCAAAGTGCAAATGATTTTGTAAAACTAGTCAAGAACATAACTGAAACGGAGCATATTGGTATGCTTCTCACCGATCAATACCCAGGAATAAATTCTAAAGAATTCAAGAAATTCTTAGATGATAAGCGGATACTAATGGTCTTCACTGCAGTCAATGCACCATTCTCGAATGGCTTAAATGAAAGGCTTAATCAAACATTAGTAAACAAAATCAGATGTAAAATAAACGAAGGAGAGAAAAAGAGAGCTTGGACAACAATAGCTCAAGAATGTTTAAATAAATATAATAATACTAGTCACTCAGTGACAGGCTTTACACCAAGTTATCTCTTATATGGAACAGATATTAATATCTTACCGAACGAATTGAAGCAGGGAAAATCCAAAATTGAATGGATTAGAGACAGAATAACAGCACTAGAAAATACAATAAAATCACATAACTACAACAAAACACTATTCGACAAAAATCGAAAATATCTAGAATTTACTGTAGGAGACATGGTATACGTGGAAAATGGAAACAAGCTAAATAGGAAAAAATTAGATGAACTAAAAATTGGACCGTATGAAATTATAGAAAAAATCTCAAACACAATATACAGAATTGATACAGGACATAAAAAAACAGAATCGAACCTTTTTCATATCACAAAACTTATACCAGTTCCGACACTAGAAGAAGAAGAAGCAGGTCAATGTGGGTGAAACTTTTGCTGTAAATTTTTTCCCCCAGGGGGGGAGATGTAAAGAAAATGTATTTCTTTAGTTTATATTATTTCATATTTTGCCACACTACGCACCGTCGCCAAAGCAGGCTCTGACGTACGTCAATTGTCGATAAAGCAGTATAGGTTGAATAATGCGTAGTGTTCTCAATGGTCTGTGGAATAATAATGAGAATCCAATATGGAGTTTGTGATGTAAAACTAAGTGAATTTGTGTGTGTTAGAAAACCATTTAAAACAGCCAAAATTATTAAGGAACCGACAAATTGATGTATAATAAACTTTAAATGTCGTTTCTTTGTTTACAGGTAGGAGTTTTAGTAAAATGTGTAAAATGTGTAGCTTGATAAGTGATTTATGTAACTAACAAATAATAAAATAAAACCTTTGTTTACAGAGCAACACATTGTGGTTTATTAATGCAATATAACTTCAATCATCTTATATAGTCATACGATTACTTTATTGAAACATGTTTATTTAAGAACTTCTTGTTTGCATATTATTTCTGCAATAAAATAAGGAGCATTGTATAGTTCTTGCAGATTGTTACTTTTTCCGCAGTAACAGAGCAACGGATTTTCAGGTTTTCTTGTTGCATTGAAATAGTTAGAGGACCGGAGAGTGACATTGGATTTATTGTCCCGGAAAATGTACTATTCCCAAAGGAATTTCCACGTGGCTGAAATCACAGGAAGGTAAAAAGTTTAATGTTTACTGATAGTAATAGTTCAATTGATAAATTATTTCTTAAGAGCCGTAACACACACGTCAACATGGCTGACGAACCACCGTCCAAACCAACGGGAGAGAAAGAGAAAATTTTCACTTTCTCTCCCGTTGGTCAGACGGTGGTTCGTCAGCCAAGTTCTATACGTTTGTTACGGGTCTAAGGTCTCTTTCACACGGTGATAGAAATATATTACGCATACTGAGACGTGGTATCTTAATATGGGCTTCATTAGCAAGCTTAAAGTCGCACAACAAGCTACGGAGAGGGCTATGCCCGGGGTTTCTCTATGAGATCGAATCAGAAATGAGGAGATCCGTAGACGGATGAAAGTTACCGATATAGCCCACCGGATTAGCAAGTTGAAGTGGCAGTGGGTAGGTCACATAGCACACAGAACAGGTGGCCTAAGAGGCCGAAAAGTTCTCAAATGGAGAACGGACCGGTAAGCGCAGCATACGACGTCCACCAACAAGATAGACAGACGACCTAGAAGAGACCGCAGGAAAACGCTGAATTCAGGCCGCTTCCAACTGGCTCTTTTGGAAATCGATGGGGAGGCCTATGTGCATCCTATGGCTGATAATTATGTTGATGATGATTATGAAATAATTTATTATGTAAACCTTGAGAAGAATGAACGTGTAATTACATACGTGCAACCTTTGGTTAACCATTGAGGTCGATATCACGTTACTTTTTTATGGTTGTGTAAAATGCTACCAACATAATTACAAAAACCAAATTTAACCAATTACCTGAAATTAGTTATCATTTAGGACTACTTAATTAACTCTATTTTAATTATATAATTTAAAGGCTGCATAAGGCAAAAGATCTGCATGATGATCCAATCAAGATCCAATCCTCAATTTAACCAATGCGTACGTATTTTTGCAGATAATTATTATTTCAAAAAAATTTCAGCATGCATTTGTTATGAATTATCACACTAATGCGAGTATCATATGTGTGAAAGTTTGGATGGATGTATGGATGGATGGATGTTTGTTACTCAATCACGCAGAAACGGCTGGATGGATTTGGATGAAATTTGGAACATACATTTCTTATGTCCTGGATTAACACATAGGTAACTTTTCATCGTCATCATCATCACCGATTTTCATCACCACGCGGGTGAAACCTCGGGGCGCAGCTAGTTTTGTTATAAATATAACTAGTTGACTCGACAGACGTTACCCTGTCCAAATTTCAATAAATTTGTTTGTTATGGTCTTGATTTCATACAAAATCTCATAGAAGAAACACTATCAATTATTTCAAATATTTGATAAAAAAGTTTGCCAAATCGATTTTACCGTTCTCAAGTAATTTGCTAACCAACGAACTGCATTTAATTTTTCATCACTAGCACTCGGTAAGTAGGTCATTGATGAATCAAAATACGGGTGGTAAATATCTATTTGCCTCCCTAGGGAGGTAAAGTAATTTAAAAATCAAACTTCTGAATTTTTAAAAATTTCAAACACTATCAATTATTTCAAAAATTTTATAAAAATGTTTGCCAAATCGATTTTACCGTTCTCAAGTAATTTGCTAACCAACGAACTGCATTTAATTTTTCATCACTAGCACTCGGTAAGTAGGTCATTGATGAATCAAAATACGGGTGGTAAATATCTCTTTGCCTCCCTAGGGAGGTAAATTAATTTAAAAATCAAACTTCTGAATTTTTAAAATCGGTGCAGTAGTTTTTGAATTAATTCGTTACAAACATTCAACAATAAAAATGTTTCCTCTTTATATTATTAGTGTAGAAGTGTAGATAGATTATGTAAACTGACTTAGTTTTTACACATTTTGTTTATTTTTACAGGAGTTACCCCGGTTAATCCGATTATAGTTTCAATAGCATTATAGAGGCATGGATGTAACGTTGTCGATGATAGAGGCAATCTTTTTCAAGGTGAGTTCGCTCACGGCAGCATCTTCTCACTTTGTCGCTTTTTAGTCGCACTCTTTTTATCTTCCTTTTACTAGATCGCCGAATTCTGTCGCGGTTAAGCTTTTAGCTAATCTGCGAATGAAATAGAAATTTCATAAGATAAATAAACTTGGCTCTACGCCATTAAACGCGAGAGTGAAAATATAAAACTAAATTTACCTCTGCCCAGGAGACCTCTGCCCAGGATTGGGACAGAATAGGTTAAAAAAAAAAATACACAGAATATTTTATTTTTACGAAATTTAATTCACGCAAGTGTTACTATTATTTGACAACGACAATCACAAACAGAGAATACTGTTAGAATTATGACAAATAGATAGTGCTCTGAAGAAAATACCTATATCTACTACTTATCAGGTTTTTAATTATTTAATAATAAGCTGAGAAGCTGTGGACTAGAACTACTAAAAGATTCACGCAAGTGTTACTATTATCAAACTATATTTTACACTAAATTATGAATCATTAAAATAACTTAATAGCCTGTAAAAAGTCGTTTAAATATTTACCAAGATAACAGCGAGCTTTAAGCCACCGTTTACCCTTCGACCAAAATAAAATGAATGGACGGGCCCAGTAGAAGAGCATTTTTGAAGATTACAAAATGAGCGCCAGCTCTCATTTCGTTTCAGTCGGTCTCTAACCGTAGGAAGTGAAACACGAGTCTATTGTTACGCGATAACGAAACATCTGACAAAATTATGAATTCGTATGCTTTACCGAAGTGTAAATACACAAATAAAACCGATATCTATTTTTTGTAACATATATACTGTACATTTTTATAATTAGGTGTTGAAGTATATGTCCGACGGTTTTGACTCGTTTTTACTGATCAAGTTCAATGGTTAGGGCCCGTCCATTCTTTTATTTTGGTCGAAGCGTTTACCCACGTTCGTGTCGAAATCATTTTATATATTTTTATTGAATTATTGTCTTGCGTTTGACCAATAACTTACCTGATTAGCATGCAGCAATGATGCGATACGATGGAGCACACTTGCTTAGAAGAAAAGGAACTGAACCAACCGAAGATGTAGCTACAAACTTCATTCCACATTAATATAAAACATAAGGCAAGTTAGCGGTCAAAAGCAAGCCTACTATTAATTTATAAAAAAAGGTAGAAAAATAGCATACCAAACCTAAAAAATAGTCACTTAACTCATCCCAAAGTCTGAAAACAAATTGAGCTATTTTAATTAGGGCAAAGAAATAATGGCGGCCGTAATTCTGAAGTCGGTTGTTAAAAAGATTAATAGTTAGGACTAGGAAGGCATCGGATCGTATTTAGCACTCTCAAGGGCTGCATAGCCCTTCCGAGTTAACAAGCTCGATTAGCTACACCAGGACCAAGGACCTGGAATGTGAGACAGTGAAATAATCTCAACCTACGTGTTAATACGAGTATAATATGTTCATTCATTCATTTTGATTAATTCATTTTGTATCATTCATTTTCATTCATTCATTTTGAATCATTCATTTTGAATCATTCGTTTTGAATCATTCATTTTGATTAATTCGTTGTGATTCATTTATTTAGATTAAATTTTTATACTCTCATTTTGGATTATTCATTTTGTTGCATTCGTTTTGATTCATTTGTTGTGATTCATTCATTTAGATTTCATTTTGATTCATTGTTTAGTTAGTAAATCAAACCATGTGGTCAATTGTGATCACATTTTCATTAGTCAGCCTTTAAGATGGCTTAACATTGGCTGGAGCCGGGAATCTTGGAGACATTAGGAGATGATAAAACAAAGTCAAAAAGTGATGATGCGAAAATAAAACAGGGCAGAACACCACTTTGCTAGTCGGGCGCCGCCGTAGTGAAAATGGCTTGAGAGTTGTGGAAGTGGATGGTACTAGGGCCTTACGCCCAACTCTAAACGCAGGCCGAATAGGTACAGTTTGCAAAGTCACGCGACCGCAAACCGTATCTCGGCGCGTTAAGGTACGCGTTCGCGTGATTTTGAAAACTGCACCTATTCGGGCCCGCGTTTAGAGTTGAGCGTAAGGCCCCTGGACCATTTTGGTTGTTACATTAGATATTGCAATTAATAATTAAATAAATTATTTACTTATTTGACAACGACAATCACAAATGGAGAATACCGTAACAATCATGACAAATACATAGTGCTCTGAAGAAAATTCCTATACTACTTATCAGGTTTTGTTTAAATTCAATAATAAACTGAGGAGCTGTGGGCTAAAACCACTAAAGGGTGGCTGCCGCATGCCATACAACCCCTTAGTTGGCCCAGAATAAGATGGCGGGACCAGCTTGACACCCACACAAAATACTGGTCCACCACAGCACAGAACAGAGAGGAGCTTCTCTTTCTTTCTTCCAGAAAGAAAGAGAAGCCTTTACCCTGCTAAGGGATGGCCATGACTGAAATAAATAAATAAATAATAGTTTTGCGTTTGACGTCCTACTCACTTAATGTTGTGATGATGCTGTCTACGATGGAGCACGCTTGCCTAGAAGAAACTGATTCATTCGTGATTTGAAGTCACCCAGATTATAGCTATCGGGGAACACCCATTCAGGCAGTTCATTCCACTAACTAGCACAATAAAAGTGGACTTAAAGCGCTTCGTATGGGTGGAAAATAGTTGACGGTGATGCTTATTTGAATGCAAAACTCGAAGCAACATTTCATATAAACAACAAAAGATTGTGTACTTATCTGAAAATACATTGGACTCCTATTTAATGACATTGGTTAGAGGCTTAGCCCTTTTTCGGCTTGTGTTAATTAGAGCCTTTGAACAATAAATTTTATGGGATTGGAGCAAGGCCTTTAGCAGCAGGAGAAAAAAAGAGTATTTTTTTTTATAAAAAAAATAAATTCCTTGAATCATTCAATTCAAAATTAAGTGCTTTTTAAATATGTTTTTTATTTTTATTATCTTACAGAAACCAACAGCCATAAATAACAAAGATGCCATTTAGAAGTTTCTACTTACAAAAAATAGTACATTATATGGACATTAAATACAGTCATGTGCATAAAAAGATGGAAGGAGGATATTGCTAGAACAAAAAAGCAAAAGACACTAAATATGAACTAAGATCTGCACTCAGAGAGATGGTAAATTTTCACAAAATGTCAGTTGGAAAAGTTGTATGTGGCTTTTAAATTTAAATAACTGAAAAGTTTGGTTCTTTTGATGCCATATTATGCACAGAAAAGAGAAGGGTATAGAACGGAAGAGAGATGGAACATTTGTTACGAGGCATACGAGTGAACATGAGTATGCACGTCAACGCGTCAAACTCCGCATCGCAGTTGCTAACTGAATTCGAATTCGTATGCTGCTCCATCGGATTTATTCACAATGCCGTCTTGCGCTGTAATTACGTGTGGTAGAGCTAGAATGGATTTTAATTTTTAAAAAAGGAGGAATTTCCTATCTCCGGTATAGTCTAAATTGTTGATAATTTTGTGATTTCACCGTGTTTAAATTATAAGCTCTTGACAAGCCGTTGACAATAATAGTGGTTACCATAATTTTATCGATATCGATAATTTTTTATTTTTCTTACAACATTTCCTACAATACCTACTTTAGGAGTATTTTTTGAAGATTAAACTTCAACAAAATTTAGTAAATGTCACTAAACTACGTGCATTAACTTGCTATGACAGCAGCAATAGCAATTAAAAAAACTGAATTATACCCATTAATACTGATCATTTTTGCTATATTTTTGGATTCTGGTCGCAGTTTTAGGACATACCCGGGGGTATGTCCAAAAAACTGCGACCAGAACCACCGGAGGATGGGCAGCAGCGTCTTAATAGTACACGGTGAAAGTACTGCGATCCCCAAGCCGCCTGCCAAGCGTGGGGATTATGGCAACACCCCTCTCTATGAGGGAGGCCTTGTCCAACAGTGGACGTTAATTGGCTGATGATGAGATGTGAAATATTGTTTTTGTCTTTTTGGTCTAACAGTCCTTATCAAAATGAATTCAACGAGTCCAAACACGACGGAGTAATAAGTAAAAGTATGTAGTAGAGAGGTTACTATGGCCTACTTTTCTGGCTCCATCATCAGGCCAGTTAAGTACCACCATATTATTTTACAAACATCAAATTTACTTAGTGCAACTGAAACGTGCTTAGAAAAATGGATTACAAATTTTGAATCGGGAAGCTGACAGACATACCAACGATGCAAGTTAAATAAGAGTTTGTAATTTTTTTTAAACGACTAGGGCAAGTTTTACCATAAAATATTTTATAAGGTATACAATAACAGGTTATCGATAAAATCAAAACTGCACACAAAACTGTCCCATCACTAGCTGTGATACCACATTCTAAATTTTATAATATCATTTTATTTTCAATGGCTTCGCATGGATATTGCATTTAACCTTATCAAATAATATTTATTTTTCTACCTATTTAAAGTCACATAAAACGAGCTTTAAACATAGCCTAAATCGATATCATGGTCAAAGCATGACCTATTAAGGTCATGGAAACTTATCTAGCTAAGTTTGTGCGGAGTTTTGGGGCAAAACCGAAAATATTTTTTTTTTACTTCCTATTGTTTGCCCACACTCATGCAAACCTACGAACTTACCTTAATAGTATTTAAAGGATAATAATTCACTAGTATAACACAATTACATGCGTTAATACACAACTTTTGTTAATTAAAATAAACAAAATTGTTGAAAAACTCTTTAACTCAAAATTTTTACCAACCACTTTTCGTGCAGTTTAAGGTAGAACTGTTTTAATAATGAGGTACGTTAATTTACGATACGGTCTATATTTCTCTACTAGTATTATAAACCGCACAATAATCGTGCAGTTTTTTTGCACTAGCAACATTTACCAAAATAATTGCACAAAATTCAAGGGGAACTGAACCGTATTGCACCACGAGAAGGTCAATTTTAAACTTTATTAAAACGGTGTTCATAACCTTTTGAAATAATACTAATCTTGACGAATTACTGCAGTCCTTCCTACGTATTTATATTTTGACGTATCGTTTGCATGTGTTCAACTGGCTACAACGGAATTCTTACAAAAATGCCTTGACAGCCCTTCTAATCTAAACGAAAAAAATTCTCACTTCAGTGATATTATGTCATCCGAGTAACCGAAATTATATATTTTACTAATATTGTAAAATCGTTTTTTTTTTTTTATGATAACCACAATAATCTTTTGTACAAACTGAACATATTACATGTGTACTCTATGACCATCTCCACTTAAAACGTCGTTAATTGATCACTACAAACATTTCATTCAACTATAAGACTTACCGGAACCGCTGAAGGATGATATTCCACTATCACTTATAACTTCCAATGTCACACTTTCATTAGACACACATTGGCATTGAGATTATTATTATTTGTTTTTCATTTCCTCGATATATCTTGAGTAGCACTGGATTGAATTGCACGACCTATATTGCTCTGTAAATAAAGTCGATTAAAGACACTGTTTTATCGTGATATATCTGTTATTGCAAATAAAATAATTGCTTTAATTCGCAATTCGCGAGACGAGATGATTCTGTGAGAAAACAAAGTCAACTGATGTGATCAAACTGTCAAAGACTAACAATTATTTCAGCAGATCGGACTCTTTTCTAAAACATAAAGTACGATTTTTATGTACTCAATTTTGATTTAACAGAATGCATTTGAAGGTGTGAAACTAGGAATTAAATGCTTTTGGAATAACGGGAATTGCAGTTTTGAATTGAAGAGTTTTGCTGAGTTTTTATTAAAGTTAGACTCATTAGTATAGTATGAAAACTTTGATTGGACTACTTACACTACTTATGCTACACAATGATCCAAAATGTGTCTTGGCCTTCTACTAAGCTTTCTACTACTAAAAGACGCCATTCTTCATTATCTTGCGCAAGTTCATGCCAATCATGGATGTCTAGTTTCTGCAGATCTTACCCCACTTCATTTTTTAATCTATAATCTATACTTCGGTCAACGGGCCTTTTGCTCTCCGGCCTTTCGGCCCGGCAGCCCCAAGTTAGCCCTTTTTACGGTGCGATCATCTCCCATCCTTCTTATTCTTATTCCAGATGGGGTTGATGAATCGTGATATTATACTGACGTCCCGCTTGGAGTGTATTGTTCACGCTCTGGGTGTATTTTACATGCTTCGGGAGTATTGTCTCCCCAACATATTTTTTTAGTTTGAAGGTAATTTGATCAAGAGTCTTTTTAGCTATCATTCGAGAAAATCTGTTCAGCTGTTTGAAAACTATCAGCTCTTTATTCAGGGGGTTAAAACAACTATTTGTATTTGTGTAAGGTATCGTTGTTCAATTTCCATTACAAGAAATGTTTGTCAGATTGTAAAGCGCATGTGCTACACCATCGCTCTATGCTCAATGCGCTTACCCTTGAGGATCTATCCGCCCTTTGTTTGAAACAGTCAAAATTATTACTTTGGATTACTTTGGAAGAAAACCCGAAGGTGTTAGCCATTCCACAACTTACAGGTGGCAGAAACAATCGACGTGTCTTGTCGCGTCGATTGCAGGTTTTGGCTAGTGTCTTCCGGAGGTGCCATTCTGGATTTTGTAAGGCTGTGCTCACCGGCCATGGGCTGTCAGTGGCTATCTCTTTCACACGTAGTTTTTTTAATCCTGAATTAATCCAATTTTGACCCCCAAAACGCCTGTTGGTAAGCGATGATAAATGGTTGAAGATGAAGTACGTAGACATAGAAGTTGTTTTTGTGTCGATATTTTATAGGATGGCAAAAGAGATAGAATCCAGAAAATTAGCATAAAATTGCACACACATTACACAGGGTTTTTCATTCTGAATGATTTTCGCGCATTCACTGCCATAGAACATACCAGAGCATCCATAACGCAGGACCAAAACACAAATTAAAATAAGTAATTCGCATCCAAAACTGTTGCGGTTTCCAAAGCTCCAGTCAGAACCAGTTTCAACCTAAACGGTTCGGCAAATACACCTTTAGCACTTACCTTAATTACAAATGTAATTATTGTAGGTGCCTCTGTAAGCAATTACCGTTGGTGGTATTACGCTGCCTGTACCGCAAAACGTGGAGTTTCACTTGGTTTAAAATATTAGGGGAATCTCGTTTGAGAAATGAGGCGCACGTCCTCGTAGATTCAATTTTGGATAAACTTTAATCATAGTATTAATTTATGTATTTTGAAGTGAAAACTTCTTTAGGCGCGTTGAGCACTTTTGAGTGAACAAAAATCATGGAAATCGCGTCAACGTCACCGAACGCTGTACCATGTGTTTTAAACCAGCGCCATCTCTTGTAGAATAGGTGAATTACTACTTAAGTTTTCACTTCTGACGTGCAGTCCTTTGACTGATTCTTATTTTAAATATAATTTATAGAATAGATCTACGTTTAGCCAGCAACACGCCTGATGGTAAACGATGATGTGGCCGAGGATGGAATACGTTGATCTAGAAGAAATCTATTCACTTTAGCCTTGAAGATGCCCAGATTGTAGTTCTCAGGAAACAAGGAGGACGGCAGGGAAGTTCCATTCTTGGGCGATAGGTACGTATCATATTCTGTATTTGAATAAATACCTACTAAATAGAAGTAATTTTATTATTTTTCTCAAGCTGTGTTTGCAACCAATCTAAAGGTTAGTTACTTGATATCTACAAGTAACTACTCAATTAGAGCCTTATACGTACTAAATGATTTGATTTTTCTATTCGGTACCTTCGACCAAAATAAAATGAATGGATGGGCCCAGTAGAAGTGCATTTTTGAAAATTACAAAATGAGCGCCAGCGCTCACTTCGTTTCAGTCGGTCTCTAGCCGTAGGAAGTGAAACACGAGTCTATTGTTACGCGATAACGAAACATCTGACAAAATTATGAATTCGTACGCTTTACCGAAGTGTAAATACACAAATAAAACCGATATCTATTTTTTGTAACAAATATACTGTACATTTTTATAATTAGGTGTTGAAGTATATGTCCGACGGTTTTTACTCATTTTTACTGATCAAGTTCAATGGTTAGGGCCCGTCCATTCATTTTATTTTGGTCGAAGATCCGTACTACCAAGGAATGTAAGAGTATGTCGGTTTCCATGTTTATAATCTAGGTATTTTCAAGGTCAGACTAAATACATCTTTTAAGCCTGCGTGCTTCAGCTACAGGCGATCTAATGTCAAACACGGACTTAAACACGATAAAAAAATGCCGTTTCGTAAATGTGTTCAGCCATTTTTTTGTGACGACGGGGGGAGGGGAGGGGGGGAAGTGGAGGGAATTTCTTTAAAGATACCCAGCTGCATGCATTGGGGTATAGCCGGGCTTACTCTCCATGCAACAAAGTCTGACATCATAACACATCATAAATTTTATTATTACTGATTTTGAGTATCTGATTTCACGATCTATTCTTACTCTTAGCTACCCGAGTATTACAATTATCAATATAAAAACCGACTTCAAAATTTGTAAAATATTCAATTTTGGTTACATAAAATACTTTGGTATTCAAATAAACAAATTTTCCAGTTGTTTTTATTCAAAAGCAGAACAACTGAACCAATTTTGAATCAAAAAAGTTTCAAATGAATAATTATCAATAGAAAAAACCAGCTCCATCAGAACTGGACCAAATTGAAATGGCACCAAACGGAAAGCACTAAAGCACTTGCTTTCAAGTAAAAAAATAATCATCAAAATCGGTTCACCCAGACAAAAGTTCCGAGGTAAAAAACATTTAAAAAAAAGTCGAATCATAACCTCCTTTTTAGAAGTTGGTTAATAAAAAAACCTAATTGGTTCATAAATGGCGGAGTACTGAGGTAACAAACATCAAAAAATACAATCGAATTGAGAACTCCTACCTTTTTTGAAGTCGGTTAAAAAAAAGATAGAAATATAAAATAACGCCAAATTTAAACTCACAAAACCCTTTTAGCTCTTGGAGTGTTTATCCAAGCTACGCAAATCCACAAAAGTTCTAAATTTTAACAAACGTAGTCAAAAAACAAACACACGAGCGATTTTACGTTGCAATTCTCCCAGTTCCGTGGGAAAAATGAGGGTTCGCAGCGAGTGAAATCCTCAGACGAGCTACAACAGAAACGCAAAAAAGTACCACGGTACGAAACAACTGTTTAATTTACCCAGGAAATGTTTATTATCTTTAGGGAAATTTAACAGAATCGTGACTCGAATGGCAAACGCTGAATTTCATCAAAAATGTTTCGCTCGGTTCGCGGCCGGGGAGGCATTACCGCTTTTTTATTGTAATCGTCAAATAAAATTGCAGTAATTTAAAAAGGTTCCAAGGTAAGTCTTTTGTTGGTGACAGTTTGCTGCTTTTTGTTTCGGATGCAGCAATATTTTAGATAAGTCTGTCTTAATGAGCTTTCCGTTCGTAATGTTGGGCCTTCATTTTTTTTGAGACAGACAAACAAAGTGGAGTTACACCAGTTAGACTTTTGATTATCTGATAAATGTGAAGTTTAAAATACATAATATTAATAGGTATATAAAAAAAAACAATATGATTTTTTTACACTTCTTAATTCTGTTCACAATTTAATTTTGTTTAGTATTATAACGGTAACTAACGGCGTAATGTTATAGATACTCATTTATTTTTTATTTGGAGGACAAAATAAATTGTTCGATAGGTCCTCTTGTCGGTAATAAGGGGACAGATTGAACTTCTGCCCCCTCCCCTTAAGAAAATAGGAAGGGGACAGATTGAAAGTAAATGTATCAGTCACTATCATATTCACACAGCTGGAACCGGGGTATTTTTTTAGAGAGAATAATAAATAGATCGATTTGTCGCTTCGCCAGTAAGAGGAGACAAGTGAGGTAACAAATTGAACTTTATATTCCTGTTTGTCCTGTGAGGGGACAGAGCACAGGAAAAGACCGAAATAATTCATTTCTCATGTAACAGAACTAATTTAGTTACCTTGAGGTTTTGAATACGGTCACGAAGGGTTTTGAACTGTTGAAATATGGTGGCACTGCTTCTTACATCGGGCTATCGTGAAGTTTGACTTCAGGTGAGTGACTAATTAACTCATCTTCATCATTATCAGCATATTATAATGTACCCAGTTCTGAGACACAGGCCTTACAGAGTGAGAGAATGGGCTCTAATCCACAATGCTGGCCCAGTGAATGTAATACGAGTATGCCTTTCAACTTTTGAGGTTTTTGGAGGACATGCCGGTTTCTTCACGATGTTTTTCTTTACCATTGAGCGATAGCATCGTAACTCATGACTCATCGCTCGAAAAACTGATGACCGATTGGGGAAGAAAGGTTCTTGAGTGGAGACCACGAATTGGAAGACGCAGCGTAGGTAGGCCTCCCACTAGATGGACCGACGACATTGTGAGAGTCGCGGGCATCCAGTGGATGCAGATGATAGGATGTCGTTCAGTGTGGAGTTTAAAGGGGGAGGCCTATGTTCAGCAGTGGACGTCTTCTGGCTGATGATGATGATATGCTCATATAGTTACTTGGATATATAAACGTTTCGGAGTATTTTTATAGGCAAGTACTGTTTTTTCTCAGAATTGAATCTCATCTAAAACTGGACGACTTTACGTTTGTAAACTCGCGCGTTCATCCGCACTCTTTGAAAGCGCTATTCAGCTCCGATGTATGACATGTGAATTATTCATGGAATATATTTTCTTTCGAGTCTGAGGACTCGATACTGTGTATGTTTTGCTATCGATTTTCTTTGAAGGTGATACTTCGTTTCAAATTCAGACCCTCAAAGATGCGCTTCGACATTTCTTTTAATCGCTTTTTAAGTGTGAAAACTTCTGGCATAGCCAGTTTATTTATTTTGTTATCTAACTGTTTTTGTAGTGTTAGATAGCTGTATTTTGTTTAGTTAATAGAAACACTTGTTAGTTTAAAAAAAGTATGTTTGTAAGTATTTTTTTCTTAGATTTAACATGTTTTTTGAAGTGAAAACTTCATTAGGCGCGTTGAGCACTTCGAGCGAATAAAAATCGTAGGACTTACGACATCGTCATGCTGTACCTACAGTATATTTTAAAACAGCGCCATCTCTTGTAGAATAGGTGAATTAATACTTAAGTTTTCACTTCTGGCGTGCATTCCTATGACTACGCTACGGCTACGGGCCACCTGATGGTAAGTCACCGTTACCTATAGACAGCTACAATACCCAGGGTATATACCATAATACAATACAATATACCATTTTCAGTGCGTTGCCGACCTTTCAGGACTCTGTTCACCCTTCGTTGAAGCTCGTTTTTATATCTGTGTCTGTCTAAAGTATCGTAGGTTCCAAACTACTAAACCTATTTTGATTTAGTTTTTGGTTTGTTTGAAAGGTAACTTGATTGAGAGCGGTTGTAGCTATGATTCATAAAAACCTATTAGCCATTTGAAGATTATTAGCTCTTTTATCGGGTATAAAAAATGATGTTTTTTTTAAACCTGTTTCTTATAATTAATACTTAGTATATTTCTGCTTTACATTAACCACAAGAAATGTTTTTGTATCATCTTGAAGGCATTTGAATAGCGCAGGTTTCTTACAAACTAAATAAGAAAACAGAAAGAGAATAAGAGTTTGAAGAGTCTTTGTCATGAGTTTTCTATCTATCTATACCTAAGTGTTATCTAACTTTTTTGAAGATTTATTCAGGAGCAAGATTCATAAAACAGATCGTGAAAAAAGAAACAAAGGAAGCTCTATGTAAAATGATGTCCAACTGACTCAGTCAGACTGTAACAGACTGACTGATATGAAAACTGAAACTTGCTGATCCGTATACATAAGATTGAGTAGAGCGGAGAGCGAAACTCTTTGGGCGTTAAATATTCGATCGTTCAACGCCATAGAGCGAGAATTTCACAATCCCTTCGTTGACAGCCCCGTTAGCTTAGTTGGTAGTGAATCTGCCTTCTGCGCTTGGGGGCATGGCCCACCGCGTAGGAAAAACATTTGTGTGATGAAAATTTGTGTTTTTTCTATGTCTGAGTGTTAATATCTATTTAAGTATGTATTTAAAAATATATAATATATTATGTGTGTATATCAGTCTCTGGCAGCCATTTTACAAGCTTTGCTTAGTTTGAGGTCAGATGACCATGTGTGCAGTAATGTCCCAGATATTTATTTATTTCATCTTTTTAACCAACGTTAAAAAAAGCAGGGTTCTCAATGTGGTTGTTTTTAAAGAGTTTTTTTTTTGTTTTTTAACTTAGCACTCCGTCATTTATGAACCGAATTGTATTTATTTTTTCAATTGAAAGTATAGTATTATACATTCAGATTAGTCACAGAAATTTGATCTAAATCGGTTCAGTAGTTTTACTTACAATGTCACTTTCATATAATTTATTTTCTTCTTTATAGCAAAATGTCCTAAATTAAATGTATTTACTCTAAAATAAAAAATAAATACGTTAAAAAAAAGTAGTATGGGGACCCCACTTTACTTATTACTCTTTGATTTATTATTATTTCATAATTAATCAGCCGTAACATTACATATTTTGTGAAAATTTTACTGGCTATTTATTACGGTTCAATAGATACAGCCGACGGGCAGACGGACGGATACGGGCGCACGGACAGACAGACAGACAGACAACGTACGCTCCGTTTTAAACCCTTCGAGTACGGAACCCTAAATATGAGGAAATATTGTTCGCAAAAAAGGCAATTATAAAGCTGCGGCATACTGCTCTGCCGTCGAACAAAGTTTTTAAAAGTTGGTATCTTGTCCCGACATATTTGCAGCGTGTTGTCAACTTAACCGTTGTGTAGGACTACGCTTCAAAGGAAGATTTAAGTGACGAGCGAATGGCTAACCAAACTAAATGTACAAACTTTTCGTATAAATTGTAAAAGAGTATTCGATGCGTAAAAACGTATCGAAATAAATACAAATTTAATATATTGAAATTGATTTTTTTTTCTGTGTGGATTTTGGCGTCGCACGGACGCAGACTGCAGCTACCAAAACCCCTCGGTGGCCTGCCTCTGTGCCAGATAGAGAGAAAAGGAAATCCATAGGAAGGCACCGATACCGTAGCACACTGTCTGAAGCAACACTTCCAGATGATGATTCGATCATTTTCGCTCCATCCAGCTACAAAATCCGTTCTACAATTTCTCCAGTTACACTTTCAAAATATTGGGAATGGATGGGAAAAAAATCTAATGAGGAAATGCTCAAAAAATGCTCGTCTGTGCAATGCACGAAATTAGATTAATCACACTTAATACAGAATTTCTGTTGATATACGCGTAGGCTTGCAAATATAACCTAAGGTACCTCTTTTGTTTTAGACCAATCCAGAAAATGTTGCCCCAACCAGTGCCAGAAGCAATCAAAGGCTTTTCTTGAGGAGTTGTTTCTTTGCTTATTGTTTTGTGACCAATTTCTTGGCACTCCCTCTTCTAAAGTAATGTATTTCTGTCCTTGGAAGCACTAGGTTATTATTTTATTTCTAGGACAAAATTCTGACAAAGTTATATACTTTGAAAACTCACTATTTTGAATGCAAGAGACACAAGACATTGAACAATTATTATTAGTTGTGTTTTTTAAATCTATACTGTATATATATATAATATTATAAAGAGGAAAGATTTGATTGTTTGTTTGCATTGAATAGACTCCGAAACTACTGACCCGATTTGAAAAATTATTTCACTGTTGGGAAGCTACACTATCTCCGGGTGACATAGGCTATAATATATTTTGTAGCGAGGCCGAAGGCCAAGCTTACACCCGTGCGAAGCCGGGACGGACGGCAGGTACGAAAAGAAAAAGAAAATTTAAAATATATTTATTAGTATAAACATAGGCTTAGTAGGTACATACGTTTTTTATCAGCTAGGAAGACACACTGGTTTGACTTGTGTCTATGTAGCTGTGATTCCTGCACTAGGGTAGGCCTGTATCACAGGAAACTGATATGGTTGTTTTAAAACAAAATGTTGTTAGCCTCTAGTTTGCAGAGTTGTTAGAGTAAAGGTAGGAAAATAAAAAGTGCTCAAGTGCTCAATCAAAACAGTGTAATACTTTTTTTTTTATATTACACGGGAATTACTCACGATTAAGCCGGTTACTCCGACTATAGTTTCAATCACGTTCGGCGGTCGTTTTCAAGGTGAGTTTCGTTCGTTAGAATTTTTCTATAACCATCATTTTCTGAATTATGACTACAATTATATGGCGTTGGTTACGGAACCCTACCATATGCGTGTCTCGACACGCTCTTGGCCAGTTATTTCATCACCATTTTTAGTACAGATCGCTGCATCCGCTCTACTAGAATAATAAAAGTCATGGCAGCATGCACTAACTTAGAAAATGCTGGCATAATGCAAAATATACCGTCAACAGTGTGTCTGAAGTAGTAACGTCACGTAGAGCCTTCATTATGCCCATAACTTTTCGTAGGCGGGCAGAGACTGAAATTATGTGATATTTGAAACTAGATTTTCGTCTAAAATTACACATAATTTTAGACCCTAATTTAAAGTTTACCTAGTGTTTCACAGTTTTATTGTCAATATAATAGAATTTATGCAGCTTATTGTTTTACTGTAATATTGACGCTGAAGCACTATATTATGATAAGATATGATCATTGTGATTTTTTAAATAGGTAGATAACTATAATACTTCTAGAAGTTTCAATCTTAAATTTAATAAATCATTGTATAATATATGCACACTTTAATAGTGAGATTTATTATTTTACGGGCGCTTATTTTTCTCACAAATTTGTCCCGGCCAAAATTGAAGAGTATTTAACTTTTTGTTTTGTTTTGTAAGCTTTTTAGTTTTACAAATAAGGGTCAAGCCGTTTGAAAATGTTTATAAAATTTACAAAAAAAAAAAACAGTACTTACTTTACTAACAGACTAGCCGCGAGATCGGAAGGGATCTGCGAGATCCGCATCCACTGGATGCCCGCGACTCTCACGATGTCGTCGGTCCATCTAGTGGGAGGACTACCTGCGCTGCGTCTTCCGGTTCGTGGTCTCCACTCAAGAACCTTTCTTCCCCATCGGATATCGGTTCTTCGAGCGATTTGGCCTGCCCATTGCCACTTGCAAATTTTAATACCTAGCTATGTTGATGACTCTGGTTCTTTGTCGAATATTCACGTTTCGGATTCTATCGCGCAAAGAAACTCCGAGCATAGCTCTCTCCATTGCCCGTTGTGTGACTCTGAGTTTCTCCAAAAGGCCAACAGTTAAGGACCACGTCTCAGCACCATATGTCATCAGTTGCAAAACAGCCACCCTAAACTTAAATTAGGTATATAAAAACCATCCTACTAGACAGTACCATTACAAACAATACCACTGTAGCATTATCAAACAACAGCCAGCAAAATAGCTAGCCAGAACTAGCCAACAAAACGCCAGCCGATCCACCGTACTGTTAACACAACGATGGTGCTCAGTGAACTAGTACCGGGCGATGTGACGTCAGAATTATGCTCATGGATGATACATTTGGATCAGATCCAAGACTATGTTTCCATATTGAAACGAAGTATCACATCCAATAGTTACTGTTCCCATCCAATTGATTTACATGTATTTTAAAGCCTGCAAAAAAATATTCCAACAGAGTTCAAAAAAGGAGGGGGTTTTAAATACGGTTGTATTTTTTATATTTGTTTCCTCAGAACTCCATCATTTAGGAAATTAGTTTTTTACTTGAGAGGATACTTTTAGATTGCAGTTATATGATTATTTACGAGATTTTGTCTGCCCGTGAACATGGTGCATGTAACTGCGCCGAAATATAGGCAGCTCCTTCCACAACCTTACCACGGTAAATATCCCGTAAATAATCATATAATTGTAATGAACAACCGTGATAGTTTAAAACAGGACTTTTAGATTGGTCCCATAAAAATTTAATCAAAATCAGAATAACTGGAAAAATATCTTATCCAATAAAATAACTTATTTACTAATTTTGAAGTCGGTTTTTTTTTAAAATTGATATTTATTATTTAATACCCGTTTTCAGATGCTTTGGTTTAAATAAAACCAATATATTACTTCTCATTGTTAGATAATAATGTTTTTATCTTGGTTTCCATGTTTGCTTAAATTGGTTTCAGCGAAGATTTAATGTAGGTTTAAGGTTTAAGGTGGTAGGTAGGCTTCGCTCAGACCAATTTCTTTTTAGGGTTCCGTGGCCCGACAAGGAACCCTTATAAATTCGTTCTGTCCGTCAGTCAGTCTGTCTGTCTGTCTGTCTGTCCATCCAAATTTTTTAAAACCTTATAACTGCTATAATTATTAAGATAAGTAAATGAAACTTTGCATAATGACAAATGTAATATAGATCTCAATTTTAAAAGTATAATAATATATAAATATATAACATATATTGCAATTTAGGGGTGGATCTGGTACATGTGAAATGGGAATGAAATTATTTTTTTCACTTCAACTAGTCGAGTGGGGTATTTTTGAAAAGGTCTTTTAAAATGAAGGTAAAGTTTCATACATAACTTTTTTTTAAGTCTATACTTTGCGAAATATAGCCCGTCAAACTGGCAAAAAGTTGGTCCCCCCTGCATTTCTAAACTATAAGACATAGAAACTTGAATCTTACAAAACAGATAGGTTATATTTGAAACCTTCATTCAAAATTATTTTGAACATTATCTGATGATGAATTTTTGAGTAATAGCGATAAAACTGTAATAAATTCAAAGCGTTCTAGCTCATAGGTCATTGACTTTTTTGTAAAATAGTCTTAACAAATAATGTTTTTCAATCTGTTTTCTCTATTTTTAAACCATAAAAATTATATTCTATGTTGGGATGGTACATCTCTGAAATTTGGCTAAGTCCACAGAGCTTCGTTCGTTCGAATTTTACAATTTTCTGAACTATGACTACAATTATATGGCTTTCATTACGGAACCCTACCATATGCGTGTCTCGACACGCTCTTGGCCAACTATTTAATGCTATTTTAATAGCCAATGTTTTTGTGCATCTTCTATTTCTTTCGCCAATTGCAATATTTTCAAGGTTTAAAATGATTGAATGTACTTGTGTTCATTCAATGAAATTCAATGAAATGCTTTTATTGTGATTCAAACAAGTTTTCAAACATAAAAACTTTTTTTAAACCATTATTGTTGTTAAGTTTGACAACAAACTAGTATCAAAGTGGCATCGATATACGGCAGAATTTCGCCACGTACATACAAAGCACTTCGATTCCGCATTTTTATACACACAGCGAGGTTGCGGAACTCTCTGCCAGAGCCAGTGTTTCCCGTAAAATACAATATTGGCGCCTCCAAATCTGGTGTATCCACCAAATCGAGCGTAAACTGGTGCCTTTTAGGTGACTTACATCGTCTTTGCTTAATATCAAGTGTGATATAATCCTCAGATCAGAGAAATAGATATGTTAAGGAAGAAGATTTTCGCATCTTGCTTAAATCAGGCTAGAACATTAAACTCAACTGGCGAATGACTACTTTTTTGAACTTAAGGCGAAAGTCTTCAACCAGTGTGTGTTGCCAGTGATGACATACGGCACTGAAACGTGGTCTCTCACTATAGGCCTCATTAGCAAGCTCAAAGCCGCACAACGAGTTATGGCTCTCCATAACTCGTTGTGCGGCTATGCTTGGAGTTTCTATACGAGATAGAATCAGAAATGAGGAGATCCGTAGACGAACGAAAGTTACCGACATAGCCCACCAGGTTAGCAAGTTGAAGAGGCAGTGAGCAGGGCACATAGCACGCAGAATAGATGGCCGCTGGGGCCGAAAGGTTCTCGAGTTAAGACTGCGGACCGGGAAGCGCAGCGTAGAACGTCCACCCACAAGATGGACAGACGACCTAAAAAAACCGCAAGAAAACGCTGGATGCAGGCCGCTTCCAACCGGTCCTTTTGTAAATTCATGGATTTTCATTGGTGTCGCTACAAATTTCTTAATGTGCGTGAAAAGTTATTTAGTTAGCCATACTCAGAGCTTTTTCGTGATGTGGTTTAGCGGTAGGTAAAGTGAGATTTTGTTATGAAAAAATGGATATATCTGAACGTGAACGATAAAGAAAGAGAGAAAGAAATATTTATTTTGTAACAACAACTTAACATAAACAACAGGTATAATATGGTCCTTATGTAGTGAAGTTGTGTCACAAAAATAGCCTCAACTCAGCATAATGCTGTTTACCAAACAGCGCTGATCTTCCGTTGAAGCCACTCAGTGAAGTCACGAAAGGCTGGAAAAAACAGTGCAACGTTAAAATAAAAACAGTACAACAAATTTTATATATGTTATAAAATGTTATATACAATAATTGTACTAAGACATATTTCCCTTTTGGAGAAACTCAGTGTCACACAACGGCAATAGAGATTTTTTTTTTTTAATTTTGAAATATCTTTATTAATTATTCATAATTACATTTGCACATTGGCAACATTACATTGGCAATAGAGAGAGCTATGCTCGGAGTTTCTTTGCGCGATAGAATTCGAAACGTGGATATTCGGCAAAGAACCAGAGTCATCAACATAGCTATTAAAATGTGTAAGTTGAAGTGGCAATGGGCAGGCCACATCGCTCGAAGAACCGATAACGGATGGGGTAGAAAGGTTCTTGAGTGGAGACCACGAACCGAAAGACGCAGCGTAGGTAGGCCTCCCACGAGATGGACCGACGACATTGTGAGAGTCGCGGGCATCCAGTGGATGCAGATGGCAGGTTGTCGTTCAGTGTGGAGGTTAAAGAGGGAGGCCTATGTTCAGCAGTGGACGTCTTATGGCTGATGATGATGACGATATTTCCCTTGTTTGTCTGGTCTAGACAAACGCAAAAATAAATTAAAAAATGCATTTATTTAAACACATTCAACCCCTTCACAATACGTGGCCACAAAATTATGAAACATAAGTTAACACTTTTCCTCGTTAGTTTTACTGGTTTAGTTTACATGTAACGCCGCTAACCGTGAGTTTTCCCGCCCGCCGCAGACAATGTTGTTCAAATACCGCCCGCCCTCGGTTCGTTACCGTGCTCAAATCACGGACCGCAGTGTTCGCTGAAATGAACTTGCTTCTGTAAAATAAGCTTCTATATTTTCAGTTTTGTGTGCTTGAAAATTTTGGTGGTGAATTTAAAACGTGACAAACACGTATGTTGGTTAAAAGTTGGTATATGGACTAAAGAGGCCATTGGCATAATTATGTATCAGGACACCTTGAGTTCACTCGATGTCACGTCGGGGTGACCACTTTTAGGATTTTTATTAAACTCCGCATTTCATTTTTGATTATATTTCTTGACTCCTTTACACTGCCAGTAGGTAGGGACGACTGAGCGCTGCGCCTTGTGCTCTCTTTGTCAGCACTATTGCGGCGCGCACCGCTACAGTGTGCATAATCAACCTTTTTAATAGACTTAGACTGCACTTAGGCCTATCCTTGAAAGGACGATTGAGCCATAATCTACCACGCCTACCCAGTCGCGGGTTAGTGAGTTCATGTCATTGAATTTCTTCTTCCTACATTCCACAGGTTTCCTAACCATGTTTTCCTCTATTGAAAAACCAATGGTATGAAAATCCGTATATAAACACCAAATAGCTGATTTTTACGTGCTGGGTTTTGAACCCGCGCCCTCACGCTTTCAAGTCAAGCGGTCTCCCAAATGAGCTACCACGGCTTTCGTTTTCGTTACTTTGATAGAGTAACGATATATTATTGTCGACAACTCCTTGAATATTAAAAAAAAAACTCCAACATAAGAACTGATAATCTTCAAATCAAATTATTTATTTGTCAGAACATGGTAGGTACACATACATATAAAGTAGCATGCAGGGTCTTCAAACGGTGGAACAGATTTTCTTGAGCACTCTCAAGTAAATAATCTTTCGAACAAACAAAAAACTACATCAAAACCGGTTCAGCCGTTTGGGAGTGCAACAGACAGTTTTGGGAATAAAAACAGACATACAGGGACCAATTTTGTCAGTTTATTTTGTTTCTCGTTTGGATTTACGAGATTGACAAAAGATTGAAGTGACAAATAAACGACAGCACAAGAATAGCCCGCTCAGAAGCTTCACGCGGACGGTCAACAGAAAAATCTGCACGTTGTAAAACTAGCCTTAATAACAAAAGAGTTGTATACCTATCCACAGAAAAGAGAAGTAAATAGAACGGAAATGAGAAGGAAACTGTCGTCAGGTATTGTGACAGATACTTGATTGAACATTCTTATTTATGTCAATGCGTCGAAATCCGCGTCACAATTGCTAACACAGTTGCTATGGGTTTATATGGGTGCAAGTGGCTACAACAAATTTCTTACAAAAATGCATTGACAGACGTTCTAATTTAACTTTTTTTTTTTTAAATGTACTTTCATTATCATCAGCCAGAATACTAATACTGGCGAACATTAGCCTCCCCCTTTGGCAGTAGCTTTAAAACGGTCTTAGGAAGGGTACCGGTGCATGCTACAGAGGAAGGGGCGACGGAGGCTGGATGGTTACTTTCTAGGCGGACCTCATAAGGGCCCTTTAAGTGTTATCAGTTCTTCGAGCGATGTTGCCTGCCCATTGCCACTTCAACTTGCAAATTTGAATAGCTATGTCGGTGACTCTGGTTCTTTGGCGAAAATCCACGTTCCAGATTATATCGCGCAAAGAAACTCCGAGCATAGCTCCCTCCATTCTATACGTATACTTACCCATAAAACATCACGTAAGCAACATTCTTCTCATATTGTTTTCTTAAATTTTTCCTGCAACATTTGAACGTATACATCAGTTAGGAGACCATTAGCGACACAACGTTAACGTTTAAGGTTACGTTATATTCTACGTGACGATAAACGGTGTCACGTCTACGCGATTATCGCTGTACAAGTTAGTGGCTGCGCTTTTCGGTTTCACTTGCGGTTTTGTAATAAACAGAGTCACATAAAACTACGACGATAGGTTTTTATAGGGTTCCGTACCCAAAGGGTTAAAACGGGACCTTACTACTAAGCCTACGCTGTCTGCCATCTTACTGTTACCATGACAACAAAAAAAACTGATCTTATATTTCGTTGCGTGCAAATGTATTTTTTATGGAAGATCTGTTTTTTTGTTGTTGAGATTTCAAGGTCATTCAATGTTCATAGACGCCATAGTAGAAGTTGATTGTGATTACTATTTATTTATTTATTAAATCTGCTTAAAGCCAATTACATTAATTAGAAATTACAATTATATGACACAAAATAGAAAAAAATACAATTTAAAAAAAAACATCTTGCAAAGCTGGAAATGTCACACTGTTCGATTTTTTCCGCTTCTTTGTTCCGCGGACCTGCAAGGTGTGGAATATCCTTCCCCAAAGGTCTTCCCGCCGAGCTTTAACATAAAACAACAGCTTCTCCGGGCTGAAAAAGCACCGTCAACTCCGCTAATGTTACAAGTGTCCATAGGCGGCGGTTTCTGCTTACCATCAATGCTTGTTTGCTGCTCATTTAAAAAAAAAATACAATAGGTAATGAGACACTAGCAAAAGAATTAAAACACAGATATGAACATAAGGACCTCCCGTTGGCTTAGTACCACCGTTCTGTATATTCTTGTATGTTTCAATTCGGCATTAGTAGCTAGATTCACTTAAGTATACAGGTACTATAGACTACTAAGCCGGAAGGAGGTAATTGTACTCATCATTATGAATAATATTTTAGTATGGGACCAACACTGCGATCGCGAAAAAACATCTGCTGTTCCATCTATTTTGTCAAGTGATCGGTTTCTATGGAACAATGACCTCGTTTCGTCTTAGTACAGTCCATATACGTAACCCTGTTGTTATACGATTTAGTCGTAGTGACATGAAATTTTAAACAAACAAATAACTTCAAATTCCTATTATTAGTAGAGATAGGATTGTAAACATTATGAATATTACCGCTGAAAGTCTTTTAACTTGAAGGGTGTTGTTATTTTAGGTTGTTTTGGTTTTGGTTAATGGTTGAATGCTCGAGTTTTGGAGGTTGAAGGAACGTTAATGCTATACAATGCTTGATATTGCTAACCTCAAAATGATTATGTTTGTAGTCATTCTATTTAATAATTATTGTGCACTTCGTGATGTTACAGCATGAGAATATTTGTACAGAGCCTAAAAATTACCTAACCAAATGTGGACTGATAAAGCGCCAATCTTCATTTAGGCAAGCTGTTTACTACTCATCAAAATGACGTCAACTTAAATATATAACAATAGAAACAAGCATATATTAAAATAATAATCAATATAAAAAATTAACTTCATAAAAATTGACTCAGAACTGGATCAAAAAAAAATTTAACCAAAAGGGAAGCATTAGCTTTCAAATAAAAAAAGAATCGTCAAAATCGGTTCACCCACAAGAAAGTTTTGAGGTAACAAATTTTAAAAAAAAGTAAAATTTTGGAAGTCGATTATAAAAAAAAAAAAACTCCTGTCAAAAGAACTGATAAGATCATCAGTTCTTTTGTCATGGTTTTTTATTTTTCAATCGGCTAAATAGATTTTCTTAAATCATATCTAAGAACAATCTGTCAAATCAGCATTTAAACAAACAATCTTAATAAATCAGTAAATCCGTTTGGGAGCTATGACGCTACGCCACAGACAGACCACCGCGTTAAGCTTATAAACCCCTTTGTTTGCATCGTGAGTTAAAAAATAACTGGATCCAATATTAGGTAGCACTCAAACATAATTATTAATTAGCAAAAAACGTATTATTAGAGCTGGTTCAAAAGTACTAGGCCAAAATTAATAAAAAAAAGAATCACGTGAATTGCTTCACAAATGTCGGAGTAGTCAGTGCCCTAAACAAAACCCTAGTTCAGACTTAGTTACTTAGTCTTGAGCATTGGCGTAAAGTTGCTAGTCTATTCATTTTTTATCGGATACATTTCTTAGTGTGCATCGGATCTGCATGATCTAATTCCCTCCTGCCCATTTATCTATTGGACTGCCAGAGCGGGTTCAAAAAAATCAACACCGCTTTATGGTAGATATTCTGAAAACCCGTACGAAGTGCTTTGATTCCTTTTGTGCGAACTGCTAGTCTGTGGAATGCGGTGCCTGAATGGGTGTTCTCGATAATTACAATCTGGGTCTTCAAATCACAAGTGAATCGGTTTCTTCTAGGCGAGCGAGCTCCATTGTAGACCGCATCGTCGTTAACATCAGGCAAGTTAAAAAATAAATTAAAAAATCATAAAAGAATTAATTAAAAAATGCGCCCAGTATTGAGCGCGTCTAGCACGGTGGATGTTAAAAAAATAATTATAGAAGTTAGAAGGTTCTACAAAATTCGGACGGACGGACGAATGCATGGACAGACAGATATAAACGAATTTATAAGGGTTCCTTGTTGGGCTACAGAACCCTAAACTTAACAGTACTTACGAAAAACGCTACTAATAAAAAATAACAAAAAATAAAACTAAGACAAAAAAAATATGTAAAAATTTGTGAAGCTCGAAAAATTCCGTTATTTTACACATTGGTATCAGCTGTTTCGACATTTCCCAGTTAAAAAGAATTACAAAATTATTCATGCCACAGTAAATAAGGTTGAAAATCTACATAAAACAACATTCAGAGGCCGGTACTATAAAAACCAAGTATAGGGCAAATTACAGGAACAAAAAGCTGAACTGGTAAGGCTACGAAGCGCGAAATTGATTGAATTTTAAACTTTAGCAAGGGCTAAAATAAGTAGCTGTTTTTGCCGGATAATATTGCCGGAATATCGAAAATAGTAAATGATAGAGCTTTTCAAGATGATTTCATCACAGTAATATTATTAACATACAACAACCACACCTATATGGTTGCCTGGAAGGGATCGCGTTTAGCGATAAAGCCACTACTTGCGATACTAGCTCGTAAGTGTTTTCCATCTGTTTGTAATTTTTGTTTCTGGTGTACATGTACACTATCTATCTATCTCATTTTCAACATTATTAAAGTAATTAAATATAATGGCGAGAAATAAAGTTTGTTTATTCGAATTCGTAAAGGCTGAACGAGTTTTGATATAGTTTATACTTTAGATTAACACAAACTAATTTTAACCCAGAAAATACATATCTGCGGGTCCCAAAGGATTGCGTTCAAAATTGTGTGGCGCTGCTAAAGATCTATCTGTTTACGTGAAACCATATCCATAACCAAACAGCCGTAACAATTATAATAAGATTTTTTTCTTCATCTGAGTCTGGTCTGGATGATAGCTATTTTACCGATAAGACCGCCTTTCTATTTAATGTACTTCATGTGATATAATTTCTGTAATGTTGATAAAGTGTTGTTGTGTTCAACGGGTCCAGCAGAACAACCCAAAACATGTCAACTGACCCCGCCGGTCCAGTTTGAGCAGGTCCAGTGGACGTAAAAGCCGGATGACGCCTGTAGTTTCAATCTCACAAAAATCGGATACATTGCAAAATCAAGTGCGATAAGGCCTACGTGTTTTTCGTATTAAAAAAGTGGCCGGACCGATAGGCCGGACTTTTATTCGATTTTAGATTTAAGCAGACCTGTTGGCTCGAACGAACATCGGAGTTAATTACCTAACTCTTGGTTCGGGAGCGATACTGAACACATAGTAGATTGAAAACTGGTTAAATCTCTCATGTGGAAGTTTTTCGGCCGCTTTTAATGTGTTGATAATGGGCACCTACTTTTGGGGGTCGAATTTAGAATTAAGTTTAAGGGCGCGTCTACATAAACATTATGAAGAAAAAAATTAATGAAATAGAGACCAGTAAATAGGAATTATAAAAGATCTGCTAATGTATGATTGTTGCCAGCAAAAATCTGGCGTCCTGCGAGACAGCTACGTTTCGGCTTTGCAAAGAATTATTCAAGGCCTGAGAGATTTGAAGTCGACTCTGTATTTTCCTCGGTTGTAAAACAGGTGTGTTCTTTTTAGGGTTCCGTACCCAAAGACTGAAACTCTTTGGACACGGGACCCTATTACTAAGCTTACGCTATCTGTCAATCTGTCTGTGTTACGATTTGACGATTTGACGACTGTGTTACGATCTCATATCTCGGGGTGACGAGCGCAGTGCATTGCCATCCAGGGTTTTGAACTGTTGAAGTTTAAAATTCTGAGGCGTTGAGCTGTTATGGGCAAGCGTGAAGAGCCATCAGACGAGCGACTTCGCTCGTCGTTCGCAGTATCATAAAAATAAAACTGTCTGTCTGTCTGTTCGTCCGTCTGTCCGTCCATCCTACCTTTTAACGGCTGTATATTTTGAACCGTTTGTTTAGCCATTTTCATTTCCATTTTTAATCTAGGTAATCCGCCGTATTCCATATTTCATATTCCGTATTCCATATTGGAATATAATGTTACGGCGGATTATTACCTAAGAAATGATAATAAACACAAAAAGTAAGTAAAGACTTTTTAATTTATGGGACCCATACAATGCGCCTGACTCGCCTGACTTTACCCGTTTATTGGTTATCGTCTACGCTCTCAAAATTATGTTTAAAATATCGTTATTTACAAAATTATACCTTATTTTTCAAACCGACTCTAAAAAAGGAATATCCTTATTCGAATGTTTTTACTATGTACGCGATATTTCCGCATTTTTTTTTATTAATATTAGATAGATAAATTTTTATTCTATTTTTTTATTTCATGGGTACTCTCCATTTAAATTTGAAGAAAATGTTCTACCTTTAAGTAGAAATATTTTCAGTAAATCCCGTCTATCAAATTTCACCCATATTTAGTAAAAAAAACTGTAATTTTTCTTCTTCTTCCTATTGTATTATACAACAACTGATTTTATTTACTAACATATTTTTGTATAATTGTTTATTTGTTAAACTTATTTTTAATATAAAGATACTAATATTTAAATTTCCTGTTACATGTTTTTTTATTTTATTTGGGATATTATTGTACACACGGTCATCTGACCACAAACTAAGTAAAGCTTGTAATATGGCTGCCAGATACTGATATACGTACATATATATTTTTAAATACATACTTAAATAGATATTAGTACCCAGACAAGGGAAAAACTCAATTGTTCATCAGATGAATGAGAATCGAACCCACGCCCCCAGCGCAGAAGGTAGGTTCACTACCAACTGAGTCACCGGGGCAGTCGAAGTAGTATTTTTATAATATATGAATAATCAATAATGATTAGTATTGAAATATTTAGTTGCATTGATTAAAAATTCTATGAATACTATGTTTTATAAGAAAATATTTGTTGCGAAAACTATCTCACTTTTGGAGTATTACATAATTCTACTATTATTAATATGATTTACTGCTCGTACTATCCTGCATAAAACATAAAAGTCTTACCATTGCTTAAGTAGCTATTATTAAAATACATTACCCCCGCAGAGTCCGCCGGCGTAATTGAAACTTGTATATTCCATTTTCACTCTAAATTTGCACTAAGCCGGAACGTAAGTACAGTTCATTAGGCATACCAGAGGTAAACATGGTAAATTCCCCTGGAAATTACTTTGTAGTCCGAGGCAAATTTGAGTTTAAATTATTTTAATATATCTACTAACTCCATGTTGCGAGCGAAAAGTCTTCCGTAGTCAAAATTATGATGTGTTTTCTTATGGAAGATAGTAAATTCTAACCCGAATGAATCGGTTTCTTCTAGGAAAGCGTGCTGCATTGTAGACCATCGCATTGTCACTTAAGTTCAGGCGAGTAGGCGGTCAAACGCAAGCCTATTTATAAATAAATAAATAAAAACATTTGTTAATTAATAATAGTTGCGCCCCGCGGTGTATACCTCCTTGAAGCAACCTCCTTGGTAGCGAAAGCGATAGCAACCTCCTTTGGGTAGACGATTTTTTTTAATAATGTCAATGATAATGATATAGACTTCAGAAAATATTAAAAGACCAAAAAAATAATGTTTTGATCCGATCGCTTTTGAACTTAATTAAGAAATAAAAAGGTCGGAGTAATTATGCCAAGGCTACTTGGGGTTATGAATTGGCCTTGATAGTTAGCGGATTGTGGATATGGCATAGAAAAATATTAAAATTTATGGATACCCCCCTCGTTTGTGGATCGCAGTGGCATAAAACTTTGTTCATTATGGAATCCCCTCAACAGTAGATTTTTTAAGAAGAGTTAAAAAAAATGTTCAGCATTTTTGAAGCGACCGATGACACAGACACGGACAAATAATACATCATCATCATAATCAGCCTATACTAGTCCACTGCTGGACATCCTCTCCAAGGCACGCCACTCAGCCCGATATTCGGCTTTTATCTTTCAGCCACTGCCAGCAGTCTTACGTAGGTATATCGTCACTCCAATAAGTCTCAGGGCGTCCTACGCTACGTTTGCGATTCGTGGTCTCCACTGTAGAACACTTCTACCCCAACGGTTATCTAATACAAATACACACAACTAATACAAATTTGTTTATTTGGAATTCAAAATTTCACACAATAAAATATGAACCCATCGATTCCGAACTAGTAATAAATATTCTGTTTCTGGAGCCAATGGCCTCTCACATTACATAATATTACTTACTAAATGCCAAAAACGCAAACTAACATTTTTTTTTTCATTGTGACTGAATTTTTGACAAATTTATTAGTTAATACAAAATAAAACAAATAAAAAATAAATGAATATACAGGCCTATTTTTAGTATCAAACACATACATAGACAAACACAGACACACAGATATACATTGTACACAGATGTTAATCTTTTAACATAATGATTGAAACATGCTATAATTATGAAACATGTTAACAGCCCCGTTAGCTCATATAACAGCCCCGTTAGCTCATATAACAGCCCCGTTAGCTCATATAACAGCCCGTTAGCTCATATAACAGCCCCGTTAGCTCATATAACAGCCCCGTTAGCTCATATAACAGCCCCGCTAGCTCAGTTGGTAGTGTACCTGCCTTCTGCGCTTGGGGGCGTGAGTTCGAATCCCACCTAGGACAAACATTTGTGTGATGAACATTTTGTGTCTATTCTATGTCTGGGTGTTAATATCTATTTAAGTATGTATTTAAAAATATATATGTACGTATATCAGTCTCTGGCAGCCATATTACAAGATTTTCTTAGTTTGGGGTCAGATGACCATGTGTGCAAACTGTGCAATAATGTCCCAAATATTTATTATTTATTTATTATGTGCATTATAGTATAGAGTACTACCTACCCTAACAGTGTTAAAATATCTTGTGTATCCATGTGCGGCTAATACGAGCCAAAACCGGAAAAGCAACCTTTCTAAAGTAATTAAAACTTATTCTCATTTATCTCCGTGCCCTGTCGATACAATTTGCTTGTGCACAAATGTTGCAATATGGAGATACTGTAGTAACTCAACTCTTTTTTTTTTTTTTTAATACCAAGTCGTCAGCTCAAATCCCCTGCGTGAAACAGTGACAAATCTATGCGATCTACGCCTGCAGAAATGAAGAAGAGATGCGCATGATTCGGCGCCCGCCTATGAACTAAATAACGTCAGTGACAAATAATAAAACCCCAGACTACTCAAGAACTATTTCAATGTAAAATGAAACGAATTTACATTCCATATTACATAGCCATTAGAATATGAAAAATATATATTTGACTTAAATTAAATTTAAATACTAGTGAGGCCACCTTTTTTGTATAGGTAACTGCATACACCATACAATTTTAATCTTAAATTTAGTTATTTATCAGTTAGTTAATACACACTGGGTTATGTCTATGAAGGAGAATATAATTTTGATACTGTGATTCCTGCAGCTAGGCCTGCCTGTACCGCAGGATTCGCAGGAAACTGATATGGTTTTAGCAAACTCAAAATTTTATTAGCCTCTAGTTAGCATAATATTTTGTTCATGTTATTAAAGGAAGTTTTAAATAAAGGTGCTATGTATAATAATGTATATATTGTATGTATATAATTCAAAACTAATGTTATGAATAAGTATAAATATGTTCATATAATTATATTACTAGTTATAACTATACTACGGTTAATATGACTGACTCTCGAAAACTACTTGACCTACATAGGTAAAATTTGAAATTTGAAAGATTCCGGAGTGTAGAAATATGCTAAGAAAGGATTTTTAAATTAAATTAATACAATTTCAGTTACTGTTTATACCACCACCTAGTATGACTGTAGTTTTTGCTAATACTGGACCGATAACTTTTAATTGGTTGCTGGTCACGCGTTATCTAATGCGGTTTGGTTACTAATAGCTTTGCACGGATGGCGCAAGAAATTAAAACGGGGTTCCTTCCTAGAAGCGGAAATTTCGCAATTAGATTCAGGGTTCCATGTTTATTGCGGAGAGTTGAAGCTTAAAATTTAACTTTACGTAGTGACCTTTCATTTGAGGGGTCTCTGACCGCTCTCTGGATCAGAATCGTTTTTGTTTCACGACAACGATACATCTAAATAAAGAACCACTTTGATGATAATTTTAAAGTTTTTATCAGCAGCACTGAATTAGCTAAAAATATTGCTGTTTTTTTATTACACACACAATTGCGCAGTGCATTGCCATCCAGGGTTTTGAACTGTTGAAGTTCAAAATTCTGAGTGGCGTTGAGCTGTTATGGGCAAGCGTGAAGAGCCATCAGGCGAGCGACTTTGCTCGTCTCGTCACCCAGTATCATTAAAAAAAACCTTAACTATTACAGCTTTGTTTTAATATGTATCGGGACTTATCGCACAATATTAAACATAGGTAAAAAAAAACTACACGTCGAGCGAAAGGTATCTATTTTTACCTATATTTAATATTGCGCGATAAGTCCCGATAAATATTAAAACATGTGTTCAAATCGAGAAAGTTTAAAAATTACTATTACTGCTTTCTTGTTAAATTTTAACGATTGATTTAATTATATTTACTTACTATCTCACGAAATAATAATTTCTTGAAACCTTAATTCATTCTACCTTGCATCAGATAAACGAATTAACGAATTAAGTATATTGATGTTAGAAGATTAGGTTAATTTCAGACTGCGCTATACTATTGTGCTATCACACACACATCATCAGCCAATTAACGTCCACTGTTGGACAAGGCCTCCCTCATGGAGAGGTGTTGCAATCCCCACGCTTGGCAGGCGGCTTGGGAATCGCAGTACGTTCACCGTGTACTTACTATTAGGACGCTGCTGCCCATCCTCAGGTGGTTCTAGTCGCAGTTTTAGGACATACCCGGGTCCACTACTATTACTATTACTATTGTAAATAGTATAGCAAATAAGAAAAGAGCCAATAATATACAGTACAGTTAAGTGTGAACATGTCCATAATAATGTATGTTGCGCGATATTGTTGTGCTATGAACTATATGCTATTATATTATAGCGTAGTCTGAAATCAGCTTTAAAGATAAACTGGCCAAGTTCAAGTCAGACCCGCACACTGAGGGTTCCGTGCCACCACATAAATTATTAACTAAATTACAAATAAGTAGTGCAAAAAGACATCATGCCCAAGCAGTCACCTATCAAAGTACTGACCACACCCGACGACGTTTAACTTCAGTGATCATACGAGAATCTGTAATGAATAGAAATATGTCACCGACTCGCATTTGACCAATATTTATTATTTTATGTTTTACTTTAAAGTGTGTACCATAATCATGCCAAGTTTGACGTTTGTTAATATTACCGTTGTTACATTAGAGCAAATACAAAATTTCGTTTAGAAAAACGTTTGTTGTATGGGGCTTAAAACCTATGATATTTTATGATCAAAAAGTTCCCTATATACGCAGTATTTGCTCATTGGGTCCAGTCCAGTACAGGTCTTGCAGGTCTGCACCAAGCTTAAGATTTTATTAATTTGATCTCTGTATTAGCAACCTTAATTGTCAACCATCCTCTCTATTTTAATTTTGATGTTTCCACAAGCTTTCATTTAACTTGCCCTGTTAGTATATACGTATGCATGTGTAGGAAAAACTGAATTTTAGACCAGTTATTCTCAACCGATTGAGCTGAAATTTGGCATACTTTTGTTAGTTCGGCGACGATGCAATATGGTGGCACCATCCAGCCATTGATGGAGACAGAAGATGACCATAGGAACACTTAAACGAAACGACGTAACCCCGTCGAGTTTGGTTCGTTGGATTTATCTTCAGATTCAGATTATTTATTGCTTCCATACAGTACAAAGGTGGTAGGTAAATAAAACATTAAAACTAGTACATAGTTTATATGGACCCTGTCGGGACAGCACAGTAGGAGTGAGGAGGACTGCTATATAAAACTTTTTAATTTATATTTTCATTCAAATATTCAGCTATTGAATAATAAACTTTTCTATTCAGAAACCGCTTTAGACGTTATCTAAAGCGGTTTCTGAACAAAATTAACGTTATTTTCTATAGATACTTTTCTTCTTTGCTCCTAGATGATGACCAGGGTCCTGATGATGGAGCTGGAGGGTGGCCATTTCTGCCTTCTTGATCATAGGTATCAAATGAAAGGGTTTGCTGAAAATAATACGAAAGCTTGTTTTTTTATTCATTAATTAATAATTTGTTTTAATTTAAATAACCCACTGCAATATGGCATAGTCGCGAAAACTTAAGAAATTAAGTTTGTTTTCATTCTTTTTTCACTAATTTCTACCAAACATAAAGGTTCCAAGTATTTTAGTCTACAGTAAAACGATCCAGCAATTCTTCTGCAGCTCTGAGAATAGGTACAATAAAGACAGCAACTCGATACTCGTATCATTGTGGGTACTTGGATTCAGTTGAGCATTTCCACTGAATACATACCTATAGTACAAGTACAGAAGGTTCACTCCGCAAAAGATTTAAATAGATAGCGACTCTTACTACCACACTATAAAGTCCAATTCAGGACGTGCGAGCGCTGCCTACTCATATATTAGCCTAGAAGTTGCCTCTCTGTCTTTCGCGTAACTCTTGTCACGTTATCTCTGTCTATCGCGCGGCAGCGGGCACGGCAAGTCCGACCTGTCGACTACTTGTAGCTTCATACCTAAAGTGCGGAGTGCGCCAGGCCTAGCATTTCTGCGATGTCTAGAGTGGGCAGTGTGAAGTGATGTTTTGTAGCTTAAAGTTTGTCCAGTGTGATCACAAAAGCCTTTTAGAACCATAACCACCATTAAGCGTGAATATTATGTAATCCAATTATTGAAATTATTAGGTTATTTTAGGATCATTATCCAAAAACTTATGTTTTATTAAACTGCCATTTTGGCGAGTCATATATCACAAAGGATACACTTGATGTATGAAATCTTAAAATAGTAATTATAAGGTCGGGGAAAAAGTTTCTTCGTATTTTATAAACAAATTCAAGACATATTTTTTTCAAGTTTAATTACATTTAATTATAATATATATGTACCATTTTGTTCGATAACTTGTTGCCATCTTTTAGGTAGTGACATGACCCCGTTGCTGTAGAAATTTTGGGAATTCTGATCAATAAAATGCAACAAGTAGTTTTGACAGTCCTCTCTTGATGTTAATCTAACACTACCCAAAGAATTCTGAAGAGATCGAAACAGGTGGAAATCTGAGGGTGCAAGGTCAGGGCTATGTGGTGGATGCATTAACACTTCCTAACCAAGCTCTCTAAATTTTTGCTGAGTGGCCAAAGATGTGTGCGGTCTGGCGTTATCATGATGAAAGACCACACTCTTTATGTTGATCAATTCCGGCCGTTTTTTCTCAATTTCTTGTTTGAGTCTCATCTGCTGTTGGCAGTAGAGATCCGAATCGATGGTTTTGCCCGGCGGTAAATGCTCATAATGAACGATGCCCTTCCAATCCCATCATACACACAGCATCACCTTATTACGTGTTAATCAGGGTTTCGCTACAGTCTGTGGTGCTTCACTGCCCTTTGACCATGATCGTTTGCGCACATTCTTGTCGTAGGTGATCCATTTTGCATCACCAGTGATCAATCTTTTAAAAAACGGTTCAGTTTCTTTACGTTTCAATAGAGAATCGCAAATGAGTACACGATTCATTTGGTTTCTTTCAGTGAGCTGGTGTGGCACCCAAATATCGAGTTTTTTTGTATACCCAGTTATTTTCAAATGGGTCAAAACTGTTTTGTGGTCAATCCCCAGGTCTTCAGCTACGTCGTAACTACTAATATGCCGATCTTGGTCCACTTTTTCAGAAATGGCATCGACTTTATCCGTAACAGGGCGACCAGAGCGAGCTGCATCTTTGACATCAAAATTCCTGGACTGAAAATGCTTGAACCAACATTGTGCTACTCTTGATGACACTGCATTAGGTCCATAAATGTCACAAATTTTATTCGCGGCTTGTGTCGCATTTTTCAGTTTTTTGTAATAAAATTACACAATATATCGAATTTCTTCGTTAGATTCACTCATTTTATCGAACAAAAAAACAATTGAAAAATGGCGGGAAATTGCTTTTTACTTTTTATATTCCTTTTTTAAAATGTCATATTTTTAATGGTATCAAAACCAGCCAGATACAAACAGTACAACCGATAAGATTTTTACTACAACTTTATACATACAAAATACGAAAAGACTTTTTCCCCGACCTATTATATACCTTACCTCATCTAATATCTTCATTCTAGTCATAGACATCTATTAAAAAAAATACACGTCAATTTAATCATAATTATATAAAATTGTTCCACATAAAATGCAAAATAAAAATTTTAAATTAATAAGTATTAATTTAAACGTAGGTAAAAAAATAAAAATGTTTTATAAGTTATGAAATTAAAGAAACCAAATAAAAATTAAAACACATTAAGTACATTATTGTAGATATAAAATAACAATTATAATTTGATTATTCAAAGTACGTATATACTTACTTACGACCTTATTTTTATAGATAGATATTGTTCGTCTTTGAGAATAATCAATTTTTTTATCGAACTTTTTGCGTCGAACTGTTATTGCAAAATCTTCAGAAGTCAACGCCATCTATGGCATTTTTATGAACTATTTTTCTAATTGGTTTTGAAAACCTCCCATTGAAAACCGTAAGCTATGTATAGCTAAATAAGTGTGAAAATCTGATTTTAACAATTAATACGTATGTACACTATACCTCGCAGAGGCCAAGACACTGCGATCTAATCTACGTCGCTAAAATACTTGGGACACGGCCACTTGTGCGGCGGTCGTGTTTGAAGTGGCCATGGTGACGTCACGTTCAAAGAG
Organism: Agriopis leucophaearia; assembly: GCA_949125355.1. Lineage (NCBI taxonomy): Eukaryota > Metazoa > Arthropoda > Insecta > Lepidoptera > Geometridae > Agriopis > Agriopis leucophaearia. The sequence continues at coordinate 16,625,428 of OX421266.1, read as the reverse complement.
CCAACGAACCGTGCTCCGACGTCCGATGTCGTATATTGTCTGTTTCACCTTTTCCCTCGAAGGTATCTTGAGTGAATTTCTGAATTCAGTTGATTTTTTTAGATCGCTATCGGGATTCCGTGCGCTCAACTTGGGTAGGTATTGCGATTTCATTCTAAGTTTCCGGCATCTGGCAGTCTTCTGCAGTATGCCTAAACCAACTTTGATCCAAAATAACTATTGTCTAGATCCCACGATACACATGATTCCAGCAGGCATAGACAGTAGCTACCTGTGCCTATTATAAAAAAAAAAAAACCTAACCAAATAAAATAAAATTATTTATATGTCAGAACAAAGTAGCATATACAGTTGTACAAATTAAAAAGTATCTAACGTCCTTCCCCGGTTGGATAGAAATGTATTTTATTTTTTATTTTATTAGTTTTGAGCAAAAATTATGTCTTTGTGTCTAAATCATATTTAAGTTTAGTCGTATTTTATACTTAAAACTCTACTATAGTTTCTCAACGGGTCCCTACTTCTGTAATGTTGTTGTATTAATTAAACTGTGTAACGTCAACAGATTTTTTTATTTTATTTAATATATAAAAACAACTGAATCGAAAGAAATAGTATAATCATCTAAAAAACACATCCACATCGCTCGAAGAACGAGATAACCGATAGGGAAGAAAGGTTCTTGAGTGGAGACCATGAAGCAGAAGACGCAGCGTAGGTAGGTTTCCCACTACATGGACCGTCGACATCGTCAGAGTTGCGGGCATCCAGTGGATACAGATGGCAGGCTGTCGTTCAGTATGGAGGTTACAGGGGGAGGCCTATGTTCAGCGTACGTACGTCTTCTGGCTGATAATGATGATGATGACACTTCTCAAATGTGGCTTAATTCAACGTGATAATGGGTACGCTGTCAATTGATAGTGGGCTTGATCATTTAGATTGTCTTTTAACCTAAAATGGTCTATGGGCAGTCTAACTATTTGTTAAAGTTAGTGTTCGTTTATATTGTTTAGTTAATAAAGGCACTTGGTATTAAAAAATATACATAATAAGTAAAATTAGTAATACCTACTAAGAAATCTCTAAACTAAAATAAAATATACAATTTTACTCCGACACCAAAATAAAATGTTCATAGGAGACCAAACACGAAATAAACTGAAGGCACGTAATAGTTCCACAAATTTTACGCTCAATTTTCACACCATAAATTAAATTACGCCACCACAATATAGAAAGCGACCGACATACCTTATACCATACCGACGTGATGTAATAGGAAAACTTTATCCATAGCACAGCCATAACGACCACGGAGGAAAGCTATAGGTCATCAACCTACAACTTCGGTAATTTAATGTTTTACAACTATGTCGGTTTATAGACTGCAGTATTTTTGATGATGATGCAATACAGACCACGCTAGTAAAGTTGCACGCTAATAATTAAATTAAGTACGCAGAGCTACTCTCCTAAATTATTACTAGACTTTTTTTCATCCATGCCTTGCGTTTTTTCAATTCTGGCCTGCCGTTTAACATAGACGCTAACTAGGATGAATGAAAAGGTGAATTTACGAAAATGTCAACTTTCGATATAATGTCTTGAAAAAAATTAATCAGAAAATGTTCGAAATTATTTTGATTAAAAGTTTTTAATATGAACTATCAGCATAGCAATTTACAAGTTTATATATATCTAATATATAAACTTGTAACTTATATCTAATAGTTTAGAAATGCAGGGGCGGACCAACTTTCTGTCACTTTTGCGGGCAATATTTCATAAAATAGGTATACACTTTTTTTTAATCTTAAATATTTTTTGGGGGCTTTTAGACAACATGTCTATGTCAGCCCCATCGTATCCTGACAAAACATAAATTTCCTAAATAAATAAATATACTTCTTTACACAATCACAAACTTACCTAAACCTCAAACCTACCTAGTCGGTTAATTATACCTATGGTATAATTAACCGCGCTAATTATACCTATAAATAAATACCTATGGTATAATTAACCAATTGGTATAATTGGTATGGTATAATTAACCGACCCCCATCCCCAATCGATCCCCAAGCCGCCTGCCAAGCGTGGGGATTATGGCAACACCCCTCTCTATGAGGGAGGCCTTGTCCAACAGTGGACGTTAATTGGCTGATGATGTGATGTGTGATGTATAATTAACCAACCAGGCAAGCCTGTGGTGCTAGAGTGGCTTAAAGCCTGTAAAAAAGAATTTGCCAGATCGTAAACCATTCCAGCCTCCCTGGAATTTGGATTAGATAATATAAAAAAGTAATGTATGGAATTTTACGTTTATTTTAAAACGTTTATTTAAAGCTACACCACACGAAAGGGTTCAGAAAAAAAAAACCTCAATTCACATGTACCAGAAACTTCCTAAAAGGCAAAACTATTATTTTTCTATTCATAATTTGACATGAATTGTATACTAAAACTAAGCAAACTTGCCTTAATAAGTGTATAAGTTAGAAGATTCTAAAAAACTGACGGATGGAAAGACGGGCAGAACGAACTTATAAGTGTTCCTTGAAGGACTACGGAACCCTAAAAACCAATACGAGAATGGCAGGCTCTTCCACATCTAGTGCAGATCTATGTTGCGATAGTTGGATTGATTTCGCTTTAGTGCCTTCTTACTCTTTTTCTGCAAGGCATTCAGACCAGGCTCTATCATGGCGCTTATGGCCCTCTTTGATACGAAATGGTGCATGCATAATTTTTGCATAATAATAGTAGATTATGCGTGAGCGTGATCCAGCGTGTACCTACATACACACACATATCTAGCTGCATATACACTATAAGATCAACATTATTATGCAAGCTTACACGTTAAAAAAAAAAACAATATTGTATGAGAACCATATTTTAACGCGAATAAGTCCGCCTTTGACCACCAACTCGCCTGTTGGTAAGCGATGATGTGCTCGAAGATGAAGCACGCAGACTTAGAAAATTCCTCAGGAAACAAGGAAGCCGGCATAAAATAATGAATTGTATGTAAAGTGTATGAATTCCGTATCAAATTGCTAGTCAGATCACTTCAACTCTTAGGTAAAGCCAGACTTTCAAAATACGGAACCGCCTCAAACGTGACTTGAATTCTAACTTTACCCTACATCTGTAAGCTCAAAATCTTCGTATACCTACCTACTACAATCTCAACCAGCCTTTCTTAACACGTGTTGCAAATCACTTTAAACCAGCCTTTTGAATGTTTCATTCTATTTATTGTTCTCAGAAAAACTTCAGAAGATATTTATGATCCGACATAGGGAATGTGACAGCAGTAAATTGAAATTATTAATTAAAACTAATGAGTTTCCCAATAATTACTTACATCAATGTTTTTCATCGGTGTACAGTGTTTTTTATTGGCGGTCAAGAGCAATGCAAGCTTTCTAGGCTTGCACTTGACCGACAATAAATTAAGACACAAGTTGTTTTTTCGAAAGCCTGACAAAAAGCCTGAAAAATCTGACTGGATTGGTATTTTTGGCGGAACCTATTCCGTAATCAATATACACCTCAACAAAAAATATGTACCCAAACATCACTTACATTTTAAAAGAGCTATTCATTGATTTATGTTATATGGGGTGCATACAAATTCATTTTTCCCATTTTACATGTCGCCATCCAGTATGACGTTACTTACCAAGTGACCATCCCTGAACTTGGAAGAATCTATCGACCCTTTATTTTATAAGTTCGATTGAAGCGCTTAGGCTTTAAGTGGAAACATACAAGCATGCATATATACATACAAACATGTTTAACATACCCTCCTTTTTCGTCTTGCAAAACAAATTCGCTCTTAAAAAAGCTACTAAACGTTTTCATAAACAAACCATGCGGTGTAACAGCGTTATAACGAAAAACTCGTATGTTTTAACGTTACTCGTACGCGATCACAAGCAAACGTGCCGGATAATCGAGATAAACAAGCCTCGGTGACAAGGAATGGCTTATTCAAGTGCCCTCACTTTTCTTGGAGACTTTGTAAACATGAGAAATTCTGTGAGACTGCGTTGTTTTTTTTTTTTTATAAAAAGGTGGTGGTTCGGTCCATATGATATATATGTTACGGCTAAAACCCGAAGCGCGGCTGCACCTAGTTTTAGCCGGTTAGAACTAGGTGTAGCCACTTACTCTTGGTTAAACCTAGTACGAGCCGATTGTTTTCGGGTAAAACTAGGTCTAGCCTTCATAATGCCGGCTACAACTAGGTCCAGCCATTCCCTGTTGGATAAAACTAGGTCTATCCGATATCATTCCGGCTAGAACTAGGTCCAGACAATCCCTGTTGGATAAAACTTAGATGCGTGCCCCGCCACGCCTTCCGCCTCGCGTCACACTCATGACTCACAGCATCTGCAGCAGCGGCGCGGGGTGGAAGGCGTAGCGAGGCACGCGCCTCTGCAGGTTGTGAGCACCAGGTGCTGCTGATCTACTGCTGTTCTACTAGCGAGTGTGACTCACAGCGTCTGCAGCAGCAACGCGTGTCTTAGTTTTATCCAACAGGGATTGGCTGTACATAGTTGTAGCCGGCATGCTATCGGCAGAGCTTTTTTAGATATAAAAAAAACACCCAATAATAAGAAACGTAGAGAGTTTTTTTATTCTTATAAATCACATTGTTATAATTAACACAAATTATTAGGAGTACAATTTTTAATATAATAGGAACATAATAGAAAAAAAATATAATAGGACTCGCGTGAGCCAGGCGCCTGTTACTTGTTCATACTTGTTTGCATCTAGTTTTATCTAACAGGGAATGGCTGGACCTAGTTGTAGCCGGCATTATGAAGGCTAGACCTAGTTTTACCCGAAAACAATCGGCTCGTACTAGGTTTAACCAAGAGTAAGTGGCTACACCTAGTTCTAACCGGCTAAAACTAGGTGCAGCCGCGCTTCGGGTTTTAGCCGTAACATATACACAGAAACAGAGAAGTAAATAGAACGGAAAAGAGAAATAAAATATTTTACCGGCATTATGAGTGAACCTTGATTGAACATTCTTATTTAAAACTCTGTATCACAGTTGTTAACTGATTTCGAATGATTGACGTTTCGTTTATATGGGTGCAACCATAGATTTAGTAAAAAAATAATAATTTAGGTCTGTCTGACTGGCTACAAAAAAGTCTTGCAGCCGTTCTAATTTAAACATAAAAAAATATTATTTTGTGTCGATATATTCATCTAATGCATTCGTAGCGATGACGTTTAATTTACTGTATAATTACTTTGATAATGATTGAGACAAATCCACGTTAATTATACTACGTCTGACACAGCATTGAAACAAACACAACCAATTCGTGCTTCAATTAAAGGCCTTGCTTAAAAACGTTACTCAAGTTAATCGATGCCTCTCCACTTCTCGGTGACGGCAATGGTCACATGCGAAAACGAGACAGCAATTTAAAGCATTGATTAACCTGAGTAACGTTTTTAAGTAAGGCCACAAATCATTATCATAATCATTATCAGTCTATGCTACTGAGACACAGGCCTTATGTTAGAGATAGAGGACAGCTAATCCACCATGCTGGCCCAGTGCACGTTGGTGAATGTCATTATGTATTTGATCTTTTGAGGTTCTTGGACATACCGGTTTCATGCTTATGTAAATAACGTCAAACTAGTCATAGTCACAGTCAAGCAAAACAAGTCATGGTCAAATGCAACTCATGCCCGAGTGAGGTGGTGGAGACTTTTACTAGAAGTTTTTAATGTAGTTTTGGAAAGAACATTATAAGACGCCTTGCATTTCATTATATCACTTGTCGCGTTCGAGTATGTTCATGAACCTTTAACCTTTAACCTCCACACTGACCGACATCCTGCCATCTGCATCCACTGGATGTCCGCAACTCCCACAATGTCGTCGGTCCATCTAGTGGGAGGCCTACCTACGCTGCGTCTTCCGGTTCGTCGTCTCCACTCAAGAACCTTTCTTTCTGATCGGTTGTCGGTTCTTCGAGCGATGTGGCCTGCCCATTGCCACTTCAACTTGCAAATTTTAATAGCAATGTCGGTGACTCTGGTTCTTTGGCGAATATCTACGTTCCGGAGTTTATCGCGCAACGAAACTCCGAGCATAGTTCTTTCCATTGACCGTTGTGTAACTCTGAGTTTTTCTAAAAGGCCAACAGTTAAGGGCCACGTTGCAATAAGTGACCTAATTTTAGTTATTTGTATCTGAATAGTGCTGCATTGCCCATTCATGTCATCCTTCAAAGTTCACAGTTGTAACTCGTCAATTACTCCGGCATATCGGAATAAAGGAAATATCGAATATAATAAAGTTTACACAGTGTCATACAGACTTGCAGTGTATTTAATATATTGACACGGAACTGCGCCCAATTTTCCATTTTGAAATATATTCATATTCAAAGGTAAAATACGATTTTACGTGTTGGAAAAACTGGTGCACTCTACGTACGTTTGGTTGAAATATTTGTTTCGGTAGTGCAGTTCATAAATTTGGGAATTTGTATCAGACTCTTTTATTATTATAAGATTGGTATTTGCTCAAGCAAATATATTTTTTATGTATAAGTAGGCTTGCGTTTGACCGCCAACTCACCTGATGTTAAGCGACGATGCGGTCTACGATGGAGCACGCTTGCCTAGAAGAAGCCGATTCACTCGTGATTTGAAGACACCCAGATTGTAACTAATTTAATATATTATTTTGTATTCATAAAAATTGGTCATATAAATGAAATCTTTCCTGAAAATTTATATCATCACAGTTTGTTAAAGAAAACCAAATAAAAACCAGCCAAGTACGAGTCAGGCTCACACTCAGGGTTCCGTACCACCATAAAATACAAAACGTTGTGCAAAAATACAACATCACGTCCAGGTGTTGCGAACGAAAATTTGCCACCGACTCGCACTTGGCCATTACTTATTACTTGTTATTTTACTTTTTATTGTGTAATATCATGACAAGTTTGATGCTTGTACGTATTATCAGTACTACATTAGAGGAAATACAAAAATACTTTAAAAAAAACGATTGTTGTATTACGACCCTTTTAGTTTTTGACTTTATTATTATTACTTAGTTAATCTGCCGGAACATAACCTAATATTCTGAGAAAAGTTTGAGAGCTTAAGGTCAGTTATACGGTCCAGTTTACACCCTTTGGCTACGGTACCCTAAAAAGGTCTAAGCTAAGCGAAAACAGTTTTTAATTTTTACGATTGTATTATATAGACCTCGACAGTACAGACCTAACAAAAAAAAGGTCTCAGTGTCTGCCGGTCTATTCTGCAAGCTAAGTGAACGCGCAAGTGAGGTCGATTACTATAGATAAATGTCAAAATGTCGAGTGATTACCCTTGAATCTAGTCCCTTACCCTTATAGTTCGATGTTTTGATTTTTTCATGCCTATTTCTGCAGATTAATGACAACATTAATCTGCAGAAATAGGCATGAAAAAATCACATTCACTTAGCTTACCACTTCACTTGCGCGTTCACTTAGCTTATAGACACTGTACGGGGATAGTTTATGTGTTAAACACTGTTTTAAACTATCACGGTTGTTCACTAAAGTTATATGATTATTTACGAGAATTGTATTTACATGGTGCATGTAACTGCGCCGAAATATCGGGAGCTCCTTCCACAACCTTACCACGGTAAATATCCCGTAAATAATCATATAACTTTAGTTTATGTGTTTGTATAATGGAAGTAATTTGAAAGTAAAAATAAAACAAGTATCTACTACTATTTTATTACATGGTTTTCACACACTTTTTATTGTTACCATGGGAATTACTCTCATATGATTAAGCCTATAGTTTAAATAACGCGCTTTTATTCGCTTGGTATGTATCTATGTAACAGAATCTTTGACGGTGATTTTCACCCCTTTGGAAACGTCGGATTGATTTGAAACTTTGCAAACTTAAAAAGGACCAATGACAAAGCAATAATATAAATAGTTTGCCCCATTATTATTTTCAGGATTAAGTATTTTAAAGCGTTTATTTAGTTTATTAAAACACGAGAATTATTCGAGGTAAAGTGAATTCCCGTGTAATATGAACAAAGTCTACTCGTACCAATATTGTGATTAAATTACAAAACTGCAATTTTAAGCATTTCGTAAGCAGTTTGCTCGACCATAGTGTCTGAATTTATGCTCTTGTGAAAAAAAATTAATACAATCTTTTCACTGCAAAGAACGTGCAAAATACAAAAAAGATACAAGCTTTCCACCGCATCCAGCGCATAATTTAAGCAGCTTTAAAATGAAACACTATTTATTCTGTTTCAGTGTTACCTCGTATTTATTTCTAGGTACATGATTTTTTGAATGGAGCATCTTGACTGGGTTATTTTTTGCTTCATCAAATGACCTCCAAATTTTCTGCAAAATATGCTTACATATATATATTTAGCAGCAGTGTTGGAGTAGCCCATGAACAAAATAAAGTGAAGTAGAATAAAAAATGTTTTTTTTTTTTAAGGATAAAGTATTTTTTTTAACAATATAGATCTACGTTTAGCCACCCACTCACCTGATGGTAAGCGACGGTGTGGCCGAGGATTTATCACGTTGTCGTTACGTTTGAAGAAATCTATTCAATCTAACCTGAAGATGCCTAGTAAATCTCACGAAACAAGGAGGATGGCAGGGAGATCCATTCTAAGGCAGTGCGTATAACAAAATGACGACCCAAAACGTTGAGTACAAATTTTTGGAATTTACATAAGGAATGTTTTATTTGTGGCAGGTAAAACCTTGAGTGGAGACCGCAGCGTAGCGGACGTCTAGCTAGATTGACTGACGATATCGTGAGAGTCGCGGACATCCAGTGGATGCAGGTGGCAAGTTGTCGTTCAGGGGGATGCCTGTGTTCAGCAGTGGACGTCTTATGGCTGATGATGATGTTGGGGTAATACCTAGTTAATTAAAAAATCCAATAGTATTTAAAGAGGATCAAATACGATTAAACTATTTAAAATTTCGTCAGCCCTTTCTTTCTCATCGCCTGTTATGTACGAGTACGTAGTTAAGTGGCATATGATGGAAAGCTTTCGGCTAGCGATTTCAAAAACCATTAAACTCACCCGCTGTCCTGATTTTTGGCCCATTTAAGCCAACATGTATTTATGAATCTGTATCTTGGAAATTAGGCCTTCCTACCATGTAAATAAAAATAATATTATTAAATCTTGCTATCTTTCAAACTGATACCAGAAGATTGTCATCCAAAAGGAATATTTTTCTTCTGGCCGCAATAAGGCAGTATTCTTATAGCATTGCAATATCACCAGCGATATCAGAATCGATTTCCGCATCGCATTCACTGGCACTACGATTGCACGGTGTAAAACAGTATAGTGGCTTTTATTAACTCGCATTTTTACGATGTACAAATGAGACCACCACACCACACCATTGCCAGTTAATCAACCGCCAAGCAGTAGTGTGCAAACACTACTGTGTTCCGGATTGAAGGGCAATGTTTCCAGCGAAATTACAGGGCACACAGAGATTTGACATCTTGCATCTCGGAGTGACGAGCGCAGTGCATTGCCATACAGGGTTTTGAAATGTTGAAGTTCAAAATTCTGAGTGGCGTTGAGCTGTTATGGGCAAGCGTGAAGAGCCATCAAGCGAGCGACTTCGCTTGTCTCGTCATTCAGTATCATAAAAAAGACGACATTAGCAACAATCTGTCGATAAGCACGTAACGGTGTGATCCAGCAGCCCATTTTGAAAGCCCGTTACCATTCCAGGCAACAGTGTTTACCTAGTCTTAGCACCAAGTGAGTTGTGGTCCAACGTCTAACTTGTTATCTATATAAAAAGCATAGCCATGCAAACTACTCATGTGTGACTCCAAACTAAATAGTATACAGGTCTATTATTCTATCAGTAAATTTATTAATATTAGCAGTACTTGGATAAGTTGTGAATGCAAAGCTGGATAATAAACTATTTCATTTCGTTTCGTTTCATTTCATTATTCTATTGCACATTAAATTTAGTCGATTTCGTTGAAATGCCGAAAACCCGTACGAAACACTTTTTTTTTTAACACGGTCATCTGACCCCAAACTAAGCAAAGCTTGTAATATGGCTGCCAGAGACTGATATACGTACATATATATTTTTAAATACATACTTAAATAGATATTAACACCCAGACATAGAACAAACACAAATGTTCATCACACAAATGTTTGTCCTAGATGGGAATCGAACCCACGCCCCCAAGCACAGAAGTTAGGTTCACTACCAACTGAGCCACCGGGGCAGTAACTTTGATTCCACTTGTATTGTTTGAACTGCTAGTCTGTGGAATACGCTGCCTGAATGGTTGTTTCCCAATAGTTACAATCTAGGTGTTTTAAAATCACGTGTGAATCGGTTTCTTCTAGGCAAAAGTGCTCCATCGTAGACTGCATCATCGCTTAACATCAGGCGAGATGGCGGCCAAACGCAGGCAAATACTTAAAAAAAAGTAGAGGCACTGACTGATACACTTACTGATGCCCATTGCAGACGATGTGCGGTGCTCGCGCGAGTGGTGCTGGCGCGAACACCGCGCGTCATCTGCAACAAGCCACAACAGTTTCTGCTTAGTGCCTGTGGCAGTGGAAGAATCTTAGTAGTCTCGCTCTAAATAAAAGGTGCTGCAGCTCGCTCCAGGTGACGCGCACCACTCACGCGAGTTTTCTGCACATCGTCTGCAATGGGCTTGATATTCAACTGAATGGTCAAACGTCTAGCTTTTCAGCTTCCAACTGACCCGTATTGCTTCAGTCTAATCTAGTGTCAATACTATAGCTATCGGATGCCTAAATTATTTTGCCTCTAAAAAAGAGAAAGATAAAAAGACAAAAACTAATTTAATTTTTGTCCCATCTCTCCAAGTGAGAGCAAATAGTGAGCAGCAACCCCAACATCATTCACTGTCTTTATCAATACGTTGCAACTACGATTGACCAGTAACTTTTGCCTTCACAGCGCTGCCAACAGCGGAAATTTGATTCCTTCGTTTGACATCGAGAATTCTTTTCACATGATTGATTGAGCTCGTGAACCGACAGTGTTGGCTATTGCAAATGACTGGAATGGACTGCGCTTGCAGCGGTTTACTGGGTTAATTTTCGGTAAAAGTTTTATTTGGACCTTATAGTCTGAATAAATTAAGCCATGAAATGAGTGTCATTTTTTGCTAGTAGTAAATTTCATTTGGACTGCTACTGACTTTATATATTGTTTTAAATGGGGCCGACGCACTTTACGCGCAAAAAATTATACTTTGATCGTTCAGACACTGCTTCCGCCAACCGTTTAGTTCCTAGTTTGCCCCAAAGATGGCACTTTAGTCAAAAACAGGACGTTGGCAAATACGCATATATTGATCCACTCTTAATGAGTGTAATTACGTAACTTTTTTAATCCGAAGTAATAATGCATGATATTCGGAGTCCGAATAAAGTTCGCACGAAATTATCACTCCAGGGTCTTGTATAACTTGTGATGAAAACGAGTCCAATTAGTTCGTAAGAATTGAAAAATATCTAAACTTTGCACTCATTGTGCCTCAAAATCAAATTCTAAGAGAATTTTTATTTATTTATTTTACAAGTAAAACTAATATGTTCATATTTCCTTTTTACTTTCGTTGTCGTTTTGAGGTTTTAGCAAAAATATTTATCTTGTATTAAGTTTAATATTTAATTCAATTCTTATTTTATTAGAAAATTTCAAAACAAATTGCAGCCCCGGGAGACTCCGTGCGAGCAGTTATGTGATTTTCTTCGTGGAATAGTTAAGGACTATGCAACTGAAAACCGAACCAGCTTTCGTATGATTTTCGTGTGCTACTAGCAACTTACTAAGTATTTAATGTGATCGGATGACATGTTAAATTATTGGTTTTGATTATATAAGATTGTCCCGATTGAACTATTTTTTACTGAAAAGTTTGTAAGGTTGATTATGACTTTGATCATTACCTATTAAATAACTAAATAACCAAAGATGGTAGTTTTCCCAGCTTTAAAATTAAATAAGAAATGCCTCAAAACTTTTTACATCAAACTAAGCTAACGTTTGACTGCTTGCATACCTGATGAAAAAAGACAATGCGGTCGAAGAGCACGTTTGATGCTTGGTAATAATCTATTAACCATAGATTGAACACTCCAAGATAGTAAAATCAGATAAAGACAAGGTGCTCCATAGTTTTACCGTTCTAATTAAGAAGGTTCACCCCCTTCTACTACAACACAAGTGAGAAAACGGCCAATTACCACCCATAATATATTGTGGACTTTTCTTGGATACGTACCAAACGTTTCCATTCTACGTTTCTAATCCGTACGGCCAAGCATTGGAGTAACCTGCCGGCTTCCTTGTTTCCTGAGAGATATAATTTGGGCTTTTTCAAGGCGAGAGTGAATAGTAGGTATCTTCTAAGTCTGCATGCTTCATCTTCGACCACATCGTCGCTTACCAACAGGCGAGTTGGTGTTCAAAGGCGGACTTACTCGCGATTTAAAACAACAAAAACAAAGAGGAAGCTGATATTCTCAACCAAAATACATGTTGTAGGGCTTAACAAAAGAGTTATGTTTAAAATTATACTATTTTCTTTACCCTAGTACATAAGTTACTATAGGAAAAATACAAAAATGGTGTAGCAATTGAAACTAAACTACGCCGACGATCAAAAGACAAACATACGTCGCGGAAAGTAAAAGGGAAAACACACCAAATGATATGGGGGGAAACGGGAAAACGAAACTCTGTAGTCGCAATAATATAAGGCGTAGGCCTAACCAGTGATCTATCATTTTTATGAGCTACCCATAAAAGCACTAAGCTGGCAAGCCGAGTGTACGTAACAGCCTATATAAAACCGTTCTAGCGCGAAATTCACTGAAGTTTTGTAATATCCACTATAGTGAATGTAGTGGGGCTGAATTTTGCTACACAAAAATGTATTGCTAAATCAATGATATTAAAAACTATGCTTGAAAATATGTAGTCATAATCAGATAATGTTCGAAATAATTTTGAGTGTAGGGTTTAAATATGACCTATCCATATTGTAAGTTATAAGTTTCTATATCTCATAGTTTAGAAATGCAGGGGGGACCAACTTTTTGCCACTTTGCAGAGCCATATTTCGCAAAGGATAGAACTTTATAAAAAAGTGATGTATCAAACCTTACCTTAATTTTAAAAGGCCTTTTCAATGACAACCCATCCACACGACCCACACGCACACGAGTAGGTGCAGTGAAAAAAAAACATCCCCAATTCACATGTACCAGAGCCACCAGCCAGAAGACGTCCACTGCTGAACATAGGCCTCCCCCTTTAACCTCCACACTGAACGAGATCCTGCCATCTGCATCCACTGGATGTCCGCGACTCTCAAAATGTCGTCGGTCCATCCAGTGGGAGGCCTACTTACGCTGCGTCTTCCGGTTCGTGGTCTCCACTCAAGAACCTTTCTTCTCCATCGGTCATCAGTTCTTCGAGCGATGTGGCCTGCCCATTGCCACTTCAGCTTGCAAACTTCGATCGATTACAGGACGAGAGCACGGAACCAATCCAATTGTAGAAAGGCATGAGACAGGGAGATGTTGTCACTCCGAAATTGTTCACTAACGCATTGGAGGACGTTTTCAAGCTCTTGGACTGGAACGGATTCGGCATCAACATGGCGAATACATAATTAACAAAAAATAATTAACAAAGTTCAATTTACAAATGAATCTCCATCATTAATATAATATTCAAACCCATCAGGTACATAAACAGCCAACCAGATATTTGCGAGTCGCATACGGGTTCATTCACCGCAGCGTTCTCATACAAAATGCATTACCACTGACGCGCGCAGATTGCGTTACCTGTACATTGCTCAGTTACATTGTGCATGTGAATTTAGCCTTATTTAGTCGATACGATGTAAAATGAGAACACAGAAAAGAGAAGTAAATAGAACGGAAAGGAAAAGGAAACTGTCACCAGGTATTGTGACAGATTATGTGATTGAACATTCTTATTTATCTCAATGCGTGTCTGCGCAATGTCTTATTTATGCTTAATTATATATTCCACAGACAGGCGTCATTCCTATATAACAAAAGTTTCATGATTTTTTTATTCATCATTTTTCAGGGTTCCTTACCCAAAGGGTGTAAACGGGATCCTATTGGGGTATATCTGTATGTCTGTCCTACCTTTTAAAATTTGTATCTTTATACAGTAATAGATAACCAGTTGACATTTGCACAGAATATGTAATGTTACGGCGGATAAACTAAAAAATAAAACACTAAAAGTAAAAACAAAATAAAATAAAAAAAGGATATTTTTTCACGTATTTTTGTATTTGCTCTAATGTAAAAACGGTAATACGTACAAGCGTTGAACTTGGCATGATTATATATAATAATATAATAATAATATATATATTATATATATATATAAATATTTTGAATAATTTATGTTACTGTGACTTGAATATTTGACATTGTATAAATAGCACTGTATTAATTTTAATTTTACTTAATCTTGTGACATAAATGTAAATGCATGTTCGTTTTTATGTCAATAAATAATTTGAATTTGAATTTGAATTATAGTACACACTCTAAAGTATAACAACAAATATAAATAATGGCCAAGTGTGAGACGTTGACAAACTTATGTTCATCACCGGTTCTCGTACGATCACCGAACTTAAGCAACATTGGGCGCGGTCAAAACTTGCCTGTGCGTTGATGGGATGTTGTCTTTTTGCACTACTTTTTTGTAATCAAGTTATGTGGATGCCCGGAACCCTCAATGCACGAGCCCGTTCCGCACTTGGCTGGTTTTTATATTTTTTTATTAGCTGCCAAAATCGGCTCCTATACTTTGCCCAGGCTACCGCGTTCTTTCTCATATGAAAATGCTTATAACTGCGTTAGTTTAAATTCTTATTTAAAAAAGTTTTTTTTTGTACGGAAAAAAAAAACTTCATCTTCATCTTAGCCAAAGGACGTCGACTGCTGGGCCTCAAAGGGCCGGTTGGATGATGCCTGCACCCAGCGTGTTCCTACGAAATAAAAAAATACGAATTATTAAAATTATTGGAAATAGACTACTATAGTTGTACCAATAACTTTGTATAATATTGTAAATGAGTTTCTCATCTCAAAAATCGTTACAAAATTAATCTTTGCATAGCGCATACTTTGAAGTAAACCTGCTAGCAGCTGAAAAAAAGCGAATCAATCATATTGAAAAAAAATATTCAATCAGCTTCCTATTCCAATCAAAATGCTGGTAATAAACTAAAAAAAAAAACTCATTTAGCTTCCCATTTCAGACTTACCTTTGACCACGGTTACTTTGAGTTTTCTAGAGAGGTATGACTTTTTTTATTGTTAACGAAATAAAATATGTACAATACCGACTGCTTGATGGTGCAACCGGGTTATGAGAAATCTCACCTAGTAGTTTTACGTGGGTGTAATCGCACCCACTAAAATCTAGTAGGTGTCCTGCCATTTTACTTGAAGGCAGTCAGGTAGAATTACATCATCATTAGAATTGATTTGTAAATTTATATTTATTAATAAATGACTTTGACTTTGACTTTAGAGTAATGAACCAGCAGTGCTTTTTAGGGTTCCGTACCCAAAGGTTAAAAACGGGACCCTATTACTAAGTAAGGTATGTACTATAGGTACAAATTAAGTGATGAGACAAAATTGACTTTTATTAATTGGTGAAGGTTTAGAATAAATGTAGCCTGTAATTGTTAAAGTCATAAAATTAAAACATGAAATAAGTCTAGACGTTACCGTACATGGGCTTCGAATAAAAAAACATAACCAAACATCCGTTTGAGTGTGAAAATCAAAAACCTTAAATATCTAATATTTTTGATATCCATTTGAATTATTTTAAACTAACAATAAATTTTCATTTAATCTCTTTTTTCGTTCAAATCGTTATATTCTCTCTAGCACACTTTCAAAAGAAAAATATTTCAAAAATTCCTAACATCGGCGCTAAATGTAATAATGTATTTCAAACTTTGCCAATAACGTTCAATGGAAACTCATATAAAGGGATTTTTACACAAGTAATATTGGTTGCAGAATTGGATTATATCCTTCGCAAACTTTCTGAAACATATTTAAGATGTTCGTGAATAGTTAGACACTTTGAATTTATTCATAGACATCTATTACCGAGTGAAAATTTACTTCTTTTTTGTGGGGTCTTTAAATATCATGCCTGTCAAATAACAAAAGACGACAAACAATAACAAAAAAGTAATGGTGATTTGACTGTTAAGTCAAATGTTCTCCTAGTTTATGTTCATGAATAAGGTATTCCTAAAATAATGATATAAAATATAAAAAAAAAAAAAAAAAAAATTACTAAATAGAAAATTTTACAACACAATGATAAATAAATTGTTAGTGCAGTAAAGTTATAAATTCTATAATAATTTTATTGTAACATGGAAATATTTAAACACAGCTATAGCAAAAACATAAGTATTGTTTTAATTTAATTTATAATTTAATTAAAAGTATTTTGTCATTGCACCTCAGTCAATTTTTTTTTTTACAAAATTTCACCTAGATACTTTTAAATTAACTTCTACAGAGGCTGAAAATTATACCCACATAAAAGGCACTCCCTAAATGCCTTACTCACACTGAAGAAAGAATTCTTTTCAATGCTGCAAAGAGCTCTCTCTGCGACTGTTTTATCTTTTTGTTTACGAGCGTCGGGCATTATGTGTGGCACTTTCGGAAAATTTAAGTCTCGTTTATGCTTATTTTATTTTGTTGGTGAAGTTAGAATACTTCACTAACTTGTAGGTACGGTGTTCTGTCTTAATATAGCGAATAAGCGAGAGAAACATTTTCGGTTAACTTTACCTGTATTGGTGTATTTAAGGCGCTGGGAAAATCGTGTTGCAGTTGTTAATGTAAGCGTGTTGTAAGTGAAAGCGTACTATAAGTGTACACGTGCTGTAAGTGTACACGTGCTGTAAGTGTACACGTGCTGTAAGTGTAAACGTGCTGTAAGTGTACACGCGCCGTAAGTATACAGGTGCTTTAAGTGTACACGTGCTTTAAGTGTACGCGTGCTGTAAGTGTGAGCGTGCTATAGTGAGCATATCAAAATATCTATAAGTCGGAAAATAATTGATTGACTGAACAAAATACAAGCTATTATTATCATTACATAACTTAACATATTTAACCTCTCAGATCAGACAAACAAAGGAGATATGCCTTAGTACAATTATCGTTCTCGTGTACAAATGTTTCATCAACATTTTTCACTGTCGCGGTAAACCGCTTGACGCAAAAACTGTAAGTACGGCAATTTGTAGAATGAGCTACGGCATTTCCGAGTAACTATAATATAAGGTTCTACAAAAGGGCTGTTAATAGAGTCCTAAAGGGTTAGAAAGGTAACTGTGATGCCCCTGATGTTGTAGGTATTCATAGACGACGATGATCGCTTACCATCAGGCGAACCGTGAGCTTATTTGCCACCTATGGCATATATATTTTTTACAATATTTTCACGCACTCTAAGAATACTGCAGTGGCAACAATTAACTAACATGTTTCCAGCGAAATTACAGGGCACACAGAGATTTGACATCTTATATCTCGGGGTGACGAGCGCAGTGCATTGCCATCCAGGGTTTTGAACTAGTGAAGTTCGAAATTCTGGGTGGCGTTGAGCTGTTATGGGTAAGCGTGAAGAGCCATCGGGCGAGCGACTTCGCTCGTCTCGTCACTCTGAATCATAAAAAAAACTAATAGTCCACACGCAAAAAAGAGTTGCAAGGTCTTCTGCAGGATGAGATCAATTAAAGACAATTCTGATTTATGCTATATCTCCCTTGTTTGTCTGTTCTAATGTTAGTCTATCACACAAAATAACAGGTAAATTTACCATAGACTGCTAGTCTGTGGAATGCACTGTCTGAATGGGTGTTCCCCGATAGTTACAATCTAGGTGTCTTCAAATCACGAGTGGATCTGTTTCTTCTATGCAAGCGTGCTCCATCGTAGACAGCATCATCGCTTAACATCAGGCGAGATGGCGGTCAAACGCAGGCCTATTTATAAAAAAAAAAAAAAATGACCTTCGAAATTCTAGAGATAGGCAATCTAAATGTTCAAGCTCACTAGCAATTTTCAGCGTATCCAATATCCTGGCGGCTTTATCACGCTGAATAGTAAGCGCCCTATGACTCAAATTCAAACAGCTCAAATACGTAACCACTGCCGGGGTTAGTATTTATTTGTTACTTGTTATTGGTAATTACTAAAAAAGTACCAATTAAAAATCTTATTATAATTTTGACTAAAAAAATCTTGTTAATCACTGTAAAAAAGTGTTTCCAATCCAATTAAGCGCGATATTTCAAAAGTTACTCGTTATTTTTGTAACTAGTAAATTCTGAAATATTGTTAATTGTTCTGTGTTAGCTAATAGGTCAAATGTTTACCTGCTTGTTTATTTTCTCATGAAATAATGTTTCCTATAAACATCTGACAATTTGACATTTTCTGACATCTGACAAAATTTCCTATAAACATTTGACTGCCTCGGTGGCTCAGTTGGTAGTGATACTACTTTCTGTGCTTGGGGGCGTGGGTTCGATTCCCATCTAGGACAAACATTTGTGTGATGAACATTTGTGTTTGTTCTATGTCTGGGTGTTAATATCTATTTAAGTATGTATTTAAAAATATATATGTATGTATATCAGTCTCTGGCAGCCATATTACAAGCTTTGCTTAGTTTGGGGTCAGATGACCATGTGTGCAATAATGTCCCAGATATTTATATTTACATCTATGTTTTAACAGAAGGCTTGCCAAGGGGTAAATTAACATATATACATATTTAGATAGAATAATAATAGAGCAGTATGGCTTCAGGAACGTTTCCCTTACACACGGTAAGAAGTGACTGTAGAATTTTTCAGATTTCAAAGCAAAACGAAAGCCAGAACTGATCATGCATTCTAACCTTCACGAAGCTTAGAACGCCTCAGGTCGAAGTGCAATATGCTGTAACGATTGTAGCTGCAACGCGATTTGTATGCGGATGATATCAACGTATAAAATATGAGCTGCGCCCCGTGGTTTTACCCGCGTGGTGATGAAAATTAGTGATGATAATGATAATAAAAAGTAGCCTATGTCTTAATCCAGGATATAAGCAATGTATATTCCAAATTTCATCCAAATCCATCCAGCCGTTTCTGCGTGATTGAGTAACAAACATCTATCCATCCATCCATCCTTACATCCATCCATCCATCCAAACTTTCACATATAATGATATTAGTGTGATGAGCTGCGCTTTGGTTCAGTAGCGCTCGTATTGTAGTTTATACAGAATTTTTGTTAATTATTTTCCAATTTCCTGCAGGTAGCTTCTCCACATCATACATAACAACCTTAGTTCATGGATGCGGGATTGAAGCGGAAAGAACGGCACTAGAGAAGAGTAGATTACAGGATGGATGTGAGACTGGAGTAGATAAGGTGGGACATTAATGTATATTTTGACATAAGCAATGTATATTCCAAATTTCATCCAAATCGATCCAGCTGTTTCTGCGTGATTGAGTAACAAACATCCATCCATCCTTACATCCATCCATCCATCATCCATCCATCCATCCAAACTTTCACATATATGTTATAACACAAATTTATGAAAATAATGCTATAAAGCAACATCTATTTTTTTCACGTAGGCCAAAACTTCTCAGCGACATTTTTGTTTATTATTACATAATATAATAAACAAAAAAATATCAGTGGACAAAATATGTCAATTAATGTCAAACAAAAAGTCAACATTGTTTTTAAATTTAGAGTTATAACAAAAAAAAAAGAAAAAAAAATTACAACCGAATTGAAAACCCTCTCCTTTTTTGCAGTCGGTTATTAATTTAATTATATTATTTGGCACATAATTAGGATAAGGTTTTAAACAAAAGTTGGAAAATTCAGCAAAATATGAGAGTGCTTTTTTACAAGGTTTTTGCATGGACTCAAATATATTTATTTAAACTTGGACAAGACAACTATCGGGTCAGCTTGACTAGTAATAAAATAAAGTCCAGATTTTCAGAAAAATACAAAATAAAAATAAGTTTTCATTGATCACGTGACTTGACTGCAAACACTCTACGTAGGTTGAATGTCCTTATGACGTCACAGGAAAGTAAATAGAGGCAACAATTGTATGGCGAGAATACTGAAGTGAGAAATTTTTCGTTTAGATTTTCTGAGGGCGAGAAGAATTCGTTTGCTTGTGTGACGTCACTAATGTTACGTGGCCCCATAAATGTCAAATGTAAAACACAAATACTGAAAATTATGAGGATTAAATCACAAGATTGCTTTATTTTAATATAATAAACAATTTATGATGGTTTCGTAAAATCAGTCAAATACCCTATTACCTATTTCCCCATTAGTTTATTAACCTTTTTATTGTTGGTTTTATTTACGTTAAAGTTTATATACAGACTCGCGGACAAAAAAAAACATTGAAATTCAAACTATTTGACAGCTCCGTTAGCTTAGTTGGTACTGAACCTGCCTTCTCAGCTTAGGGGCGTGGGTTCGATTCCCACCTAAGACAAACATTTGTGTGATGAACATTTGTGTTTGTTCTATGTCTGGGTGTTAATATCTATTTAAGTATGTATTTGAAAATATATATGTATGTATATCAGTCTCTGGCAGCCATACCAAGCTTTTCTTAGTTTGGGGTCAGATGACCGTGTTTGCAATAAATGTCCCAGATATTATTATTTATTTATTTTCAAATTCTCGTCTCAAAACAAGACATTTTATCCCAAAGTTGGTACATTCACGTCATAAACTTGGGTCTAGCTCTATCGGAGCTCTTTCATTAAATATGTAAAGGGGAAAAGTATGAATAGTACTGAAGCTTGCTTGCTCCATTTGCTCCGTAACCGCGAATATATATTTTATCTCTAGAGCATGTTCTATTTTACGAACTGATACGTACTTACTTAGTTTCTGCGTCTTTGTGCCTTTTTATATTATACTAGTGCTGTTGTCGCCGACATCGTACGCGTAGATTTTCATAATTATACACTTTCAACCCTTTTTTCCTCCCTTAATCCGGCCCTTGCGCAAAATATCATAGCCTATACTTCAATCTGGTTGTAGCTAAGCATATTTGTGAAAACCGCTTTTAATTCCTTCCAGTGGTTTAGGAGATGTGCGTGGACAAACAAACAGACAATAATTATAAAAACTGTCTTAAGGTCATAGCACACATATCAACTCGGAAAGGGATCGTAACCGTATCAACTCGAGCCGTTCAGTATTCTTTGTATGTAACTCTCTATAGCACACTTATCGGAATCGTAACGTAAACGACTCGTCTTGGGACAAGCTCACAAGCTCACGTCAACCAGCGGTCTCCGCGCTTACGGCTCGTCGTCCACGCGTTACGGCTCGTCGTCCACGCGCTTACGCCTCTCCGTGCCGCGCTTGCGTCTCGTCGTCCATAGCCCAGTCATATTAGGGGTCAACCTCGGAATGAAAGATAATAAGCTGAAAATTGGTATAAACGTTTGTTTTGTCGTTCTAAATATTGTCTCAAAAGCCACCATCGTCAAAAGTCGAAAGTCGTAGACCGCATCGCTCTTAACATCAGGTGAGTTGGCGGTCAAACGCAAGCTTATTACAGAATTTAAAAAAAAAACATTCCTATCGTGTCTGCGTTTTACGATATTCAAGGTCAAAGGTCATCAAAATCGGTTTTTTGCGAATATTTCGGTTCCTATTGCTCAAATGAGATTTAAATTTATACAAAAGTTGTAGAGTATAAAATTCTCTACAACTTTTGACAATATTTTTTTTCGATACAACCAACCATTTTTGAGGTAGAGCGCGAAGAGTGCGCAGCGTATAGTCATATATGGGCTTATGCAAGGTCAAGCGTGAGTTACGGTTATCAATCCCACAGACATTTTCTCTATTAAATGTCTGTGATCAATCCGTTGTATAAAGTCAATTACTTACTAAAAAATATAATTATTAAACAATGCCCATTAACGTGTTCAGCTACTTATTTTATGACATTATGTATATATATATTATATCTCGCAATTACAGATATATTTATCTCTACGTTTTAATTATTATGTATAGATAAATTATCAACATTCATTTTCCTTTTTATTCCAAAAATACATACCTAGGTAGTGCTATTTACCTAATTTAATAATTCTCGCAATTTATAAAACTGAAAAACACGCTCCCAATCCCTAATCCTGATGAATCTGGTAAGGATAATGGGACAAACTATTTAAATTATTGCATCGTCATTGGTCCCTGATAAGTGTGCAAAATTTCAATTTAATTTGACGTTTTGAAGTAGTTGAAAATTAAGTTCAACGATTCCGTTACATACATACGTACCAAGCTAATAAAAACGTTTTAAAATCAGGTCAAAATAATTGTAAGTAGTCAAATAGATTTTCATCTAATAACATTTAGCAATTATGTCAAAACCATTTATATCATATATATATATAACGAGGGCGGATGGCCGTGCCTCGCTATTAGATGGGTCGGTCATGGCAGAGGATCCGAATTAAAACGTCGAGCAGTTAGTTTTAATGTTCTATTAGCTCAAACAATTGAATCGTTCACAAAATAATACTGGATGGCACTGATATAGCCGGATTACTCAACGGAAACGTGGCGAGTTTGATACCACGAGGCAACAACCGTCCCTGTTCGTGTCCGTAGATCTGTGCCGGCGGGCTACCACGCCTTTTTCTCTAAATGTCATACGTCAGCAATGTCAGACGTCACAAATGTCAAACACCGAATGTGTTGCCATCGTAGTATCGACCTCACCCAAGTATACCACTTGACGTTTCCCGCAATTCCACCGATAGATACCGCCACTATGCTGACGCTGCGACATATATATATATATAAGGTCAGGGAAAAAGTTTCTTCGTATTTTATAAACAAATTCAAGACATATTTTTTTCAAGTTTAATTACATTTAATTATAATATATATGTACCATTTTGTTCGATAACTTGTTGCCATCTTTTAGGTAGTGACATGACCCCGTTGCTGTAGAAATTTTGGGAATTCTGATCAATAAAATGCAACAAGTAGTTTTGACAGTCCTCTCTGGATGTTAATCTAACACTACCCAAAGAATTCTGAAGAGATCGAAACAGGTGGAAATCTGAGGGTGCAAGGTCAGGGCTATGTGGTGGATGCATTAACACTTCCTAACCAAGCTCTCTAAATTTTTGCTGAGTGGCCAAAGATGTGTGCGGTCTGGCGTTATCATGATGAAAGACCACACTCTTTCTGTTGATCAATTCCGGCCGTTTTTCTCAATTTTGTTGTTTGAGTCTCATCTGCTGTTGGCAGTAGAGATCCGAATCGATGGTTTTGCCCGGCGATAAAAGCTCATCATGAACGATGCCCTGCCAATCCCACCATACACACAGCATCACCTTATTACGTGTTAATCCGGGTTTCGTTTCAGTCTGTGGTGCTTCACTGCCATTTGACCATGATCGTTTGCGCACATTCTTGTCGTAGGTGATCCATTTTCCATCACCAGTGATCAATCTTTTCAAAAACGGTTCGGTTTCGTTACGTTTCAATAGAGAATCGCAAATGAGTACACGATTCATTTGGTTTCTTTCAGTCAGCTCGTGTGGCACCCAAATATCGAGTTTTTTGTATACCCAGTTTTTTTCAAATGGGACAAAACTGTTTTGTGGTCAATCCCCAGTTCTTCAGCTACGTCGTAACTACTAATATGCCGATCTTGGTCCACTTTTTCAGAAATGGCATCGACTTTATCCTTAACAGGGCGACCAGAGCGAGCTGCATCTTTGACATCAAAATTCCCGAACTGAAAACGCTTGAACCAACATTGTGCTACTCTTGATGACACTGCATTAGGTCCATAAATGTCACAAATTTTATTCGCGGCTTGTGTCGCATTTTTCAGTTTTTTGTAATAAAATTTCACAATATATCGAATTTCTTCGTTAGATTCACTCATTTTATCGAACAAAAAAACAATTGAAAAACGGCGGGAAATTGCTTTTTACTTTTTGTATTCCTTTTTTAAAATGTCATATTTTTAATGGTATCAAAACCAGCCAGATACAAACAGTACAACCGATGAGATTTTTACTACAACTTTATACATACAAAATACGAAAAGACTTTTTCCCCGACCTATTATATAACCATTTATAGTCAGAAAACAGTTTTTGTCATTGTTTTAGTTTGATATGATTCAATGTTTGAAAATCAACATGAATGTTAAATATAAATGTTTTAAGCCCGATAATTTGTTTGCCACCTACGGTATAAATAAATATAAAAAAGTAATTTTATTAAATTTACTCCATAGAAACTACTTTCCGAGTAAAAGAGTGATATAAGAATAGATACGACAATTTTGGTAATTCCCCTTAACTGTTTTGTACACTTTCAAACCCACGTTTAAAACGGAAATAGAAGCACTCAGTTTCTACCTTAAATCAATAACAACAAAAAGAAATTAACGATCCAAGTCAGTGTAACAAAATGAGAGCTTTCGAATCCCTTTTAATTTTGTCAAATATTTCGTAAGAAGAGCACTGTAATCTTTAATGGAGACAATGTCTTGTCCCGAATGGTTGCCGTAACTTCTAACAAACTTTGACTTTCTCGGAGGTACAGAAGTTAGAAAGCAATCGGTTCAATGAGTTCGTGTATTACTTTTGGGTTGGTTTAATTTTCTTGTTCGGGGAGTGCGTTATCAAGCGTTCTATTGGCGATGTTTGAACGAGCTTGACACTTTTTATTGTCTTAAATTTCAAACGTTAGTATAAAATCGTTATATTTTAATAGTTTTTAGCTAACATTTGTTTAATTTAGCTAAAGTTCGTTGTCGGATACGTTGCGCAGGAGCTTTCGTAAGAACTAATAATAGTCAGTTTTAGCATGGAACCTCTTATGCTGGAGGCATTAAAAAAACAGTAACAGACAGGCAAAATTAATAATTTTAACAGAACATACATACATACGCACATCGCCTTTTTATATAATTATATAGATAGATAGATTGTCGCCTTAGTAATGAAAATTAATTATAGACGGAGTTAGCGGATGTGTTAATACACTCTGAACGTGCTAAGTTATAAAATTAAATATTAATACTACTAATATTATACCTTACAACCCTTGGCTACTAATCTACTATTAGGTAACAGGGTAACAGTTTATTAATATTTCGCTTACGTTCATAAGACTCGAAAGATTGACGTGCGAGCATTGCTTTTTCACAACAAGATTAATGGTCTCTTTCCAGCGTCAGCGCCGTATTGAGAAACATTTTCAAGGAAATCAATCTATTTCAGAGTAATGCAAAAATGGAAATCATCGGTTCTATGTGTGATGGATGAGTAAGCACGTTTTAAGCGTGTTAAATCTGATGTCAAAATGGAAAGGGAAGCTTTCAAACAAATCAGTTACTCGTAATTTCAAGATGGCGGCTAGTCGTTGTTTGAAACAGTTGATATAGGTATGTGTCAAAAATGCGATGCGAATCGCTGTATTATAAAAAAAGCACCGCATTTAAAGCTAGTTTAAAAATAAATAAAAAAAAGTTATTTTGTTTTTCCTTCCCAGCGGCTTCTCAAGTACCACGCATTTGCCCAAGTTTGGCGCTAATCTAAAAACGTGACTGATTGCAAACATAACATACTACTTATTATAACCAAAAATATTTTTGAGTTTGTATGTAAATAAACAATTTAGTTGCGTTTTTAGTAAGTACAAAAGTTTATTTTTATACCATAGGTGGCAAACAAGCAGACGGGCCGCCTGATGGTAAATGATTACCGTCGCCTATGTATACCTGCAACACCAAAACTTAGAGACGACTTATTTGAATTTTTAATTTGATGTGAATATTAAATATGTTTTATCTGAACTAAAATTAAAGTATTGAGATTTCAATTGTTTGACTTCCAATGGCTAATAACATTATTATTTTGCGAGGGACTATTAAAAAAAACTATACATAATCTGGACCATTTTTGCACATTTTATTTTGCATTTTTTGAAGTGAAACTTCTTTAGGCGCGTTCAGTACTTTTAGGTGACCGAAAATCATGGAACTCGCGCACCACATCGTCACCGAACGCTGTACCGTGTAGTTTAAAACAGCGCCATCTCTTGAAGAATAGGTGAATTACTCCTTAGGTTTTCATTTCTGACGTGCAGTCCTATGACTGACTTTTTTTGGTATAAACTCACACTAAACTCTCCCCAAGTATATAGGTATTATTAAGCTAAAAGGATCAATAAAGTTACTTGAGAAGCTAAAACCGCTTGCGTTGATACGCTATAATCCATCAAGACGGATGTAACACTAATGGCTGTTCATTTACCACTAGCTCGAAGGCAAATTTACTGCATCGAAACTAAACTCGCGTTCTACAGGGAATTAATAATGTCATCTAACTCGTTCAAATTGGTTCTGATGGAGTGTTTATTAAGATATCTTTATTTTATCTGACTTTGGGAGAGAGATTCTCAATTCAGGTAGTTTTTTTTTTATGATACCCACTCGTCACCCAGTGACGAGACGAGCGAAGTCGCTCGCCTGATGGCTCTTCACGCTTGCCCATAACAGCTTAACGCCACTCAGAATTTTGAACTTCAACAGTTCAAAACCCTGGATGGCAATGCACTGCGCTCGTCACCCCGAGATAAGATAAGATACACATAACATGTCAAATCTCTGTGTGCCCTGTATTTTCGCTTGAAACATTGCCCTTCAATCCGGAACACAGTAGTGTTGGCACACTACTGCTTGGCGGTTGAATAATTGGCAAAGGTACTTCCCCAGGCAGACCCCTGCAAAAGATTCCTACCATTACAGTATAAAGTAGTTTGTAAACCAAGACAGAAGACAGACAAAAATTAAAAAAAAATACAGTTTTTGCTTCAGTATCGATTATAGAGTGCCGTCCAAAAAAATTAGGTTTAATGTACATAATTGGAACTGTTACATTTTTATTACAAGATTCTTACGAACAAATTGGACTAGTTTTCATCACAGGTTAGACAGTAAACCCTGGAGTGATCATATCATGCAAATTTGATTCGGACTCCATATTTCATGCATTACTTACCTAGGACGAAAAAAGTCACGTAATTACTCACAAGGGTACACATACTTAGAGTGCAGCAATGTGTGCGTATTCTCCAACGTCATATTTGTCACTAGTATCATCTTTGGGGCAAACTATGAAACCAATGTTAACGGCAGTGGTGTCTGACTGACCGAAGTATCATTTTATTTGCACGTGCATGCGTTGACTCCATGAGGGTAAGCGGGTAGGCGGCCCCATATTAAGGGTTGAGTGGTCTTAAAACTCTGATATCAAGACTCTCGAGAACATTAGGTAGTACTCAACATCAAGTATTAAATCTATTATAAACTTACTTTTGCTCAGTTCTATGCAACTCGAGGTAACCCATCCATAGACTGCCCGTGTTATATTTTTTTTATTTAACATATTATGTTGGCTTGTGGCCTCTACAGCTGGACCGGATTAGTTGGCAAAAGCAGTTGGCCGTGTCGTCACCAGAAAAAATTTCAACACAAAAAAACTGTGGTGTCATGCTTTGCTTAGGATCTTTTACAGCAGCTCGGCTAAGAATGTACTTTTACTTACTTGCCATCTCTATTATTGAAACCCCCACTCTCAATAAAACATTATTTGCAAGTTCCTAATAAATCCCTGAAAAGGTAAATTGGTAATTTCATTTAAATTTCATCGAGGGCGCGCTTATCGTACTATATTAAAATACCATATTTCGTTCTCGATTCCAATAAGACATCTTTTTTCAGATGTCAGGAAAGCCTTAGCCTCGCCCTTGACTCAGAACAGAACCTATTGTGTGTTCGATTTATTTAATATTACATTATCTCGATAAAAGAAAGAAACTAAATTTCTTTACATTACGAGGGTGGTTTGCAGCACCAGCGAAGCGTGGTAAACCCTTGTTTAAAATCTGTAGTTTCCCCAACTAATGTATATAATAAATAGTACTTTTTACCATAACTAACTAACACACGCAGAAATATTAAAAAAAAAAAAAAGTTTTACCATATTTTAAACACAATCATAACCTCCTTAGCATTTGTACAGCAATAGACGTTTACTGGCTGATGATGTCATAACCTCCTTAGATGAAACATAATTTAAAAATGTAATAAGGTTGGTATAGTAAGAGTTTCTACTTATTTTCAGCTCTGCACTTTAGATTAAAATTTATTGTAACTGATTCGATGACACCAGTAGCTTGCCTTAAACGGGCGTTACCGTTGGAATTGCTTGCCTTGGCCAGAAAAAAAAGATTCCTTTTTAAGGTTCTGTGGCCCGAAATTTGTTCTGTCCGTCCGTCTGTCCGTCCATCTGTCCTAATTTTTAGAAACTCTAACTTCTATAATTATTAAGATAAATGCATGAAAATTTGCATAATGACAGTTATATTATAGATCTCAGTTTTAAAAGTATGAAAAATATAATATTTCATTTTAGGGGTAGCTCTGGTACATGTGAAATGGGGATGAAAATATATTTTTCACTTCACCTACTCGTGTGGGATATCGTTGAAAAGGTCTTTTAAAATGAAGGTTAGGTTTTATACATCACTTTTTTATAAAGTCTATACTGTGCGAAATATGGCCCGCCAAAGTGGCAAAAAGTTGCCCCCCCCTGCATGCCCCTTACAAGCTTGTTACAAGCAAACGCTCCCGGTGAGTGACCGCTTTCATTCGAATACGCAATTAATAAGTAATTTGAGAGTCGCATGTTGAAACACGATAAGTTAATTCATTTAATCTTTATTCTAATGTAAAACTGAAAACAATTCCCTACGAAAGTTAATGTAAGCTGAAGTTAATTTACGATCGTTCTTTCAAATTAGAATATTACTCTAGATTGGACTAAATTTTCCAAAGATAAGCTAATTTTCGTAAGCCTAATTACCTGAAATACTTGACAATTACCTGCTAGAATTATTGGAATTCCAAAGTATATAAATAGGTATTTAAATGTATCTGATTAGATTTTTAAATTAATATTGTCCTCTCAGTTTCATCCACTGTTTTTTTACCGTATTTTCTTATGGATATAAAAAAGGGATATTTTTGCACACACGGTCACCTGACCCCAAACTAAGCAAAGCTTGTAATATGACTGCCCGAGACTGATATACGTACATATCTACATCTACACTAATATTATAAAGAGGAAAGATTTGTACCTATTTTTGTATGTTTGTATGTTTGTAATGAATAGGCTCCGAAACTACTGAACCGATTTGAAAAATTCTTTCACTGTTGGGAAGCTACACTATCCCCGGGTGACATAGGCTATATTATATTTTACTAACTGAATGTAACTGAATAAAGTACAATTTATAAATAATACACTAATTAATTTGTACTTAGTGCACTAATTTTAACACACCAAAGTGTGTTTGTTTTTGTTAATTTGTTTGGCTGGACATGATTTTTGCATGGATATTCCTAGTTGAAAGGCCAAAGTAACATTATGATACTTTTTATCAGGGAAAATGTAATAAGGATGGTGATGTTATAAGGAGTAATCCACGCGTGTGAAACCGTGGGATGCAGCTAGTTACTTATATAACTTAACGTTTTCTGTCTATTTTAAAAATGCTTAGCGAAATAATGTAAATTTCACTATTAATGGTAGATTTGAAATCAATTTCTGTCTTCGAAAATTCACGACCACAATCCCAGGACATTAGGTGAAAAGTCGATAACTCGGAGGTAATTCAATTCAACTTATCGAAATCGTAACCCACCTCTATAACTCCAGCGCACACGCCCATTCCATGTTAAGGCACCCTGTAATGGACGTAACTTGACCCAATAAAACCACAAACTGATAACCGACTTTAAAAAACCTGACTTTGAATTCGACCCTAATTTCAACATTATAAGAACGAAATTGAAAACCGCCGAATAATATTTGAATAAAATTTCAAAAGCCAACCCACTGTAAAATTATGCTCGTTCCTACTTTATTAAGGCCGGGTATGATAAAGCTTTATGAAATTTAAATTCATGTATCGTTCGATTAAATGCACAAATTTCATAAATAGTAGATACATTCAGTGAGTGCGTTTGGTTTAAATGATAATTGCAATGCAGGATAATTGTTAAGCGGTGTTTCAACTTTTCAGATATGAGAGTGGAAAGCTGAGGGTGATTAATCGATACCTACAAAAGCGATTTTTCAAAACAACTCGCTGTTTAATACTTTTGCCTAGGGAGACTAGATTTAAGAAAAGGTCCCCTCGACTTTTCCAATTTTAGTGGTTTTGGGCTAACAAGTTCATGTCTCTGTTACAGGTGCCAAGTTCATCGTGCCATCTCTTGGAGGATTGCCAAGGGAGTGCTAATAACATCTTAAAAATAATATGAAATTGTTACTTAAGTCAAAATCTTTTTAGTTTTTTTTTAATGATACTGAGTGACGAGACGAGCGAAGTCGCTCGCCTGATGGCTCTTCACGCTTGCCCATAACAGCTCTACGCCACTCAGAATTTTGAACTTCAACAGTTCAAAACCCTGGATGGCAATGCACTGCGCTCGTCACCCCGGGATATAAGATGTCAAATCTCTGTGTGCCCTGTAATTTCGCTGGAAATATTGCCCTTCAATCCGGAACACAGTAGTGTTTGCACACTACTGCTTGGCGGTTGAATAACTGGCAAAGGTGTGGTACTTCCCCAGGCTGACCCTGCAAAAAGAGTCCTACCACTACAAGACTACCACTTCAGGTTAGATTGATATCGATTTTAAAGGTCTTTGAAGACATTTCACACAACTAAACTAATAAATGTAAATAACTAGTTAGAAATAACTTGCTAAGAGCGAGTTGAAACATGCATGTGGTAGGGTTCCGTAACCAAAGCTATATAATTGTAGTCATAGTTCAGAAATTGATAGTTATAGAAAAATTCGAACGAACGAAGCTCTGTGGACTTCAGAGATGTATCATCCCGGCATAGCATATACTTTTTATGGTTCAGCAAAGTTTCATGTACTTATCGTAATAATTATAGAAGTTAGAAGGTTCTAAAAAATTCGGACGGACGGACAGACAGACAGACAGACATACGGACGGAACGAATTTATAAGAGTTTCTTGTCAGGCTACAGAACCCTAATAGCAAATTTTAGTTGCGCAATAAACCATTTTAATTTGACTCGTTACAAGTTAGTAACAAGAATTACTTTTAAACTTTTTCATTCGATTTTTATTATTCTTATCAACGTCAACTTCTGATCTTTGAGTAATTGAGATATATTTTCGAACTTTTTTGGCTGAAAAGTTTTGAATGGTTGTGAAAGAATGTAGTCACGAGTTATTGCGAAGTGGTTCATAATCAGTTTTTTTTTCTGTTTCTTTTTATGCCAGTGGCAAACAAGCATACGGACCGCCTCATGGTAAGCGATCACCGCTTATGGACAGGGGTATCACAGATAGTCGGCCTTAAAAAATTCTAATAATTTATCTTGTGATGAAGAACCCCAATATATTTTTTATTGAAAATGTTAAGTTATATTAAAAATGTCCGTTTAAATTTACTTTTTCTAATAAAACGAATTCACTTATAAAAGCAAATCCATCACTTAAAAAAAAAAACTTAACTCAGAACTTTCATCAAAATCGATCCACGCACCTGTTAAGTTCCTTTTTAGAATATAAAGAAAACACTCAGAACAGACCCGATAGCACACTCAAGAAAATGTGGGATATCTTGAGAGCTTCCTATCGGAACATGGAAGCTTTTAGTCTGAGAGCCATCTGTCTTCTGGCTTTAAGAGCTTTTACTTTTCAGTTCGAAGGAAACATCTAGTTAAAATTAAATGAAATTACGTATTTTTATTGAAAAGTGTTTGTCTTTTAATTTATATAGAATATGAGTAATATATACCAAAACGAAGTTGAAATGGCTATGGGCAGGCCACATCGCTCGAAAAGCTGATAACCAATGGGGAAGAAAAGTTCTTGAGTGGAGATCGCGGACCCGAAAGACGCTGCGTAGGTAGGCCTCCCACTAGATGGACTGAAGGCATTGTGAGAGTCGCGGGAATTCAGTGGATGCAGATGGCAGGATGTCGTTCAGTGTGGAGGTTAAAGGGGGGGAGGGCTATGTTCAGCAGTGGACGTCTTCTGGCTGATGATGTTGATACCAAAACGGTGTTAATTATTTTAAATGTCACGATTTTAAAGATATGCAATAATCCAACGATTATGTACATGATCAAGGAAGTGAATTCAGCCTCAAACACATACATTATACTACACACACACATCACATCATCAGCCAATTAACGTCCACTGTTGGACAAGGCCTCCCTCATAGAGAGGGGTGTTGCCATAATCCCCACGCTTGGCAGGCGGCTTGGGGATCGCAGTACGTTCACCGTGTACTATTATGACGCTGCTGCCCATCCTCCGGTGGTTCTGGTCGCAGTTTTAGGACATACCCGGGTCCACCACACATTACACTACACTAACACAGAATTACACTACACTAGCCTTAAATATGTTTCAGTGGTAATCAGTTTCTTAATATTTCAAATACTTTGTCAGATTAAGTTGTAAATCATGTTCTACTTATAAAGAATACATAGAATATAATATATTTTCTTTATTAAAGACAATAAGTAAAGAGTTACTGACGTTTTAGTCATTTATCAGCTAGAAGCTCACGATAGATAAAAAAACAGGAGTTTCTTATTTAAGTAGAAATTCTTATGACAAAAAAACACTACGTTTTTTGTTGTTGTATGATGACGGAGCCTTGGCATCATTTTTGCTACGATGTAGTATATTTGTAATGTGTAGGACTTTACAACACATTTTATTAAGAACTAAACCTCTCATTCATAATGTGAGGTTTCTTATGATTGTATAGGCCATGCATTTGGTAATTTCTAAAATTACTAAATGCATGTAATTATTTAGTAATTTTTAGTAATTTATAAAAGAAAATTAACAATTTCGATAACTGCTTCTTCATGTTCATGGAAAAATATTTCAACACCCAAAGAGGCAGTCGCCAATTCAAAAAAGTGGCAATAATATGCAACAATAAAACACTACTTAACATAAACATTTTATTAATAAATAATATAGGTAGTCCAAGCCGAGGCTCGTACCTCCGAGGTGCCCTTGCGCTTGTCGCCCAAAATCTAAACCATGTTGGCCCAACGCCCTCTGCGTTCACCAACTAGTCCGGTCAAGCTGTAGAGGCCGCAAGGCCAACAGCAATAAGTCACATTAGAAAAAAAAAAAAGAATTAACATTATAAATTAACTTTATAAATTAACACCTCATTTAAATAGAACATTGTCTCCCTAAGAAGAGTTCTCAAGAATGCCTCCAATCTGTGTGAGTGCTGAGGCGAGGCCATATTGACTTCAATGACTGGCTTTAAAGTTTTGAATTTCAATGCGCCAGAGAATTCAAGCCAATTTAGTAATGGCAATATTTGAGAACATAACTTTGTGTTGGCTGTCAAAGATAGCGATAAAGAAAACAATAAATTATTCTCTGGGGAGTGCGTTTTTGCGAAATTTTGCTTTGTTTTGCGCAAATTGGAATACAATGTTTCTGTTTTGAAGAAATTTCTTGGCTATGGAGTTACTAAAAGAGAGTGACCCGAAAGAAGGGTACGTAATCAAATATGATTCCCTAAAATATGTATGTTAAGTACAGAACCTGAACTATTAAATAACCATCAGGCTAATGTCAAAACATTACGTTCTGATTATGGGCATAAATATATTCAAAGTTTCATACGAAATCATGAACTTAACAAGATCTGATGAATAACGAAATGTTAAGTAAGCTTATGGAAGGGTACTACAATAAGTCAATACTATAATCATATATTGCACATTATGAAATTCACATACTAATATCGGTAAAAAAAATAATCACATTAGTACCCTAATTGAGTGTGGCTTCAAAATGCGAACCGGATTGATTTATTCCATAATAGATTTTGTATTCTAAATACTTGTTTCGGCTATAGTACATTTTGCGAGCAGCATGTCTAGTCACCTATACAAAGTCAGTACTAACATCTATACTCTACATAACCATTTCGAAATAAACATTCTTTTAAACCCTAAACAGGCGCGTAGAAAGCAGACGCCCGAATAACCGTGCATATCACCATTTCCCTCACGACTCCATTACCGATTCAACTGAGGTGCCGACTTAAGTACCTCACAGTGAGACTTCGCCACTTGATCCTCAGTTAAAGTTCACGGTGACATGGGACGCCGCTGGTTTTATTTTGGAATGTCTGTGTTTAGTGCAAGTATGGGTGGAATCACAAAACTGGTATAAATAATATATCCCGATTTTAGTAAGATGTCGTGAGTTGGAATCAAAGAAGTCAATTACGAGTAAAATTAAGAGACTACATAATTCTCGCAGTTTAAAAAACTAAGAAACACGCTTTAAAATCGCTAATCCTTAAGGTCCTGGTAAGGATAATGGGACAAACTATACAAACTATTGCATTGTCATCGGTTCTTAATAAGTGTGCAAAGTTTCAAATCGCGTCGTTTTAAATGAGGTGAAAATCACGTTTACAGTTTCCGTTTCCGGAACCATACCAAGCTAATAAAATCGTGTTAAAAATAATGTCCAGCAGTCAGTGGACGTCCTATGGCTGAAATTATGATAATGATTAAAATTATACTTATGTACAATTTTCGACAGTACTCTTATTACGGTAATTCTTGGCAATAATTAAAATTGATTAAATGAAATATAATTAAATAATAATAAATATCTGGAACATTATTGCACACATGGTCATCTGACCCCAAACTAAGCAAAGCTTGTAATACGGCAGCCAGAGACTGATATACATACATATATATTTTTAAATACATACTTAAATAGATATTAACACCCAGACATAGAACAAACACAAATGTTCATCACACAAATGTTTGTCCTAGATGGGAATCGAACCCACGCCCCCAAGCACAGGAAGTAGGTTCACTACCAACTGAGCCACCGGGGCAGCCATAAATATAAGGGACATTATTGCACACATGGTCATCTGACACCAAACTAAGCGAAGCTTGTAATAATTATGGCTGCCAGAGACTGATATACATACACATATATTTTTCAATTGATACCCAGACATAGAAAAAATACAAATGTTCATCACACAAATGTTTGTCCTAGGTGGGAATCGAAGCCAAGCCCCTAAGCGCAGAAGGCAGGTACACTACCAATTGAGCTAACGGGGCTATCGAGTAAACGAAAGACGCTTACAAAAATAAAATAAACATTCCTATCTTTAACTTAGATCAAACTTTTCACACTAGTTCCACTCGTTGTCTGAAAAAGGACGAACGATGAAAAAGGTCGTTCGGATCGAAGTTAACAAGTTGCCGTGATGGACAAATTTTTTAAGTGATTGATTGATTTTCCTTACAAGGGTTGGAATGTAAGGGTCCGGATATTGACAAAATTATTTGCGAGCTGTTTTTCGCTCACTTTTCCGAGACGTGTTTACTTTTTAAGACCATCGATCTTGTTATCTTGATTTGGGTTTTGTAGTACATTTCTTTTACGGTGAAACATTGTACTTCGGGGATGCAAAGCAGTGCTATTTTATATTTCTGATTCATTATAAAATAATGTATTCCTGGAGTTTTGGAATATTTAGGTGAGGTTAGGTTTTTTTTGTTTGTTGTTCCGTCTATACTTTCTCCGACACATGCCGGAGACATTGTTAGACCAAACATATTGCATAGCAGCTTACTCTTTTTTTAATAATTCTCGTTGATTTTCTCCTTAAACTATTATAATTTGAATAACACATATTTAATTATATTATACAAACACATACCTACATACATATACCATATATTATACAAGTATATATAATTAATAGATATATTGCAGTAAGACGTATTTTTTTGTAGTTATTATGAATGTGTCGAAGCGTCGGAAGCTGACCCGCATCAGACATCATGGTTCTACAGCATGAGTATAAGGCGAGCCGCGTGGAGAATGATACAGCTTTTATTTTGTAACACTATGATTATACATTAAAAAAAACAACTTAAAATGCCTTTACACATTTCTGTTCATTACCAAGTTAAGCAACGTAATTTGGTTACTTGGATGACCTCATCATTTCCTTCACCAAATCGAAATTACATATTTTACTAATTTTGAAGTCGGGTTTTCAAATTGATAATTATTGTATTTTGTGGTGGTACCGAACTCTCAGTGCGCGATTCCGAATCGCTTTTGGCCTGTTTTTACAAGCAACAGCTACAAGTCATGCATGTAATGAATTGTAGAAAGTTTTTCATCTAAACTCCGCTTGGAACTTCCCACTCATGCGGGTAGCAACTCACAACGAAAACCGTAACTTAACAAAATCGTACACCGTAAAATTGTGTTTTATATCTCGCTTCCGAATAGTACGGGCGAGTTGGCCCGAATCTGCGCAATAAACGATATATCATACTGTTTTGACAAACTGCATTGTGTTTTTGTCTCGGCAACGTGGTTCGTTAACCCTCAATGTGGAGTGCAACGTGGATACGACCACAACTGCACAACACATAACCAACTTTACTGTAGAGTTAAATCAGTGAGCCACTGTCGTATATTCTCCACAAAACTCTGCTAGAACATTTTAATGTCCTTATTTCGCCACCGCGACAAATAAATTTGTTGCACTGAAAACTCTGAAGTACATTGCCAAAGTTATTTTGAATTAAACCTTATGTTTAGAATTTCATTACTCATGTCATGTCATGTTATTTTGTCAGTGTCTAATTTCAGACTTAAATAAATCGTTATTAAAAGCCGTATTACAAATGCATCGTAAAATTTTGGGTATCTGGATTTTCGGACATATAACGAAAAAATAAAGCTGTCAAGACGAATATAAAACAAGTAAACCATAAATTAAAATTGTTTATTTTATGTCAGTAATTTAAAAAAGTCCACTTTAAAGTTTTCCTAGAGTTTTACGAAAAACTACTTTTGTAAATTGGAGGTAATATAGTCAATATGATGAATTTATGAAAAAAATTAAGTAATTTTCACAAAATTAATTCCGCTGTAGGTTGTCAGCAAGGCGATCCTCTCGGCCCAGCAGTGTTTAGCCTTGCCATCTATCCCATCTTCGAACGTCTACAATCTAAACTAAATGTTTGGTATTTGGACGATGGTACTTTGGGCGGTGACGCAAATACACTATATGACAACCTCGCCTTTTTGATATCTGAATTTCGCATTATTGGCTTAGAACTAAATTTTTCATAATGCGAACTTTTTATTTCAGATTCATACCCAGCGAAAGATTTGGTGATACAAAAATTCAATGTTTTAGCCCCCAATACAAAAATAGTTAACAATAGTACACTTCGTTTGTTGGGCTCTCCAATCCTAGATGAATCTTTTTCCCTCTTCATTGAAGAAAAAATTCAAAATTTTCTACAATGCTCGGACCGCTTAGACAAAATTAACACCCACATGGCCTTCATAATTATTAGTTTCTGCCTATTTGTACCAAAATTTACTTATCTTGTTCGATGTTGTCAACTCTGGAAGCATCCTGATTTACTTCAAAATTTAGACAACATCGTCAGAAATACTTTGGCTTCTATTTTAAATGTAAATCTAAAGATTCGGAGTGGTTGCAGGCTTAACTTCCAGTGCGTTTGGGGGGCCTTGGCATCCGTTCCGTTGCTGGAGTGGCTCTGCCCGCTTTCCTGGCCTCGGTTCATAGTAATCAACATTTGATTGAAAAAAA
This sequence comes from Agriopis leucophaearia, assembly GCA_949125355.1. Taxonomy (NCBI): domain Eukaryota; kingdom Metazoa; phylum Arthropoda; class Insecta; order Lepidoptera; family Geometridae; genus Agriopis; species Agriopis leucophaearia. The sequence continues at coordinate 16,587,373 of OX421266.1, read as the reverse complement.
TATTTTTAATAGCGTCGAAAATGTCGACATATCCTACATGAACGAGGCCAGGGACGCGTGGAAGGTAGCGTGCCGTGCGTGGATATTTCTATTTGATAATCAGAATGCCAAATCAGTTTATGGCGCTTATTTCATAAAAAAAATTAAGAGGACTTTTAAGTTACACCTACCTGGATCCATATATACTGAGAAGGAATAAAAAAATGGAGATAAAAAATTATTTTCATGAAGAAGTTTGCAAATTTATAAAATTAAAGATTCGGGGTATACGATTTACAAGCCCCGAAGCGGCGGTGAATGTATTTCATGACGTCATTGAAGACGTCCCTACGGAAAACTGAGCCAACTGTTTTACAGTGTATTTAAAGATTGCAAAAGTGCGTAAATAGTGAGGGAATATAGTAAAAAGGGATATATATACATAAACATAATAATATGGTCTTCTTAATGCGAATTCAGAAAATTTCAATTATAATAATCTAATTATACGCTATAAATTTTAACAAAACATTCACCTCTGTAATAAGTATGTAACTATGTTTGGAACAGACGTACATTCACGAACAAATGCAACAGAACAGCTAAATATTCGTGAGATAACTTTAAATTAGTTGGGGTAAATTAAATTGAGGTTGGAACATTGCGCTTGCTGAACCATTTTGTGAAATAAAAAACTTAATCATGTGCTCTAGTGACTATGTATATTTTTTGATACGTAGTTTAATTTTGGAATTATACTTTAGTTTACGCTGATTCTTTTGCGTTCATAACTCTTTTTTCTGTGTTTATGTCGTCCTTATTTGACACTGCATCGTCAAGCTATCAAACCAATGTAAGTTTTGCCCTGCACGAAACATTGACAAATCAATGCGATCTTTGTCTGCAGGAAGGGATACGCACGAGTCAGTGGCCGCCTCAGAACTCAATAAGGTAAGACGGGATATATACCATGGTAAGGTGGAGGATTAAAAAAACTCGGTCAATATCCCGTCAATAGTCATATTGACAGCCCCGTTAGCTTAGTTGGTAGTAAACCTGCCTTCTGCGCTTGGGGGCGTGTGTTCGATTCCCCACTAGGACAAACATTTGTGTGATGAACGTTTGTTCTATGTCTGGGTGTTAATATCCATTTAAGTATGTGTTTAAAAATATATATGTATGTATATCAGTCTCTAGCAGCCATATTACAAGCTTTGCTTAGTTTGGGGTCAAATGACCATGTGTGCAATAATGTCCCAGATATTTATTTATTTAAATTATTATAAATGTGTAATGTGTGTTAGTGAACAACCGGACAGTTTAAAATAGTGTTTTAAATAAAGTAAACAGCAAATGATAAAACACCAGGTTATTCAAGCAATATTAATTTAATAATAAATCGGATTCATATTACATTACATTACGGCCATTACAATATATAAAAAAAATCAAGAAAAATTTACCTTAGATTGAATTTTCCTTACAAATAGACGAGCCAAATATCATGAGAAAAACCAAAGCCCAGAGACTTCGCTGGCAAGCCGCCTGCTGAGAACGCGGGAGGATCGCAATGTTAAGAAGGCGTATCTTGAGTTCCAAATGGCCACCGACACATCGGCTGGCCTATACCGCTGGAAAGATGCCGTAGAGTCGGAATTGCACGAGCTTCATGTCGCCGACTGGTGAGGGACATCGTGAGAACAAGACCAATGGTATTATTTTGAGTCGGAGGCTAAGACCCACTTTGGGTCTAACTACGGCTCGCCGCTGGTCGTGGTAACCGGCTGAATTCGGCTTTGTTCGGCTTTGGTCGTTGATTATGCTGCGAGTTCTTTCATTCTCTCACTCAAGACGATCTACACATCTCGCTCATCCACTTCATAGTAACAACAGCCACCTAAGATAAAACAATTTATATTTTTTTATGTTTCAATAAAAAATATAGTACCTTCTTACGCGTGAAATAAAAAAAAATCTTGTCTCTCACAGCGCATGTATTGTTTGTGCAGTTTATAAAGACACAGGAAGGCATTTTACTACAATTATTTTTTCTAAAACAATTAGCTGCGATGTGTTGCCGGACAATCGGTGTGAGTGACTGACAGACGGCTGTAACGAGTACGGTAATGTACCTTGCATTCGTCTAGTCATATGGTGGCGGGCACAACCTATCTACAGGTAAAAATATCTTAGATCGCAGGTATTATGTTTTATTATGTACCTGTAAAACTAAAATAACTCGCAACCAGCAAAGTATAACAACTTAACAATTGTTTATCGTTAAAGAACTAGCTATTATCAAAATTATTTACACAGTTCAAATTGCCCAGACTGCTGGATGTTTTCTATTCTATTCTAAATTGTCTTATTTAAATAATAAATTATTTAGCTTAGACTAGATATTTCCTAAAATACAAACAGCGTTTATACAATTTCGAAACTCAGCACCGTAGATGGAGAATTGCAAATTTCGTAGAGCAAACAAAATGTATTATGAATTTAACCGTTTCGCCGTAAACAAAATTTGTAATCGCCTTTTATAATATAAATAACGCCTTAGTTCCCCTCCTCCTGTGTAGGATTTCACTTCGCCTCCACAAAATAATTACATTATGTCTCCGGGCGAGCAAATAATTAATAGCGCGAATAAATCACAAACTTTTGTCGAGTTTGGTTCCTTGTGGAAGTCTCAGACGAGCGACTGTTTGTGCCCTCCTCAGATCACAAAAACATGTTTATGACACAGAATACATAAAAGTACAGGTTTTCATGGTGAATAAATCTTTGATAGAGCCTTGCCGGTAAATAAAATATTGGCATCGAATTTATACTAATGGAAATTCAAATTTCACAGACCTACAAATATTACTACATTTTTATCGAACTGTAGGGTAAGGGAAGGTATGTTGGTGATATAAATGAAAAATACTAATTATGTAGGTATTCGACAACGAAGCAAAAAATCACTTTTGGTTTATTAGATTACTTATTACTTGAAGTAAATATCTAGGAGAGTTAACTTAGCAAAAAATGATTTATTTATTTTTTTAATGTCAAATGATTACACAAATAATGTAAGGTAAATTGGCGACACAGTCCGGTAGATTGGTGATAATAGTAAGGAAATTTGGTGATATTATGAAAATCGTACATTATAATCAGATATTTAGAAATATTATTCTATACAACGGTCACATCTATAATGCAGCTCTTCTAACTCCTACTCTTAAACAAATTCCACCACCATTTGCTTCCAATGCGATTCGCTGATGGCAAGAAGTTCTCCCGACCAGCCGCTTCAGCAAGATCATATGCAGTTTTTTTTTTTGAAATAATAAAAAATTAAATACCTTCACTCACGAATTCCTCAAAACAATAACCTTTTAAACGCTATATTAGAGTTCACTAGTTTATTCTTAATACAAGAGCAAAACAGATATAAAGTTAACCTCTCAAAAAGGTATCGAAAAATGTTGACAAAACACTAAGAAATCATCATCATCAGCCAGAAGACGTCCACTGCTGAAAATAGACCTCCCCCTTAATTTTATAAAACACTAAGAAATAACGGTGGCAATTTAAGGAATAAAAACGTACCTTAATTGAATCACGACTTCAATACAGCTTTTTTTATTGGTCGTTAGTTTATAGAAGCGTTTTAAAAAGTTTGAAATCAGATACAGCAATTAATCTGATTAATTTTAATCAAATATATAACCGCTACCCACATTCACAAAAAAATGGCGCCAGTGAGGCGCAACTGTCAAAAAAGTTTGTTTACTAAACGCAAGAACGCGGTCCGCTAGCGCGTGATGTATATTTATCTTCCTTACACTCGTAACAACTAGCTAGCGCTGTTTCATGAATATTTGTGCATAGGGAACTGTGTGGTATTCTGTTTAAAAAATATCACCAAATTACTTATATCATCAATATACCTCTCCTTACCCTACTTAGGTAGTTTTAGTACATTAAGTTTAAATATCAGCAAATATAATCAGTTATTGTCTCCAGTTTAATGAAATACCTCATCAATAATTTTTAATTGAAAAGAAAACCGTTTACCAAAATACCTTACCTAATGGTACACGTTCATTTCGTTCACATACTTTAACTAAGAATTGAACAAGTACTTAAACATCATTTGCCTCGTATGTTTTTCACATGATTACAACATTGTAATTTTATTTAAAAATATATAAATAAAATAGTAATGGAAATTGCTATAATTTTTACACAAAATATCGTCAACATTAATTATTGGGCTTGGCCTCGGAAAATAGATCATAATTTGCGCGTCTGCTATGTCCCTTAGAGTATTTACAGTTTTAAATAATCAACCAAGTTTTTATCTCCCGAGGAAAGATCTCACGTTGAAATTACACTTTGGAAGTTTCTTAATTAGAAACGTAATCAGACCCTGTATAAAATAGCAGTTTAAAAAATACTCAAAATTGTGAGGCAAGTATTTCTCTCGCCCATTCCCATTCCTCAATTTTATTAAGAAATGAGTAGGTACTTTTTATTTTTCATTTTCGTTGTCTATGATTCTATTAAATTTATATGATGTCTTAATGTTCAATATTTTTTGTATAATTTTCTCCTACGTTAAAAAAACATGCAAACAAGCTAAAGTTATATGATTATTTACGGGACCACCACGGACCACCTTACCACGGTAAATATCGCGTAAATAATCATATAACTTTAGTGAACAACCGTGATAGTTTAAAACAGTGTTTTATGCAAACAAGCTGTTTCAGTGTAGAATTTATTTACGATAATGACGTCTTCATTATTTTCTACATCTTCTATCAAGCTGTACCTATAAATCATCATTTTATTTGATATTTTGATCGGGCGCTCTCATTTGACATTTCTATTCAGGTACCTGGTATTTTATGTTCCAATATCTGGATTTAAACTTTCGATGGGAAAGGATTTAACATATTCTGAAAAAAAATAGAACACAATATAAAAAGCCAAAGTGAGTCGCTAGTAGTAGGTACTTTAATAGTACTTTTTTCATTTTCTATAACTATAAAACTATTTCTTTACCCTTTTGCAAAGATTAATCCCAGGACTATTTTTCTTTCCAATTTCACCGAAATTCAAATTTACTTGGCAATATGGCGTAATCGAAAAATAAATCCGCATTTCAATAATAGCATGTAACATTAGGTTTTCATATGAAAGCTTCGACCCACATTTGCCAGCGCCAGATGAATTTCACGAAGCAGTAATTTTATAGGATCACTAGATTGCTAAGTTATTAAATACAAGCAGCGTCCTCCAGTTTTACGCTTATCCCAAAGGAACTGTTATTATCTTGATTTTAAAAAGTCATCATTACCATTAAATCACCATCGTCTTAGAAGACGTCCACTGCTGAACATAGGTATCCCCCTTAGAACTCCACATTAAACGACAGCCTGCCATCTGTATCCGCTGGATGCCAGCCTGCATCTGTATCCACTCTCGGATGCCCGTGACTCTCACAATGTTATCGGTCCATCTAGCGGGGAAAAAATATGTTGTTCTTATGATTTATATTTTCTTAGTATTATCACAGTGTCATCACCGCTACATTTATAATTTTGTACTCTAATTAAAATACCTTTCAACTCCCTTATGATGATGGGGATGATTTTTGAAAATCATGAGGCAATATTTATTATTATTAGGATCACAAACAAAGTTTTATTAACGTGGCATGTTTTTTTAATAAATAAATATCTGGGACATTATTGCACACATGGTCATCTGACCCCAAACTAAGCAAAGCTTGTAATATGGCAGCCAGAAACTGATATACATACATATATATTTTTAAATACATGCTTAAATATATATTAACACCCAGACATAGAACAAACACAAATGTTCATCACACAAATGTTTGTCCTAGATGGGAATCGAACCCACACCCCCAAGCGCAGGAAGTAGGTTCACTACCAACTGAGCCACCGGGGCAGTCAAATGTTAGGAATACCTAATTAAAAATCCGAAACGAGTACAACACATACATGTACAATAGTGATACCAGTAAACAGCAATCAAACTTAAGTTTTTGATGTAAATTTATGGAAATTATATTGTAGTAGCTGATCCTGCCAACAGCGGATATATAGTCAATTTAGTTAACTGACAGTTTATGCTCTACAATTGTTACTGGTGTTCATTCATCATCATATCAGCCTATCATGTGCCCACTGCTAGGACATAGGCCTTCTCTTAGAGGGAAAGGATGGGGCCTAATCACCATGCTGGCCCAGTTCATATTGGCGTTTATCATATGCTATTATGTCTTTGAACTTTTGAGATTCTTAGACATACTGGTTTCTTCAAGATTTTATTTTATTTATTTATTATTAAAAAACACTTATAACACCATAACAGATACACTAAAGCAGTGCTGTAACAACTTAAACAAATATTAACTATTCTAATTTAAAAATACCAAAAATATATTCTAAAACAAAATTGCACCAACCATAGACTGATGTCCCTTAAAGTATATTTTTCAAATTCTGTGAACCGTATCTGTGAACTCTGCCAGCCCACAAGTAAAAATATCTGTGCCTTCTGAGACCAGAAGATGTATCCTTCACCGTATTTGAGCGATGGCATCGCAACTGCCCCGGTGGCTCAGTTGGTAGTGAACCTACTTTCTGCGCTTGGGGGCGTGGGTTCGATTCCCATCTAGGACAAACATTTGTGTGATGAACATTTGTGTTTGTTCTATGTCTGGGTGTTAATATCTATTTAAGTATGTATTTAAAAATATATATGTATGTATATCAGTCTCTGGCAGCCATATTACAAGCTTTGCTTAGTTTGGGGTCAGATGACCATGTGTGCAATAATGTCCCACATATTTATTATTATTATGACACTTTATTTAATTACATTCTCGGGTCTAGCCCGGACATTTGGTAGGCATTGGTGGAGCCGAAGCCAACACCAAGAGGCCCTGTTGAATATAAAAAATACAATTATGGAATATGTATAAAAAGGAATATGAAACTATTGTACAGTATAGGATTAAAAAAGTCTGGGCTATTGAGGTGAACAACTTGTGGATGGAATAACAGATCTATAGAATGAGAAACGGCACCTGCCTTATCCTGTCTCATCTCAAAATATATTTAGGCAGGTGATGACTAGCCACCCACTGAATGGGCCCCCCATAAAGGCTGCCGTATCTTGGCACCGGAGGGGCAACATCGGCGTGGGTGGCTTAGGGTGTAGAGAGGTGTGCTGCACTTTCACTAAGAGCTACTCGCGGCGTTATGCCCTTTAACACTTCCACCCTGGAGCTTAGGTTCTTAGCTCTTGCGGTGTCCACCCCTGGACGGCCGGTTAAGGCAAGCCAGGGGTCAGGGTTATTATTATTATTATTAACTGCACATAATTTATTTAAGTGATAATAATGAAGTGATTGGTGAAGAGCCGATGATCGGACCGGATGACGTCAGATTTCACAAAAAAATACCAATAAAACGAGAACTAGTGCCGTTCTATAAAAAGCTAGTTTCATAAAAGATCACAAACCCCGGAACTACGGTTTCACTAGTCTACAGTAATTCCTTACAAATCACTACAAACGTAGCCATTAGTCCCGTAATATACATAAAACACAGTTTCACTTCCCAGATTAGTCAGGATATTACTCTACTATTCAGCGACACGTGGAAATGTCCAGGGAACAGGCGTCACCGTTCCAAGATTTACGAGGTTAGCCATCCATTTTGTTAAAATGTACTCTATGCAACATGCAAAAGCACTCGGCGGAAACGCGGACGAAAACTCAAACTATACGTGGCCCGTGACACCAAACTCACTAAAACTGCTTCAAACTGGTTAAATATTTAATTTTCACCACACGTGTCAGTAATTCCGAGTAATCAACAAAATTTAGTTGGTTTTGATAAAATAATTACCTATGAATTTTGGTGTGGAAAAGGGATGATTGTTTCGACGAAAATATATTTTTTATAATATTAAACCGATGCGGCGGAAATTTAAAGGTGATTCGTACATGAGTAACTTAATAGATATTTATATTTTAAAATGTTTCAGTGAATTTCTGCTGCTTAAATTGTGGAAACGTACCCAAGCTTTTCATAAATAAAATAAAGCAGAAAAACTGGGCAAAGTTTCCAAATAGATACGAAATGAATGCAATTGAGATTCTTAGAATTGAACCTAAGTAGCACACTTTATCCTTGACTTCACCACCATCATCATAATCAGCCTATGCAAGTTTACCTGGACATAGGCCTATTCCAAGGCACGCCACTTAACCTGATTTCGGCTTTTCTTTTCCAGCCACTGCCAGCTGTCTTACGTATATCGTCAGTCCAACAATTTTGAGGACGTCCTACGCTATAAGTCATTTGCCATTTCATCTTTCATGTCATCCTATCTATTATTGGTTCTGCCACTACAACTTGCTCCCCTTCTTGACTTACTTCAATGTCTTGAAAATATGTATTGTCATATTGATGGAAATTTTTTAATAAAAACCAGGCTAAAATAAGAGTAGGTACATTATTAACACTACGAATACTTAGAAGAAACTTTTAAATTTCATGTAGACTTGGTAACACACTCTCAAGGCTTTTCAGCTCACAGGTTCGTATCCATTACATACTCGCTTTAATTACTAGTCCTGAACTTTTCACGACAGTCCTTTGACGCGACTCCTTTGACGCCTAAACGGCAGACAAAACTGCAGCGCGGTTCCGGACTAAAAGTAGATTACCATCAGTAATTAGAGCTGCAATCATAATACTAGCGCTACACACAGGGTTTTGAGGAACTAAACATGTTTGGATGTTTGGAGGAAAGACGGTCTGGATTAATCTATGTTTTTTGATAGTGCGTTCGATGAACTTATTTCCGAAATCATGTATAATAACTTAAGAGCATACCAGTCAACTTGCCTGAAAAAAAAAACAAGCCAAGAGCGTGTCAAGGTGTATACGGTAAGGTATCGTACCCAAAGTCATATATATAATTGAGGTCATATTCATAGTAAAATATTGGTGGTTATAGAAAAATTCGAACTAATGAATCTCTGTGGAGCCTATGTCACCCGGGGATAGTGTAGCTTCCCAACAGTGAAAGAATTTTTATAATCGGTTCAGTAGTTTTTGAGTTATTTCGTTACAAACATACAAAAATAGGTACAAATCTTTCCTCTTTATAATATTAGTGTAGATATAAACCGACCCGCCTCGTTAGCTCCATTGGTAGTGCATTCCACCTGCATTCTGCGCTTGGGGGCGTGGATTCGTTTCCCACCTAAGATAAACATTTGTGTTTGTTCTATGTCTGGGTGTTAATATATATTTAAGTATGTGTTTAATAATAATGATATATGTATGTTTGTCCGTCTCTGGAAGCCATATTACAAGCTTTGCTTATTTTAGGGTCAGATGACCATATGTGCAATAATGTCCCAGATATTTTATTATATTTAAAATTTTGACACAAGCTAATGCACAGGACGTGGGACGCTAAAATCATCTCAAGATAAAAGAAAATAAAATATTACACCTTTCTATTGCTTTGCTTGCTTTGTGTTGCCGGGTAAAAAACAAATGCTAACTATGAGCGGGGAAATTTATTTCCTCTCCGATTTAGCAAGCTTATATTTTCTTTTTGCTTTGTGGAAACGCCTAGACAGCGAAGTCGCTCTTTCCATCTTTTCTCTACTCAGCTCCGCTTTGGTGGAACCGAAATTTATCTTTGTGAAATGTAACTCACAAGTTAACACTATAATAATACAAACAGTTAGCTGTATTTCTAACAGACGCAGGCAACTTCAAATTACAATCAATCAGCTTGATGATTAAACGTTAGACAAACCGTAGTTCCAGTTAGAGGGAGATAAAAATCAGTAATTAGAACCAGCACAATCATAATGGCATGCAGCTTGTGGGTTCTCGTCGTTCACGGGCTTCGAGGAAGGCTTTATGACCCTTTAGCTGTGGAAACAGTGTCCAGTACTGCAGAGCGAAATAGAGAGAATGAAACAGTACCTGAAAAGCAAGTTTAGTCCAAAAAAACGTACGATTTTGATAAAAACTGGTGTCATTAGATTCCTCTAAGTTCAGTGATGGTGACTACTTCATAATTATAATATGGAAACTATAGTTCATAGTTAGAATTAATGGTCATAAGAAAACTGAAAAACTACTCTTTCTCATTTAGGGTATTTTCAGGTTACCACAGGACCATTTGTGAACCAGGAACCAACTGCTTGTGAAATATGATTTAAGCTAAAATATCGTTGTCAGATTTTTATATATTTGGTATGTTACATGTTAATTTAAGGTCATTCTCATTTAAATATCAGAGTAGTAGAGAAAGACAGATACTTAAACCAAATATAGTTATTATTAATACGATTTTATGTTTCCATATTCACCAAATTTATTTATCGTAATAAAAATTAATAATCTATGGGAAGAGAATTATTACTTAAAAAATTATCAAAATCGGTTGATTTTTAGGCAATTAACAAAGAAAAAATAACTCGTGAAATCTACTATTGCTTTAATATAGTCAGAGTTCTTTAAAAATGCACCAGTTAACTTTAATATTTTGCATAAATATTTTTTTTTGTTTCAGTTTTTTTTTTTTTTTTTTATAATAGTTTATATCGTATCATGCGTGATGTTAACCAGTACGCGATCTAGAATAGAACATGCTCAGAAGGGACTTGCTGCATTTTTTATATAAAAATAGCGGCTAACAAGCATGCGGTCCACCTGATAGTAAGCCTACGGACACCTATAACACTAGCGGTGTTTGTTCTCCATTTGAAAACACCTATATGTTAGCACTTTAGTCGCATTTGTCTAGGCTTCCGATAAAAGAGAAGGCTGGGCGAAATCTAGTTATGCAATTACATGGCGCACTCTCCGAAATTAATTAGATCGACAACTAAACGTTTCAATACATTAAAGAAAATGAAAAATTGAATACTGTTATAATGTAATATCACCATAGGTTCTATTGTTTACGATCCATAAACATACTAGTCATGCAGTGTAGTAACCGTAGATTGCACTTCATTTTATGGCTGTAAAGGGTTTTCAATTTTACTTGTGCCATAAAAAAATAACAAATTTCAACTTGCCTGTCTAAATATTTTATGAAGTTTATGGTTTGTAAACTTATTTTCTATTTATTGGTACTTCAGTAAATTAAATGTTCATAAAATAAGTTTTTTCCAAGACTTATAGATAGCTTTACTCGTAAAAATCCCGTAAGGGTAACTTTATTATTTTAGGTATATTGTGATTTATGGCTTTCTTTAATCTAACGGATTCTTGTTTTTTAGGGTTCTGTGCCTCAAAAACCTATTCCATATAAAAAATATATTTAAAAAAAGAGTTTTTTTAATTAGTTTTTTTGTTTAATTTTTATTTACATCGTGTGTCAGTAGTATTCCGAAAAAGTGCAAACTAAACCAGCAGGCCTGTCGTTAAAACTAATATCATGTCCAATTGACTATCTGATTCACTTCAATCCCGCAACAGAAATACTTTTTGTCAAGCCAATCTCCCAACTTGTTCACCCAATCTCCTGAACGGCCATTCAGTTTCAGTGCTTTATTTTGGCAAAGTCGTTTGCCGTTATACAGGGCACTGAGTGTCGGACTTAGCAGATGCTTTTGGGAGGTATTTTTTTTAGTTTTTGAAGCTGAGAAAGTTATAACAATAACAAATGAAAACAACAAAATGAAACAACTATAAAAATAAACATATTTTTATATTAAACATGTTTAATAATTAATTGATATTATGGAACATCGTCTCTCTCTCTCTATGTGTGTGTGATTGTGTGTGTGTGTGTGTGTGTATAGGTGTGTGACAAAGCCTGTGTCCCAGTAGTGGGAACATGATCGATATGGATGATGATGAGGATGAAATAAAAACACGCTTTAGTGATTCGTCATTACATTGAGGGCCTGATGATGGAGCTGAGAGGTAGATAGTGTAATTATTTGCTCACTCGTTAAAATAAACCAAATTAACCCAAACTCTAGAGGTTTACTAATAGCCATCGCATACTACTACTAGCTGGTTTTACTATCCATCTCTTGGCTCCATCATCAGATAATTTTGATGGTCAGATTAGGTCAGGTTGAAAACAATTCTATGAAGCTTCTAATTTGAAACAATGCAAGTAAATGTAATTCAGACGACAATAAAAATTAGAAACTTCCATGGTTTGTTTTCAATGTTGGATTTGTTAATTACAAATAATTGATTATAATATATAGTGATAGTAACAAAAGGATACATGCCAGTTAATAACAGTGTTCCAGACGTTTTTTAAACTAAAAAATCTATTCAGAGTTTGAATAAGTAATGTCTCAAATAGCGTCTTCATCTTATGAAGCTATTTGACTGCCTCGGTGGCTCAGTTGGTAGTGATCTTACTTTCTGTGCTTGGGGGCGTGGGTTCGATTCCCATCTAGGACAAACATTTTTGTGATGAACATTTGTGTTTGTTCTATGTCTGGGTGTTAATATCTATTTAAGTATGTATTTAAAAATATATATGTATGTATATCAGTCTCTGGCAGCCATATTACAAGCTTTGCTTAGTTTGGGGTCAGATGACCGTGTGTGCAATAATGTCCCAGATATTTATTATTATTATGACACTTTATTTTATTACATTCTCGGGTCTAGCCCGGACATTTGGTAGGCATTGGTGGAGCCGAAGCCAACACCAAGAGGCCCTGTTGAATATAAAAAATACAATTATGGAATATGTATAAAAAGGAATAAGAAACTATTGTACAGTATAGGATTAAAAAAGTCTGGGCTATTGAGGTGAACAACTTGTGGATGGAATAACAGATCTATAGAATGAGAAACGGCACCTGCCTTATCCTGTCTCATCTCAAAATATATTTAGGCAGGTGATGACTTGCCACCCACTGAATGGGCCCCCCATAAAGGCTGCCGTATCTTGGCACCGGAGGGGCAACATCGGCGTGGGTGGCTTAGGGTGTAGAGAGGTGTGCTGCACTTTCACTAAGAGCTACTCGCGGCGTTATGCCCTTTAACACTTCCACCCTGGAGCTTAGGTTTTTAGCTCTTGCGGTTTCCACCCCTGGACGGCCGGTTAAGGCAAGCCAGGGGTCAGGGGTCTCATTTAGCCCCATGGAATCGGGGTACGCGGTGTCGCCACTCACCGACGGCTTATTATTATTATTATTTTTCGCTCCAGACAATAGCTGATTTTTAATCTCTTATTTTTAGTATCTAGACTGCTAACCCGATTTACTGGACAAGACAGATGGTGTAAAGGCAGCAGCACACTGGTAGGGCTATTATGTTATTTGCGACCTGCGAACATTATTTGTAAATGAGGAGATCCGTAGACGAACGAAAGTTACCGACATAGCCCACCGGATTAGCAAATTGAAGTGGCAGTGGGCAGGACACAAAGCACGCAGAACGGGTGGCCGATGGGGCTGAAAGGTTCTCGAATGGAGACCATGGACCTGTTAGCGCAGCGTAGGACGTCCACCCACAAGATGGACAGACGACATAAAAGAGACCACAGGAAAACGCTGGATGCAGGCCGCTTCCAACCGGTCCTTTTGGAAATCGATTGGGGACGCCTATGTTCAGCAGTGGACGTCCTATGGCTGAGGTGATGATGAACATTATTTATAATACTAGTTTTGCAATTTCTTCTACCAACTCACCTGATGGAAAAAGATGTTGAGCCTGAGAATGGACCACGTAGACCTAGAAGGTACTTATTCACTGTGGCTTAGAAGACATCCAGGTTATATTTTTTTAGGAAACAAGGACGGTGGCAAAGCATTCCAGTCCCTAGCGGGTCGCAATAAGAAGGTGGAGGCAACCCGGCTAGTTCAAGCCGGTGGCATATCGACTATGTAGGGATGGGATTTGTGTGTTCTCTGACTTGTCCTGTTGTAGAAGGGGGAAGGAGGGATTAGATGTTTTTCGTGGTCGTTAATTTGCACGTTACCTTACGCTGATGCTCAAGACTCTGCAGCTTTTTTTATTAGTATTTGGAAAAGTACAATCTGAAATCACAGGTAACGCAATAACGCAGCGGTTGATCTGAATTATTGAATGACCCGCGTCCGGCCATTTTAATGGAAACTGATATTAGTTCGTGTTTTTCGAATATGTAAGATAAAAGGAAACATTATTTTGGAGCTGGTTTTTTCAATGTTATTTTTACCAGTCATATTATATTATTTTTTAGATTATAAATGAATACATCTCAATTTTTTTTATTATTACTTTGAATTAAAATTTAAGATATAATGTCGGTATATGATTACAAAATATTTTAACCGATTTCAAAACGGGAATTTTATTTTAATTCTGATTTAATTCTTTTTATTTATTTATTAATGCTTTGAATGCTGATATTTTTTTATTTCAGTTTCACACATTCTTAATTTTTTTAGTATCAAACGTAGAAGTTTAAGTTAGATTTAAATTACTTACTAGCCTAGCATTGGGCTAGATTGTAATTATAAGTAAAAAAAGGCGCCCTTTACAAGTAAAACTTATGAAAAACTCCACTATATCTCCGTCGATCGAAGTGATTCTAATGTTTTTTTTTACTTAATAATTTGTATCTTGAGGAGGTCATATTTAAATTAAAAAAATAATCTACCTCGAGGTGTGAAAAAAGGGGGATTATTTTTCTGTTTTGATCTCTCCGAGCAGTATTTTTTTATAAATGTACTTAATTAACCATGTTAAACCAACATACGTTGTTCTAAAGCTGAAAGCCAGATTCACTATATATCTAAGAACGCTTCACCTTAAAGATCTTAATTTATTTTAAAAACCACATAAGTACATGAACTCAAATATCAAAAACATTTTTTTTTAAAGATAAAACCGTTATAGTAATATCAATGTTTTATCTTTCAAAAAAATATATTTAATTCAATTTCAATTTATTGATTAAGGCCAACAATTCAACACCTTTTTTATAAACCACTCACATAACTTGCATTACATTAAACACCGACTTCAAAATTAGTAAATACGCAATTTCATTGTTACACATTGTTCACATGTTTTTTTAAGTTATTTTGATTTAATAATTTTATTTATTTTATTTTATTTTATTTGGAAAACATACAGTGATAAATAACTAGATTACTTATATATTAAATAATTAAACACCACTTAGCAGTTTCCGCATATTGAAACAAATTGTGCATGGAGATGGAGAAAATATATTAATATATTGCACGTATGTCGTTATGCAATTTTAAAACTAAAAAATTAACAATAAACCAAGAAAACAATATCCAACAACTAAATCAGTAACAATAATCAACAACTAAATCAGTTTTGATTTAATTTAGATGGGACCGCCTCTAAAGTATAGCCTACCAAACAAACAATCATCAAAATCAATTCATAATTGGCAGAAATTGGTGAACATACACATATACACAGTGAAACATAGAACCTCCGCCTTTTTGAAGTCGGTTGAAAAATAGACTAATTTAAGTTTATATACTATTTTTATACAACGAAGTTGATTCGATCTATTCAGTAAGTAGCGTTGCTTTAAAAATAAGGTGAATAAAGCCCACAAAGGTAGACAATGAACCGCCATGCTTATAGTCACCACTTATCATCAGTACCCTTAGAACAAGATTTGACAGTTTTCGAAAACTTTTTTCGTTTCCGTATTGTCCCATACATTTTAGTAAAGCGCCTCTAGCGGAAACGCGGATGAACTAAAATCGGTAGTAATCGGCAGTATAGGTTGCTTCACTCAAATACGAAAAATAGTTTCGAATAGCTTTCAGCCCAGCAATGTATGCATCAAAACGAAAACGAAAAAAGTTTTCGAAAACTATCAAATCTTGTACTAAGGGTACAGGTCCATCGCTTATTAGTCAAATATTAGATTTAAAAACTGTTCAGGTTATTTCTCTCATACAAAATGACAAAATGGTAACTAGATTTTTTGATTATGCATACCTACTAGATTGTTTACATAGTCTTTACGATGCCTCTTTCAAAACATACGGATCAAATCTTCGTAGCAAAACAAAAATTGTTAAAAATGTGCCTCGATTTACGTCAGAGATGTCACCAATTCACCTTTATTTTTCTCAATGGCAGTCGTCTAATGAGGCCGAGAGCCATCGTGTTGTGACACGTGAAAATTGCACCCAGTCATTATGGAGGTGCTTTGAGCGACCATCAATAATTCAGTGAAGCGACTCTCAATCTGGGAGCGTAACGAGATCACGGTTATACAGACAACATGCAGTAAGGCAGCTTTATCGTTACCATCATTAGCCTTATTACGTTAGCTGTCAATCGCAATCGTATCCTACTCGCATTATACAGATCTATTCCACACGATACAATTTGATTGGAAAACTCGAGTTGCCAACCAAATTGTCTCATATTATTATAGAGAAAATAATTCGGAGAGTGTGCATCGGATCTGCATGATCTGTTTCCCTCTTGCCCATTTTTCTATCGGACTGCCAGAGCGGTCACGAAAAATCGACACCGCTTTATGGTTGATATTCCGAAATCTCGTACGAAGCGCTTTGATTCCACTTTTATTGTGCGAACTGCTGGTCTGTGGAATGGGCTGCCTAAATGGGTGTTCCCCGATAGTTACAATCTGGGTGTCTTCAAGTCAAGCGTGAATCGGTTCTTCTAGGTAAGCGTGATCCATCGTAGGCCGCATCATCGCTTAACATCAGGCGAGTTCGCAGCCAAGCGCGAGCCTATTTTACAATTAAAAAAAAAGAGCATTATTTTATTTAAGTAAAAATTGGTACCTTTCGCTCGACGTTTCGACTATGTTACAATGGTCATGGTCACGAAATGACTGTAAATTGAGAATTACTTTTTACCGACTTCCGACAAGGACGAGGTACTATGTTCGTCTGTAAGGTTTTTTTTGTATGTCCATCGATATTTTCGCCAATTATGAATTATAGTACAAGCTGCTCTTACTGTTTATTCTGTGATGTCGTGTTGATATTAGAGTAGGTACAAATGGAAAAATATTTTTAAAAGTAAAAACAGTCCAGAAAAAGATTTTAACATTAAATCTCATTTTTTGGTAATTTTTTCAACACAATTTTATGCTTTAAGCTCATGTATTAAAACATATCTTGTCTAACGGTTTGCCTAGCTAACAAGTGAAAACTGTACTAATGAAATGACGTTTAACCACCCTGTGCGTTTAACACCGAGTACGTGTCAAAATATGTATCACGTAATATTTGTTCTGGAAGGTAGTAGAAGTCGTGCAAGACTTTATTTGGTCTACATATTTATTGAATACTAGCTGCGCCCCGCGGATTCATCGGCGTTATATACCCGATTGAAGCAACCGCCTTGGCAGCGATATTAACATCCTTTGACTTTGATAAGTTTTTTTTTTCTATGATGTAATATGTCAATATATAGACTTCAATTCTTACCGTTCCATACAAAATGTACTTACTTATAAGAAATATAATTTAATTCTTTAAAATAAAACATGATTTTTTTCCGACATTTTATTACTTAGTCTGCTTTTAGGGGCGAAGAGAAACAAAAAAAGTTATTTAAGTATTATAATGTGTTATTAGAATGTAATTATCACATTTTTCACTATTGCACGCCCGCCTACTACCTCCTGTATGAATCCTCTCAATCCTAAGGTTGTCTGGACGAAATCGCTCTTAGCGATAAGGCCTCCGATTGTTACGCTAGTTTTTTAGAGCTGTTTTATCGTGTATTACGTAATTTCTGGTGTGAACAATAAAGAGTTTATCCACAGAAAAGAGAAGTAAATAGAACGGGAATGAGAAGGAACCTCTGTCGCCAGGTATTGTGACAGATATATGATTGAACATTCTTATTTATGTCAATGCGTCGAACTCCACGTCACAGTTGCTAACACAGTTGCTAAGGTTTATATGGGTGCAAGCGGCCACAACAAATTTCTTACAAAAATGCCTTGACAGCCGTTTTCATTTAAACAAAAAAAAACCTTTCTGTGAGTCTATCTTTCTATCAAATCAAAGATAACGAAAATCGGTCCAGCCGTTCTTGCGTTATAAATGGTGTAATTAATCCGATTTTGTTTTCTTATAATAATATAGGTATAGGAATGTAGGGATTTTGTGTCATTTCGTAATGGTATCAAATATTTTTGTACTTCCGCCGCCGGTTGAATATAAATCACGTGACAGTACGGACGCGGCTAAAATGTAACGGTACTTAATTTATGGACACCGATTTGTCGTGCGCGAGCTATTGTGACGGCGTTCGTTCATCTGCACAATTTCATTCATTTCGTTCATTTCATTCAATTCGAAATTTAAAATCTTTTGAATATTTGGAGGAAACGATGAAATTACGTTTATAGCGTTTGTTTTCCGAGAATTTCGTATGAATGGTTGAAAAAGATCTACAATCGAAATTACATCGGGAATTAATTGCTAAAATTGTTAACCGCTGTGAGCGAGTCGTGTATTGTTGCTGTTGCTTTGTTATTGTTGTAGTGTCAACGGTTTAGGTATTTTTTGTGATATTTACTACTCACTTATTTTTATTGTTCCGTACCCAAAGGGTAAAACGGGACCCTATTACTAGGACTCCTCTGTCCGTCTGTCCGTCTGTCACCAGGCTGTATCTCATGAACCGTGATAGTTAGACAGTTGAAATTTTCACAGATGATGTATCTCTGTTGCCGCTGTAACAACAAATACTAAAAAAACAGAATAAAATAAATATTTGAAGGCGCTCCCATACAACAAACGTATTTATTTTGCCGTTTTTATAGATAATGGTACGGAACCCTCCGTTCGCGAATCGGACTCGCACTTGGCCGATTTTATTTTTAAATTTACCAAAAACATTATTGCTTAACTACAGTGTAGTACTTATATCGTCTAAGCAACTATACAGGGTTACTGGTAAACAGCGTCCTCTTAATCGACCCCAGCTCAGTACATAAAAACAAACAACTTTAGTTCCAGGACTTTTCAAATTCACGAAAAATAAAATCTGCTGTATATCGCATTTCAATAAAGAAAGCAAATCAGCTTATTGACCTAAATACACTAGAAACGTTTCTAGATTTTTCTGCAGCTCCAAACTTTAAATTGAATAAATCTACGGTCGAAACCTGCAATCGGAAACTTGAATTCACTAGATACAATAAAAATCAAGAGAACAGATAGTTCGAACCACTGAAGTGAGAATTTTTTTCGTTTAGATTAGAAGGGCTGTCAAGGCATTTTTGTAAGAATTCCGTTGTAGCCAGTTGAACACATGCAAACGATACGTCAAAATATAAATACGTAGGAAGGACTGCAGTAATTCGTCAAGATTAGTATTATTTCAAAAGGTTATGAACACCATTTTAATAAAGTTTAAAATTGACCTTCTCGTGGTGCAATACGGTTCAGTTCCCCTTGAATTTTGTGCAATTATTTTGGTAAATGTTGCTAGTGCAAAAAAACTGCACGATTATTGTGCGGTTTATAATACTAGTAGAGAAATATAGACCGTATCGTAAATTAACGTACCTCATTATTAAAACAGTTCTACCTTAAACTGCACGAAAAGTGGTTGGTAAAAAATTTGAGTTAAAGAGTTTTTCAACAATTTTGTTTATTTTAATTAACAAAAGTTGTGTATTAACGCATGTAATTGTGTTATACTAGTGAATTATTATCCTTTAAATACTATTAAGGTAAGTTCGTAGGTTTGCATGAGTGTGGGCAAACAATAGGAAGTAAAAAAAAAATATTTTCGGTTTTGCCCCAAAACTCCGCACAAACTTAGCTAGATAAGTTTCCATGACCTTAATAGGTCATGCTTTGACCATGATATCGATTTAGGCTATGTTTAAAGCTCGTTTTATGTGACTTTAAATAGGTAGAAAAATAAATATTATTTGATAAGGTTAAATGCAATATCCATGCGAAGCCATTGAAAATAAAATGATATTATAAAATTTAGAATGTGGTATCACAGCTAGTGATGGGACAGTTTTGTGTGCAGTTTTGATTTTATCGATAACCTGTTATTGTATACCTTATAAAATATTTTATGGTAAAACTTGCCCTAGTCGTTTAAAAAAAATTACAAACTCTTATTTAACTTGCATCGTTGGTATGTCTGTCAGCTTCCCGATTCAAAATTTGTAATCCATTTTTCTAAGCACGTTTCAGTTGCACTAAGTAAATTTGATGTTTGTAAAATAATATGGTGGTACTTAACTGGCCTGATGATGGAGCCAGAAAAGTAGGCCATAGTAACCTCTCTACTACATACTTTTACTTATTACTCCGTCGTGTTTGGACTCGTTGAATTCATTTTGATAAGGACTGTTAGACCAAAAAGACAAAAACAATATTTCACATCTCATCATCAGCCAATTAACGTCCACTGTTGGACAAGGCCTCCCTCATAGAGAGGGGTGTTGCCATAATCCCCCTGCTTGGCAGGCGGCTTGGGGATCGCAGTACGTTCACCGTGTACTATTAGGACGCTGCTGCCCATCCTCCGGTGGTTCTGGTCGCAGTTTTAGGACATACCCGGGTCCAAAACAATATTTATTGTCTGTCTAATAATTCATAGATTTACTGACGACTTGCAGCGCCCCGTGGTTTCACCCGCTATCCTATAGGAACTGCTATTTTTTCAGGGTAAAAACTATGAGTCAATCCAGAATATAACCTACCTCCATACCAAATTTTATTTTAATCCATTCACTTATTACAGAATTCAGTGAAAACAAACATATTAATACGCAGACTTTCTTATTTATAATAATAGTGTGATAATGTTGTTGTCTACATCTACATAATAAGACAAATGAATAATAACACAATAAAGTTTAATCTTCAAAAAATACTCCTAAAGTAGGTATTGTAGGAAATGTTGTAAGAAAAATAAAAAATTATCGATATCGATAAAATTATGGTAACCACTATTATTGTCAACGGCTTGTCAAGAGCTTATAATTTAAACACGGTGAAATCACAAAATTATCAACAATTTAGACTATACCGGAGATAGGAAATTCCTCCTTTTTAAAAAATTTAAATCCATTCTAGCTCTACCACACGTAATTACAGCGCAAGACGGCATTGTGAATAAATCCGATGGAGCAGCATACGAATTCGAATTCAGTTAGCAACTGCGATGCGGAGTTTGACGCGTTGACGTGCATACTCATGTTCACTCGTATGCCTCGTAACAAATGTTCCATCTCTCTTCCGTTCTATACCCTTCTCTTTTCTGTGGTTCGAACGGGTCAGGCAGGCGTCCAACTGGACTGACACGCAAAGGTTGCAAAGAGGTAGCATCGGGAACAGATGGGTCAAAGCGTTAGGTAGGAACTACTTGCGCGGGAAACTTTCCTTTTAAGAATGTTAACGCAACCGGAAATGCGAGTAAACTTTACGGTTTTTCCTCTATCCCATGTGCTTTGATAGGTTTATTGGTATAAAATCTTTATTTACAAGGACACTGATATAAGGAATAGAATTATATATTTGTTTTCTATACTATATATATAATAATTATATTATAAAGAGGAAAGATTTGATTGTTTGTTTGCATTGAATAGGCTCCGAAAATACTGAACCGATTTGAAAAAATTTTTCACTGTTAGGAAGCTACACTATCCCCGGGTGACATAGGCTATATTATAATAGGTCGGGGAAAAAGTCTTTTCGTATTTTGTATGTATAAGGTTGTAGTAAAAATCTCATCCGTTGTACTGTTTGTATCTGGCTGGTTTTTATACCATTAAAAATATGACATTTTAAAAAAGGAATACAAAAAGTAAAAAGCAATTTCCCGCCATTTTTCAATTGTTTTTTTGTTTGATAAAATGAGTGAATCTAACGAAGAAATTCGATATATTGTGAAATTTTATTACAAAAAAGGGAAAACTGCGACACAAGCCGCGAAAAAAATTTGTGACGTTTATGGACCTAATGCAGTGTCATCAAGAGTAGCACAATGTTGGTTCAAGCGTTTTCAGTCCGGGAATTTTGATGTCAAAGATGCAGCTCGCTCTGGTCGCCCTGTTACGGATAAAGTAGATGCCATTTCTGAAAAAGTGGACCAAGATCGGCATATTAATAGTTACGACGTAGCTGAAGAACTGGGGATTGACCACAAAACAGTTTTGACCCATTTGAAAAAAACTGGGTATACAAAAAAACTCGATATTTGTGTGCCACACAAGCTCACTGAAAGAAACCAAATGAATCGTGTACTCATTTGCGACTCTCTATTGAAACGTAAAGAAACCGAACCGTTTTTGAAAAGATTGATCACTGGTGATGAAAAATGGATCACCTACGACAAGAATGTGCGCAAACGATCATGGTCAAAGGGAAGTGAAGCACCACAGACTGTAGCGAAACCCGGATTAACACGTAATAAGGTGATGCTGTGTGTATGGTGGGATTGGCAGGGCATCGTTCATTATGAGCTTTTACCGCCGGGCAAAACCATCGATTCGGATCTCTACTGCCAACAGCAGATGAGACTCAAACAAGAAATTGAGAAAAAACGGCCGGAATTGATCAACAGAAAGAGTGTGGTCTTTCATCATGATAACGCCAGACCGCACACATCTTTGGCCACTCAGCAAAAATTTAGAGAGCTTGGTTGGGAAGTGTTAATGCATCCACCATATAGCCCTGACCTTGCACCCTCAGATTTCCACCTGTTTCGATCTCTTCAGAATTCTTTGGGTAGTGTTAGATTAACATCAAGAGAGGACTGTCAAAACTACTTGTTGCATTTTTTTGATCAGAAGTCCCAAAAATTCTACAGCAACGGGATCATGTCACTACCTACAAGATGGCAACAAGTTATCGAACAAAATGGCACATATATATTATAATTAAATGTAATTAAACTTGAAAAAAATATGTCTTGAATTTGTTTAAAAAATACGAAGAAACTTTTTCCCCGACCTTATATTTTGTAGCGAGGCCGAAGGCCGAGCTTACACTCGTGCGAAGCTGGTCCGGACGACTAGTAATAAATAAATAAAATATGATATGCAATTACGCGTTGTCATATTATGGTTAGTTTACTTCAAAAATTTTTGGAGGGCTGATTTTTTGTGAAGTACAATTTCTTCAAGAAATTAAAGACTGACATGAAAGCTATGACTAGCGCCAGATGGATAGCGCCATGGCTAGAACAATGGGACGTTTACCCGGTTTGTTGCGCAGGTTCGATTCTAATCCATTTTTGTTATTTTTTAATTCTTTTTCATAGAATTTTTGTTGATCTTTGACCATAGCACTTTATTGTGGAAGTGGCATGCCTATTGCCTATTTAAATTGTCTAATCTAACTTCGTAGTACTACTTAAAACTAAATAATTGGAGATTGCTTATGTCATGGGAATGTAAGAAGACTTCACCATTATTATTATTTTCCTTGGCTTCTCCATTATCGGAGTAGGCCAAGAGTCTGATCCATTGATTGTTGATCTCGTTTAAACTAACATATTATAATAATGAAATGTATTCATTAAAACAAAGAAAGCATACGTATTTGGAATGATAACAAACTTGTCTTAATTAAAATAAATATATTAAAGTATACTAATTTAATGAGCCTCTGCCCGTAGGCATCGTTTAAAATAGGCATAAATTTAAATAAATGATAAAATTTAAAATATACGTTGAATTTGTATGAGGTGTTATTCAATTATAGTATGGTTGTTATATTTTTCTGTCTTGTAATTAACTGCAAGTCTCTATTTGTTAAAGATGGTAGATTATGATTTACCGAAAACTATTTATACCCATCAGCTAGGCCCATATTATTGCTGTTGCAACGAGGCATAAAATTATTTAAGTTTACTAACAAAACTTTTTTTGGCCTTTGTGTAAATCCTATACATTCATCTCATATCCACCATGTTAATTAGCAGCTGTTTGTTTTACATGTAAAACAAAAGTGATTAATTATAGTCGTATTACTAATACTCTCGTTTTTATAGCATGTAACCTGCACCTTTAATTGTTGTGGTGACTAATAGTTTAATTATTGTTCTTTGTCTTAATATGTATAATGCAATGACGTACATCATGTTGGTGTCCATTAAAGAAAATAAAATAATAACATATTGAAATTTATTTATAGACAAATACTATTCACACTCAGCTACGTCAAGGCGTGTAAGGAGTCACTAAAAATTACGAATCAGAATACAATAACAATAAAATTAATCTGCAGGTAGATTAGAGTAGATATCTCAATATATCCTATTAATAATTATTAAAATGTAATTTCAATAAACATTTACCTATGTCAATTTAATATTATCACTTAATACATAAGGTACAAGTACAGAAGGTTCACACCGCAAAAGTATTTAATTAAGCAGCGACTCTTACTACTACACAATAAAGTCCAATTCAGGACGTGCGAGCGCTAACTACCTACTGCTATATATTAACCTAGAAGTTGCCTCTCTGTCTTTCGCGTAACTCTTGTAGCGTTATCTCTGTCTATCGTGTGCCAGCGGGCACGGAAAGTCCGACAAGACGACTACTTGTAGCTTCATACTTAAAGTGCGTAGTGCGCCGGGCCTGATATTACACAATTAATTCATTAACCTCACTTTAATTCATTCGGCATCTATAGTAAACTTATATATCGCTTAGGTATATATCGCTACAAATTGCGTCATCTGCACACAACACTCCGAACCGGGAATTGTATGGCCGAATTCTGATTGAATTGCCTGATGTTGTTCCGTCACTAGAAACACGGGTCGTCCGCTCTATCATATATCTAACTATATCACA
Organism: Agriopis leucophaearia; assembly: GCA_949125355.1. NCBI lineage: Eukaryota > Metazoa > Arthropoda > Insecta > Lepidoptera > Geometridae > Agriopis > Agriopis leucophaearia. The sequence continues at coordinate 16,562,524 of OX421266.1, read as the reverse complement.
GATTTTAGTTGCTGTTGGCTCTTATCTACCCGCATAGAAAAGGCTACCGGTATAGGTGTTTGGTTTGTTAATAATAATATAGGCTTACTAAAAATATAATGAAATAATGCAATAAGATTACATATTAAGCACAAGTGTTGTCCATCCCGAGATCCTCGGTGAAGTTCATTAAGTTAACGCATGTGATGGGTCCCACCGTCTACAATCGCCCGCTGGACGACGTCACTGCAACACTCACTCTGTACTTCTATAAGTCACGTCTGAAAAAATTGCTGATTGAGCAATCTTTTTACGCGTTTGACGAATTTTATAAATGTATAATTAATTTTTTCTCTAGACTAAATATTTATTTTACATTTTACTATGACATAATTTCAATTAATTATTATTAAATTTTGTATTATATGATTGGTTTGTATATGATCTAATTTATTGTTTGTTTTGTATTATTTTAACCTAATTTATAATAATTATGAATAATTATTTGACATTTTAAATAACATTTTATAAATATATATGAATATTTAAATCGGCTCATAAAGTTCCGAGATAAGCTTTTTTTTTTTTTTTGCACTGATTAAGAAGGGATGCTCTGTCCCTTTTCTGCAAAGTTGGTTTCAGTATGTAGTTTGTATAGCGTATCAACATATCAACTTCAATGGCGAATACATCATTCACTAGCGTTTCCTAACGGGTGGGTCTTAAAACGAAGATGAACAAGACGAAAATCATGTCCAATGTCCATGTTGTACCCGTGATGGTAGAACTTAGGCAAAGACGTTGCCCGCAGAATCCAACTCGAATGGAGACAGCGTTCGACAAATTAAGTGACATCTTCTTGTCAAAAATATCACAGTGCCTGACAACAACGGTCTTTAACCAGCGTTCATTGCCAGTGATGACATATGGTACTGAGGCGTGATCCTTAACTAGTACATTTTAGAAAAACTTAGAGTCATACAGTGGGCAATGGAGAGATATATGTTCGGAGTTTCTTAGCGAGATAGAAACCAAAAAACCAGAGTCTCCGATATAGCTATTAAAATTTGCAAGTTGAAGTGACTATGGGCAAGTCACATTTATAATAGCATTTAATTTTTATTTATTAGACTAGCAGTGTCCCGTACTTTCACCCGCTAGCTTATAGAAACAATTAATTTTCTGGGATAAAAAGTAGTCTTAATGTTTTAGTCTAGAGTTTGTTCATTTAAATCCGTTTTGCTGCTGTGGAGTTGAGGGCGGACTAATACATGTCTTGTGCTTGGGTACAAACATTCGTATATATTTATTTAATGCAAAGGCTTCATTTTATCCCGGAATGATATACGGTTCCTGTAGAATACCGGTTAAAACCACGGCATACTCTTCGTATCTTATAATTTTATTGCGATAAAATGCGGTAAAACTCACGTAAGGCAAATTACACTTAAATTTAACAAAACTAATAAATAGATAATCAAACAAAAATGATGTCAGAGTGTCAGTTTTTTTTTTCATCATCATCATCAGCCAGAAGACATCCACTGCTGAACATAGGCCACCCCCTTTAACCTGCACACTGAACGAAAACCTGCCATCTGCATTCACTCGATGCCCGCGAGTCTTATTATGTCGACGGTCCATTTAGTGCGTTTTCCTATCAAAATCTCCCATCAAAAGCAGACGCGTAAAATTAGGGAGTGCTGCGAATATACAAACCATAATGAACACAAACAATTATAACCATTTGGCGGATAATCCTGTGCGCCATTAAGAGCATGGGTAACTCAATTTGCTGGTTACTAAGCGGGTACGGTGTATTGATTTTATCTCGCTTCGCTTTTACATCGAGCTGAACGTGAAATTAAAAGAAATTTTGTATATACAAGCTAAATTACAAATACACAATAACTTTACTGTGTTAGAAGATAATAAGCGAGTGTAATTCTGATGTCGGTAAAGTATAGAGTTAAAAAGAAGAGAAAAACAAAAAAAAACACACGTCATTCATAGAATTTCACGTCAGTAGTTACTTTCTTTCTCTATGATCCTGGCTATAAATAACCTGCTGATGAAGTAATTGTTTTTGAAGTGAATACTTCTTTAGACGCGTTGTGCACTATTTGGGTGAACAAAAATCATGGAACTCGCGTCATCGTCGTGCTGTACCGTGTATTTTAAAACAGTGCTATCTCTCGTAGAATAGGTAAATTACTACTTAAGATTTCACTTCTGACGTGCAGTCCTATGACTGATGTGTTTTTTTTTTGTCATTTCTACCGGAAGTATTCATTCCCTCGTTGTCTTTATCCTAAAAAACAGAGATTCCACGTACTCACATAATTTTTGACAAGAATAATATGTGTCTGTGTAGATATTGTACAGGGTTACACGAAAAAGTGGTACTAAGCTGAAAGGAAGTCATTGTAGGTACTATTTTTTATGCCATAGGTGGCAAATAAGCAGACGGGCTGTCACCATCGCGTATGGATACCTGCAACACCAGGAGCATCACAGATACGTTTCCGACCCTTAAAGACTCTATTAACAGCCCTTTTGAAGAACCCCATACTGTATTCATCATTATGAACAACTTTGACTACGGGACCTTATACCCTGAAATCGCAAACATACATACAATTCGTTGAGAGTGTCATTTATTTTTGGAACAGTTGTCTAAAGTTGTTCAAGATGAAAGTGCACTGGTATTTCCTAGGCAAGCGTGCTATATCTTCGACCATATCTTCGCTTCTGTTCAGGGGGTCTAGACAAGAGCCACTTTCTGTTAGCGTTAACGCCTGCGGAAAGGAAAAAATGTATGAAACTGACATTAGCTTGAGAGATGTCACGTGACTGCTGCAAGATTGGTAGACAAATGCCCATCAAAATTAGCGTGCGGAAAAGTTAGCGTTTCCTCACGTGCGACTTCTCATAGAAATGGTAGACAAATGCCATGTTTGACAGGAGTAAACGCTATTTTTTCTTTTCCACAACACTCTTTATTAGCGTGACCCAACTCCCTGTCGCTTGTCGTTGCGGGTTTTGATTTATCAAATGTTTGAGGCGGTTTTTTTATTTTTTGCGGAGTTTTCTTACATTTGTGCTAAAATGCAAGCTTTAAGATTGCTGTGGGCTGCAAGAGGAAACGAGAGAAAGACGCCGAGCAAGAGGAAGAAATCGCTATAGCTTGGAAACGATCGAAGAGATGCCGAGATGACTCTAAGTTTATTCGTCGATTTCGGCTTAACTAGCAGTGTTTCCGGATGCTTTGCAGCGATCTTCGACATTATACAAACCTTAAAGGCACCCGGGATATAAGTTTTGAGATTAAGGTAAGTTAGACCTAACCAAAGTGTTAGTAGGTGCATACACCAAGTATTTAAGGCATAAACCATAACCATAGTAGGTAGTTAACCATCCCAACATTATGAATAAATGGATTGTTTCCGAGGTCGCAACAAGAACGAGCCCAAATAAGGATGGAGCAAGTTTTACAAAAAAAACTTAAATTTATGGGATACAGATGTTCTAAGAACACTTTTCCAATAAGTAGGTGAACAATATTATACCTACTTTAGGTTAGGTTAGGTTCTGTAACATTACTTATGTAAAAAGCAGTTTTTTTTTGTAAGCATTTTGGTCAAAACTATTTCCCTACCACTCTGATGAAAAGCCTATAATTTCACTGGCACCGTTCTTCCATCTGTCCCTTCAAACTGGAACTGCAATGCATGGGTAGAATTTGATTTGTAAAAATACTTTTATTACAGGTTTCAGAGAAGATGACCCCTATACTGAACGCAGCAGCTGGCTCCCGTGAAGAAATGTGTACTCTGAGACACGTGCAGGCAAGAAACCGAATTGAGCGCTGTTTTGGACTACTAAAATCCCGTTGGCGCTGCTTACTAAAGCACAGAACATTACATTACCATCCCATTGTAGCTGGGAAAATGGTGCTTGCTTGCTGTGTATTACACAACATGGCATTGGACGCCAATATACCGGGTCAATCTTTGGTCGAAGAAGATGAACCTGCTCTATCTTTGATCGAAGAAGATCTACCACAAGATAATGTTCCTGTTTTTGCAGGTAGTCAAAACGAACTACTTCAAGGCAGAGCTGTTCTAAATAGTCTTTTGTCAAGATTGTAATCACCTGCCCGATCTCAGCGCTAGGGGCACTCAGCCGGTTTGGCAGTACAGCGGATTAGGATAAGTTGCAATTTTGTTTTGCATCTCCTTGGGAGTCAGTGTACTTTTCTTCTGATGATCCTTCATGAATTTATGTGATAAGAAGAATGCGTTTAACAATACTGCTAAGACCTGCTAAATGGTTTTACAGAAGGCTTCGCTTTGACACCATCTGTAGAATAGGTAACACACTGGTTTCATACCCTGCTGGTAGTAAACGCTTTGGTTCCTAGCGAAATCAGTTAAAGTGACTTTGTGCCTCCCCCCTCACTACCTCCACTGCTATAAACTGATGGGACGTCGGCTCACACCGGTTAAGTAAAGTTAAACTTGCGTTAAACTCATCTCGCAAATACCGAGATTGATAGATATATAGATAGATAAACTCTTTATTGTTCACACCACAAATAACATATTACACGATAAAATAGCTTTAAACAAAACAAACTAGTGTAACAATCGGCGGCCTTATCGCTAAGAGCGATCTCTTCCAGGCAACCTTAGGATGGAGAGGATTCATACAGAAGGTAGAAGGCGGGGCGTGAAATAGTGAAAAATATGATACTTACAGATTGATGATTTAGCTGCTAAGATTTGTTATTTATTTTGCATTTATAGAAATGTCTATCTGGTAATTAACATAACATGATCTTTTAACTATTGATATTTGAGAAAAAAATTATTGTAAACTAAATTTAAGTTATGGCTTATTTCCAAAGGATATTACAAGATGAAGTAATATTTTGATGACTAATTACAATTTTATTGTTAATAATAATAATAACTGTTAAAGGGCATAACGCCGCGTGTAGCTCTTAGTGAAAGTGCAGCACACCTCTCTACACCCTAAGCTACCCACGTCAATGTTGCCCTTCCGGTGCCAAGATACGGCAGCCTTTATGGGGGGCCCATTCAGTGGGTGGCAAGTCATCACCTGCCTAAATATATTTTGAGATGAGACAGGATAAGTGCCGTTTCTCATTCTATAGATCTGTTATTCCCATCCACAAGTTGTTCACCTCAACAGCCCAGACTTTTAAATCCTATACCGTACAATAGTTTCATATTCCTTTTTATGCATATTTCATAGTTGCATGTATTTTATATTCAAAAGGGCCTCTTTGTGTTGGCTTCGGCTCCACCAATGCCAACCAAATGTCCGGGCTAGACCCGAGAATTTAGTGAAATAAAGAGAAATAATAACTGTTATTTATAAGTTAGCATAATACTTACCTTATGTTACTGTACGCTCATAAAGGGCAGACTGTTGATACTACCATACTTTTTGTTCACAGTTTTTACAATAAATCTTTCTAGATTTTAAGATTTATTTACTCTTGCTTTGTGCAAATAAATTATCTCTATCTTGGCATTTGTAAATAAGTGTTTGAAGATTAAAAAAATCAAATAAAAAATGTTTTTTTATTTCAGTAACATATTTAATCTGTTAATTACTTACCTAATTCCTTTTCCCTTTTTCACAAAATATGCCAAAGGCACAGAGATATTTATACATACATTGTGGATTTTCCTTGGATATAAACAATTTTGATTTTACATTTCTAATCCACGGCTCGGCTAAGGGTTCTAATTCAAAGTGGGAGTGATATCCTGCTTGGGGTGTATTGTGCATTTGCTCGTCAGCCTACAAAAACTAGCCGAGCTCTTTAAAACAACAAATAACAGAGCACGGCTTTGGGTCACTGACTAAACTGTTCTATCCGTATTTCACCGTGTTGAGGTATTGGAAGACTTGTTGAGTTTCTTCAAGGAGTTCCAACCTAATCTTGTCTTCTGGTTATGTGGCCTTGCAGTGCAGTAGGACATGCTCCACGGTCTCGCTTTCTTGTAGACAGCCTCAGCTACAGGCCTATCGTAGCTCCAATTTTGTACAAGTGATTGTTTCGCTCGCAGTGAGCTGTGATGGTACCTATCATTAGACGGAGGTCTGACCTAGCTAAGTAGTTTGTTAGTTAGGTACTCATATATGATTGAAAATAGAAATGAAAAATAACATTTTCTCTTCGAATAGATGAATTTTTAGCATCACGACAGATGAATGACATTTCAATTGACAACTGCAACACGTTGTTCCATAGAGAATATAGATTTACTAACGCTACTAGCGTTAGTCGCTGCGGAATGTGCGTTAGGCGTTTAGAGTGTAACTTGTCTACCGTTTTGGTCACGCTAACGCAGTGGCGTTAACGCTAAGGGAAAGGAAAGGAAAAAGTAGCGTGTGGCTCTTGTCTAGGCCCCCTGGTGACACAATGGTCAAACGCATGCCTAGTCCGTTGTAAAAAAGCTGATACAATATGCGATTCTAAGGTTGGTCCCATAGTAAAAGTAGTTTAGTAAAATAACCGCTTTTTAGTTTTGTTCCACTATTATTAATTTTATTTTATTATATTTATTTTAGGAAATCTTACTGCTAGGTATAAAGCTTTAACTAATATATAAGATACAGAAGGCCATTTAAAAGATTCCACACGTAAATATAAATGAATAAACTATAAAACCAGTAGACTATTTTAACTAACTAGATATATCAAAGAATGCTCTTGCTAATATTCTCTTAAGCTGCTGGACAGATGTGGTAAACAAATCAATGTCATTTACAGTAGCTACAGCATTGAAACTGTGGCTTAACAGGTAACTATTACTTCTGTAATTAGTGCTCACTCTGGGAATAAATAGAGAACATGGTCTTCTAAATGGATCAGCCGACACCTTCAACCCTATTCGCTCCAATAGCTCCGGAGAATCAACTGCGCCATTCGCTATCTATCTATCTATATCTATCTATACATATAATAAAAATGTAGAGATAAAAAAATCTGTAGTTGCGAGATAACAAAAAAATAACCACACATGGCGTCTTAAAATAAGCAGCTGAACACGATAGGACAGTTTTTAGAATATTTGTCTGTTTGTTTGTTTGTTTGTCCGCGCACATCTCCTAAACCACTGGACGGATTTAAATGCGGTTTTCACGAATATACTTAGAAATTACCAGATTAAAACATAGGCTATGTTATATTATTTATTTTAATTCTTTATTATTACATAAAAGAAATTAAAAAATCAATGATTATTTTCTTCGTTACCCGAAACGTAATATTAGGATCGTCACATAGCCTCAAGCAAGGAGGTCTAAACTAAAGAGAATGTCATTGACATAGCCATTATAAAAATTTGAAACTATGAATCTATATCTATACATATATTATAATAAAAACGTAGAGATAAAAAAAAAATGTAATTGCGATATAACAAAAAAATTATCACACATGGCGTCTTAAAATAAGCAGCTGAACACGATAGGACAGTTTTTAGAATTTTTGTCTGTTTGTTTGTTTGTCCGCGCACATCTCCTAAACCACTAGATGGATTTAAATGCGGTTTTCACGAATATGCCAAGAAATTACCAGATTAAAACATAGGCTATGTTATATCATTTATTTTAATTATTTATTATTGCATAAAAGAAATTAAAAAATCAATGATTATTTTCTTCGTTACCCGAAACGTAATATGAGGATCGTCACATAGCCTCAAGCAAGGAGGTCTAAAGTAAAGAGAATGTTATTGACATAGCCATTATAAAAATTTGAAACTAGCAACTGTCATTCAGATAATCAGTTTAAATTTAAAGAAGTTTCCTTAACCTTCTTAGATGAATGAACGTGTAGATCAAGGAAGTTATAAAAACATAGGCCTTACAACTTCTTTGGTGATTCAATCCAATGCATTTTGCAAGACAAGCATATGTCAGGGTTCCGTGGCCAAAGCCATACTTGTGGTCGTATTCATATAGTTTAGAAATTGCATGGTCATAGAAAAATATGGAATTTTGACTGTCCAGCTTCGCTCGTTCGGAAGCTGGACAGTCAAATTTCAGAAATGTATCATCCCGACATTAAATGATATACTTTTTAAGGTTTAGACATAAAGAAAACTTCAAAACATGCTCTGCACTGTGGTAACATTATCTTTTTATTTGAAAACTGTTGACGGTGTTTTTACTGTTATGCTTCTATCAATACTTCACACAGGGCGACTTAAAATAAGCAGCTAAACATGTTAAGGCAGTTTTTAGAGTTTTTGGTTTGTTCATGCACATCGCTAAACCCCTGGAAGAAAATGCGGACAGATTTAAATGCGGTTTTCACGCCAGACCAGATTGAATGATTGATTGAAGTATAGGCTATGTTATTTTGCGCAAGGGCCGGATTAAGGGAAGAAAAAAGGATTGAAGGTTTATATGAAAATCTACGCGTACGAAGTCGCGGGCAAAAAAACTAGTCTTTAATAAATAGACCACATCAGCGACTTGTCGTCTTAAATTTAAAGGAAGAATGTGGAATTTATGACAGCGCTCAGTGTAGCCTTGAAGGTATCTTTTAATTTTAAATTGGAGATGAAGTAGAAAACGTGTCTGGATGCGCTCAATCCATTTGTGAACCTTTATAGAATAGCGTAATGTTTCAGTCAAAAAAAAAAACAGAATTACCTATCTATTGGCATGTACATAAACGAAAGGAAAGTTCATTCGATTTGAATTAGTTTTCTACAAGTAAAAGTAGCTAGATTGAAAGTTGATAAAGTTCTTCTTAATTAAAGTCCGTGAGTTGATACGTTATCCGTACTCCTGAAAGTGGTTTTTCATTAAAACCTGTGCGATCACTTCAACTGCAAACGTAAGTCAAAGTATTTATTTCTAGACATCTTCGTATTTTATTCTACCCTATAAGGTTGAAAGTTTGTGCAAGTAACAAGTGACAAACAGTTTTATAGCTGTTTAAGAGCACGCTCTCCGGCAATAATTATTTTCTTTCGTACATATTCAAAATTTTCGAGGATAAAAAATCACTGATTTGGAATATAGTCACTAAAAATAACAATGCTACTTTATTTTCATATTGATATTTTGGCGGAGGAGATCATAAAACTCAAAAATGCTTATTTTTTCCGCAAAAATTAAATTGCCGTTCAAATATTTGCAATATTGCTAAAAAAATCGTACGCAGTTAATTATGTTGTTCAAAATTGTTAAAAATGTGCAAGCGAGATAGGTGTGGTCTTAAATACTTGACTTGCTAGAATATTCAGTACAGATGCAAACATGTCCACACAACATTCATGAAACAAACATTATTTTTCCATTAATATATTTCGCAAACTAGCTGCGCCCCCGTAGTTCTCTCTCTCGTATTGAAAGCGCACACATACATACCAAATCCATAGCATAAGTTATCCAAATTAAAAATTCCTTAGGTGCTACAGAGTTGTTAGAGTCTTAAGTATATACACATATTTTCCCATTTGCCTTTTGTTTATGTTGCCTATTGCGCAGTCACACCAAATGCGTTGGCTTGACCGGGACACGTGTATAACCCAACCAACCGTATCTTGGGATCCAATCGGTAATTTTCTAAGGTATTTGGTAATATTACTGGTTCGGTCGCGGTAATAATGTCGTGCAAGATTCCTTTCATGAAACCCTTCTGTATAAAATATCATTTTCGTTCTTACAGTCCATTAGCTTTACCTACTCATATTAACTTCCTAGGTTCATGTCTTAACTTTCTAGGAAAATACTTAAGTAAATTTCACCAACATGTAGGTCTAACATCTAATAATAGACAGATGGATAGTTAATAGTACATTGTACAATGAGTGCATAAAAAGGGTATAATAGATACACAATATACTCAATATACTCAAGATGATACACAATATACTCTAAAACTTAGCTTTTAGAAGAAAGTGTACATATTTGCAATAAAGAAAGAAAGAAAGAAAGAAATGTAATAAACATTTCGTTCACACCATGGTCATAGACTGGACAACCGTTTTTTTATGTTGTTCCGTCTTTACTTTCTCCGACACATGCCGGAATTATTGTTAGACCAAACATATTGCATAGTATCCTTACATAATTAATAGATGTAATTGCAGTAGAAAGTTTTTTATATATCAACCGTAGACAAACAAAAAAAATTGGCCCGTAATAGGAAAGCATCAAATGTAAACTGTTAAAATAAAAAATTATATATATCCTGACTACAATGCTCACCACAATGTGGATTACCGTCCACCTCATAGTAATGGTGTGGGAAATCGCAAGAAATTATATTATAACCGTGTTAAGCTGGTGAATGTTTTCGAGTCTTGTGTGGAGTATAAGCCGAACATACAAAAAACATAGGACAAAAAAGACTTATTACTTACTGGATAACAATTGGTGGTATCGTTATAACCGACATTTTCAGTATTGTTCGTTTTATTTTTAACACCGAGCTGTTTCCGTGTTTTCATGAAACCATTCCTTTGCTCGGTCGGTTATTAATCTAACACACTGATGACAGTGTATAAAATGTAACGTGTTTTTGATTATAATAACGTATTTTGTAACGCAACAGAGCCAAAAGTCAATTATGACGAACGAGTTGCTATAACAATTGATATTACAGTAGAGACTTACTAATCCGGCACTATTAGAGGAGATGCCAGATTATTGGTATATTCAGATTAGTGGATTATACAGGGAAATTAAAGGTAAATAAAAAAGAATTGCATATTTGTATGTAGTATGTACCTAAAATAATGTTATTGTAATGTTGAAGTGGCAATGGGCAGGCCACATCGCTCGAAGAACTGATAACCGATGGGGAAGAAAGGTTCTTGAGTGGAGACCACGAACCGGAAGACGCAGCGTAGGTAGGCCTCCCACTAGATGGATCAGCGACATCGTGAGAGTCGCGGGCATCCAGTGGATGCAGATGGCAGGTTGTCGTTCAGTGTGGAGGTTAAAGGGGGAGGCCTATGTTCAGCAGTGGACGTTTTATGGCTGATGATGATGATGTACCTAAAAACAAATTACAATTTATTTGTGACAACTATCTTACAAGATCTGGTACGTAATCTGGGAAAGAAAGAGCAGAAGTGGGTGTAGGTAGTGGGAGAGTGCCGAACTACTGAATGTGCCGATGTACTGAAGTGCCGGATTAATGAGACTCTACTGTATTTATAATTAAGAGTTTAATCAATAACGGTTAATTGAAACAATACATCAGCCAATTGCTGATCAAAACATTTTAAATAATCAGTAAGTTTGGATGACTTCATTTGAAAAGCGTTTATATATTTTAGTTCTACAATCTGGGTCTAGCTCTGGTCTAGATGTAATGCAATCTCTTTAATTTGCCACTTTTTTTGGATAAGCAACTACTACATTTTTTAAGACTTACAAAAAATTACTCCAATAGCAAAAAAGCTATTAGTCAAACAAAGCTAACTGCCTGAACCTGCTTTCAAATAAATCCAATAATTATTATACGCTGCTACACGGAAAAGGTATTCTAAGCCGAAAAGGGTTAAAGTAGTTATTAAAAGAAATAAAAAAGACAAACATCTAAAAATCACTAAAAGATAAAGTACCTAGATGAAAAAGTCATAAATAAGCCCAACTTAGCATAACCCCGGCATAATTATGTTAGGCCATTTTTAATGAATATGTGCATTCTAAATATTATCTTCGTATAACCTGAGTGGAGACTAAAGAGAGATAAAGAGAGTAGGTAACACAAGATATTTAGCCTCTGACCAACAAATTTAATATCGTATTAATACATTATCTGTGGTGTTACAGGACGCTATATTGGACGATAAATCGCCCGAGACGACGGAAAGTTGTAAGTTTAGTTGAAATTATGACGTGTTGTGATTCACTGCTAGAACATTTATAGCACTTAGTGGTTAGGTTGTGGATGTTAAGATCTAAACTTGGAGATTGTGGATCTAAATTAATTTATTATCCAGTAATTTCTACAACCAAGAACCCAAATTGCGGTTCACCGTTCAAATTGTCTAGTTTTCGTAAATTTCTCTCAGGCGTTAGTATCTAATGCCAATCTCCTTTAAAAATATACAAAGTTTGCAGTATATGGCGCGTGCTTGTATATTTCTAAGCGTAACTGACTTTAGCGATCGACGTCGTCGAACATCTTCAGCGACCGACGTCAGCGAACGATTTAAGTTGCTGGTTTCATTGACCAACATAAGCAAACGACTTAAGTTGCTGACGTTAGGGACCAACTTTAGCGGCCGACGTTATCAAACGACTGTTGCAACCGACGTCGGCAATCGACTCCAGCAGACGATGTCAGGAAACGACCTCTAGCTGACATCATCGTAAGAAGAAATCAAGCCTTGCAAAGTACATTCCGAGGATACTTGTTGTTAGAACCAACATGAGTATGTACACTTTTATGAAACGTCGAGTACAGAGTGCCTTAAATTTAAAAATAATTATTTCATTGGCTAACTTTTATCCTACTTGTCGACTGCGTATATTTCAAAAGCATTCTGCTTCCCTCATAATGCACATTATTGTTAAGTCAAATTATATCCAAAAGATTCAGTTATTATGGCAGGAAAAGATAACAATCAGAAATATAATGTTCACTATCTTCATCATGCTACTTATTAATCTGTGAACAAATATAATTGTAAGTGGCATTTTTTTTTTGTAATGGTAAGGTCTTTTTTATCTAAGTAAAATACAAGACATACCTTACAAAAACAGCTCTGGCTATAGACAGTTGAAGATCTAAAGACAATCCAAATGCTCAAGCCCACTACCAGTTGGCTGCGTACCTAGCATGCTAGCGGTATTACCACGCTGAATGGCAATGCTTATACGTTGAGGCAGAAATAAGCTTGAATTTTGGTCCCATTGAAATTACGTTGAAATACTATGGCATTTGATGAAAATAAATTTAAAATTTACTAATACATTTTATTCATTTAGATTTTGCCATGGAAAGGAGTATGCTGAATGTGGAAAAGTCAGACACATTGAAAAACCGTGTCATCCAAAGTAAGACAGATGTCTCAGACATTATATGCAAAATTAGAAGAATTAAATGGCTATGGGCAGGGCACACGATAAGAAGACAAGACAAATGGAACAAAATTATGACGTGATGGTATCCTAGAGAAGGAAAGAGGAAAAGAGGTAGCCCGCAGAAAAGGTGGAACGACGACGTACAGGTGGCAGGAGTGATGAGAAACAGAGTTGTTTAGGACAGACTTGAATGGAAAAGGTAGGAGGAGGCTTTTGCCGACTGGCAAACAAATCTGCAGAAAATAAGACTAAGTTTTAATATTTAGTTTAAATTTAATCTTTACAAATATGTAGATCTGAATAAAAGGCTATATTATTAGATTTTAGTTCAATGGAACCAATGTTTCCATTTGTTTACGAGTGAGTATGTAGCATGTTTCTAAATATCAAGAGCGCGTGATCCGAACTTTGCATCATAATTAAGACTTGAAAATATTGCGCAATTTGTCCAAATCTCAACTACGTCACAAACATTGTAGAATGCCTATACGTATTTTTATAACTATTTATGCCTGTTTATATTCGCGATTCACAATGACCACGCACCAAAGAAATCAGCGAACGAAAAACGCAATGGCGTCGTAGGAAACAGGACAGTAGGACATGAGTTGAACTCGACAGCATCAGGCATTCATCCGCAAACCACTCATCAAACTCCAGTTAGCATCTAAATCGAATCGTCGAATATACATCGAGCATTACCTATCTGCAGATCTGGGACATCACTTAGAGTTTACCCACTCAGTGCGATTTATGAACTACTATATTTTAATTTTAATTTGGGAAATGACTTGGTTTTTATATGTTTTGCTTTTATTATACGGGAATTCATCATCATCATCAACAGCTCGAAGACGCTCACTGCTGAACATAGGCCTCTCCCTTAGACCTCCGCTCTAATCTACAGTCTGATATCTGCATCCACTGGATGCCCGCGACTATCACGATGCCGTCGGTCCATCTAGTGGGAGGCCTACCTTACCTAAGCTGCGTCTTCTGTTTCTTGGTCTCCACTCAAGAACCAGAAAAAAACCTACAGAAAATACAATGTTTTCTTTTGTAGTATTCATAACAAAATTTACTCGTAGGTCGCTTTTTGTCAAAATTCAACAAGCTGGTTAGTTATTTTGACCGTAGTCATACAAAACTTATATTGTCAACACGGTGGCTAAGAAATTATCACCACAACCCTGGCCTTTGTGTAGACTAGCTACTAAATTAAGATACGAAAAGTTTCGAAGCCACCCGAGAACCGTACAAATTATTGATTATTATGTCAAACAGTCTATAAGCTGTTATCCTGAGATACTGGAACCTTCCTGTTTAAAATATCTATTAGGCAAACTCCTAAACTCAAGGAAATAACTTGTATGAAAATATTTATTTCAGCTTCTAGTGGCTGTAAGATATGCATTGCTTAAAATAAATTGATTCATTTTGTTGCTGGCACATGCTTTTCTTTACTAAAGAAAAAACAAGCAAACTAACAATACAATCGGATAATGAACAGTTTTTTTATAGGGGTAATTGGGGATGCATAAAAAAACTACTGGTCCGCCATGCATAGTCATCCAAACAAAACGTGTATACAAAATTTCAGTTCAATCGGTTGAGGATAACTGTTTTAAAATTCAGTTACAAGATAAGACCCATAGGAAAAAGGCAAGTTAAATAAAAACTTGTAAAAATATATAAACATTTGATGAAGATGCTGATTCACCAAGTAAACCCGGCTCTTCTTCTAACAAACTACTAAGCGCAGGTTGATTAGGCCTTTTCATCTTCCCACCGTATCGTAACCTGTAAGTGAATTCCTTCACAGCTATGTGCACTGCGCTTAATGCGTTTCGGTAAGCCGCTGGTACTCCATGCTCCGAGGCAGGATTTATACCGGTAATATTACTATCTCAGCGTTTTACTGCTCAGGCCAGATGTTGCGAGTCTGGTTATCGTTATAAGAGTTCCAGAGGTGGAGGGATATGGGCGGGTCGTAATTATGAGACGGGCTGACTCATACACATGTCGGTTCCTAAATGCAAGGGGTTTACAGTTTCTTTTTAGTAGTAGGTGAACTTTGCGGATGTACCAAATATAAACAAAAAGACTGATAGATTCTGTACAGGACCAAAATACTGGCCTGTATTTTGGGCAGAAAGTTAATCCAATTCAGCGAGGCAACGGCCAGCATTTTGGGTACGTATTAAAGATGCTTAAAGAATTGAAGATCTTTTGATCTATCTATAGGCCTTTAATGTCTAAATATAGTATAAAAAAATATTTTCAATTAGTTTAGCTATTAATTTCATTTATAGGTAAGAGTATTTATTAGTTACTAGATGACCCGACAGATGTTGTCCTGTCTTACGTCGTCGTTAAGTTTTCTGATATTTTAATTTTCGTAAGAACCTTCTACGAAGTATCGTATAAAAACGATATAATCGTTCTTAAGTTATGGCTTGACAAAGGTAAATAGGGATTCATTTATATATATATAAAATCAAAACTAAAAAAAAGGTTACCAATACCATTACCAACCAAAACCACCAATATTATCAATGTTTAAATAAATCATATTTAGAAATAATTATGGTTTAAAAACGAAAAAAAAACATGCATAAGTGGCTTGTTAAAATTAACCAAAGGATTCTAAATTCTAGGGTTTTTAATGGCAAATGTCCAAAAGTATGGCTCATAATGGGGTGTTCTCAATTAGTTTTTTTTAATTTTTGTTACTTTGGAACTCCGTCATTTATAAACCGATTTGGAAAAAAAAAATTTGAAAGGATATACTTTTAGATCAAACTAAGTTCAATTAGGTTACTTTTGACTTATGACTTTATTTTCATTTGTTAGTTAATCCGCCTTAACATTAGGTACATATTCTGTGAAAATTTTACTGGCATCTATTACGGTTCGAAAGATATAGCCTTTAAAATGTAAGACGGACCGTTTAGATTCTTTGGATACAGAAATCTAAAAAACATGAAATAATATTGGCTTTTCCTAAAACGAGCCAGAATAACCAACAGTCCTTTGCTCTACAATAATCTACAATACGAAATTTGTAACCAACGCGCGATGGACTCTTACCGAGGCATTTGGCTCTAAATTCATGTTTTCACGCTGAGCGCAGACAGAAAGCTTACGGTTGCAGATTACGTAGCAGTCACTATGTATTTTACGAGTACGCCCAGTCAGGCGTTTGTGCCAAATATACTTTACTACGTGCCCGTGTCAAACACATTTTAGTGCTAAATACAAGTACGTCGGCGCCATTCCCGCTGAAAATTGTCACAGAGGGATTTTTTGGCTAGAATTACAAGCTTTGCTTTAATCACACTCATATTTTAAGTGCGAAAGTTTGGCTGTAAGTGTTTAACTTTGGCACTGTTTTAAACTATAACGCTATTCACTACTGCCCGTGAACATGGTGCATGTAAATGTGCCGAAATATCGGGATATCCATCCACAACATGGCATGGAGAGAGCATAGATACCCTGGATTAACGCATATATACGTTTTGTACCGGAAAAAATACAGTAGCAATGGAATAGCGCGTGAAACCACGAAGCGATGCTAGGTGTTGATATCCCTAAAATACTCTTTTAGGTATACTTACTACGTGGGAGATGTTTTTTTGCCATAGATGCAAGCAGATAGAAAAAAAGCAGTCTGCTGCCTAATTTTACGCAGTAACCGTCACTTATAGATACTTGTAACACCAAAGGCATCATATATACGATGCCAGCAAGACTATTTTAACTCGCCTTTTGAAGAACCCCATGATTTTATCTTCTTGAAAACATCGCGGAAGGTAGTTCATTCCTTATTTTGCAAGTGTGCGTCAAGAAAGATCGTACACAAAACAATGTAATGTGCAATTAGCTTCCTGGTGCTGACGGCTGGTGCGGTGATAAAACTGTATCAAATGTGATTCTAGTATATTCTGTTACTATTCATTTTACTGCTAAAATAAAGTCATTGTAGTGAAGTGACCCCCTATTGTCAATTCACAAACTATGCAAGATCCACAATTTCACACGGCATCCGAGCCAAGCCAGGATAGCACTCATTTATAAATTCCATTCGCATATCTATCCAAACCTGCTGAAGTATTTTTTGCGTTACATCTAATGAGTTACACCACCAAAGCTACTTCTAGCAAAACGCAAAGCAAGATGAAACCACGCGCATGCTTTTTGAAAAATACCGACGAATTTGGTTGAAACTATAGTCGGAGTAACTGGCTAAATAATAAGTTAGTGATTCCCGTATTATTTAATCAATAAGGTCTTATCTTCATCATCAGCCTAAGTTCCTGATCTAAATAAATAGGAAGGATCATGTTGTCAAACTACACTTATAGACTTGATCTTATTTTTAGCCTGTGCGTACAATCCCACAACTGGACAAAAGCCTTCCCTTGGCTTTCCCTATTTTTCCATGTTTGAACTGACTCCTGCCAGTCTCTTTCAAAGGAGTTAAGTTCATCGTGCCATCACGTCAGGAGTCATTTGTTTCAATTCAATTTTCAATTTCAGGTGATTTTGGCCCAGAGACATTCTAGAACGCGATGAGGCTCGCCAGCTATACTTCAGCTTTAGTGGCTATGAGAGCTACTTTTGTTATTTGAATTCTGGAGCGCAGTGTGTTGTTTCGTATTTTTACTTTAGCTACCTATAAATAAAAGTAACTTTGCAGGCAAATATATTCAACAAAGTGGACGGAATTTTTTAATGTTGGATAGCGAAAAAGGTTTCCATCATACGTCCCACACGTGTTGCCGGGGGCAAAAAATGCTGAAATCAATTTGCTAGATTAAAAAAACTGTTTGATATAGTTCACTGGCACTCACTAAAATGTCGGCATACCAATAGTACCTACCAATCAACGTAATTGATTTTTACGTAAGTTCACACTCTAGTTAGCAGATTACAGATCAGCAGACACCGAACTCTACTGTGATGATAGTTATTGCTAGTATTTTTTTATGCAACTCAACGGACACCGGGGTCCGTGACTTTTTTATCTATATACAATTTTGTTAGCCTAAAAGAATTTGCTTTAGTACACAATCAGGGAGAGGAAAGTTAGGTAAATCTTAATCTAAAGTTAAAACAATTTAGTCATGTTATTACTAGTTTATGTATATAGTGTGTTATTACTAGTTACTAGGCTTTACTTGGCTCACTTAGTAGCGTATTTGTCTTTTACAATGGAGGTTCCCGGATCCAATTCTCAGCTGGGTAGATATTAGAATAATGAATTCAAAAATCTGTTTCGTCATTGATTAATTAATTTAATTTTTATTCTGCCCTCATTCAAAAATTTCCTCATAATAATAAAAATCAAAAATAATAAAAACGTTTATTGATATTTGTTTAAGGCCTATTGGTACATAAAGATCTTAAAAGTTAATTATATGTATACAAATGTTGTGAAAGAGAGGTGAAAATACACAATTATGTACCTTAGTGGAATACTGTCTCCCACACTAGGCAGTGTCGTGAACTCACAGTTTTCAACTCTGAGCATGATTGTCTTCCCCGCAGAGGTGAACTTAAACTAGGTTTGTCACAACAACGGTGTTGATAACATTTCATGAAAGCTTTACCATAGCAAATCTGTCACAATTTGTAATTTATCGTTGTTAAACAGTCAGTAGTATCAAAAAATATTATGGACTAGCTGATACCCGCTACTTCGTACGCGTAGACCTCGACCATCGGCCTCGTTACTATGATGACCTGCTTCAGGAACAAGAGTTTTCATCCAAATCGGCCCAGCCGTTTATTCACCGTTTAAACCTTCCCTTAACTTCCACAAATATTTCAAGATCAAAATTAGCCAAATCGGTCCAGCCATTCTCGAGTTTTGGCGCGACAAACAACATCAATTGTTTTATATATATATATAGCTAAAATCCCCAGGTCAGGTTAAAAGTTGTAGATAGAAAAATAGATGGGAACTTTTTATTGTGCATACCAGAAATATAAGTTAGAGCTCGTTAGAAACATTTGGCTGTGTATTGTTTTATAACTCCCCTAAAATGCGATTGATGTCCATTTTACAATATTTACGACTTCCAAAAAGGAGGAGATTCTCAATTCTACTGTTTTTTAAAATATTTTTTTATGTTTGTTACTTCAGAACTTTCGAGTGGGTGAACCGATTTTGATCATTCTTTTTTAATTTGAAATTTTTATATTGATAATTATTGTCTAACGATATAAACTGCCGAATTGAGAGCAAAAATCTACTTAAACTTTTTAACTATTATTTATGGAAATGTGTTTCTGTACTTTCCTCGCTCTACCATATTTAACTAGCTATGATGGTTCCAGTTATGTACTCGTAGGTACATTTGCGACTTAATTAAAATTAATTTATTTAAAAGGGTTGACGTTAAGAAAAAGTATTATTTGGGGAATTTTGGTTTCGGTATATTAGGTATGCCTTTCAGTTGTAGAAAACAAAATTATGTATTTATGTGATTGCTGTGTAGAGCGATGTTTTTTTTTTTATTCTATAAGGATTTCGCTTGCCTTCTTTTGCGTTTTATGTCCTTGAGCTATAGACTTTTTTGACTATGCAGTATCAATGTATTACAAGCCAGATAAAAAGGGTTTAGACATTACTTTTTATTTCAACCATAAGTAAATTTTTACAAAAAATTATGATATTTTGTTTTAAAACCCCGATAAAAGAGCTGAAAATCCTCAAACGGCTGAACAAATTTTCTATAGTAAAAATAAAATATTTATAGCTAGGAATACAATGGACCATTTTTGAGCATGAGCAATTTTTTTTTCTAACAAAAAAAAAAACTTAATCGGTAAGTGCAGACGCACAGAGATACACAAAAACAAAAACACAGATGCACATCGAATTAAATTGAAATTTTGCACTGTCTTATCAAGGACAGACGACAATGCAATAATTTAAATAGTTTGTCCCATCAAAACTTGTTTCATTAAATAAGTTTTAATTATTATTGAAGAAAAACTGACAAATTTCCAGGCCATTTTGTCACATTATGCAAGTTACTTTTTAAATGCAAAGTAACTGTGAATCTATTTACCTAAATGTTTATTAGTTTTTATACCGTTTCCGTATAAACAGCTAAACCATTATTTATACCTACAACTTAGCCAAAAAGTAGTGTCCATTATTAAGATGGGCATATAATACGTTTATGACTGGCAACACTGCACCGTAAGTCTGAGCTGGTGAAGTTTTGGCGCCAACGTGGAAAAACATGTCGGCTCGTATTATTTTCCTAAACTTGTGTATTTTCGAGTGTTAATGTGTAGTAATGGTGGATTATTATTTATTAAGGGCTCGTGAACGTGCTCGAGTGTAGGCTAGTGATATAACGAGGTGAAACATATATTTTCATGTTGTTTCCCAAACTCCATAGAAACCTATTATAAAGCTTCCACCACTTTACTGGGGCATGAGTTTGACTTGATTGTGACTTACTTTGCTTGACTCTGACTGTGACTTCTTTGACGCTTTGACTTTGTATCCATGGTCATGATTTTTTTACAATAACAGTCTGAGCTGGTTTTAAATGAAAAATACTCTACGACCTATCTGGCAAAACGCTGAATGGTGCCAAGCCAAGCTCAGCGTAACATTTGACAGTGCACACAACACCAGAAACAGCAGTACAGCTAGTGGTAGAACTCGCGCCAGGAGTTATCCAGCCAAGTCATTTAATTACAGCTGTGACGTACTGGTGACTGAGCTGGGTTATGAATACTGGAACAGGCAAACGAAAAGTAGAGTTTTTTGTAGTTTAGATGATAGAACAGAAAAACAGATGTACAAATGTTGTAGTTTAAATGATAGAAAAAAACAGATGTTTAAATGTTGTAGTTTAGACAATGGTACAGAAAAATAGATGTACCTACAAATGTTGTAGTACAGATGATAGAATAGAAAAAATGGACGTACAAATGTTGTAGTACAGATGATAGAATAGAAAAATAGACGTTCAAATGTAGTTTAGATGATAGAATAGAAAAATAGACAAACATATGTTTCTATTTGTATAGACTAAAAAATACACATACACATTTTGTAGTTTAGATGGTAGAACGGATAAATAGATAGACGAACAAATTTCGTGGTTAAGATTTCCTATTTTGCAGGAGATAGTACAATTTCTTTAGTCTTTGGTGCATTGCGCAGCTCTTTTTCCACCCCTTTTTTTCCTCCCCACTCAGTGGCGTAAGTACACTAACAAGTAACGTACACATAGTCTTTTTTTTTCTTCAGAATAATCAGACTACTTAAAAACAGAAACCATTATAACACTACTATAGATTGTTTACTAGTTTTAAATTGTTTTGACCATATTTTGTTTTGTGTGCCAATAAACTAAATAAATAAATAAAAGTCAACGCACTTAACTTTTTTTCCATAATAAATTTAAAACTTTTTTATTATTAAATAATAGGCTTGCGTTAGAACGGCACCACACCTGATGTTAGTCAATACAAACCTTGAATCACGGAGTATTTTTTTTGGCAAGAACGAAAGTTTCGTTGCTAACAGGGCCTTTGTATGGAAGTTTTTTTGAAAAGTGTTCCATGTTAAAAAAAGAAAACATCAAAATCCACCAAATGTGAATCCACCAACACGTGGTAGATATGGCCCAATCACCCTTTCGGGGGTAGGTCTAAGTCCAGCAGTGGACCATTAAAAGGCTGATTATGCTATGCATTAAAATTAAACTATGAATTAAAGCCATTCCAGATAAACTCTACATCTAGAGAAGCAACAGTTAAGCGCAGCTCCGTTGTGGACACGTCAACGTAAACTTTTGACCCATTTTGCACTATTGTCACCTAAAGGCACCTGTAACGTAATATCGCTTAATGAAATTTTGCCCTAATGAGGCCGTCGCTTAGAGCCTAGGCCTTTCATAAATGTCGCATTTAAAGTTGATGCTTTTTATCATTAGATATTTCTTGTATGTCAGGAAACTTGAAAACTAGTTTTGTTATTAATTCTTTGAAGTTTTTTTTTTAAACATATTGGCATAGAACAACTATGGCCTAAACACTTTTTTCCATAAAGCTGTCAATAGTCTTTAATGGTCAGCAACGTATCTGTGATGCCCCTGGTGTTGCAGGTATCCATAGGCGACGGTGATTGCTTACCACCAGGTGGCCCATCAGCTTGTTTGTCACCTATATTTTAAAAAGGCCAAATTTGTCGCCCAACTTTAATAGTGGCTTTATTTGAATATAATCCTACAGGTTGTAAATTGTAGAGGACTTTTTGTTGTAACGGAGAAAAAGATACCCAGAAGGGGTACAATCAGTTTAAGTAGAAATAAATAAATAACTGGCTAAGAGCGTGTTGAGACACGCATATAGTAGGGTTCCGTAACCAAAACCATTATAATTGTAGTCATAGTTTAGAAAATGATGGTTATAGAAAAGTTCGAACGGACAAGGCTCTGCGGACTTAGCCAAATTTCAGAGATGTACCATCCCGACATAGCATATACTTTTTATGGTTTAAACATAGAGAAAACTGATTCAAAACATTATTTGTTAAGTTCATTTTACAAAAAAAGTCAATGACCTTTGAGCTAGAACGCCTTGAATTTATTAGTTTTATCGCTGTTACTCAAAAAGTTATGATCAGATAAAGTTCGAAACAATTTTGAATGAAGGTTTTAAATATGACTTATATGTATTGTAAGTTACAAGTTTCTATATCTTATAGTTTAGAAATGCACTATGTACACCCGAGCACTGGAAAAATTATGCGCTCATCATACGATCTCCTACGAAAAATTGATTATTATTAAAAATAAAGTACATAATTAATAACCAAAATGATACAATCTAAGAATATAAAAATAATATACCTCTTACAACTCCAATGTAGAAAAATAAAAATTGTTTTATGAATTTAATACTGCACATTGTGTTAACTCTAAATCAGTCAAAGCATTGTAAGTTAAGTCCTCAAAACAATGTATTTTATAACCGACAAGCAAATCAGAAATCAGAGTCTGAATCGTCAATGAACATATCCTTTCAACATAACTGTGTGCATTGACTAAAACTTGACTCCTTCGTTATTGAAGTCGGTTAAAATACTTTGTGTGGCCTCATTAAATCTTCCAGGCTGTGCCACAAATCAACAATATTCCTTTATCAAATATCGCCGTATGATAAAATCAATAAGGATGGTAAATAATCCGCCTCCAACTTTGGCAATATCGGCTCTTAGAGGATTAACTCCACCCTGTTACCTACCGTAACTTGCAGATTGTATGAAAGTTACATCTGCTCAGACATTAATGGGCTAGTTAGTTGTCTACTATGACTTATAATTTTGTTCATCCTTAGTTGCTAATTTAGTGGTAAGATTGTTATAGGTTAGACGACTGTTTTTTCATTGGCCTATTAAAATGTACAATACAATACTTTATTAATAATTCCATAGTTACAAGTCAAACTTCTCCAGTACACTCTTCTACAAAATTGTATATAAAATTATATCTTAATAACATTGTTATGTATAGGTCTAGGTACATTTAATTGAATAATAATTTTCATGTAGCCCATAAATAGAGCTGACTAGCTGCGCTCCGTGGGTTTACCCGCGAGGTAAAGAAAATCGGTGATGATGAAAAGTAGCCTATGTGTTAATCCAAGACATTAGCAATGTATATTCCAAATTTCATCCAAATCCATCCAGCAGTTTCTGCGTAAATGAGTAACAAACATCCATCCAAACTTTCACATATATTATAATATTAGTGAGATTAGTGTGATTAACGAAAACAAAATCTATTACATAATGTGTATGTATGTTCCCGCACCTACGAGTACATCCTAAACATCTCAACCGTTTTTGATATATTATGAGGTGTTGATAGATTTCTCTAAGATCAGAGACGATCACTAATTTCAATATCCAGTGACATCACCCCACAGGACAGGATGGAGATGTGTAAAGTTGAAGGATTTTTTAACCACACCCTCTCATGTGTGGTAAATCACAACCCAGTTCTCATATTTTACTGTTTATTCATAATTTCTATTAATATAGTTATTACAATATTCAGATCAATATGCTTTCGCTATGAACGCTCAAGCCAGAATGAACTCCCTTTTGCCAATCTCTCACTTCATTACATTTTTCCTACCCTCCGACAATCGTTCTTGGTTCGCACTGTTGCCGAGACTACCGAGTCAACACGTTTGCTACCTTCATTTTAATAAAAATATTTGTCAAATTAGATATCAAATGGTTTAAAACCAAGAAATCATAAAGAAACAATCAAAATAATAATATTTACTTAGAAATCATGACACATGTGACGTGTCATCACGTATCATTGAATTGATATTTTAAAGCGAATGTGATGTTTGGTACTTTGCTGTATATTCAGGTATACCGACCGCAAAATATGATACGCCAGAAACGATTGTTAGGTTTTGAAATTTTTTAAATAAAGAAACTTGTATATTGGAGGTCTAAATTCAGCAACCACCAATTTCACGAACAATGATACCTATACCTTAGTTACTGACACGTGTATTTTTGCTCACCGTAGATAGAATCTCTAATCAGAACCTTCACTAAATTAGTATTTACGAACAGTATAACTATCACACGTAACAATTGCCTAATTACCTACAAGTGGGAAGTGGGCTGCCTGATCCTGTAGGCTTCACTATCAACGACACGACAATCGACAAAATAACCATCAGTAATACGGTAGGTTAAAAGATGAGATTAAACGACGGTGTGCCATTACCAGATCTGCTGTGGAAAGATTGGGGAATATTTGGAATGGTAGGAGAGCCCACGATGCTAAATGGGGATTTACTCGAGCGTCATAGAGACCTATTAGGTTGCAAAGCTTAGATGATAAGAAGAAAAAATTGTTATATAATATATACCTTTTCATCGGTGGCGGTAGCGGCTATAGATTTTAAATATGTAAAAAAATACTGTTGCATGGACATACTCGAGTGCGTCAGATATTGATAGCATCAATGTCCTACGTATTTTTAATAATGTACGTATGTTAATCTGATCATTTGCATGATGCGGGTGGTTGTAGGTAAAGGTAAAAAATTAAAAAAAAAATCGAGCGTGTCAAGTTTTCTAAGGGGGTGTTAAGTGCACCAAAAAAAAGCTCTCATTCAATAATCTGACGATTTCGATCTGACGCAAACTCGCGGCCATTATTATAATGTGTATTTCGAATGTATTTTTCGGAAGATTTAAAAAAGCCGTGGATGATATCAAAAACCTTGAACTCATGCGCCTTATAGGTTGTCCATGAGGTGAGTTTGGACCTTCAGATCAAAGAAAATCGGAATTAAAAATTTTCAAAATGCATCGGTGGTGTCACTTAATCGCTGATTGTAAATTAAACAGCCGAAACTGGCGCAAACTAGGCCCACTGATCACGTCTCGTTCACAGCTCTATTTAGCTCCCGGGTCTAATTACCATAATGCAACATTGCGACGCTGGCGACGATTTTGATTACATTGCCGCCTGACGCGGGGAATGCTAATATGCTGAGCACACAGACGCGGTGTGCTATTGCGAATAATACGAGCTGTCGGTAGCTATTTCCTCGGATGGCTGAGCTTTAAAGGTATTAATTTAGGTAATGGCAAGGAAGATGTTGTAAGTAAGCACTTTGAAGCATCAGGCTTTCTTGCTCGTCTGTATCTCCAGAACTGTTGTGAAATGCGGAATGAATTACGTATAAATGTAATCAAAAATATAAATAAGTAAACAAACCAAATGAGGCCAAACTCGACGGGAGTGCGGACTATATATCTCTCGGCTAAATCACCAAATCAGTTTGGTGGTGTATATACCAAATTATTAATATAGTATCACATAATTTAATATTGCATCACATGATTTAATCGACTGTTTCTGCCACCTATCTGTAAGTTGTGGAATGGCTTACCATCTTCGGTTTTTCCTCCGAGGTATAATTTGGACTGCTTCAAACGAAGGGCGAATAGAGTCCTCAAAGGTAGGCAACGCACTGACAATGCATCGGGTATTGTAGGTGTCTATAGGCAGCGGTGACCACTTACCATCAGGTGGCCCGTAGCTTGGTTGCCACTTACTTATTCAATAAAAAAAAAAACGGCATTAGCCGTTTTTATTATTATTCAATAAATTAATAAATAAGTCCGAAGTGCAATCGTCATCATTATTTCAGCCATGGAACGTCCACTGCTGGACGTAGGCCTCCCCCATCGATTACCAAAAGAGTCGGTTAGAAGCGGCCTGCATCCAGCATTTTCTTGCGGTCTCATTTAGGTCGTCTGTCCATGTTGTGTGTGGACGTCCTACGCTGCGCTTACCCGTCCGTGATCTGAAGTGCAAAAGAATAGTTTATAAAACGACAACTTTAGGTACCGACCCGTCCAATAGGAAAGAGCCCTTGTCATATCCTAGTATAGTGAAGGACTCTACACCCATTACAAGCAATATAGTTTAAGTCTCATCCAATAGTAATAATTGGCTACCCAAATACCCAATGATATTCTCAGAATATTAATAGCCCCCAAATCGATTTCCGGAACACCGATTCACCTTGATAATGACTTTGAATTATGAAATCCAATTTGTAGCCGACTTTGTTCTGATTTGACCATTACCAAGAAGGTTTCAGAGGGTGCCCACAAAGGTTTGTGGTTAGCAGGACACTTCGCGAACAATTCACGGGCTTACCAGCTTCCCTTTGTAAATTGATTCAATGGATTAATGGTATTTTAAAGGGCTATTTACGGCTGAATTTTAATGGAAAAATGCAATAGTAAGTATTCAACATTTTACAATGATGAATGCCAACCCAAAAACGAGGTGTTATAAGTTTAACTTGTGTGTCTGTATATTTTTATGTGTGTCTGAGGAATCATAGCCCTAACACAGATTTTACCTTAATAACATCAGGCAAGGCGGTCAAACGCAAAGTCAAACTTAAGCTTCTATTATTTAATAGAAAAGGAAAAAACTAGATATTAGTAGGTTCGAGGTATAGATTATAGACTTATGGAAAGACGGATAGACAGAACGAACTTAGAAGGGTTCCTTGTAGTACTACGGAACCCTAATAAAACGATAAGGTCGATACAAAGAAAATAATATCGGACAGTATCACATATTCGCAAAGTTAACATCGAAAGTTCGAGGCAGGTTTGATTAGAATTCCAGCGAGATCGCCACAACAGACAACAAACCAATAACTTGGAAAGGGATCGAATCAAATAATGTATAGTTTCAGATTTCTTCACTGATAGAACTTTCTGTTTCAATATAATATGAATATATTGATGACCTGAAAGTGTGGCGATCTCAGCAGGTTCCACTTTATTTTCAACGGTTACGATAAATCAGTCATGTTAGGTAACGAACGACGATCTAAGTCTATCCTTCATAATCAGCGTAACATGTTCCCACTGCTCTAGGATACAGACCTTTTCTCAGAGAGAGAGAGAGAGAGAGAGAGAGGTGAGATTGGTACAGTGCCGAGAATCAAATAGGGTGCCATCAGATTGTAAAGCGCACGTGCTCCCATCAGATTGTAAAGCGCACGTGCTCCGCCATCATCGTTCTTCTCTCGTCTCTCATGTTGTATTAGATATGTAGATACACATTTTGTAAAAAAAGGTGAAAAAAATTATAATACCTTAATCGAACCATATCTTCCACAATCAGGTGTCCTGTATGGTGAGGTTAAAATCACAGATTTCGCGAGTAGTAGCGAGAGTAAATTTAATCAGATTCAGAAGATACTAGTATCTTATGCCATGTGATTGTTAGAGGAGGCCTATGTCCAGCAGTGGACGTGCTATGGCTGAAATGATGATGATAATGGGTATCTCATGTCTTTCAAAATGTTGTAATATATTTTTTAGGAAATCGAACTCAACTGGATCAAAGACCGTGCCAATCCAATTTTCAAACACTAATGAGATAAACCATTTCTTAACCTAAAATAGGACGTAGATCTAATCTTTTGATGTAAAAATGTAGTAACCCGAATGATACTCAGGTCCAGTCTAGTTTGTTTCCGGTGAGCACCAAATAGGCTTGGTTTTTTAAACAGTTTACACCTCAGTTCCAAATAAATCAAATAGGGTGCCATCAGATTGTAAAGCGCACGTGCTCCCGCTCGGCCATCATCGTTCTTCTCTCGTCTCTCATGTTGTATTAGATATGTAGATACACATTTTGTAAAAAAAAAAGGTGAAAAAAATTATATGTGAACATCATAGAAACAAGAAAAATATGCTCACATCAGTGGTGTACATAACATGAGCCGTGGGAAGACTTTTTTTTTAAGTTTTACAATGTCTGGTCAATGTCTCATCATGTGACCAACCTGCTAATTTTTACTTTGCTCATAGAATGAGTATTGCTAGATACAACACGATAATGATTATTATAGTTTAAACATTTTAGTTTAAACTGAAGTAATTAATTTAAGTGGTTGTTGTTAACATAAGCGCATTAACAGGAGGCTGTTAACTGGCTATAGGGCGTCCAAGATACAGGCTTGGTCTAGTTTGGTGCCCATTGGCACAATTCATTGCGGCTAGTAAATTGGTAATCTGTAATTATGGCTATGATTGTTATTTTAAAAGGTTTATAATAAAAAAAAAAATCAACAAAAAGTTCCAATAAAACTGAACATATTTAATTTACTTCAGCTGGTCTAAATCTGCAGTCCTTTTTCAGTCCATCTAATTATTGATTCTGTAGTTCCTGGTATAACTGAAATTAGTTTTTTTTTATTATTCAATAATAGGCTTGCGTTTGACCGCCAACTCGCCTGATGTTAAGCGCGATGCGGTCTACGATGGAGCACGCTTGCCCAAAAGAAACCAATTCACTCGAGATTTGAAGACACCCAGATTGTAAACATCGGGGAACACCCATTCCGGCAGCGCATTTCACAGACTAGCAGTTCGCACAATAAAAGTGGAATCAAAGCGCTTCGTACGGGTTTTCGGAATATCAACCATGAAGCGGTGTCGATTTTTCGTGCCCGCTCTGGGAGTCCGATAGAAAAATGGGGAGGAGGGAATTAGATCAAGCAGATCTGATGCACACTCTCCGAAATGTATCCGATAAAAAACTGATAGACTAGCAACTTTATGCCGATGCTCAAGACTAAAAAGTTTAGTCTGAACCAGGGATTCATTGCTGATGAGCCTCTTGGCGCGTCTCTCAATAGACTCCAACGCCCCAAGCTGATACTTAGCTGATCCATCCCAAAGGTGAGAGCAGTACTCCATGCACGACTGAACTTGTGCTTGGTACAGTGTAAGCAACTGTTCCGACGTGAAGTACCGACGCACCTTCGATAGGATACCCAGCTTTTTGGCAGCCAATTGAGCCTTGTCCTCAATATAGGAGCCAAAGTTGTGGGTAGAAGACAGAGAGACGCCCAAAAGCTCAAGTCAGTCTGCTGTCGGAATAGATACATCCTGGAAAGTAGGAGCCAGTTGGAATGGCGTCCTTTTTGCGTAGAACACACGCCTGGGTCTTAGCGGCATTGAACTTGACCAGGTTGGCATCGCCCCAATCGGAGACTGGATTTGTGGTCCACTGGTTTGTGCATTGGATGTATAGCTCTCTACTACTGTGCTGTCGTCTGCGTACCCAAAGGTACCGGGCTTGAGAAGACAGACAATTTACGGCTTCTGGCTTAATCGGATGTTGCTAAGACTCGGAGGATATTAATTTTTTTAGCTATGATATCTCACAGATTAGATTCCAAGAAAATATATAATTATGATTTATGTACAAGGTTCCGCGGAAAGGGTATACATACTAAGCTAAAAAGGGTCCATCATACCCATAATTATAAACAACTTTTACTATGGGACCAACCCTGAAATAGCGAAAAAAATATTAGCTGTCCCATAGAAACGGTCATTTATACTCGACATAATATTTGTCGATGACAAAATGTATGTAGTTCTATCGTAGACCGCATCATCTTTCGACATCTGAGGCAGCGGCCAAGCCAAAAAAACACGATTTTTATGTCCTGGAGTGGGCTGAAAGAGCTGTCCGCATCAGTGATGATATACTCGCGTTTAAGCAAAGAAATAATTATTATCTTTAACATATAACAATAATTACTAAATGTTTAAAAATAAGTATTTTTGAATGGACATCCTAACAAGCTACGCCATGCATAACATAAATTCAGTCAGACTTTTAAAAATAAATTTGACCGAAAATTTCAAAAGCAAAACATCACCAAAACATTGTCCGGCGGCGCAGCGAATACGGAGCACTAATGCAGTGTTATGCTAATGACGCCTAAATAAACCGCGTCCGGAATATGAGCCGGGTAGTCGGCTCCGGACAAATTACACCCGTACCGGACTAATAAAGATGGTAATACGGACCGGACAATTTGTTATTACCGCTGCAAGCTCATGCATGCGTGAAAAAACTGTGAACCAAACAAACTGATTTAGGAAAAATTTGACAGTATATAATTACACTACGTTTTTGAAGTGAAAACTTCTACTTCTACTTCCTTTTTGAGTGTACAAAAATCATGGAACTCGTCATCGTCACCGAACGCTGTACTGTGTATTTTAAAACAGCGCCATCTCTTGTAGAATAGGTGAATTACTACTTAAAATTTCACTTCTGACGTGCAGTCTTATGACTGATGTATGAAGTTTGCAACAGACAGATAATGGTACAGTGATAGGAGATACGGGTGCGAACACATATGACCTAAATCAGGCTTAATGCTTTTATTTGATCTTGCCCTCAAAAGACTTTTACATGGTTCCGTATACAAATGGTGTAAACGGGACCCTATTGCCGAGCTTATGCTATCTGTCTGTCTGTTCTACTTTTTAACGGCTGTATCTTTCTAACCGCAATAGATAGCCCGTTGAGATTTTCACAGTTTTCAGAGACACAATGACAAATTTCTAAATTAATTCAACTAAAAGTTGTCCGAAAGGATTGATTGAATCGGGCGTTACTTTGCAGAAGTCCATTTTCAAAACTGTTTTACTGATGAATTTCTAGTGTAATTCCGCTTCTACTAAAAGCGAAAAAAAACGGAAAGCAAAATTACACAAATTATTGAATTATTTTATTATTGAATTTTAAATTGTAGAATCGGAATTACACTAGAAATTCATTAGTAAAACAGTTTTGTACGAAAGGGCCAACTCTACTGTTAAACTCTTCTTTTTTTTTAGGATTTTTTCAATACTTTTAATATTATACATTTATTATAATCAGGTAGTTTACGATAAGGAATAAAAATATAATAATATTATGATGTGTTTCCCGTAATAGTAATCACATTTTTTTTTGAAGAACATATTGTGAACAATCATCATCATCATCAGCCAGAAGATTTCCACTGCTGAACATAAGCCTACCCTTTAACTTCCATACTGAACGACGTCTTGCTATCTGCATCCACTGGATGCCCGCGACTCCCACAATGTCATCGGTCCATACCATATAATACAATATCTCTTTATTACACACCAAAAAATACAAATGAAACTTAAACTAACATCAAAAATAAATATGCGGCAGTATCAGCCTTATCGCCTAGAGCGATTTCTTCCAGGAAACCTTTGGATGGACAGGACTAAAGAATTTGAAGTCCATCTAGTGGGAGGCCTACCTACGTTGCGTCCGGTTCGTGGTATCCACTCAAGAACCTTTCTTATTGTGAACAATGTGAAACCCTCATATTATTTTTTTATTTAACCTATGCTGTCCCACTCCTGGGCAAAGGTCTTCCCCATCTCTTCCCAGACAGTGCGATCACCCGTCAAACTTGGCCACTGGGTTTGGAACGCGTCGAGTTAATAAAATAAACAATTAAATTTACATTATGTGGTCATAGTTCACTTCACTTCACTTCATCAGGCAATTAACGTCCACTGTTGGACAAGGCCTCCCTCATAGAGAGGGTTGTTGCCATAATCCCCACGCTTGGCAGGCGGCTTGGGGATCGCAGTACGTTCACCGTGTACTATTAGGACGCTGCTGCCCATCCTCCGGTGGTTCTGGTCGCAGTTTTAGGGGGTCTTAGTT
Source organism: Agriopis leucophaearia (assembly GCA_949125355.1). Taxonomy (NCBI): domain Eukaryota; kingdom Metazoa; phylum Arthropoda; class Insecta; order Lepidoptera; family Geometridae; genus Agriopis; species Agriopis leucophaearia. The sequence continues at coordinate 16,530,326 of OX421266.1, read as the reverse complement.
CACCACACAGTTATCCTGTGGTTTGATACAACTGTTTAGAACAGCCCAATCAATCTATACAAGATCGCTCCCGACCGCTATTTATCCACTGACCGCAGCATCGAACTACGCAACTAGAGGCAAACAAGATAGAACACCTACATTTCTGGTGCATCACTTTGTCTATCGAGGTGCCAACAAACAAGTAACTTATACAATACAAGTAAATATTACAAAACTCGTACGAAGCGCTTTAGTTCCTCTTTTAGTGTGCGATCTGCTAGTCTGTGGAATGCACTGGTTGGATAGTTATAATCTGGAAGTCTTTAAATTGCGAGTGAATCAGTTTCTTCTAGGCAAGCGTGCTCCATGGACGGCATCTTGGCTTAACATAAGACGAGGTGGCAAGCAAACGCAAGCCTAATGGATAAAAAAAAACATTCAATCATTCAATCGTAGCTCTTGTCGGTGGAGTAAGGTCCAGGCTTCAAGGTCTTCTCCCAGAGTTTTCACCTTCTTATACAAAATGACGTTTGCCATCCATTGCTCTATTCTTTCTCTTTTTGGTCCATTTAGGTCTTTTTTCCTATTTTTCGTTAATTTGTTATGACATTCAAAGTGGCCAAATCATACGTAATTATAAATTTAAAAAACACGGTTGATTCAAAAACTAATTCATAATTTTTCAGCTGCTGTGAACGGATAGATTGAGATAAATGAACCAATATAATAAAAAGTGTGTTAAAAAAAAAAAAAAAAAAGAAACATTCAAATCGATGATCCATTAAGGGTGAACATGGTTACAGACATACAAACACAGTAACGCACTAACACACCTCTTACCTCCACGTATACTTATTAACTTCTGTTCTAAGCAATAGTATGAAAAATTTTGTTTGAGCGCTTTTGATTTAAAATTTTGCTTGGGGGCATGGGTTTGATTCCCATCTAGGACAAACATTTGTGTAATGAACTTTTGTGTTTGTTCTATGTCTGGGTGTTAATATCTATTTAAATATGTATTTAAAAATATATATGTATGTATACCTATCAGTCTCTGGCAGCCATATTACAAGCTTTACTTAGTTTGGGGTCAGATGACCATGTGTGCAATGATGTCCGAGATATTTATTTATTTATTTATTTGGCAATTGCAATAATTTTATTCGAGCGCTTGCTAATTTATATAACTTTTTTTATTAATAACAGTTTTCAATCTTTGATTTACCTTTATGCATCTTAACTCTATCTATCTGCATAACCCACATATAATATTAAAGTCGGAATACGTTAATTTGAGTAGGGCTCTTATTCAAATTCTTCATAACGATTTTTGAAAGTGAAACTTTTGTTTTAGGACCCTTTTCAAACCCTGCTTAGTAAATTTCAGCTTGACCGGAGCCTTAGACGTTTTCGTAAAATCAATTTCAAAACTTCTAATTTAACCAAATCTGTAAAAAAACGATATTAAAATCATCGTGAGTATCGTCACGAATGGTGAACGCAGGTTACCATATAAACATTCCAATTATTTTATTCCCTATCTGTTTGTTTTCAACCAGAAAGTAATGCGATAAAATTAAATAGGTTAAAAAAGATTGAACGTCCACTTTTTTTCATAGCATCACGTATCCAAATTGCCAGAATAATATCGAATGCCAACCAGCTGAAAGTAATTACTCTAAAAGATCTTGCAAATGCTGTTCCCTTTTACGACTTTGGCACTCATAAATATAACATCCGATGGAGTGTCTACAATATTATGTTTCCAATTTAAAATGATGAGCTCGGAACAGGATCGTTTCATATACATCCAGCTACACGGTAACGAATAGTATTATTTTAACAAAAACAAACTGAGTAAACTTAAGCTCAGCAGGGCTATTATGAATCTTTGATCGGGATCGCGACTTGTCAAAATTATATCAAAAAAAAGCGTTGTCTATTTCCAATTTCGTAGTATGAAATTGGAAATAGACAACGCTGTTTTTTTTTTTGCGTCATAACCCCTTTCAAGTGTCAAAATTCTGTCAAGTCTGACACTGACTGATCCCGATCAAAGATCCATAATAGCTCCGCTGGTTTTCGTATATACAGAGTATTTTTAAGAGTTCGTAATTTTTTATCTAGTATCAATATCTTTATTGGAATACTTGTGCTGTAGCCCGCGATTTTGTACGCTTAGATTTTCATATAAACTTTCATCCCCTTCTTCCTTCCTTTCGCATATTAACATAGCCTGTATTTCAATCTGGTCATAGCTAAGCACATTTTTTGTAAAAGCCGCTTTTAAATCCATCCAGTGGTTTAGCTGTACGTGCACAAACAAACAAACAACATAAATTATAAAAAGACAAAACTTATAAAAACTGTCTTAAAGTTTTCAGCTGCTTATTTTAAAACTCTGTGTTTTTTTTTTATATCTCGCAATTACAGATGTTTTTTCTCTAAATTTTTATTATAATACTGGCCACTCGCCCCAGCTTCGCACGGGTGTAAGCTCGGCCTGCGGTCTCGCTACAAAATAGTATTATATGTCCGTCTCCTGGTTCTAAGCTACCTCCCCACCAATTTTCAGCCAAATCGGTTCAGCCGTTCTTGAGTTATAAATAGTGTAACTAACACGACTGTCTTTTAAATAAATATAGTTATAGATTAGTTATAGATTAGTTATAGATTAGTTATAGATTAGTTATAGATTAGTTATAGATTAGTTATAGATTAGTTATAGATTAGTTATAGATTAGTTATAGATTAGTTATAGATTAGTTATAGATTAGTTATAGATTAGTTATAGATTAGTTATAGATTAGTTATAGATTAGTTATAGATTAGTTATAGATTAGTTATAGATTAGTTATAGATTAGTTATAGATTAGTTATAGATTAGTTATAGATTAGTTATAGATTAGTTATAGATTAGTTATAGATTAGTTATAGATTAGTTATAGATTAGTTATAGATTAGTTATAGATTAGTTATAGATTAGTTATAGATTAGTTATAGATTAGTTATAGATTAGTTATAGATTAGTTATAGATTAGTTATAGATTAGTTATAGATTAGTTATAGATTAGTTATAGATTAGTTATAGATTAGTTATAGATTAGTTATAGATTAGTTATAGATTAGTTATAGATTAGTTATAGATTAGTTATAGATTAGTTATAGATTAGTTATAGATTAGTTATAGATTAGTTATAGATTAGTTATAGATTAGTTATAGATTAGTTATAGATTAGTTATAGATTAGTTATAGATTAGTTATAGATTAGTTATAGATTAGTTATAGATTAGTTATAGATTAGTTATAGATTAGTTATAGATTAGTTATAGATTAGTTATAGATTAGTTATAGATTAGTTATAGATTAGTTATAGATTAGTTATAGATTAGTTATAGATATTAAATACGTTATTTATTTATCAATTTTGTTTTATTTTATAAAGAATCTGGCTACTGATAAAATGAACAAGGTCCGATAACTGGTAGGAGGTGAGAGCGCCGCGGGAAAATATTTTTGATTCTAAACGCTTTTCTTTGAAGTCCAAGCAACTTTATTACTACTATCTTTGGAATTCATCAAAAGAAAATTTAAAAGATTTTATCATCGCAAAATCTAATTTCATTTTCTATAGATGAGCATTAAGAGCTTTATCCTTTTACGTCATTGAGGTATTAATGGATCAAATCTCGTAGGGAGTCGGGGGAGATTACAACTTTTCGTAACTTACTCAAGATGAAATTTCTTTCGTCGGCTCCCCATATTCTTAGGAAGGAACTTTCCGGACCAGAATTGAATAAAAATATCAAATTGGTCTGTCAAGGACGATTGTCAAAAGTTGATATGACTTGAATTAATATTTTGATATGTGATAGACACAGACTTATTTATTTTATTTAGGTTCCTAGCAATGGTAACTTAGTTGATGGCGCGTTCAAAATGTGGGTAGTGCGTAGGGTGTGGATTTAGCTAGAGCTGCTGGGGAAAAATATCGTAAGGAGACCATAGCATGGTGGTAGGGCATTTTAAATGCCTGGCTGGCTAGATAACACCCACAAATTTAAATTATGTCGCTAAGCACCTGACATTGTGATATGGCAGCCTTTTTTTAATGCCATATTGATGAGCTCATTCCACAAATTGCAGTTGTGAGGCAAAAAAAGAACGCGTAAAACACAGTGTCACACTCACTTGAAACCCACTTCCTATTATATGCTGGGCGTGTTCAAAATCTTCAACCGCACACAACCACGCCAATTAATGAAAGAAAAAAAAATATTACTCTTCACTGGCAAAAACTTATTAATATTATGTAACCCACACTAATGTTATGAATGCGAAAGTAACTCTGTCTGTCTGTTTGCTACATAATCACGGCTAAACGGCTTAACCGATCTCAATAAAATTTTGCGAGGTAATAGTCATGAGTCATAATAATAATAATCATGAGGACGGACATAGGTTATTTTTTTCTGAAGAAATCGCGGACGAAGTTGCGTGTACAGCTAGTGTTAATATAGATAGACAATTAATTTAATTTAATTTCAAAATATCTTTATTATTTATTCATAATTACAATGGCACAATTACTAGTGTACATTTTAATCCTAGTTGTACAATGTCGTCTAATGATTTTGTTTTGCAAGCATTACGCTCATACAAAACTTAATACTTAATGGATATTTTTTTCAGAAATACAAATACTTATTACAAAATAATTTTGACAGCTTAAATTGAAATGTAGATAGACTATTGTAATTTGACATTTTACTAAATTTGAATACTTATAATTATTATTTTTAAGTGTGTAGTTGATATTTGATTATAGTAACGCGAATTTAATTGGTTATTATTGTATAAAGTGTGAAATAATATAAATTATTGTATGTCCGGTAAGGACGAACTATTTTAAGAACTTACAAAATATATATTCTGATATTATCTTTCAAAACAATTATTTAACCTTTTTAAGCGACTTTCAAAAAGGAGGAGGTTCTATGGTCGTCTGTATGTTTTTTTTCCAGACATTTAACACCAACAAAAAAAAACATAATTCGTATTTAATTGAGTTACACCCTAAAATCTTAACACAAATATTATAACGATAATGTATGCGAATAATATACTTTAATAATGATAAAATTATACAGCATTGCCTTATGTAAATTTCGACCCTGAAAAGGTCGAGAATTCAGCAAAAATAACGCGATCTCATTGTTAGAATTTGACTCCGAGAAAATTATGAGTCAGAGGCCTTAACCCTTTGATACATATAAAACAGCAGCTATTGTTTACCCAAATCCTGACCTCCCCAAATATTCCAAGTTTCTTTTTGCGATGTCCATTCAAGTGGAAATGGGACAAAAGACCTTCGGTTCAATTCAAAGGATAATCAAATAGTTCACGGTTGAGGAACATTTACGTTGCGTACTTTCAGAGCGCAGGTTTATTTACGCTCACAATAGCTTTGGGGTTTTTTCTCTTTGACAGGTCATTTGTGGCAAATGAAATCGAGTATGAGGCTTTACGATGTGCCTGACGGGCTTTTCTCATGATGGACTTAGCAAAAGGCCTATGCGAAAGGGTCTTAATGGAATTGCACCCATACGGCTGTAAGCAAATTCTTCTTGATAGATTGGAAAGGCCTGATTTTTGATACAATTACTTACCATTTACCATAAATGAGATTCCACCATTAATTATTATGCTAATTGATTTATTATAATGATTAATTTACCATGAATGACTGATGATCGATGGGGAAGAAAGGTTCTTGAGTGGAGACCACGAATTGGAAGACGCAGCGTAGGTTAGGTTAGATGGACCGACGACATTGTGAGAGTCACGGGCATCCAGTGGATGCAGATGGCAGGATGTCGTTCAGTGTAGAGGTATTCTACTGTATTTTTTGATGCGTTTGACAAATGCGTTGGGTCTTTATACGACAACAGTTCGACTGATTGTAATACATCATGCACATGGTGAAAATTACCTGTGAAACTGTGAACTGTGTGAAACTTAGAAGAATAGCACTTGCGATCTGCGCAACGTAGATGCGTGGTGTTCTAGACGTATAATTTACGCTTCACTTATACGCCTTGAACACGACTTAGTGATACTTAACACGCCAAATCTGGGCTGGAAAATGATCCTCAAGTGTGCATGCACATGACAAAAACACAGCTTAGCGACAGTTTGTGCTTAACTTGGTGGTAGTACGTACTTATCAGCTATGAGATAATACTGCCACCACACCATACCACTGTTACTGCTACAATAACGTAAAAGAAGTAGGTTTAAAAGATTTTACCAGTAAATATAAATAAATAAAATATCTGGGACATTATCGCACACATGGTCATCTGACCCCAAAATAAGCAAAGCTTGTAATATGGCTGCCAGAGACTGATATACATACATATATATTTTTAAATACATACATAAATAGATATTAACACCCAGTCATAGAACAAACACAAATGTTCATCACACAAATGTTTGTCCTAGATGGGAATCGAACCCACGCCCCCAAGCACAGAAAGTAGGATCACTACCAACTGAGCCACCGAGGCAGTCGAGTAAAAAGAGCGTTTATTGTTTCTATTTAATTAACATCAATATATTGTAACTGACTTTTTGAAATCACATTGAAGACTGGTCTAATTCTAGGATGAAATTATTATTACCTACCATCCCAAAGCAGGGCATAGGCAGGCGTACCGCTGTATGGACTGACGACATCGAAAGAATGGCGGGAATCCAGAGGATGCAGATGACAGTCTGTCGTTTAGTGTTGATTTCTAAGGGGGAGGCCTGTGTTCAGCAATAGACGTCTTCTGGCTGATTATGATGATGATTATCACAGACAAGCTTGAATCTTAAGAGAAATCTCTATATCTTTCGTTACGGCATCCAAACCGTGTACAAATCTCATCTAACGCGCCGTAGGGTCTATAAAGAAAGCGTCAATCCGTCGTAACCCGAGCAAAATTAATTCGCAAAACTACTCTACTCCTGATTATCCGAACAAGGTACACGTACCCTATGCATAGGGTTGGGTTATAGCATACAGTGTGAGTTATCGATATTTTTTTGGTAAATTTATAAATGAATAAAATTAAGAGTCATATTTTTACCAAACATTATTTGAACAGCTAAAAAAGTAAAAGACACCAAAGTAGAGTAGATTTTAATATAATAACCAGCTGCATATTATGTGTATATGTTACCGGCAATCTGTATAATTCAGGCGTTCTATACAATGCCTAGGCAATGTATAGAATACCTGGGGCGTTCAGGCAATGTATGAAATGTTATGAATATTATTGTCCGTTACATACTTTACCTAGGCTATCTATTACGGTTCGAAAGAAAGATACACCCGTAAAAGGTAGGACAGACAAACAACGTAGGCTAGTAATAGGATCCCGTTTTACCCTAAAAAACAAAACAGATGTATCTATGACATGTATTTTTTTCCAGCTCAAATATTGTTATTAAACTATTTACAATTAGGCTGACATAATAGTGTTGCCTTTTTTCTTTTATCGATATATATTACCACTGTTCATTACCCGTCCCTATTCACCACTATTTTGGTGTTCATACTATACAGATTCTAGTAATATACAGGAAATAGCTCAGACACGTGAAATTGACGCTGAATGACGAGGGTAGAGGCGCCGAGGTATGTTAATTGAACAGTTTCAGGTAATGAATAAGTAATGAAACGGTAAAATTATGTGGACCGCTGTAATCCCAGCGCTGGGAGCAACTAGAGATGCCCTAGTTGTAGGCAGGTGGCCCTAGGGTGTTGTTCGTGGCCTTTAATTATGATAACGAACTTCCGGGTCTCCGTAATAAATGCCGTGACAAAGCAAAGAAAACAAGCTCTAGGCAGGCGTGTTCCATCGTAGACCGTTATCATCGCTTAACATCAGGTGATGAAACGGTCAAGGGCAAGCCTTGAAAAACAATATACTTTTTTGTCATTAATCGTCGTCTCATTTAATGTAATTTTGCTGCCAGCAATGTAAAAAAGCTACGGTTTTAGCTAAAAAGTTTTTTTTTTCCTTACACCTGCAATATGTGGAATGAGCTCCCTCCTACGGCATTTCCGTGTAGCTTTAATATGGGGTTCTTCAAAAGGGCTGTTAATAGAGTCTTTAAGGGTCGGCAACGTATCGGTGATACCCCTGGTGTTGCAGGTATCCATAGGCGACGGTGATCGCTTACCATCAGGTGGCCCGTCTGCTTGTTAGCCACCTATGGCATTAAAAAAACGGCAGAATATTCATAAAATTTTCAGCACTATTTAATAATTGGAGGTGATTTGTGTTATTAGAGGTGGGTTACCATAAATATTAACATTTAAGCCAGCACACATCTAATTGAAAAGTAAGATTTTTCGCAAAGCTAACAAGTCATTAAAATGGTGAATAAACGCTCTGTTAAAATTTGCATAAAATTTCAAACAGAAAGAAAAAACACAAACCCTAAATGGTGATGAAATAATATTTGATCCGTTGTTTTTTTTTTTTTATCATAAATGTGTTGTTTTGTTTTCACTGACTACTATAAATATTACCATTTCAGCTAGCACACGTCTAATCAAAAAGTAAAATTATCCGCAAGGTGTTTTTTTCTTAATATAGTGAATAAATGCTCTGCTAAAATTTGCAGAAGAAATTCAAATGGAATAAAAAAACACAAACCCAAAATGTCAACAAAAAATTTATATAATAGTTTTTTTTTACTGGCTACCATAAATGTACCATTTGAGCTAAAACATATCTAATCGAGAAGTAAGATACGAGTATAGTATAGAGCGTTTATAGAATAAACGCTCTGCTAAAGTTTGCCAAAGCAATTAAAAAATAAACGCCCAATGAAAAAAGGTATTGTTTTTTTCCATTATAATTATGATAAGTCTTGTTTTCAATTACTTCTAGTGGTTATACTGTAGATATGAACTGTAGGTTAATATAAACGTATGAAACTAAGATCGCTTCGTTTCCAAAATCTTGTTAGCTAACATAGGAAATCTTTGTTATACTAAAATGTACAAGATTACCTAGCAATTTATATTTATATTCAACCATTTAGATAAACCTTCGGGTATTGTATTAGATCTGAACAAAGGAACCTTTTCCATCAGGTGGCCATCTGCCGTCCCTTTCTTGTTAGCAAAAACAAAAAAGCAAATGCAGTTTTAGGCGCAATCGTTTAGATTTGTTTTATCTGTGTTTTTGTCCTTTTTCACACAAGCAATGCTTTTATTTTTCAGTATATTTTAATGATTTGTATGCTTAATAAAACCTGCTTAAGGTCCTTTTCCGGTTTTCAGCAATTTTGGTCATTTTAGTCTTAACTTGTCTACTTCCATGGTTAGCTTAAAATTATAAAAATTGTGTCACAATAAAATTGAATGTTTTATCTAGTAAATCGTAAAGACCGAAGCTACACAATTAAAGTAATTTTGCTCGGTAGAAAAAAAAGTAATACTGACTAGCACTTTTCTACCTGTTTTTTGATTTCATTTAAATACCTTTTTACTAAATAATGTCTACAATATCCTAATATACAGATTTTATAATTATGGAGGGAACCGTAAGGGTACATTTTATATTACCGCTATACTTTTCGAAAAATATGAGATAAACCTCAAAAATAAAGTAGTGAAACGTATGACTGTGTGTAAGCACCATGGTTTTGATACACTAAATGTGACTTTAATACAATATATTAAGCTATACAGTCATCTGTAGTAACAAGCGTTGCTAAGACGTCGGAAAACCTTGTCTTAAAAAGTGTTCAGTTTCTATGCAGATACAGAGTTTACTTACAGAAATTATTTTATTTTATAGCTTGAATACCAAAACAAAGAGATTCACCATGCACATTAACATAGTATAAAAAGTTAAAGCCATTTTGCATTCACTAAAAGCAAAAATGGAAACCCACATTATTATAACCTAAATTTAAAAAAGTCTAATTATTCCAGGATCTGTGATTTTAGTCTTGACACCGTCTTTCTCATTCGGATTAACATAAACGTGACAGAGGCAGAAGCAATATCGCATGCTCAATAACAGCCGCACTGGTTTAGAAATGGATGTTCTAACAATAATCAATTTAATCAGCCGCAAGGTCGAACCAAAGAAAAGCCCTAAAAGAATGTCGAGTACCTAATACAGCTACAAAAAACCACAAAACTCAGCTAATACTAGCTCACATAACCAGCAGGGTAGTGACACAGTAAAAGCTAATTGAAGACGTTGAAGCTCGCTCCTGTGTCACGCCCAGCCCAGATTACATGCAGTAATCGGCTTAGTGGGCAAATACCCGGTTTTACGACCTTAGTCGACCTCGGCCACAGAAAACGCTAGTAGAAAATCTAGATAGTATTATTTTCTGCTCGCAAACGTTTGGTCTTTTGACTTTGACGCTGTTGAAATATAAATCACTATCATCACAATCAGCCTTAGTCTACTGCTCGCCTTATGTCTCTCATGGTTTCGATCTTTGGCTTTTTCTCAAGATGTCCTACGCTACTTTTGTCGATACGTCGTCTTGTCTCTAGAAGAAACCCCAAGAAATATAAATAAAGCAAAGCAATAAAACTTTCATTATTATTCCTATACAGTATATTAACTTCAGACGGTGAAAATAAGGTACGAGTAAGATACTTCGTAAAATATTATTAGGTTGAATATACTTTGTTTACGAATTCTCTTTTGTGAAGATAAATTTAGCACACATGGCTAGCTACCATCGTTATGTTTGCAGCTTTTCCAATAAAATTCCATAATTCCTGCATTCAATAAAATCTAAAAAAAAAAACATTAATTGTCTAAAAATTATTAAATCGTTTTTATTTTATTTAAAAATTTGCCTGATGGTAAGCGCCAGTATTGCCGAGAATGGAGCACGTTATGTAGAAGAAACTGTATCTCTCTAGCCTTGAAGACGCCTTGAGTTTGAGTTTGGCAGGGAATTCCATGGACACAGTTTTAATTCTAAGGTGTATGCTAAGAATCAATGTTTCGGTCGTTCTCTATCACGCGTTTTACCCCTTTTGAAAATATAAAATGATTTAACAAACTTACGTCATATTTAAATTACACTAATGGCGAAAATAACTTAATAAATGTTCAGGAAAATATTACTTAATCAAGTTTTTGGTGTTTATAAATCAATTTCCTGTTCAGTTTTCATGGTTAAAAAGTTATTTGGATCAAAATTTAAATTAAATCGAATATTTGAATTGTTATCATAGTCAACAATGTTTTATTCTATAAAAATTTGAAATAAGTGAACAATATACATCATGCACGGCTTATATAAATCGCCAGACTATTGGATCCTACCGTCTCCCACCAAACGTACGTTTGCTTACGCTGTGGCTTAGCAATGCCTAACGGCAGCACAGTTAGTATAGCTTCAGTCGCTTGCGGTTTATCTATCATTAATTGGAGTGCGGGATTTATGTGTGGACCATTGAAACGAAGCGTCTATCCTGTGTTTATTGGCTATTGATTAGCTCCCACTCTCAGATAAACTAGCTCGTAAAAATATTCTGTTCCATAATGATATCCATTCATATCAGTTTTTTTTTGTGGCTGCGTCGGTTTGTGTAGTCGTTGCGTTGCGATTAAAAATGTAAATTTTGACTAGTTGTAAACGCTTAATATAATTATTATACTCAGAAGTTATCTCAAAACGTAGGTAATTGGGAAAATATTCAACAGGCCTCAGATTTATCAAGGAAACTTTTGGGTTCCAATATTGACTGCCTCGGTGGCTCAGTTGGTAGTGATCCTACTTTCTGTGCTTGGGGGCGTGGGTTCGATTCCCATCTAGGACAAACATTTGTGTGATGAACATTTGTGTTTGTTCTATGTCTGGGTGTTAATATCTATTTAAGTATGTATTTAAAAATATATATGTATGTATATCAGTCTCTGGCAGCCATATTACAAGCTTTGCTTAGTTTGGGGTTAGATGACCATGTGTGCAATAATGTCCCAGATATTGGTACTGACATTCAAGATTTAAATGTGATTGACATACATGTTTTGGCGTGTCAAATACTAACTAAAGCAAAATCATTTAAATATCCAACCAAGGATTGTGAAACACATACTTTATACATTTATAATGTAAATCTTCAAAAACCACAATTCCGGATCAATACAAATAAAAGCTCATAACGAACAGCTGTTACAAAAATATGCCGCACAAATGCACAGAACACAGAAGCTACATAAAGCGGGCTCAAACAAATGTTTAAAAAGGTCTCAGTCTGGCAAACACACCAGGCTTATTTTGCGGGCAACGAGATCTTATTGCTGGAGCAAACTACCTAGGACCGAATAACCGCAAAATTATAATTTGAATTTTAAGGTATACTCGTACTTATCAAAGAGCCTGTGGTGGACCTAGATGTGACCAAATTGCTGACTACTACCGAGTATACTGTTTGCCGTTTAACGTGTCAATAGTGAAACGGGAAATAATATGATCAATTATTTTGGTAACTTATATATATTGCCTATTCACTCTTCTCTTGAAGAGACCCAGGTTATAATTTATATGGAACACTGAGGCAGAGAGCGCATTCCATTCCTGTGGAGTTCGTATTAAGAAGGAATTTTGGAAACGCTGCGTACGGACTTTACCAAAGTTCACGATGTAAGGATGGAATGACCGCCTTGATGATCTATGGCGGAAATTGGAAGACGGGATCAGCCTGAACAGCAGACTATTTGTTCCATCCCGGTACCTACCAATGTCCATAGTACTGAGACGTAAAATATTTGTAAAATCTCATCCGAAAATAGTGAAACATGTTTTATTCAAGTTCAAGTTCGATTTATTTTCGCCATAGGAACACAAGGAACAAGTTAAGTTTAAATGCAGCTGTACATGGGCCTTGTCACCTTAAAAATAATAATACATTAATATGTTTCTTATATTTATCGGGACTTATCGCGCAATATTAAATACAGGTAAAAATAGATACCTTTCGCTCGACGTTATCGAAAAATATACGAAAGGTATATTTTTACCTATATTTAATATTGCGCGATAAGTCCCGATAAATATAAGAAACATGTGTTCAAATCGCAAAGGTTTAAAAATTACTAATACATTAATAATTAAAAACCATTAATGATTACACATGTGTGCAGCTGTAAAGAGGCCTTATCAATCTAATTACTATTGTGCAGAGCTAAATTAGTCCATGCAGATTTATCTTAAACGTAATCTTTAATCTCATAGTAAGTTTTACTTATTAAATTTATTTTGACTATTGCACAGATCATCCAATCATGACTGTAATTTTTAAGTTACCGGTTTATAACGGTATTCAGTCCTTCAGCTAGATTCAACACCCAGCTAAGTTCCATCGCGATTAGTCCCTGATAAAAGGGTGGAAGGATCTCATTTCCGTCGGACTCGTGTCGGACCTCCGAAGGAAATGACGTTACGTACGTCTCCTTTGAATTTATAAATTTGGTGCAAAATTAAAAACGATGTAGATGAAACTTTGTTTCATAAATGTATTTTTTTATATGAAGAGCATAGAGGCAAAGGCGCAAACAAACATGTAGTCTGGCTGATGGTAACCAGAAACCGTCACCTATGGATACCTGCAACACTAAGGGCATCACAGATAGATATTGCCGACCCTTAAAGACTCTATTAATTAACAGCCCTTTTGAAGAACCCCATATTATAGCTACTCTGAAATGCCGCAGGGGGGAGCTTATTCCACAAATTGCAGGTGTACGCTGGGTGTAAAAACCATCAAGCAGCCCGTCAGCTAGTTTGCCACCTATGGCATAAAAAAGTATTATTTATTTATTGCTAAATAAAATAAAAACCTAATCAACCAAACCAAAATTATTGATAATTTTCTGGGAAGGGGGGAATTTCTGAGGAGTTTCTGTACATAATAAGAAGTTTAAATTAAAATTTTATGTACTCCAATGAAATTGCTGATAATGTACAAACAGCTGAACATTTTTTTTATTATAGCTATGATCACCCTCGATTAAGTTGACTTAAAAAAAATACTAAATCAAGTTTTTTTTTTTTGTCGTTTGGTAGTACAACATCCCGCTTTTTGCGTTCGGGGTTAATCAGTTCACAAATGTCAGAGTAATCGGCGATAGTAAAACCAAACTACCGATTCTTTTTTGGTGAGTATTTTTTTGTCCTACATAATTAAATAAATAAAAATAAATAGATAAACATCTGGGACATTTTAGCACACACGGTCATCTGACCCCAAACCAGGCCTGGCGCACTCCGCACTTTAGGTATAAAGCTACAAGTAGTCGTCTTGTCGGACTTGCCGCGCTCGCTGCCGCGCGATAGACAGAGATAACGCAACACGAGTTATGCGATAGACAGAGAGGTAACTTCTAGGTTAATATAGCTGTAGGTAGTTAGCGCTCGCACGTCCTGAAATGCACTTTATTGTGTAGTAGCAAGAGTCGCCACATATTTAAATGATTTTGCGGATTGAATCTTCTGTGCTTGTACTTATATGTATTCTGTGCCCAAACTAAGCAAAGCTTATAAAATATAAAATGGCTGCTAGAGACTGATATATGACTGATAGATATATATATATCTAATCTACCTAAAATAAAGTCTGGTGTGAAGAAAAAGGACTTATTTATTTACTTTTTATTGCAAAAGAACTTACCTTACCTTAACCTTAAGGTTTAATTTTCTAATACAAATGTTCTCCAAGTAGTGGACACATTATCAACCATATTTGAGAAAAAAAAAAATATATATGTATATTTTTCATTACAAACGACACGTTTTTGATCTACACAAAGGATAATACTTTCAAAAAGACGTTAGGAGAGAACCAAGCTCCAGGTGCGTTCGCCATTTATATTCTTTCTGAAGACGAAATTGGGTATTATAATGTCTCATTTCGCTCCACGACACTGAATTTGCTGTTCATAAGCCTTAAAATTGGTCATTAGACCCCCCTCATCGCCGAATGAGAATGGCAATAAAGTGTGAAATATTTATCATAATGTTGGTTCGCGCCTGTCTTGGGAATTGTGACATGAATTTTATAAGATGAAGCGATTTGTGTCAGCTTAGTGAACAAAATGTTTGAATGAGTTCCGTTGTTTTCTGTTCAAAATGAAGCATCTAATTAAATCAAGACCAACGCTCGTGGTGTATCAAATGGTCAGTTACAACCATAAATGATGCTAACCAACGAATAATTCAACCATAATTGGAATGGTTACTTTTTTTTGGTTATGATTGGCAACCGGAGGTGGCTTTTGCAAAAATAATTGTTCATTAAAGGACTTTTTTTTTAATTTCCTCCTATGAGAATTTTGGCATTGCACGTCTTCTGCATTTGCCAGTGAATGACAGGGTTACTTATAATTAATCAACACCCTTTTAAGGATGGGTAACTTCTGTACATTGTAAACAAAAACTTTTGGTTCTACGACTTTTGAAAATTTGCAAAAAATAAAAAATAAAACTTTTTCTTGACAACTTCCTTGGTATCGATAGCAACCTCCTTTGCTTTATTTTTTTTTAATCTATGATGTTTGTGCTATTTATGATGTAATATTATATAATGTCAATCAACTAAATATCTGTGCTTGTTTTTTGAAAGGAAAATATTAAAGCACCAATAATATATATTTTGATCCGATCACTACCAAACTTTAGAGAAAACCTTTATGGTCTATTCTGAAGATTGACTGAATATTTCATAGGAATCAGTCTAGCCGTTTTGGATTTCATAATAACATACATGCACACATCACCTCTCATATAAATATAAATATTATATATGCGTTTATTATAGATGACTGTGTAAGTCTTCATATGCATGTCCAATTGTCCAGTTTTGTGAACCTTTTAATAAACAAATTAAAATAAATTATGTGCTTATGAATCTAACATACATTTTCTACGGAATAACTAACGAAAACAATTCCGGTGATGCAAAGCGTGCTCGTAAATGCCAATAAATGATTTCATAGTCGAGTTAATAACATTCGTCCCTGTTATCGGAAAATTTTCCGCTCGAAATTAAGCGATAAAATCAATTTGTTTGCGGTTTCATTCAGCATACGTATTCATTTAAATTGACAATTTCCTCTTCATAATACCTGTTTTAAATGTTTTTTTTTTAACACCTAATCATGTAAAAACCAGTTCAGAACTTTTCATGTACGTTTTGTTTTAATGCATATTTTCTGTGACAGTTCCAAACTTTTTTTTTTAAATTTGGTGTAAATATTTTATTTTTTTATTTTTTTGGATTATTCAAATTTTGACATTTTATACATGAAATTATTGATTTTGAAATACCACTGACAGTTGAAATTTAATACCTACCTTCCTAGTCACTGAAGTGAGATTTTTTCCCCTCTTTTCTGTGTTCCTAATATTATATTGATGCAAAAGTGTTTGTTTATCATTTGTTTATTCCGCTTTAACACAGCATCATTGTAACGGGCCGGCGTGATTTTTTGCTTGTAAATAGTTGGTAGTTGGAGTTTGGAGTAAAATAAGATATTTTTTATCCCGAAAATTATATGGTACCATCAGAGCAATGGTACCCGATTTTTTTGGATTTTTGCTAAGCGAAAATTTTTGGTACTCTCTGTAATTAAATGGACCATAATAATAGCATAAAATCTATGACGAACGGTTTGGCTTAGTGGCAGCACGTCTGTTTCACGAGCAGAAGGTCTGAGGTTTGATTCCCAGGCAATTGTTTGAATGATGAATTTATATTTCTGCTGGGTCTAGGAGTTACTTGTCCGTGTTTTGTGTCTGTTCCATGGTATTTCAATATAAAGAATTCTAGTAAAGCCTGATGAGCCGTGTGGCCCTTCTAGTGGGGGGCTGTGATTATAAAACGATATATCTTTATGTATAAACGCTTGATAAGCTAATGTGGCTTCTGGGTAACCAGCAATTGTCACAAGTGAAAGCGAGAAATTTTTATAAAGCAACCTATTAAGTTTTTGTACGGAGTATTTTTTTTTGTGTAAATGTCTGGTTAAAAATCATTTTAGAAATTTCAGTGAAAAATATTTTCATATGGTGACGTGATTCAGTGGCTAAATTGTACATCGGTTGAAACCAAATATTTCAATACAATTTAACATTTATTTTGATTCACGGATCTATCCCGAAAGTATAAGACATGGTCGGTTAAGGTTGTCTGGAAGAGATCGCTTTTAGCGATAAGGCTGCCAATTGTTTTCACCAGCTTTGAGTTCTTTTTTTTGCCTAATGTCATTTCTGATGTGAACAATAAAGAGTTATTTATCTATCCCGGACTTTTAAGAGGCATTGGCAGGGCTGAAGACGAAGCCTTATTTAAATAAAATATAATAATTAAGTGTGTATGAATGGGAATGTTAAACTATTGTACAGTATAGGATTGTAATATTCTAGGCTATCGTGGTGAGGTTCTTGAAGGTATTGTGCTGGTCTATGGTATGAGGTACGGCACCCGCCATATACCTCATGATGCCCTATATTGGCGCAGAAGGGGCAACATTGGCGTATGGCTTAGGGTGTCCAGTGGTGTGCTATATTTTCACTAAACGCTACTCGCGGCTTTATGCCTTTAACAAAATAAAAATATTATGTGGTTAAAGGCATAAAACCGCGATAGCCGCATAGAACCAATTTAAAAAACAACATTGTTTTTCAAATCACGGTAGCGAAAATAAAAGAAACAATCCGTTCGAAATCAATCAAGGGTGCTACGGTAAAATAAAATTGAATCAGTTAACGAGAGCGCGGTGTATCAGCTGTGCAAACGATGTACTCATTTTCATGGGATCAAATAAACTGTGTTGACATATGGAATCGACGCGCTTGGAAACGGAGGAATCAAAAATGTACGTCGAAAGCTGCAGATGTGAATTAAGTAGTACATTATGGATGACAATTTCACTAATGTTTATTCTAAAACATTTATTTATTAATTTCAGACCAACAGCAAAAAAATATACAATATCCTTAATTACTTATTTGAAAATACAGCCATTAAAAGGTCTATTATATTTATTAGTAACAGTCGTTGAAAATCACTCTTTATATAATTATGTAAAAAAGTATATAGTAAACTAAGCGCTAAAAAGCCAATTTAGATTAAATTTTGAAAAGTATAGTTAAATTAAGTCATAAAGAAAATTAAGCACATTTATATTTATATAGCATATATAATAAGTACTGGTTGACTTTGCAAGATATATTTGTATATTTATTTTCCAATGCCATCGCTCAAAAGCGGCGTAGGAAAACATCGCAAGGAAACCGGTATCCGGTATGCTCAAGAACCCTAAAAAGATCAAAGACACATGAAAATCACCAACAAACGCTGGGCCAGCATGGAGAAATAGGGTTTATTCTCTCTCTCTGAGTGAAGGTTTATGTCCCAAATAATTTGCTTATGAAACATATTTCCTGTTTCTATGCTCCACACCCCTGCCAGTGTGGCATTGCTGTTGATCAGCTCGGTCACCACGGGCTTTTCTGCGTAAGCTGTGTAGGTAAGATCCCCGCCACACCAGCCTTAATGACATAATTCCCATACTAACACTGGTAACTGCGTATTTGAGCCAAACGGTCTCGTACGTACCGATGATAAAAGACTGGACCTTGATTCCTTGGAAGATGAGGCGGTCTTTAGTATGGGACACTACTTGCGTATATATATACTTTTGCACCGTCATCTTCCCGGTTCGCAAAATAAGGTCGATGTGGCGGCTTAATCCGCAGAAGGCTTTAAAAGGCGCAAATATAGTAACCTAGACATTGGATACATATTTGAGCCTGTGTTTGTGGTCGAAATTTTAGAAGTTTGGCGCTAAAAATATGTCAGCCCGAAACATCCCGTGTCCAAAATGCTGGTCAGTAGGTACATTGCATTTTAAAAACTAAGAAGAGAGATAAACTCAAAAGCATTAAATGACAAAACGGTGTGAATTAAACCTATGGTAGCTTTATTTTGTTTACAAATGAACCGGATAGCTTTACAGTGTTATTCGACCAGCATTAAATCCAAACCACCGTCGTGATCAGTCCGCCAAAATTCCGCGCTCGTTACGTTGCTAAATGAATTTACTCTGGGCGGGCGCCGCCTTTCATGCCTTTCATTCAAATCGAGCTGAGCACGAATGATAGTTTACACAGTAGGACGTTACGGTAAACATCCAGCAATTCTGTTTGTCCAGCAGTTGTTTGTATTTCGTTTTATGTTTTGGGTGTCCAAACAAATCAAATAATTCAGTTTTTAACCACCCGTAATAGGCTATTAGATAGGTTTTTGATGGGTTAACGAAACCGCGCACCTTAAAAAATATCATCGAATGCGGTTGAACTAAAAATTAACCGTATTTGGTGATCTTCAGTCGATTGTGGTCGGAGTAACCGGCGGAATTACTCATGCAAAGTGATCATGATGGTGATACTTACAGTCAAAAATAAATGACTATTGCATCAACATTTTATGAAATCTTCCAATTAATTCAATATATCAATCGATTTAAATAATATTATAAAGTAATAGTTTACACACATAATTCTGCTAAATAAACAGAATGATAGATAGATAAAGTCTTTATTGTTCACACCAATAATTACATAATACACGATAAAACAGCTTTAAAAACTAGCGCAACAATCGACGGCCTTATCACTAAGAGCGATCTCTTCCAGGCAACCTTAGGATGGAGAGGATTCATACATGAGGCAGAAGGCGGGGCAATAGTGAAAAATGTGATACTTACATTCTAATAATAACACATTCTTAAAATTAAAATAATATACTAAATAACTAAATAACTTAAAATTACAATAATATACTAATATATAAAATATATAAATATGAATAGTTAAATAAATTACAAAGCAGAAGAAAAAAAACAGAAAAGAATAACATAATGCTGGAACATCCAGTTCAGATCTGTGTAAAAAGAGTATCAAAAGCAGGCTCTGAAAAGCCAATCAAAAAGCACACTTTGTTACTCAATCCCGGTGCTTTCAGAAGAAAAAAAGTCTGAAGATCTCGAAAGACTCTTTTAAGAGGAAGGAACGTTCATATCAAGTCGGAATGGGGTGTACATTGCGTCTGCGGCAAACATCGCGAGACGCACTCATTCAACTTGTACACTCCACTTAGCTGTCGCCTGGACGGATCTAGGGACACATTTTGAGGCTTTTACATTATTTAACATTAACCGCGTTAACACTACACTCACATCTCACACAAACACACTTCTACACAGTCACGCGGACGTATTAAACATACCACATACACAAATCTTTCTAAGTACTCTAATAATAGCTGTTATAGCAATGTAATATGTCTCCAGTGAATTAGTTACTAGAAACAATTAGTTGGTATTGTAATACCCGCCGTCGCCTAATGCTCACCTATCATCTTTTTTCTGAGTTAAGGGGGTATGCTGAAAACCGTGACCCTTCGGGACCTCGCAGCACGGCGCTGAGCATACCCCTTTTGCCAAACATTGTTTTTAGGTACCTTATGTGTTTATGGTTTTTGGCAATAAATAATTCTTATTCTTATTTTTCTCTCTTTCAATATTTTTTTTATTGTAATTGTAATATATGTATTAACTAACTATATACAAGTTGCATCAGCCTATATAATCATTCACTACGTGGTGTTGGCGGTACACTATCCATTCACTGAGGAATACTCTTAAAAAACTCGGGATATTTTCCCTCTATACGTTTGATTCTTAGTACGTCCGCATTCCTCGCTTTTCTTGCATCGCTCTTATAATCGGGAGCAATCTTACTTTTTGCTTTTATGTGGCGAATGCGAATTGTATATTTGCTGATCATTGAGAGCCAAGCGCAGGTTTTTGCTTCAGGATTTTCATTTAGCTCTTTTTGTTATGATAATAAGCTGTCGAGACGTCTGATTCAGTATAACTCGAACAAACTCTAAACAATGCGATATATGTTTATATTTTTGTAGTAAATATAATACGAGTATATCGTATAAACGAATCCGAAAATGTTACGGCCAGTTTACTAAATCAATTATTTAAAAAAAACATCTGCGCACCGTGATTTCACGCGCGTTGGCAATCTCTCAAGAATCTTAGGTACCAATTTTTTTCCGATTTAAACTAATCTTAGATCACTCGATGGCCTCCAACTATCTTTCCCACTGGGGTAGGCAGAGTGTCATCTATCCACTTGCTACGATCCTGACACAGCTTTCTCTTCTTTTACTTTCATAAGTGTTTTCATACAAGCTTGTCGGTTATGGCTACTTTTGATGACGCCTTTTCTCAAAAGGATCTCTATAACATGCAAAAAATTACTTCGTTCAGTTGTTCTCTTTTTGCATGAAAGAAGATAGTCGCATCCACTGATTTCCGACAGTACTTTGGATGGCATCAGTCCATTTCATCCACGGTCGGCTCGGGCTCCGTCGACCTAGTCTCGGCCACCACGCGGTTACTGCTGTACACCACTTCCCATCATTATGTCTGGGCCCCGATTCTGCTAACCAATTGTTTTCCAATTGTTAATGAATTGCCTCATTTTTTTACTTTTGACACTTTATCTATACCAAAAGTGTCAAAAGGGTAATTTTTTAGACAATTCATTAACAATTTAAAAACAATTGGTTTTTCACTTTTGACACTTTATCTATACCGAAAGTGTCAAAAGGGTAATTTTTGAGGAAGTTCATTAAGATTTGGTTTAGTAGAATCGGGGCCCAGGCCATGTGTCCTGACCAGTTCCAATTAAATTCTTTCGCCTTATTTACGACGTCTACCTTGGTGCGACGTTATATCTCAGTGTTTCAGATACGGTCCTGTAATTTGGTGCCAAACATGGCTCGCTCCATGGCTCCTTATGCGACGGCTGTCTTGTGCACAGTATTGTCCATATTTCAGCACCATAGGTCATGGAGGGCAGGGCACATTGATTACAAATACTAGTCTTCAGGCACTGTGGTATCTCTTTCGATCGGAGAATATCTTCCATCTTCCCGAATGCAGCCTACCTAAGCTGTATTCTCCTAGCGATCCCTTTTGCTCTAAGGTTTGTTGTTAAAAGAAAGAACATGTCCAAGATACATGTAATCGTCGACTATCTCAAGCCTCTCGTTGACAACCATGATAAAAATATTCTTCTAATTTAAATGGGACCACCGACAAGATAATAACATACATCGGTTCACAGTCAGTGAAGACATAACTTTATATACCTACACACAAAAATACAGTCAAATTCCCAAAAAAGTCCTTCTTCCTCAAATTCGATTAAGAAACAATGCGGTCGATTTTGCAGGTTTAGTTGATAGTTTTAAACTTATTAAAAATATTGTTTTCTATTTTATTTCAGAATCTATACATACCTATATCTATACATATAATAAAAACGTAGAGATAAAAAAACTGTAATTGCAAGATATCAAAAAAAAAATGCACAGGGCATCTTAAAATGGGCAGCTGAACACGTTAAGACAGTTTTTATAATTTTCGTCTGTTTGTTTGTCCACGCACATCTCCTAAACCACTGGACAGATTTAAATGCGATTTTCACGAATATGCTTAGCTATGATCAGATTAAAGTATAGGCTATGTTATTTTGCGCAAGGGCCGGGTTCAGAGAGGAAAAACGGGTTGAAAGTTTATATGAAAATCTACGCGTACGAAGTCGTGGGCAACAGCACTAAAAATAAATAAAATACACTACACTTTTATTTAGTTTGTGGCTGTCACTAAACCATCAAAGTCGATCCCATTGTATAGTTTCAAATTCACTTCCAATAATGAAGGTTTACAATCAGACAGTAAAAAGCAACGCTCCAATCACTAGCTTTCAAAGTCAAAGAGCAGTAAAGCTTTTTTTAATAGCGCACCTCACTACAAACGGGACGAATGCTCTTTTCGAAATGAAAAGAAAACACTGCAATGTTCGCAGCACGAATTCTTGGCACTCGACAAAATTGAAAAGTCCACTTAGTTGGAGCTAAGGTAGACGCGATCTCAAATTGTGTACGCTCTTACGCTTCTTAAGACAAGAATAGCGACTTTGCTGTTAAGAAAATGTGTAGGTATACCTATCTGAAAGCTCTGCATCTTAATCCAGCCATTGTTGAAAATAATACGTCGGTTTTATGGCAAAGTCACCGTTTTTATAATAAACTAGCTGCGCCGTGTGGTTTTCTCATAAATAAACCGGCCAAGTGCGAGTCGGGCTCGAGTACTGAGGGTTCCGTACCACCAAAAAAATACAAAAAGTATTGCAAAAAGAGAACATCACGCCCAGGTGGTGTTTCGATAGAACGACAACTTTGATCACACAACGTTGATTGTCTCTCCTGGGGCTTGCTCGAGTGGATTGTCAGAACCCCGACTTTGACCATCCCGAGCTCAGAGGTCCCCCTTTAAGAAGCCTCTTACTACAGGCATGGGGTACCGTTGCCATATGCTATTGTCCCAGCACCAGGGCTATGCCCCGGCGCAAGGCGTCTATGTAATTTTTGGTGTGAACAATAAAAAGTTTATCTATCCATCGTCTTTATATATATATATATATATATATATATATATATAACAGGCGGTGTATGTATGTATTTATGAATGTTCTCTATTAAGTGCGAAAAGGCTGGATCGATTCTGAAGTTTTTTAGGCAATCTTCAGATCAGCTCAGCGGTTGATCTTGTGAAGTTTGGTAGCGATCCAATCAACAGTTCTTTTTCAAGTCCGTGACATAATTACATCATAGAAAAAAAACTTAGTCAAAGTAACCAAGCTTACCTTGCTAAGCTTTCGTTACCAAGGAGATTGCTTCAAGGAAATATGTAAAGTGGTTGAAACCGTGAGGTGCAGCTAGTGTATTATATATATATTGTTCGATTTGAACTTCCAATGTCACAAATCCGTGCAGTTCTTTAATAAACATCTGTAGAACCGAAAAATGTGTTTTCAAACATCAAAAGGCAAACCTGTCAGAGATACGTTGGAATGCAATAGATTTCCTCTCAAGTTTTGCTTGTTGTTCTTTTAACATAACCTAATCGACTGTCAAACTTCGCGCCGAGGCGTACTATTGTTTTGTGTCACGACATCTACACTAATATTATAAAGAGGAAAGATTTGTACCTATTTTTGTATGTTTGTATGTTTGTAATGAATAGGCTCCGAAACTACTGAACCGATTTGAAAAATTCTTTCACTGTTGGGAAGCTACACTATCCCCGGGTGACATAGGCTATATTATATTTTGTAACGAGGCCGAAGGCCAAGCTTACACTCGTGCGAAGCTGGGGCGGACGGCTAGTCTACACTAATATTATAAAGAGGAAAGATTTGTACCTATTTTTGTATGTTTGTAATGAATAGGCTCCGAAACTACTGAACCGATTTGAAAAATTCTTTCACTGTTGGGAAGCTACACTATCCCCGGGTGACATAGGCTATATTATATTTTGTAACGAGGCCGAAGGCTGAGCTTACACTCATGCGAAGCCGGGGCGGACGGCTAGTGTTCATATAAAATAGAAAGGAATTTAGAAATAGAAAAAAAAAAAACATGGAATAAAACTTATAAATAAAAATAAATATCCATAGTCTTTTGCTACGGTTATCACTGGAATTCGAACTCAAACCTAAGTCCCGACAAAACACACTGTATCACTACGTATAGTATTTTGAACATATTAGAGAGAGAAAGAAAGAGGGTAGATCGTTTTGTCTGTACCTAACTTTGAACTGTTCGACCAACCACCCGCATTCTTCAGTATTCCTGTGAACATGGTGCATATAACTGCGCTGAAATATCGGGAGCTCCTTCCACAACCTTACCACGGTAAATATCCCGTAAATAATCGTATAACTAATGTTGTTATACCATTATATTCTACCAATATACCTGCCAGTTTATATAGTCCACTAGCATTTTCAGCCTAAACAATACAAAACCAAATACACGTATTGAAAATCTTCCAGTGTTTTATTGAGGATGCAATTGCGTTGATTGACTTTGCTTTGTTCTGTGTTTCAAGTTGAAAACACGACAGAAAATTCTGCCCTCATAAGCCCAAGAGCGGTAACTAAAAAAATAGATTTCTGTTTCGCGCATAGCTTACAAAATTTAGCAACAGATGGAGTAAGCAAAATAACCGTATCTACATTGAAACATTGCAATAAAAGCCTAAAAAAGATTTTTTTCTTTTAAAACTCATGTTTAAAAACTATTAATTCTAAACGAAATGACGGTACCTGATAAAAAACACAAAAACAATAATATTGGGGTTTTAAACACATATTCAAGAAATATATTGGTCCTAACATAGGCACATAAGTGAAAATAAATTAAATTATATGTCATTAAGGTAACGAAACCTTCGACCAAAATAAAATGAATGGACGGGCCCAGTAGAAGCGCATTTTTGAAGATTACAAAATGAGCGCCAGCCCTCACTTCGTTTCAGTCGGTCTCTAGCCGTAGGAAATGAAACACGAGTCTATAATTGTTACGCGATAATGAAACATCTGACAAAATTATGAAGTCGCTTTACCGAAGTGTAAATACACAAATAAAACCGATATCTATTTTTTGTAACAAATATATTGTACATTTTTACAAAAGTGTTGAAGTATATGTCCGACGGTTTTGACTCGTTTTTACTGATCAAGTTCAATGGTTAGGGCCCATCCATTCATTTTATTTTGGTCGAAGAACGAAACATCAATTTTCACAAAAACTCGATTATCTCGAAATACACCTAGGCTGAGATACCGCTCTTGGGCTTATGACGGCAGAATTGTCGAATTCAGTTCAAACTCAACAAGAAAACAAAAAACAAGCGCCGCCGAAAAGCTAACTAAACTGCTAAAGTTACGGACAAGCCTTTACCATCATTTATCATGCAAATGCTGGAACTTATGGAATGATCGATGGAATCTCATTCGCTCCGGGAGTTTTTCTCATGAATCTTCACCTACTTAAATCTGGATATTCAATCTGGTGAATGTTCGGATTTTCCGAGATTCTGGGTTTTTGTTAGGTGGGATTAAAATAATCTGAGCTTCTACATATGTAAGCTTTAAGCATGATGAGAATTACTCTAGTATCTAAAATTATGGGGTCCAGAAACTTTCAGATAGTGAGTGTCGATCACAGAAAAGTTTTTTTTTGTTTGAATTACAACGGCTGTCAAGGTATTTTTGTAAGAAATTTGTTATAGCCACTTGTACCAATATAAACCCATAGCAACTGTGTTAGCAACAGTGACGCGTGGATATAAATAAGAATGTTCAATCATATATATGTCACAACCTCTGGCGACAGAGTTTCCTTCACATTTCCGTTCTACTTACTTCTCTTTTCTGTGATGATAATGTTGTACAATTCTTTATTAAACAGATAATAGAGTCTTTAAAGGTCGGTAACGTATCTGTGATGCTCCAGGTGTTGCAGGTATCCATAGACGATGTTAACTGCTTACCATCAGGTGGCCCGTCTGCTTGTTTGCCACCTATGGCATAAAATATGATGAAAAAGCTCTTCAGAGCATTCGTTGAAAAACAAGCAATAAAAATGCAGATGGAACCACACTCTACGGAGGCTAAGTGGATCCAGCTTGTGAGCTTGGGATCGTCAACAACTCTACATAAGAAGTCACATACTCACCTCTGTATTAAGATTGGTATAGATAACCATTTAATGTGCGAGCGAAAATGGGTTTCTTCCTTAAACTTGCCTCCGCCAAATGTTAACCAACTTCAACGAGAAATCATAACAACCGGGTCAGTGGATATAATAACAAACAAACGGACTTAGCTATTTATTATCTCTATGAAATCCCTGAACCGTTTTGCATATAACAACAATTTGGGGATTGTGTACATGTAATTTGATCAGATAAACAATGTAATTAGCGTACATAAATATTGCAAATACGCGGTTTCACTCTTAATTGTATAAATACAGGGTATACTGAACGGTAATACTAAACCGACAGGAGGTGATTGTAACAAATAAACAAACTTGTAGTGGTAGGACTCTTTTGCAGAGTCCGCCTGGCGAAGAACCACAACTTTGCCAGTTATTCAACCGCCAAGCAGCAGTGTGCAAGCATTATTGTATTCCGGATTGAAGGGCAATGTTTCCAGCGAAATTACAGGGCACACATAGATTTCACATCTTATATCTCGGGGTGACGAGCGCAGTGCATTGCCATGATGTCCCAGAAATTATGTCCCAGAAAATTATCTCGTCACTCTGTATCATACAAAAAAAAAACAAGCAAACCGGGATTTGTTTCTTTAGAGTCTAAAACCTACAATTTAGGCATCTTCAAGGCTAGAGTGAATAGATTCCTCTAGATTAACATATTCCATCCTCGGCCACACCGTTGTTTACCATCAGGCGAGTTGGTGGCCAAACATCTATTCTATATAATATAAAAAAAACCTTTACTTCGCTTTGCATAAATATTTTGAGTGGCAATTGAATCTTTATTGGCAATTAAGATGGCATTTACTAACCAACATTGAAGTTGAATTTACCTTAACCTAACCAAAAAAGTGTTATATAAGAATGTAGGTACCTATCTATGCTTTTTAATGGCTTCTTCAGCATGATTAGGTGCATTTTTAACCGACTGAGGAAAAGAAAGGTTTTTTTAAATGTTTTTTTTTACCTCATGACTCCTTTATTTATAGGTAAACCGATTTGAAAAATATTTTTATTTGGAAAAATATTCTTTCAGATTGGTCCCATAAAAATTTCATTAAAATCAGTTCAGTAGTTTGGTTTTCTTGGATGACATAATGTTTTCAACCGAGTAAACGAAATCACGTACTAATTTTTAATTGATAACTATTAGAACTTGGATGTAGAAAGTATTATCTACATTAGACGACCAACAAAAAGCCTTCTGAATTATTTACTCGCCCACTTTTACTCTTATACTCATGCCCTACTTAAATATAATTCCCCGAAATTGCGCCTTTTCAATTAAAATTATGAGTTTAATCTCGGTACAATTCTGTACAAAATCGACGCAAGGTACAATTTTATTTTATTTAATCAATGCATTTTTAAATGAGTGTCAACAAAAGAAGAGTCTTTTTGTATGTAGGTATGTTTGTGGGTTTCATAATACCATCCATCCATCCATCCATCGTGGGGTCCATCGTAACTCCTGAACACCAAAACCGATTTGAAAATGATTTGTATTGTTAGAAATCTTGAATTAACTCATTGGCAAAATTTTCAACAAACAAACCCTGTTTTAAACTACCGCGTTTGTTCTCTGCAGTTATGAAAAAAACATACAAGAAGCCGCCAGAAATGGATAATTGTGAAACGATGGCAGCTCTGGGAAGAGATGACGAAGCGATGCGACTTCAGCTCAACCATGATCTCTCTGGCAAAAAGCTAGCTGGCGACTAGCGCGTACTCTCACAAGCCACCACACGACAACTTTTGCGGTCACGATACGCGACAGCTGACGCACTTCTTACCTATGATTGTACGGTTTCCCATGAGCAACAAATTTGTTTCTCAGCTTCGCTTACGGAAATGAGCGTCGAATGAAGTGTCGTGCCGTGACCACATGGTGCCAACTGGTATCTACAGTTTCTTTATCGCCACAGCAAAAAATTGTTACGAAGTTTGTAGCAATAGCGAACGGCTTTTTGTCTCTTTTTATGCGTTAGTGCCGCTAACTGACGACATAGCCGATGAGCCGTTTGAGAAATGTGTTTCGTGTTGGTGTCGATGTGTGAGAAAACGGTGCATTTCTATGCACCGTTGTGTATGGCGCTCGGTGTCGTCACCACGATTGTCGTGTCGTGCAGTGCTGTCGTGTCATCTTGAGAGAAAACGCGCTGAAAAGACGTGATAGGGAACTACGTATATCAGTTGCTACACCCGCATTCCGCTTCGTTTAGTTCGTTATTCCAGTTTCTTATACTAACCGACTTTAAAAATGACGGAAGGTTCTCAATTAAATCCAGTTTTTATAACAGATGGTTTTGTTCACCATTAGTAATATTTTTGGGATACGTTCGACAAAACTTAATGTGTCACTCAAAACTAACGTTAAGTTAAAGAACCTGTGATTGTCATAATCCATTATTGTCTCTTACCATTTATGAAAATGTTATGAATTATCTCAGCACTTTTCTCATCGACCTTACTAGTATACAGTTTGCATTTATTATGACCCTCTTTGACCTAACAACTTGCTTTGGCATTAAATATCTAGGTTAAGAGCTAGAACTTTGTTAATTAAACGGCGCAAACAGCTCAAACACTGTTACTACATTATTTGTGTTTTGTTAATTAGGATAAATGTATGTTTGTTAATTGTGTAAATTATATGTTAATTATTTACGGCGATCGGTTAGTTTATTGTTTCATCAAATGAAATAAGATCACAATTTTATATTTTTTTTATACTTAATTGCTGGACAAAAACATATTTTTACATAATTCTAAAATATTCCATTCCCCGTAACTGGTCTAAATAGATATTCAAATGTTAGTAAATACAATTATGAACTTGTATATAACTTTATAATAATCCTATTAAAAGTTTTCCCTGTGAAAATTTCTCGTTACCGAGGTTAAACTAATATTCGCGGGCTTTTGGCCAAACGAAAACAAAGTTTTTATTTAAGTTTTGCAAATGCGAGTGCAAAGTGCAAGTTAATAATTTTATTCATCTAATGCCAAGAACTTTCATAGTATAGAGGTTATTCGCTTTTTATTTCATATAAGTATTTGTAGATACGTGTGGAGTGTGTATCTTTGTAAAAGGATCACACCCGTGGAAGAAATAATAATTGGAATGGTCTTCACGGGTTGACCTCTCCATTGCATTTGTGGCTCCCGATCCAGCTTATTTAGCCATCAGCGCAGATGTATTGCAGATGACGAGAACAATGGTAGGCGACGTATGTGCGTTTTATAACCTCACGACACCTGGTTCGAGCCTCAGCCAATGAATAATTTATACTTAAATAAATTAAGTGCACTTTCGGTGCTATCGCTCAAAAACGGTGAAGGAAAACATCGCGAAAAAACGGTATGTCAAAGAACTTCAATATTTCAAATACATGTGACCAACATGCACTGGGCTTGCATGGTACAAGGAGCATATCCTTTCTCTAAGACAGGGGTCTCCAAACTACGGCCCGCGGGCCAAATCCGGCCCGCCACTGTCATCAATCCGGCCCGCGACATGAATTGAAACTCGCGGAATTGGCGGTGATTCAGCCCTGTGAATCTGATAAAATTAACAACTGATATGACTGGTCATAAAAATTTAGACAATTCCAAACATTTTCCGCACAAGGACTGAAGACTGTAGCTGAAATAGATATTAGGTACCTAGAACCGTACATAGTATCACTACTCGACACTAGATGTAGTTACGTGTCACAATACACAATCAATAGTAATTGAAATGCAATAAAAGCCTATGTTTGCTTAGGTGGGCAGAAAAATTAAAATTGTTACGGCCCTTGCAACATACCGAAAAAAATTATAGCCCCAAGGCTTCAAAGTTTGGAGACCCCTGCTCTAAGAGAATGCTTGTGTTGCAGCAGTGGGAACATGTTAGGCTGAAATGATGATGAAATGTAATTCGGACGCCATATAATAATCTATTGATATATGAAATACTGCCGAGTTGAGTTTTTAAATTACCTGTAGGTGCTTACTGTACCTATTCCATGTATGTGTATTTATAATTTCGAAATATACCGATTCATACTAGGCTTTTATCTTGATGTAGGGTAAACATTAATCATTTTTGTTGTTTACATTTAATTACAAACTTTAGTATGGGTGTTTGTCTTTGCAAATCATTATATTTCCATTCTTGGGCGGTATTATGTTTCTGAACTTCAAAATCTTCAATCTACTAATACACCACTGCTCGAAATAGATTTTAATCTATTTCGCTACTTATATAAAGTACGTTATAAGAATTCACTTAAGATGAAACGTTTCACTTTGGCGGGGAAATCAAATTTCAAACAGTTTTTTTGTCCTTGTAGCTAGGCCAGGTAATTATTGTGAAATGACATAATGTTCGCGAAAATTGTTGGTCGTTCTTTACATTATCATGTACAGCTATTAATCAGTTACCATATTACTTAAATTTGGCAATAAACCGTTTGAAACAGCATAAATTTGTTTATTGACAAATGTACGTAATAATGTGCATTGGAGATAAATAACTTTACGCGAGTTTGTAAAGAATAATAATAAATTTTCGCGAACATCATTATCGTTTACAATAATTACTCGGCCTAGCTACACGGGCAAAAAAACTGTTTGAAATTTGAATTTCCCGCCAAAGTGAAACGTTTCACCTTAAAGTGAACTAATCGCGATGATCGACTTTGAAATTGATCATTAAACTTGCAGACTTTTGTGAACTTGTTAGGTAATACATATATCAAAATATAGCTAAAATGAGCGATTAATTTAGCTTGTAATAAACTTCGTCGGGGGCGCTTAGTCTTAGCTAAGAATTTGTCAAATTTAACTATACCTTTAGATTAAATTCTTCAATAAACCTCTGTTCACCTTGGATTTCTGTTTGCAACACTGATTAAATACTTGATTGATGAACCTTTTTGTAGTCATTTTTTTTTTTTTTTTTTTTTTTAATACCAAACATTTACAATATTTTAAGATCATAAGTTGTCTTAAAACCTAATTAAGGTTTGACTAAACAATGTTTAATGACTAAAAACTTAACTACTGAAGTTTCCCACGCTCCCGGCTCCATCATCATAACCTCGTCACCAAGTGTAATGTATAGGACTCGTACAAACTAAATGAACCAAACTCTAGGAGTTTACTGCTATTGAAAAGTTTCACTATGCACTTTATGGTTCCAGTTTTAGATCATCTCTATGAAATGTTGTAAAATGAAATTTATACACTGAAAACAGGGTTTTACACTTATCTTAGGTTGTTTGTATTTAGATCTCCTATTTTGCCGTTACTCGGCGTTTAAATTTGCTCAAATAGAAGAAATGTAAAGTTTACACTTCATGTTGAATACGTCAAAATGAATATGAATAGGTTGATAATATTGATATGGAAAAAATATGGTTCCTATGCCATGTCATATGATGTCAATGCTTGATTGTGTATTTTTTTCTCGACTACGTTTTTACAGGGTTTATTTTAGATTTATCTGTCTCGATGACTGTCTGTTATCAAATCTTGCAAGTAAAATTTGATTCACTTCTCGGTGTTTGATTGTGCTGAAATTTGGCATATTCGTCAAGTTCCGATGACAATACAATATTATGTTGACAGCGAGGTGATTTGATGATGGTAACGAGGGATAATAGTAGCACGCCATTTCAATCACTAATTTCATAAAAGCTTGGTTTGAAAAAGATATTTTTCAATAAAAAACCTAGTTTTTTCATCCACTCAAAATGTTTATACATGTACGTGCTGTTTTTGCAATTAATTGAGTGTATTTTCGTAAAAGCTTTTTAGATAGGTGTTGTTGAAATATCTTCATCGAGCAACGTACTCGTATTTTTTGTCGTATCTCCACGTAATTTCTTCCAAGCTTTTAAGTCTACACGCTCTTAAGGCGGGCACTTAATCTTCCAAAGCGATACGCCAAAAACGGGAATTAGTTAAAACCCCGAATGCAACGTGATTTGAAAATTTAAGGGCGCTTGTTAGGGTGCTTTCTCGTTTGAAGTTTTCCAATTGGCTTCGTTGTCGGTTGGAACTAGGAACAGTCGTCTGGTGGAACTGATGCGGGTACGCCAGACGCTTGAAGTTTGGCGCAATAATAGGCTGACTAACCATATTTTAAAGTTTATTTTTGGGTACAGGTAATTGAGGTAATATATTATTAACAGTAGAAATACAGTACAATATAAGTCATTTATCTGAGTATATAATAGTATTGTGTATTAGTAAGATATCTGTTTTGATGATCAACATTGCAAATCTAAATTTTACTATGACAACAGGCTTGTCTGTTCTCCGCAAAAAGGTCGCCATTCCATCTGGCTCCTACTTTCCGGGATGTGTCCGTTCCTATATCTAACCAGCTTGAGCTTTTGGGCGTTTCTCTGTCTCCTACACTCAACTTTGGCTCCTATATTAAAAACAAGGCTCAATTGGCTTCCAAAAAGCTTGGTATCCTATCGAAGGTGCGACGGTACTTCACGTCGGAACAGTAGCTTACACTGTACCAAGCACAAGTTCGGTCGTGCATGGAGTACTGCTATCACCTTTGGGATGGATCAGCTAAGTACCAGCTCGGGGCATTGGAGTCAATAGAGAAGCGTGCCAAGAGGCTCATCAGCAACGCCCTAGTTCAGACTAAGCTTCTTAGTCTCGAACATTGGCGCAAAGTTGCTAGTCTATCGGTTTTTTTATCGGATACATTTTGGAGAGTGCGCATCAGATCTGCATGAATTAATTCCCTCCTGCCCTTTTTTCTATCAAACTGCCAGAGCAGGCACGAAAAATCGACACCTCTTTATGGTTGACATTCCGAAAACCCGTACGAAGCGCTTTGATTCCACTTTTATTGTGCGAACTGCTAGTATGTGGAATGCGCTGCCTGAATGGGTGTTCGCGATAGATACAATCTGGGTGTTTTTAAGTCAAAAGTGAATCGGTTTCTTCTAGGCAAGCGTGATCCATCCCGCATCATCGCTTAACATCAGGCGAGTTGGCGGCCAAGCGCAAGCCAATTTTACAATAAAAAAAAATTAAAAAAAAATAAAATACAACATTACTCGTATAAACATCATTATTTTCTTATTGCTGGAGTACGTTTTTTCCCTTATTCAAAGCCTTTTTATTTTCTGACGCAAACAAAGGAGCGTTATAAGTTAAACGTGTGTATTTCTGTCTGTAGTATCAAAGCTCCCAAATTTTGATTTCGTTTTGTTTGAAACGTGACTTGATTGAGAGTTTTCTTAGCTATAGTTCAAGAAAATTCGCCCAATCGTTTGAAGATAATCAGCAATTTTTTAGGGGACAAATTTTGTAATTATACAAGTATTTGTGAGTTAGAAATTATTGACATTTTACTCGGAAACAAAACCAAAAACATAAAAAAAAACTATTATTTCCATTGGAATAAAAAATTATCAATACAAAAACCGACTTCATAAACTGGACTAAATTGAAATGGGACCACACGGGAAGCACCAGCTTTCATATAAAAAGAAATCATCGAAATCGTTTGACCCAGTCGAAAGCTATAGGGTAACAAAAATTAAAAAAAAAAACAGTCGATTTGGTCTCCTCCTTTTTGGAAGTAGATTAAAAAGGTAAATTATGGCTTGCATAATTTACAGTGGGAACATGATATACTGAAATGATGATGATGGAAGTAATATAATTGTGCAGGCCCTCTTATATTCTCCAAAGACACTAAGCAGGGGTTTTTTGTCGTTGCTCTTAAATATTCAACACCTGCAACTCTCCGACTTAATTTAAGAGAGGGCGTAATCAAGAGCTCGCTGTCTGTTTTTAATGCCTTCTTAACTTATATCTTTACTTTTTCATTTACTTTTCAGGGTTCCAGAGCCTATCAATATAATGAAAATAACTCCTTAAAATAAAAAATAAAACTGGTGCTGAACTAGGATAAATTATTCTTTGATAATTGTGAAATAAAATAAGCAATAAAGTTTTAATAATGACCTGTATTTGAATACAAGACATTTTAAACCTAGATTTAGAAGACACCAAATCTTATAAGATTTTATTATTTTTAACTGACTTCCAAAAAGGAGGAGGTTCTCAATTGGATTGTTTTTTTGAATATTTTTTTTATGTTGTTACCTCAGAACTTTTGACTGGGTGAACCGATTTTAATGATTACTTTTTTACTTGAAGCTGGTGCTTCCCGTGTGGTTTCATTTCAATTTGGTGCAGTTTTGAAATTTTAATGAAGTCGGTTTTTTATTTTGATGATTACCTATGTTAATTCAGTAGCGTGTATAGATAAATATTGATTGAAAGCAGGTATCTAATCAATTTCACCACATTTATTGTTTTGAATTAATTTGTCAGTTTTAGTGTTAGCATTTTGAGGATAAACGTCTTTTGTGTTCCCGTGTTTTAATTTTTAAATGCGGCCATGTTCTTTTATGTTAATGGTAAGCCGTAATCTCGAGGAAATGGGTCTAATTAGGCCTTCTTATCGTGAACTCGGTCATAAATAATACACGTTTGCACCAATTTTCGACTGTTGATAAGACTTAGCCCAATTTAGTTCTTTGGTTACTTCTTTTTCATTCATGACCGCCAGGCATGCATTCAGGCTTGCGTTTGACCGCCACCTTGCTTGATGTTAAACTGTACTTTTAATTGGGAAAGTAAAAAAAAGTATAGTTATTACCGTAGAAAATTAACGTCTGTTTCGTTTTGTTTGATTTGTCGTTGAGTAGGTCTTTTAATATAGAGGTAAGGTTTCATACATCTATATAAGACATAGAAACTTGTAATTCACAATACTGATAGATCATATTTAAAACGTTATTTCGGATATTATCCAATAATTATGACTTATTGAGCTATGGCGATATAATTGCAATAAATTCAAAACTTTCTAGCTCAAAGATCATTGACCTTTTCGTAAAATGATTTTAGCAAAGAATGTTTCCGTAGTGGTTTTCTTATTGATTACACCATAAAAAATATATGCTATGCTGTGATGATACCTAAATTTTTGAATTTTACATGTCCACAGAGCATCGTTAGTTCGATTTTTTTTATACAAAATATATGCATGTCTCAACACGCTTTTGACCAGTTATTTCATTATGAAATGAAACTGTAAAAGATAATATATTGGCCAATGTTGCAACTAAGAGGTCAGCATGTCTATTCTGCAAGCTAAGTGAACGCGCAAGTGAAGTGATAAGCTAAGTGAATTTGATTTTCTCTTGCCTACATCTGCAGATAAATGTCAAAACATCAAATTATAAGGGCAAGGGACTACAGTCAAGATTGATCACTCGACGTTTTGACATTTCTTTACAGTAATCGACAAGAAAAATACACGTTCTTTTAGCTTATCACTTCACTTGCGCGTTCACTTAGCTTACAGAATAGACATGCAGTTAGTCGTTGATTTTTATTTACTATTTAAAACTTGTTTAGTAGCCATGAATCATACATAACAGGAGTTACCAAAATATTGAAGCTGCCTGTCAAATACAACTAGGTATAGGCGTTTCACCAAAGAGTACCCTCGCCGTAATGTTGGCACCCCTGCATTTCCTGGGAAAGTGCAGGGGAGCCAACATTACGGACAGGGAACTCTTTGGTGAAACGCACTATAAAAATATCAATTTATAAGCATTCCTCCACAGACAAGATATAGCTACTACGTAGCCCAGACTTGAACTTACGATTATTTTCAA
Organism: Agriopis leucophaearia; assembly: GCA_949125355.1. Taxonomy (NCBI): domain Eukaryota; kingdom Metazoa; phylum Arthropoda; class Insecta; order Lepidoptera; family Geometridae; genus Agriopis; species Agriopis leucophaearia. Next base: position 16,493,863 of record OX421266.1, on the reverse strand, counting down.
TGGAAACAATTCAGTCAAATACCTGAGGGGCGGGGTGGGCGTGTTTTTTTATATCAGTAGTGGTCAACTGATGAAGTCTCTGAACATGTTCGTCCTGCATTAAATGTCTAGTTATAGAAAGTCTTTGCATTCCTCAGTCTCACATATTTTTCTTTACCGCCAAAACTGCCGTATCAGTAGCTTTTCAAAAGTTCCCCTGAACTCGAACAAGGGTACACGCTGAAAGTGGACGGTGTGAAAATTTCACTGGATCAGAAACTTTTGAATTCAGTTTTAAGTTTATAACTCAGTTATGAATAGCGTATTCCTGTGGGAGTTTCAACAGATCCGCTGTACGTTGGACGTTATTTGAACAGGTTTCCACTTGCGTCTCGTTCGTTTTGGAATTGAATTTTCTGTCTGTATGTCATCGAAAAACTGGTTAGTTTTGGTTTTCAAAATGTTTGGCGTTTTATACAGAGTTACATCAAGCAGCGGCACTAAGCGAAAGGAGTCATTCTGGACAACTTTGATAACATAAAAATTGCAACAAAAAAAAAAGTTTTCCATTTAAAAATGTAACTCACTCTAAACGAATGGTATCGAACTGATGATTTTTTTAAATTCTAGGTGTGATTAAAAAGAAAACGGCTTGCGCTTGGCTGCCAACTTACTTGATGTTAAGCGATGATGCGGGCTACGATGGATCACGGTTACCAAGAAAAAACCGATTCACCCTTAACTTGAAGACACCCAGATTGTAGCTATAGGATAGGGGAACACCCATTCATAGGCAGTGCATTACACAGACTAGCAGTTCGCATGATAAAAGTTGAATCAAAGCGCTTCCTATGGGTTTTCAGAATATCAACCATAAAGCAGTGTCGCTTTTTTGTGCCCGCTCTGGCAGTCCGATAGAAAAATGGGCAGGAGGGTCTGATAATAAAAGTAATTATAATTATGAATATAATGACTTCCTTTCGGTTACTACCATCATTCCATGTAACTATGTACAGTCAAAAATTCAATAATAAAGTTAAATATAACAATTGAAAATTTTCACTGTAACAAAATGGAGATGTTCACCTTTCATCTAAATATATAATGCTATTATTATTATCAGTGATTAAAGAATTCAAAGATAAGGTGCTTTTTAACTGTCATATGTACATTTTTGACACAATTTCTGTCAACATATTTTATAAAAAAAAAATGGAATTAATAACATTCATTCATTCCTCATCACAAATATCATATAGCAAACGAAAAAAAAACTAACTTTCATCATTCATGCACCAGCGCGACAGCACGAGCGACATCGATCGTGCGAGTTAAACATCAGTTAAAGCTTGGTTAAAGCCCGTTAAATTTTCACGTAAGCCATTTATTCACCAGCAGCCGTCGCGGGCGGACGTGCGTCCAATTCCATCACGTACGTCGCCCGCTTTGTCAACGCCGCCGGTGACGAAACAAACGCATTTACCGTGGCTTGAATTAATCATAAAGCTTCGGAGGGTGTCGGACAAGCCTAATCGGCTTTGGAGATTTTTCATCTGTCCTGGTTCACTTTATCGTTAGTGGTGGTTGGAATTTTCGACGGTGATGCATGGTGAGGCGAGATATAGAGGTTTATGACGGACTTCGGGTGTTTATTACGTAAGTAGTTTTAGGAAGCTTTGGGGTATTAAAAAAAAATAGTTGCGTACGCTGCATTTGCATGACGCGGGACGGTTCATTATAAGCTGTCAAAAGCTGAGAGAAACGCATTAGATAAGGTTCTGTAAATATGTACCCAAATTTTTCGAATAAAGGTCATTAAATTATCCACATGCATGCTACAACATGGGGTTCTTTAAAAGGCGATTTAAAAGATTCTTAAATGTTCGGCAACATAGTTACGATGCCTTTGGGGTTACAAGTATCCATAGCCTACGGTGACTGCTTACCATCAGGCAACCTGTCTGCTTATTTGCAACCTAAAGCATTAAAACCCTAACTTTTAAGGGGTTTCATCACAACAGTGCCTTTATAATATTTTTTGGCTATTTTGTGTTAATGTTTATACTTTTACGATGTAATAAGATATAAAAAATACCAGGACAACATATTTTGTGAAGTATTTTTTTACTGAGAGCAATAAATTTGTAAATTACATAATGAAGTATTTGTAATTTTCTTCCCTCAATCACTAGTGTTGAAAATGATGTTAAAAGAGTTTTTAATTATAGCCTAACAATTACATAGTCCCGAAATTATTGAATGTATAAAAAGAAAGAAAAAATAAATTTATTTTGTAACAAAAACTTAACATAAACAAGATATATATAATATGCCCTTATGTAGTGAAGTTGTGTCACAAAAATGGCCTCAACTCAGCATAATGCTGTTTACCAAACAGCGCTGATCTTCCGTTGAAGCCACTCGGTGAAGCCACGAAAGGCTCGAAAAAACAGTGCAACGTAAAAACAGTACGACAACTACAGGACGACAAATATACTGTATATATATATAACATAATATATATATACCTTGTAAAACAGTTTGACGGAATCTTGTTGTACGGAATCCTGAAACAGAAAATTACATTACTGCAATAATATATCATGATGCTCCTTTCACTCAAAGCTCCGAAACAAAATTAACTATTTCAATTATTAAAACGTACATAAAGTTGTCAGATACCGTAACTTTGCAGACTCACAAGGTGTGATAACCACATTTGTCGGCAAAGTTTCGGAACATACATTATTACTATTGAAGTTACCCGAAGAACTCTTGCCGAAAATAACCTTGTTAACGATAAGTGCCAACTGAAACTAGGTTAATCAAATTATTGACGAATTAGTCTGATTGTGTCGTACTTCGAAGGAGATCAATAATAAATGTATTTTGGGCGCGTTCCGAATCATGTCAACAGCACTTACGACGTCAACAGTATCAATAAGAACCAATATGGTGCAAAGACTTAGACACGGTATGGGTTGCACCATCTTAGTTTAGCAATAACAAACATCGGCATTTCAGTTAAAGTACCGGTTAGGCAAAATGTTGCTGCACCATCTGACAATTGTTAAATGACGTCATAACTTTAACCGTAAGTGCCCATGCTGCGCTGGTTAGTGTTAATGTTTTTGTTAATTACAGGAATGTATCTGAGGTAAATAAGGTCTTTATTTTAACTACTACTAAGGTGTAATCAAGCCTCAGGCTTGCATGACAAATTTGACAATAACAATAACGCTGACTTTAGCAGTAACGCGAAATGCGTTGCACGTATTCACTAACATAGTTAAAGTTATCAGGGTTGCAAGTCAAATGAGACTTTATTTACTCCAAATACATACCTGTATTTATATTTTATGCATCAGATAAATATTTAACATTAAAAATAACACTAACCAGCGAAGTGTGGGCAGTTGCAGTTAAAGTGTTGACGTCATTTAACAATTGTCATACGGTGCAGCCATTTTTTGCCTAACCGGTACTTTAACTGAAATGTCGATGTTTGTTAAAGCTAAAGTATCTAAGATGGTGCAACCCATAATATTTCGTTTAGTTGGCGATTGGAAATGCGATGATAGATAAGTATTTTCGAATAGAATTAAAATTGATCAGTCATCATCAGCCAGAAGACGTCTGCTGAACATAGGCATCCCCCTTTAACCTCCACACTGAACGACATCCTGCCATCTGCATCCACTGGATGCTCGCGACTCTCACAATGTCGTCGGTCCATCTAGTGGGAGGCCTACCTACGCTGCGTCTTCCGGTTCGAGGTCTCCACTCAAGAACTATTCTTCCCCATCGGTTAAATTAATCAGTGCGTTAATTTAAATCTCTTTTTATTTCGTTTTGAATCAAATAACACATCTTGTAATGCTAGGGTTATTGTCTGATATTTTTTGTACCTTAAGATTGTGTAGGTTTTATTGGGATGTCCCGTAACTAAAGTAATTTTAGATCACATAAGCATGTTTGTATAAACTTTTTGAACTGGTTGTAGTAAAGATGATTAAGATTGCGGTATTTGCTGGGTGATGAGGCTGGAAACTCAATAGATCTAGATTTGTACGACAAAATATGATACATCGTGACTAAACACCTATTTACCGTTATTAAATGTGTTTATTTAGTAGTTAATTGTTTCGTGCAAATAAATTTTATCATCTGTATCTTTAGCTTGTACTTTTTTATCTTGCTTTCCAGGGATAATTTTGGCACCGCACGTTTTGTGCATTAGCCAATGTCAGGTTAAAGTCTTCTGAGTTTCTCTTTTTATTTATCTGACTATTTATCTTTTTAGGGTTAGTCCTAGGTTTAGGTAACTTTTCTTATGAGAAATATATCATTATGATTGACAGTTTCTAAATCCCTACCATATTATAAATGTGTAGATCAAATACCTTCACACATGACTTCTAACTAAGTAGAAGCAATACCGGATATCGGTTTAACTTGCAAAAAAAATCCCGTTTGCGTGATTCAGGTAAAGTGTCGTATTTACCTATAATAGACGCACTTTTCATATTTGTGAAACTACGATCCATTTACACTCATTATTTTTGGAATTATTGAATACCTTATTACGTTTTTAATAATATTATTCGTAAAGTTTAAGCAAATTTACAATTTTTTCGCAAAACATCGTTTTAGTACGCAATCTATTTTCAAACTATGGAACTACAAATCTGACGGCTGTCAGTTTGTTTGTTTGTCCGCGCACATCTTTTAAACTACTAGAAGGATTTCAAAGCAGTTTCCATGAATATGCTTATAAAATACCTGATTGAAACATAGGCTATATTAATTTATGATAATAAATAGTAAAAAAAATTTTTTTTAATAATTATTTATAAAGCCATCTAGCTTATTTTATAGTAATGTTGTCGTAATGACAGACTTCTACTCGCAGACATGGTAGGTAGGAAGACTGAAGCGGCTGTTGCCATATAATCTATAGGTAAATAAAAATATAGATATTCGCCAAAGAACCAGAGTCACCGACATAGCTATTAAAATCTGTAAGTTGAAGTGGCAATGGGCAGGCCACATCGCTCGAAAAACTGTTAACCGATGGGGAAGTAGGTAAGGTTCTTGAGTGGAGACCGCGAACCGGAAGACGCAGCGTAGGTAGGCCTCCCACTAGATGGACCGACGACATTGTGAGAGTCGCGGGCATCCAGTGGATGCAGATGGCAGGATGTCGTTCAGTGTGGAGGTTAAAGGGGGAGGCCTATGTTCAGCAGTGGACGTCTTCTGGCTGATGATGATGAAATAAAAACGAATCGCCGAAATGTATGTACCCGCATAACTTCCGATAGACTGCACCAAATAGTTTTTTTTTGTGTTTGTTATTTTCAGGACAGCCAACTGCTTTTGAAGAGGTTTTTACAGTTTATTATGGCGTAATTTAAAGTAAAGTACGTTTATTTTTGTATTGACTTCTGACGTGCTAATATACCAAGTCGACGGAGATTAAAATGAATACATTTTTTTGCCAGGATCAAACTTAAGACCAATAACAGACACGCAAAGTAGGTGAACTCGCGGCATCTAATCTGTTACTGATCTATGATTAGCAGCTATTTTGGATGTTATGGTGGTGAACGAAAGCGGTTTAGTTGTTGGAAGGGTCGAGGCGCAGAAGGCGGGCAAAAATTATTTAGACATCATTGATTGGCAGTCTTTACGCGGAGTAATGTTAAATAACAGCGATTAATTATAGATACCGCTCCATGCTTCCTACTTACTATTTACTAATAATTCAATAATAACGTTTGTCATGCATGACATTTCGCTTCACTTATACCAATTTTTTTTCCTTATTGGCTCCATGGCTCCACACTTCCAACGTATTTAACCAGTGAAAGTAATATATTATTTGCTTGAAATATATTTGAAACTATGGACATGTCGGGATACCTGTATCGAGTCAGATTAAAACTAGACTAAAATCATACTATGACGATAGTATGACAATCCGCATTAAAATGGAGAGCAATAAATCTACAATCATGTCATATGTGTAGGTATTATCTATAAAATATTCAGTATAAATAATCCGATGGATTTGTGCTTATTTAAAGTTCCGTTCGTGTTCGTTAGTGTAACATTTATATTTGGATATGTCAGTCTAATCGTCCACCCACTAATTACTTTGCGCTACGCGTACGAAGTCGCGGGCATTAGCTAGTAAGTAAATAAAAAAACACTTTTAATTAGAATGCCAAATTAGGGTCAATTTAAGAAATCACATTTGACATTTCTTCAAAATTCAACAAAGTAACCTTGTAACAATATTATGTATTATTAGGATTCCATACCCAAAGGGTGTAAACGGAATCCTATTACTAAGCCTATTTCTGTTAGAACTGCACAATTGCTAAACTTTTTAAGTTAAAAAGTACATATTTATTGTAATAATGACAAAAGAAGGCAATTTTACGATTTACTTTGACTTAACAAATAGACTGACAGATGTCAAATGTGGTCTATTAAATTGGCCCTAATATTTATCTATTTATTTATAAAAACACTTATAACACCTTAGCAGATACACTAAAGCGGTGCTATAATAACGTAAACTAATGTAAACTAATGTAAACTAATGTAAACTAATGTAAACTAATGTAAACTAATGTCAACTAATGTAAACTAATGTAAACTAATGTAAACGAATGTAAACTAATGTAAACTAATGTAAACTAATGTAAACTAATGTAAACTAATGTAAACTAATGTAAACTAATGTAAACTAATGTAAACTAATGTAAACTAATGTAAACTAATGTAAACTAATGTCAACTAATGTAAACTAATGTAAACTAACGTAAACTAATGTAAACTAATCTAATTTAAAAATAACAAAAAAATATTCTACAACAAAATTGCATCAACCATAGTGTGTTTATCTTTTGTCCTTATTATAATTATCTATGTTTCACCTATATAAATGTATATGTACTATGTCCATAGTATTTACATTTCTATAGTAGGTACGCCATCTGTAAATCAAAATCTACCGGCCAACCTCATAAACGTACAGATTTTTTATGAACAATCGCCAAATTAATTTATCTTTAGATTTTCTAAATTGATAAACTTTTTATCTGGCTTAATAACTTGTATTAATCATCCCACCATTTTAATATCTACCTCAAACCGAATAGAGTCCTAATTCCCATAATAATACCTTGAAAATCTTACATAGCTAATGTTACAGCTGTCCAAATAAAAAAGGTTCGTTATAATGGCGAATATTCCAAGAAAGTCTGATCTAATCTCGTATAAGGACACCAAACAATGACCAGCGAAATGATCCCCTTTGCTTCATCAAAAATACCCGGGAAAGTTTGAAATTGAATTTCCTGGTACACGAATAAGTCGGAAGAAGCCTTGATCCTAACCAACAATATAAACTTAGTAATTTTGGACCTTACATTATTGTAATAGAAGCTAATCAGAAATGGCAAAAGTTAGAAATAATATCTATACAACATTATATTACAGTAATTTTAGACCAGACTTATGCTTGATACAAATCAAGCAACTGCCTCGGTGAGAATTACTGCCTAACCTTTATGTGGATGCCAAGTTTTTTGCTAGCCAGTTTATCTTTAGTAAAATTTTAGTTAAATATATATCACAATAATCACACTAATATCATATAACCTATGTGATGGTTTGGATGGATGGATGTTTGTTACTCAATCACGCAGAAACGGCTGGATAGGTTTGGATAAAATTTGGAATATACATTGCTTATGTCCTGATTGATTGATACATTATAATTGTCCTTATACATTGATTAACACAGGCTACTTTTCATCATCATCATCATCACCGATTTTCATACCCACGCGGGTGAAACTGCGGGGCGCAGCTAGTGTCATATATGTGAAAGTTTGGATGGATGGATGGATTAATGGATGTATGGATGGATAGATGTTTGTAACTTAAGCACGCAGAAACGGCAGGATGGATTTGGATGAAATTTGGAACATACATTGCTTATCCCCTGGATTATCACATAGGCTACTTTTCATCATCATCGTCATCGCCAATTTTCATCACTACGTGGGTGAAACCGCGGGGCGCAACTAGTAGTTAAATAGTTTTTTTTCCACCTTTGGCCTAAAAAAAAGAAACATTTTTTTTCCTTTCATTTTTTAACTCTTTATTTCTTTATTTTTGTTGCAAGTAATTACAATTAAGTATTTACTCACTACACAAAACAGTAATTGCCTCATTCACTAACAGGCCCTGCGAATGTGTATTCTTTTATAACGTTTTAATTATAACTTTATTTTCGGTACCAAAATAGGGTTTTGCTCGAAAATATACCTACATAATTAAATGAATGAATGAGTTTCAGAGCTTCGAGGAAATAATTGTTCATGAAATATGAAAAACGTTATGTAAAATCGTGTTTATAGGGTTACGCATAATGATATAGACTGTACTAAGACGAAATGAGGTTCACCATCATCATCGGCCAGAAGACGTCCACTGCTGAACATAGGCCTCCCCCTTTAACCTCCACACTGAACGACATCCTGCCATCTGCATCCACTGGATGCCCGCGACTCTCACGATGTCGTCGATCCATCTAGTTCAGGCCTACCTACGCTGCGACTTCCAGTTCGTGGTCTCCACTCAAGAACCATTCTTCCCCATCGGTAATCAGTTCTTCAAAATGAGGTTAGCTACTCATAATTATGTTAATTTTTTTCTTCTTTAAGACCAACCCTGAAGTCGTGATAAAAATCTGCCATTCCATAGAAAACGGTCATTGGCTCATTGACACAACAAAATGTATGGAACAGCTGATATTTTATCGTGATTTCAAGGTTGGGCCCATAGTGAAAAGTTGTTCATAATGATGAGTACAATGACCTCCTTTCGGCATAGTACACTCTATATGCGTAACCCTATATATTTACCAAAAACTGTAGACTGCATAATCGCTTAACATCAGGCAAGTTGGCGATCAAACGCAAGCTACTACTGAATAAATAAAAAACAGTGTTAAACGTTATATACAGGGTTACGCGGAAAGTGGGTCCTAGAAACTCATCATTATGAATAAATTTTACTATGGACCAGAAAACACGAAAAAAACTGCTGTTCCATACGTAGATACGCAGACAGGATCGGACTGGGCCAGAAGGGCCAGAGTGACTCCTCACAAGCCCGGGCCCTGAGACTGGCTAGGCTGTGCGGGCCCCCTATGTTACCTACAGTCTGGCTTGCGGCAAGCAACACACGCCAGGCCTGTGGGGGGGGGCGCGCAAGCTAGGGCCCGGCTGGTAAACGCCACCTCGACTATATGGCCAGTCCGACGCTGTACGCAGATACGTAGGTACACAGACACACATATACACAGATTCACATATATACAGATACACTCGTCAAACTTATAACGCCCCTCTGGTTGCGGAGTTATAAACAGTCGAATTAAACACCTCATTTTTTGAAGTCAGTTGAAAATTAATCCTTATATTACATCTTATTTACATATCCATTGATATCAAAAATCTTTGCCTAGCATTGTCGTGCCCCTGACCATGATTGAACCATTGGCATGGAAACCAGATGACAGTAATTGCCCACCTCGCTCCAAGATCATATCACGAACCTGTCTGACCGAATTACAGCCACCTAGTCACACTGTTGACATCCTTGGTCTAATATTAAAAGTCCCATATCAAGTTTGGCCTGTCACGTTATTGCTTTTGTCATCGCAAGAAAGCAGTACGTTAGATACAAAGAAATAGATAAATAGAGCCAAGATCTGTTTTTCCAACGAATTTCCAGTGTAATTCCGCTTCTACGTCGCTTCTAGTACAATAAGGAATTTGGGTTTAATTTTATTCTATATATTTGTTAATGATGCTAATTTAGCCTAACCTGAAATAAAATATTAATAACATAAAAGAGTAAATTAATAAAAATGATATTAATTTTTAGAAAATATTTGATACTTTCAGTAATTAATGTGCATTGACTATAAATATAATTTAATTTAAATTTAAATGAAACGGCTGTCTGTGTGCAGGCTGTCGTTCAGTGTATACAAGTAGTTCTAAGGGGGAACGGGAATTCTACTCGTATATTCAGCAGTGGGACTTCTTTTGGATGATAATGTTTTTATATATATATATATATTCAAAAATTTTAAATTGCGTAAGCGTGATGAGGAACGTCACAAACATTGGTCCTTAAGGCCCAGTTCTAAAGGCTTTACTCTGCCACTTTACTATTCTAAGTATTCAAAATGTTGACCGTCATGAGACGCCCGGTAGATGTGTAACATGATGGCGTAACAGAACATAATGTTTGTCGTCACGGCATACGAGTCAATTTTACTTCTAAAGTGCGCCAGTAGATATTACACATTAATAGTACATTGTTATCCTAGGGGTGAAAGTAATTTATTTAGTCCCGAGACGGGGTTTGGCGCCCGAGCGTAGTGAGGGCGCTAATAGTTCGATGACTAAATAAGTCTTTAACCCCGAGGTAAACACTGTGCTTTTCATTGCGAATACAAGGAAACTAAAAATATAAATATGAACTGACACTGGCAAATGCACGAGAAGTGCGGGAACATTATCCTCTGAGGAGAAAAAAAAAGTTGGAACATGGATCAATACAAATGTGAAAATACAACTAGTTTTATTTATTTTTTATTTGAGTATCTGTCAATTATCAACTGTCACTGTCAGTTGAAAGTTCTCCTTAGGACTGATTACTTTCAACCCACTCCTCAGGCAACTTCAGACTTACTCTCCGAGTATGAGTAATTAAAAAACTTACATTTTTCATTATTTCAATGATTATTTAGCAAACGCAACCCAGAGTACTGTCCACGTCACTCCTTTGTGGTCTCGTGGTCACGTCAGCTGTCCCTCCAAGACCCTTGTTACGGTCCCTCCGTAAGTATTTGTACCTCGAAGGTACTGTATGGAACCCTCGAATCAACAAGTGGCCTGAAATTCAATATATTAAAGTGGGTGGCGTTTTGCTGATTGCGCTAGAAATATCAATTCTTTATCAAATGTTTATTTTTCTACTGGTGATTTCGATGTTTTAAAATAGGTATTCATTATTATGGACCTTATTATATGCTTAAATTTGTGTCGTATTTGCAACAAAAATATTTTGAAGGGATTTTGTTATGATGAATGTAAATAAGTGCAAGTCGGTCTTGCGTTACTGAGGGTTCCATACCGCCATAAAATACAAAAAGTAGTATAAAAAGACAAAATCACGCCCTGACGGTCAAACATCAAGTATTGACCGCACCCGACGTTGCTTAACTTGGTGGTGAACATAAATTTAACACAAACTCGCACTTGGCCTTTTTTTTTTATTATTTGTTGTTTTATTATAGAGTGTGTACTACAATCATACCAAGTTTGACGCTTGTACGTATTACCGTTTTTACAATAGAGTGAATACAAAAATACATAAAAATATGTTTGTTCTATTGAGACTCTCCCCCTTCCTTTAGTTCTTTAGTATTTTTCCTTTTTTTTTTTAGTTGATCCGCCGTAACATTACATATACTTAATGTTATAAATCGTTGTTCAATTTTAACTGGATATCTATTTACGGTTATATTATAATTAAATCTAGATACAGTTTGAAAGTTAAATCCGACATGCAGAAGGACGGACAGATAGACAGCGAAGTCTTAGTAATAAGGCCACGTTTTCACCCTTTGGGTACGTTACCCTAAAAAAGAAACGTCACGGGCCGACTGCGGAAATTCAAAATTAGCAATTGGTCGCGAACAATATGTCATCAAACCTTATTGTATGTATAATATAACCTAAGATTATGACATACGAAGTATAAGTATGAAATCTTTATATATAACCTATTTGAATACGATTGTAAGAGATAGCAAAAAGACGTTTTCATATTTATCGGGGCTTATCGCGCACTATTAAATATAGGTAAAAATAGATACCTTTCGCTCGACGTTTCGATGTGTTCGAATCGCGAAAGTTTAAAAATTACTATAGCAAAAAGACACCGCCAATTGAGTTTAAGGTCTGGAATAAATTGAAATTTAAACTCGAATTTACTTAGTTTTGTATTCTTCAATTAATAATAGACACATTGAATATTATTTTAAATAAAATATTCACTAAGGCTTTCTCAACAATTTACTTTTTATATAAAACCAACACAACTGAGGCCTCGCAAGACCGAAGACAGAATAAAAACAGGTATCAAGAGACCTTATTAAGCTCTTTCCATTTTTCAACGGCAAGCCTCTATTCAAAGAGACTACCTAAAAACATGAAGGTACCTAGGTCAATATGAGGGACGGCATAAGCTGAATTGCTTAAACATAATATTAAGATTCCATTTATTCTAGAAAACCTATGAAGCACCGATAAACGGCTATTAGACAAAATGTTGATTTCTTAATAGTCGTAAATTAAAAAAACCGACTTCAAATGTTATATAGTAATAAATAACTGGCCAAGAGCGTGTCGAGACACGCATATGTTAGGGTTCCTTAACCAAAGCCATGTATATAAATGTAGTCATAGTTCAGAAATTGATAGTTATAAAAAAAAACGAACGAACGAAGCTCTGTGGCCTTAGACAAATTTCAGAGATGTACCATTCCGACATAGAATATTCATATTTATGGTTTAAGCATACAGGAAACTGATTGAGAAATTATTTGAATTATTTGTTAATACCATTTTACAAAAAGGTTAATGACCTTTGAGCTTGAATTTATTACAGTTTTATCGCTGTTACTCAAAAAGTCATGATCAAATAATGTTCGAAATAATTTTGAATGAATGAATGGTTTTAAAAATGTCCTATCTGTATTGTAAGTTACAAGTTTATGTGTACTTTTTGTCATTTTGGCGGGCCATATTTCGCAATGTAGGTATAGACTTTATAAAAAAGTGATGTATAAAATCTTAACTTTATTTTAAACTAGCTTTTTTGCCCGCGACTTCGTACGCGTAGATTTTCATATAAACCTTCAAATCTTTTTTCTTCCCTTAATCCGGCCTTGCGCAAAATAACATAGCATATACTTCAATCTGGTCATAGCTAAGCATATTTGTGAAAACCGCATTTAAATCCGTCCGCATTTTTCTTCCAGGGGTGTAGGAGATGTGCGTGAACAAACAAACAAAAATTCTAAAAACTGTTCTTTACATGTTCAGCTGCTTATTTTAAGTCGCCCTGTGTGAAGTATTGATAGAATCATAAAAGTAATAAATAACACCGTCAACAGTTTTCAAATCAAAAAGATAATGTGACCACAGTGCAGAGCATGTTTTGAAATTTTCTTTTTGTCTAAACCATTAAAAGTATATTTCCGGCCAGTTTCGCTGGCCACGGAACCCTGACATAATGCTTGTCTTAACACGCTCTTGGCTAGTTATTTCTTATTTCGCGTGCATTTGTATGTATACCTTGATTAAAAAGCCATGAAATGGAACTACTCTATTTATCTGTTAAAATATCACAGTAAAATAAAATTATTTCTATATTCTTATTCTTATTGCAAATATACACTGTATTCTTCTAAAAGCTAAGTTTATATACCCTGCACAAAGGGTGCAGCAATGAATTATGTAGTGGCTGTTCACAAAACCAGACCACAGACATAAACATATAAATTTAAGTATAGTTAAATCTATTACATAGATATTATATATACTATTCAAACTTAACCTAGGGTGAAGTAATTTTACAAAACAAAAAAAACATACTTAGTGTGATAGGTTACTTAATTATATATGAGATGATACAAAACTTATGACGCTACTTTCTTAACTATTTATATATCGATATTTATTTTCTAATTATAATTTTCTAAAATGTATCGTCGAAAAAATCTTTTATCTCGTAATAACATTTTTGGGTTAGAAACTTACGAAGTTGGTTCTGCAAAAATGTTATTATTTATTTCTTTCTTTATTGCGTCCGGAATTTTGTTGTATAGGTTTATTTTCATGTACAAAGGGCCTTTTTTGAATACTTCTATTCGCGGGACTGTATTAAAATAGGATGCGGTATATTTTGTGTTTTAAATGCTAACATAGAATAAAACCATGAGAATGTAATATGGAGCTTGGAGCTTCCCGGTGTGGTACTGGATGTAGATGCGACCTGGGCTATAGGGACAACGTCATGTATGCGGTCGGCTAGGTCTGCCAGCACATCGAGTGATGACGTCATCTGCTGCGAAGCAATGATGGTCTGCGTGCTGTTCGGTAGGCGGCTGGTCCAAATCATGCTTAAAAAGTCTTCTGGAACTCCGGGGCCTGCTAGGTGTCGTAGATGACGTCAGAATTGAGAAGGCTTACGATCACCTAGCTCCTCGTGTGTTAAAAGTTGCTGTACCTTTTTTCTCTTGATGCGGACAAACGTTTAATTAGCTCCAGCTTGAGTTTTTCGTACTTCTCGCTCACAGGCGGATTGACGATGATGTCTTCGACTTCAGCTGCGTATTGCGGGTCAAGTTGTCCAATGACATAGTAGAACTTGGTGCTATCTGCAGTGATGTTGGAAATCGCGAATTGGCCTTCGATCTGGGCGAACCAAATCGCCGGCTTCTCGGGCCAAAACGGTGGAATTCGCACGCCAACTCGGAATACATTGTCATCATCTTTATTCTTCGTGTCAGCCGCAGTGCTATCAGTACGATCTAGCGGCATTCTGACCTTTGTCGGTGGTGTACGGTCCATTCAGTGGTCACCAATTATAGTGGATTTGTACTATTTATATAGAAGGAGAGGGTTAAGCTACCGACAATGGAAGAAAATAGCTGAGTCCGAAAGAAATTATAAATTTAATGCAAAGAAAAATCTTAGACAAATCGTAGAAAAAGCGAATGACAATTCCATTTGAAAATCGGTGTTCTTTTTTTTTTTTTTCTTTTCGCGCCCCAGCGCCACACGTCGTGGAAAATTGGAATGAAATTCACGAAGGTTGGCGCAAGGAGTATGAGTACGCCACACTCCTACTCCATGCACTGGAATGAATCACCAAAGAGGTTGTAAGGCCTATAACATGCTTGATCTACACGTTCATTCATCTAAGAAGGTTAAGGAACCTTCTTTAAATTTAAACTGATTAACCGAATGACAGTTGACAGTTTCAAAATTTTAATGGCTATGTCAATAACATTCTCTTTACTTTGGATCTCTTTGCTTGAGGCTATGTGACGATCCTCATATTACGTTTCGGGTAACGAAGAAATAAATCATTGATTTTTATTTTCGTTTATGTAAAAATAAAGAATTAAAATAAATGATATAAGATAGCCTATGTTTTAATCTGGTAATTTCTAAGCATATTCGTGAAAACCGCATTTAAATCCGTCCAGTGGTTTAGGAGATGTGCGCGGACAAACAAACAAACAAACAAACAAACAAACAAACAGACAAAAATTCTAAAAACTGTCCTATCGTGTTCAGCTGCTTATTTTAAGACGACCTGTGTGATTTTTTTTTTGTTATCTCGCAATTACAGATTTTTTTATCTCTACGTTTATTATATGTATAGAAGACCTTATCAACGGTACCCCCCACGAGCAAGTGGGGTAAAAAAATTATTTTCATCCCCATTTCACATGTACCAGAGCTACCCCTAAAATGCAATATTATAAGTATAACTTTTATACTCTTATAATTGAGATCTATATAACAACTGTCATTATGCAAAGTTTCATGCACTTATCTTAATAATTATAGAAGTTAACAGGCTCTAAAAAATTCGGACGGACGGACAGACAGATAGACAGACAGACAGACGGACGGACACAACGAATTTATAAGGGTTCCTTGTCGGCTACGGAACCCTAAAATCCGACTTCAAATTTAATATAATAATAAATAAGGAAAACATCATGAGGAAACCCGTATGTCCAATAACCTCAAAATATCAAAGAAATATGATATACACCAACATGCACTGTGCCAGCATGGTGGATTAGGGCCCATCCTCTCTCTCCGTGAAAAGGCCTGTGTCCGATGATATGACTGGAAACATGATAGGCTAATGCTGATGATGATGATGAGATGTCTGTTGATGCGTCTGAATAATCCGCGTGTCATATCACATCACAGTTTATTCAATATGGCGGATTATATAACCTTAATTGTACACCAACTTTTCATTCATACTAGTATTAGTATTAGTGCGATCTGCATATACTTACATAATTTTATACATGGACTATCTAAATCATAACCAAAATTTTTCCTAGTCGAGTAAAATGTCAAAAAATTGGACAAAAATAACAATCACTAATACGATCATGAAACAAAGCGAAAAACTTTCAAGCGCAGTGCACCTATTTTTATTTATCTCAGTCATTTTATAACTGTATTATTTTAAAAAGAAAATAATAATTGGGTAGTAACAATATTCTAACCTCAAATTTAGCTGGTAAAGCTTTACCCAACCATCATTGTTTTCGTGAGCAAATTTTGGTACAGGCCTCTAAAAACGCGTTGCGATTATAAAAACGGATCACAAAATAATGACTATAACAGCAAAAAAAAATCAACGATAACTGGGTTTTTGGCATTCTTATTTTTGTGAAATTGAAAGATATAAGTATAGAAAATTCAATATCTGTAATAAATAAATCTGAAATTTTCATTGAAAATAACGGCAATTACAATTCTGGAAAAACTCAACATATCAACTTCGAGATTTCTTACCTCCAATTTACAAACATAGTTTTTCGTAAAACTCTAGGAGGAAAAGATTGAGAGTAGACAAAATAAAATTAAATGTTATGGTTTACTTGTATTATATTTAATTAATTGTTTGTATTAGTTAATTTTTATTTTAATTTTAATTAATTGTATTCTTATTTAGACTTGATAATGTGTAATTAGTGTAATTGGTTGTAAGCCGTACTAATGACAATAAATAAATAAATAAATAAATATTAAATTTATGTCGACAATTACGGATTAAGGCTTTATTTTTTATATTTGAAAATCCAGATACCTAAAATTGAACGATTGCATTTCCCAAGCCGCCAATCAATGGTAATATTTCTTATATAGATACAAACCCTTCATTGTGTACACTAGAAATAAAAATTACAATCAGAAAACACTTACGAGCTAGTGCCATAAGTGGTGGCCTTATCGCTAAAAGTAATCTCTTCCAGGCAACCATTGGATGGCAATAATTTACGAAAAAGGATAGACGGGAAATCTTAACCACTTTGATACCATTAAATAAATACTACCAAATGATATGGATATACTATAATATTGACACCTTGTTTTTATATGCCTAATAACTCTAACTTTAGGATTGGCTACTCTACATAAGAACTTAATTTCTCGAATAGAAAAATATTTTTACGCCAAGGCCTCTAAATTGATTCGCCATCTCTGTAGCCCCACAACGCCAAACTTTAACGCAGCATTTCTTACGTTCCAAGCTGAAATATGAACGCCCGTCTTTGGGGTGTTCTCCGAGAATTTGTTTTGTGTATACTAACTTAACATTGTTTGCAGGTTTATCCAACCAAAGTAAGATGTGAGCTTCGTCGCAAGCCACAGTCATTTTTTAGGCAAGCCTCGAGGGAGGAGAGCTAACAAGTTTAAAGCTAATAGTAATTTTTCAGCCGAGTTTTTCAGTCTATAGCTTATTTTGCTTTCTGCTTTGCAAGCATTACTTACTGTGTTTTAGTTTAAGAAACTTCGAAATTTTGTTCGAAAATTTAGGAGTTTTATAGATTGCGTTCAAAATGGACACCTGCAATTTGACGTCTTAATTAAATGAGTTGGTCTGACAATGTCAAAATTTTTACCCACACTCATAGCTGGATGCAAATCTTTACCTAGCCTCGTTAATTTTATTATTAAAGTTAAGTTACTATTTTATAGCCGTTGCCTGTGACTTTCATATAAAATTTCTCACTAGCTAAGATGGGCATTCGGCTCTTTCGCAAAGTTCTTTTTTAGCGAACCTCACTCTATAAAAAATCTACCTGCAAAATATTATCAGCTTTGAAGGTCAAGTATTTGAGATATAGTGATGAATCAGTAAGTGAATGAGTAAGTGGTATTTCGCTCGTATATAGAATTATAGACTAACTGATGCACGCAACTTTGTACGTGTAGTGAAGAGTCAGTAGCAGACGGATAGTTAAACAGACAGACAACAATAAAGGTAAAGGTAAAGGAAAACGGAGACATGCTTTTATGTCAGAAATTCTATTCTATTTTCCAGTATATTTTTTGAACAGATCAGCATAGTGACAATACAATAATTTGGTACCATCGAGCTGGTGTCTGACGATGGAGACAGAAGGCTAATAGTAGAACTTTTCAGTAACTAAGCTGACAGATTCTATCGTAACACACGACATCGCAATTTCTACACAGGAGAAACAAGCGTAGAAATTGAAGCAAATTAAAGTAATTGATTTTACCTCTTGTACTTATATGTATTCTGTGCACATAGTTAAATTAGTTTCGACTCGGATCGGACTTCGATCCCAAATTCAAATTACTAGTAAAATTCTCAAGTTTGGGTTCCTTTTGTAAGCATTTTTCTTAGTTTTGTTATCTATAATCATCATCATCGTCCAGAAGACGTCCACTGCTGAACATAGGCCTCCCCGTTTAACCTTCGTACTGAACGATATCCTGCCATCTGCATCCACTGGATGCGCTTGACTCTCACAATGTCGTCGGTCCATCTATTGGGAGGCCTACCTACGCTGCGTCTTCCGGTTTGTGGTCTCCACTCAAGAACCTTTCTTCCCCATCAATACTCAGTTCTTCGAGCGATGTGGCCTGCCCATTGCCACTTCAACTTGCAGATTTTAATAGCTATGTCGGTGACTCTGGTTCTTTGGCGAATATCTACGTTCCGGATTTTATCGCGCAAAGAAACTCCGAGCATAGCTCTCTACATTGTGTGATTCCGAGTTTCTCCAAAGGCCAACAGTTAGGACCACGTCTCAGTAACATATGTCATCACTGGCAACACACACTGCTCAAAGACCTTTGTCTTCTATAACAATGATTGTTATTTGTTATTTTTTACCGCTAGCTCCTACACCTAAACCAACCAACGTCAGTCACGTTCTGGTTATGAAAAATAGGAACGACGCCATTTACAAATTTAATGCGAATTTATTAGACAGTCATGCAAGACTTTATGGAGATAAAGGATAAGGATTCGGATTCTTTATTATCCAATTTTGTGTGCTTTTGTATTTGTGCAGGTGTTATGCTTTGCTTAAATGGTTTTATACCGGGTGACTTTTGTTATTTAACGGAAAATTAGGGTATTCGAGAGGTTTAATTTGAATTTTTACCGACTTCTATAAGAGGAGGATATCAATTCAACTGTTTTTTTTTTCTTTATGATTGTTACCGCAGAACTTTTGGCTGGGTGAACCAATTTTGATGATTCTTTTTTTATTTGAAAGCAGATGCTTCCCATTTGGTCTCATTTCAATTCCAGTTCTGATGAAGTTGGTTTATTTTGAGAATTATTTATTAAATAATAGGCTGGCGTTTGAGCGCCATCTCGCCTGGTGTTAAGTGACGATGCGGTCTAGTATGGAGTACGCTTGCTTAGAAGAAACCGAAACCGGTATAAGGAGTAAATACTTTAGGCATAGTTACTTTGCAGATTTTTTCATTTTCATTATCGTCTGTTATAAGAAGGATATGTTATTTTATGCTGTTTTTTTTTCTTTTATATCAAATAAGATTTTGAAAACTGGAAGACTTGCAATTGAACTTATGTTAATTGGACTCATATCGAACTTACATACGTTAAAATCAATATAAATAAAACTATTTTGGTGCCTACTTTGGGCAAAAAAATTGTATTGCCATCCAACGAGGCAATGCTGCCAGCATCCTGGCCACTTTTCCCTCCACTGAGGGGCTTTTGTATTAGTCCTTTTTATGATGGATATTTGTTTATATATAAGTAGGTAGGTATAGATGAATTATTTTAAGTTATAGTTGATATTTAAGGTTATGTTAATTTTCTGTTTATTTTTTTTAAGATATGCATAATAAATATATCCTATATAAATAAATAAAAAAACACTTGTCTAATAGACCGCTGCTTGCAAGCATCGTTTCCAAAATGCTGGTCTCATTGCCGCGTTAAATTGCTTTACTGACGCGTTGCGCAAGATATCGGCTAGTATTTTGGTGGCGGGATGCTTTAACAAGACAATTTTTTTTTGTTTTATGATACTGAGTGACGAGACGAGCGAAGTCGCTCGCCTGATGGCTCTTCAAGCTTGCCCATAACAGCTCAACGACACTCAGAATTTTGAACTTCAACAGTTAAAGACCCTGGATGGCAATTTAATGCACTGCGCTCGTCACCCCGAGATATTAGATGTCAAATCTCTGTGTGCCCTGTAATTTCGCTGGAAATACGTAGACACGTACATGTGTAGATAATTCTCATCATGCATAACTTTCTTGTGTTAATTAATAAAAAAGCAGAGCTCATTAAGTGTAACTGCCATATTTACATAATTTAAAATTTATAAATAATTTATAATCCCACCAGCCGTATGCCCGATAGGATTTTCCATCAGCAACTTTCCTGGAGCCAACATTAAAAAATTTCGTGGTCAGGTTCCAGGTACGCCAATTTCTACATTTCTAACTTTAAAAACTGATCAAATTTCCATACAAACTTTCTTCCCCTGGGATGAGTTTCCAAATGAACCGGCCAAGTGCGAGTCGAGCTTGCGCTCTGAGGGATCCGTACTACCACATAAGATATTAACTCATAATCATCATCACCCCGAAGACGTCTACTTAGGCCTCCCCATTTAACCTCCACCAGAGCCTCCGCACTGAACGACATCCTGCCATCTGCAACCGTTGGATGCCCGCGACTCTCATATTGTCGTCAGTCCATCTAGTGGGAGCCTACCTACGCTGCGTCTTCCGGTTCGCGGTCTCCACTCAAGAACCCTTCTTCCCCATCGATGCTCAGTTCTTCGAGCGATGTGGCCTGCCTATTGCCACTTCAATTTGCAAATTTTAATAGCAATGTCGATGACTCTGGTTCTTTGGCGAATATCTTCGTTCTGGATTTTATCGCGCAAAAACTCCGAGCATAGCTCTCTCCATTGCCCGTTGTGTGACTCTGAGTTTTTCCAAAAGACCAACAGTTAAGGACCACGTCTCAGTAACATATGTCATCACTGGCAACTCACACTGGTCAAAGACCCTTGTCGTTAGGCACTGTGGTATCTTGCACGAAAAGATATCACGCAATTTCCTGATAAAATGTTAACTACTAATGTACAAAAAAGCAAGAGATCACAGCCAGGTGGTCAGTCAACTAAGAACTGCACGACGTTGCTAAACTTCGGTGATCCTAAGAGAACCGGCGGTGAGTAGAAATTGGCCACTGACTCGCGCCTGGCCAGTATTTGTTGTTTTACTTTAGAGTGTGTACTATAATCCTGCCAAGTTTGACGCTTGTACGTATTACCGTTTTTACACTAGAGCAAATAGAAAAATTACTTTAAAAAACGTTTGTTGTATGGGGGTTGTTTATTTTTTTTTACTTTCTGTTTTAGGGATCATTGGAATTGCATCGAAACCAATACTGAAAATTAATTCCCTGATAGAAAGCTACACGTTGAAGTTTTTTAAGTGTTATGGGCTATATTTTATTCACAACATGGGAAAAACCACGGGGAAAAGTTAGCCGATAATAACAAGCAAAAAAAACACTTTTAGAAACCCATAGTACTGATGGCACCTCATTAATACTCACTTTGTAACTTTTAATATGAAGAGAGATTTTCCATCAAAAATGCACGATCACTCGTTCGCAAATAAACAAATGAAAAAGTTTGCTGGATTCAATTGTTTGTTTTTAATTAACAAACAGTTACGATCGAGTAAACAAGTGTTTAATCAATTAGACTTTTGCATACATTTGCTGTTTCTATACTATAATATCTCGTGTGAAGGGAATCTGAAAAAAAATTCTACATATTGTTAAACGTGTAAATGCCAATTGCCGGTTGCCTGGAAGAGATCGCTTTAAGCGATAATTCCGCCTATTAAAAGCCTAGATAATTATTATAATTTATAATGTTATCCTTGTTTTTGTGGTTTTGAATAAGGAATTATTGTATTGTAAATACGAAATAATAATTTTGAGATAAGACAGGATAAGCCAGGTGCCGTTTCTCATCCTATAGATCTGTTATCCCATTCACAAGTTGTTTACCTCAATAGCCCAGACTTTTTTAATCCTATAGTTTTAGTTTTATATTCCATTTTATACACATTCACACATTCCATAATTGTATTTTTTATATTCAACAGGGCCTCTTGGTGTTGGCTTGCACACCACCAATGTCTACCATATGTCCGGGCTAGACACGAGAATTTTTTGTAATAAAGAGTCATAATAAATGTTTATTTCTAAGTTGGTCTTAATCTAATACATTGGTGTAGAAAATCATTATGTATTTGAAAAGTTAAGACCTGTGCATGTATTTTGACTGTTTCGATACCTTCTAGGTATCTAGGTACCTTCTAGGTGGTATTCTAGGTGTATTCTAGGTATAAAACTTGTAAACATAGAGTAATGGGAATCTACTTGGTTTTAATTAAGCACGTACAATTTTTGTGTCAAATGTATTTTATGAGAAAGATTTAATATCTGGGACATTATTGCACACATGGTCATGTGACCCCAAACTAAGCAGAGCTTGTAATATGGCTGCCAGAGACTGATATACGTACATTTTTTTTATACATACTTTTTTTATAAATAGATGTTAACACTCAGACATAGAACAAACACAAATGTTCATCACACAAAATGTTTGTCCTAGGTGGGAATCGAACCCATGTCCCCAAAGCACAGAAGGCAGGATTACTACCAACTAAGCTTACGGGGCTGTCAAATATGTCAAATAATGAAAAACAGTAGTTAAAAAAAAACTGGTATTTACTTAAATCTAAATCCTAAGTACCTACATCATTAATATACTTTTCATGTAAATATTGCACTAAATGTTCAAAATTTTCCCTTGACTAACAAGAAAACAAAAGTGGCCGTATAAAAGTTTTAATAAAACAGCACTTCGATCTGAGGAGTAGTCCCAATGAGACTGAAACGGCATAATTATGTTGAAAGTGCTCTGTTCTAGTCCACTTTTATACAGCTAAACTACTAGAGAAAAAGATAATACTTTTAGCCATAAACGAAATTGATAATTCAATCCTGTTTCACCGTTTATCCTTTTTGTAGCACTCGATTTATATTTTGCGAATGCATCAACAACGCGCGACGGCATGATTTAGGCGAAATATTATTCAACATAACGAAGCTGGACAGTTTTCGATCATTATACATGTCAGACAGAATTTAACGGTTGCGCGCTACTGTATTCGAAAATGCATGGTTTTTTTTAATAAAAAGAGCTGCAAACAAGCATGCGGGTCGCCAGATGGAAAGCAGAAATCGCCGCCTTTGGACACTTTGTGGTTTCATAGTCACCGCACCACAGACAGCTTCTGACCAACAGTCGTATCTACAATTGTTATTTCGTAACACACTTGAGCACTAGCGGTGTTTAAGGTGCTTTGCCAACCCGAAGAGGTAATTCGGTATGTAAAGTTTTTTTTTTGTATTTTTTATAAATTTTTATTTCGTAGATTAGGTCATTATAAGAAACTAATTTCAATAGTTTTGTTTTATATTGAGTAGTTATTTTATAATATTTTTTTGAAAATTTGAAACCTATGACGTCACTTTTTTGCACAAATATGTAGTTGCGTTGAGGAGCCAAGAAAAGCACGCGAGTCTAAAAAAAGACACTAGAATTTACTTTGACACTTGACAGTCACACCTACTAATTCGTAAGTCTCTATTCAATCAAAACAAAAGTCCATCTAGAGTTGCCATCTACTAAAAAAAATACCCCATGTCAGGCTTTTAATTTAGTCAAATTATTATCCCATTATAAGGCCTCATAGTAACATTACCTTATTTAATAATAATCTACACTTATATTTAAAAAAAACGAGGAGATTATTAAGTTTGTTTATAGAAGATACACTCCGAAACTACTTGACCGATTTAAAAAAAAAACCTGTCACTGATAGAAAGCTTCACTATTCCTGAGTCCGGGAGTAGAGAGGATTACGGGGCGAATGCAGAACTGGGGCCTTACGGACAACAGCTTCGGTATGTAAAGTTTTTTTTTATATTTTATTTCGTAGATAAGGCTATTTTAAGAAACTAATTTCATTATTTTTGTTTTCTATTCAGTAGTTATTTTAAAATATTTTTTTGAAAATTGAGATATTGTGATGTAACCAGATAGCTTAAAATGTCGTTTATTTAAATATTTTATTTGTTCGATTATTAAGGTTCTGTGTTTTTTAATCTTAGGTTGAGACATCATGTTTGAATATAAATTATTAATCATACATCAAATGGCATATTAAAATATGTTTAACATTATATATCGTTGTGAGTAGCACCCATAATAAAAACAAATTAATCTGACGTGGTGAAAATTAATTCTATTAACTAGGTGCTTCCAGTAAAAACGTTCTAAATCAGATATTTATTTCCCCGAAAAAAACCTTCCTCATGATTTTTCCCTACGCTTAGGGAAAAACACCCCATATTGGCAACTCTGAAAAGAACTAGACTGTAAAACCACAGATATGAAAGAAAAATATTTTCTGTGTGACGAACAGTGTGTCAAATGTATTATATTTTTTTATTCTTAAAAAGCACAGATAATAAAATGCAAAAACGTGACGTCATTTAGAGGTCAATGAAAGTCAAATGATTTCATAGTTTTTTGTTAAAATAAATGGCATCTTATCATTTTAAAAGGTCAGAGTAGAAAAATAAGGGTTTGTAACATAAAATCTCGAAATGGTTTCGGAATTGGCATAGGTTAATTTTTTTTAGCATACCGAATTGTAGACACCCTTTTTGAAACGGAAAGAGATCCGTCTCGAAGTCGGTATAACTACCTCTACACACATTGAAAGAGTAAGATGACCCACGTGACTGACTGTTCAAGCTTGGCTGGAAGACCTTTGGGGGAAGGATCTTCCACACCTTGTAGGTCCGCGGAATAAAGGAACGGAAAAATCGAACAGTGTGAAATTTACAGCTTTGCAAGATGGTTTGTATTTTAATGAATTACTAATAGGTAACTGATGAAGAACAAATGTCTTTGCAATCACAGCAACTTTTCTAGCGATGATAGCTTCTTTCAATAAAAACCTGCATTCAAAATAAGTAAGCAGTTATACTGCCAAGGTGCGCCAATAGATGTAACACATCAAAAAAATTGGCCAAGTGCAAGGCGGATAACGGTACGGAACCTTAAAAAATCGCTTACAAATCAGTAAAACTATTTAGCAAAACATGGTAACCGATACACAATATCTTACCTCAAAAGCCTTCTAATTTATCTATCTTATTTCCGTTTATTCTGTCGTTATTAATAATGCCATGAATTTTATTGTAGTGGTCACTCATGATGACATGATAAACTAACTGCGCTACTTGGGGAAATTACTGTACCAATCACCCTTAACTTAATTACGTGGTCTCTCAAGTCATTTACACCAACTCGATTCGTTTCGTTTTCGTTTCAGTGTCGCAATGCTCGCTCTCGATTGAATAATTTCCACAGGAAAACCGAACACAAAGAGTCTACCTTCGGATAAAATGTGTGTCACTGCTAAGCAAGGGCTTAAAGTAACGAATAGAAAACCTTTACAGAAGGATAGCTCAAGACAAGGTCACTTCTACAATTACGTACAATGTATTCTACACATACGCAACAATGGCGTATGTACAGTAGGTACATTTCATTTATCATAATGCTATGATTATAATATTATATAATAATATTGTTAATGCCTCCCACTAGATAGACCGACGACATTGTAAGAGTCGCAAGCATCCAGCGGGTGCATTTGGCAGGATGTCGTTCAGTGTGGAGGTTATAGGGGGATACCTATACTCAGCAGTGGACGTCTGCTGGCTGATGATGATGATGATAATAATGTTAGTTCATTTATTTTTTCAATATACATGGGGCAAGTGCATTTATTAACAAAAAAAATACAAGCTATCACTAACACTACATAAACAGTTAGACTTCCCATAATAGACCGTTAAAGGTCTAAAGACAATCCAAATACTCAAGTCCACTATCAGTTGGCAGCGTATCCAGCATGCTGGCGGCATTACCACGTTGAATGGCAATGCTTATGCGTTGAGCCATATACACGTCAGCATTTTGGTCACGCGTCGCGTTAACCAGGCGCTCTGAAAGATGATTGAAAATTAGGTGAGCTCCCGGTCCCCAAATGCCTCAAATATGTAACCACTACCGAGGTTAGCATATTGGCCCCATTATTTGCATATTTCAATATACATAATAAGTACATACCTATTATATAAAAACGTGAAAGAGAAACAAACAAACGCACAAACGCGTTTGTAAAATTTATTAGATTATTATAGATCCCTATATAAACTACATGACCCATATCTACACTAATATTATAAAGAGGAAAGATTTGTACCTATTTTTGTATGTTTGTATGTTTGTAATGAATAGGCTCCGAAACTACTGAACCGATTTGAAAAATTCTTTCACTGTTGGGAAGCTACACTATCCCCGGGTGACATAGGCTACATTATATTTTGTAGCGAGGCCGAAGGCCGAGCTTACACTCGTGCGAAGCCGGGGCGGACGGCTAGTCCCATATATAGACACACACGCGTTTGTGCGTAAGTTGTCGTATTGAATCAGTTAGTCAGTGATATTTCGCTGTTATATAATGTATGTATTTTAAAATAAAAAATATATGTAAGTAAATTTTAAGATAAAATCCAGTTACGGCCTTATTTCAGACTAGTGCTGTTGCCCGCAACTTCGTACGTATAGACATTTTTTTTTTCTTTTATTAGAAATCGGCTCGCGTTTGACCGCCAACTCGCTTGATGTTAAGCGATGATGCGATCTACGATAGAGCACGCTTGCCTTGAAGGAATCGATTCACTCGTGATTTGAAGACACCCAGATTGTAACTACAGGGGAACACCCATTCAGGTAGCGCATTCCACAGACTAGCAGTTCGCGTAATAAAAGTGGAATCAAAGCGCTTCGTACGGGTTTTTGGAATATCAACCATAAAGCGGTGTCGGTGGTGTCGGTGTAATATAAACATTCAACCCTTTTTTCCACCCTTAATCCAGCCTTTTCGCAAAATAACATAGCGTATACTTCAATCTGGACATAGCTAAGCATATTTGTGAAAACCGCATTTAAATCCGTCCAGTGGTTTAGGAGATGTGCGTGGACAAACAAAACAAAAAGGCAAAAATTTTAAAAGCTGTCTTAACGTGATATTTTAAGCGTTTTTTAAGACGCCCCGTGTGTTTTTTTTTTTGTATTTCGCAATTTCAGATTTATCAGATATTTTAATCAAATATATATTTATGGGTATATGTATATAGATATATAGATAGCTGTCAGTGTGGTGACCTGGTACTCTGTAAAGTGTTATACTCAGTACTTAAAGTGCGCCATTACTCGTTATTAAAGCGTGTTAGGCACGCCTCGTCGCGCCACAACGTGTCAGAGTGTACCCACACGCGTGTGACTTTGTTATGTACTTTTAAAAGCTTAATTGTGTGTTGTTACGTATATTTACTTGAAAATGGGCGGGACTTGAAGGGCGAGTTGTCAGTGTTTTGTTTGTGATTAAAATGTTTAATCTCTATCTTTACATAGTATAAAATAAAGTCGCTTTCCGCGTCTGTATGTCCGTATATCCGCTATCTCCTCCTAAACCATGCAATGGATTTTAATGCGGTTTTCACCATCAATTAGATGATATTTCACGGAACGTTTCATCATCATCAGCCAAAAGACGTCCACTGCTGAACATAGGCCTCCCCCTTTAACCTCCACACTGAACGACATCCTGCCATCTGCATCCACTGGATGCCCGCGACTCTCACAATGTCGTCGGTCCATCTAGTGGGAGGGTCTACCTACGCTGCGTCTTCCGGTTCGCGGTCTCCACTCAAGAACCTTTCTTCCCCATCGGTTATCACGGAACGTTTATATTATACCTATCTATACATAATATAATAAAAACGTAGAGAAAAAAAAAACAGTAATTGCGAGATATCAAATAAATAATCACACAGTGTCTTAAAATAAGCAGCTGAACACGTTAAGACAGTTTTTAGAATTTTGTTAGTTTGATTATCCACGCACATCTCCTAAACTACTGGACGGATTTAAATGCGGCTTTCATGAATATGCTTAGCTATGACCAGATTGAAGTATGAGCTATGTTATTTAGCGCAAGGGCCAGATTAAGGGAGGAAAAAAGGGTTGAAAGTTTATATGAAAATCTACGCGTATGAAGTAGCGGGCAACAGAACTAGTATATAGTATACTAGCCGTCCGCCCCGGCTTCGCACGAGTGTAAGCTCGGCCTTCGGCCTCGCTACAAAATATAATATAGCCTATGTCACCCGGGGATAGTGTAGCTTCCCAACAGTGAAAGAATTTTTCAAATCGGTTCAGTAGTTTCGGAGCCTATTCATTACAAACATACAAACATACAAAAATAGGTACAAATCTTTCCTCTTTATAATATTCGTGTAGATATAACATCCGTGCAAGGCGGGTTGGGTCTCTAGTTAAATATAGATCATGTAAATGTAATGGTACTGCTAGTACTATTAAGAGCTCATGTTTAATGGGTGCTCTATTTCACTAACGCATTATAAAAAAAATATGATATAAAACGAATTAATGTTCTTATGCAAAATCTAAGCTGTTCCAATAAAGAAAATACTTTTACAATCGCTTAGTAAATTTTTTATTTTTATTGATGAAGCACATTGACTATTCAAGAGGCCACTCAATCCTAAAATATCACATAACTTGCCAAAACATTGATTTTTACCTCGTGCACTCGGTAAATTGATGTATCTTGTTCATCAACAATAAATAACATCAACCTAGATCAACATTGAAAATATTTAACCAGAACTGCTATTCTACATTGCCTTGTAACTGTTTCTCGAAATTTATGCCCAGCAAGGGATCTGTACACGGATACTGTTTGTAAGCCCACGCAATGGAATCGATTCAGCTTCTATAAAGCAACGTGGCTCAGCCGGCGGATTTTACCCACCCAATACCGGGCTGACTTGACCCCCCGACATTCTCGTTAATCAATCCGATAAAATTACCAGTTTCAAATCGTTCCGGATTAAAATCATTTGCAACACTCAATTAAGCGATTTAAAACTTTCTGAACCGGAAAATTGTGGAGGACTTGTCTTTAGTGTTATTAGGGTCATTTAAATGGCTACTGAGGGTTTTAACACTTTTAAGCCTGAAATTAATGATAAAATCTATTTTTGTTTTTAAGGATTTTCCGTAAGAAATCTTTGTAATAAAACACTGATTTTCGTGATTATTTGCGTAATAAAATATAATATGCACGCAATAAATATGCTAATGTATATTTTGAGCAGCGGCCTGCGATTTTATCTGCATTTCGATCCAAACTGCACTTTTTTTTTGTAATCTGAAGTAATAAACGAAAACATATATAGGTAATTAAATTTATAGATGTTATAGATGGAATAAGGTTGAACTACGAGTATGTTTGTATTTTCGAGCTTAAAGGGTAGATAGAATACAGGGCTTTGCTCGTGCTTAATGATTTTCAAGGTCTTCACGCCGTGCTTCAATATGAAGCGTTTTAAAAAGGGTGTCTATAACTATCTCCCTGGGCTGGAATAGGCACAGTCAACACCGCTAGTGTTGCAGGTCCATAGGCGTACATATATATTCTTAAATACATACTTAAATAGATATTAACACCCAGATATAGAACAAACACAAATGTTCATCACATACTCGTAAATGTTTGTCTCACGCCCTTAAGCGCAGAAGAAAAGTTCACTGCCAACTGGGCCACAGGGGCAGTCTGATGATACTAGCTGTGCCCTGTGGTTTCACACGCGTGGTGATGAAAAATTGGAATGATGATGAAAAATACTTTACGACCTATTCTCATACGTACCAAATACACATAAAAAATCATAAAAATCAGTCGAGTCGTTTCGGAGGAGTGCGACCACAAACACCGTGACACGAGATTTTTATATAATATATATACCATGTAGACATAACAAAATTGCCAAAAACCCTACAACTCACCCGTCTCACAAATTTACTCGTTAAATGCAAGTCTACACGACACTTTACACGCTCTAATAATGTGTAAAGACATGCTCGCGGCAAACGACGCGCCTTCTGCGCCAGATTGAATTCACCCCTCGTTGTTTAGAGGCGACAGAATGAATGATACCTGCCATTCTGAGAAACGGAAAACTACTCAGAAATTCAAATAAGACTCGTGTGAAACTTAGCCGTAAAGCTTTTCTTGGAACTTGTCAACGAAACCAAAGGCAGTGCACTCGCTATTGATTATAATGTTTAGTACAGCTGGGCAATTTAAAATGTGAACTTGAGATTAACCAGAATACTATTTTTGTAGAGGTAGGACTCTTTTGCAGGGGTCCGTCTTGGGAAGTACCACAACTTTGCCAGTTATTCAACCGCCAAGTAGTATTGTGCAAACACTTCTGTGTTCCAGATTGAAGGGCAATGTTTCCAGCGAAATTACAGGGCACACAGAGATTTGACATCTTATATCTCGGGGTGACGAGCGCAGTGCATTGCCATCCAGGGTTTTGAACTGTTCAAGTTCAAAATTCTGAGTGGCGTTGAGCTGTTTTGGGCAAGCGTGAAGAGCCATCAGGCGAGCGACTCCGCTCGTCTCGTCACCCAGTATCATAAAAAAACTATATTGATATTCCTAGTTTCACAATAGTTGGTGTCTTATACTACACCGCAGTAATTTTATGAAGCGTTATGAAGCTGCTAATCAGACTGCACGGACGGGTGACGCAGATGGTATCAAAAGAAAAAACTTTATTCAAATATTCAAAAGCTAACTCATCACAATTCCACTTCGCTCAGAGTCCTCTAGACACCCACAAAGCCCATTATTTTAAAGTTATGCTGTCTCAACGACGTTCGAAGTCACATAAAACGCAGAAAAAAAATGTACACAAATAATTTGCATCTTAGCCCCGGCCGACCATAAAATGCAGCATGTGCTCATCGAACAACCAGTCTGTAAAATAACTCGTGTCCTTTTAAAGGTTGCTGCTAGTGTGGGGGAGTTTCAGAAAAGTTTAGTCTTGAATGACTAAAGATGATGATTTTTTCTTCGGAGAGATAAATTTAACTATTCTTTGTTACTGGAGTATGATATATAATGACAGAATTCAGTCCAATTTGAAAATATCTCCCCTGAAATCAGCATAAGTAACAATATTAAGCGTATCCTTTCTTACAAAATGTGAGCCAAATGCCATAATTATCATGTCGATGTTACATTTTTTTATAGATAATACTGCAAGGTTATTTAATTATTAGTACGTTATTTGAATTATGTATAATTCGTGAATTAGGTTAATGTTTTTTTTTTTACGTTTTAGAAATGAATCCTAGATTACCTAATACATGAAATAAATAGAAGTTAGTTTTTTGCCATTATGATTAGCAAAGGTATTGGTTTAGCTAATTTTAAATGTTTTTTATCCAAACATCAGACAAATTCTCGTGTCATACTTAATCACTGAAGTGAGAATTTTTTCTCTTCTCTTTTCTGTGTACTTGAAAATTGTTATAAAAGCGTAGTATATTTGTTTGTTGGTTTGTTTATTGCTCTTCCATGCAGCAAGAAAGCAGCGGATTGACGTGATTTTTGCATAGAGATAGTTGGAGGGACAGTAAGAACATACTTTTTTCTTGAAAAAATAAAGACCCCTCCTATATTTTTCTAACATGCACCCCTCAGTTTCACCTTAATTCCCCAATTAAGGTGATTTGAACGGACGCGTGTTAAATAAATTTTGACTTTTTTGGAATTCAGAATTTCTGAAAATTTTGTTTTATTTTCAATACTTAAAAAAAAATGTGGGTTTTAACTTTTTTCACTACTATCAAACCGTATCAGTCTTTCGGGTGGTCCTAAAACGCTGACAATAGGGCTGGCTAACTATTTACATAGTCTGGTTACTAAGCACAACTGCCTGGACTAAAAAGTTTAATTTAAAATCGAATAATTTTCCCCTCACTAGCAAAAAGGGTTAAAATATAACAGAGATATCCAAAGTAGATAAGCGTGAGGTTTTGCCTACTTAAAATCGACGACGTATCAGAAAGCAGACTCAAAGATTGAGCAGATTTATGTAGATAATACAAGCAAAACATTACTCTGATTTTAAATAAAGATAGCATTGTATCCGATATAAATACACTACCTTCTTAGTTTGAATGAAAGGAAGATACGTGAACGAAATTGAAACAGTAATTTTCACTCTAGCTTTTACACCTACGCAATAAGGTTCGAAGTAGAGTATAAGCTCTTTTTCTTAAGCTCTAAGATGTATGTCTTGGTTTCTGGAGTGAAAGACTGAAAGTTTGACTTTCTTAGTGTCGGTACTATCCTATCGTTTCCTTGAGTTACGCGTTGGAACTTTAAACAGGAAAGTTATCAACGTGTTGAGGGAGTTTGGATTGAAGATACATGAGTCGGTGCACTGTATTTTTACTTAGTTGTTTTCTAGAATTTATTATAGACTGGAATTAGGATTCTTTTTCTACAATTATCTTTATTGAAGTATTGATGTAAAACGTACTTTATCCCGTTTATTAAGAAACTAGTGCTGTTGCCCGCGACTTCGTACGCGTAGATTTTCGTATAAACTTTCAACCCTCTTTTTCTCCCTTAATCCAGCCGTTGCGCAAATAGCCTATACTTCTGGTCATAATAGTCTTTATATGTATTGCCCTGAAGTGGACGATATTTTATTTAGGAACCAAGTGAATGATTTTTTTTCCCATAAATTAATTTACAATAATTTAATTAAAAATACTAGCGGCCACATTTTGATTGGCACCCTGGTTGATATATATTCTCCTAGTCATAAATATGCGTAAAAATTTGGTTTTAAGCATTAACTCGATGACCGCACAAATTCTGCAGCCGGATCTTAGACTATTATCTCTACGTTTTTATTATAATGTATAGATAGGTAAGGGATCAACAACAATAATTTAGAAGAAAAATAATTTTCGCAAATTAACGCCTGATTTGATCAACTATGTAATACTACTAGTTTTACGCATCGCATATACAAAATTAAAAAAATGTCTTTGGATCTATGGAAATGGCCAGCGAGATGTTTGTACAAAACATTACCAATAACCCTGTATACCTAATACTGTAATAAAACATCGAGGAACATCTTAGTAAGAAATTTCGTGATATAATCATTATGTCTACGAGTTTGTTTATGGTTACATTTTCAAGATTACCAAAAATATTTTATACCCACTTAGAAATATGTTGTTTAAGGCCATAACATTTTTGATATACGGAGCAAACATCGCTAACGAGCGTAGGTTTGAATTTCGCTAAATGAGTAAAGGCGTAATAACTTTTTCCCTAACCATATTCACGGGAAAAAAAGTTGATGACATTTCATATAAACACACTTTTATTTGCGGCCAAAAGTTCATGAGCGAATAAACATTTTATGCCTCCTTCACGCGAAAAGCGGTATGAAATCATGACCTTATGAAAATGAGCGTATCGGTAAAATCTGCGTTGTATCTTTATTGCTGGGTAAAGCCAAATCCATCCCTAGATTAGAAAAGACCAGCTACTAAAGTTCTAAGAAACGACAAAAATACTTGATGAACCTCATATTGGACAAATAAGGAAGATAATCATGGTAAAGGGGCGTGGTGGGTGCGAACGTCTCATCATCAGCCAGAAGACGTCCACTGCTGAACATAGGCCTCCCCCTTTAACCTTCACACTGAATGACATCCTGCCATCTGCATCCAATGGATGCCCGCAACTCTCACAATGTCTACCTACGCTGCGTCTTCAAGTTCGCGGTCTCCACTGAAGAACCTTTGTTCCCCATCGGTTATCAGTTCTTCGAGCGATGTGTCCTGCCCATTGCCACTTCAACTTGCAGATTTTAATAGCTATGACGGTGACTCTGGTTCTTTGTCGAATATACCACGAACGAACGTATCTGGGTACGAATGTATCTGGACTAAAGCAGGCTTAAGGCCTTTAATAAATCTTATTCTTATTCTTTAGTCAAACTCCCCAGCAGATGACCTTGTTGCTATTTTTTGACCACTGCAAATATTTAGTGTGCATGAAAAATGAGTAACGGTTTTTGTAAACCGATAGGTTTGATGAGAAAAATGGGTGAAACATTTGAATACGAACGATAAATTATTATTGTACTTATAAGCATAATTAATTTCTTCCTTGTTTGTTTAGGATATTTTTCCGTAGGTAATGAATTTGTGTAATTTGTAACAGTTTTGTTAACTGCTGTGTTTTTTACAAATTTTTGATAACACTGGAAAAAGTTAAACCTTTTTTTGATCGCATAAAAGTCTTTGTTTGCCCATTAACTTAAATGTTGGTAAGCGACGGTGTGGTCAACGATGGAGCACACAGACTTTGAAGGTACCTATTCACTCTGACCTTAAATATTAGACCTAAACTGTAATTGTGAGATATCAAAAAAAAAACACAGGGCGTCTTAAAATAAGCAGCTGAACATGTTAAGACAGTTTTAAGAATTTTTGACTGTTTGTTTGTCACGCACATCTCCTAAACCACTGGATGGATTTCAATGCGGTTTTCACGAATATGGTTAGCTATGACCACATTGAAGTATATGCTATTATATTTTGCGCAAAAGCCGGATTAAGGGAAGAAAAAAGGGTTCAAAGTTTATATGAAAATCTACGCGTACAAATTCGCGGGCAACAGAACTAGTTATAATATAAAAAAAAATGTCTCAAGAAATAAGGAAGAAAGCAGGATGATCCATTCCTTAGCTGTACGAATCAGAAAAGCAGAAACAAAAAGTTTCTAATCGATCTAATTCTGGTGGTTCTATTAGGTCAACATTCTGAATTTAAATAAAAAAATCTACATAATTTATGATAGTAATATAGTCTATTTATATCCTTGTTTTACTGAAAGCTTTTTATCGATGGTTAATACCAAAGTCACTGAAGGGTTGAAATCCCGACGGAAACTTTACAAATCCATTGGCCCCAAAGACGTGTCAATAGAATCCTGCAAGATATGTTTCCGTGCTATCATTTTAACAAGAAATTTCGGGACAACATCTCGAAATTCGGCTCACATATCTACCGTTGCCAAAATAGGGTCCTTATTTACGTCACGCGCGCTCTTAAGAGGTCCACGTCTGAAATTAAAGAGTCGAAGTGGTCGCGGTGAGGATGAGGCTTTGTGTATTTTCTGAAGAGATCCACTGAAAAATCTGATACAAGGATTTTGTAGTATCAGTAGATTTCGGTTTATTGTTTAAGTTTTTTTTAATAATTATCAATATAAAAAACCGACTTCATTAAAATGTCAGAATGCGCCCTCTATCCCATAGCGCGTGCATTATTTAGTACTGCGGTGTTCCGACAGATGTCTCATATAATATTTTTTTGTTGGAAATGTCTTTTTAATTGTTATATTGTAAAAAAAATAAACATAGTAGATGGAACATATTGAAATGGGACCATACGGGAAGCACCAGCTAATCATAAAAATCGGTTCATCCAGTCGAAAGCTCTGAGGTAAAAACATTTTAAAAAAACAGTCGAATTGAGATCCTCCTCCTTTTTGGAAGTCAGTTAAAAACAGTTAGATTGCCTTTAGACCGTGTAAGGTCTAGATATAAGTTTATTGTGCTAATAAATCAACTGACGTCGTTTCTAATACGTTCCAAAAGTCTACCTTAAGCCCTTAAATGCCACCGACATTGAAACTTGGTCGAGAAGCTCATCCCATATGGGACTTGATTTGGACGTGACAGAAATTTTCATCCAGTGATGTTTCGGGTCGCATGATGTCGTTTTGCCGCCAATCTCCTATGGGGATAGCGCAGAATTTGATACGAAACCTTCATGGGCTTTGATAACTTTTTTTTGTAACGAAGGTAAAAGGATGGACGCGGGTAAACTCATAAAAATGACAGTTAAACGAGGTTGGGACGTTTTTTTGCAAGTATGCTTAGCATGAGTCTAATAGTGTAGTGAAATAGTGGAATTTACAATACAAGGTTACAAAATGACGTAATTAATAAGGGTATATAATAACGTAAGTTTTGCAAAAACTTTAAAATTTAAAAAAGTTTATTTCTAACAATATAAGGTTCAGTCCTATTTATTTACTAAGGTAAAGGTTTGCAGGAATAAAAACTGCAATTTCTTATCGCATAAGTTTCGTTTATATGTGAAAAGAAAGCAGGTGTGCCACCCTCATTAAAAAAAAACATAACAGGGATAGCAAAAAATCTTATCTATCTATATATATAAAAATCAATTGCTGTTCGTTAGTCTCACTAAAACTCGAGAACGGCTGGGCCGATTTAGCTGATTTTGGTTTTGAAATGTTTGTCGTAGTCCAGGGAAGGTTTAAACGGTGAGTAAACGGCTGGACCGATTTTGATGAAATTTTGTGTTCCTGGAACGGGTCATAGTAGCGAGGCCGAAGGCCGAGCTTACACCCGTGCGAAGCCGGGGCGCGTCGCTAGTAATATATAAAAATCTCATGTCACGGTTTTTGTGGCCGCACTCCTCCGAAACGGTATTTTATGATTTTTTAAATGTATAATTATGGTAGGTATGAGAATAGGTCGTAAAGTATTTTTCATGTTTTTTCGTAACCTGATGTTAAGCAATGGCGGTCTACGATTGAGCTCTCTTGCCAAGAAAAAAAAAAACAATTTAATCGTCGTTGAAGACACCCAGATTTGCATTGGCTTGGTTTTCTGAGGTATCCATTCATCTATATGTGGGTAAAACTGCGGGGTACAGTATCTAAGTAGTACAAAACAAATTATCTACTAATAGCGCCATCCAAATTTAATCGACTTTGTCACTGAACAAGCTAATACTAATTAATTGTGATCCCAAAATTGACTATCAATGATTACCAACACCACTGCGTAAAATATCGAACAATAACGTCAATGTTGATTTGTAACAAATGTTCGAACGAAGCCAGCGCTTTTCGGACAAATCCTGTTGCGGGCGGCACCAACCGGATTACACTGGTTCCAACCGGATTTCATCGGTACAAACTAGGTGCTGCGGCTTAGCAATTGAAGGGGAATTAGCCAATGAAGGCAGTAAAATAACTATATATATTTTTTCTGATAAAGATTTATGTATATTCTAAGATATAATCACACTAATACACTATACATTACATTACACTAAGATCATATACATATTTGAAAGTTTGAATGGATGGATGTTTGTTACTCAATCACGGAGAAACGGCTGGATGGATTTGGATGAAATTTGGAATATACATTGCTTTCGTCCTGGATTAACAGGTTACTTTTCGTCATCATTACGATTTTCATCACCACGCGGGTTAAACCGCGGGGCGCAGCTAGTAGCTTATAAAATCATTCTTCAGCTGTCAGTTAGTTTGACAAAGGTTAGAACTCTAGCGCTGCCTTCAATTTAATGCTGAATCATTACAAATACATATTAATTTAGCTGCCGCAATCCACGCATAATTGAAATGACAATATCGGTTAATGCAAAGCTAATTTAAACGGTCGGTTAACTGCCTGTTTAATGAAGCAACGGAGCCTGATTTATGAACGACAGTACAATATCGGGTCTGTTAAACCAGTAATCTGCCATGGAGTTAAAAATGAAAAAGAATAGACATTGGACAAGGTTGTGTTGTGTACATCGCAGAAAAGATAAGTAAATAGAACGGAAATGAGAAGGAAAATCTATCGCCAGGTATTGTGACAGATACTTGACTGAACATTATTATTTATGTCAACGCGTCAAACTCCGCGTCACAGTTGCTAACACAGTTGCTAAGGGTTTATATGGCTGCAAGTGGATAGCCACTTACAAAAACGCCTTGACAGTTGTTCTAATATAAACAAAAAAAACTGTGGTGTATCACCATTACCTAAATTTAAATTTTTCTAGTTAAATTGTTATATTTTGTTCATTATAAGCTTTTATTTAACTTGCTTTATTAGTATGGGTCAAATTTTGCAACTGAATTTTGTCACAGGTATCCTTAACACATTGAGCTGAAATTTAGTTTGGATGACAACCCATGGTTAGCTAGAGTTACGTCATTCTAAATCCAATATAGTGGTCGCCCAAAGATGGCAGACCACTTATTTTTTTATGCATCTTCATAATATGGGCATCAAATGAAAGGATTTGATCGAATACTAAAAATAAAATGACGTCACAGTAAATTCAACATGGCCGATGCCTAAAAGCTTGTTTTTTATTTATTTATTTTAATATTAATTTTATTGTTTGCTAGTAGCGTCTGCGGTATTTAACCTTATTCTACAAGTATCGTTTATTTTTTTCGGAGAAAAAGTAGTCTACCTCTATACAGAAATTTATTCAAAGCTGTTCAGCCGTTATGGAGTTAAGTGGAAACAAACTTAATTACACACACACACGCAGATTTTCGCATTTAATACTCAATAATTTATTGCATATTATTATGAAATTCACATACGGATTTTAATTAGCATGTTTGAAGTAGGTAGGTATCACATAATGACCCTTATTGGGTACGGCAATAAAGTACGAAGCCGATCATTTTATTTTGTCTTCTAAATACTATTTAGGCTATAGTAACATTTTGCTAGCAATGTCTTATGGGAAATACGTATATGAGTTTTGGCAAATTTAAGTATTTATGTTTTCAGTCTTTTTTTCTGTACTGAAAGTTTATTATAATATTATTCATAATATACTAGCTGCGCCTCGCGGTGTCACCCGCGTGATAAAAAACCGTGATGATTATGAAGAATACCTAACGACCTTTTATTATGCACAAATTACAAAACAGAAAACTAACGAAAACTTAAAATACTAACTAAAAACTAAAACTTAAAATAACTATATAAAAACTTAAACTAAAAGACTATTTAGTGGAGGGAAAGGTGCCCAGAATGATGGCGGCATTGCCACGTTGAATGGCATAAACAATTTCTGTCCAAAATAGAAATAAAATAAATACACATAAAAGAAATCATAAAAATCGATCGAGCCGTTTCTGAAGAGTGTGAGCACAAACACCATGACACAAGATTTTTATTTATATAGATTAGTGTTATGTACATATGTGTGTTATTATAATGTCGTCATTATGGACAAGCTTTAGTGCATCATTTAGCTTAACGGTCATTTATATATAAATAAATTCCATTTACAAGTCGCAAAATTTGAGGTGAAAACTTATTCAAAGAATATGTAAGTCACTTTTCGCATAGCTTTTAATGTGCCAGGATAAAAAAATGCTTAAAGATATGTCTTAGAAAATGATACGGTTTTTCATTAGGCAGCGTTTCATAATTAGTTTGTCAGCGGAAAATCTGAAAAATATTAGGTTGTGCAAAAAATAAATAAAAATTTAAGAAAGTAATTTACGAGTTCCGTCCTGTTATAATTAATCAAATTATTTTTTTATCAAAGAATTTCATAATAATACACTTAAAAACGATAAGATTTTGTCTCAAATTTTATTTATTTTCTATCCGATTTTAAAAACAGGAGGTTCTATGTTCCACCGTTTATTTATTTTTATGTATTTTCACCGATACTATATCTTTTTTCTTTCTTTTTAAATATCTGGAACATTTTTGCACACATGGTCATCTGACCCCAAACTAAGCAAAGCTTGTAATATGGCTACCAGAGACTGATATACGTACATATATATATTTTTAAATACATACTTAAATAGATATTAATAGATATCTCCGCCAACTGTTGACCGATTTAAAGAAAAAGCTTTTGTTCGGTAGGGTACATTCAATTTGATTCCATTGTCAAGCAAGTCAGGATATGATGATGGGATCTCAGGGAAATCGAAGGCAACCCTCATATTTTATAGGCACTTATGACGTTTTTCATAATCATTTCCTAATCATCATTTTTTGAAGCTGTTTAAGTATTTGCGTCTGGTAACCATCAGCTCAAATGGATTAACTGATGTTAAAAGGTACAACTCATCAATGGTTAGGAGTTGAAATAAAATTATTTCAAAAATAGTAGTATTTGCGTCTGAGAATCATCATCTCATATGGATGACCTGATGATGAACGTTACAACTCCTCAATGGTTAGAAGTTGTAAGAAAATTCTTTCAAAATTATACGTACATATGGACCGATAGTTGTATTCTTTCAGGCTATTAGAACCGACTTCAAAAAAGGCGGAGGTTCTATGTTAAATCTTTTTAAATAATAATATGATTCACTTGTTAACTTTATTGTTTTTGTTAGTATAATATTGTAATAAATAACATTAAAATCTCATATGAATATATTTTCTGGTTTGAGTGAGTCCTCAAACCAGATATAAAGACTAAGAAAGAGGGTAGATGGTTTTGTTTGCACCTAACTTTGAACTGTTCGACCAACCACCCACATTTCTCAGTCTTCCCGTGAACATGGTGCATGTAACTGCGCCGAAATATCGAGAGCTCCTTCCACAACCTTACCACGGTAAATATCCCGTAAATAATCATATAACAGAAAGTACGCGTACCATAAAAAGCTTTCAAAAACATAAAAAAACAAATTTTTCACAATAATTGCAAGATAAAAGTAAGCTAAACTAACCAAAAGACTCCTGTAAAAGCCGTCTAACATAATTGGCAAAGGCGGGTCCGCAATAGAGCCTGTTACTGATAAAATCTAATTATTCAACCGTCTACGAAGACACCACTGGCTTAAAGCTTGGACAAATAATTTTAAGGATATGCAACTTTGATGTTATTACCTTATTTCAGAAAATATCAGCGACATAAACTGAGAACATATTTTTGAAGTGAAAACTTCTTTAGGGGCGTGGAGCACATTTTGGGTGAACAAACAAAACAAAATTCGCGTCATCGTCATGCTGTACTGTGTATTTTAAAACAGCACCCATCTCGTATTTGTAGAATAGGTGTATTACTTTACTACTTAAGTTTTGACTTCAGACGTGCAGTCCTATGACTGATGTGGTTATTCTTTTTTTCTATTAACGAAGAATTCTGGACTGCAATGCAATGAAGATTTCTGGATTACTTATCCAAATATAAATTATGGAAAGAAATAAGCAAAGCTGATTATTTTTTAGTCTTTGAAATCTACATATACGTATCTGTCTTTGTTGACTTTTGAATTTGTAGGTCGCTAGGAGTACTAGTGTTTACTGTTATATTTTCTTTGATATTCTCTTTAGGTAAGTTCAACGCCACATAGAAATTTTAATGAAAACTTCTAAACAGCTCGGCGTTAAGTTTAGAAAACATAATTCATTCAGGATCACATCTTTGTCACTATATTATCGTATGAAAAAATTCATAGCAACTTCATTTTTATATCTAAAACAACTCGTATTTTTTTCTGATTTTGTTACTGATTATAAATTAATAATTTCACGTCCCGACTTGAATCGTCCGAGCCAAAGTACGAAGACAACTGGCTATTAAAGCAAAGACTAGCTATTATAATATAGTTTCCTAAGGCTACAGTTGGCTATGTCTACTGTAAAGCCTCGTCTACACTAACCTGAACTGAGTTAACTGAGCTATAGCTCAGTTCAAACTGCGCTTGTAACATGAAAGGGGCGGTGCTGTAAGGCGGTGGACACAGTCGCATTACCTTACGGGTAACGGAAATTGGGGTATGGAGATTATAGAGATAAGTTTACACAACAATTGAAACGTTAACATTTTGGTAAAGTATCTGGAAGAAACAAGTTGCATGTAATGTTGCAGGTATCCATTTCTTCCAGATACATTACATGCAACTTGTAGGTAGGGCATAGATCATTTTGTAGTGCTCAACACCACTGAAAATTTACGAGTAACTGGAAATGAGTGAGTATGAGGTTTTTATGCGGCAATTAATAATTTTTTTTTTATTTAGATAAGAGACAGGATAACGCAAGTGCCGTTTCTCATCCACAAGATCTGTTCTCCTATCCACAAGTTGTTCACCTCAATAGCCCAGTTTTTTTAATCCTATACTGTACAATAGTTTCATATTCCATTTTATACATATGCCATAGTAATTGTATTTTTTTTTGTTCAAAAGGACCTCATGGTGTTGGCTTTGGCTCCACCAATGTCCACCAAATGTCCGGGCTAGACCCGAGAATACGTTCAAATAAATATTTTATTATCTTATGGTTTGGCCCCACCAATGGGATTATTTCGGTCTGTCCCCTGCACTGTCCTCTCGGGGGACAAACAGGAAAAAAGTACGGTTTGTTCCCCTGTTACCTGTTAAGGGGACAGATCTAACTAATTATTTCCAGTCTGTCCCCCTGCTGTTTTCTTAGGGAGACAGAAAGGAATAAAAATGTGATTGTCCCTCTGCTTCCAACAAGGGAACAGATCGCAATAATTATTTCCAAAATGTCCGGGCTAGACTCGTGAACAAGTTGAAATAAATATTTATTGTTTAAATTGGTCTTACACTAAACTAATGTATATTGATGTTTAAATAAATAAAAAAATTAAAGCCCCAATAAAGGAGCTGAGAATATTCAAACGGCTGAACAAATTATAATTTAGTTTTTTTGTTTGAAAGGCAGCGAAATAACTTTACTTAAACGTATAAATCAAGCTAAAATTTTGCTCTGTCTCGTTTTTGCGTGTGTCCGTTGCAGTCAGCTAGATCAAATTGAGTATAAGTCTTTATAAACAAGAAATATTTTATACATTTAAGGATGTTTACTATTTCACGAGTAGGTATACCATTTTTAATACACGTAAAAGTAACAGTATTTATATACCTATGTAGCCCTGTTCACAACATTTTTAGGGGCAGCCAGGGTCTCTCAAGGGGAATATCCGATATGGGCCCGGGTTTAAAAGGAAGCCTTGTTTCTTTTATTTAGACGAGATGAATAATGATTGACAAAAGAGT
Source organism: Agriopis leucophaearia (assembly GCA_949125355.1). Taxonomy (NCBI): domain Eukaryota; kingdom Metazoa; phylum Arthropoda; class Insecta; order Lepidoptera; family Geometridae; genus Agriopis; species Agriopis leucophaearia. Next base: position 16,450,691 of record OX421266.1, on the reverse strand, counting down.
TACCCAGGAGTGTAAACGACTACGTAGACGGAAATAAAAATTAGAGCACTGTTTGTGTTTTTAACACGCCTAAAACATCGCGGAAAACAATATAATTGTTTTCCGCGATGTTTTTAAGTAATTCGTTGCATTGTTTTGTATTTCTTTTTTATCTTTTTTTATCATAATTTTTTATCTATTACATTAAATTGTACATGTCAAATTATATATCACTAAGCTAATCAAACAACCCACCCCTAACTGTTCCCAGCGCAAAGGTGCCCAAAACACTCGCTGCATTACCGATTTCTTTTAATTATTAATTGGAAAATGATGTCACAATTTAATGTACACTTCTAGAGTGAAAAAGTGCCGCTTATTGTTGTAAAGAATTTAATATTTGGACTTAAAAACGAATACTTGGTAGTACGCCTGCAAATGTTATGTTTGAGGACGGATGCCAGATTAATAATTTGCGGATTCTTCAAAACACCTGTGCTTTATCAGAGTAGACTTATTGAGCATCACAGTAAGGGATATTGTGATCTACAAAAACACAGACTGCAAGATAATGTGCAATTTGTGTAAAATTCGTTTGTTTCGGCAAAGAAAGTCAAACTATGCAAAATCAATTAAAATTTTATGTAGTTTTTTTTAGATCTCATTTCCTGATAGATATAGAAAACAAATTTTATTTAATATATAAAAATTGGGGTGCTCCGGCACCCCATGCAGTAAAATCAGATATGCCAATTAAGTCACTGTATGGTTTAGGGTTGTAACTTTGCATACCAAATGCCTAGTAAGAATTCAATGGCAACCTATTGTAGAATGCATTCTGAGTCATAACCCATTATGTGCACCTCCGGTAATTGCATTTACAAATGTACCGCGACTAACCTTTTCCAAAGATTTAAAAGAATCAGATGGTCAACTTTGTGTGGTGTGTCAAATTTGAGCTCCGTGGCTTAGCAAACGGCTTGACCTTGAAAGAAAAGAGAAGACAATTTTTTGTACATTACTTTCGCTTAAAACTCGCAATTTTTGTACATTTATGTAAAAGTAACAATTATAAATGGTCACGCGTGTTTTGATGCAGTCATTCTTAAACTTGTGCTTCTATGCTTTCCTAGTCTATTCGCGGTGAGACAATGCGGCGCACTCGGCGGATGGTAAAAGCAAGATAATTGTGTTCTCCAGTGCATTTGTGTGCAACCATTAGGAGAGAGTTATACGCGATGTCATGTATCCTCGTATTGTTTACGCTTACGTGAGTGGATACCGACTGCGGTGTTTTTAAAAGCATAGGTAGCTATGTTTTTATGTAATTAAGGATAAGGTGTGAAAGCTGCAGAATTTCCATCTTATTTTAAAGGTTTCTTCCTACGTAATAGTGAGTAGGAGAGAGTATTATAACAGCTTAAATCATAATCATCAGCCAGAAGACGCTCCTGCTTAACATAGGCCTCCCCCTTTAACCTCCACACTAAATGACATCCTGCCATCTGCGTTCACTGGATGCTCGCGTCTCTCACAATGTCGTCGGTCCATCTAGTGGGAGGCCTACCTACGCTGCGTCTTCCGGTTCGTAGTCTCCACTCGAGAACCTTTCTTCCCCATTGGTCATTAGTTCTTCAAGCGATGTGGCCTGCCCATTGCCACATCAACTTTCTTTGCGCGATTAAATCCGGAACGTAGATATTCGCCAAAGAGTCACCGACAAATAAATTAAAATCTGCAAGTTGAATAATTTAATGCAATTATAAATCATGAGAAAAAAGTTAAAGTAAAAGAAGCAGAAATTAGTAAGAAGAAACATAATAAAATATGTACAGCCCGATTTTACTTGCTATCCTACAGGAATTTTTCAGAGTTCAATTTTATCGGGATAAAAAGTAGTCCATATTTCAATCATCATCTTCATCAGCCAGAAGACGTCCACTGCTGAACATAGGCCTCCCCCTTTAAACTCCACACTCGTTCAGTGTGGAGGTTCATATTCCAATCCAGGGTTTAAACTACATACATAGGCTGATCCCGTCATCCACTTTCCGCCATAGATCATCGAGGCGGTCATTCCATCCTTACGTCGTGAACTTTGGTAAAGTCCATACGCGGCGTTTTCAAAATTCCTTCTTAATTCGAACTGCACAGGAATGGAATGCGCTCCCTGCCTCGGTGTTCCCTATAAATTACAACCTGGGTCTCTTCAAGACAAGAGTGAATAGGCACCTCATAGGCAAGCGTGCCCCATCTTAGACCGCATCGTCGCTTACCATCAGCTGAGTTGTGATCAAACGCTAACCCATTGCATCATTAAAAATAAACATCCGAATTATACAACCGTTAAGGAGATAAGCGAAAAAAAAAAACACATACTTAGGTACAAACTTTCACGTTTAAAATATTAATATATTAGTGTGATATTTCAAATTAACAGGGCCCCGATTCCACTAAACCAATTATTTTTCAATTGTTAATAAATTGCCTAATTTTTTTTTACTTTTGACTCTATCTATACAAAAAGTGTAAGAAAAATACATTTTGAGGCAATTCATTAACAATTTAAAAACAATTTTGTTTTTCACTTTTGACACTTTATCTATGCCAAAACTGTCTTAAGGGCAATTTTTGAGAAAATTTATTAACAATTCAAAAACAATTGGTTTAGTAGAATCGGGCCCCTGATCTGTAGTCAAAAACAGTACAAAATGCTGAATTCAATTTATCTATTTTTTGCAGAGTCGATACTCGATACCTCGTCGTCAGTTCAAATCCAAACAGTGACAAATGCATGCGATCTACTTCTGTAAGAGACAAGCACGAATCGGCGCCTGCCTCAGAACTAAATGGCGTAATGACCAATGATAAAACTACAGAATACTCAAAAACCAATTTAATTTAAAATAAAATGAATTAACATTAAATAAATATATGGCCATTAAAATATATAAAAAAAAGATTTATCAAGAACTTTTAGATACGATGAAAAAGTTAAATACGTTTATTGCCAAATTTCTCTGTCGAGAAAAAATCTCCAATCATGTTTATAAAATAACATTAAACATAGTTGTATCCTCATATATTTACACTAAAATATCAATTTGGTACTTTTTGCCATAACCGTGCAAATTGATACAACGCAGCCCATTCAACTCTAAGACAAAACGAGGATTGTTCACTGGACATAACAGCAGTCTAAAGCTTACAAGCATTTATTACGAGTTATTTTATGCGGTCGCGTGCTCTTGACAAGAAAACGGCTTGGATACTGCTAGTGACAAGAGTTGAAGCGTTTGTATACCAAAGGTGGTTATAATTTATTCTTGTATTTGATGGTTCATCTAAAGATAATGAATTATGCAAAAACTATAAATGCGAGAGTGTGTTTGTTTCCACTATGTACACAACCGCCCTACACATTAATATACCTAATACAGACATTATTTGCCTAAAAGAATATTTTATTTAAAAATCAGGTGAATGAATTTTTTCCCATAAATTTATTAACAATAATTTAATTAAAAATACTAACGGCCACATTTTGATTGGCACCCTGGTTGATATATATTCTCCTAAACATAAATATGCCTAAAAATTTGGTTTTAAGCAAAAACTCGATGACCGCACCAATTCTGCAGCCGGATCTCGTACCTTCAGTCAATTGCCAAAAACCTAGATTAAAGAGATCGTTCTTCTTTTAACTGCCGGTCTATTCTGGAAGCTAAGTGAATGTGATTTTTTCTTGCCTACTTCTGCAGATAAATGTCAAAATATCGAATTATATGGGAAAGGGACTACAGTCAAGGGTGATCACTCGATATGTCAAGGCTGATTACTCGATATTTTGACATTTCTTTATACTTAGTAATTGACAAGAAAAATACACGTTCACTATGCTTATCACCTCACTTGCGCGTTCACTAAGCTTGCAGAATGGACCGGCTGATTGTATTGTAATTAAAAAACGCAAGTGTATAGAAACAAAACATATTTTAGTAAAAAACCTCCGAACGCATAAAACTTCCGTTCACAAATTTAACTACACAAAGAAAACGAAATCAATGAGCCGCATTAAGTTGGAGAAAACGTAGTAAAGATTATTTCTTTAACGCAACAAAGTGCCTTGCTTGTCGGAAAATCCCGCCATCGAATAAATTAATCAAAGAAACCCTTCGACCCAACCCATGAAATGTACCTATTGTAATAAAAAGACGGTCAAGTGCGAGCGACACTCGTAGTGAGAGGGTTCAGAATTTGTACCCAATTTGTTTTGATTATCATAATGGCGACGATATCAAAAATCGTTCAATCGACTTGTTGGTTCTGGTCTCACTTTTTATTTGTTCCGTACATATTTCCTCCGAAACATGCCGGTGACGAAATATATTGCTTTTGAATTGCATTAACAGTTTATTCTATTTAATGCAAGCTATCGAAAAGTTGTTTGTTTAGAAAAACATAATAATTAAATCGAATAGGTACCTACCTATTCTGAGGAAATTATTTACATTTATCTATACATTCTATACCAGATTCGATCCCAAAGCCGCCTGCCAAGCGTGGGGATTATGGCAAACCCCTCCCTTTAAAGGGGGAGGCTTAACGTCTTATGGCTGATGACGATGATGACACATTCTATACATAATTATAATAAAAACGTAGAGATACAAAAAAAAAACTGTAATTGCAAGATATAAAAAAAACACAGGGCGTTTTAAATAAGCAGCATTTTCATGATAACGCATTTCACTCTATTTTATCTGGTCTAACATATAACATTTCATCAATTATATTCTCTCTATACATATTATACATTTCCCTTTATGTTTTGTTCTTATATTTTCTGCTGTGTAATCCATGTTATTTGCGTGTTTATTTTTCTAAATGCGTCTCAGAAGGTCTATGCTGAAAATCAGCGCTCCAGAGAAATCTATAGCTTATAGGTGAGCACTCCCCTTTTTTGTCGCACTGGACTTTACAAAGACAATTTAACATGTTTTGTTATTATTTTTAGTTGTATTTAATCTGTTTTGTAATGTTCGATGTTGTAGTGTTTTGGGCGCAAAATAAATGTTTTTATTTCTTTCTTAGAACCGTACCCTAAAAGAAACAGCAGCGGCAAATAAGCTGGATACTTCGCGTGGACGTTCCCAGCACAAAGCAGAGGTCAGCGTGAGGTCATATTTAATATACCCCTAAAATGTTGTATCACACTCGGCGGGATACTACCAACTATATTATTATTATACCTAGCATCCCGCAGGTGACTTTCACATACGTAGTTTAGTACAGTTTGGGACAAATTGATAACAACCCAGATTAATATAATTAAAATCTTTGAAATTTGGGACACCAAAAAGTATCGATTGCATGCCAACTTCGTACCCAAACGCTAGCAATTCGTTTTTGTGTAAGAAAGTTTTTTTTATAGTTCGGTAGATAATAAGTGCATAAAATTACGAAAAAATAAGGTTAACTACAAGTACCTCAGTACTTGAGGTTTGAGTTTCTATCATTTACCTACCCAAATGAAGTATAATAACAAATCAATGTATGTATATATTCTTTATAAATAAAAATATGGACTTTTTCATTGACGTCTCAAACAATGTTTAATTTTATAAAATGCGATAAATATTAGGGAATAATATTGGGGTTAAATTGCATAATTAAAGTAAGACATTTGAACAGCAGTGGAATTTCAAAAACGAATCAAGAAGATTGCTTAAACATGGATTTAAATTCCGTTTTTGTATTACTTATTCAAAATATGACTCACTATAGTATTTCCAATCTGATATCTGATATTCACTGACTAAATTTTCATAAATTTTATAGAAATAAGTATAAATTTTCACGTGTTAAGTTTCGTCAAAATGAGACGAGCAGGAGCCCGAAAAAGAAATCACTGCCTATGTGATATATTTTTTGTACATGTACATAACTTTTGGCGAATAAAATATAGGTTTGTTAAAATTCCAGTTTAAATGTTCATTTATTTAACATAATTATTATTTATAATGTTTTATTTGCTAGCAATTAAAGTGAAAAACTTATTGTTAACCTAATTCTTATAACCAATTTTATCCTCGATTTAAATATCTGCCTTCACTTTCGGCTCTGGTTGATAAGCGCCTCGGCTAAAATAGCTTGTTTTATGCACTTTTTGTACAACCTACTATTACAGTTTAAGTCTTGCAACTTCTAACAAGTCCAACTTAGTAATAAAATCCGTCTATCTACCACAGTCCAATCGTAAAAAATGAAAAATGGTGTAATAAATTTAATGGTTCAGTATAAAATTCAATTCAATATTGGTAATTGTATAAAATTATGTGGCCCGCAGTGTAACAGTGGGACTAAAATGAATGTCGCCTTTGGGACCATAAATCTTGAAATATTAAAACTGGAATGGTGACCATAGACAGTGGAGTGCGAAATAATGAAAACTTGGTCCGTATTACGCCATATAAAAAGGGTTAATAATGGCTTTCGATTTCTATGCAACCCAAACAGCGTTCCGTGGATTTAAAGAAAGAGAAGAAAAAAAGTGGCGGAAAAGAGAAGTAAATCCAATTACCCGATATCCTAAAGAAATTTGTATAGTTTTTCAGAATATAACGTAACTTATATCTTTACAAGTATTAAGGTACCTTCTTAATATAATCTAAATCCGAGTAGCCGTTACGGAAGGGGGAGGCCTATGTTCAGCAGTGGACGTTTTCTTCTGATGATGATGTTTCGTAGTTGAGTCCGAAATAACATACACAGTAAACACTTAAACAATAAAAAAAATAAAAATTACTGGCCAAGAGCGTGTCGAGACACGCATATGGTAGGGTTCCGTATCCTTAGCTTAAAATATGATTGTGTTCACATTCATAGTTCAGGAATTGGTTAACCACTAATTCCTGGTAAATAAACCTTCAAACGAACGAAGCTCCGTGAACTTTCAGAGATGTATAAGGTCGGGGAAAAAGTTTCTTCGTATTTTTTAAACAAATTCAAGACATATTTTTTTCAAGTTTAATTACATTTAATTATAATATATATGTGCCATTTTGTTCGATAACTTGTTGCCATCTTGTAGGTAGTGACATGATCCCGTTGCTGTAGAATTTTTGGGACTTCTGATCAAAAAAATGCAACAAGTAGTTTTGACAGTCCTCTCTTGATGTTAATCTAACACTACCCAAAGAATTCTGAAGAGATCGAAACAGGTGGAAATCTGAGGGTGCAAGGTCAGGGCTATATGGTGGATGCATTAACACTTCCCAACCAAGCTCTCTAAATTTTTGCTGAGTGGCCAAAGATGTGTGCGGTCTGGCGTTATCATGATGAAAGACCACACTCTTTCTGTTGATCAATTCCGGCCGTTTTTTCTCAATTTCTTGTTTGAGTCTCATCTGCTGTTGGCAGTAGAGATCCGAATCGATGGTTTTGCCCGGCGGTAAAAGCTCATAATGAACGATGCCCTGCCAATCCCACCATACACACAGCATCACCTTATTACGTGTTAATCCGGGTTTCGCTACAGTCTGTGGTGCTTCACTGCCCTTTGACCATGATCGTTTGCGCACATTCTTGTCGTAGGTGATCCATTTTTCATCACCAGTGATCAATCTTTTCAAAAACGGTTCGGTTTCGTTACTTTTCAATAGAGAGTCGCAAATGAGTACACGATTCATTTGGTTTCTTTCAGTGAGCTTGTGTGGCACCCAAATATCGAGTTTTTTTGTATACCCAGTTTTTTTCAAATGGGTCAAAACTGTTTTGTGGTCAATCCCCAGTTCTTCAGCTACGTCGTAACTATTAATATGCCGATCTTGGTCCACTTTTTCAGAAATGGCATCTACTTTATCCGTAACAGGGCGACCAGAGCGAGCTGCATCTTTGACATCAAAATTCCCGGACTGAAAACGCTTGAACCAACATTGTGCTACTCTTGATGACACTGCATTAGGTCCATAAACGTCACAAATTTTTTTCGCGGCTTGTGTCGCAGTTTTCCCTTTTTTGTAATAAAATTTCACAATATATCGAATTTCTTCGTTAGATTCACTCATTTTATCAAACAAAAAAACAATTGAAAAATGGCGGGAAATTGCTTTTTACTTTTTGTATTCCTTTTTTAAAATGTCATATTTTTAATGGTATCAAAACCAGCCAGATACAAACAGTACAACGGATGAGATTTTTACTACAACCTTATACATACAAAATACGAAAAGACTTTTTCCCCGACCTATTATTATCCCGAAATAACATAATAGTTTTTATGTTTAGTAAAAAAGAAAACTACTAAGGAAACATTGTTTGATAAGACGAGGTAAAGCTACTTAGAAAGTCTTTGTTAGGATCATTTCACGAAAAGGTCGATAACCTTTGATTTTGATAACTAAAACGTCTTGAAATTATTACAGTTTTATTGCTATAACTCTAAATTTTTTATCAGAAAATGTTCAATACAATTTCCTAGTTTTAGTTTAGAAATGCAAGGGGGGGGGGGGGAGTCTAAATTTTTCCCAATTTGCGCAAAATATACACTTAGTAAAAAATGATGTATGAAACCTTACCTTTAATTTAAAAGACCTATTCAACAAGTTGACAAAATATTATTATTGCATAAGTTTGTGACGTGTGTTTGTCCGTACACAATGCGGTAACAGGTGAACAGATGAGATCAATGAAATTTGGTATGGAGGTAGCTTCAACAGGCTTTTATTAACATTTATTACCCCAAAAATAAATAACGGGTTCTTTTAGGATAGCGTTTAAAACTGCTGAGTGCCGCTGTTGATTATATAAGGGTTTCTTATGGGACCTTAAAATAAATGAAAATATTGCGATTATTCTTTGTAAAGGTACTCAAAGAATAATCGCTTTTAACCAAGAGTCACATAGATAACACTACTGTATTCCGGATTGAAGGGCAATTGGTTTCCAGCGAAATTACAGGGCACACAGAGATTTGACGTCTTATATCTCGGGGTGACGAGCGCACTGCATTGCCATCCAGGGTTTTGAACTGTTGAAGTTCAAAATTCTGAGTCGCGTTGAGCTGTTATGGGCAAGCGTGAAGAGCCATCAGACGAGCGACTTCGCTCTTCTCGTCACTCAGTATCATAAAAAAAAGATGAAATCAGAATTGATACAATTTTCATCTTTCTTTCAGAAAATAATCACATTTCACCCACTCAGAATTTATTTTTGCTTCCAAAGTAATATTTAAAAGTAAATTGGCATTATATGAAACCTATCAGAGACGGTACGATATTGAAAGACCTTTAATATTTTGATGACATCTCTTTATTTTCGGGCTTCAATAATTCCTACTTACTACGACTTATTTATGCAATCAATGATAAGTAACATAAAAAGTATGTTACCCGAAATGTACTAAATTTGGTTTTGTACCGGGTGTATCTCAAGACGACGACGGACATTTTCAAATACTCGAGGATAAAGTACTCATCATTATTTCTGTCGTCTGGTAATAAACCTGGTACACAAGACTAATTACATCCAAATCCGTTAGATATAAAATTCATGACAAAAAGTATCTATGTACTTAACACAGAGTGTCAACTGCCTCCATACGAAAGTTCACTCAAATCCGTACAGCTGGTACGGAACAAACACAGATACCTAGTAACAAATACCTAGTATAACACAGATACCTAGTAAAAGTATCTATGTACTTAACACAGAGTGTCAACTACCTCCATACGAAAGCTCATTCAAATCCGTACAGCTGGTACGGAACAAACACAGATACCTAGTAACAAATACCTAGTAAAACACAGATACCTAGTAAAAGTATCTATGTACTTAACACAGAGTGTCAACTACCTCCATACGAAAGTTCATTCAAATCCGTACAGCTGGTACGGAACAAACACAGATACCTAGTAACAAATACCTAGTATAACACAGATACCTAGTAAAAGTATCTATGTACTTAACACAGAGTGTCAACTACCTCCATACGAAAGCTCATTCAAATCCGTACAGCTGGTACGGAACAAACACAGATACCTAGTAACAAATACCTAGTATAACACAGATACCTAGTAAAAGTATCTATGTACTTAACACAGAGTGTCAACTACCTCCATACGAAAGCTCATTCAAATCCGTACAGCTGGTACGGAACAAACACAGATACCTAGTAAAAAAAATCCATTCAAAATAATATATTTATATTCACCATTCTATTTATATTCTATTTATATGAATGGAAATATATAATAGGTATAGAAACTATAACTGATATGAACACCATAAACTGCACAGGAATGGAATGCGCTCTCTGCCTCGGTGTTCCCTATAAATTACAACCTATCTCTCCAAGACAAGAGTGAATATGCACCTCATGGGCAAGCGTGGCTGATCTCAGATCGCAACATCGCTTACCATCAGGTGAGTTGTGGTCAAAAGCTAGCCCATTTCACCATTAAAAAAAAGTTTTATATTAAATTGTTCTTCTTGATGACGAACTGCTAGTTTGAGAAGGCTGACATTAAAACCTAAAAAACCTCTTGATGTACATTGTAATTGTTAATAGGGAGAACGATAGCGTTAATCGCGAACTGAGATATCGTGACAATAGTATCACATCTTAAACTGCAATACAACTAAGTGGGTCTTCGAGAATCAAAGATCACAAAAACAAAGGAGATACGGTAAAGTGGCGTGGTGGGTGTGAACGGTTGTCAAACTCACCTTGCAGACTACTTTGACTCCTTTAACCGACTTCAACAAAGCAGGACTGGAGGGTTCACACTGTATATTTTTTTAACTACTTCCAAAAAGAAGGAGGTTCTCAATACGACTGTTTTTTTTTTGTTTGTTACCTCAGAACTTGCGACTGGATGAACCGATTTTGATAATTCTTTTTTTATTTGAAATCTAGTGCTTCCCGTGTGGCTCCATTTTTTCAATTTGGTTCAGTTCTGACATTTTTATGAAGTCGGTTTTTTATATTAATAATTACTTAATTTATGCTTACTGATTCGTACCCCACCTGGAGAACAATAAAAAAAACTTTTGTTCGGTAGGGTAGGTATACTTCCATTTTAGTCCCATTGTCACTAAGTCAGGATCTGGATGATGGGATTCCAGGGAAATCGAGGGTAACCCTCAAATATTATAGGCACTTATTATGTTTTTCATATATTTTAAGTCGGTTTTTAATGTGATCCTCTTGTTGTATAGTTAGTTATTTGTATCGCTGGAAGTTTCTTAGTGTGCGTGAATATGAGTAAGTGCGTTTTTGCTTTAAGCAGTTAAGCAGTATAGTCAAATATGATAATTGGAAACATTTGAACATGAACGATAATACATAATTCTATTCAGTCATATCTCCCTTGTTTTCCTGATCTGGGGCGAGAATTGACACAGTTGATTACTATGCAGTAGTGTAACTTTGTAATAACTTGGTGAATAGTTTCACCGGTACCGTAATCACAGCCCCCCAGCTGCTCTTACACTGGACCAGTTGTATCCGAAGCCCGAAGCTGCTCTTCACTACTTCAAGAAATTGGGATGACTTGGATTAGCATTAACAGTGATATATACATAGTAATATACCCTAAATGTGATGCGAATGGAAGATATTATATTCCCTCCAATTCAACTGGGTACATGACTGGTTATAAAAAAAAAACTGACCATAAGTAAAGCCGCTCATTGAAAAAAAAATGCATTCAAAATTAAGAAAGTTAAAAGCATTTCAACGTCTTGCTAGACAGAAATTTAAATTTGACGGAGTAATATGGTGACAAAAGTTTTTTGGCCATATTACTCTGTCAAATTTAAATATATCAAATTGACAATTTCTTGGTTTTTAATGTTACGATAGACACCAAGAGATGATTTAGTCGCTTTTGGGTAATTCAGACTCACTGATTTTATATCTTCAATAATGTGAAAATACGCGAGAGAGCTGCAGCCGTGAAGAGCCTCTTAAACGCTTATATCTCAGAACTTTATCAGTCTATTTAAATAATTTATTCAATATACGATTCACGTTTGTTACCTGAAATAAGCCGAACAAATTCTAAATCAAATCAAATCATTTATTTGCTAGAATACATTACAATAAAGAGGTCTTAAAATTATTTTTGGTGTCATAGTATTCAGTCTGCAAGCAGACGTGCAAATATTCTTAAACTAAATAAATTATACATTTTAAGAGGTATTATTATATTAAATTAGGTATTGTTATTATTAAATTATATTATATTAAAAAAATCGTCAATTTCCTTAATACTAGCATTCCTTTCACGATTTTTTTAAATTTCATTCTACATTTAAGAGCGTAGCTCTTGTCGGTGGAGTAACTTCCAGGCTTGACGGTCTTCTGACAGCGTTTTCACCTCCCTGTACGACATGACATTTGCCTTCTCTTTTATTTGATCTACGAATACTCTACTTGGTCTTCCCAGTCCTCTCTTTCCTTCTACCTTTCCCTCTATGATGGTTTTCATTAATTTGCCATGTCGTACAAGGTGGCCCAACATCTTCCTTCTTCTAGTCTCTATACTCGCTACTAGACATCTTTTCTCCTTTACCATATCTAATACTTCCTGTTTTTTTCTTCTGTCCAGCTTATTCTTTCCATGTGTCTCCAACACCACATTTCAAACGCTTCCAGCCTTTCTCGATCTTTCTTAGTCATCGTCCTTTCACGATGATGGTATCTATAATACTAAGATATATACTAAATCTCACTGCTAAAATACATCTGTTTACAATATTTGACACTGTGGCTACTGCAGTCGAGGCGCTGCTGAAGACAATGCGCCCTCCATTAGCGAGGAGTGAAGACCGAACGCCAACAATGGCCTGGCGAACAATGTCGCGTTTTAACAATACAAGAGACGATGTATTTGACGATAGTCTCTGAATCTTCAGCGGTTAGGAAACTGTAGATTCATTTTCCATTATCTACGTAAATTTTAAAACTAAATAAATTTACGATTTAAGCTATTGTTCTATGTTTGGGTGTTATTATCTATTTAAGTATGTATTTAAATATATATATATATATATATAAGTATATCAGTCTCTGGCAGCCATATTACAAGCTTTGTTTAGTTTGGGGTCAGATGACCGTGTCAAAAATGTACCAGATTTATTTATTTATTATAATATATTTATTTACATGGTTATGTCGGATAGATATCATTCACGACTAAATATAGTTCAATAGTTACATCTTTTAGCAATACCAAAATTTTAATATTTCACCATCACCAAAATTAATTTTGGTTTGAAAGCTAAGGTAGTTATTTTGGTTGCCGTCTGTGTCAATACCACGTTCACTGCTTTGTTGCTGCTCTTTTTTACCAACCATCAAGCAGGTGGTTTCCAATTATTATTAAATTTTTAAAATACCAAAGTCAAAGACTTCGCACCCAGTCGGTCACCCATACAAGTACCGAGCGCGACGTTGCTTAACTTTGGTGAACAAAAATGTGTACCCAACTCTCACTTTTCCAGTATTTATTATTTAAGTGTTTACTATAATCATGGCAAGGGTATGATCCTTGTATGTATCACCGTTTTAACACTAGAGCAAATACAAAAATATATTTTTATTTAAAAACATTTGTTTATGGGGCTATTAAGTTTAAATTTTTTAACTTTATTATTATATTTTAGTTAATCCACCGTAATATCACATATTCTGTGAACATTTCAACTGGCTATCTACTACGGGTCGAAAGTTATTTGATACAGCCGCTAAAACAGACAGACTGACGGACAAATAGACAGCGTAGCCTTTACCGTACCTTTGGGTATGGAACCCTAAAGGCTAACAATTTACTAGGAATTTGCTTATTTATCTAAAATTTTAAATGACTTTAAAATAAATAAACCCACTCTAAACTAAACTAAAAAAAAAAACGAAAAACCCCTTGGTGGAAGGAAAAGTGTCTCTTTTTAGGCCAGATACTAATTCATACATCAATGTAACCTTTTGAAACTTTCACAACTTCAGCATTTAAACAGTATTAATTTCTTTTATTATTTTGTCCCCTGAACATAATTTAGTCTGCATAAAATTAAAAACAATATTATTACAACACTTTTAAAACATTTCACACAACTTCTTGCACCTCCGTTACTCCTCTCCCTTGTTAATGCAAAAATTAACATCTTAATCGCTACTCGTACACTTTCTGCGCGAAAATTAAAATATTTAGCAACTAAGCCATCTCCATTCTTCCCTTAACAGCTCTTAAAGTTATACCTAGATACTTAACACGGAGTTTTGAGTGATACTTTAACTTGGTAGTTCGCCGCTCTTACAAAAGTTTTGACGTAGGTATTCTCATACATATTAAATTGGAATGGAAACGAATGGAGTTCCTACATTGTGCAAATATGAAGCACGCTTTCATGATTCAATTTTAATAATATATAACGCAATCCTTTTCTAATTAGAGTGTTACACGTGTGCCTATTTTGAGAAACGGGATGCGTGTCTGAAGGGTTTCTTGAATTCTATGGCCCGGTTATTAATTCCATTTCAAAAAGTAAAAAGTTTCTTACATGGTACGGATCTACATGGTGAAAGAAAAGAAAACAGTAAGTTAATGGTATCTTTTGACATAAGACTATAGTCTATTAAATGTAGCTTGATTGAAATGAAGTATGTCTTAATCCTCGATTAGTGCTGGGACAATTCGGACGAAATTGAGAATAATGTGTGTTTATTTATCGACTGGAAGTGTCTTGCACGAATAATATTTTTTAACCCATATATATTTCTGTTGTAGTACTATTACGAGTATAATGAGACTTTAGGATAGTGAAATGAAACAGAAGAAGCAAGTACAAATTTTTGTAATATAAATAAATCTATTGTTTAATCTAATGGTGTACATTCCAAATCAGTGTCATCATCATCATCAGCGTTCGAGTCACTGGATCCTGCAGATTAATAATAAATGCTATTCAATCAATAGTCAGTCTAGTATGCTATTCAAGTAGTCATTCAAATACAGTTGCTAGTAATTAGATATTATTATACCATATCGTATATAAAAGAACGGAGAGTACGGAGAGGAAATTCTGAAAAAAAAAAACTATTTAATTCGCTAACGATCGATTAAAACGATCGATTTTACGTTTATCGATTTGCCACGTCCCTAAAATTTTAGTCAAGTTGACGTAACCTTGTTATGACAGAATGGAAAAATTATGGTTATTGTATTGTGATAATCCACACTAAATGCAGTTCCGTTTTAAAGTTCAAATATACTTTTACTATTTATATGTAATACTATAAACTACAGCATTTGTAGTTCATAGTATTTTTTCACGCAGAAAACCAGTGATCTTTGTGTTTCAAGGAAATGAAATTCGCCAAATATTACAAAGGCATGCCCTGAAATGTCGTCAGCTATCATTTCAATCAAGCTACATTTAAAGGATTATAGTTAATATTTTTATCTTTTCACCTCCTTAGGGAAGCAAAGTTATATTTACCAAACGAATGTTGAGTCATTAATGACCAACTTACCGAGCGCTAGTGATGAAATAATAGATTGTCACACTAGGAGATCTTTTACAAACGAGATATATATTGGCGCCCGCTGAGCGAAGCGAGAAGTGCGCCAATAGTTTGAGGGTGTAAAGGTCACTTACTCGCCGTGTGTAAATATTCTACTTTCATCACTAGTGAGAATTAAGACAAAAAAAAGGAAAAATAAGTTTTTTTTCCCCACAATTCCCACCAAAAAAACACCATGTTCACACCACAGAGGTTTGACATAGTTGTTAACTTCATTTCACAGGGTAAAAAGTTTCTAGCATGGTACGGGTCTAGGACGGTGGAAGACAAAAATAAAACCAGGCAAGTGCGAATCGGGGTCGCGCACTGAGGATTCCGTACCATCACATTACGCTATTTGAACACATTTTTTAAATGTTTAGAAAGACTTATCACACATTATTGACAGAGCGAAGAGAGGTATCAGATTCTAATGGCTAATGAGACAAGTAGTCGTTACAGCGTGCATGGTTTGTTCGACGGTAACTTGCGCATCGCTGATCCGATCTTCATTAAACTTTGTAGGCAAGTAGTTCATTTCAATACAATTTTTAGTGATTCCGAAGATTTATGAGTCGTGAGGTCTCAGTTTGGGCGAACTACTAGTTTTATTTAAGTAAAAATAAGTACCTTTTGCTCGACGCCTCGACCATGTTACAATGGCCGTGTTCACGAGCCGACTGAAAACAACAGGTGAGTCCGGCAAGAAGAGCGGGTGTTGTGTTCTTGTACCCTCACTTCTTTATCTTTTCTTTCTATTTCAAATTAAAATATCTAATGACCTAAGGATTATTTAAAATTTTTGGCTATACAGACACGTAATACTTGGTACGCCCATCTTATATTTATAAAATATCTTCCAGATACGCCAGCGTCGAAAAGCAGTCGTGAGAAAAAATACTCCTAATAAGATCCAACTCCTAACTTATTCCTAACGTACTTACCTCAGCAATAGTAATAAATATACATCTGCTACGGATCTCAATATAATTTGTATTCGGTTTCCCCATCACGTAGCGAGACGTGACGATCGTTGGCAAGTGAGTCTGCAAGTTACCAACTCTGATGCAATACTGGAACTGGAAAAAATAGGACCTTATTAGCATCACAATTGAGAATTAGTTGCTCGATTCATTCGGCTTTGTTATTGGGTTAATGGTGCTGTTTTGCATTCGCGTTGTGTTCGATACGTTCCTGCAGTACTGACAAGATGACTGTGGCTGCGTGGTTCAACCAACAGAAAAAAAAATGCTTAAATTAGAACTGCTGTCAAGGTATTTTGTAAGAAATGTGTTGTACTCGTAACCAGTTGCACCCATATAGACAATCGAAATCAGTTAGCAACTGTGACACGGAGTTCGACGCGATGATCTAAATAAGAATGTTCAATCAAGTACCTGTCACAATACCTGGCGACAGATTTTTCTTCTCATGCCCGTTCTATTTACTTCTATTTTCTGTGGTTCAACCCATCGGACTATGTGATTTTTTTGTCCCCACTAGGTTCCATTTCAGAATGGCAGCACTCGAACTATTAAACCTAAGGATCACATGGTTTGACCTTATACTAGAACGACGACGGAAAAATAACCTGGTTCAATTCATCGAAACATGAGAATGTGTTATCATTGTTCATTGTTTTGGGTGACTATTAGTAGACTGATGGATTGAACCACACGGTTGAACCACGTGGTCACAGGTGACAAGATCTGTATGTCTAATTTGGTATGCCCCGTAGAGCAAAGCGAGACGCACCACGCGCGCGCATTCACCTTGATAAAGACCGCCGTATGCGGTTGAAACTTTAGTCAGAGTATCCGGCCTAATCTTACGTGAGTAAGTCCCGTGTAATATAAATAAAATGTGTGAAAACCACGCCTGTTTCCATAACAAAATCTGTATGTCTATTCTGCAAGCTAAGTGAACGCGCAAGTGAAGTGATAAGCTAAGTGAATGTGATTTTTTCTTGCCTATTTCTGCAGATAAATGTCATAACATCGAATTATAAGGATATGGGACTATAACCAAGGGTAATCCCTTGACATTTCTCTATAGTAATCGACAGGAAAAATACACGTTCACTTGCATATCACCTCATTGCGCGTTCACTTAGCTTGCAGAATAGACTGGCTGTTCACTTAATTTGGAGCTTGCACTCGTGTCGTCAAGCGTATGCAGGGTTATAAGGAAAGAGTATCCTAAGCCAAAAAGAGTCCGTCATATTAATCATTTTGAATAATATCTACCATGGGGCTAACCGTAAATTGCAAAAAAATATAATAATAATAAAATAAAATAATAAATATCTGGGACATTATTGCACACATGGTCATCTGACCCCAAACTAAGCAAAGCTTGTAATATGGCTGCCAGAGACTGATATACATACATATATATTTTTAAATACATACTTAAATAGATATTAACACCCAGACATAGAACAAACACAAATGTCCATCACACAAATGTTTGTCCTAGATGGGAATCGAACCCACGCCCCCAAGCACAGCTGTAATTTTAAGACTGTAAGTATCCGAAACACTGAGATATGACGTCACACTAAAGCTGCAGACATCGTAAAAACGGTGACGGAACTGGACAGGCCACATGGCCAGACAAGGTCAGACAGTGGTGGCCGAGACTAGGTCGGCGGAACCCGGATCGACCGAGGATGAGGTGATCTGTGACATCGAATAAAAAAAACTGTTTTCGCATACTACTCATCAAACCCTTTCATTTGTTACCCATATTATAGGAATGCATAAAAAGTGGTCCGCCATCTTTGGAAGTCCACCATATTGAATTTAAAATTACGTTGCTTACCATGCATTTTTTTATAGCCACACTATTGTATTAGTGTTTGAGAACCCTAGGAGGTTTCCTGTGTCGTGGGATCCAGTGCCTTCCACAATTTAATAATTAGGATTAGGTGAACTAGACTTTCAGTATACATTTTTCAAGTATACTTTTGTTCGCTGTGGATATGAGATGTGTACGTGTTAGTGTGCGTGACTGACTTGTTTTCGTGAAACAGCTAAAGATGAAATTTCCGTAATATGTGCGTGTGTATCTAGGCTATGTATGTAGGTGTAAATGATTATGTTTAAGTATACGAGTATGTATATAGCTTTGCTTTCTGTTTCTGCGTATTTGTGCTTCGTAGTATCAGGCGTTAAGTGGTAGTACAAATCAAAGTCTTGACGGCATTGTCATCCAAACTAAACGTGTATGCAAAATTTTAGTTCAATCAATTAGGGAACTGATCTGATCTGAACTGATCTGAAATTCAGTTGCAAGATTTGTCTCACACATACTAACAGAATAAGTTAAATAAAAGCTTGTTAAATAGACGCTAAATAAGATTAGAGATGTTTAGATATTTCTACGTAACTGTAAAACGTTGCTTTAGCGTAGAAAACAACACGCAAGATCACTTAGCGTACGGGCTCGCGGTCAAACTCCTTAATATCACAACTCCTCCACTTTTACGGCAAAACTTACGTTTTAGCCGAGATCCACTGCATTAGCCGTAGAACCGTTAGAACATCAGTCGACCCGAGACTTACGTGTAATCCTGAAAGCGTAATATTTCAAGCGGGCCGTGCCAACGTTGAGTGCACTCAAGTATTTACCTCGGGTATTACCTCCATTAAACTTCCAGTGTTGACCACGGCCCCGCCATAATAAATGGTTGTAAATATTAAACTTGATAAATACGAAGAATAGTCATTTATAATAAGCGTTTTATTATTGTAATAAGAAATAATAGTGCTTGCTTAAGAGCCGTATTACAAAATGCAATAGATACATTTTATGTATCTGGATTTTGAGGCATAAAACGAAACAATAAAGTAATTACTGTCAAGACATATATAAAACAAGTTAACCATAACATTAAAATTGTTTGTTTATGTTAGTAATTTTACGAAATCCACTCTCAAACTTAGACTAACATATTTTTTTTTTATATTTGATTTAATAAGTTGATAGTGTTGAATATTTCCTAAATTTGGAGCGATTATTTTAAATTAAAAGTACAAATCTATTTACTACAGAAATGAAGTGAAAAGTTGTTTTTCTGACGAATCTGTATTCAGTGTAATTCCGCTTCTACGAGTACGTCGCTTCAAGTACAATACAGATATTGGGGAAAAAAATACCATATAGATAGATATTTGTAAATGATGCTAGTTTATCCTTATCTGAATTAAAATATAAGTTATATAAAAGAGTTCTCGAATACCACGGATTAATTTATTATATTATATGAACATGGCGAAAAGTAGAAATATCAATTTACGTCAAATTTTAATTACTAACTAGTGCTTAACAAATCAAATAACCTAACCCAAGTCGCCTGCCAAGCGTGGAAATTATGGCAACACCCCTCCCTATGAGGGAGGCCTTGTCCAACAGTGGACGTTAATTGGCTGATGATGTTGTTGTTTCTTAACAAATATGTAAGCTTAAAAATAATTATACCTAAATATAAGAAACAGACTTCATAAAAATGTCAGAACTGGACCAAATTGAAATGAGACCACGCAGGAAGCACCAGCTTTCAAATAAAAATAAAATTATCAAAATCGGTTCACCCAGTCGAAAGTTCTGAGGTAACAAACATAAAAAATACAAAACTGTTTAAATGATGAATTTCTAGTGTAATTCCGCTTCTACGTCGCTTCAAGTACAATAAGGAATTTTTATCAACAAATTCCTTATTGTACTTGAAGGGACGTAGAAGCGGAATTACACTAGAAATTCATCATTTAAACAGTTGTGAAAATGGACTTCCGCAAAGTAACGCCTGATTCAATCAACTATAAAAAATACAGTAGAATTGAGAACCGTCTTCTTTTTGGAAATCGGTTAAAATATATAGATATTTCTGTTTTGATAGGATCAGAATGCCAAAAATCCAGTTTTCATTGCTTTTTCATCCAAAAAATGTGAAAAGGCTCTTAATGCATAGCATGACTAGGTGGTTTAATTTATTTTTAAATTGATCATTAAAGTTAAAAACTGTCGGTCCGGTCGGCCCTAAGGCCTCAGATTTATGGTCTAAATAAAAATTGCCTTTTATATTATACAGTAGCACAATCTTGTGCAATTCAGACAGTAGCGTTTAGCTATAGCTAAATGTACCTTAAATTAGGTAGTACACACAGATAGGTCAGTGGTAGTACAGGTATTATCTCAGATCAGACAAACAATGAAGATATGGTAAGGTTGCCTTGCAGGTGCGAACGCATCTGGCCTACATCAGGCTTGATGTCTTTAGTCAAACTCATCATCATCAGCGAGAAGACGTCCACTGCTGAACATAGGCCTCCCCTTTTAACCTCCAAACTGAACGACATCCTGCCATCTGCATCCACTGGAAGCTCGCGACTCTCACAATGTCGTCGGTCCATCTAGTGGCAGGCCTACCTACACTACGTCTTCTGGTTCGTGGTCTCCACTCAAGAACCTTTCTTCGCCATCGGTCATCAGTTCTTCGAGCGATGTGGCCTGCCCATTGCCACTTCAACTACCATTTTTTTCAAATCAAATAAATTTTTAATTTTAGTAGATATCTTGTACCCCTTTTTTCATGTTGACTATTCGTTGCTTCATTGGTATCGCTACAAGTGATTTAGCGGTATCGTGAAAAAATAATGATAAAAAATTTATACATTTGAAGACGAACAATAATTGTACTAAGGCAAATATGCCTTATTATGGAAACTGACGTGATTTTCACACATTTTAATTATATTACACGGGAATTACTCACGTAAGATTAGGCCGAATACAAAGCGAGACCGTAGCCGCGGCCGTAGTGCAAAGCTAGACACAGCCGCGCGCGCGCATACACCTTGATAAAGACCGCCGTATGCGGTTGAAACTATAGTCGGAGTATCCGGCCTAATCTTACGTGAGTAATTCCCGTGTAATATAATTACAAATATGACTTGTTTGTACGGTCTGAGG
This sequence comes from Agriopis leucophaearia, assembly GCA_949125355.1. Lineage (NCBI taxonomy): Eukaryota > Metazoa > Arthropoda > Insecta > Lepidoptera > Geometridae > Agriopis > Agriopis leucophaearia. The sequence goes on along the minus strand of OX421266.1, from coordinate 16,429,171 downwards.
GTATTATAATCGTACCTAGTTATATAAATAGCTAGATAATATATTTTGTTTTTTTTAATAACGGGGAATGGATACAACTAATTATAATAGTTTCTTTATTTTTTACCCTTAATGGTGACTATATCTCCAAATTCAAAAGAACGAAATAGTCTATTCGATTAAAAAATAACCTTTTAAACTGGTGAATATATCGTGATACGCGCACAAAAACAGTCAGTTTAAGTTTTTTTTAAGTCGGTTTAAAATGGCCGCTGTGATCCGTTTATGAGTCCTACATAAGCCGCAAAGTCATCCTTTTAAGAAGTATAAGCTAAAATACTTTGAGTTTTCACAAAGTCTACAAGTTATCCTATCTAGTCTGAATCTTAATATTCTTTTCCAATACCTTAATAAAACTTTTATTGATGTTAGAAACGTTACTCAAACTTACGCTTAAAGGATCTCAACAAGTCCTAAATTGCTTGAATTTTTAAATCTCTTTTCGAACTTTTAATAAGTCAGTATTAAAAATTTGCTTTGAGATGAAATACCCATCTTCGGAGAGTTTAATAAATGAAATTATTCCATCTGAAAAAGAAAAAACTTCATTGCATAGTATTAAATCGGCAGACGGTTTTTTTAAGTCATAAAGACCCCGTTCTCAGCACAATAATCTAAGTCATTTGCATATTGTCTCCGAGAATAATGGTTTTGTTTATTTTGGCGTTGATTTAAACCAGCATGTCCACAGTCGTAATGAATGGTTGCTAATTTAATCTAGCGCTCTTTTTTAAAACGTGTTTCCGAGACTGTTAAAAATAAGCTAACTTTTGGTAATTTTTTTTACCAATCCATAAAACTTAGTCAAATGGTATTATTATCTAAAGATAGAATGGTATTTTTCCACACTATTCAGGTAATTATTATTGTCGCGTTGTGCGAAAATAGTAGTAGGTAAATTTATACCAAAACACCCAAAAAGCGAATAGATAAGCTCACCCGCCGCCACACCAGCATCCACGTATTTCTCTCCAAGTAAGACACCTGCACTCGCGCACTATTATGATACCTCTTGTGTTCTTTTAATATTTATTTGATTTATTTCGTGAGCGCGTAGCGAGTCAGACACTCGCCATTTTTAACGAGAGTAGTTCTTTTTTTGTTCGCCGCTTTACGGTGGTGGAAGCGCTGGCGCTCGTGTCGGCCGCGCGGTTTGGCGGGTGATTTGAATATATAGTTGTAGGTCCCTACAATTATTTTAAAAATTACTATCCATAATTAATAAAAAATATTTACCGCACCCTCTTTCTACAAAAGTAATGAAAACCAGTCGTGTTTAGGTACATATTTCTCAAAATCTCCATGAATTTAATGCTTGTTTTTGTCCACTATTTTGCCTGATGTCAGATACGGACTACGAGCAGTACTAGCACTTATGTATGTTGTGTTCTTGTTGGTATCTGTTTATGAGAACCCACCTATACGTGTTTTCGATAAAAAAAACTTATGAAAACCCGGGTAAAGTAGATTGTAATAAACTGACAAAAATAAATAGAAAATATGTCTCGAAATATTTTCCAATTTTTGTGCAAGTAAGTCATTATTTTATAAAATTTACAAACCCACAAAAATGTCCTGAATTTATAAATTGAATATATTATGCTTTTTACGCGATCTTTTTTGGCCTCACACCTACAATTTATGTGGAATAACCGTAGTAGCAGCTGGTAACTGTAACTTAGTAACTGAGAGATGGGGTTCTTCAAAAGGAGTGTTAATAGAGTCTGTAATGGTTGGCAACATATAAGGTCGGGGAAAAAGTTTCTTCGTATTTTATAAACAAATTCAAGACATATTTTTTTCAAGTTTAATTACATTTAATTATAATATATATGTACCATTTTGTTCGATAACTTGTTGCCATGTTTTAGGTAGTGACATGACCCCGTTGCTTAGAAATTTTGGGAATTCTGATCAATAAAATGCAACAAGTAGTTTTGACAGTCCTCTCTTGATGTTAATCTAACACTACCCAAAGAATTCTGAAGAGATCGAAACAGGTGGAAATCTGAGGGTGCAAGGTCAGGGCTATGTGGTGGATGCATTAACACTTCCTAACCAAGCTCTCTAAATTTTTGCTGAGTGGCCAAAGATGTGTGCGGTCTGGCGTTATCATGATGAAAGACCACACTCTTTATGTTGATCAATTCCGGCCGTTTTTTCTCAATTTCTTGTTTGAGTCTCATCTGCTGTTGGCAGTAGAGATCCGAATCGATGGTTTTGCCCGGCGGTAAATGCTCATAATGAACGATGCCCTTCCAATCCCATCATACACACAGCATCACCTTATTACGTGTTAATCTGGGTTTCGCTACAGTCTGTGGTGCTTCACTGCCCTTTGACCATGATCGTTTGCGCACATTCTTGTCGTAGGTGATCCATTTTGCATCACCAGTGATCAATCTTTTAAAAAACGGTTCGGTTTCTTTACGTTTCAATAGAGAATCGCAAATGAGTACACGATTCATTTGGTTTCTTTCAGTGAGCTGGTGTGGCACCCAAATATCGAGTTTTTTTGTATACCCAGTTATTTTCAAATGGGTCAAAACTGTTTTGTGGTCAATCCCCAGGTCTTCAGCTACGTCGTAACTACTAATATGCCGATCTTGGTCCACTTTTTCAGAAATGGCATCGACTTTATCCGTAACAGGGCGACCAGAGCGAGCTGCATCTTTGACATCAAAATTCCTGGACTGAAAATGCTTGAACCAACATTGTGCTACTCTTGATGACACTGCATTAGGTCCATAAATGTCACAAATTTTATTCGCGGCTTGTGTCGCATTTTTCAGTTTTTTGTAATAAAATTTCACAATATATCGAATTTCTTCGTTAGATTCACTCATTTTATCGAACAAAAAACAATTGAAAAATGGCGGGAAATTGCTTTTTACTTTTTATATTCCTTTTTTAAAATGTCATATTTTTAATGATATCAAAACCAGCCAGATACAAACAGTACAACCGATGAGATTTTTACTACAACTTTATACATACAAAATACGAAAAGACTTTTTCCCCGACCTATTATATAGATGTGATGCCCCTGGTGTTACAGGCGATGATGATCGTTAATGATCAGGCGTCCCATTGCCACTTTTGAAAATAACAATTTAAAACACAATCAAATTAAAAAAAAGTAGACTTATGCACATGTATTTTAATAGTTCACATGTATCTAGTCTACTCATCGTGCGGACAATTTTCAAGGGTAACCCGACATCCAGGGTTTAAAAGTATAATTTTAATTTTGACATATTGGTCACCTTTCGAGATTTATATTTTATTTTAATAATGTTTCATACTATTTTTATACTATTTTGTGTTTCATATGTAACATATAGGTTTTTAATGCCTGAAATAAAGTTTTTTTTTTAAATATTTTTGAAGTAGTGAAAAATTGATATTTTTGTAATAAACTGTTGTTATAATGCAGACGTCTTTTATGTAAATATCCTATCTTTTTAGTACTTAAATAATTGAATACTAATATTCAATCAAACCAATAATCGGTGAGTAATACAATTCGAATGCTAGAATGCTAATGTCAATTACATCAACTGCTACCGAGTAAATTGAACAGGACCGCTTGATTGGTTATCGTAACCGAGGATTGATTTAGGATCCATTCCCATATATATAAAATAGTAGATTGTACAAAAAGTGTATGAAAAAAGTAATTTTAGCAGAGACGTTTATCAGCCAGGATATTTAAGTCAAGGCTAAAAAAAAGCTTAAAACTAGACAATAAAAATACAACATAAACAAGGAACAAATGAGCTTTTGTTAAAAAAAATTTTTTTTTTAAAACAAGCTCATTTAAATGTTTTCACTTTTTTATTTTATTTTAGGTGCCATCTTGAACGAGTGAGATGTTGTTACACTTGGTGACTTGGGTTTGATGATGGACTCGGGACGTTGAGTGAAACTCTTAGTACGGAACTCGCCAAATAATCCTAAGCTCGAAGGGTTTCCTGGTTCCCATTGAAGAGTTCTACTATCCACCTCTTGGATCTATTATCAGATTTGTTCGATGGTACGAAATTATTGTATTGTTTACCGGATAACATTTATACTCGTTAAGTTTCAAACTGATACGATAAATTTTGAAGTAATGTAAAATACACTTTTGATCGACAAATTTGACAGTTAAATCGACAAATTCGATAAAATCACATTTGATCCATATTTGCTATGATCGATTCTATGGCATTATATCGAATTTGTCGATTTAACTGTCAAATTTGTCTGTGTACTTGCACTGCAGGTTTGTTTACATAATTCGTTAGTAATAGATGTCCACAGCGTAATTTTATGGTTATTTCATTGTACAAGATCTAAATAAAATAAAAATTATGCAAAATTTAAATGCATTCTTTTTAAGTCGCTTTTACACCTTCACTTTTTTACAGAACAAGTGGCAAACAAGCGACGGCCCATTTGATGGTAAACTGTCACCACCGTCTACACAAGGTTACGCAGAAAGATTTTTCCAAGCCGAAAGAAGTCTATAATTGCCATCACTATGAACAACTTTTACAATCTTATCAGCACTGAAATTGCGGAAAAAACTAACTGGTTTTGTTTTTGCGATTTTAGGTTTGGTCCAATAGTTAAAGTAGTCAAGGTTATCTACAGAACCACAATAATTACACAATGTTTGCTAATCTGACCAACGATACATCCGTCTAAACTTATCAACCAGTTCGCCAATTTCCACGCCCGTCATCCCGACCACCTTTTTCATCAGCAAAATTAAACTTCGAACCCTCATCGGACCGTGAAATGCCTCATATTGGAAAAAGAGGCGTATAATAGATGCGCCGTGGGGCTTTCACAATAAATTTTGTCCGAACCGTAGCGGATAATTGGCAGGTGACCGGCTCGATTATTCAATGTAGGCATTGATGAATTTAGCAGGAGCTCAGGTTTACGCGACGGTTTGGATGGATGGTCGGTTTCTTGATCATTGTGCGTTTGGTTTCAAATGACGTCCTCCAAAACAGTACAATAAGGTTCCAGAACCAAAACGCACAATTAGTATTTACTGCAATTTGCTAAGTTATAAAGTTTGTGCACTATTCTCGGCATCAATTACATGACAAAGCCCATCGAACTAAACGTTGTACCGAAGTGGTGAACATAGTAATAAAGTAATGAATCTCAAATAGCAGGACAGAGCATGTGGCCAGACATGATGATGCCAGGTGGTGTACTACAGTGACAAAGTGGAGGCCCCAGATTGCGAGATCCAAACGTACAAAAAATAAACAAACAAAGTAATTTATTTTGACAAAATTTAGTTTCACATTGTGTTGTTTTCCATAGGCTCCCGAACTAGTCTGGGACTGTGTGTCGGGTGCCAGTATCTTCTCTTATATATCATAATACTTATGCCAAAGCAAACAATTAAATAATTTAAAATAACATAAAAAAGTGATTATAAAAATTTAGAATTTAAGTAATTATTACTTACCAATATTTATAGCCAAAGATAGAAAAGAAAAAATAAATAAAGAACCCAACTTACAAAATAATAAAAATATACCTACATTAAAATTTGAAATTTAAAACCTGCGAATGTGTGTCAGTGCTATTGTTAATAGTCGGAGTAACCGACTTAATCTTACGTTTGTAATTCCCGTATAATATAGGTAAACAAAAATAAATAAATAATATGCGAGTGTGTGTTTAATAAGAAAATAAGCTGTCACATCGATAATAAAAATAGCAGCATGGGGCAAATATATGCGATTGGCAAGGGACTGAGGTGAATGGCATAACCAAAGAGAGGCCTATGCCTGCTATTATGATGAAGGTTTGCATGTACCGAATTCTGTCGACGGTTAACGTAGGTAATCCAAAAGTTTTTATATCTACGCAGCTATTTCATTTTCCGTGTAAGCTTTCAAAGTTACCGGTAAAACAAAACAATCTACCTGAAAAAATTATAACCTCAATTTTTTCGTAGAATCGCCCACGTAATACCTGAGGCCATTTCAGCGGAGCCATGGATTAATATTAAGTTACTAGGAGCTATAAAGGGACCATGCACGTCCGGAGAATATAGCCGTAACAGCATTAATCTCGCTGGCTTACGTGTGTATTTATCACGTGGCTGACAAAGGGATATCTCACCTCCGCGGTTTCGCCGGGTATTGTGGTAAATGAAGAGTAATTGTTGGAATGAAGTCGAGTCTGAAGATAAGGCTGGAAGAAGAAAAAGTAGAGGGTAATGACCTTAAAAGGGATAGGAAAAAAGTCCTGGTTTTATCTTCTCTTAGTTTAACTTCACTCATTGTAAAATCTGGACGGAGCTTGAAGTGCACTGCTCCCGAATGTATTATCTAATTATGTTCAAACATGAAAGGAAGCTTCTGACCTCTGTCAGAATATCCGAAGCAACAAGCGTAAGGCACACAAACTACGTCTAGGCGATAGTCAAAGTTAGGCACAAGGGCAGTCAGTTCGAGCACAGAAATTCGTCATAAATTTTGAGAGGCACAGGGATCTGGGACGCTGCCAATTAGACCGAGTGGTCGCCGGTCCGGTGTCCAATTTTATGAAGTATCATCGAGATTTCGAAGGTAGAAAAATCCACGAGAGGAAATTTAACTTTGAAGATTTAGGGCGGGATTTGCAAATTATGTCCTTCCAGCTTGACTGAAGAACCCCCGAAAGGTGAATTGTTTTATAACTTAACGAGTCACGATCAAAGTTAAATTGCAATTTACTGTCTTCCTTACATTTATTCGGCGTTATAACTTTCAAAATTTACTCGTCTCGGGCGGATTCAATCGCGAACGGCTTTACTGTTATAAAAAATTTGGAAGCTCATAAAAACAGCTCGGCTCATAGGTATTCTCATCTGTCAGGGCTCATAAAAAGGCGTTGAGTATTCGATTTACATAGTCGAAAATCGTGCCATACGCCTTTGCAGGTTTAATTCCAGACTGTTGGAATTCCGACTCTACGGCAAAGGAATAACTGACGAGAAAAGAGCCCTGGTACAGCTGGTAATAAAAACTTCTACAATTGTGAGCTACGTATCGTTTCCGATACAGAAAGATCCGATTCAAATAATCGTTCCCTTGGGCATCCGTCATCAATATTTCAGTCGGAATCGTATGCGGGCAACAGATTTGTTCTTTCCTCTTTGTAAAAAGACTGATTGGAGTTCGGTCACTTCTCATTTGGGAAGAACATATCTTGTTTGTGACTAGGGTTTTTATATGAGTACATTTTAGAGCAATATTTTTTTCTGTACATTTTTGTGAATAAGCATTGGGCCCTTGATGATGTCGTCCGCGTCGTGTCCGACGATGGCGACTCTGGCTATTTCCTGGCGTGTGCTCGTATATGGCTGGCAAACTTCGTCTTGAACACCCGGTCACAACTTGCGCAGTACAGCTGACCCCCGCTGTTGTATGAATTTGGTCGGTTTTTACGAGTTTGGCGTTGGAGATCTAATTCGGAAGGGCGAGCGCTTTCAAAATTTGTGACGCCTTTTTTGACCTTCGAACGCCAAACTGATCTCGTGTGGGCCCTATTCTGTGATGAAACACATAACAAGTATTGGCATATCGTGTTATAACAATAAACGTATTATTGAATCAGAGTTACAAAATAAAAAAATAAAAACGCTTCTTTTGATTTAATACTAATTTCTCTGTACAAACGCACACATAACGTGCAGGCTTGCTCCTCGTTGTTTTGACAGTTCAAAAATAGCAAAAAATGCACCTCATCGCGTTAGCAAACTTACGCAAACACTACACGGTCGCGTTACAAGTTTATGTTTAAAGTTACATAGTAAATTCAATTACAATCCCATGTCTTGACATCACGCGTTTATTGTTAGAAATGTCATGTGAGATAGAGAATAAGGACCCAACTATTAGCGCACTTTAGTTTTGCATAAAAATCTACCAAAGTTATATTTACTCTGATACGATGTTCTGTATTTCATTGCCAATCGCTGTCTTCGAACTTTCATAAACATTTATTACTTTGCTCATCAAACAACTTACTTACAGGTAAATTTCTTAGGAAATTTGAACTGACTTGTCTGAAATTTATATCTAAGTACAATATATACAGCTATTTATTCAACTCAACAAGCATCAGTTGGCTAATAATTGGTTATTGTAGACAACTTTGAAACTTACTGAATATTTCAAATGTCTGATCTATCTGAAGTACTTTTAGAAATAAATTTTCACTGATCCGTCACCTATTTGGTCCTGCTTGCTCTTAATAGTATTGTGCTTAAAATAAACGAGACAAAAGGTCTGTTACAGAAACAATATTTTGGTTAACTCTGATATCGAAACATCGCCCATATTTAGCCACCATCTGATTTCAAGCTAAATGACAATAAACATGGTTTTATACTTAAGATGTCCAGCACAAGAATGGACATGACGGGCCTATAAATAAACTATTGCAACCTTGTTTAGAAACGCTAGTTAGATATATTATCTTTAGCTTTTTTACGCCATAATGCAGTATACAAAAGACCACACTTACCTACATAAAATCGGTTCACTCGTAACTTGAAGGCACACATATTGTGACTATCAGAGAACACTATTCTGGCAGCGTATTCCACAGTTAGTAGTTTGCACAATAAAGTGGAATCAAAGCGCTTCATACTTGGTTTTCGGAATATCAACCATGAAACAGTGTCATTTTTCCCGCCCTCCCTGATAGAAAAATGGGCAGTAGGAAATTAGTTCATGCAGATCCGATGCACACTCTCCTAAATGTATCTGGTATAAAATCGATAGACTTGCAACTTTTGGCCGATATGGAAGGCTTAGTCTGAACTAGGCATTCGTTGCTGATGAGCTTCTTAGCACTTATATACTTATAGCTCATCTAAGCAATAGATATAGAATGGCATGGCATGACTTGTAATCTGATAAGTTTTCAAGTGCACACGTCAAACATTTGTATGGAGCAAAAAAGTCACTTAGCACTACGTCACAAAAGTCAACATGGAAACTACATAACAGCCCGAAGCCCATCTAAGTAACGTAACACATGGCCTGGCTAGACTAGTTTTTCTTGCGCACAACGTGCTACTTACCACTCGTATGTAGATTAGTCAAATCACATAGTCACATCACATATATATATTTTGTATCAAATATTAGGCCCGAAACTTTTTGTCGTTTGAAACCTAGCAACACCCCGCGGTTTTACTCACTATATAATAGGAATCGTATATATGTAAGGATGAAAAGTAACATGTATTAATCCAGTTTATAAGCAACCGTCATATCAAACTTCATCGAAATCCGTTCAGCCGTACTGGAGTTAAGAGGAAATAAATATACATACATACGTGATTTTATTATGGAAACTGGCGTGGTATTCCCACATTTTATTAATTTTACACGGGAATCACTCACGTAAGATTAGGCCGGTTACTCCGACAATAGTTTCAACCGCATTCGGCGGTCTTTATCAAGGTAAATGCGCACGCCGTGAGCACGCGGCTGCTCACGGCAACGTATTTGTGATGCCTCTGGTGTTACAAGTATCCATAGGTGATGGTGACTACTTACCATCGGGCGGCCCGTCTGCTTGTTTGCCACATAAAATATACATACATGATATTTCCCATTAGGGTAGACAGAGACCACATCTCTGTGCTTGCTACAACATTGACATAAATTCTTCACTTAAAAAGAAAAGTGTACTAAAAATTTATATTCCAATTCAAAATGTTGTATTTATAATGTACCCAAATGTAAATACAACTATTTAATTACTATTTATAGCCCGTTTGTCCTACTGTGTGAAGTCGTTTTTCACCCGGGACCTATTGAGTGGTGAATATTACTGAATCTTAAATCCAACATCTGTGATGCCCCCGGTGTTACAGGGGTAGTTCTCAAAAAATCGCCAACTTCAACGGCCCAAATATTTAAGTTGCAGTAATTTTGTTTTCTGTGTAGAATATGTAGACGGCTATATAACCATAGGCGAAGATGATCGCTTACCATCGCACGGTCTGCTAGCTTGTTTGCCACCTGTGGAATAAAAAGTGTACAATTTTACGCAACAAATTTTCTTCCTGTAAATTCTAGAGAATATTTTAACTACAACCTCAAGCCCAAAATGCTTAAACAAAATAATTAGTCTGTCTGCGAGCGCAAAGTTATTAATGTAAGCTATAAATAACGAGCTTTTGTCCAAGCTGTGTGTGTTTCACTTAAGTTGTTTTACAAGCTGAATTAAACAATATATTGTACGTTTACGTGTAGTAATAGTAATTTTTAAACTTTCGCGATTCGAACACATGTTTTCATATTTATCGGGGCTTATCGTGCACTATTAAATATAGGTAAAAATAGATACCATATAGTGCGCGATAAGCCCCGATAAATATGAAAACATACGTGTAGTAAGTTTTACAGTTAAAACTTAAAAACTGGACAAAAAAAATATTTACGTAAATTTCTAATATATGTAGTGTTAAAAACATGTCTGTGGTGTTTGTACCTAATTATTCTGAAACAACGTGTTCTTTCAAATTCAAATACATTTATTTCAGGCAACAAAATAACCCATACAATTTATTAAATACATAGAACAAATTACATAAAAATAAATGAGTAATATATCCATATAATAATAAAAATGACAGAGCAAAATTCTAAATTAAGTATAAGTAAATAATCAATATCAATCAAAATAATTATAACGTCAAAATTATAATAGGTACCTACAATATCACCTCAGATAGTATTTTTGCTTCGGCATCGGTACTGGAATGTGTCTGTTGTGACGGTCCAGAATGGGGTCCGTTACGTTTCACAACATTTAAACTGTAGTTTACAACTAAGTTATTCAATTAAAATTGATATATGTTTGATTGGCTGTGTCCATATTAATTTTATCAATGAAAAGCTAAAGGAATTCTATATTAATAAATTAATAACAGTTTTATACTGTTTTATAGAATCCTTGTGGACAGGCGGTAGAAAAATATCTCTCCTTACTATATTAAGAAGAACTAAGGCTGCCTTTTTGTTCCAATTCAATGAATAGAACTACTAAATTATTAGTTGAATTAAGTATAATAAAAGAATGGGAATACCTTTGTACAATCTCACTTAACGACTAAGTCACTATCCGTTTAGAAGTTGGTTAGTAGTGAATATTATCTGAAGTACGTGGAAGCAGTTCCGTTGGACCACGATTCTGCAATGGTTGCATTGGACTATGGGCATCGGACTGGATTTCATGAAGCTAAGAAGATGTAGGCTGAACGGGGTCGATGACCTGAAAATGTAACAAAATCACCTATTAAATAAGGGTAGCTACATAACACAACATAATGGGTCACAAGAAAGCTTAAATGGTTGTTTATATACTAGGCTTGGGTTATGTGAGCTTGCAGCTTACAGGTTGTGGAACGCTAGAAGTAAAACATTATCTTATGTTATTTACGGTTGTTGAGTTATGTTTGACAAATTTGATACTGTTTTAAATAACTATTGACCTTTGTTGTTTCGCTAAGAATTTGGAAGAGTGAAGAGACTTCACTTCTTTACTTTATACTGTTAGAAAACTAAATGGTTTATTATAAGAAATATTGTGTCGATTCTGCACAGTATTGGTGATCATTCACAGTTATGTATTATCTTCAGTCCAATGTTATTTTATAGCTCAAACTGATAGATAAAGGTAAGCAAGTTGCCTCTCCTTTACATATTAATATTAGTTAATAGCACCTGTGTGTTATTACTTGGTTTAAGTATTAGTAAATATAATTTTAGGACAAAAATTACCTTTGTGTTGAAAATTAGCTTAGGTTGTTTGAACACGGGTTCATGTCAGGCATCTTTGTAGTTGAGTTAAGATGCGAACTTCGGATCAGATATCATCAGATTAATGGGATGCTACAGAATCCTGAAATTGAGAAGAAATCACTGTTACAACATACCTGCATTACTGACCCAGATCTACATAAATTAGTAGGATATAAAGGATGTTTGTATGCGGATTGTGCAACTGCTGGAAACAGGGCAGAGAGGCTGGACAGCTCGCTTTCGCTCTCAGCATAGTTCGGGGATCATTGCTTTGAAATGTAATTTGTTTTTAAAATTTTAGTCACAATAACAAAATTGTGAAAAATGACTATTTAGTAACACACAGTGTCTCCTACGATTAAAGATTATATAGAATGAGGGAGGCAAGGCAGGATGCTATATTTTTGACGAGTTTTCAAAGAAATATGTGAAGCGGTTTTAGTTTGTTTACAAAATGATAACCTACAAAATTTTATACGATGGTTTCCTCTACTATAAAAATAAATAAATAAACTAGTTACATACCTTAATTGGTAATAGTTCCAAAGATTTACAACAATTTAACTTGATAATTATTTAGATTTGTTTATTCAGTTGCAAAATCTTGATGCACAGGCTACTTAGAATGACAGACAAAATGGCGAAGCAGTGGGCGCCACTGTGTCAAAAGTATTGAAACTTGCAATGTTTACAAAATCCGGCTCTCTGATTGGTCGAAATGTTTCAATACTTCTGAATCTTTTGATACTTCTGATAGTTTCAATAGTTCCGAGAGTTTTGTGACAAAGCCGCTTGTTGTAGCATTATGAACCTTAAAGACGAAGGGTATATAAGGGGGTAGCAGAGGCGCGTCGATTCTTTCTGCATTTAGTCGTGACCCTGTCGTGTTGTCCAATATATTTTAGAGTCTTTTGCGTTTCTTTGTGAATTTAAAGGTGAAGCTCTGCCCGACTTAACACACAAATTCAATTATGTCACAGAGTTTTATTAAATTCTTTTGCTTAGAAGTTTTTCAGTAATTTGAACTCAGTTCGAGGTGTGAACGGTATTCCGTGTTGCTACGTGGAAGTTGGCCTCGTACTTTTGAGAATTAGATTCTTTTTCTTATGGGTAAAGGTAGTTTGTTAAAATTTTTCTTACAAGTAAAAGTAGCTTTTTAAGGGTTTCTTACGCGTTGGGTAAACTCATTTAGTCATTTAAATGACTTGTATTTGAAATATTGGACAATTGCGATTCATTTCAACATGGTTTGAAATAATGGACTGCCTTCGCTGAACCTCACTGTGACCACTTACGAAGGCCGTTCATCTCCTCTCCGCGATAGTTAGGACTTGGGAACTTTGAGACGATCCCAAGGTCGATTTTAGCCGCTTAAATGAGGCATCGATTCAGTCTCCAGGTTGTGTGATTGACTGTAGTTTGGATGGGGGTACGGACCTCTGGAATCACCTTAACAGGTTGTGATACTATATCCTAGCGGGACTGGTTAGCCGTAGGCTAGTCTCCGTCCGCCTACATGCTTTCACATGATCTGTCTTTACGTTAGGAGGGTCAATAAGCTCTATCCCCAAGGGAGGTCCGTTCTGTTTTAAGAAGCCTCCCGGAACTTCGGTTCCTTTGAGCTTACCTGTAGGGTTGTAGGTAGTGACTATAGGTTCGTGGACTAGTCACCCATGTCAGGTCCTTACAGTTTAGTCAGAGTTCTGCACTCGGGCAATTAGCAACCCGTATAACTCTGTTGTTAGGGAAGGGGTGGTTTTTTTTTATTGTGTCTAGTTAATTCAGAACTCGTTTGTTCTTTGTTTGAGTTATGGTGTATCTCCAGAATAGTTGAGGGTACCAGGTGTAGGTTTTTTGAGGTTGATCTCGGGGATCTGATATCTTCAAAGTATGCGAGGGTACCAGATCGTCAAGACATAGGGAAACCTAGGTACTTGTAGGGATTTTTCTTTCAGCTTGTTCCTGTTTTAACTTATTGGAGATAATCCAGTAAAAGGTGTTGAACTAGATTATTAGATTTGCTAGTTGGGATTTTAAAGTTATATTCATAACTAAATAATTGGTCTTTTATAGCCATTTGTAACCTACAGTGTAGTCATCGAATACGAATCGAAATTTATATGTGACTAATACTGTTAGTTATTTTGTAGAATTAAATGAGATTCTGTCTAAAGAGACTTAGTGAAGGTTGCTTAGACATGCAATTCACTTCTAGTCTTTGATTAAGTGAGTAAAACCTAATTTCATAATTTTGTGAAGGTAGATGAAGAATTTCTATTTATCTTAAAACTGTAAGACAGTCAGAAAACCCAACTAGTATCTAATGGTTTAATGATTATTCAGGTTTTGGTAACTCCTGAAATTATTTGATTTATAAAAATCATAATTTTTCTTAGAAAATGAGGAATTTGTAAAGGAGATTGACATGTATTATTGTTTGCATATAATTGAATTATTGGAAATTCAGGGACGGCCAGGTCTAACATGATCTTAAGAGAAATATAATTCTCAGTTTTAACATCAAATAAATTGCTAAATGAACTTCTTCAAATTGAAAGTTAATATGACGGACTTTCTTCTACATCTCACATTATTTGGGTTCCATAGAAGGTACCTAAGCTAAGTATAGCTGAATAGTACACGGAGCGGTTGTCTCTAGGTTACCCCTTGGTTATGGAAAACTTAAAGGGCGCCTTTACATTGTTACTGATTTAGTAATACTGGCTTGTTCATTATAAACTCTCTTAAAGGAAGCCCTGATTGAGATGGCCAATTTGAAGAGCTAACGGGAAGGTTACTTACCTTTTACACTAAAGTCATGTTACACTTGAATGTCTAGATTGAGTATTCAGTAATTTAACCTGAAGACTGCATTCTATTTGCTAAATTTGTAATAAGCGCGGCAGTTTCTTTGCCAGTTCTTCTGCTAGCGTATAGGGTTTACGAACATGGTGGTAAATTTTGCATTAGCACAGAGCACCTTCTTAGGGTCTGTGCAAAGATTTGATAAAGTTTGCAGTCGCATAAGAATAAGATAACATTATTCTGACTGTTTTATGAGACGGGAGGACAAACCGTCGGGTAGTCGTTGTTCACCAAGCGGAGCGGTGGAGGGGCTCCGTTTTCCAAGTCTCAACTAAAAAACATTAATTTATTATACTGAACCCTAAATACAATCTATAAAATCACCTTTGCTGGTAGTTTTCCAAGTCTCACCTAAAAAACATTAATTCATTATACTGAACCCTAAATACAAACTATAAAATCATCTTTGTTGGTAGTTTTCCAAGTCTCAACTAAAAATCATTAATTTATTATACTGAAGCCTAAGTACAAACTATAAAATCACCTTTGTTGGTAGTTTTCCAAGTCTCAACTAAAAAACATTAATTTATTATACTTAAGTTTAAGTACAATCTATAAAATCAGCCTTGTTGGTAGTTTTCCAAGTCTCAACCAAAAAACATTAATTTATTAAACTGAAATCTAAATATTAACTATAAATTCACCTTGCAGTGCTTCTTCAATGATTTGCTTAATATCTACACTCAAATAACACAAGTAATCAACGCTCAGTCTCCTTTCAATATTTTCCTCTCAACTTCACCTAGGTAGATTTCTATAACATTTTTAGGTCTTAAATAAGTCGTCAGTAGTATAACACGTTAGGATAAGAAACCAAATACAGAGTACCTAGGTTGGAATTGTGATTCTCTAAATTATGGTTAGGTTAAACTTTAACTATGTAACAAGTAGGTTGTAAAATGAAGGTTTAGTATGTATGTTTGATAAGTAACCTAGGAAACGGTTATTAGAGAATTTCAAGTTGTGATCAAGCTTGTATTGATTCCTAAATAAAGGTAATACGAATACCTTATTGAATTTTACTAGATTAACACTCAGGCAGATATAGAAATAATTGAAGTTAAACTTTAGTAAGGCGGTTAATGATGTTAGGTTCAAGAGAAAATAATAGTAATAGGTTTCAGCTTTTAGGTTTAGTGTAAAACTAGTAATTGAACTATATTGGAAGGTAGAAGTAGGAATATTTGAGTTAGGACACACCCAAAGCTCTATCCAGGGTTGCAGCGGATCTACAACGTCGGGTTCTCTAACCACTTGATCACATGGCCATAATATAAGTTACATTTATAATATAGTACAGGTTGAGTTAGGAATTAGATAAGGTACTGTTATAGCTAAGGAAGTCTTAAATACTAGAACTTATAAGGTACAGGTTTTATATGCAAGGAGGTATTTCAATTATTAATCATCATAGAGAATTCTAGAAGTTACCTTTTAATATTTTTCATAGGGTTAAATTTAATATCTAATATTTAGGTTTAGCTATTAACGTTTCCTTCTTTACCTAGGCTTTCTTACTAACCTTAGTTTACTATAATTCTTATCATAAAATAATATCTTCATAAACTATTAAAATTCATAAACCTTTAGGGCTAGGTTAATATAGTAAGCTAGGTTAGTATTTGGCTTAAATTAATTAATTAGTGATTAGGATCATAATATCTTCATCAACCTTTAACTACGAGCTAGGATATTAGAGTTATTTAGAGTTAAGTTAGTAAGTTAGTTAAGTTAGGATAGGAGGGCGAACGTTACAATATGGTTATGCCGTGCACCAGGATTAGCTCCAGGGTTTGAGGTTGATTAGAATGTAGATGGTTCTTTTGAGTGAGTCGTTGGAGCGTTGCAGTCATTGGATGGCTAGGAGATACGATGAAATATAGATAATAAGGTTCGAGAAAGTTCTAACAAAGTCAGGTAATTAAAGGTAAAGGTAGTTATCAGGCTAAATTAGGAGTATTTTACCCAACTATTCAGAAGGAAAGGTTATTGTTTAATGCACAGGTATATATAGCATATGATCTAATAACATTCAGTTGTCTAGGTAGATTCGAACTATCTGTTAGAGGAATTATGGGAAATTGTATCAAGTTACAAGCCTATACCTGCCTAGTGTCTTGACAAATGAAAACGGAACTAAGGAGGTGTTTATTTCTTTAAGCACAAATTAAGATTAGACTAGTAGCGGGTTTTTGTGAAGATTTTCAAAGCAGCAGAGAAGCAGGTAGGAGACATTTTGAGCAGATTCCAGGCATTTTGTAGAAAAATATATCTGAAATCAACAAATTGTGTTATGTGATGACTTCCTTTGAACCATATAGGAGATTATGAGTATAAAACTAGGGCTAGCTAAGTCATATTAATAGGTACCTAAACATTAAGTGCTAGAAATATACATACCAGGTTGCTTGAGTTCTTTATCATTATCCCAACGTTAGAATAGGAAATCTTTCTTAATTTGGGTAGAGTTTTCAAGGTTACATGTAAGTTTGGATTGGTCAAATCAGGTTGACACAACGATTCAAGTATGCCTGAAAAGGGAGAAATTGGAAAATTATAACTCTGCAATAACTAAATTCTGATACATTATATTAAATCATACTTTGAAGAAAATTATTTTTGTTATTTTTGAGGTTAATGAAGTAAGTATACTAATTTTCTCTTAATACAAATAAAATCAATTAGAAATGTAGAATATAACTTGAGTTTTTGTTTTTACAAGATTCTATAACTTTAAAACAGCAAAAGAATTTCAAGGGTAGTTTGAGCTCAAAGGTCAAGGTTTAAGTCAAAGGTTCAAGGTTATTTGAAATTAAATATTTGTAATATTCATAAAAGCGTCCAGTAAACTGTTTACAGTAGGATATTAGAATCAGGAATAAGGTGGTATTTTACTTTGAGTGAGTAAAATTCAGTGAAAGATTGAATTTAGCTTACAATAAAGTCAACAAAGTGTTTATACACTTACGGTTAGTAGAAAGGTTAAATGGAATTTCGGCTTTGTATGGGGTGTGTGCCTGCACTGTGGGTTGAATTTAGTTGTGGTAGCATTTGCAAAATGTTTTATTGCGTTTTACAGGGTTAAAAACTTTCTTTGCAATGTAATTTAAAGAAATGAACTCGGAAAATAACAAACTCATAACAGTATGACTACTAGAGCCACAGGTGGGAATCTTTGGAACTAAAAATAATGGTTGCCATGACATAGGAGATATTAATTTTACCATCCAATTGACAAATACGCTATTCTTACTTGAAAATGAATAGATTCGGGGAACTTGGTTTGTAGTATTTTAGACTGACTATTTATTTATTTACAAATTATTACATTAAATTATTTTACAATGGTTATCTGCATAAATTCTTCGGGAAGTCACGAAAAGGGGTTTGGTCGTAAAGGCTTTAGCTTGCCCAGAGTAGAGTGAAAGTGGGACAGTGAAAAAAAATTGTGTTTACTTGTCAAATTTAGGAATAGACTAGACCACAGATAAAATAAAGTCTTCAAAGATATTGAAGTAAACACGTAACACGTTGTGTTTAGACCCACGTTAAACACACTTAACACGCGGTAAGGAAGAGAAAATATTTTTAAATAATTCTATGTCCGTATAATCTTACTATAGTAATATTTACATTTCGGCAGGGAGTCAATTTAGGTTAAATATTATTACTCTTAGTTGTGTGTTAGAAGCAAATAAAAATAAAACTTAGGTTAATTATAATTGTAAATCGATTAATTATTTGTAGTTCAGAGACTCATTCTAAATTAAGGCAGGAAAGTACAGATTCAAGGAAATCTTTTCTTTGAATCTGTACAATTTGTTGTCGTGGAACGGAAACGGAGAGGTTTAACGGGTGTCATAGTTTATTGTAGGTAACTTTGTAACTATATTCTGTTGAAAACTTGTTAGTTCGTTTAATCATTAATTACATACAAAAATTTTAAAATTAGACTACACTATAGACGTATTAATTGTTATTGTTAGATTATCGTAATCAATTGGACTTCAAACTTTATAGTAGCTGTATTTTATTTTTAAGGTAAAGAGTTTTATTTCTGGGTAAAAGCGGTGAAAAGGTAATATAAAACTATCATATATCTGGTTGAAGAAATTGGGTATCCAAGGTCACGAAAGAGGAAATAATAAATTGAATGACGTATTCATTTCGTGATATGATTTTGAACAAAAAAGTTTTGTTCGAAAACGTAGTAGGTTTTTGAACAAAACGTTTTGTTGTAGATTTGTTATCTGTTATTGTTTCAAGTTTTGTTATTATAGGATAAAATTACTTTGCCTTTATAAAATTTGTTAATAGAAAAAAAAAACGGGGAAGATAAAACCATTTTCTGACTTAACGGATTTGATGAACTGTAGGGTCGATAGATATTGAGTCTTACCTTTGTGGCGAAGGCTCTTGCCGAATGTAAAAAAAAAAACGAATTATGATTAGTATTGACACATCGTAGGTTTGTTACATCATGTCACTTGTCAACGGTTATCAACGTCAAGAGAATAAAAATATTATGATATCGGAGCTGACAACCGAGTGTATAAGCATTACTAGATACGTAGACTAGACGTAATTCGGCGTCTCCCGGAAGCAACGACTGGCCTAATGCGTTCTATGTTCGGAGATGGAGAATGGGTCGTGGGTTCGAATCCCGTCAACGACATATGTTCTTTTTGTGCGTTTAATTTATGTTTTAGTTTGAAAGCAGAAATAGGTTAAGAAAGAAATATTGAGCTTGTAGTAAGATTAGTATGGATGATATTTAAATTTTATAAATACCCAAAAATGTTCTTAAACTAAAGGTTATTATAGTAAAACACTTTATATTCTAGAGTAGTGAATGTATTCTAGTTATTACGACATAGAGAAATCTTAGGCGGTAATTAGTGAGAAAAAAAGAGGAGAACACGGTTTTCATACAGGATGAATTAACATTAGGTAATTAAAAGGGCTTGTTATACCGTGTGAACTAAGTATGTGAAACATAGTTGAACAGGATTACATTTAAATAAGGTAAAAAGGGTGATATTTTCCGGCGAGTCAAATTGAATTTATTTAATGAAAAATAAAAAAAGGGGGTATATGGTTGGTAAGATTAGAAAAAAATATACTCTTATAATTTCATAGCATATAGGGCGATGTATGTTTGTTCTCCGAGTATTCTAGGACGGCTGAACCAAATCCGGTGGAATTCATTTTAGAAAGTATCTGGTGATGTTGAGGGCGGTTAGAAATTAAAATTAGTACATATGAGGTTATTTATTAAGGTTGCAGTAAGGGAATAGCTCATTGTCATAAGTGCAACTAGCTATTGCAAAACGTAGTTTTATTGAATTTGTTTGTTGAGGTATTTGTTTGTATTTATGTTAAATTCAGGCTTAATAGAGTTGACCTTGTAAGATTTTATAGGAAATTGCAAAATGAATTGTCAAACAGTACAGTACAGGTGGGTAATGCGTTTTAGAAGTTATTTTGTATACTTGAAAGGGGTAATTATGTGATCAAAGATTATAATGAAGTGGTGTTTATGTATAATATTGTAAGATTTTAGCTATTTCGGATTGGCTAAACCAAATTCGATGGGATTTTCGCTAATCTATATTTGGTGATTTAGGGAAATAAATTAGATTATAAATTAATTTAAATCACTTCTATGTTTACATCATCATCATCATCGAATAAAATTAATTATTTTTGTGTGATTTATGCCAGTGAATCTATAGGGTGAATCAAGTATTTGCAAAAGATTTTAAATTTTTATAGATTGGGGTTTGGTTAAAATTTAATCATAGATCATCTTATAGTTAATAACAACCTTAATAACATCAACCTTATAGTTAATAACATTTATTTATAAAAATCAATCGATATTCATTAGACTCGTTAAAGCTCGAGAACGGCTGGGCCGATTTAGCTGATTTTAGTTTTGAAATGTTTGTCATCAATGGTTTAAACGGTGAGTGAGCGGCTGAACTAATTTTGATGAAGTTTGAGTTTCAGGAGCGGGTCTTGGTGGCGAGGCCTATGACCGGGCTTACACTTGTGCAAAATCGGAGCGCGTCACTAGATATATAAAAAAAAAAAAACACTTTATACAGTTTTAAATCAGATTTCAGGATGCTTGAAAGTTGTCGTAACTTTGGATCTTTTCTTAGATTTATGAAAAATATTAACTTTGTATAGGTATAAATATTATAAGGTTGCCATTTGAATTGTGATTTAGGTCTTGTTTTAACAGTATGTTTTCCTTTTCCTTTTGTATATTGTTTAACCTAAGATTTTATGTTAAATCGTTTAAATATTAGACTTCTAGGTAAGTATACTAATAATATTTGTAAATGGTGTCTAACCTATCATTTTGGGAATGGGTTAACTGATGTTTGGCTCTTGGGCTTTATTTAGTGTTAAATTTTCTACGATTAAGATTAGAATATCCCGTCCATTCATAATGTTAATATCTAATATAAATATTAGAACTTTTAACATGTAATTGAAAGAAAAAATGAGAAAAGAAAAATGGAAAAAATTATATATATATAAAAAAAAAAAAAATATAGGTACATGACTGAAAAAAAAATACAAAGGGAAAGAAAAAAAATAATTATAATACAGCGAAAAAAAAAAAGAAAGAAAAAAAAAATATGTTGAACACAAAAAAAAAAAATACAAAAAAAAATATATATGAAAGATATAAAAAAAAAAATACTAAAAAAAAAAAAAATGGAAATTATTTGAGTAAATTCATCTTTGACTTTTTGCGAAAGTCTGATTGTAATTCTCTAGAATGTGTTGAATTGTACTTTGAATATTAGTAATTTTGTCCAAGAAAAACATAACCTCTTTGTAAGAGTTATTTACGAACTAAAATCACTTTATGTTAATCTATTCATTGTTGGATTACTATTGAGGCGGCATTGGTTTTTATGTTCAAATTGTTGTGACTTTGATAATAAATTGAGATCGCTTCAGCCAAAATTAAGAGGGTTTATAGTTAACAAGAGAAAAGTAAATTAAAGACACTTTTGGATTTTGGGGTTATGTCAGATATAAAGCTTTATCATTCTTACAATGTAAATAGAGATTGAGTCTAATTGTTTCGTTCCTCATCTAGAAGATAGTGTAGATATCCTAAGTTCTGTGTAAGACCGCGACAGGGGTAATGGAAAGAGAATGACAGTTTTAGCTTTTAATGAAAGAAAGGAGGTCTTGAATGTAGAAAAAGAGAGAAATGAAAGGAACAGAGTGTGTGAAGGCTTTATAGGGTACAAGAGGGACTTAGGATATTGACATTGTCGAGATGGGAGCGAGCTGTCAAAGTTTGAGTTTCAACAAACACAACTACAAATTAGATCTTTCCGAAGGAGAAAAATTGGAGTTAGGGTTAGTCTACCATATCATCAACAGGCGTTGATTTCGGAAGGATCTAAATACTCTACAATGTACGAACATTTCGAACTAATACACTACACAAGCACCAAGGTAAATAAATTGTATTTTAATCATTGGATTTTAGGTGGAATATAGCGGATATACAGAATTTTTCCTTTTTTAACATTGGATCGGCCTTGAATTTGAAAGGGATACGTGACTTTTGCTTTTCAGTGGATAAGAGAATATTCACAAAGAAGAGTAGGGTTGCGTAGATTTATTAGAAATGAGTTTGACTCACAACCAAACTTTCTTTGCAGATGATAGGAGGTACTGGGAAAGGGGGGAATTTTCTTTATAGATAATATATTATCAAGCCTAAAAGTCTGAGGTTAATTCATGATTATTTTGCCTTGGTTTAAATACACTTACATATTGTGTTAGGGCTACACACACATTCGATTACACATAATTATTATTGTTGAAAAGCAGATTTTGATAGTATTAATTTTGCACTTGCAGTTTAAAGAAGTTGGGTTAGAGAATGTTGTGAATTAAAGTAGGTTTTGGAAAATTTACTCCGATTAAGAAATTAGCATCTTTGCAAATTTTAAGGCAGGCTGTGACGGTCCAGAATGGGGTCCGTTACGTTTCACAACATTTAAACTGTAGTTTACAACTAAGTTATTCAATTAAAATTGATATATGTTTGATTGGCTGTGTCCATATTAATTTTATCAATGAAAAGCTAAAGGAATTCTATATTAATAAATTAATAACAGTTTTATACTGTTTTATAGAATCCTTGTGGACAGGCGGTAGAAAAATATCTCTCCTTACTATATTAAGAAGAACTAAGGCTGCCTTTTTGTTCCAATTCAATGAATAGAACTACTAAATTATTAGTTGAATTAAGTATAATAAAAGAATGGGAATACCTTTGTACGATCTCACTTAACGACTAAGTCACTATCCGTTTAGAAGTTGGTTAGTAGTGAATATTATCTGAAGTACGTGGAAGCAGTTCCGTTGGACCACGATTCTGCAATGGTTGCATTGGACTATGGGCATCGGACTGGATTTCATGAAGCTAAGAAGATGTAGGCTGAACGGGGTCGATGACCTGAAAATGTAACAAAATCACCTATTAAATAAGGGTAGCTACATAACACAACATAATGGGTCACAAGAAAGCTTAAATGGTTGTTTATATACTAGGCTTGGGTTATGTGAGCTTGCAGCTTACAGGTTGTGGAACGCTAGAAGTAAAACATTATCTTATGTTATTTACGGTTGTTGAGTTATGTTTGACAAATTTGATACTGTTTTAAATAACTATTGACCTTTGTTGTTTCGCTAAGAATTTGGAAGAGTGAAGAGACTTCACTTCTTTACTTTATACTGTTAGAAAACTAAATGGTTTATTATAAGAAATATTGTGTCGATTCTGCACAGTATTGGTGATCATTCACAGTTATGTATTATCTTCAGTCCAATGTTATTTTATAGCTCAAACTGATAGATAAAGGTAAGCAAGTTGCCTCTCCTTTACATATTAATATTAGTTAATAGCACCTGTGTGTTATTACTTGGTTTAAGTATTAGTAAATATAATTTTAGGACAAAAATTACCTTTGTGTTGAAAATTAGCTTAGGTTGTTTGAACACGGGTTCATGTCAGGCATCTTTGTAGTTGAGTTAAGATGCGAACTTCGGATCAGCTATCCGCTCGGGTTTCAAGGCATCCGCGCGACAGTGGCGCCAGCCTCAGATCGCTTTGGCGCGAAATGCTGCGCGGCGGCCACGCACGCAAAAAACCGTTGACAATGAGTGGGCTTAGGAATGTGACACCACTTGTGTTGTTTCTGAGAATCGACTTGAATAAACGAATAGAATGAAATAAGATTTTGTTTAGATCTGGCCTCCGCAGCTGTAAACAAACGGCTCAGTAACGTAAACATAGTCCGTAAGATAGCTACGAGGTAGTAAGGGATTTTTAGTTTAAAAAGTAGAGCAATGACCTATTTATTTTATTATTTTAATAAAATTTACATGATACTACGATGCCGAGGAAAAAATAAAAACACATTAACTTGTGAAAAAATATTTATTTACAACCATTTGAAAATTACAGGAAATTTCTGGTAGGGCAGTATTTTTACGCCGGACCTTTTTAATTTTTTTTGTTAGTTATTCCTACACATATGTCATAAATATATGTATTGCCGGAATGCTTATTTCAAACTTAAGCCTAGGTAATAATTATGTCAACAAGGTACGCATTATCACAGAAAAATATACAAAACATTTCATAGTAGTACAATTCTCTTCGGACGCATGCATTGGAAAAATTACCGAATTTTGTTACTAAAAACTGGCTTATTTCAAAGAAATAAACTCTAATCAGTCTAGCTATTGACCTAATCCAACGAAATAATATAAAACACTCACCTTTTTCCATTTTATTTAAACAATCGCAATTAAAATACCACAGCACGCGCGACGAACACTCCGTTACGAACACGGGCACGAATGATGTCATTTAACTTTTTTTTTTCTCGTCGTCGGGCTTGAAAACAATGGAGGCATCTGGTCAGACTTGACATTTAGTTCAGCTAGATGACACTGACATAGCCTTTTTCAACGAGTAAATGAAGGAAAAAACGATATTTGACAACTCCGATGTGACGGGTCACGCGATTTCACGCGGACACTAAAGTGTCCGCTCGGGATCATCGCCATTTTGCGCGCGGACACTAAAGTGTCCTTTTGGGCTTAAGCGGATATCATCAGATTAATGGGATGCTACAGAATCCTGAAATTGAGAAGAAATCACTGTTACAACATACCTGCATTACTGACCCAGATCTACATAAATTAGTTGGATATAAAGGATGTTTGTATGCGGATTGTGCAACTGCTGGAAACAGGGCAGAGAGGCTGGACAGCTCGCTTTCGCTCTCAGCATAGTTCGGGGATCATTGCTTTGAAATGTAATTTGTTTTTAAAATTTTAGTCACAATAACAAAATTGTGAAAAATGACTATTTAGTAACACACAGTGTCTCCTACGATTAAAGATTATATAGAATGAGGGAGGCAAGGCAGGATGCTATATTTTTGACGAGTTTTCAAAGAAATATGTGAAGCGGTTTTAGTTTGTTTACAAAATGATAACCTACAAAATTTTATACGATGGTTTCCTCTACTATAAAAATAAATAAATAAACTAGTTACATACCTTAATTGGTAATAGTTCCAAAGATTTACAACAATTTAACTTGATAATTATTTAGATTTGTTTATTCAGTTGCAAAATCTTGATGCACAGGCTACTTAGAATGACAGACAAAATGGCGAAGCAGTGGGCGCCACTGTGTCAAAAGTATTGAAACTTGCAATGTTTACAAAATCCGGCTCTCTGATTGGTCGAAATGTTTCAATACTTCTGAATCTTTTGATACTTCTGATAGTTTCAATAGTTCCGAGAGTTTTGTGACAAAGCCGCTTGTTGTAGCATTATGAACCTTAAAGACGAAGGGTATATAAGGGGGTAGCAGAGGCGCGTCGATTCTTTCTGCATTTAGTCGTGACCCTGTCGTGTTGTCCAATATATTTTAGAGTCTTTTGCGTTTCTTTGTGAATTTAAAGGTGAAGCTCTGCCCGACTTAACACACAAATTCAATTATGTCACAGAGTTTTATTAAATTCTTTTGCTTAGAAGTTTTTCAGTAATTTGAACTCAGTTCGAGGTGTGAACGGTATTCCGTGTTGCTACGTGGAAGTTGGCCTCGTACTTTTGAGAATTAGATTCTTTTTCTTATGGGTAAAGGTAGTTTGTTAAAATTTTTCTTACAAGTAAAAGTAGCTTTTTAAGGGTTTCTTACGCGTTGGGTAAACTCATTTAGTCATTTAAATGACTTGTATTTGAAATATTGGACAATTGCGATTCATTTCAACATGGTTTGAAATAATGGACTGCCTTCGCTGAACCTCACTGTGACCACTTACGAAGGCCGTTCATCTCCTCTCCGCGATAGTTAGGACTTGGGAACTTTGAGACGATCCCAAGGTCGATTTTAGCCGCTTAAATGAGGCATCGATTCAGTCTCCAGGTTGTGTGATTGACTGTAGTTTGGATGGGGGTACGGACCTCTGGAATCACCTTAACAGGTTGTGATACTATATCCTAGCGGGACTGGTTAGCCGTAGGCTAGTCTCCGTCCGCCTACATGCTTTCACATGATCTGTCTTTACGTTAGGAGGGTCAATAAGCTCTATCCCCAAGGGAGGTCCGTTCTGTTTTAAGAAGCCTCCCGGAACTTCGGTTCCTTTGAGCTTACCTGTAGGGTTGTAGGTAGTGACTATAGGTTCGTGGACTAGTCACCCATGTCAGGTCCTTACAGTTTAGTCAGAGTTCTGCACTCGGGCAATTAGCAACCCGTATAACTCTGTTGTTAGGGAAGGGGTGGGTTTTTTTTATTGTGTCTAGTTAATTCAGAACTCGTTTGTTCTTTGTTTGAGTTATGGTGTATCTCCAGAATAGTTGAGGGTACCAGGTGTAGGTTTTTTGAGGTTGATCTCGGGGATCTGATATCTTCAAAGTATGCGAGGGTACCAGATCGTCAAGACATAGGGAAACCTAGGTACTTGTAGGGATTTTTCTTTCAGCTTGTTCCTGTTTTAACTTATTGGAGATAATCCAGTAAAAGGTGTTGAACTAGATTATTAGATTTGCTAGTTGGGATTTTAAAGTTATATTCATAACTAAATAATTGGTCTTTTATAGCCATTTGTAACCTACAGTGTAGTCATCGAATACGAATCGAAATTTATATGTGACTAATACTGTTAGTTATTTTGTAGAATTAAATGAGATTCTGTCTAAAGAGACTTAGTGAAGGTTGCTTAGACATGCAATTCACTTCTAGTCTTTGATTAAGTGAGTAAAACCTAATTTCATAATTTTGTGAAGGTAGATGAAGAATTTCTATTTATCTTAAAACTGTAAGACAGTCAGAAAACCCAACTAGTATCTAATGGTTTAATGATTATTCAGGTTTTGGTAACTCCTGAAATTATTTGATTTATAAAAATCATAATTTTTCTTAGAAAATGAGGAATTTGTAAAGGAGATTGACATGTATTATTGTTTGCATATAATTGAATTATTGGAAATTCAGGGACGGCCAGGTCTAACATGATCTTAAGAGAAATATAATTCTCAGTTTTAACATCAAATAAATTGCTAAATGAACTTCTTCAAATTGAAAGTTAATATGACGGACTTTCTTCTACATCTCACATTATTTGGGTTCCATAGAAGGTACCTAAGCTAAGTATAGCTGAATAGTACACGGAGCGGTTGTCTCTAGGTTACCCCTTGGTTATGGAAAACTTAAAGGGCGCCTTTACATTGTTACTGATTTAGTAATACTGGCTTGTTCATTATAAACTCTCTTAAAGGAAGCCCTGATTGAGATGGCCAATTTGAAGAGCTAACGGGAAGGTTACTTACCTTTTACACTAAAGTCATGTTACACTTGAATGTCTAGATTGAGTATTCAGTAATTTAACCTGAAGACTGCATTCTATTTGCTAAATTTGTAATAAGCGCGGCAGTTTCTTTGCCAGTTCTTCTGCTAGCGTATAGGGTTTACGAACATGGTGGTAAATTTTGCATTAGCACAGAGCACCTTCTTAGGGTCTGTGCAAAGATTTGATAAAGTTTGCAGTCGCATAAGAATAAGATAACATTATTCTGACTGTTTTATGAGACGGGAGGACAAACCGTCGGGTAGTCGTTGTTCACCAAGCGGAGCGGTGGAGGGGCTCCGTTTTCCAAGTCTCAACTAAAAAACATTAATTTATTATACTGAACCCTAAATACAATCTATAAAATCACCTTTGCTGGTAGTTTTCCAAGTCTCACCTAAAAAACATTAATTCATTATACTGAACCCTAAATACAAACTATAAAATCATCTTTGTTGGTAGTTTTCCAAGTCTCAACTAAAAATCATTAATTTATTATACTGAAGCCTAAGTACAAACTATAAAATCATCTTTGTTGGTAGTTTTCCAAGTCTCAACTAAAAATCATTAATTTATTATACTGAAGCCTAAGTACAAACTATAAAATCACCTTTGTTGGTAGTTTTCCAAGTCTCAACTAAAAAACATTAATTTATTATACTTAAGTTTAAGTACAATCTATAAAATCAGCCTTGTTGGTAGTTTTCCAAGTCTCAACCAAAAAACATTAATTTATTAAACTGAAATCTAAATATTAACTATAAATTCACCTTGCAGTGCTTCTTCAATGATTTGCTTAATATCTACACTCAAATAACACAAGTAATCAACGCTCAGTCTCCTTTCAATATTTTCCTCTCAACTTCACCTAGGTAGATTTCTATAACATTTTTAGGTCTTAAATAAGTCGTCAGTAGTATAACACGTTAGGATAAGAAACCAAATACAGAGTACCTAGGTTGGAATTATGATTCTCTAAATTATGGTTAGGTTAAACTTTAACTATGTAACAAGTAGGTTGTAAAATGAAGGTTTAGTATGTATGTTTGATAAGTAACCTAGGAAACGGTTATTAGAGAATTTCAAGTTGTGATCAAGCTTGTATTGATTCCTAAATAAAGGTAATACGAATACCTTATTGAATTTTACTAGATTAACACTCAGGCAGATATAGAAATAATTGAAGTTAAACTTTAGTAAGGCGGTTAATGATGTTAGGTTCAAGAGAAAATAATAGTAATAGGTTTCAGCTTTTAGGTTTAGTGTAAAACTAGTAATTGAACTATATTGGAAGGTAGAAGTAGGAATATTTGAGTTAGGACACACCCAAACCTCTATCCAGGGTTGCAGCGGATCTACAACGTCGGGTTCTCTAACCACTTGATCACATGGCCATAATATAAGTTACATTTATAATATAGTACAGGTTGAGTTAGGAATTAGATAAGGTACTGTTATAGCTAAGGAAGTCTTAAATACTAGAACTTATAAGGTACAGGTTTTATATGCAAGGAGGTATTTCAATTATTAATCATCATAGAGAATTCTAGAAGTTACCTTTTAATATTTTTCATAGGGTTAAATTTAATATCTAATATTTAGGTTTAGCTATTAACGTTTCCTTCTTTACCTAGGCTTTCTTACTAACCTTAGTTTACTATAATTCTTATCATAAAATAATATCTTCATAAACTATTAAAATTCATAAACCTTTAGGGCTAGGTTAATATAGTAAGCTAGGTTAGTATTTGGCTTAAATTAATTAATTAGTGATTAGGATCATAATATCTTCATCAACCTTTAACTACGAGCTAGGATATTAGAGTTATTTAGAGTTAAGTTAGTAAGTTAGTTAAGTTAGGGAGGGCGATCGTCACACTGTTTTAGCAATGCCGAAAGAAAGTACAATCGAGCCTGGCCGCAATCATCGTCAGGACGACGTTGGAGCTGGCCCGCACTCTGCACACCAAAGGACATAACGTCGCTTGCGCATGGTCGCGTAAAGAACTGGAACAGCCCCAAAACTACCCTGAACGTGTTGTTTTATTGAACGCGGAGGGCACTTTAGCTTTTTAGCTGACTTCCAAAAAGGAGGAGGTTTTCAATTCAACTGTTTTTTTAATGTTTGTTACCTCAGAACTTTTGACTGGGTGAACCGATTTTGATGTTTTTTTTTTTTTAAAGCAGTTGCATCCCGTGTCCCATTCTATCCCATTTGGTCCAGTTCTGACATTTTAATGAAGTCGGTTTATAATATTGATAATTATCTATGCTCTACACGGGCAGTTGGGCTAATTACACGGGTAATTAGCCCAACTGCCCGTGTAGAGCGATGTACAGTATACTTTGAGACAAGGTGGACCACGTATTTGGGGTGTCTTTGGTGATTCAGATATTCAGGTATCCCCATGACTTTCTTTACCTCTTCTGTATGTCCTCTCTATACTAAAGTTGCCTGGAAGGGATCGCTTATAGCGATAAGGCCGCTAATTGTTTCACAAATTTTATGTTGTTTTTGTTTTACGCATGTCATTTCTGGTGTGAGCAAAAATAGTTATTTATTTATCCTGTATGGCCAATGCAACGGTGGTTATTTGAATTATGCCTGATTTTACAACAATAATGAGAGTTAAATCAACATAGTTTTTAATATCTACCTTATCAAACTCACGTACTAATTACAAACAATTTTTTTATTGTTTAAATACCTCGTGTCGTCTTTTCTTGTACATATTTAATTTTGTGTTATCGGTTTTATTACCAAAAACGCAAATAAGTCTACAAAGACAAAAATTAAGCTCAACGCAGCTGCACTAGTTACATTTTTGAACGGCATCGAGCCTCTTTGAAATGTATAAAATTGCCAACAGTGCGTTCCGAGGAAACTTTTACCAAAGAGCTCGTGCAAGTAAAGGAAACTAAACAGGGAGACGTAAACTTTCCCCGTAATCTTTGACGGAAACTTTGGTTTCCGACTTTTAGTTTTTGTTATGATGCTGTCGTGTAATATAACCCTTGAGTGTTTTACGTGTTCTTGCTTTTTAAATAATTATTTTTAAAGATATGATATGGTTTTTTTTTCTATTGGCACGTGGCTTTATTAACTAACAAACAATAAAGTTCTCAATTCGGTCCGTATTTTTTTATATGTTTGTGCAATATTTAATAATGAGCACACTACAGCGATGCTATGATATAGAAAGAGATAGACATAATTTATTTATGAAAAAAAAAACAAAATATAAATTACTGGACAATATGAGGACAAGTGACGTTGTGACACCGATAACGGATGTAAAAACACAATATACAAGACTAGACAATAATTATAAGGCCAGACAATTGACGTTATGACACTGATAATGGATGTAAAAACACAATATACAAGACTAGACAAGGGACGTGGAGACACCGATTACGGATGTGTTTTGGTTATTAAGATATTTAATTGTGTGTTAATCTTAATAAAATAATATCGGCCTCAAAGATTGGCCTTAGAGATAAACAGATAAACAGATAAACAATTTTATTGATAATAGTGTGCATAATTATAAGTCAGTATAATGAATTTCTTGTAAAACAATAATAAAAATAATTCCAATTAATTAATTCATAAATCATTACTTAATTATAACATTGCGTCCGTAGTTATTTAAATAACATTTCCTTTCACTTTTAAAAAAGTCGTCGATGGAGTAAAAAGTTCTTTCAACGAGCCAGTTCTTTAATTTAATTTTAAATATATTGTCACTGGCGGTACTCGTGACATCCTTTGGCAAACAGTTATATATTTCGGCACCTATCACGTGAGTCAATTTCCCCGAGCGTACGAGCCGCCTGTGTACTGTCGCGAGACTGTTCACGTTACGGAGGTTACACTGAAACGAGTGGCTGGCTCCTCGCCTCTCGAACGAGTCTAGGTTCTGCCTCACATAGAGAGCTGCCTGCATTATCACGATCGAGGGTAGTGTCGGTATACCGAGCGCCTTAAAGAAAGGCTTCGCTGATGTTCGGCGCGACACCTGCACAATCGCCCTTATTGCCCGTTTCTGCATCCTGAAGGCACGCAGTCTGTCGGCTGCTTGCCCCCACAGTTCGGATTATGCACTGTTGCTTACACCAAGTTTGCCCCGAGCTGTGACCTCGCTACCCTAATATCTATGTACCTCTAAACCGATTTTGCTTTATATTTTTAGTAGATTTTTTGCCTTTTGCGAGATTCTAAAAAAGTTTTATGATCATAATGCTATGGAATTCATTATTTGCCTACGAAATTTCACCTTTTCCGCGTAACCCAGTATAATAGCTGTAGTGGTAGGACTCTTTTGAAGGGGTCTGCCTGGGGAAGTACCACACCTTTGCCAGTTATTGAACCGCCAAGCAGTAGTGTGCAAACACTACTGCTTCCAAGGGCAATGTTTCCAATGAAATTACAGGGCTCACAGAGATTTGACATCTTATATCTCGGGGTGACGAGCGCAGTGCATTGCCATCCAGGGTTGTGAACTGTTGAAGTTCAAAACTCTGAATGGCGTTGAGCTGTTATGGGCAAGCGTGAAGAGCCATCAGGCAAGTGAATTAGCAAGTCTCGTCACTCAGTATCATAAAAAAAAAAAGTGTACGGTGTCTTTTACCTCATCTGTTTGTCCTCTCCATACTAAGGTTGCCTGGAAGAGATCGCTTATAACGATAAGGGCGCCAATTGTTTCACTATTTCTAAGTTGTTTTTGTACCTATGTAATTTTTGCTGTGAACAATAAAGAGTTATCTATCTATTTACGTGTACCTACCACACTGTGTACTTTATTAGCTACGTCAGGAATCTTCTGCATTAATCTGATAAGTTTCAACATACAAACTAAACCATCCACTATCGTTGTTTCGTATCCGACAGCTAATTCCTCTACAGACCAGTCAGTTCCAGTAAAACTATTACCGGGCACATTGTCGCGGCAAGTTACCAGTTTGATTAAACTCAAACCGCAGCTCTGACTTCGTCAGCTTGCCACTGACGGTTCGGACTAGCCAATATACAGTGAAATGTTCTAAAAGAGATGTACCGAATGAATGAGAACTTTTAATAACAGTAGTAAAAAAAATGCTAGTTATTTTTAGGATTCCGTTGTCCTATAAGGAACCCTTGTTATTCCTAAAATAGTCAATTCTTTGATTTCTTTGATGATGACAATAATGCATTTGAGGAGTAACGGCAAAATTTGTATTTTAGGGTAATTTCATTGATGATTTCACAATTTTTTTTCTCTTTTTTCAGTCACTCATACTTTGCATGTTTCGATTTTACTACATAAGACCTGCAAGAACTTAGGTATGAAAAAATAAAAAAAGTTAACTTTAAAGTAACCATTATTGACTAACATCTATTTTTTTTATCAAATCAAATCATTTATTTGTTAGAATATGTTAGGCATATGTGGCGATATCGCCCACTACTCACGTGCACACTGCATGCGAGAGCGAGACGGAGAGCGCCCCGATCGCGATTATAGAAATCCCGCGCCGGGCTTCTCTACGAGAGTCAGCCTTTTGCCACCGCCCGTGACGCATGCGCTAACGCTGCTCCCATCAACCTCTCGCGCGCACAGCACTCTCCTTCATATTGTGAAGTATTCAAATACTTAAGTGAATAAACGTGTTCTACCGAGACGGGACTTTTATTGGAGCTCCGACACCCCGTAGAAGCCTTATCCCGTCTGCACAACACATACATTCTTCATTGGTGACCTTCCGACTTTCACGCGTAAACGTGAAACGTGAATACAAGACAATTCGTTTCACAAACAGTGCACGGCGCAGTGACTCATAAACAAAAACACGCGCGACGACGCCCCGCCTCAAGACAGCAAGTACTGAGCTCGTTCCTGTTCATACCTATTCTTCAACTCTACAACGAAACGGGACCGACGCGCTCGCGTCCGCCATCACATCACCGGCTTGCTTCAGTGTAGCCACGTGTTGATTTCGTTCCTGCCACATCGACACCGAGCGCAGACATAAACG
Source organism: Agriopis leucophaearia (assembly GCA_949125355.1). Lineage (NCBI taxonomy): Eukaryota > Metazoa > Arthropoda > Insecta > Lepidoptera > Geometridae > Agriopis > Agriopis leucophaearia. The sequence goes on along the minus strand of OX421266.1, from coordinate 16,395,510 downwards.
TGACGCGCCAACTCGACACCTAACGCACGACGCGACAACAACAGGCCTGTAGACGGTGCTCTCTAACAACGATTTCGAACGCAGACCTAGTCGTGCACAGCGAAAAGGGTGTATACCTACTTAAATCCCGGTGAGAGAACTTCAATACCTAAACATTCGTCAAATCGACCAGTGCCGTTTTTCACTCAGCTCATACTTATTGAGCACTGACTGAGGTACTTACGTGCAAGTGCAAACATAAACATTCAATAGTACTACTGAACTTACACTGAAATCATCAAAATATTTTTATTTTTTTTCTACTACAAAAAGGTAGATTTTACTCTTCAAGATGGTAGATTTCTATGTCAATTGAAACTGTATTTAATTTTGTGTGTTACACAATTATTATTGTTACCCTTAGCCATGGTAGGCACTGATTTGAAATTGAGTATTATTATTATCAGCTATATTGTGTCAAGTGACTAGAATAAAGTTCATTCGGATCTGTCACATTGCTAACGACGACTTTTTATTCTTACCGAATTTTCGTGTTGCAATTTTGATTTTTGTGTTTACGAAATTGTTTTTTTTTTAGAATAGTTAATTTTAAGTTATTATTTTAGGTACACGTTGTGTACAGTACGTTGTGTATTAATATGATTTAGTATGTAACACGGTCACTTCCGATTTCTAATCCTCTACTTCCGGTTCCTTTTTCTCAACTTCCGTGTATTAAAATTTGGTAATTTCCGGTCCATATTGCTTTAACTTCCGTTTTCCTCACGACAATGGCAACACCCGAGGAACAGATTGCACTGCTCCAGGAGCAGCTTAATCAGCTTATGGACGGACAAGACAGACGGACAATGGCAGTATCGGTCAAATTGCCTACCTTTTGGGCCGACAAACCAACTGTTTGGTTTGGCCAAGTAGAGGCACAATTTGAAATTGCTGGCATTAAACTGGACCGGACTAAGTACAGCCACGTTGTGGCAATGTTAGACTCAAAAATTGCCGGCGAAGTAGCCGACATTATCGAACACCCACCAGACACCGACCGCTACATACACCTCAAAGCCGAACTCATAAAACGCTTATCCGCCTCAAGTGAAGACAGAGTCAGGCGGCTGCTCGGAGATGAGGATATCGGAGACAGGAAACCATCGCAATTTTTGCGACGCCTCCGTTCCTTAGCTGGCTCGGAGTTTAACAACGACGACATTATCCGGCAGCTGTGGATACGCCGCTTGCCAGCCAACGTACAGGCGATTCTAGCCGCACAGGAGGACCTGGCTCTTGAAAAGGCAGCTGACATCGCGGACAAGATAATTGAGGTTGCAACACCCGCTGTTCACGCCGTTGCCACGCAGCCATCCGAGCTAACACAACTGTCTTTTCGGGTGGAACAGCTGTCAAAACTCGTCGAAGCATTAAGCGCAGACCCTCGCTCTCGATCACGGTCGCGCTATGATAAAAACGAATCGAGATCGAATTCCAGGTCATCATCGCGTTCCTCCCTATGTTGGTACCATCGCAATTATAAAAAAAAGGCAATAAAATGCGTTAGCCCTTGCAGCTGGAAAGACCAGGGAAACGCGAACAGCGGTCAGTAGACGCGGCAACTGACCGTGACATGTCCTGCCGCCGCTTATTCGTAACAGACAAAACGACTTCACGCAGGTTCCTGATCGACACCGGTAGCGACCTTTGCTGCTATCCTCAAAAGTTAGCAAAAGGTCGTGCTACATCACCTACGGGATACCAGCTTGCAGCAGCAAACGGCAGCACAATCAAGACTTACGGCAGTATTTCTCTACGCCTCAATCTGGGCCTACGTCGCGACTTCCAGTGGAGTTTCACAATCGCTGACGTAGAGACTCCCATAATAGGTTCTGACTTTCTTAGTTATTACAACCTGTTACCCGACCTTCGCCACAAACGCTTAATCGACGGGAACACAAGTTTAACTACTTCTGCTTCAATCGCCCAGATTAGTCAAGTGAGCGTCAAGGCTGTGACCATAGACGAGTCCTCACCTTACTCCAGGCTTCTCCTGGAATTCCCAGACTTGACCCGACCTCCAGGCCTTCCACGGCAAGTGAAACATACGACGGTTCACCACATCGTAACAACCGATGGCCCGCCAGTTTCCTGCCGTCCACGTCGCCTCGCTCCGCAGAAGCTGGTCGCAGCAAAGAAGGAATTTGATGACATGGTCAACTGTGGTACAGCTAGGCCGTCAGATAGCCCTTGGGCTTCGCCACTACACATGGCGAAGAAAGGAGAACAGGGATGGCGACCATGCGGGGATTATCGGGCTCTGAACGCTAGGACAGTGCCAGACAGATACCCCGTCCGGCATATTGCTGACTTCTCGCATAACATCTCAGGGGCCACCATCTTCAGCAAAATTGACTTGGTGAAGGCCTACCAACAGGTACCTGTTCTGGATGCTGACATCTGCAAGACCGCCATCACCACGCCATTTGGTCTGTACGAGTTTCCCTTCATGACTTTCGGTCTGCGAAACGCTGGACAAACGTTCCAACGTTTCATTGACGAAGTCGTGAGGGGACTCGACTTCTGCTACCCTTACGTTGACGACATGCTTGTCTATTCACATACTGCAGAACAACACCTGGAACACCTGCGCATCATATTCCAGCGCCTGGCTGACTATGGCGTCGTAGTCAACGCATCTAAGTGCGATTTTGGCGCTGATGAGGTTACTTTCCTCGGTTACCGAATCAACAAAGACGGCACGCATCCACCTACGGAGAGGATAGAAGCACTGCGGAGTTACCCCTTGCCGAAAACTGTGCAAGGCCTTCGCAGATTTCTAGGCATGATAAACTTTTATCGCCGATTTCTCCCTAAAGCGGCTGAACTTCAAGCGCCGCTTATCAATATCCTAGCTTCTACTAAGCTCAAGGGAGCGAAGCCAGTGCCTTGGACGCCTGAACTAGAACTCGCGTTCCAGAAGTGCAGGGATAGCCTTACCAATGCTACCCTTATTGCTCACCCAGTTAGCAACGCTGCTTTGGGACTATTCACGGACGCTTCTTCAGTTCACGTCGGAGCTTGCCTTCAACAGAAGTGTGGCGACGACTGGCAGCCTTTAGCCTTTTTCAGCAAGAAACTAACGGACAAACAAGCCCAGTGGCCCGCATACTATCGTGAACTTCTCGGTGTGTACGAAAGTGTCCAACATTTTCGCCATCTTCTCGAGGTTCAACACGTCACGATTTATACGGACCACAAACCGCTCATCTATGCTTTCACCCAACGCCGCGAAAAGCTTCCTCCTGTACAACTCAACCAGTTGTCCTTTATCTCCCAATTCACAACTGACGTTGTACACGTCAAGGGAGAGGACAACGTCGTTGCTGACGCAATGTCAAGGATCGAAGCCATCTCCATTGAGGAGAGTTTCGCAGCGTTGGCAGACGAACAAGCCATAGACGACGAGCTCAAAAATGCAATGACCAACTCTTCCCTTAAACTGGAAAAAGTTTGCATTCCGGGTTCCAACATATCCATTATCTGCGACACATCAATCGGAAAACCACGACCATTTGTGACACCTTCCTTCCGTCGCAGCTATTTCATCAATATCCACAACCTTAGCCACCCTGGCGCGCAGGCTTCTGCACGTCTGGTGGCTGACCGTTTCGTTTGGCCTTCTATGAACAAGGATTGTCGCAAATGGGCTCGTGAATGCATACCATGTCAACGTAGCAAAGTGTCCAGGCATACTCTAACGCCTTTAGGTAGTTTTTCTGCCCCAACCAACCGCTTTCGTCACGTCCACATCGATATCATTGGACCGATGCCTTCAAGCAAAGGTTTCCAGTATTGTTTAACGGCTGTGGACAGATTCACCCGATGGCCAGAGGTTTGGCCCATGATCGGCATCACAGCAGAAGAGGTGGCTGAAACATTCACAACCGGTTGGATTGCTCGTTTCGGCGTCCCTTCTATCATTACAACGGACCAGGGCCGTCAATTCGAATCCGCCTTATTCAAAGCTCTCTTGAATCAGTGCTCAATTCAACGTACACGCACCACCAGCTACCACCCATGTGCTAATGGTATGGTGGAAAGGTTGCACCGCCAATTAAAGGCAGCGCTCATGTGTCATGGAGGCACGTGGTGTGCCGCTCTGCCATTGGTGCTCCTAGGCATGCGAGCAGCTTTAAAAGAAGACCTTCGGACATCAGCTGCTGAACTCGTTTACGGCGAACCTCTCAGACTACCCGGAGAATTTTTGAGTCCAGCCAACGGAAACGACACTCTTGAAGACGTACATAATTTTACGTCACAACTGCGAAACCATATGGCTGATTTAAAACCAGTCCCAGGATCGCACCATTCTCAACGTCGTCCATTTATATTTAAGGACTTGCCCGCTTGCACACATGTGTTTCTACGGGATGACTCCGTAAAAGCATCACTCAAGCCCCCCTACACAGGACCCCATCCAGTAATTAGCAGGAATGATAAAACCATCTGCATTACTGTGGGAAAAAGGGAAGTTCAAGTCAGTCTGGACCGGGTGAAGCCAGCGTTCATCGAAGAGGAACTCACATCAACACCACGCCCTCTTCCACCAGTTCCACTCCACACTTTACCTGCACCATCAGCCTCAAACCCACCCAAAACTTCGGCTCAGGCCGATCCACTATCAGTCCCCAACACACCTTCTCCCAAGTATGTGACTCGGTCAGGACGTCATGTTCATTTTAAGACGCCCATTGACGTTTAAATATTATGTAAATAGTTAAGCATAGTTTTAAGTACTGCTGTGTTACTAATATTTTGTTTTATGTACCTTTTAACGTTTATTTTGTATTTTGGGGGTACTTTTCTCCGTGGGTGGGTGGTGTGGCGATATCGCCCACTACTCACGTGCACACTGCATGCGAGAGCGAGACGGAGAGCGCCCCGATCGCGATTATAGAAATCCCGCGCCGGGCTTCTCTACGAGAGTCAGCCTTTTGCCACCGCCCGTGACGCATGCGCTAACGCTGCTCCCATCAACCTCTCGCGCGCACAGCACTCTCCTTCATATTGTGAAGTATTCAAATACTTAAGTGAATAAACGTGTTCTACCGAGACGGGACTTTTATTGGAGCTCCGACACCCCGTAGAAGCCTTATCCCGTCTGCACAACACATACATTCTTCACATACATATAAAGTAGCATACAGGTACCAATTGAAATGTTGTGTCTCATGTCATGCTGTATTGAAGTGAAAACTTCTTTAGACGCGTTGATCACTTTTTGAATGAACAAAAACATGGAACTTGCGACATAGTCACGCTGTACCGCGTATTTTAAAAAAGCGCCATCTCTTGTAGAATAGGTGAATTACTACTTAAGTCGTCACTTCTGACGTGCAGTCCTATGACAGATGTGTTTTTTTGTTGTTGTTGTGATAGGTTTTTATTTTTTATTTATTTTTGGGACTTTTATAGTTAAACTTCATGGCAGTCCCATTGTATAAACTAATCTAGGACACTCAAATTAATACAAAATCTAGACAGTAAACACACAGAGTCAAAGGTCACTTGAGGTGACTCACATATCCGAACAGATCCCTGGCTGCGTCCGAGTTGGGTTCAGACAGTAGCCTGTTAAACCGACTCACATCTAGTCTGTTCAGATTGTAAGTCACCTCAAGTCTCCTTCTCTCATGCTGGAGGCGGACACATTCAACCAGTAGATGGTACACATCTTCCACACTCCACATGTATCACAATTCGGTGTTTCTGTTTTACCCATCATGAAGGCAATTTTTTTTAAAGGCAAATGGCAAAGGGAAACGCAAAGGTTAGGTAATTACTTACTAAAGAGTAATCTAATATTTTCCTTTTTATACTGAATTTATATCCACAGGGTAGCACAGAAAGGCGGTACTTATTCAAAAGGAAGACATTGTATTATTATATCATTGCAACAAAACTCAGCATGAAAATGTCATTCACAACAAAGTAGGTATATATTTTTTCAGTATTTTCAGGGTTGGCTTCATTGTAGTAACATACGTTTTGAACCCTTTTTAAGCGTTCATTCGACAGGCCACGATAAATCTGTCCAGTCTACGCCAGATTCAAGGTTTCTTAATTAAACGTCTGACCCCGCCTCGTAGCTTTATCTTGATAGGTGCTAATAAACCCACATAGTTTGACGATGGGAAACCTTTTAAGGACACAGAATAGATACTACAGAAGGAAAACCAAAGAAACACTTTTTTTAATCGATGACTTCTATTTCTCGCGGTAGATAACTTCTGTGAAACACTAGTTTAAATCATCACGGTAGTTCACAATCGTTATTATGATTATTAACGGAATATTTACCGTTATAAGGTTGTGGGTGGCGCTCCCGATATTTCAGTGCAATTATATGCACCATGTTCACGGGAAGACTGAAGAATGCAGGTGGTTGGTTGAACAGTTCAAAGTTAGGTGCAAATGAAAAGATCTACTCTCTTTCTTAGTCTTTTGCTACGGTCACTGGAACTCGAACCAAAGTTCCGACAAAACACTGCGTATGGTATTTTGAACACATTTTGCGTATCATCGCGCTCCATCCACAAACTTATCATGGTCAATATCCCGTTAATAATCGTATAACATATACAACAATGACAACTGAACATGTAGGTATTATTGTTATTTTTAATTATTTTAATTCTGTTTCGTAATGTTGATGTTGTAGTGTCTTGTGCGTAAAATAAATGTTTTTTTCTTTTTTTCTTTATTTATATAACTATAACTTTTCTAGCCCAGTTTTTCTAGTAGCTAGTCTCATCATCTATTTTTTGACAAAGTAAATTACTAGTGCATTAAATATAAACCTTGTTCAGTTACAAGTTTTTGGTTTAAAAAAACTGAAAACGGCATTTCACTATTCTAATGTTGTGACATGTTTATTTATAGGGTCGATAAATTATTTAAAAAATAAAATAAAACAGAAAATATATGAAATTATACAGTTCACGGGATATTTACCGTGATAAAGATAGTGGGGGAAGCTCCTTCTACAATCTTTTCAAGATTAAAATTCCGTTAATAATCATATATAACCGTGTAGTGCGCAACCATGATAAATCAAAATACATATTAAATTATTAACAAAAAAAATTTTTTTTTAAAGCTACCGGTGATAATTGTTCCCAAAATGATAGCCCATTACCATATCGATTAGCGGAGCTCACCTTTGGGCAAAGTAGCAGCATTTTGGCCACCTGTTGTATCAACCACACGTGATGAAAATGACATATCGTAAAAATTTGGCTTTCGATTAACACATCCTCAGGATTTTGACCACAAAAAACTCAAAAATCTACCCACTGACCAGGTACTAAATTAGCGCCTTTTGAGGTTTTAGACAAGTTATAAGTCGAAATATAGAGTTAAGAAACCAAGGGGTAAACGGATGAATGGGCAGCTAACGTAGGCATATATAAGTAATTCCCGTATAATATACAATCTCACGTGAGTAATTCCCGTTTAATAAAAACAACATCATTATATTTTATTATTAATTTAATTTAAGACATTGTAAATTACCAAAAATTTCAACCACATTATCATAATCATCAGCCAGAAGTCATCTACTGAAGAACGTACGCCTCACACTGCCCACTAAACAACAGCCAGCCATCTGCATTCACTGGATGCCTATGACTCTCACGACAAACCCATCTCAAAACATAAAAATGTTATTTATGAAAGAATAAACCATATTGACGATAAACCTATGCACAACATTTTTGTTTGAAAAACAAAACCAATCAAATATAACCAAAAGGCTTATCTGCCAACAATATTCCAATTCCCAAACGAAATGACCGAACTTGTCAGTATGTTTAATTTATTTTAATTAATAGATAGCCATCGGTTGTGTTTGCAACCATAAATTATTGTCTCGACACATTAAGCTAGGTATTTCGTTTGCCGCAGGTTCTGTCCAAATGAAATACAGAAACTCCTTTCAAAAACACTTTTTATAGAGTTATTGAAAAAATGATAGGTGATGATAAAATAACCAAAAACGATAGAATGATGTTCCAAATACTTAGATCATCATCATACTGCAAAGTGTCTTATAAACTCTCAAGTATCAAGCAAACGAGATGCAGCATATATTTTCGTTGAATACTACCTTCCGTCTAACTTCAACATGAACCGTTTCAAAATAAGAATCTACATCTACCTCTACGGACTGGCAAAGCATCGTCAACACCACTAAACCTGCAGGTGTCCACAGGCGGTGGTTTCTGATTACCATCAGGCAGACCGCATGACTGTTGGCTGCTCTTTTTATTTAAAAATAAAAACGTATTTTCAACGTATTTTCAAAAAAAAAAAACTCCCTACTAAAAGCTAATATTCTTTAAACGCCTAAACAAATTTTCTTGAATCATTACTAAGAACAGTCTCGATTGAGTCATCTTTCCACCACAAAAAATAAATCAAAATCAAAATCAGTTTTGCCGTTTGCGAGCTACGATCACACAGGCAGGCACACAGATACACACTCTACACACACATGTTTGCGTCTGGGTAAAAAAATATATCCTGATCGACATTAAAAATAATACAAATAATAAGTAATAAAAAATCCAATTGGTTTTTACCAATAGGTACTATGCAAAACTTAGCCTAGATAGACTTTGATATCCATTCCGTTTCAAAAATTCAGAAAACTGACTACTTATTATTGAATTGGCGCAACAAACTTCGCAAAATGGGAGCGTTGATTCCTCCGAGTGAAGTCATAACTCCCGCTCGAGATTTTTAATATCACCTCAATCTCCGGAGCGATTACTTGCGAATAGAATTATTATTTCTAAAAGCTTGGATCAAACAAATAGATGTGCTAGTCATTTTGGGAAAAGGACATTTCGTGAAAGGGACATTTCGGGAAAGGGACATTTCGGGAAAGGGACATTTCGGGAAAGGGACATTTTGGAACCAAGGGACATTTTGGGAAAAGAATATTTTGATCCTGAACGAAGTAATGTAGGTATTCTAATCGCTGCCTGAAATTAGTTTATGCTAGTTTATTATGGCACATTAAAATTAAATACATATAAAATGTATTGCCAGCTGAGTACTCCCGCCATGACATCCCGAATACTAGAGTATACTGACCGAATTCTCGTTAGTTCTCACTAGCTGACATTAGTCATAGTTTGACCTTAGTTTTGGTTGCGTTTGGGTATTTTGCTGTCGAACCAAACTCGTTAGGTTTTGCAAGGTGGGAATACCTTAGTTTCAAATATGTTAATAATTTTGAAAAATTATTAATTTGAATGAATGCGTCATCATCACTATCATCCCACTGCTAGGACACAGGCATTCTTTTCAATTTCGTCTGGCCCAGTGCATGTTATTGAATGTCATAATTATGCCTTTCAACTTTTGGGATTCTTGGGAACATATCGTTTCCGGACGATGTTTTCTTTCACCGTTGTTGAGCAATGGCGTCGAAACTGCCCATAATTTATTTAGGCACTAAATATGTCATTGCTGCGTGGCGAGGGTTGGATTGATTTATTTAAAAAAATCAATCATACTGAATTCATTTTACTATCGAAACAAGTGCTTGACATAATGCTTAATATTTTATGCGGACTTTTCAAATAAGTACAGGCATTTTGTAACACGGTTTATTTTAGCTTCTCATTTAATTATTATATTCCAGGCATTGACCATCTTGATTAATCGTATGATTAATATTAGTAATAATTAACATTTAATAATTAACATTACTACTATTTTTCAATAAAAAAAAAACTATCTCAAAATATAATCCAATTTTGGAAGTCATTTGTTACCTACTCCAATTTTTGAATCGATTCGAAACTTTGCGAGTATATTATATTATTCCGATGACAATAAAACAATTTGGTACCATCGAACTGATGAGAAGATGGGTCCAGGAAGTACATAGTGGAACTCTTCAATGGCGTAACTGATACTGACGGAGCCATTTAGCGGTAGTAGTATTGGCTGTCATTTGTTAAGCTATTTAACGAGTTATATTGTTTTTTTTGGATGTTGTTGTATGGGCAGGCCACCTCGCTCGAAGAACTGATTACGGATGGGGAAGAAAGGTTCTTGAGTGGAGACCACGAACCGGGAGACGCAGCGTAGGTAGGCCTCCCACTAGATGGACCGACGACATCGTGAGAGTCTCGGGCATCCAGTGGATGCAGATGGCAGGATGTCGTTCAGTGTGGAGTTAAAGGGGGAGGCCTATGTTCAGCAGTGGACGTCTTATGGCTGATTATGATGATGATGATGATGATAATGAATAAAACAATTTGGTACCATCGAACTGATGCGAAGATGGGTCCAGGAAGTACATAGTGGAACTCTTCAATGGCGTGTCTGATACTGACGGAGCCATCTAGCGGAAAAAGTATTAGTGTGATTGGTTACGCTATTTAACGAGTTACGTTGTTTTTTTTGTCATAAATTATTAGAAAGCTAAGTTTTAAACGTTTTTAAACTACCTCAGTTTACGTTACTTTTTCTTTTCATATTAAAGAAGTTTTAAGCCCCCAATAAAAAAAAATTATCTTTGTATGACTGTGCGGATTTTATTGAATCATAGCTAAGACCACTCTCGATCAAGACACCTTTCAAACAAAAACAAAATTAATCAAAATCGGTTCAGCCGGTTAGAACTACGACGCCAAAGACAGGCAGACAGACACCTGTGTGTCTGTCTGCCTGTCTTTATACAGGCGTTAAACTTATGACACCCATCATTTTGCGTCGGAATTTGGCAAAAAATAGGTTGGATAAATAAACTTTGTGGATTGTAAAGCTCCCTCCGAGGTGACTTAATGGACATTAAATAATTTCATAATTTGTAATGGTGGGATGAGAAATAAAAGGCTTTATTATTATTTTTTTATTTCTTTTTATTTTATTTATTCTTCCTCTTGTCTAATCGTTCACAGCGTAACGTATCTTCCGATTTTATTTGCAGCATCCAGAACAAAAAGTCCTTTCATTTCCATGGAAAGCGATCGGAGGGCGAGTCGATAGCGTTTATTGAATTCAAATCACTTCGGACGGCACAAAGAACTTGGCAACATCCGATGGCCGGCTTATTATAAAACTAGTTTCATAAACCGCTGGTGCTGCCTTATTTTCTGCACATAGGAGACTTTTTTACATTTAATTAAATTCTTTGGTAAAATCGAAGGCGAAAAAACCGACTTCCTAAAAGGAGGAGGTTCTCAAATAGAATACTAAAAAAAAGGGTATAAGTACCTATACCTGTCTGGGCTGGCAAAGCACCGTCAACACCGCTAGTGTTGCAGGTGTCCATAGGCGGCGGTTTTGCTTGCCATCAGGCGGACCGCATGCTTCTTTGCCGCTCTTTTCATTAAAAAATTTGCCGATTTTGATGATTGTTTTTTTTTTTTTTAAAGCTGACGCTTTCCGAGTGGTCCTATTTTATTTTGATTCAGTTCGGACATTTTTATGAAGTTGGGTTTTTTTTGTATTGATAATTATTATTGGATAATATTTTGGAAAGTGTGCACTGGATCTGCATGATTTATTTCCATAAAATATATTCCCTCCTGCGACACCGTTTCATGTTTGATATTCCGAAAAACCCTACGAAGTGCTTTGATTTCACTAAATACTTTTATAAGACAAAGCACTTTTATAACTTCGGCAACATAACAACTTGCAACTAGTGCATGTTGCTAAACATCTAAAATTACCTCAACGTCTACAACCAGATTCCGAACAATTTGTTTAAAAATGTAATACTTTGCTCGGTTGAAAGTTTGCAAAGCGGAACATTGCAGTTACAAAGCTGGATTTCAGCTCATTTATGTGTTGCAACATTTTTACTTTGCACAAGTTTTGCACGTTATTTTGTCTTATGCCTGATATATTAATTTGTTAGGTGGTAAGTGCGATAAATAAGTGATTAATTAATAGTTTTTTTATGTCAAATGTTGAGTGTATTCAGAACGCTCACACAGTGTTTAGTCATTTTTGCAGGTTCAAGTAACAGCCCCGGTGGCTCAGTTGGTAGTGAACCTACCTTCTGCGCTTGGGAGCGTGGGTTCGATTCCCATCTAGGGCAAACATTTATGTGATGAACATATGTGTTTGTTCTATGTCTGGGTGTTAATATATACAATACAATAACTCGTTATTAAAAACCACAAAAACAAGGATAACATTTTAAATTACAGTAATTATCTAGGCTTTAACAGGCGGCTTTATCGCTTAAAGCAATCTCTTCCAGGCAACCGTGGCATATATTTTAGTATTTAGAAATATTTATATTATAATATATCAGTCTCTGGCAGCCATATTACAAGTGTGCAAAAATGTCCCAGAATAACCCAGATATATTTAAAGTAACCAGTGTTATGAATGGAGGACAATCAGTAGACCAAAATAAGAAAATAAGTTGATTATAAGCATCTTATTTTCAGAAACGCATCTTTACGTCTTTAGGCACAGAATAAATAAAAGTACAAGTACAGAAGATTCACTCCGCAAAAACATTTAAATAAGTAGCGACTCTTGCTACTACACAATAAAGTGCAATTCAGAACGTGCGAGCGCTAACTATCTACAGCTATATTAACCTAGAATTTGCCTCTCTGTCGTGTAACTCTTGTCGCGTTATCTCTGTCTATCGCGTGGCAGCGGGCACGGCAAGTCCGACAAGTCAACTACATACTTGTAGCTTCATGCCTAAAGTGCGGAGTGCGCCAGGCCTGATTTAGGGCCAAAATCTTTGGTACCTACCCATACTAGCACAAATTTTCGAAAGAGCTGCATCTCGTAATAGCTTACTTATGGATATCCGATAGACAGTTGTGTTTTGTGTATTCTCTCATGAAATTTTAGATTTAATCTACAGGTTACTGTAGTAGCTAGTATGATTTAATTCTAAATTCAAAGTAAAAAAATGTTAACTCTAACTCTACTCTTCGTTCAGAAATTGTTGGGTGCTAGGCCGATATCCACATTTTTAAATACCTTTGGCAAGACCAGTAACTGCTTATTAAAGCTTTTTATTATATCCTAAGAAACTTTGTATTGCCGCCCGTAAAATAAAGCTCAAACTATCTAATAAGCTGCAAACTTCGCTCCCGCAAAAGCTTAGAATAAAACGTGTCCATAATTTCAGAGCTGAGTAATATATTTTTATTCTGCCTCCAAACCAGGTTATTACCATGTCATCCGCATTACAACGTCGTCAACGAAAAAGGACGTATTAAGGATTTTCCTCAGGAGAAGACAAAATTAAATTTTACATCATCTATTCTATCTATATCTACACTAATATTATAAAGAGGACATCACTATCACGACATAGTATAAAACAAAGTCGCTTCCCTCTGTCTGTCCCTGTTTAGATCTTTACAACTACGCAACGGATTTTAATGTGGTTTTTGTAAATAGATAGAAAGTTTCAAGGGGAAGGTTTATATGTATAATACACGCATAATATAGTAGAGAAACACTGATAATTTTAGAGGTTTCTAATGTGATGTCGTAAATAAACATATTTTTGCGCTTACATTGCAAACGCTGACTGAAACCTAAGAGATAGATCAAAATAATGTACCACAGTATTGTACACCTTATAAAGGTCTACAAAAAATCAGCAAGAGTATATGCCTATCTCTTAGGAATCACCCACAATAACCATTTTTATCTTTTACTTTTTACAAGAAATAATGGCTTATTTACGAAGCGATTTTAAGCAATACAGCATTAATCCTTATCCGATTAAGTACCTTAAATACATTTTGCATTTAATATAGATCAATATGGCCCTATACAGCATAAAATTTAAATGAATATTTTCGAAGATATTACAGTTTTAAAATGCAGGGACATAGCGGTTGCGGTGGTACCGGCCGGGGGCCTTGTATATAATGACAGCCTGTATTATATTTAATATCAGTATTCCACCCATGCGAAGCAGGGGCGGGTCGCTAGTATTGTATGAAAGGCGATGTGTGTATGTATGTATGATCCCTGTGGACTCCGAATGGGCTGGACTGATTTTGATGAATCTTTTAGGTAGTCTTAGTTAAGATTAATAAGATAAGGTTAGCCCTGCGAGTGATCCTGTGAAGTTTAGTAGCGATCAGTACAACAGTTTTTTTGTGTTTAAATATTTTCTTTACAAAAAACAAAAAAAAAAAGTCAATACACAGAAAAAAAGTCATCAAAGTCAAAGGAGGTTGCTATCGGTATGGGAGGTTACTTCAAAGAGGAATACAGAACGTTTGAAACAGGAGGACGCAGCTAGTTTTACATAAAAAACAAATCAAATTTCTCGTAAAGTGGGTGAATTTCAATTTAAACGGGATTTATCCTCTAATTTTTCACTCTTAGATGCGAAATCTTTTCTACAAAGCGCTTTAATTTTACTTTTATTTTGCGAACTGCTAGTCTAGGGAATGTGCTGCCTGAATGGGTGTTCCCCAATAGATATAATCTGGGTGTTTTCAAGTCGCAAGAGAATTTATATTAGGCAAGCATGCTCGAACGTCCGCATCATCGCTTTACATCAGGCATGGTGGCGGTTAAACGTTAGTCTATCTATACAATAAAAAAGTATACATTTACATATTGTTAACATATTGTCATAATTGTTTAATAAAATAAGAAATGGACTACCCCTAGGATATAGCAAATTCAATTTAAAAAAAAACATATAATCGGTGACCAGAAAAAAATATTTTTGAGCCTTCTTTTTAACACCCGACGCAAACAGAGAGGTGTTATAAGTTCTGTGTGTATCTGTATATGTGTGTCTTTATGGCATTGCAGCTCCGATGCATTTCGGGCGCGCCCGTTAAGTGGGGCATGTACCCCTCCCCTTAGTTACGTCCATGTCAACGAAAGTTATTTCTTGCGAGATCGCAGAATTATGTTTGTGGTAAACGTTTGTTTGGCGCAAACAAAGGCCTTTATCGCAGGCAGAAAGTAGAATGCCACAATAATGTTACTAAGTTTATGTGCAAATATTGTGTGAAGTTGTTTAAGCGATTAACACCACAACTGTTTAATTTTTACCCGACGATGCATAGTCAAATAGAGGGTGTTGTGAATTAATATTTATAAATGTATAACAATGCATGAAATCTGTTTGCGAATGTTAATTAATCCAGCTCTATTAGCATATTCAGCCTATTTAATAGTCCTCTGCTGGACTTAGACCTACCACCGAAAGGGTGATTGGGCCACCACGCTGGCCCAGTTGCGGGTTGGGATTCACATACGCCTTAAATTTCTTCTCCGTACGTATGCAGGTTTCCTTACGATGTTTCCGTCATTGAAAAGCCGTGGTATAAAAATCCGTATATAAACTCCGAAGAGCTCATTGGTACAGGCCCGGGATTTGAACCCACGATCTCATGCTTTCAATGGCTTGCGTTCAAAACTCTAATACTAGGTCTTACCACTCAGCTCACAATTAAGGTAGCACAGTACTGAAAGTAAACAACAGTGAATAGATTCTAACAGTCTCCCAAATATGCTACCACAGCTTGCGTTCAAACCTCTAACACTATAGGTCTTAACACATCTCTAAAAGACGCCTGTCAATAAATCAAAACCCCTAACACTAGGTCTTACCACTCATCTTTATAAGATGCCTGTCAATAAATCAAAACCTCTAACACTAGGTCTTACCACTCATCTTTAAAAGACGCCTGTCAATAAATCAAAACTTCTAAGATTATGTATTACAATTAAGGTAGCACAGTACTGAAAGTAAACAACAGTGAACTGATGCGTAATTAAAATAATCAACGATCCGATTTCAGGTAGAAACTTTCCGTAACAAAAACAAACCCGGGGCGATGCCCTTGCTCAGTTTACATTACTTTAACTTGTATCAGTCAATTGTTAAGAGTAAAACCATCAATTTATTAAGAAGGTTCTTACAGAACAGATATAACAGATGCACAACTCGGAACATGAAACAATCAACAAAAAACAATAAAACAAATCACTCTTATTCACACTGATTTTACCCACTACAGAATGAAGTAGGTATATAAATTTTGGAGTAAGACGTGCGTATGTTTGTTTTTCTCCAAAACGGTTTGACCAATATTTTTTATGCAGATAGGGCTCTGTAATGGCTAAACGGATTTAGCTGAAATTTGGTGTGGATCTCAGATGAGACCAACAAGGGAACTCTTTTGAAGAACCCCATGTTATAGTTACTCGTAAATGCCGCAGAAAGGAGCTTATCCACTTAATATTGCAAGTGTGTTTTAATAAAATCGAGCAAAATGCACACTGTGCGATTGCCACAGATCTATGATATTAATAATATGTGGATGAGCTTTCAGGCGGTGGTGGCTAGTGCGGTGATAAAACCGCGACACCGGCATCATATCGAACAGTTCTTCAGAACATTCCCCGACATTTCGTTAGAGTTTGATATCTATATTTTACCAATTTGTATTTCCGTCTGTGATGGGGGCTTAACAGAGATCTCAACAGGTGTACTCTTTGTCTTATTAAACTTCAACAATTTTCCAAACTCCATAAGAAACTAATTAAACATTTAAATTTTGAAATACGCCTATAATAAGCTATAATAATGTAGATAGGCGCTCGCATACAAATTTTACAATCAATAAATAGACAGTTAAAATGTTTATTTTATTTTAGTGACAAATGAACAGATTTTTTATGAAATACTACCAGCACCTCGGTATTTTACCCGTTATCCTACAGGAACTGAACTTTTAACAGAATAATATTATGTATTTACCTTGGTATAAGCATCTATCTCCATACCAAATTGTATTCCACATCATTATACTGTTTTTCGAAAATTGTGGATATAGTTATCAATTAAAAAAACCGACTTCAAAACTAGTAACCAAGCAATTTCGTTTACTTGGATGACATTATATTTATCAGTTATTTAGATTTAAAAATCAAACTGCGAAACCAATTTTGTTGAAATTTATATGAGTAATAAAGTAGTCCTCTAAAGTATGGCCTATCAAACAAACAAAAAATCATCAAAATCAATTCGTAATTGGCGGAGAAATCGATGAACATACTTAAAAATATATACAGTGGAACATAAAACCTCCTCCTTTTTTGAAGTCGGTTAAAAACTGCTGGCTGTTACTATTAACACGTAAAAGGAGTATAAGTAAATAAATGACTACATTTAACAACATTTGTATGATCGTGACATTTACCACAGAGAATGACGTCTATTATATACTCAATGTAGGTCTGAAAGCACCATCAACGCTACAATTATTAACGATGCCATTACAACAGGTCACGCTGATATCTCGCTATAACCATTCTATCATTAATTTAAATTGAATTATGAAGTTAACCGCGGCCGACCAATTAACGTTGACCCACATCAATATACAACCCACCCTCGGCTAGTTTATATTTCATGGTAAGGTCAAACAGCGAACGCTATGGTTGCGTAGTAGAATGTCAGCGTGACGACAGGGCGCTACGCAGTGTGGCCAAGGCGCAGTGTGTTTGTGCTGGTGTATAGTACTAGGAAGTACGGTGTAGAGTTTTGTATAGGGAGAAATGATCCACTCGTAGCACTCCAACGTATTGCTTCTCGTAGCGATTCTTGTAGTAAGATTGATACCGACGAAGGGCTTCTCGTAGTGTGAATGTGACAAAGTTTTTCTTATAGCGTATTGTCCACGTAGCGTTACTTGTAGCATAACTCCGATGTAGCGTTTTTCGTAGCGTGAATGTGAGCGCTTCTTGTAGTAAGATTGATACTGACGTTGCGCTATTCGTAGCATGAGTCTGACGTAGGACTTCTTGTGGTGTAGTTCCTTCCGATGTAGAGTGGATGTGAGCGCTTCTTGTAGTAAGATTAATACTGATGAAGCGCTTTTCGTAGCATGAGTCTGACGTTGTGGTGTGGCTCCGACGTAGCGCTTCTCGTAGCGTGCATTTGATCGTTACTTTAGTAATAGCGATACTGACGCTTGTCGTAGAGTGAACGTGACAAAGTGTTTCTAGCGTAACGTCAATGTATCGTCACTTCTAGCGTCACTTTGATGAAGGATGATAAGTACTTCTTGTAGCAAATGTTATTGCAATCGCTTGGTCTGATACATCACCGATGTAGAGCTTCTAATAGTATGACATCTATGTAACTTCTGTTAAGCATGCTCGTTCCACACGCAAAATAGTGTTGTACAAACGTCTTCGCACTCGTCTTTTTTCGTTGATTGCATTGTGTTAACGTCGCGTTGGCGCGCTGTTTGAACATACTGATATTTTTTTCTACTTGGCAACACAAATTTTAACTCTACGCTATGCTGCGACTATGTTCCTCGGTGTCTAATTTGGCCTCAAATTCTGGACCAAACCACTGAAAGGTCTAATTAAACTGGTAAGGTATTCATTATATGGACTCCTAGTTCAATAGCGATTATACCCACGGTTATATGAAACCTCTGGGGTAAGATCCGGTGATTAACAACAGTACGATATACCCTGAAGACGGTTTGTTAGGTGTAAAGTTCAATTATATGGAATTTGAGGCGGTATTGATAAGGCTTTAGGGGTAATAGCTACTATGGTAATATAAAGTGATTGTTCCATTAGCCTTGGTGCTAAATTTGATAATGTTCCCATTGTTAGAATATAAACTTGATTGCTTCTGAGAATTAATTTAAAAGATGGTGGACAATTAGCTAATAAAGTTTGTAGCAATTACAAAAGCTGAAAGTTTCATGGAATTGGTAATTTTGAATTTATTTTTAATTGACGATATTTAGATGGGTAACAAATTTTGAAGATTTAGTTACGCCAATTAGGAAATGATAGCTTCAGATAATTGACTAGTCAGACCCTGACGAACTTTTTCTTTTAATCGTTTTAAATATCAATAGATTTAAAATAGACGGGCAAAATTTTATGCAACTTTATCTCACCAAAACTTGAAAAATGTACCTCTTTAATTTTGTTATTCTACTAGATTTACAAAATTATGGATATGTCTTTAGAGAAAATTAATAAAAACTTAAATTTTTATTCTGCTTCGTGCGTGTCCTATCGTCATTATCTTTTGCGTTTTGAAATAAGAACTTTTTCTATAGAAAAACTAAAATCAAAGAAAATCCACGGCAGTCTGGAACAAAGTCAAGAGCGTATAGAGACACGCATAGTATAGGGTTCCTTAACGAGACTAATTGTAGTCAGTAGTACAGAAATTGGTAGTAATAGAAAAAATCGAACTAACGACGCTCTATGGACTTAGCCAAATTTCAGAGATTTATAAACAGACATAACATATACTTTTTTATGGTTTAAACATAAGAAAACTACATGGAAAACATTCTTTGCTAAGATCATTTTTATCATTTAATGAACTAGAACGTCTTGAATTTGTAACAGTTCGCTATAACTGAAAAAGTAATAACCAGATAATGTAGGTACATACAGAAAAAACAAAACAGTTAAAATTTTCATGTTTTTAAGGGTCAAAATTGTGTGAAAAGCCCTAAATATGAGTTGACTTCAATTGAGAAACTCTTTCGTGTTGAAAACGAAAAAAAAAGTATCTCTATCCTTTGATCACTGAATTGATCTGTCCTGTTTGAACGTATAAAATGAAACTATATCATAACAGAGTTCTTGTCAAAATAGGCTTCCGGACCGGTGATTTGTTGAAAATAACAAGTGTAGTGAAAATAGAATTAAACGTTGTACATATACTCAAAAATATATTTAAATCGTCTATTAAAGTTCTAAGATTATGTAATTAAAGATTTTGGTCGGATTAGGAAAGGATGCTTGAGTGGAAACCATGAACTGGAAGTCGTAGCGTAGGTAGGCTTCCCACTAGATGGACTGACGACATTGTGAGAGTCACGGGCATCCAGTGGATGCAGGTGGCAGGCTGTCGTTTAGTGTGGGAAAAGGGGAAGGCCAATGTTCAGCAGTGGGCGTCTTCTGGCTGCTAATGAGGAAGGGATACTCTGTCCCTTTACCGCAAATCAAGTTTCAGTATAGAATTTCTATGGCTTACTAACAAGTGACATCATTTGTGAGCAGGTATATACGAGTAAGGTGCGTTCTCTATCTAACAAAAATACTTATAAATTAATTTAAAACTTAATTATAAACATATAAAATTGTTTATGGTCAATTTTCACATAAGATAATAAAACTACACACAAAATTACACCTTGCTTAATTGCTTCTAAAAATATACGAGATATTTAGAATAATTGGTAATAAAATGATTTAAAAAAAGATACTTATTGCATTCATGAAGGGCGCTTGTTTATTTTTTACATGTTGGGTCGGGAGTTGCCTTTGTTCTTTCAATGTTTGTAAGCAACTAGTTAAAAATACTCGATCCCAAAGGTACATTGTTGCAGATAATGGCCGAGTTTCAAGCCAACTAAACTTAAACCTAATAGCGAATATAGCCCTTTATAGAATTTCCCTCTGAAACTAACTTACTAAAATTAATTTGCTGGACTTCAGCCATTGTGCTGAATACAAAGTTAAATTTCTCAGGCGGCTGTGTCTAAGGATACAGTATCGTAGTGCAGTATAAACATGATAGTATGTACAATACTGAGTAAGATTGTGCAATATTTTTGATTCTGCAACATCGATTGCGAGGATTAAATAAAACCGACCAAGTGCGAGTCGGGCTCGCGCACTGAGGGTTCCGTACCACCACATAACTTGTTAGCTATTAAATCAAATCAAATCAAAATCATTTTATTTCTCAGAATATTGTCATAAGTGATGGTGTGTACAATGTGTCTCAAATATTCTACCTTATCAAGGTGTACAAATTTTTTGTTATCGGTCATGAGATATCTAACTTATATAATATATTTACTTATTTTCAAGCCTGTCTTTTAGAAAATCTTCAACTTTATAATAACATTTGTCAATATTTTTTTAAAATAATTTACATTTCAGAGTATTATAATTCAATTCCTTAAAACTATCTGGTAATTTATTATAAATAGTGATAGCCATACAGTATACATTTTTACTATATACACACACTCTTTGATCCGGAATTAGCAACTTATGTATCCGTCGTTGTTGTCCCTTCCCGCTACGTCACTATTCAGCGGGAATAAAGATTGATGTCTTCGGACAAATAGACACATTTCAAAAGGCATGGGCAAAATGTTACATTATTTTAAAAAGTGGCGTGCAGTGTGCAATAAAGGTTGCGCCACACAAAGCCCTGATGCACTTTTTTTGGACTTTGAAAGCTTCCTCTCAATCTACTGAGTTGCCCCATATAATTAAACCATAACGTAACAAAGACGACACATAGCCATGGTAAGCGCTGAGTGCGGCTTGTGTCGTAGCTACTCTTCGCATTCTGCCCAACACATACACATAGCGGTCTAGTTTTGAGCACAGTTTTTTAATATGTTCTTTCCAATTGCAATGTTTGTCAATAATTAGGCCTAAGAATGTTGTTGAATCTACATGATCCAAGGAATTACCGTCATGAGAAATATTTAATTGCAGGGGGATACTGTTATAAGTCTGAAAATGTATCAACTTTGTTTTATTAATATTAACACACAGGTCATTATATTTAAGCCAAGTTATAATGGAATTAACAGCCTCATTTATGTCATTCTTTAGTAGATTAATGTTCTTTTTGTTACCTTCTATGAGCAGAGTTGTGTCGTCTGCATATAAAACGCATTTATGTTTAATCACATTGGGAAGGTCGTTAATATAGCAAATAAAATAAAGGGCGGCTACAATACTTCCTTGTGGAACACCTCTATTGTTCGGTTTGTATGGGGATCTGGACATTATTCTATCTTGCCCTGCGAATGCTGGTATTTCTACACATTGTCTTCGATCATGCAGATAGCTCTCTATCCAATCTAGTGCTTTACCTCTGATGCCATACCTTTCCATTTTATAGAGTAGCAGATTGTGTCTGACGCAATCAAAAGCTTTTGACATGTCGAGGAAAATAGAAACAATAGGATTTTTCTTATCTAAGCAGTTAGTAATTTTTTTTACTAGAGAAAAACAGGCCTGTGTCGTAGACATGTTTTTTCTAAACCCAAATTGTTCTGGTTTAAGTATGTTATTTATGAATAGAAAATTTAAAATTTTGACATACATTACCTTTTCCAATATTTTAGAGATAACGGGGATAATTGTAATGGGACGGTAGTTGTTCATGTTATCTTTAGAATCTTTTTTGTGCAGGGGTTTAATGATTGATAGTTTTAAACGATCAGGAAATATACCTTGTGTGAGAGACAAGTTTATAATATGGCTCAAAGGACCTGCTAGAATTATTGAGCATGTTTTTATCATTCTTGTAGAAATGTCATCATATCCAGTTGCATTTGTATTATTTAGAGATATAATCATCTTGTAAATGTCAAATACATCTACGGGAGTCAGAAAAATAGTATTAGGAATATTAGGAATATCATATGGGTATTCATTATTACTAACATCATCTTCATTAATATTCGTCAAATTAATGAAGAAATTATTAAATAGTTGTGCTATGTCTTCGAGTTTATCGTAGAATTTATTATTTATTTGTATGTGTTCGATACATGTCGTTTTATAATTTTTGCTTGTGCTACTTTTTATTATTTTCCATGCAGCTTTACAGCTATTTTTGGCATTTACGATAAATCTAGTATTATTAACTTTTTGGGCAGTAGATATACATTTTTTATGTATTTTATTATAGCTATAATACGCTTTCTTACTTTGACGGTTGTTAGATTCCGAGAGATGATATTGTATATAGATTCGTCGCTTAATAATAGACGATCTTCTGAGTCCCTTTGTTAACAATTTGTTTTTAATAGGTTTATTTGTTACTTTGACTCTTAGTACTGGAAAACACAAACCATAGAAAAGGGTAAGAGTATCATGAAATTCGTTGAAAGCCTCATTTAATTCTTCCGTTTCATATATATCTGAAAAGGTCAAAGACGATAAACTAGATGTAAATTTTCCAATATTGTCATTGCTGTAGTCTATTCTTCTTTCAAACCAAAAAGGGCGTTGTATTTTTGCTGATTTGGATTAATCTAATTCGAGTTCGAATGTTAGAGTTTGACATGTTTCATGATCTGATAAGGCTAGAATGTGTATGTTGGCTAAAACATTGTCTAAATTGCTCGCTATTAAATCTAGACACGATTTCTTTCGTGTAGGCTTTGTAATGTGGTTTGTTAAGTTGTGGTTGCTCAGTATAGAAAGTAAGGCTGTTGAATGTTTGGTTTCTATAAGCGTGTTAATATTCCAGTCACCACATAATATAACCTTTTTTTTGCCAGTCCTTAATAATTTCTGTAGTAGTAGGGTTAAATTTTCAATAAAAATAGTGGTGTGGCGGAACTCTTTTTCACCAGTGCGACCTTCGCGGTCGCCTTTATTATTTTATTTCAATAGAGTTGTTTTTTGTTTTAGAAGAGATCTGTCAAGAGGTGAAAAATAGATGTTTTCGATTCCGCAAAATAAATTGTTTTAATAATAGGAGTAATAATATCCTAAATTGGTGACCCCGATACGAACACAACATAAATTAAGACGATTCGAACACAAGAAGAGCAAAGGTACGCAAATAGGTACGAGTACTTTCTTTGGTGGTACGAGTGAAGCGACCACGGTCGTCTGATTGTTCGTCGACGAGAATACGAAAACGTAGAAAAAGAAGTGGTGAATTCGACTACGAGAGCTGTGCTGCTGACTGCTGGCAACAATCGCATGGAGCGCGTCAAGACTAAAGTCGAAGTATCTTTTGGAAGAACCAGTGTGGACTAAAGAGACTAAGTGTGATTTATATTGTTGTGTGTTTTTGTGTGTGTATTTAATTTTATTTTATTTTGGTGAATTTTTGTACATATTTTTAAGTTATTTTTATACCAAAGTTTTTTGTAGGGCATTCGCACACCACACTCCCACGTTTCTTTTGTTTTCAGTTTTTGTTTTTGAATTTTGTTTTTCTCTTAGCATGGTTTTTCATGACAGCACACGTCATGAGTGACAGTGAGCAGGAAGACTTCAAACCAGCTTCCGCGGGTACGGGTGGACGTGAAATGTCAAGCAGTGACAGCAGATCTGGCACAGGCGGTACGGAGAAGGTAATGATTAACAGAGTATCTATACGTACCCCTCCATTTTGTAGAGATCGCCCGGCCCTATGGTTTGCGAGTTTAGAGGCGCAATTTTCCATCAATAATATTAGCCAAGAAATCACAAAGTTTAATTACGCAGTTGCGCACCTCGATACCAATTGTACTCGCGAAGTAGAGGATTTCATAATCCAACCTCCGAGGGAGCAACCCTACACGAAATTGCGCAACGCAATAATATCTAGGTTCTCAGATTCTCGGGAGCAGAAAATACGCCGTCTTCTAGAGAAGGAGCAGATCGGCGATCAAAAGCCGTCGTTTTTTCTGCGTCATCTGAGATCGTTAGCCGGTGCAGCATTTCCGGAGGATATTCTGAAGACAATTTGGATGAGCAGGTTGCCACGATATCTTCAAACTGTCTTGGCTGCTCAACGATTAGAATCGTTGGCTGAGCTAAGCGAACTAGCGGACAATTTGGCTGAAATTAACGCTCAATCAACTTCATTGGAGGTATGTACGGTTTCGCCTAACTCGAATACTGATCTTGTACAGGAGCTGACTAAAAAAGTTGATGAATTGACCCGTTTAGTAGCGTCACTTTCCTCTGCTGGTTGCAGCTCGCATGTTGGTACGCGTAGTCGTGACTTCAATCGTAACCGTAATCGTAGTCGCAGCCGATCACGTTCACGTAACTATGATTTGTGCTTTTATCATGACCGTTTTGCGACAAAAGCACGTAAATGTGTGCCTCCATGTAAGTGGTCCGGTTCCCCGCCTAGTGATCAGGGAAACCAAAACAGCAACTGTTAAAGGCGACATCCAGTTGCTCGCCAGCTAGTCGCCGCCTTTTCGTGACCGACCGGAGATCCAACCGGAAATTTTTGGTGGACACTGGTTCGGATATTTGTTGCGTTCCTCGTAGCTTTATAAAAGGACGTACGCTTCAGCCATTATCATATAGTTTAGTTGCAGCTAATGGCAGTAAGATTATCACATATGGACTGGTACAGTTGAACTTAAATTTAGGGCTACGACGGGATTTCACCTGGAACTTTGTCGTGGCGGATGTGGAAAGTGGTATTATTGGCGTAGATTTTTTGTCGCATTACCAGCTTTTACCCGATTGCTCAAAAGGTAAGCTGTGCGATAGTAAAACTGGGCTTATTTCGTCCGCGGACCTTTATACCGCGGAACAGCAAAGTGTGAAGGTAGTATCTCTTCCTGACTCGCCATTCACAGCGATCTTGGAGAAATACCCAAGTATAACGCGACCACCTGGTGCACCTAGAATTATTAAACACAGCACCGTACATTATATAAACACTACCGACGGTCCCCCTGTGACATCTAGACCGCGTCGGTTGGCACCATTAAAACTGGGCATTGCAAAGAAAGAGTTCGAAGATATGGTCCGAGCTGGTACTTGCCGACCATCTGATAGCTCTTGGTCATCGCCTCTGCATCTCGCACCTAAAAAGGACTCAACGTGGCGTCCTTGCGGTGATTATCGTGCATTAAACGCCCGAACGATTCCTGATCGCTACCCTGTCCGATACATAGGTGATTATGCGCACAACTTGTCTGGCTGTACCGTTTTTAGTACTATAGACTTGGTCAAGGCCTATCAACAGATACCGGTGAATCCAGGCGACGTGTGCAAGACAGCGATAACTACTCCATTTGGATTATATGAATTTCTGTATATGACTTTTGGTTTGCGTAATGCTGGGCAGACTTTTCAGAGATTTATCGATGAAGTAGTCCGTGGCTTAGATTTTTGCTATGTCTATGTTGATGACATTTTGGTTTACTCAAAAGACCAAATAGCGCATGCGCAGCATCTGGAAATCTTGTTCCAGCGATTGCACGACTATGGCGTTGTGATTAATACAGCCAAGTCCGTATTTGGTGCCGCAGAAGTATCTTTCCTTGGGCATCGAGTCAATGCTGCGGGCACGCGTCCTCCTGAGGACAGAATTCGTTCTCTGGTGGATTACCCGCCCCCAAAGACAGTTCAGGGTATGCGCAGATTCATAGGCATGGTCAATTACTACCGCCGGTTTTTGCCAAGTACGGCTAAGTACCAAGCGCCGTTAATTGAAGCAATCACTGCTATTCAAGGCAAAGGCAATAAACCTTTTGTGTGGACTCCTGAGCTAGAAAAGTGCTTTGAAGAATGCAAGAAAAGCTTGACGTCCGCTACAATTTTAGCACACCCAAATAACAGTGCTGAGGTTGGGTTGTTTACTGACGCTTCAGGAACGCACGTTGGTTCTTGCCTACAACAGCGCGTCGATAATGATGATTGGCAGCCACTAGCTTATTTTAGTAAAAAGCTGACTGCTAAACAGGCTCAGTGGCCGGCGTACTATCGGGAACTCCTTGCGGTGTACGAGAGTGTTCAACACTTCAGGCACCTGTTGGAGGTACAACACGTCACTATCTACACTGACCATAAGCCGCTAATATACGCTTTTGTACAACGACGTGAGAAATTGCCGCCTATCCAATTAAACCAGCTGTCTTTCATCAGCCAGTTTACTACTGATGTAGTGTATATTAAAGGGGTTGATAACATCGTAGCTGATGCCATGTCGCGCGTTGAGTCTATTTCTCTTGAAGAGGATTTTGCTGCACTCGCGTTATCGCAAGAATCGGATGAGGAGCTAGCTAGTATGCGTGGGAATTCGTCTTTGAAGCTCGAACCCATCCTCATCCCTGGCACAAATATCACAGTAATTTGTGATACTTCAACTGAGCGACCACGTCCATACCTGACACCAGCATTCCGTCGAGCTGCATTCGACAGGTGTCACAACCTCAGTCACCCTGGCGCGCGGGCAACCACTCGCTTGGTAACTGAGCGTTATGTATGGCCTCAAGTAAACGCAAATTGCCGTGAATGGGCTCGAACTTGTTTACGCTGTCAACTCAGTAAAGTAACTCGACATATTAATTCGCCACTTGGAGAGTTTAAATTACCGTCAAACAGATTTAGGTCGGTGCATTTAGACATTATTGGACCACTTCCTCACTCGAAAGGGTACAATTATTGCCTGACTGCGATTGATAGATACACACGGTGGCCTGAAGTATGGCCTATGTCATCAATCACAGCAGAAGAGGTAGCAGATACATTCGTAACTGGTTGGGTTTCCCGTTTTGGGGTACCAAACATTTTGACAACCGACCAGGGCCGGCAGTTTGAATCTGTGTTGTTTCGCCGTCTAATGGATGTATGTGGTACCAAACGGGTGCGCACGACTAGTTACCATCCTTGCGCAAATGGTATGGTGGAACGCATGCATCGGCAGCTTAAAGCATCTTTGATGTGTCATAATGACACATGGGTAAGAGCTTTGCCGTTAGTTTTATTAGGGATGCGAACGGCGCTCAAAGAAGATTTGAAGGCATCTTCTGCAGAGCTCGTTTATGGAGAGACTCTTCGCTTGCCTGGAGAACTCGTCATACCTCCAATAACATCGCAGAGCCCAAGTGACGTTGTAGATTTCGTCCGTGAGCTGCGCAAATATATGGAAGCTCTCCGTCCTGTCCTTGCTACACGCCACGCCCAGCCATCGACTTTCATATTTAAAGATTTAGTTAAGGCGTCGCATGCCATGCTACGCGATGATTCAGTGCGAAGGCCGTTGCAGCCGCCTTATTCCGGTCCTCATCGTATCATCGGGCGAAGAGACAAAACGATCACTCTCGATATTAATGGAAGGGAACGTACAGTTAGCATAGATCGCGTTAAGCCTGCCCATTTGGATTCGGCGTTTGGCAATTGTGAACCAATTGTGCCGCCTGCGCCAACTCCAGCTAGCAGTTTCACGCCTGCGTTGGTCCCTGCACCTACACCAGCTCCTGTCATCACCCGGTCCGGGAGGAGGGTGAAGTTTAGAAATATTTTAGATATGTGATTATCTTATTTATTTATAAATTTTTCAGCTTATTCTTCCTTTCTCCGTGGGGGGGTGGTGTGGCGGAACTCTTTTTCACCAGTGCGACCTTCGCGGTCGCCTTTATTATTTTATTTCAATAGAGTTGTTTTTTGTTTTAGAAGAGATCTGTCAAGAGGTGAAAAATAGATGTTTTCGATTCCGCAAAATAAATTGTTTTAATAATAGGAGTAATAATATCCTAAAGTAGCATTAGATGTCTTAGGAATCCTATAAATACAAATTATAAAAATGGGGTGATTTCAGTAGCACAATATTCAAAATTGTATAATATAGGGTCAATAATGTGTACTTGCTTACAATCAAACTTTTTATTTGCTAAAATACAAGTTCCCCCTCGTTTTTCATGTGGTCTAGAAAATGAAGATACAAGTTTGTTATTTCTTAAATTAATATTGGATTCAGTACCTCTTTTTACATTTGTTTCAGATAAGCATATGAAATCTACATTAGTATTACTGTTCGCTAATTCTTCAAGGGCGATTTCTATTCTATCTTGTTTATTTATTAATCCAGCTATGTTCTGGTTAAGTAAAGTAAAATACTGTTTAGGGACGAAAAAAAATCGTCTTTATTTCCTTCTTTATTAATGTTTTTTTGGATGGATAAATTACAAGAAAAGAGTGCAAAAACACAACGATCCATCGACGCCCAGGCGGTCACCCATCCAAGTATTGCCCGCGCCCGACATTGCCTTCGGTGATCGTTCGAGAACAGAAATTTGTCACCGACTCGCACTTGGTCATTGTATATTATTTGTTATCATACATTAGAGTGTGTACTATAATCACGCCAAGTTTGACACTTGTATTTGTTTTTTCATTAGAACAAATACAATGTACCCTTTAGTTTTTACTTTTTGAATTTATTATTATTTCTTAGTTAATCCACCGTTACATAATCTGTGAAAATTTCAACTGACTATCTATTACGATTCGAAAGATACAGCCGTTAAAAGGTAGTACAGACAGAGAGACAGCGTAGGCTTAGTAATAGGGTCCCGTTTACTCTTTTTGAGTACGGAATCCTAGAAAGCAATTTAAAATTGCTAAGGAAAACATGTCATGATGACATTCAAACTTTTCCGTAACAAAATGGTATCGTGGAAAATCCAATAAATTAAAATAAACACTTGTTAAGAGTTCATTTTGCATGACATATCTTTGGTTGTTCAAAATTTTACTATAATAAATGTCTTTTGATAGCTATATAGAAAGGTTTTTTTTCTAAATTAAATTTATAAGTATTATAATTTATAGTAAACGCAACGTCTACATATAGTGTGAAAATTATCCTTATATAAATTAACCTATATATTATTTTTTCAATTTGGTCCAGTTCTGACATTTTTATGAAGTCGGTTTTTATATTGGCTTGTCTGTAATTATGTCTTGAGTTTACTCTCTGTATAATATTGTGTAAGTATTGCACGATCTAGCACTTTGTTGAACTATTATACTATTACGATATTAGGCGTTTAGGTTCCCTCTCGGTTGACGTTCTCGATAAATTGGATTAGTTCATCCATTTGAAATAGGTATGGTAATGATGGCCGAGCGATAACATGTGCGCTTTACAATCTGATGGTACCCGGTTCGATCCTTGGGCTTGAACCAATGACTTATTTAGTACTTAAGTAAATTATGTGCAGTTTCGAATCCGGTACGTCTAAGAAACTTAAAGTTTCGAAGATATTTGATATTCACCAACATGCACTGGGCCCACATGGTAGATTTGGGCCCATCATCTCTCCTTGAGAGATCTGTGCTGCACTGTATGAGCAGTGTGAACATGGAAGGCTGAAAATGATGATTATGAAATAAATGGGTACCTAAAAACACTGCAAATTTATCAATGATAGCAAAAAATATGCTACACAATCCATGGTGAATTGCGGATAATTAGACCAAGCAAACAGAAGACGTCCACTGCTGAACATAGGCCCTTTGACCTCCACAACCAACGAAATCCTGCCATCTGCATCCACTAGATACCCTGGAACCTCGACTCTCAATGTCAATGTC
This sequence comes from Agriopis leucophaearia, assembly GCA_949125355.1. Lineage (NCBI taxonomy): Eukaryota > Metazoa > Arthropoda > Insecta > Lepidoptera > Geometridae > Agriopis > Agriopis leucophaearia. The sequence continues at coordinate 16,365,378 of OX421266.1, read as the reverse complement.
GCTATGTGTCAATGTCGTCAATCCATCTAGTGGGCGCCTACCTACGCTGCGTCTTCCAATTCTCCACTCAAGAACCTTTCTTCCCCATCGGTCATCAGTTCTTCGAGCGATGTGGCCTGCCACTTCAACTTGCAGATTTTAATAGCTATGTTCCGGATTTTATGGCGCAAAGAAACTCTGAGCATAGCTCTCTCCGTTGCCTGTTGTGTGACTCTGAGTTTTTCCAAAAGGCCAACAGTTAAGGTGATGAGGAGATGATAATGATGAGACTACGCAAATGCCATACAATTTCCTTTTAAATTGAATATGCTTCAAGTAAAATCTCACTACTATTTTTAGGGTATATTACCAAGGATGATTATAATATGATCGTTCTTGATATTACTAATAATAATGTTTTTCCCTACGAAGGTGACATTGGGTAAAATGACAGGTGCCTACTGTAATATTCAGCATCTAATATCTTACACATCAGTATTCTCGTTGAACTACTTCTAGTAAATCTAATACGGTAATATTGAGTTACCGACAGTTTTGGTGGATAAAAATTCTTGTATTATAAGGTAGCAATATTTTGGTAGGAAAATATTCATGTTTATAATATATATGTGACTTTTATTAATCCTTGTTTGCCACATACCTTTATTTATCAAATACCACTAGCTCAGAAGATAAAAAAAGCTTATATTTATGAAAAAAAACACATCAATCATAGGACTGCACGTCAGAAGTGAAAACTTAAGTGGTAATTCACCTATTCTACAAGAGATGGCGCTTTTTTAGAATACACGGTAATCAATACACGTATTTTTGTTCACCCTTAAAGTGTTCAACGCTCCTAAAGAAGTTTTCACTTCAAAAATAAAATAAGAACAAGCTTCTATTTAAATGTACTTTTTATTTATTTTCTTTAAATGTTTTTTATTTTTATTTTGGCGACTATTTGTAAATGTTACAATATTGAATATTACATATTGTATTGTGACGAGAACTAAATACGAATGCAAAATTTCAGTTAAATCGGTTTGGCGGTACTGGTTCTAATCCAGCTTGCAAGATTTGACCCAAACAAACTAACAAAAGTTGCAAGTTATACACGATTTTTCACAAATTTGAGAACACATTTTTTTGCACGTTCTTTGTGAGCCAAAGCTTATGAGAGAGCGAGCAAAGTTTACTCCGAGAAAACAAATACGGCACAAGTAAAATGTTTGTTTATACGTGAAATGTGCCTCTTCACGTAATTATTAACTGAAAATGAGATAACGTAATACGTAACCGTATATTATACGTAACGTATTCCAGATTAGCGCGCGTTAGCGTCCCAAAATGATACATGAGCTGCTATTGCGAAACCATTTTGTAACAACATAAGGAAAACAAGACACGCTGTGGGCCCTAATTATGTATGAAACCACCTAGCACGCCGTCTACATGTTTGTACGGGGCAGAAATTTCTATAGCAGAGGATTGTCGTGGTGAGACAAGAATCATGATAATGTTTCACACATGGAACCTGCTCTGCACTCTAGCTTCTTCAAAAAACCTCCCGTAAGTTACTTTATTGGAATTAGTACTCCGTTGTACCATGGATTACGCGTTACAACGGAGTACTAATTACAATAAAGTAACTTACCAAGATTGCATTTTGATGCGACGTTTAGCCTGACGTTTTCGACCACTAACGTCGAAGCGCGCGTGAAGCCCAATTTTATGGGCTACCTACCCTTTTGTACAAGACTTGTACATTAATGTCTAATGCTAGAGGTGAGGGACGCCAATTTCAATTTTTTGCCCCTGCTCGGAAAAATCGTAGATCCTGTTGACCTGTTTTTTATGCTTAGAGGTCGTAAACAAGCAGACGCGCTGCCTGATGGTAAGCAATCACCGTCGCTTATGGATACCTGCAACACCAGGGCATTACAGATACATTGTCAACCTTTAAAGACTTTAGTAACAACCACCGATCTATGATATGTGGATGAACTTTCATGCGGTGGCGGCTGGTACGATGATAAAACCGCGAAACTATTGAAAGTTTTATAGAACCTTAAGCAACGAAATTTAAAAAATAATGCCCAAACTATTTTTTAAACTTCCTCTCAGTGTTAGGTCTTACTGTGAGCGGGCTACCAAGTTATATTATTATCTTTATTTATCCATATAAAATTACAAGTAAGAGTATCTAGGTATGTCTTGAAAATACTTCAGGCTAGACTTAGGCAATGAAATGTTACTAAGGTTACACTAGATTCTCAGAAAGGATTCTGAAGGGAACTGTAATTAAGTTAGAGATTAAATTGAAACTAAGCTTAGTGGGATCTCTGAAGGCCACTTGAGAGGCTAACTTACTCACTAGTGGTTGGGTAAATACCTAATAAATTATATTGTGAATTTGATAATTTTCACAGCTACTTAACCGATTGGGGTTTGCCAAAGAGCAATGGAACGCAGCGTGCTTACTATCAAGAGAATGAAGAGAGAGTTCGCAACAGCTCACTCCGTTGACGTTGGCCAAAAACCCGCCAGATTGAAATGGAATCGAGCGCGTATGCATCCTGGCCGATCGATGGGCCAGGATCGTCAGATAATGAGTGCTTGATGAACAACGCAGTCAAGGAAGGACTAATATAATAAATGCTGGCGTGACGATCTTGTCTTCTTCCAGAGTGATTGGCAAGAAGTAGCGCAGGATCGGAATTTGTCGAAGAAAATGACGAAGACCTTTGCCCAGCAGTGAAAGTACCGCAAAAAAACCGATAATTTAACAAAATAAAAAATCGGCAAAAGCAGAAATACACGGCAATCGTTGAATCTTTGGCGGCAATGGAGCCGCAGTATAATTTTGTACCCATTGCCGTGAACACTAAAGGCAGTTGGGGCGCTGTAAGGGACTTGGTCTCAGAAATTGACCGCAGAATACGAGACAACAGTGGTGACTCCCGCTCTGGCTCGTGGCTCATTCCTGAGGCCAATATTGGCCATTGCCATTCAGCGTGGGAATACTGCCAGTAACAAAGGCACTAGTATCAATCAGTGCAGGGCGGGTAATTCAGTTCAACGTAAATTTATATAATTCGACCGTATCACATATTTATTATTATTGTAATTAATTATCCATAGTAACTACTTACTTCGCTGCGTCTTCCAGTTCAGTGGACGCAGATGGCAGGCTGTCGTTCAGTGTGAAGATCATAGGGGGGTGCCTATGTTTCGCGTACCTACCTTGATTGTACAGGTTATATATACGTAAACCTAAGAAAACATAATGTACATATCTAATAAATTCAGCGAGATTTCGAGAAGAATGGTTTCTGTCCCTTCAATCATTCATAATAATAACAAATGTATCCTTAAGAAAATGATTGAACGATAGTTACAATCTGGGTGTCTTCAAATTACTAGTAAAGTTTTTCTGGGAAAGCGTTCTCCATCGTAGACAGCATCATTGCGTGAGTTGGTGGTCAAAAGCAAGCATATTACTAACTTAAAATAAATAAATAAATCAAATAAAAATACACAATTTTTCTCGATGGTTGTTAATGCATAAAAAATATCTATAGAATAACTTAAGCACCATTTTAATGTATCTATAACGTGTAGGATAGCTTCTTTGTGTAGAGAAAAGAAATGAAATGTAAGGAAAATATTGAAGAAAATACATGTTATATTTTTTAACTTTAAATAACCTTTAGCAGTTTAATGCCCGAGTAAGCAATATTGCTTCCAATATCTATAGAGATGAAGTAAAATCCACCTTATTTTATAATATTTTATTCCGAATACTTCAACTAGGTAAGACAAATCAACAGCTGTGGAATGGAAGGATGTTTTTTTGGACGTTTCGATTTTTTTGTACTCGTTTTATAGTATTATAGAGCTAAATACTCATATTATATCTCTTAAAAGAGCTGAGAGTATAGAAATATTGCTTGAATTAAGTACTATTTTGCAATTATCGTGATGGAGCCACATTCGGTTTTTCCGCCGAAGTCCAATCTAGGTTCTTTCAAATTAATGATAATAAGTGTCCTCAGGCAAGTAATACACTAACAAAGTCTTGAGTATTTTAGGGGTCCGATAACCACTTACCTTTATATGACCTGTTGCATAAATAACAAACGAGTGTATACGAGTATCGTATGTAGTGATTTCTGAAATATAAATAATTTTGAATTTGAATTTGAAACATAAAAAAAAAACATTAAATCGAATTAAGAATCCTTTTTCAAAGTTAATAGAAAATATTTTGCTTATATTTATCGAGAGTTACACGTAAGATTAACGTAATATTAATATAAATAATTTTGAATTTGAATTTGAAACATAAAAAAAAACATTAAATCGAATTAAGAATCCTTTTTCAAAGTTAATAGAAAATATTTTGCTTATATTTATCGAGAGTTACACGTTAGATTAAGCCGGAAACACAGACTATATATATTTTTAACCAAATTTAACAGTCTTGAAAAACCAAATGTGCGAAAAATATCACGTCAGTATCCACCATCAAAAAACTCTATTTGATTTTAAGTACCATTGTTATCGTTAAAGATCGATTCTCCTAGAAATGGTGGTGATAAATCGGGAACGTTTTGCTCTGTAATCGTCCACAGCGCTTAAAAGGTAACCGCATTACCGACAACTGAGTGGCAATCCGGCCAATACAGTTCCCACTTCCTATTCCTACTTCCTCTCGCAACACAATAAGTTTATGATTACGCAAAATGAACAAAATATAGCAGCAATTTTCCTTATCGGAATAACGGAAGTCGTTGTAAAACTGCTATAATGGTAGCCATTCGTGCCTCAACTCAATGGGCTTAACGACAAGAACTGTCAAATAATTTCGTATAATAGACACCCTTGATAAAATGGAACGCGATCTTTGTCCGTGTCTGTTACAATATTGATTCTTTTGCGTTCATTTTTGTTTGTGTTTTTGTCTAGTTTGAAACCAACTTTTAAAATAAGAAGATGGCTCTATGTTCCAAATTTATTTTGTTCGGTATACCCATACGTCCATTTTGATCCCATTGTCACCAAGTCAGGATCTGATGATGATGAGATCACAGTAAAATCTAGTGTAACCCTCAAATTTTAAAGGTACTTATTACGTTTTTCATATATTTTTTAAGTCGGTTTTTAATGTGATCCACTTGTTTAATTTATTTTTATATATAAATAACAAATTATAAAGAGATTTTTATTTAGTGTAGCAAAACTCCTTTTTGTGGGAGACATCGTTTTATTTCAGACTCTGGACATGTGGGACATTATTGCACACACGGTCATCTGACCCCAAACTAAGCAAAGCTTGTAATATGGCTGCCAGAGACTGATATACATACATATATATTTTTAAATATTATTTAATTATTTTTACATGCACTCTAATAACGTATACACTTGTACTTTAATAATTCTTAACACTTTAAATCTATGTCCATTAGGGCAGAGTAACAATGTACAATATTGAAGGTGCTTACTGCACCGCTGCTCAGACCAGAATGCCCAGCCACGCTCTTGCCTACCACCCGCCATCGCGTTTCCCCTTCTCCTTTCCGTCATAGTAAAGTTGGCAACGTTGAGATTTAAGTAAGGTACTAGCAAAGTCAAATAAGTACCTACCGCGAATTCAATAACAATATTTAAACCTAACATTAGATTATAATAATAATATTAACTTACAATTTTCAATATTTGCCTTTCTACGTTATTCATATAAAAGCGATAAGGTCGTCACAAAACTTATTGTACTTACGTTCTTTTCCTTAGTTGTATTGCTTGTGATAGAGTGGTTGTGGTTAGTCAGTATTTACTACTACCAGAAGCAGATGTAATGCGATGCGTCTCACGATTTCTTGCCATTTCTCTTCGTTATATGTCATTTGCACTTACTTTACAGTGTTTATTTCTTGTGTATTTTTACTTAAAGATGTTTTCAATTCAATAAATTTTATTTCGATGTATTCTATATACTCCTTTGTAAATGTTAAATGATTAAGTGTGATGTTTTATCAAAAATTTGAAATTAATGGATAGCCAAAAACGATTAGGTAATAAAAAATATTTTTGACGATGTCCTTTTTATCAATTAAAACCCCTTGTAAAAATAAAAGATTTAATATGAAAATAAAATAAAAGTACTCTTCAGGCCAGAGTGAATAAGTATATTATAAGTTTGCATGTTTACACCATCGCTTACCAACAGGAGAGTTTTTAAGCGAAACGATAAAATAGCCACCAATTAGACTAATTCACCAATTTTGAAAGACATAAGTTAGAATTTTTCATCGTCTAATTCTAGCTTCTAGATTTATTATAGCGCAGAGCCAATGCACTTAGCACACTGGCCACGTAGATGTACCGGCTGAAGGCGAATACATTCTTCGATCGGTGGTTGGAAGCTTTCCAGGGAGTTGTTGTCGGCCCTCTCCTGTCGGATAGACAAACACGGCGCTTTGGTAAAGTCTGTACAAAAAAATAAAAATAAACTATTTGCTCACACAAAAGTACTAACTTTTCTCACTTAAGGGTTAAAGAAAATATTTAACATTGCCACTCAAAATGGGCATTTGATTCATCGATAACTGTGCATAAAACTCTAGTCACTGAGTGAATAAAAAAATTGAATTTGGAACAAGCACAAATTAGTGCATTATGTACTAAAAATAAATAAAACGTGCTGAACGTATCTACTGGCTGGCTGAATGGACCTATTCCATTGCACTATCCTATTTAAATTAAGTTACTTTCTTTTTTGTTATCGTGGTTGTTTTATGTTGGAAATATAAAAATACTAGCTGCGTTCCGCAGTTTCACCCGAGTGGTGATGAAAATCGGTGATGATGATGATAATGAAAAAAATAGCCTATGTCCGTCCTCATGATACATACTATTACCTCGCAAAATTTCATCGAGATCGGTTAATGCGTTTAGCAGTGATTATGTAGCAAACAGACAGTTACTTTCGCATTTATAATATTAGTATGGATTATACTATTATTTATTTTATCGCAGTCAATGGTAAAAAATAGAAGGCATAACTCGTAAACATATCATCTTTCTCCTTGTGTCTCTCGCTTCGCTTAGGATTCTACTCTAGAATCCCTTGCTACGCTTAGGATTCTACTCTAGAATCTTACCAAAGTTAAACAACGTCGGGCGCGATCAGTACTTAGATGGGTGACCACTTGGGTGTGATTTTATCTCTTTGCACTACCTTTTTGTGCTTTAGTAAGTAGTTAACATTTGATGTGGTTACCACTACATAAAATCAACATGTATAAATATTAAAATATTTGTTTTAATGTAAGTGACATGAAAAATTTGTCCCCCAGTAATTTTTCTTGACGTTTATACCTTCCTGCGAACTGCACCTACAATACGACCTTCTAATACCAAGAATCTGGCTCCAACATATTAGATTGTGGAACTAATTTACTAAGGTGAAGAAGTGATGTTGTCGGGTGCCAGATGGTTAGCGCTATTAATATAGAAAACTTGTGAAACTGGGATAACACCGACGAAGATTGTAGTCGATACGTTGGCGTTCTAATTGTTTGCAATTTTCAGTCTTAGTTACACAATATTAATAAATGACTTTTAGGTAATTACGTGGATTCACAGCTGATGCCAATTATTTGTTATAGTTTAAGTATAATTTGATTTTTTTAACATCTAATACAAGAGCTGTTGTTTTTTAATCATATCTATGAACACTCTTGATCAAGGTCACCTCTAAAATATAAAAATATTAAACCGATTCAGTCATTTGGGAACCACGATGCCATAGACAACGTATACATATATATTTGTACCTATCTGTCACAGATACAAAGATATAAACGTATTCACCCCTAACTTTGAAATGAAAATAAAATAAAAAGTAAAGTTATTTCAAAACTGTTACACAATACAAAAATATCACTATAGATAGTTTAGTTTTAGGTCCAATTCATTTCTATCGTATTAAAGCAAAACCAAGTTCAAAGATAAACTATATATATACCTAAATAAAGCGGATGCCAAATAAAAATCAAAGCACACCCTAGTTTGTAAAGTCGGCAATAAAATATCGAAAAACAGGGACCGGACAGGCGTAACAAAATAAAGAAGGTCCGAAACTGGCCACCGTCCAAAAATCGGTTCATCCATTGGCCTGTAAACCACGATTCTGGACCAGTCATGCGAAAAGATATCCTTTGAGCTTCCGTTGTGGCATATGAAAACATGCAAATTTACTCGCAGGCTTCGACGACTTTATTTGGGGGTATTAGCCATGTGAGTTGATGAAGTATTTTCCTTCATTTGTTGAAACCGAAAAGTAAAATCGAAGAATGTCTCTGAATCTCTCAAACCTTGTTTTAGCTTACTTCTACTTCTCCCAGGAAATTGGCTCGAGCAAAATGCAAACTCTTTATATGGCCAACATTCAAGCCCCAACTGTAAAATTCAATATCCTTTTCAATTCCTTCAAAGAAAATAAAAATCTGCTTCAAAGCAATCCAGGTTACGCTGCCGAAAAATCCGTAAAAGACTTTGCTTGGATACCAAGCATTTTTGCACCGTATCGGGACAAACGACCAAATTGCCTGAGGTCCCACGGGCTATATCCAAAATAACTGTGTTCTTTCATCAAAATACCACACCATACAGTACAGGACCCGTCAAAGGATGGAATGACGGTGGAGTGTTAATAGCTGATGCATATCTACGTTTTCGTGAGGAAGCTTTTAGAGCAGACTGCTTTTGTTACCGAAAGCCTTTAGAAGGGTGCTTAAACTGCGGTAAATGAACTTTCAATCGGTGCTGGAATAGGTACTCTGTTGTCAGTTGGTGTCTATGCTTTGCTGAGATAAAATGTACCCTACTTTTTTAATAGAGTGGAGAAGGGGGAGGGTTTATAAATTAAAAGAAAATTTTAAAAAACAAACCATTTTTTTAATGATAAATCATTTTTTTCGTTCGGTTCATAATTTCAATCATTCCTTAGGCCCGTTCGAAAGCGGTTCGTTTGGTGACGATACATTTATTCATCTTTTAGTACATTAGTACAAAGGCTGGTTTTTAGATGATCGTATTTTTCTGCGGGCTTAGTAATGCTAAGCTAAAGATAATTATAATTGTCATTGAGCTAAGCAATCAGAAAAACAAAGGTAAAATACGCAAATACAAATTAAAACAAGAAGCGTACTCTCATACGAGCGGAAATGATTTAAAAATCTAGGACACATCACCCAGGCTGCATTTACTTTTAATAAAACCGAAACAGACTTGATTTATACGTGTTTTGTCTGGCTGAAACAAGATGGCGGCCGTAATATCTGCATGGAGCCGGATATAAGCGGTTCGAGACCGCAATTTTTTACTTTTTCCAACACTATCTTGCGGTTTAAAGCTGACGCTGAAGGAAACATTTATTAAACACGACGAGTTCTATATTGCGAGGATATTCTTTTCCGCCAACAAACAGTTCGCGGAATAGACAAATTATTGTACAATAATTTAAAAAGTTTCACAATATATATTTGAGGTTATTATTTTATGGAATTTCCTACTGTGTGAATTTGTAGTCTACCAAAATAAATTAAGAGTTAAATTATATAAAGCGAAACAAAAGTGTTGATGGAACAAATTAGTTTAAGGATCAACCCTGACTTTGAATACCACATGGAAGCCAGGTTAGCTTTTCATTTATTTTCTTCTCCACTTCGCTCTATTCGCGACATTGTCTTTTGGTGACATTATGCAACAATTCAGACAAATGGGTGAGATATGGTAAGGTGGCGTAGCGGGTGAAAACGCATCTGGTCTATTTCAGGTTTGATGAAGGTTTAGTGTTTGATGTCGAACTCACCCAACAAATAATCTTGCCGACTTTGTTGATTGTTGACTATTGGTTAGTTAATTGCATTAGTGCCATTTCAAGTTTCTTAGTGTGCGTAAAAATATTTTTTTGAACCGTACTTATTTTATTGCGTAAAGCAATTTAGCGGTACATTTAGTCTTTTTTTATGAAAATCAGTGATGATGATGAAAAGTAGCCTATATGTTAATCCAGGACATAAGCAATGTATGTTCCAAATTTCATCCAAATCCATCCAGCAGTTTCTGCGTGATTGAGTAACAAACATCCATCCATCCAAACTTTCACATTACGATATTAGTGTCATTTGAACACAAACGATACTAATTGTACTAAGGCAAATTCCTTGCTTGTCTGATCTAAGCATTAGACACAAGAATGTTCAGAAGAATGCCTAGATTTTTTAATATAAACCAATTCATGGTTCAAGAAATTCTTGAATCTCGTTTATCGTCTTTTAAATCTCATCTCATTTTTACAATTTACTTGCCGTTGTAAAACAAAGTCAAAGAGAAAACGATTAATTTTTCTAACAAACCCCATTAAAGAACACTTAAAAATATCTGTTTGAACGGTTAATGAACAAAAGATTGAGCACGTTGTAACTTAAGATAAAGACGGTTTCCTTCTAACAAAGCAGAACTTTTCAATATCGCTTCGCTACATATTTTAGTGGGAGACTGTAACTTGTCGAACTTAACTTGAAGTTTAAATAGTAATGTGTGGATATCGATGAATTTGTATAGCCCGATATCGATAACTGCGGTACAAGTTTTATAATATTTTTACCGTTGATTTAATTAAATACGTTGTACCTACTCTACAATACAGTTTAATAAACCACCTACATAATCGCAGAAAAAGTAACCACATTTTTATGAATCGATAATGTTTAATCGATAAAATATCCACCCCACACAATTTTATCACTGGTCTTACCATTCGAGTAGCTCGGAGTAAGCAAAGTTAGAACCTCGCCAAAATCTTCTGGAATAAAATATTCTGACATATTTTAGTGGCTATATTTGGCTCGTAGTCCGTACAGATATCATTTAAGTTGGTTGGTACCCATTATGTCTATTTCTATAATCTAAAATACTAATAAAAACAACTAAGAAATATCACGTTGTAGTTACTGTCACCACACCTGTATCAATCGATAATGTTATATCGATAACCCAACAATCCCGCACTATTTTAACACCGTACCTTTCGACTTGCGCGGAGCGAAGTTAGGTAGGACCTCACCCAAATCTTCTGGAATAAACTCCACTTATCCTCAATGTACTCGCGAACAAAATTTATGGGACAATCTGTAGACCTTTTCGAAGCCCTGTCCAGGCCCTTTTATTGAACGTCATCAATTCATATCGACCTTTGGAAAGTATTCGGAGGACTTGTGTTGTTATGCCTACTCTATGGCTTAGAACGTGACAGTACAAGTAACTTTGTAGAAACTAAATCTGAATTATGATCATTCATTCCCTCAGGAACCGTTTGCATGACGACTTAAAAATAATTTTGTCAAAGTTTTTTTTTGTACCATTGATTATTGCATTGATAATTTTTTTGTTGGAAATATGCGTTAAAGCACCTTTATAATTTGTAATAATAATAATAACGTTTATTTAAACAAAGAAGAAGCTGGACTGAAAAAAAAAACAGGAAGTATTAGATAATGGTATAGGAGAAACGAAATCTACTAGCGAGTATAGAGACTACAAAAGAGAAGATGTTTGGCCACCTTGTACGACATGACAAATTAATGAAAACCATCTTAGAGGGAACGGTAGAAGGAAAGAGAGGACCGGGAAGACCAAGAAGAGTATTCAACTATTCATAGACCAAATTAAATAGAAGGCAAATGTCATGTCGTTCAGGGAGGTGAAAACGCTGGCAGAAGACCGTCAAGCCTGGAATTTACTCCACCGACAAGAGCCACGCTCTTAAATGTTGAATGAATGAATTTGAACAAGTTTAGTTTACAAGTTTATGAAGTAGATACAAAGATAATTATATTTTATATGGGTTTTAAGTGCAGTTGTTCGTGAAATGTATTTATGTATTCCATTAAAGTAGCCCTAAATCTTATACAGGGGAGTCCTGTGTCGGAGATTCAGTGCATTCCATGTACATTTTGGTATAAGGGATATTAGCAGACTTACAAATAGATAGGTAGAGAGAGATACTTTAGGTGCTTAACGCATTTTTAAACATACTTCAAAAAAGGAAGACGGTCTATGTTCCACTGTATTTTTTTTATGTATGTTCGCCGATTTCTACACCAACTATTGACTGATTAAAAAAAAAATTGTTTTATAGGGTATACTTCCAATTTGGTCACATTGTTACCAAGTCAGGGTATGATGATGGGATCCCAGGGAAATCGAGGGCAGCAGTCAAATTTTATAGGCATTGCCTTTTTCATATATTTTTGAAGATGGTTTTTAATGTAATTCGCTTGTTTTACATAAGTTATTTTTATCAAATCTGTGTTGATTTACAAAGAAAAACAGTTTCATTTTCATTGTTTGTTGATGCTTGACCATCCTCAATTTTCCCAATAAAATCATAATACGTAGAAATTTCCATATTTTTTACCCTCAGCGAAATCTTTCAACAGTCGTTACTAATTATACTCGACTCGCATCTAACTCACTCTACTTCAGAACTCGCAACACTTGTTCGGAGAAAGTTCGTCAATCTTTTTTATTAAAAATTCCCAACAAAAAACAAAACAGAAAATTTCACTTCCGGAGCACGATTTACAGCACCTCCCGAACAATCTCAATTATTCGGAAACCTCTAATTTAGTACTGGCAACTTTTAATTTATTCGCTGAAGGGAACACTGATTGTAGATTGTTTCTCGTTTTGGTATTCTGTAATCGTGGCGCAAATTCGCCTTCGGTGCTCTTTCAGCTACTAATGGAAAAACAGAATTTCCGTTCCGGGTACAGTTTCTGCTTTTTATTCGAATTCTAAAATTGTATGTAAATCTTGAGGCTAAAATTGTTCAATCGAGCTAGCTATCTATTTGATTTTTTACTTACTTTTCGTACTTACCATGATCCAATAAAAGAAGGTCTGATAATTATTTCGGGACTGAGATATTATTATGCTTACTTCAATTTTCAGTTAACATTTCATTGCAACAAAGTCAGAAAATTGGCAACAAATCTATTAATTTTCTATCTAAATGTATAAAAGGCGATGTGTTGATACTGATTTCTGATTTCAATATTTTTTCATTGCTGCAATAACCGATGAAGTAGTACGTATTTTAAAATGGTGGCCGAGATTCAGCAAATGTAGTGTAGGACGCTCTGAGACTCGAAAGAGTGACGATACAAAACAACTAGCAGTGGCTGGAAGAGAAAAACCAAAGATCAGGCTAAATGGCGTGCCTTGGAAGAGGCCTCTGTCCAGCAGTTTTTATTATGCCATAGGTGGCAAACAAGCAGGCGGGCCGCCTGATGGTATGCAGTCACCGTCGCCTATGAATACTTGTAACACCAGAGGCATCACAAATACGTTGCCGACCCTTTGAGACTTTTAGGATATTATTACTCCTATTATTAAAACAATTTATTTTGCGGAATCGAAAACATCTATTTTTCACCTCTTGACAGATCTCTTTTTAAAACAAAACACAACTCTATTGAAATAAAATAATAAAGGCGACCGCGAAGGTCGCACTGGTGAAAAAGAGTTCCGCCACACCACCCCCCCACGGAGAAAGGAAGAATAAGCTGAAAAATTTATAAATAAATAAGATAATCACATATCTAAAATATTTCTAAACTTCACCCTCCTCCCGGACCGGGTGATGACAGGAGCTGGTGTAGGTGCAGGGACCAACGCAGGCGTGAAACTGCTAGCTGGAGTTGGCGCAGGCGGCACAATTGGTTCACAATTGCCAAACGCCGAATCCAAATGGGCAGGCTTAACGCGATCTATGCTAACTGTACGTTCCCTTCCATTAATATCGAGAGTGATCGTTTTGTCTCTTCGCCCGATGATACGATGAGGACCGGAATAAGGCGGCTGCAACGGCCTTCGCACTGAATCATCGCGTAGCATGGCATGCGACGCCTTAACTAAATCTTTAAATATGAAAGTCGATGGCTGGGCGTGGCGTGTAGCAAGGACAGGACGGAGAGCTTCCATATATTTGCGCAGCTCACGGACGAAATCTACAACGTCACTTGGGCTCTGCGATGTTATTGGAGGTATGACGAGTTCTCCAGGCAAGCGAAGAGTCTCTCCATAAACGAGCTCTGCAGAAGATGCCTTCAAATCTTCTTTGAGCGCCGTTCGCATCCCTAATAAAACTAACGGCAAAGCTCTTACCCATGTGTCATTATGACACATCAAAGATGCTTTAAGCTGCCGATGCATGCGTTCCACCATACCATTTGCGCAAGGATGGTAACTAGTCGTGCGCACCCGTTTGGTACCACATACATCCATTAGACGGCGAAACAACACAGATTCAAACTGCCGGCCCTGGTCGGTTGTCAAAATGTTTGGTACCCCAAAACGGGAAACCCAACCAGTTACGAATGTATCTGCTACCTCTTCTGCTGTGATTGATGACATAGGCCATACTTCAGGCCACCGTGTGTATCTATCAATCGCAGTCAGGCAATAATTGTACCCTTTCGAGTGAGGAAGTGGTCCAATAATGTCTAAATGCACCGACCTAAATCTGTTTGACGGTAATTTAAACTCTCCAAGTGGCGAATTAATATGTCGAGTTACTTTACTGAGTTGACAGCGTAAACAAGTTCGAGCCCATTCACGGCAATTTGCGTTTACTTGAGGCCATACATAACGCTCAGTTACCAAGCGAGTGGTTGCCCGCGCGCCAGGGTGACTGAGGTTGTGACACCTGTCGAATGCAGCTCGACGGAATGCTGGTGTCAGGTATGGACGTGGTCGCTCAGTTGAAGTATCACAAATTACTGTGATATTTGTGCCAGGGATGAGGATGGGTTCGAGCTTCAAAGACGAATTCCCACGCATACTAGCTAGCTCCTCATCCGATTCTTGCGATAACGCGAGTGCAGCAAAATCCTCTTCAAGAGAAATAGACTCAACGCGCGACATGGCATCAGCTACGATGTTATCAACCCCTTTAATATACACTACATCAGTAGTAAACTGGCTGATGAAAGACAGCTGGTTTAATTGGATAGGCGGCAATTTCTCACGTCGTTGTACAAAAGCGTATATTAGCGGCTTATGGTCAGTGTAGATAGTGACGTGTTGTACCTCCAACAGGTGCCTGAAGTGTTGAACACTCTCGTACACCGCAAGGAGTTCCCGATAGTACGCCGGCCACTGAGCCTGTTTAGCAGTCAGCTTTTTACTAAAATAGGCTAGTGGCTGCCAATCATCATTATCGACGCGCTGTTGAAGGCAAGAACCAACGTGCGTTCCTGAAGCGTCAGTAAACAACCCAACCTCAGCACTGTTATTTGGGTGTGCTAAAATTGTAGCGGACGTCAAGCTTTTCTTGCATTCTTCAAAGCACTTTTCTAGCTCAGGAGTCCACACAAAAGGTTTATTGCCTTTGCCTTGAATAGCAGTGATTGCTTCAATTAACGGCGCTTGGTACTTAGCCGTACTTGGCAAAAACCGGCGGTAGTAATTGACCATGCCTATGAATCTGCGCATACCCTGAACTGTCTTTGGGGGCGGGTAATCCACCAGAGAACGAATTCTGTCCTCAGGAGGACGCGTGCCCGCAGCATTGACTCGATGCCCAAGGAAAGATACTTCTGCGGCACCAAATACGGACTTGGCTGTATTAATCACAACGCCATAGTCGTGCAATCGCTGGAACAAGATTTCCAGATGCTGCGCATGCGCTATTTGGTCTTTTGAGTAAACCAAAATGTCATCAACATAGACATAGCAAAAATCTAAGCCACGGACTACTTCATCGATAAATCTCTGAAAAGTCTGCCCAGCATTACGCAAACCAAAAGTCATATACAGAAATTCATATAATCCAAATGGAGTAGTTATCGCTGTCTTGCACACGTCGCCTGGATTCACCGGTATCTGTTGATAGGCCTTGACCAAGTCTATAGTACTAAAAACGGTACAGCCAGACAAGTTGTGCGCATAATCACCTATGTATCGGACAGGGTAGCGATCAGGAATCGTTCGGGCGTTTAATGCACGATAATCACCGCAAGGACGCCACGTTGAGTCCTTTTTAGGTGCGAGATGCAGAGGCGATGACCAAGAGCTATCAGATGGTCGGCAAGTACCAGCTCGGACCATATCTTCGAACTCTTTCTTTGCAATGCCCAGTTTTAATGGTGCCAACCGACGCGGTCTAGATGTCACAGGGGGACCGTCGGTAGTGTTTATATAATGTACGGTGCTGTGTTTAATAATTCTAGGTGCACCAGGTGGTCGCGTTATACTTGGGTATTTCTCCAAGATCGCTGTGAATGGCGAGTCAGGAAGAGATACTACCTTCACACTTTGCTGTTCCGCGGTATAAAGGTCCGCGGACGAAATAAGCCCAGTTTTACTATCGCACAGCTTACCTTTTGAGCAATCGGGTAAAAGCTGGTAATGCGACAAAAAATCTACGCCAATAATACCACTTTCCACATCCGCCACGACAAAGTTCCAGGTGAAATCCCGTCGTAGCCCTAAATTTAAGTTCAACTGTACCAGTCCATATGTGATAATCTTACTGCCATTAGCTGCAACTAAACTATATGATAATGGCTGAAGCGTACGTCCTTTTATAAAGCTACGAGGAACGCAACAAATATCCGAACCAGTGTCCACCAAAAATTTCCGGTTGGATCTCCGGTCGGTCACGAAAAGGCGGCGACTAGCTGGCGAGCAACTGGATGTCGCCTTTAACAGTTGCTGTTTTGGTTTCCCTGATCACTAGGCGGGGAACCGGACCACTTACATGGAGGCACACATTTACGTGCTTTTGTCGCAAAACGGTCATGATAAAAGCACAAATCATAGTTACGTGAACGTGATCGGCTGCGACTACGATTACGGTTACGATTGAAGTCACGACTACGCGTACCAACATGCGAGCTGCAACCAGCAGAGGAAAGTGACGCTACTAAACGGGTCAATTCATCAACTTTTTTAGTCAGCTCCTGTACAAGATCAGTATTCGAGTTAGGCGAAACCGTACATACCTCCAATGAAGTTGATTGAGCGTTAATTTCAGCCAAATTGTCCGCTAGTTCGCTTAGCTCAGCCAACGATTCTAATCGTTGAGCAGCCAAGACAGTTTGAAGATATCGTGGCAACCTGCTCATCCAAATTGTCTTCAGAATATCCTCCGGAAATGCTGCACCGGCTAACGATCTCAGATGACGCAGAAAAAAACGACGGCTTTTGATCGCCGATCTGCTCCTTCTCTAGAAGACGGCGTATTTTCTGCTCCCGAGAATCTGAGAACCTAGATATTATTGCGTTGCGCAATTTCGTGTAGGGTTGCTCCCTCGGAGGTTGGATTATGAAATCCTCTACTTCGCGAGTACAATTGGTATCGAGGTGCGCAACTGCGTAATTAAACTTTGTGATTTCTTGGCTAATATTATTGATGGAAAATTGCGCTTCTAAACTCGCAAACCATAGGGCCGGGCGATCTCTACAAAATGGAGGGGTACGTATAGATACTCTGTTAATCATTACCTTCTCCGTACCGCCTGTGCCAGATCTGCTGTCACTGCTTGACATTTCACGTCCACCCGTACCCGCGGAAGCTGGTTTGAAGTCTTCCTGCTCACTGTCACTCATGACGTGTGCTGTCATGAAAAACCATGCTAAGAGAAAAACAAAATTCAAAAACAAAAACTGAAAACAAAAGAAACGTGGGAGTGTGGTGTGCGCGAATGCCCTACAAAAAACATTGGTACAAAAATATCTTAAAAATATGTACAAAAATTCACCAAAATAAAATAAAATTAAATACACACACAAAAACACACAACAATATAAATCACACTTAGTCTTTTTAGTCCACACTGGTTCTTCCAAAAGATACTTCGACTTTAGTCTTGACGCGCTCCATGCGATTGTTGCCAGCAGTCAGCAGCACAGCTCTCGTAGTCGAATTCACCACTTCTTTTTCTACGTTTTCGTATTCTCGTCGACGAACAATCAGACGACCGTGGTCGCTTCACTCGTACCACCAAAGAAAGTACTCGTACCTATTTGCGTACCTTTGCTCTTCTTGTGTTCGAATCGTCTTAATTTATGTTGTGTTCGTATCGGGGTCACCAATTTAGGATATTATTACTCCTATTATTAAAACAATTTATTTTGCGGAATCGAAAACATCTATTTTTCACCTCTTGACAGATCTCTTTTTAAAACAAAACACAACTCTATTGAAATAAAATAATAAAGGCGACCGCGAAGGTCGCACTGGTGAAAAAGAGTTCCGCCACAGACTCTATTAACTCGCTTTTTGAGGAACCCCATGTTGTAGCTTCTTGGAAACACTGCAGAAGGTAGCTCATTCCACATTTTGTAAGTGTGAGGCAAGAAAGATCGCGTGAAGCGCACATAATACGATTTCATCTTCTGATCTATGATAATGTGGGTGCACTTTCAAACGTTGGCGGCAGTGGACTAATATGAGCTTATTATGATCACAGAATACATAAAGTACTCGTACAGAAGGTTCACTCCGCAAAAGCATTATAAGTAGCGACTCTTACTACCACGTAAAAATCATCCTTGCTACCACACAATAAAGTCCAATTCAGTACGTGCGAGCGTACTGAATGCGAATATAGCAGTTGGTAGTTAGACCTACTGCTATATTAACCTAGAAGTTGCCTCTCTGTCTATCGCGTAACTCTGTCGCGTTATTTCTTGGAGCTTCATACCTAAAGTGCGGAGTGCCTGTTATGATGAAGATACCTTCGAATATAATGATTCTAATAAATTATTTCATTGTTATGAATAAGTAAAAACATATTTTTTTTAAACAGCTAGGTAAGTAGTGCCTTTGTTAACTAAACAAAATACAAGCTAACACTAAAACTACAAAAACTGGGCAGTCTAACGCCCATGGACCGTTAAAGGTCTAAAGTCAATCCAAATGCTCGTAAAAATATTATGCTGCCATCTCTAGACATTTTGTGTAAGCTGTAAACTGCTGTATTTCGCTTCAGTTGCATAAGTTTTCGAATAGATGTCACCATTTCTCTTAGAAATTAGACCTACAGCAGCCCACGGAATTTTCTAACATTAAAATTATAATATTATTTTCTCGCCATCTGTATTATGTCAATTGTAACATTTCATAGCTATATTTACTTGTTGCGCCATCTGTGTTAAGAGAATTGTACTATTTCATGTTGAGTTGCAAATTTTCCGGGTACCTATAAAGAAGAACTGCTCACTGATGCTCTTCTAGTTAAGTATAGTTCTCATAGATGGCTCTTTCGCCAGTTTTTTTTTGTCTTGCTGTACAGTGGCCTTACGTTTACCTGTTATAAACGATTCAGTTTAGGTTATTGCGAAAGTTGCGCGACCGCATACCGTATCTCGGCGCGTTAAGGTTCGCATTCGCTTTTGCTTTTGGTTTTGCAAACTGCGCGAATTCGAGCCCACGGATTGAGTTAGGCGAAAGGCCCCAGCAGGCCTTGTACGGGCCGTTAGCAAATTGTCTTGCCACCGTTTTTATCCACGCATAGACGCGACAAAGCTAGAATATTGATACGTCTGTTTTTTTCTAGCGGGACAAAAACGGGGAACGGGTGGAAACACGGTTTGTCCACGACCCGTGCTAGGCCTACTGTTGTGCTTTATTTTTAAGTAAATCTCATTTAATTTTCTGTGTTTATCACGGGCTGAAAATTAAGTTATCGGCAATCAATCGGCGGTATTTTATTCACTGTAAATCCTGATTCTCTCTAGAAAACATGTTTTTTTAGCAATAATTATGTTTGCTTAAAAAAAGTAATTTGAACAGAAATATACGACTATAGGTACCTGCCTGTATTGGCGTGCACAATAAAAATGTAAATTACAGACAGATGGAGAAAACACTTATGATAGTGGCGGCCTTATCCCTAAAACCGATCTCTTCAAGCAACCCTAAAAAATCTAGCCCTCTAAATGTTGTTGCAATTGATACTGAAAATTACGGGAAAAAACAGGCAGGTGGTCTACTTGATGGTAAGCTCATAAACTGTAATTGCCGACTACGACACCTGCAGCACTAGTGGTGTTTTCGATGCTTTTGTGTGTGATTTTATTATTGTGTTAAGAGACAAGAAATATTGCGAAAGAAGATAATATATAGAAATAGTAGTTAGTACGTAGAGATCATATTTTATTCTCCTGATAATATTACATAATTATGGCTATACTCTAATCTGGCCAATTTAATGTTAAGAAAACAACAAAATATTTATCTTGACATGCTCTTACTATGTTGGGAAAGTACAATTGGAACAAAAAATTACTGGTACCTTATAATAACAAACTCGCTTCGGGTGCACATAAAACGCTTCGCAAACAACAGTGCCATAAGGAACAGGTAAACGGTCTTGTTTCGAGACACCAAGGCAGGCGGAAGGAAAATCAGTGTCTGTTGGGCGAATGCAATGCTAACTATAATACCTTAGTTTTATTTTAGTGTTATTGCGGTATCCCCGAAGCCACCTGCGCTTGATACTGGAGGATTATACGGATATATTTTTCCACGAACTTGGAAGTAATAGTGTTTTATTACCTAGCTAGTTCATAATGAAGGTAAGAAATAGTAGATTGTTTGCCTAACGAGCAAACAAATATTTTAAAGGCGAGAGTGTTTCTTTGAATCCAGAGCGGAGCGAAGGATTCTAGAGTAGAATCCTAGCTGCACTCAGGATTATAGAGTCGAATCCTTAGTGCAGCGAGGGATTCAAGTTACTCGAGCTTAAAATAGTTGTTTGTTCCTGTGGTGGACACTCTGATTTTTATCACCCTGTATGAGAAAATAAGTGCAACTTATGAATAAGAACGGTAGATTTGAGCATAGAATATAATTATACTCCAAAGAGTTGTAGGTTGTTTAGAATTGGTTAAATCTTGAAAATAGACCGAAACACATTTTCAGAAAAAGATTTTGCTCTTCTTGATTTTTTTCAAAGAATAAAATTGTTATATGCTTTAAAAAATTCCGTATTTTTTAGTTAAATGATTTAGTATCACATTTTTACCGTCCGATTGTGTTCTCTGGAGTAAATATAATACTTTCATTCTCACTATTGGAAGACACACTCATTTTTTATAAAACTAAGTAAACATCGAATTTGTTGTGATTGTGAGTGTGTTACGAACGAAGCCGGAGTGCATTTCCCGCGTTTCTTCACAAACCTTTTTTTTTATTTGGCTTCTTTCAGCCGCGCATACATAACATACAGCCTGTAACTTGTTCATACAATGTTTGTGATTGATTTCTTTGGTGATTGGAACTTTTACTAACAATATCCACATTCTAAATTCAAATCACTTTTAGTCCCTAGGGATTAAAGAGCTATTTTGGTCACTGTTTACGAAGAATAAACTAGCTCTTTTCGAATAGATGTGATAAATGGAAAGATTGCGTACCATAATTTACTGCAGCAAATTCATACGGGCTGAATGAAAGAAAAGAGAGGTGTCATGGTTTTAAAAAAACTAATTATTATTTGATGTTTGTAACTGTTGGCCTCGGTTAATAGTTGATATATATAATTTGTTTTGTTCACTACACTTTCGATCCGTGTGTTTCAGTACAAAGCCAGATCTTGTGTCTCGCTGCAGCTTTGTCCACGCACAGAAGAACGTAAACCCTGGATTTTTGTGACTATTCTTTAAGGTTGAAGGCTTTAGTTTCTTATCGTGTTATGTTTGTTTTTGAGAGTTAAGTACTTTTAATTCTTTAAAGATCTAAATAAATGATAATCATTTTTTTACGTACATAAATAAATGGATTTAACATACATAATCATTTTAGAAATTTGTCGTTTAGATTTGAAACTTTGCAATCCGGTATGTGTAATTCAATGCCTCAATGCCTTAGGACGAAAGTCTTCAACCAGTGTGTGTTGCCAGTGATGACATACGGCACTGAAACGTGGTCTCACTATGGACCTAATTAACAAGCTCAAAGTCGCACAACGAGCTATGGAGAGGGCTATGCTCGGGGTAACTCTACGAGATCAAATCAGAAATGAGGAGATCCGTAGACGAACGAAAGTTACCGACATAACCCACCGGATTAGCAAGTTGAAGTGGCAGTAGGCAAGGCACATAGCACGCAGAACAGATAGCCGATGGGGCCGAAAGCTTCTTGAGTGGAGACCACGGACCGGCAAGCGCAGCGTAGGACGTGCACCCACAAGATGGACAGACGACTTAAAAGAGACCGCAGGAAAACGCTGGATTCAGGCCGCTTCCAACTGGAAGCGATGGGGGAGGCCTATGTCCAGCAGTGGACGTCCTATGATGATGTGTAATTTGGATGA
This sequence comes from Agriopis leucophaearia, assembly GCA_949125355.1. NCBI lineage: Eukaryota > Metazoa > Arthropoda > Insecta > Lepidoptera > Geometridae > Agriopis > Agriopis leucophaearia. Next base: position 16,342,996 of record OX421266.1, on the reverse strand, counting down.
CAGTACAACCATTTGGTACTTTCGAAGTGATCAGGTGATGGAGTCAGCAGGTGGATAGAGTAACTCTGGAGCTACTAGTAAACCCCTCGAGTTTGGCCCCCTTCGAATAGTTTTAACGAGATTATAATAAGAAATATCCACCCTTAATTATCTATATAACATTTTTTCTACACAATTTTCGCGAAAACTTTTAGGCAGCTTCATTGACAACTTACAAGCGAAATTATGAACTTCAGCGCAAGATTAATCACTGTTGGTCAAATTTCCAAGGGGGCATTCCCTCCCTAGGCCTGAAACAAAGAGGTTTTGTTACAAAGACAATGTCGCCATTGTACTACAAATGTTTCACTTGTTGACATAGTTCGCGATACCGTGATATTTGCTTTCAGTATTTCTAAGAAAACCGACGTGAATTCGCTTTAGACTTTATTAATGAGCTGGAAACTCAAGGCTAGTTAGTAAATTATTCGAGACATAGTTGAAGTATTGTTGAACATTTTACGAGTTGTTGAGTGCGTGACTTGAAATAGAGTAGAGACGTAGTTACGTAGTCACGAAGAACGTTGTTGCGACGCACGCTGTGGCGAAAAACTTTCTGAATGTATTGTCAATGCGGAAATTCATCGTTTCGAATACCAATAGATCGAAAGACGCTAGTTTGAAGCGCGAACCTGAAAATTTTCGCTTATTTTCATCTACTTATCTCATAATCATCATATTTTCAGCCACAGGACGTCCATTGCTTGATATAGGCCTCGATCTCCAAAAGGGCCGGTTGGAAGCGGCCTGCACCCAGCGTTTTACTGAGGTCTCTTTTAGGGCGTCTGTCCATCTGTGGTGGACGTCCTACGCTGCGCTTACCGGTCCGTGGTCTCCATTTGAGAACCTTTCGGTCCCACTAGCCTTCTGTTCTGTGTGCCCTGCCCACTGTCACTTTAACTTGCTAATCTGGTGGGCTATGTCGGTAACTTTCGTTCAGACGAAACATACAAGTTCTGTCTAAATCTGTGTTTTTCACAGTCGCATATGACCTATGATCATCTATGAGGATTTGGCCTCGAAAATAATGTAGGTTCCTGGATACTAGAAATCATTGTCCACGTAGTTAAGATCACGGCGAGAAAGTAGTGTGTTTATAAAAAAATATCGACGAGTACTACTCATTGCTACGCCACCGTAGAGCACTTATCGTCTCGTAGCTCGTAGACTACAAGCTACGACATAATAAATGATTTGTTATATACAATTTGTGTTTCTTGGTAAAATAGAACAAAGTTAATAATATAATGGTGTTGTGTATAATTATGTGTCGAAGTCATATAGGTGGGTTTAGGTATAGTTCTGCAAACCCTTTTAAAACAATGCTTCAAAATTACCATTGGATGTAAATTGATGAATAAATACATTTTACCGGATTACCATTAAAATGTGTTGAGTGAGTTTACACGTAAAGAACTCTAATTTTGAATATAATAAACTTACCTACATTAAAATAAATAATCAGACTACTAGAATCAGATAATTATTTTAAATTAAAATAAATATATTAAACTGAGTTCGGGAAGTGGGAGGGGGTGGGGGTGGGGGAGGTTTAAAGGTAAAAAAATGTTTATCTCGATTTCCGGTAAAACTACAAGTCCTATGAAAAAAAGTTAAATGGCAAAGTTGTAGGTAATAAAAAGATCTACAACTTTTATATATATATTTTTTTTTTACATAACCTCAAAATTTATGTGAATAATTAAAATAACCAAGTTTTTGGTTTTTTATTTTTATGTCCAGACATTCGGTGTAACTAACCCTATTTTGTTTTATATAAATTATGTATAAAGATTAGGAACATAAAGAACCATACATTATCGGAGACATAAAGGCGAGTAGCCACTGCAATATTTCCTGATTATCCGATACAAGCTCAACACTCGGCGGCACTCGGCCGCAATTACCGATAGTGGAGTCCAGCTTTATAAGCTCTTAGTAAAATATAGTGGCCGTGAATAACGCGCCTTAGGGAACTAATGGGTGCAGCGAATGAATCAAATTGAGTTACGGAGAGCTTGTTTGCCTGTATAAAGTACTTTGTTCCAATTTTATTGTCCAACCGGTAAACCGTTTGGACAATAAAATTGTATCTACTACGATTTGACAACATTTTTTTTAATTCTCGTGGTAGTTTAAGTTAGAATTATATTACTTACTAGTGCCGTGCCCGCGACTCCGTACGTGTAGATTTTCATATAAACTTTCAACCATTTTTCCCTTCCTTAATCCGGCCCTTGCGCAAAATAATATAGCCTTAATTTCAATCTGGTCATACCTAAGTATATTCGTGAAGACTGCATGTAAGTTTGTCCAGACATGAGGTCTATTTTAAAGTCTATTAGTTGGCATAACTAAATCTGCTAGTAATTAAAACCATGACCTAGTCCACAATTAGTGTCCAACGTCCAATAGCAACCATTATATACTAAATACATAAGCTCACTAGTTTTATAGTAACATCACTCAGCTGGCGCGAACAAAGACCTATCCATCACGAGATCCGGTTTCAACTGGATCCAATCGCGCATGTTTTTCCGACTTGCTTCGGTTGTGCAACTTAATTTTATGTGAGTACAGTACATCTAGAATGTTGCATACCATAGATACACCATTTGAATACATTTGATATTGCCAACATGCTCGCCTAAATATTAAATCTAATTATGAATTTTTAATACTTCAATACCGAAAATACTACGCGCACTTCTTTGAACTTTAGAAGTTTAATTTTATTTAATTACTATAGGTCATTCGTGCAGGGCCGAGGTTTGAACCGGTTGCCATCACACTGAAAGCGTACATGCTACCGCCCAGCCAACAATTAACGCTCTCCGCTTCGCTCGATGTTTTTTTTAACTAACTTTAGAGGTAAGTAGTCTAAATTTTGATGCTCAAGGTTTTCGTGATTTAAAATATCAAAGTCTTATATGTACTCGTATATATAATTGCACAATGCACATAGTTTTAAAGACTGTTTGTAAAACGAGTAATTGCATCGAAATTTTATGTTCCCGTGATAAAATTATTATGGAAACAAAATTTGCCTAGGAACTAAACTAATGAGGTTAAAAGGTAAAGCGAATATAGAACTGGGAATAAAAATAAAATAAACACAAAACCAAAGTGAAAAACTTGTAAAAGATTTTTTAAAGCAACCAATCAAGGCAGATGTTTGATTTTCCAGTTTCCAGTTACTTCTATAACAAAAGTATTCATGCAATGTTCAGATCACCATTATCATCATTATTAGCTGTATGGTACTTTTTCAAATATTGCTAGGTAATTTACTTATTTTAGTGTTAATGTTGAATAGTATAGGTGTCATAAAAGCTACTAAAAATAACTTTTCTGTATCCCCCTACGCTGGGTAAATGACCTTTAGAAATTGTTGCCTGCCCACGTTGTTAGAAACTTTCCTGCATCAATATTGTGTTTGGTTTTAATGGACTTAAGATAATAATAACCTGCTTACCAAAATCGAAGTTTATTACGAAGATAGCTTCGCTTTTATTGGAAATTCACAAGAATTTATATACTAGGTATTCGTATAACATAGAGTTTAACAATTTCATTAAAACTTGTTTTACATTGTAAATTAAGTTTTATCATAAGCGAGTTTGAAAATGAAAATTTGATGCCCAATTTTGTAACGCGTTTTTTGTTATTATTTAATTAGGAATAGGCTTGCGTTTTTGACCGCCGACTCGGCTGATGTTAAACGATGATACAGTCTACGATGGAGCACGTTTGCCCAGAAGAACAGATTCACGTGATTTGAAGACATCCAGATTGTAACTACCGGGAAACACCCATTCAGGTAACTCATTCCATAGATTAGCAGTTCGTACAATAAAAGTGGGATCCAAGCGGGTTCGTGCGGGTTTTTGGAATGTCAACCATAAAGCGGTGTCGAATTTTCGTACCCGCTCAGTACCCTTAGTACAAGATTTGATAGTTTTCGAAAACTTTTTTCGTTTTCGTTTTGATGCATACATTGCTGGGCTGAAACCTATTCGAAACTATTTTTCGTATTTGAGTGAAGCAACCTATACTGCCGATTACTACCGATTTTAGTTCATCCGCGTTTCCGCTAGAGGCGCTTTACTAAAATGTACAATACGGAAACGAAAAAAGTTTTCGAAAACTGTCAAATCTTGTACTAAGGGTACTGGCAGTCCGATAGAAAAATGGGCAATGGCGAATGAAAAAGGCGGTATTTGTATAGTGCGTAACTTGTCACAAAAATGCACATTTGTATGTCTTAGAGTCGATTACCTTATGAACAATAACATATTCAACTGATTTATCCAAATGCTATGAATGCTAAATAGCGGGTCTAAAAACTTAAAAAAGATTCCATGCAGTTTATTCGCACTTGCGCTCTTACAACAGTAGTTTTATTTTATTTTTTCTACGCCACGCTTCGAAACTCCTATACCTACATTCGTTCCCATATACGAGATCTCGCTCTTTTGTTTCTGTACTAAAAAAGTTAAGAGTTGTAATTTGACCAGCGATGGTGGCCAAGCGGTATCATGTGCGCTTTATAATCTGACGGCACCCGGTTAGATCCCCGGCCAATGACTTATTAGGCACCTAAAATAAATTATTTGCAGTTTCGATGCCATCGCTCAAAAACAATGAAGGATTTAAACAAAGTGAGGAAACAAATACTCGTATATCCAACAACCTCAAAAGTTCAAAGTCATAAATGAAATTCACCAAAATGCACTGGACCAGTATGGTAGATTAGGGCTTATAAAATACAATACAATAACTCTTTATTAAAAACCACAAAAACAAGTATAACATTATATTTTACAGTAATTATCTAGGCTTTTAACAGGCGGCCTTATCGGTTAAAGCATTCTCTTCCAGGCAACCGTGCTCACCCTCTTTCTCAGAGAGAAGGCCCGACGAATCCCAGCATTGGGAACAATGAATACGCTGAAATGGTGATGATGATGATGAATAAAATAACATCCAAATCATTTCAGTCATACATAGGACTTCTTCTGGATATAGGCCTCCCTTTGATGTCCAAATCATTCAGCGTTTTCTTGTGGTCCCTTATAGTTCATCCGTCCATCTTGTAGGTGGACGTCCTACGTTGCGCTGACCGGTCCGTGGTCCCCATTCGAGAACCTTTCGGTTCCATTGGCCATATGTTCTGCGTGCTATGTGCTCTACTTACTGCCACTTCAACTTTCTAATCCGGTACATCGGCCTATGTCGGTAACTTTCATTCGTCTACGGAACTTCTCATTTCTGATTCGATCTCGTAAATAAAATATATTCTATTCATGACACCGCTCTGTGTGTCTCAGACACCTTGTCACGCACGCCAAAGTTTCTTTCCCATAATTTCGCTATCTTTACTTGGGGCTGAACTCTTGAAGAAGATATTTGAATCTTGGTGTGTTCATTTAGGTATGGAAGATGTGCTTTTATCAAGGAGCCCACCAAGGATACTACACTTATGCATTTATGGGCCAGAAACTGCCACGTTACATTAGTCGACACCGTCTCTAGTAAAGGTTTTACATTTGAATTTACTTTTTTCTTCGTTCTTTTCGCCCTACTTAAGTTTCAAGAAAACCGGTCAACATCAACCTATTTTCCAAATTCTAAACTAAAAAAATCCGTATCTATGAAAACAGGCCTTACATAAAATATTCACACAAAGCGGGAACTTCGTTCTCCCAAATTCCTGTGAGGGTGGATGTGGAATTTATTAGACACCTTCCGTTTCAATTTGCGAGCGACGGTGGAGATGGTGTCATTCCACTGGGACATGGATACATGGATAGTGCTGCGAGTGGTGTGTGTCCATCAAAATTTTCATGAGCTCATATTTTTAAATTTTTGCATTTGACCTCTATTTTATTTTCAAGGGACAGGACATTTTGCTGATGGTTAGCATTCTAATGAATGAAAACATTTTCTTATAATACCTTACACTAAAAAGCTTTTTCGATCAGATTTTTTCAATTTTATGGAAATATCAACATTCTTTTTCAGCGGTCGCACTACATGTGTTTTTTTGATGTTCCTCTTCGGCACTTCTTTTTTAACCCCCGACACAAATAGAGGTGTATTATAAGTTTAAAGTGTGTATCTGTGTGTCTATCTGTGGCATCGTAGCTACTAACGGCTGATCCTATCTTGGTTAAGTTTTTTCTGTTAAAAAGTTGACTTGATCGAACGTGTTCTTAGCTTGATGATACAAGAAAATTTCTTCAGCCGTTTGAAAGTTATCAGCTCTTTTAATGGGGATTAAAAAAAACTATTTGTATATGTTACGAAATAAAAATAGCACAGAAATAAAATTAACACTTTTAGCGGATTTTGTCACGTAGTTTTTTATATTGGTCTCTCACTATGGGCCTTATTAGGAAGCTCAAAGTCGCACAACGAGCTATGGAGATGGCTATGCTCAGGATTTCTCTACGAGATCGAATCAGATATGAAGAGATCCGTAGAACGAAAGTTACCGACATAGCCTGTCAGATTAGCAAGTTAATGTCGTAGTGTGCAGGGCACATAGCACGCAGAACACATGGCCGATGGGGCCGAACGGTTCTCAAATGGAGACCAAAAACAGCACTAAAGGAAAAATATGCAAAATTCCAGCAAAATTGATTAGGAGGTACTGGTTCTAATTCAATAGTTGATTGAATCAGGCGTTACTTTGCGGAACTCCATCTTCAAAACTGTTTTTCTAATGAATCTCTAGTGTAATTCCGCTTCTACGAATATATAGAATATACAAGCGGAATTAGAGATTCATTCAGCTTGCAAGATTTTACCTAAACAAACAAACTAACATATAAACATTGCAAGTTAAATAAAAGCTTGTAAAATTGGTATGTTTTTAAAAGATTCCGCACAACACTATTTCTGTATGACATCGACAGGACCCAGTTTTGAGAGCTCTGACCCTGAGCGTAGAATGGCCATGTTACCGCCAAAATGGCTTCCATCTTGAGTTTAGGCCAATGTATATTCAGTCTATCTTTGTATTTTCTCACGATTGGGTGCGTACTTTTACGGAGTCCTTAGAAAGCAGCTTTATTTTTTTGATTAATATTTAATTTTACTTCGATTCGCCATGCCAGAGGTTACCCAGTTATGGTCTGTATATGCTGTGGCCAGCCCGGTGTTGGGAAAGTTCAGATAGTTTCAAACATGGCAAATAATAGCCCTTCCCGCCATAGCTTTTACACTCGCACATTTTTCAAAGTTAAGGCGAGGTTTTCCTACTATTAAGCGACGCTTGTTACAGATGACAGAAGTCTCAGTTAGTAGAGCAAAACTATGACGCTTACACACCATCGTTTCGCTACTTATATTTTTGTGGTATTTCTCATATTTTTCGAAAAGTATAGCTGTAATTTAAAATGTACCTTTACGGTTCCCTCCATAATTATAAAATATGTATATAAATCATAGACGTCATAGAGATATCATAAACATCATTCAGTAAATATATATTTGAAGGAATCCAAATAATACATGAAGAAAAGCGCAAATCAGTGTTACTATCATGACATGACACCATTTTTATAATTTTAAGCTAACCATGGAAGTAGACGAACTAAAAGTAGAATGTTTAAAATTGTGGGAGTGGGAAAAGAGAGCCTTAAATAAAAAATAACCAAGAGGAAATAAAACAAAACCAACGATTCAGCATTATGAGACAACCATAGCTTACTGGTAGAGTATTCTGATCTCTAGTGTCCGGCTGGCATGGCTAGCTGCCACCAACTCTCCAGTCGCTAAGCACCTAACGATGCTGTGTTCCGGCAGGCAGTTATTGAGGGCGAGATTTAATTCCAGGCTAGGCCTCGTTACTATATCGACTACATGTAGTCAATCATTAAAAAAACACATACTGAAAAGGCGTCGGTAAAAGTAGGCTGCGTCTTTTACTAGACAAAGTTTTTAAGCAAAACTGGCCACTTCCCCATACACCATAATACATTTTCTCTTTGATTTCATACGGATGAGAAGTAACTACCTTAGGCGCCTTTGTTACCAATAATGCCATCGCTACATCAACTAATCACCGCCATTTTTCAGGTCATTTGCGAAAATTCTCTAGACTGTAGTTTATTTCGTTAACTTTATAACGAGTAAGCTTTTAAACAAATAGGTGTCATTTATCCCGTATCCACCCTCGGAACTCTGCTAATTGGTTAGTTGATGGCGATCCATTTATATAGAATAATTAAATTGAGGCTAACTTTCGATAAAAATAACGAGGTAAAATCCTTTTGTTACTATTAATGGAATTAATTTCAACTGATATCACTCATGTGAATTATTTAGATTTAAACACTATTTATAATGGCTGCTTTTGTGATAAATCTTAAATCAGATAAGTCAATCGTCCATACGTATCTGTTTTGCTTGTTTGTTTTTAAAATTTTTGTGATCAAAAGAAGATCAAAGTCAAAGAACAGGGTGAATATAATTTAAAATATATCCTAATATTATAAAAGCGAAAGTAACTAGTCTCTTTGTCTGTTTATTTGCTTATCAAGACTAAACGGCTAAGCAAATCTTAACGAAATTTGGCAGCAAGATAGTGTGCATCATGACGGACGTATTAAACTACTTTTCTTCCTGCCAAATTTCGTTAAGATCGGCCTAGCCGTTTAGTCATAAAACAGCAACAAACAAACTTTTGTTTTCTGTTCATATTTCGTTTGGTATAATTTTCTGTCTGTGCTTTTCATTTTAGTTCTTCTCTGAGTTTCCATAACCCATTCATTATCCAAACTTCGACCTTACGATCTTCGATTAACCGAAACTCATTTAATACTTCTTAATGTCCAATATAAATTCAATTACATCAATTAAACAACATTACTGTGGCCAAACATTCACAGTGTCATTATGTTCAGTGATTTGAAGTTTTATTGCGGTTGTAATTGTTCAGGTTGTTAAATTTTACGTCTATTTTATGAGCGGTTAAAAGCTATTGTTATAGTGGCTGTTATGAGGACTGTTATGCTGCTTGGATCACTGCGATAGCCTTTTGGATGTTGATTTTGATGGGATCGGTAAATTAATTATGACTTCTTAGTAATGTCCGACTAAACACTGTAGTATAAGATTGAATCACATCACACATCATCAGTCAATTAACGTCCACTGTTGGACAGAGGCCTCCCTCATAGAGAGCGGTGTTGCCATAATCCCCACGCTTGGCAGGCGGCTTGGGGATCGCAGTACGTTCACCGTGTACTATTAGGACGCTGCTGCCCATCCTTCGGTGCTTCTGGTCGTAGTTTTAGGACATACCCGGGTCCGGGACAATAGATTGAATGTTTACTGTAATTTGTAATATTAGTCAGCAATTATATTATACCAGCTTCTCTCCACGGTTTCACCGGCGTTATATACCTCCTTGAAGGTTGCTTCAAGGAGGTATAAAATGCCGGTACCGCAAGCAGGCCTCCTTGCAGCGGCAGCAATCTCATTTCACGTTTTTGAAGTGAAAATTTCTTTAGACGCGTTGAGCACATTTTGAGTTAGCAAAAATCATGGAACTCGCGTTATCGCCACGCTGTCATAGAATACATAATGCACAACACTGTATGTATTTTAAAACGGCACCATCTCTCGTAGAATAGGTGAACTACTACATAAGTCGTACCTTTAAGCCTAAAAGAGGTCATTGTACTCTTCATTACGAAGGACCAACGCTGAACTTAATAAAAAATAAGCCTTTTCATCAAAAAAGTCAAACAACGGAGTGTTGAAATCAAAAATCGACACCGTTTAATGGTTGATATTCCAAAAACCGTACCAAGCGCTTTGTTTCCAGTTTTACTGTGCAAACTGCTAGTATGTGGAATGCGCTGCCTGGGGATAGTTACAATCTGGATTTCTTCAAATCACGAGAGAATCGGTTTCTTCTTGCTCTATCGTAGACCGCATCATCGCTTAACATCATGTGAGTTGGCATTCAAACGCAAACCTATAATAAAAAGAAAGCTTTGACGAGTACTTGTCTTTAATAGGTTTTCATGTACGTAGATTGTATAAATATTTTCTCATTATATTTCGTTACATTACATTTGCCTTTTATAATTCGTAATAACCTGTTATTATAATGTACAGTAATAATACTGTCATCATTTTGTTATTTATAGTGAGTATTATGATAATGTAGAAGGAAAACTAGATGGGGTTTGTTTATTTAACAATGCTCTATGTCTGTTAATAAATATTAATACGAGTATGTTCATAGTATTTTCCCTCTTTCATGGAGCACGTACGTAATTCTGATTCATTACATAACACTTAACGAATCGCCCTCCGGAGGCAGCTAATGATGTCATTGTCCTATATCTTTGGCCAAAAGAAAGATAGAATGGACAAAATAGTTTTTATCACATCTATTTGAAAAGATCTAGTAAGTATATTCTTCGTAAACAGAGACTAAAATAGCTCTTTAATCAATAGGGACTAAAAGTGATTTGAATTTAGAATGTGGATATTGTTAATAAAAGTTCCAATCACCAAAGAGATCAGTCACAAACATTGTATGAACAAGTTACAGGCTGTACGTATGCGCGGCTGAAAGAAAGCAAACCGAACGAGCCAAATAAAAAAAAGTTTGTGAAAATACGCGGGAAATGCATTCCTCCTTCGTTCGTAACACAATCACAATCACATCACATAAAAAAAATGTGTGTCTTCCAATAGTGAAAATGAAATGAATAAACGTACTATTCTTATTCATAAGTTGCACTTATTTTCTCTTAGAGGGTGATAAAAATAGAGTCTCCACCTCAGATACAAACAACTAGTTTAAGGTGAAACGTTTCACTTTGGCGGGAAAATCAAATTTCAAACAGTTTTTTTGTCCTTGTAGCTAGGCCGAGTAATTATTGTGAAATGACACAGTGTTTGCGAAAATTGTTGGTCGTTCTTTACATTATCATGTACAGCTATTAATCAGTTACTCACCATATTACTTACTTTTGGCAATAAACCGTTTGAAACAGCATAAATTTATTTATTGACAAATGTATGTAATAATGTGCATTGAAGATAAATAACTTTACGCGAGTTTGTAAAGAATAATAATCAATTTTCGCGAACATCATTATCGTTTGCAATAATTACTCGGCCTAGCTACAAGAACAAAAAAACTGTTTGAAATTTGAATTTCCCGCCAAAGTGAAACGTTTCACCTTAAGCTCGAGTAACTTTGAATCCCTCGCTGCACTCAGGATTCTACTATACTCTACTATATTATACTCTAGAATCCTTCGCTCCGCTCTGGATTCAAAGAAACACTCCCGCCTTTAAAATAGTTGTTTGCAGTTTGCTTATAATAGTAGGTAAACAATCTACTCTTATAAGCTCAAAACAGAAATGGATTTATTCCCGCTCTAACTGCGCCTTGCGATTTTACCTGCGCTTATATTTTTTCTGAGGTCTGTACATATTCCGAGATAGAAAGTATTTGTGAACGTATTGTACTTCAACTATCTCTAAGCAAAAATAAAACACAGAGTCAGTTCTATTGCTGCTTAAAAGAGGGTCAAACACACACTTTTGCATTTATAATATCAGCACGACAAATAACATATGATAAGATGTAAGAAAATCTATGCTCTGTAATGTGAACGACGCGTAATTGGAAAGTGGCAGTTTTATGCAAAAATGTTTGTTTATTCTTTTTTTAACGCAGCATAACAGAGCAACGAATCATTCTACATAATTGCAAGTGTGAGGCAAAAAAGAACCAGTAAAACGCACAGTATGCGATTTCCACAGATCTATGATTTATGTGGATGAGCTTTCAGGTGGTGGCGGCTAGTGCGATGATAAAACCGCGACGCTGGCATCAGATCGAACAGTTCTTCAGAACACTCCCCGTTGTAATTGCGATAAAAGATACCAATAGACCCAACGTTTCTGCGCATGCTGAGGTTGTGCCGATAGTCGTCACACTGGGCATGTGATTCGGCGACCACAGGGGCTTGGTTTTTTTAATGATATTGGGTGACGAGACGAGCGAAGACGCTCGCCTGATGGCTCTTCACGCTTAACAATAACAGCACAACGCCACTCAGAATTTTGAACTTCAGCAGTTCAAATTCCTGGATGGCAATGCACTGTGCTCGTCACCCCGAGATATAAGATGTCAAATTTCTGTGTGCCATGTAATTTCGCTGGAAACATTGGCCTTCATTCCGGAACACAGAAGTGTTTGAACACTACTGCTTGGCGGTTGAATAACTGGTAATGCTTCTCGCACTGGTAACTCTGCTACTCGTCAAACGTTTGAAAAGTTAGCTACGCCATAATTCGCGGTGGTTATCCCCTTTTAGTAGACGCTTACCAGGTAGGGGATACCGACGCCGTATTCTAAAGCCCCAGTACCAAAGCAAATTTAAGACAGCTGGCCAGGGAGATGTAATAATAGAGATGTTATAGGCGAACAACACTGCTTTAAAAACTAACTACAACTCGCCGCTGGTAGTGATCGGCTTTGGTCGTCATTTATGCTGCAAGCTCTTTCACTCTCTCACTCATGACGAAGACACATCTCGCTCATCTACTTCATAGTGACAACAGCCACCTAAGATAAAACAATGTGAAAAAATTCAGTAAAAATACAGTACTTACGCGTGAAATAAAAAAAAACATGTCTCTCACAGTGCGTGTGTAATTTGTGCGGTTTATGAAGACAAAGGCATTTTTTTACAAAAAAAATTGCCAAAACACTTAATGAGCTGTGATGTGTTGCCGGACACTCGGTGTGCGTGACTGAGAGACGGCTGTAACGAGTACGGCAATTTACCGGGCATTCGTCTAGTCAATATGGTGACGGGCACAACCTATCTACAGGTAAAATATTTTAGCAGCTGGCAGTGCATGGAAGAGAAAAGCCAAAGATGAAAATAGTCAGTTCTATGTTCAACTAATTTAATTCGTCGAGTGACCATTCTCTCGCAGGCCATTATTTATCGGGGTATCGCGCCGGTCCACTCGCCCGATGATCCCGGTAACGTATCGGGTCCATTCGTGCCGCACTATGACCATTTACTAAAGGGTAGAGATGTTTTTTTTTTAGAGCAAGCGAGCTTTTTTGTTGTAAAAAATAAGATTCGAATTTCAAATTGCTAAGTTTTATTTTGAAAATTAAGTAATTAACTAATGGAACAATTAAATAGATTTCAAACACACTACAACTTTATTCAAATTATTTTTATCAGGATATTTCACCGTGATTAGGTTGTGGATGGAGCTTATAATATTTCGGCGCAGTTACTGAACATAGTGCATGAAACTGCATTGAAATATTGAAATATCGGGGGTTCCGTCTACAACCTAATCACGGTAAATATCCCGTTAATAATCATATTATAACTGAACTACAACTTTTTTTTTTTTATCGTACGTGCTTAAGTTAGATCAAGTAGATTATTTTTTCTCTATGTTTACAAGCTTTATACTTAGTTAGGAAAGGTATTAAAATAATCAGAACGGCTCATTCCCACAAGTACAGTCAATTAGTTCAATCGTAGATCGTGGGAATTTCTTTTCCCAGTAGTTCAACTGAGTTTGATTAAGTTGTACTACTGAAGAACAAAAAACTAGCTCTCAAGTGATGGTGCTGAAACTTACCGTTAGGTGCTAGGTGACAGATTTTCAACTTGACAGGCAACACCCGGTGGCTACCCAGCAAGCATTAAAAAGCGCTCTCATCATCAGCCAGATGACGTCCACTGCTTAACATAGGCCTCCCCTTTTAACCTCCACACTAAACGACATCGTGCCATCTGCATCCACTGGATGCCTGAGGCTTTCACAATGTCGTCGGTCCATCTAGCGGGAGGCCTACTTCCGCTGCGTCTTCCGGTTCGTGGTCTCCACTCAAGAACATTTCTTCCCCATCGATTATCGGTTCTTCGAGCGATGTGGCTTGCCTATTGCCACTTCAACTTGTAAATTTTAATAGCAATGTCTGTGACTCTGGTTCTTTGGCGAATATATACGTTCCGGATTTTTGTCGCGCAAAGAAACTCCGAGCATAGCTCTCTCCATTGCCATTGAAAGCAATATACTATTATGATATGCTCAAGCTCATATTTGGGATTTGAACCCACTCCCTACGGTTTGAAATTCAAACGTGCCAATCACTGAGCTACAAAATTAGTCAAAGTGAAAGATGACAGAACTAATATTTTATTACAACACACTTTTATAGTTAGAAAGTAAAACCCAGAAGTAAATTACTTTTCAGTATCCGTTCACAGCAAAACACGATCAAAGTTTTTTACTCATAAATATCTCGAGAGCATCCACTAATACCCCCCCCAATTTGGCTCACAAAAACCATAAACAAATTAAACGCTTACAATTCAACGACATAAAGCGCGAAAAAGCAGAGCAAACGAGACATTAATACCCGGCATAATAATTCAATTTAGCGCTGATGCTAAGCACACTGTGGAAACCGTATTCAGCGCTGCTACTTGCATTCTGCAACTCGAACTCACCTCAAACTCATTAAAAAAGTTTTGTAAAGATTTTTTAATAGATTGTACATGGTATCTTAGTTAGTCATGTGAGAAGGAGGCCTAAAAACTCTAATAAGAGGCCTAGTCGCCTAACTTACTTCCTTACAAACTTTGCAAAGTTTCTAGAAAAAAAAAACGGAGTTGGTTGATGATGAAGGTATATCGGTTGCAAGCTTTGCTGATATTGTCGTTGCGATCGATCAAACCCAGATCATAATTCAAACTCGTTTGACTTTGAAAGTATTTTCTAACGTAACGTTATTTTTAAAATGTTTTTTTAAGAGTAACTTTGGGCTCGTATGGGTTCGCCATTCCTGGGCCGATTTTGATTGATAATTTTACTGAAATGAAGTAAATACTGATACTTGACTGTAAAATCTATTGAAGATTGGATTAATTATACAATAATGTTATTGTCGAACAAATATATAACCATTTGACAAAGGGCATGGACCCTGAAGAACATGGAGCTTTACCTCAAATAATAATAATAAAAAATACTTACCTGCATACAATTATACTCCATCTATTTCCGTAGACTCAGGGCCCTTACCTTTGTTCGTCAATAATTTATTTTGATATGGCAACTAACGCTGTGATTATTTATTTGAATCGAATGATGAAAGTGACGCATTAATGTAATAATTTCCGTTAAAGTAGAACTCTTATCCGCAATATATTATGAGAGCTTGTTACAAACTATTTTACTACCTTACAGACCCTTATAAAGAACTCTAGAATGACACGATTGACAATATCAAACAGTTACGGACATTTATTATCACCCAAGCTTATTCCTAAATAAAATAATTATCACACTAATATCATAATTATATGTGAAAGTTTGGATGGATGTATGGATGGGTGGATGTTTGATACTCAATAACGCAGAAACGGCTGGGTAGATTTGGATGAAATTTGGAATATACATTGCTTATGTCCTGGATCAACACATAGGCTACTTTTCATCATCGTCATCATCACCGATTTTCATCACCACGCGGGTGAAACCGCGGGGCACAGCTAAT
This sequence comes from Agriopis leucophaearia, assembly GCA_949125355.1. NCBI lineage: Eukaryota > Metazoa > Arthropoda > Insecta > Lepidoptera > Geometridae > Agriopis > Agriopis leucophaearia. The sequence continues at coordinate 16,327,374 of OX421266.1, read as the reverse complement.
AATATATATATTATTAAACAAGTAAGATTGCGAAAAAGAGCAAAGCGAGACGTGCGCACTCACTCGAATGCGGTTGAAACTATTGTCAGTTACCGACTTAATTATAATATGTGAGTCATTCCCGTATACAAATGAAATCTATATAGTTTCCATAATAGTTACTCACATGGCAATATTTTTTTTCATTACAAACCATAATTGAAGGGCAATGTTTCCATCGAAATTACAGGGCACACAGAGATTTGACATCTTATATCTCGGGGTGACGAGCGCAGTGAATTGCCATCCAGAGTTTGGAACTGTTGAAGTTCAAAATTCTGAGTGGCGTTGAGCTGTTATGGGCAAGCGTGAAGAGCCATCACGCGAGCGACTTCGCTCGTCTCGTCACTAAGAATCATTAAAATAAATATAATAAATAAATAATAAAAGTATTTTTTTACATAGTACTTACTTCATTTCTTAGGGTTCCGTAGCCCGATAAGAATTTTGATGTAGTTTTTTGTTTGTTTGAAATGTGACTTGATCGAGAGTATTATTAACTATGATTCAAAATATCTGTTCATGTGTTTGACGATTCAAAGCTCTTTTACTGGGGGCTTTTAAAATTGTTCAATTAATAAGTTTTAAAATTCACAAACAAGTGTTCCGAGTTTACTTGAATACGTTTTTAACATGATAAAAAAAAACTGTTTGGTTCAGTTCAATTTCAAAAGCCCCCAGTAAAAGAGCTGAGAATAAAACACTGTTTTAAACTATCACGGTTGTTCACTACAGTTATAATGATTATTTACGGGATATTTACCGTGGTAAGGTTGTGGAAGAAGCTCCGGATATTTCGGCGTGTTCACGGGAAGACCACGGAACCTTATCATGGTAAAATATCCCGTAAATATTCATATAACTGGACCTGAGAATATTCTAACAATTGGACATATTTCTTGGTTTGTGAATTTTGTAATAGTTTCGCCATCTACTCGTGTTTGTAAATCAATGGTTGTTATAAAGTCTGGAGCTTACGTACTGCCTACACTGCGTCAATCGCCTATATAATCACAAAGTAAGTACCTGTAAATTAATAACCAGTCTTTTCATGTCAAGGGCTCAAGGCAAATACAGAGGAAAGCCCTTACGTGTAGCGACGCCTAATAGGGTTTATTATAAACGCTTGCTTAATTAATGTTGTGTATGAGTGTGTGTGAGTTTGTATGTGTTAAGTTAAATGGAGTGTGAAATTCAGCGAGGTTTGGAGACAATAGTTGGGTATTAGCTTTAGTGGAAGTAAATGTAGGTATATGAAATTTGTTTTATGTATTTAAGGATTAGCTTTGCGGGATTGCTCGCTGTGGCTTTAAAGGTTTACCCATCTATATTTTATAGTGTTGATGTATGTAGTTCTAGTTATTGTAAAGTGTAAACAGTGTGTATGACATGACCATGCCAGAATCAGGCCATGTTATTGTTGGAGTTGTGTGAATCAATCTGCCGGCTTTCTCGTTTCCCGAGAGAGACAATCTAAGTATTTTCAAGTTAAGAGTGAATAGATATCTTCTAAGTCTGCGATTTCAATTAATTAACAGGCGAGTTGTTGGTCAAACGTGGACTTATGCGAGTTAAAAAGTGTACTTACATCACAACATGAAAATTATAATGACTTATTAGGTTTTCGCAAATATTATTCTTTGATCATTATAGGTACACTTTTAACGGATTTTTTATTTCACTGCAAAAAAATAGGCTTTCACTTGCCCGCCAACTCGCTTAATGCTAAGCGATGATACGGCACGCTTGCCTAGAAGAAACCGATTCACTTTTGAAGTGAAGACACCCAGATTGGTTACAATGGTGTTCCTCGCTATTTATATCGGGGAACACCCATTCAGGCAGCGCATTCCACAGACTAGCAGTTCGCACAATAAAAGTGGAATCAATGCGCTTCGTACGGGTTTTTGGAATATCGACCATGATGCAGTGTTAAATTTTTGTGCCTGCTTTGGCAGTCCGATAGAAAAATGGACAGGTTGGGAATTAAATCATGCAGATCTATGCAAACTCCTCAACATAGGCCTCCCCTCAGAACGACAGCCTGCCATCTGCATCCAATGGATGCTAGCGAATGTCACGATGTCGTCAGTCCTTCAAAGGATATATTACTATGTTCAAAGGCCTGCATTACGCTGTGTCTTCCGGCTCGTAGTCTCCATTCACGAAACTTTCTTTCCTATCGGTTATCGGTTCTTCGAGCGATGTGACTTGCCCGTTGCCACTTCAGCTTGCAAATTTTAATGTGTATTTTTACATTATTTTAATTACTGATGTTTTAAATATTTGCAGTGTCCACGCGGTCACAGATGAAAAGCTTGTCCAACGTCCCAATATCCAGAGACCCACCCGATTCTCAGAGGTTTTAACTCAGATCAAATACAAATGGATTACCGCCAAAGTCAAAATCACTTCCAAAACTACGTGAATTCCCAGTATAAATACATGGCTCATGCACCCATATGCATTCAATACGTGAATTTTATACAGAAAACATCAAACGACTACGCACACATACACGAAACACATACACACATATACGAAGTTGTAAGCGTTGTAAGCAAGTTGTATCGCGGTTACCCATCCAATAACTAACTGACTTATCCGTTGCTTTATTTCGGCGCGATCTGTTAGAATTACCTACTATACTGAAACCAGCGTATTTTGTAACAAGAAATTGTAATTATTTAGATGACAATTATCGAATGTCGTCAGTTAAATTATTTTGCCTTCTGCGCGGGGGCGTGGGTTCGATTCCCACCTAGGACAAACATTTGTGTGATGAACATTCGTGTTTGTTCATTTGTGTGATGTCTGGGTGTTTAATATCTATTTAAGTATGTATTTATATATATATATATATATATACTATATTTACTATATTTTTTATTATTGGAATGTTATTTAAGTTATTGTAATAAACCCCGCAACATATAAATATATATATGTATGTATATCAGTCTCTGGCAGCCATATTACAAGCTTTGCTTAGTTTGGGGTCAGATTACCATGTGTGTAATAATGTCCCAGATATTTATTTATTTAATTAGTTTGACCTTTATGACTGCCTCGGTGGCTCAGTTGGTAGTGATCCTACTTTCTGCGCTTGGGGGCGTGGGTTCGATTCCCATCTAGGACAAACATTTGTGTGATGAACATTTGTGTTTGTTCTATGTCTAAGTGTTAATATCTATTTAAGTATGTATTTAAAATATATATATATGTATGTATATCAGTCTCTGGCAGCCATATTACAAGCTTTGCTTAGTTTGGGGTCAGATGACCATGTGTGCAATAATGTCCCAGATATTTATTTATTTATTTATCATAGATTGATAATTTTTACCTCTTTTTTTTCACGACCGGTTTGCGAATACAAATTTAATTTTAATTTTATGTACCGCATCATCACTTAACATCAGGCAAGTTGGCGGTCAAACGCAACTTTATTATATTTCTAAATAAATAAGATTTTTTGCAAAAACATGTTTTCAGAAGCTCAGGGTTTGCATCGCGTTTCAAATTACACAAAACGTTTTTGCATCCCCCGTCTTTCTACAACAACTTTAATCACTGTACGCTATTAAGTCAGGGAGAGAATAATGCTTCATTAAAATTTCAACTTGCTGGTTTAATTTTCTATCCGAGAAAGGTTTACCGGGAAAGATTTTAATGAAGCGTGTATGACAAGAGTTTTAATCTCTGGCTCCTCGTATTTATAATATTTTTTCAAACATGGTATTTAATGACAATATAATGAAAAGTTCACTTTGACGAAAATTGCACTTTATGGTCTCGCTCAAGTATAACAGTACCCTTAGTACAAGATTTGACAGTTTTCGAAAACTTTTTTCGTTTCCGTATTGTCCCATACATTTTAGTAAAGCGCCTCTAGCGGAAACGCGGATGAACTAAAATCTGTAGTAATCGGCAGTATAGGTTGCTTCACTCAAAAACGAAAAATAGTTTCGAATAGCTTTCAGCCCAGCAATGTATGCATCAAAACGAAAACGAAAAAAGTTTTCGAAAACTATCAAATCTTGTACTAAGGGTACAGGTTACGGTCAACTGTTGTCTCCTTTAATATATACACCGTGACGTTCATATGGTGACATTTGTAAGAGTATTACCATAATTAAGAGTATATAGTCATTTGTATCTAATATTAATATGAACCATAATGTAAAAGTATTTATGTTCTGTGGTGACGAGCATCTATTGACTGTTGACAGATACAATAGTAATGACGTTTCAAATGGTAACATTGACTTTGACAGATACTCGTCACCAAAAGATAATTGTCAGTTTAATTTAAGACTGGCACTTGATATCGAGCTGTAAAGCAAATAGGACATTATTGTAATATTATAATAAATCCTCAAATATCTTAATAATCCTGGTTTCATTTCTGAGATTTAAGCGTAGTCTTTCACAATTAACACACGTATCTAGTATCATGTTTTCAGGTTTTGGATATATTCCTATATTTCTTAAAATACCATTTTGGAGAAACCTCTACGTAAAAAATCACATTCAAGGCATTTTTGTAAGAAATTTGTTGTAGTCAGTTGCACCCATATAAACGAAACGTCAGTCATTTGAAATCAGCAACAATGACGCGAAGTTCGACGCGATAATCTAAATAAGAACGTTCAATCAAGGTTCTGTCACAATCATCGTCACAATACCTGGCGACAGATAACCGATGGGGAAGAAAGTTTCTTGAGTGGCGACCACAAACCGGAAGACGCAGCATAGGTAGGCCTCTCACTAGATGGACCGAAGACATCGTGAGAGTCGCAGGCATCTAGTCGATGCAGATGGCAGGTTGTCGTTCAGTGTAAAGGTCAACGGGGGAGCCTATGTTCAGCATTGGACGTTTTCTGGCTGATGATGATGTTGATGATGATTTGCCTTGATACCTTCAATAACACTAAAAAAACTGAATGAAAACCATGAATCCTGATCACTTGTAGTGGTAGGACTTTATTGCAGTGGTCCGCTTGGGGAAGTACCACACCTTTGCCAGTCATTCAACCGCCACGGCGTCGGTATCCCCTACCTGGTAAGCGTCTACTAAAAGGGGATAACCATCGCGAATTATGGCGTAGCTAAGTTTTCAGACGGTTGACGAGTAGCAGCGTTACAAGTGCGAGAAGCACTGCCAGTTATTCAACCGCCAAACAGTAGTGTGCAAACACTACTGTGTTCCGGATTGAAGGGCAATGTTTCCAGCGAAATTACAGGGCACACAGAGATTTGATATCTTATATCTCGGGGTGACAAGCGCAGTGCATTGCCATCCAGGGTTTTAATCTGTTGAAGTTCAAAATTCGGAGTGGCGTTGAGCTGTTATGGGCAAGCGTGAAGAGCCATCAGGCGAGCGACCATCTCTTCACCCAGAACATAAAAAAAAAACGCTAGGTTTTTGAAAGTCGATACCCACTTCAGTGAAATATTAATAGAAAATGTTTTTACACAGCTTTTTACAATGTTATATTGTACAGTAATGTACATTATCTTTATCTAGCTAGATTCATTCTGATTCATCCAAAAACATTATTGAAATAAATAATAAACTGTTGAAGTGACTCGACTGGTTATATTTTGTTCTATGATCTAATAATAAATTAATATTACGGTCTTACTTAGAAATGTCTGCGTCTCGTTTTAGTGTGTAATAATTTCCAACTTTAATAAATTGACAAAGCAGTTGTTTAGCACTATATATACTAAATATATAGCACTATATATAAATAATTGTAAGTAAGACTTAGAAAGATAAATATATGATATCATAAAATGCAGGTTATTAGTTTTTTATATCACTGTTTTTTGTTTCTTTACGGTGTGGATTTGAACTGTGTTCTTGTGGTTTTCACTGTTGTATCTGTAAATAAAAAATAATACAGTAAATAAATAAAAAAACAGTACAAATCTAACTTTTATAATTTGCAGGCCTTTGCCAAGATGCCGCAGTGAAGAAATTTTCATCTTTTTCGGGATTTATTGGAAAGATACATATGGTACATATATGGTTACATAGAACCAAATACTTTCTAGTTGACTTCACTGGCTACCCACGAGTTAAATGCGGAATGCGCTGCCTGAATGGGTGTTCCCCGTTAGTTACAATCTAGGTGTCTTCAAGTCAAGAGTGAATCGGTTTCTTCTAGGCAAGCGTGATTAATCGTAGGGCGCACCGTCGCTTAACTTCAGGCTATTTGGCGGCCAAGCGCAAGCCTATTTTACAATAGTAAAAAAAAACATGCTAATTTGATTTATAAGTTTCGTGGAGACCACAAACCGGAAGATATGCAGGCATTAGTAATTTTTAAACTTTCGCGATTCGAACACATGTTTTCATATTTATCGGGGCTTATCGCGCACTATTAAATATGGGTAAAAATAGATACCTTTCGCTCGACGTTTCGACCATGTTACAATGGCCGTGGTCACGAGCTGACTGAAAACTGCGGGTGAGTCCGGCGAGAAGAGCGGATATTTTGTTCTCCTACCCTCACTTGATCTTGAAAAATTGCAGAAAAATCTATTTTTACCTATATTTAATAGTGCGCGATAAGCCCCGATAAATATGAAAACATATGCAGGCATTGCCACCAGAACTAAAGGTGTATGCAAAATCAATTAGGATGTACTGGTTCTAATTCAGCTTATGATAGTCAGCATCGATCCAATATCGATAAAACAACAGTTTAGATATTCATAATAGGTTCTTAAACTACTAGTTCAAACGATAATTAATTTCAGGCAGAGTGCCCAAAATGCTGGCCGCGTTGCCTCGCTGGATGGCGAGGCTAACTTTCTGACACAAATATAGGCCAGCATTTAGGTCACGCAAAGAAACTTTCAGTCTAAAAAATCAAAAATCAAAAAGTCAAATCCTCAAAAATTTCGCCTCCACTTTTTTCGCCAACACTTGGCCCCCACGGTCCAAGTGTTTCTACCCCAAACGGCACAAATAAATAACCTCTGTCAAGGAATACTTGCACCACTTGAGGCATTCAGTTTATTAGATTCGACCTAAACAAACCAATTTTTGTATGTTATACAAAGGTTGCAAGTAATAAATAAAAATGTATTATTTTTAACAGATGTCTTCTTAAACAGCAGAGGTCTGAAATCATACAAATGGTTCTTTCTTACTTTCACATTTATGTAAAAGTGTGTTTTCTTTGTTTGTTTCTCTTTAAAATGGCAACAGAGCAACCGATGCGACATGATTTTTCGCATAGAGATAAAAGGCCAAAGATTGACATGAGAACTTTTCATCTCGGAATATAAATGGTTCTTGAGTAAATGCCCACGTAGGTGAAACTGAAACCAGTGCAAATAAAATTTTGGCTACAATACATTAAGCGTGTTAAAATAATACTTACCAGTATTCACGGTGGATTTTATACAAATATGTTTTACTGTAGTGCCATTTATTTTCTCTATTTGTATTTGTGTGATTATTGTATTTGTATGCGTACATGTATGAAGCTTGACGTCACTTCCCGGGCCCAACAGAATTGAAGCGTTAGTTGTGTACACAGAAAAGAGAAGGAAAAAATTCTCAGTTCTGTGGTTTTGCAAACAGCTACATGCTAAATTGGGAACGGTTTTTTAACTACATGTACCTACTTATAGTTCCTGTTTGTTTCATGGTTCATTGTTGCAAAATAAACTTTTATTTATGTTTTCAGCTAGAGTATTTAGTTAATCTTACCTGATATAGTTCACAATTTTTGTAGTATCACCACCACAAAGTGTGTCTCCTGCCTTAGTGTATGTAAACGCAGCGTTTATACCCAGCACAACAGCTAAAGGCTGAAGTACAGCTGCTAACGCAATAAATGTGAAGGCCACGAGGAAGTTGAATAGCAAGTCATACTTCATCTCCTGAAAAGTACAAACGAGATGTAAATAATTTAAAAATTAAGTTTTTATCCAGATTTTCATAGTTTTATATTCACGCAAGAATTAAGGTACACGCGTTACGACATCGTGATAGTAAATTGAGGCTATAAGACACTTATGACAAGAAGCTTTCCATCATGTGAAGCTCGCATTGCTGGACTTGCTTTAATTAGATAGATATTAGATAATTATATTTCTATTATTCATTTTACCTGACGAGACAAAAAAAACGGGTTGTTACTGTTTTTTATTAATAAATATGCTTGCCTGACCACTGCCTTGCCTGATGGGAACTGATGGTCTACGATGAAGCACGCTTGCCTAAAAGAAACCGATTTACTCGCGACTTGCCAGGGTTTAACGTGTAAGTAAAAAACTCAATACAATGAATAAGAATATTTAACTGAACCCCCTCGTTTAAAGTGTAATTGTTTTTTTAGGCCTATGTTTAAGAAGCATAATTTTTGGCCGGTTGTTTTATTAATGTGTGTTTATTTGAATAATCCTATATTACACCGTCGATACATTTATCAGCAAAGTAACTGACATAGCTCAAAAGATTAGCAAGCTGTAGTGGCAATATGCTGGATATATCTGTAGATGAACCAACAAACGTTGGGGTAGATGGAGTTGGCAAACCTAGAGTAGGGAGTCATGCAGCCAGGTGGAATAATGTCCTGAGAAATAGCAAGAGGATACGTAAAGCAGAAGATCATGCAAGCAGTGGATGAACATTAAATATGCTGAAGCTGATGGTGAATTTCTCATTATGAGAACGATTGAACTATAAAATGAAATATACCAGGGTTAAAGGAAACGCTGATTTTATACTATCTAAACATAACCGTATACCTACCAATAACCATTTGCCTAGTGTTGTTTTTGTGGTTTAGAATTTTTCAAACCAGCAATGTAAAGCGTACAATCATGCACGTGGCGTAGCGTCACACATGTCTTTCGTTCACCTCTAGTGGCATCATCTGACATTTTATTTGTTGTTTTTGTGTTTTTTATTTTTTTATTTTATAAAACACGTTTTTTTGGTATCTTATCACTGAATATCAGCACTACTACCAGGATTTGTTTTCAAAAACATTTACCTCACACCCTTTTTATATATTGTTTGCTTACTTACCCCCATGGAATCTTTTATTATCTTCAATACATCGGCAATTATAGATACATCAATGCTTCTCTTCCGTCGTGAAAATATGCCAGCCGCCTTATTATATACATTGCTTGTCGTTGTTATTATTGTACCTCCCGTGCTTAGTATACTATTTCCTGCATTAATTAAGTCCATTGACGCATTCAGTATCTTTCTAGGAATACCAGTTCTTAGCCAATCGATGACTTTTACGCACAGCCACACTACTGTTCCCAGCTCCACTAGTATTAGTATCATCATCAACGCTGAATACTGTGGGCAAAATAAAAATCAATACAAGGAAAATGTGGAATGAGCTACCGTTCACTGTATTTTTTTAAAATATTTATTTATTCAGAAATAGGCTTGCGTTTGACCGCCAACTCGCCTGATGTTAAGCGCGATGCGGTCTACGATGGAGCACGCTTGCCCAGAAGAAACCGATTCACTCGAGATTTGAAGACACCCATGAAGCTACAACATGGGGTTCTTCAAAAGGAGAGTTAAAGGAGTTTTAAGGGGTCGGCAAAGTATTTGTGATGCTTCTGGTGTTACAAGAATCCATAGGCGATGATGACTGCTTACCACTAGGCGGCTGCTTTTTGCCAACTAAAGTATAAAAAATAAAATAAAAAAGCTACATGGACCGGTGGTACTATGCCGAAAAGAGGTAATTTAACTCATCATTATGATTTTTTTACAACGGAAACAACTCTAAATTCTCAAAAAAATATTGATGGGTTGTTACAGAACTTGCGATATCTATTACATACATATAATAAAAATAAAATGTAATTGCGAGATATTTTAAAAAAAACACAGGGCGACTTAAAATAAGCAGCTTACTGTTCAGCTGCTTAAGAAAGTTTTCAGAATTTTTAAAAATATAATCTTGTTTTAATTTCGCTGATTTCTCAAAGAAATAAACACGATTCTAATATGAAGGTCATAAGCTACTTAAACTATTACAAAAAAGTACTGCAAAAAGACTACATGCCCAAGCGGTCACCCATCCAAGTACCGACCACATTCGACGTTGCTTAACTTCGGTGATCGTACGAGAACCAGTGGTGAGCAAAAATTGGTCACCGACCCGTACTTGGCCAGTATTTTGTTTAACTTTAAAATGTGTACTATAATCATGTCAAGTATGACGCTTGTAGGTACGTATTACCATTTTTACACTAGAGCAAATACAAAAATACTTTAAAAAAAAAGTTTGTTATATGGGAACCCCCCCCCCCCTTTATTTTTACTTCCTTACTTTATTAGTCTTAGTTAATCAGCCATAACATTGCATTTTATGTGAAAATGTCAACTGGCTATATATTCCGGTTCGAAAGATACAGTCGTTAAAAGTTGGGATAGACGGACGGACAGACAGACAGACAGCGTAGGCTTAGTAATAGGGTGCTCCTGTTTACACCCTTCGAGTACGGAATCCTAAAAGTTAAACTGACCGTTAAAAATAACGCCCGGCGCCAATGCTGGTACTTTGGGCTACGTATACCCATCGCGATGACAGCTAGGTGTGCCAACACAATGAGCATGAAACTCACGAAGCAGAGCACGTTGGAGAGCACGCGGTACACATTCGGTAAAAATCCTCGAAATATCAAGTACGTGCTGGGATCCCATTTCAGTCGCGCCGTGGTCGCTACTCCTGCGCCTGCGATTATCTACACACATTGGACATAATGTTTTTTATTTATTTATTTTATTCAGAAAATGATTCATAACTAATTTTGAATAATTTGGATATCTTAGCACTATTAACACCTTTCCGCATAAAAAATCTAATTAACGCTTGCTAATTCATCATCATCATCATCTGCCAGAAGACGTCCACTGCTGAACATAGGCCTCCCCCTTTAACCTCCACACTGAACGACATCCTGCCATTTGCATCCACTGGATGCCCGCGACTCTCACAATGTCTTCGGTCCATCTAGTGGGAGGCCTACCCACGCTGCGTCTTCTGGTTCGCGGTCTCCACTCAAGAACCTTTCTTCCCCATTGGTTATCAGTTCTTCGAGCGATGTGGCCTGCCCATTGTCACTTCAACTTGTCTTCTGTCAACTCTGTCTTCCCTGGGTTTGCTGAATGGGAGATCAGATCCCCAAATCTGACCACCCATAAGCCCAAAGGCCCCCTTTTAGTCAGCTTTTACGACGGGCAGAGGATACCGAAGCAGTATTCTAGGACCCCGGCTCCAGGGATACGGGGCTAGGGCGTTCAATTCCGCCACCTCTACGCCGTCTTCTTCTTGCTGGATCAGCTCGCTCGCGTTCCCGCTCAGCGATTTCCTTCTGCACGATTACTCTTTCGCAAAAGTCAATCGTTGCCGACCAGGCGGTTTCGTGTGCCAGCATGGCTGAAACCAGGCTTGACAGCGATATGTCGGTGACCCTGGTCCCCTGGTGGCAATAGTATGAATAATTTTGTACAGACGCCTGTTTGTTTGGAAATAGCAATAACTTTGTACGAGCTCTTACTATACAATACAATACAATTATATTCAATACATAGTCTGTCCATTATGCTCATATACATTTGATGATAGTAAAAAAGTCAAATAGTTGACGTATTATTGTATAAAATTTAGCTTTTCTGCTGCGGGACTGGAGGACGGGTCATTATATATAATAAATGGCATATAAAGGTACCTACTAGATTGGTTCGAAGGTGTTGGTTGGTCAAGATGTCAACCATATCTAGATCTTCTAGATCTAGATGGACTGGAGAGTCATGGGCATCCGGTGAATGCAACTGGGGCTGTCATTCAGTGTGGAGATTCAAGGGGGAGTCCTATATTCAGCAGTGCACGTCTTCTGGCTGATGATTATTATAAAAGGTACTAGTTATATTATTTTAAGTTTCTCGCAGTAAGTAGATCGAGAAGTGTGCCAAGAGCATAATAAGCAGGAACACTTTGGTCAAATCTTGGCCGCAAAGCCGTGAACATCAACGTTAGGTTGCAATTTTATCGGTTTTATATCCGAAATATTTCAGTGTGCTCTAGAATTGCATAACTTGATTCCTCCCACCCCTTTCTTTTATAAGACGCAGAGACAACCGTGACTAAAGTGCCATTAAAATGATGGACTGCCAGAGTCTGTGTTCCTCGAAAAGTACAAAATATGTGATTTCAATTCAAGAGTAAGCAGGTTTCTTCTAGATAAGCTTATTTTTAGTCCACGTCTTAGTTTAAAATCAGGAATGATGTGAGTTCTATGATATGAAATGCAATTCTCATTATAATTGTTCTCATTCTCATTAGCTGGCGTAGGCCTCTTCTAAAGAACACCATATAGAACGATCTTCTGCTTTACGCGTACACTTTCCACGAGCATCTTTTCACAGGTTGTCGCTCTAACTGGCTGCAGAGCGTCTTACTCTCGTTTGCCGATATACAGTCTTCATTCTAGAATCCGTCAACCCCAACGGCTGTTGGTTCTTTTTCATATATGCCTAGCCCATTGCTACTTCCATAGTTCATGTAAACCTACTTATGAATAAAAAAGAGAATAAAAAATGTATCTCACAATAAGCAGCAAATTGACGTGCATCAACAAAGTGGGTGCAGACCGCGAGCAGCATATCAGTGTACATCTGACCATTTTGATATATGTTTTCGTGGAAATCCACCTATTTGACAGAAAATACTGAACAACTCACTTAATTAAAATTATAGTTATTAATTCTAAGAACCCTTCCGTAATCTCAAAAAACGGCAAAAACAATAATATTTTGCTTTCTGTAACATATAAACATTGCAAATTTCTCCAGAACTTCAGGGATTATACTTATTTTGACTACCTTACATCTAGAAGAGATTTAAATATAATTTTTATTTTATTTGATCTAAATATGGAAAGCATATTTATGTAATAAATTTACTTACCAAATTGAAGTGAAAACAGTAAATGATCTTCAAGCGGGGTCTGCAGATGCAGAGCAACCTCGCCTGAACCCCACACTTGACAATAATGAAACACCCATTCCTATCATATAAAAGTATTTTATTTACTAAATATACTAAATTTAACAATGCAACATGCATACCTTTGTTACGGATTATTGTATTGATTGATTCGTCATAATAGTTCTTTTGATACATATTTATCACAATGCAATTATAATAATAGATTGTATACGTAATCGGTCTGTTTATATCGTGGATTGACTCAAAAACATAATTGCAGCTCACACACAATATGGTTTCATTACAGCATAGGTAAAGGCCGAGGCAAAACTGAGACACAATTACGTGATAGAAGCGATGGAAAAAATAGATGCGATAAATACACTTAAAACAGCTTAACTATAAGTAAGTACTTTTTTGAAATTCTTTTACACAGGAACGTAAAACGAAAACGTGGAAACGTGGAGACGTGGTTCAATTTCTCTGCATTGATACAAGAAAGGCACAAATAGAGTCGCGTCTATGCAATCTCTGGCTTGTTTTGTTTTAAAGAAAAATGGAGTTGAAACAACAACGAAAAGTCACCACAGTAATACCCAATCTCCGATTTGATTGGCGTGCTTTGTTTTGCTTTGTTTTCTACCATTTATTTCCTATTTCTGCTTATAGTGTGGAAAGGATCTTTTTCAACTTTAAGGACCTTGCATGTTATAATGCATAATAGCACAATGTCAGGGCTCAGTTAAAAAAGTCCAAATAAATAAACGTTAAAAAAATATTAATAAGTAACACCATAGATATAATTTGGAAAGTGACTTGAATGGTTGTCAATACAAGAGCTTTTCTTCTTCATTTAACTTATAATAAATGTTCAGTAAGACAACTTACATCACATGACCTCTTTTCTATATCAAAAAGAAATTAGAACAAGGCGATTCATTGTCTCCGAAACTGTTTACTACCACTCTAGAAGAAATAAACTAGCGGCTAGATGATACGAGTATAATAAGAGCATATGCGTCGGGGAGAAGTTAACAAAGAAAAGAAGCAGATATGAACAGAACATTGTCGTCGGCAAATCGAAATTTTCCAACGACAATGTTTTATTCTTCTGATTGGATTTTGAATGAACATGCATGAACACAAATTAATAATAACGTTAAACGCAGAACCTGTATCGAGAGTTCGGAGATTGCATTATGTCGAAGAGAACATAATATCTGGACTAAATAATTTCTTTTCAGCTAAGACAAGAGAATGTAGACGCTAGACGCACCCAAAACACCTGGAAGAGCTTTTGGTCTATAAAGGATCTATTGAGAAGGAATCTTTTTTTTGTATTTGTAAGAAAACTCTTGGAAATGTGCATTCATATCATATTGTTGCACAGACATGGTTTTTGACACGTCAGCAGCTAATTTCAACTCGGGGTGTGTCACAGTATCATCATCATTATCATTATTTCAGCTATAGGACGTCCACTTCTGGACATAGGCCTCTCTCTCCCATCGATCTCCAAAAGAGCCGGTTGGAAGCGGCCTGCATCCAACGTTTCCCTGCGTTCTCTTTTAGATCGTCTGTCCATCTTGTCTATCCCGAATTCCTTAATTATATTTTTTTCTATACAAATGTTTTGGGTTACAATCCAGTTCAGATTTTAATAAGGAATTAATTAATTGTAATTTGTTTTGTGTATCCAAATAAATAAAATAAAACTCTGGGCTAAAAGAACAAACTACTAGGCTCTATAACAAACATGACTACTCCGCAGGCCCATAAAGAGATGGCGGGCCGAGCTTTACTCTGATATTAGATACTTGAGGATTGTAGCCCAGGACTGGGAAAAGTGGTGGCAAGAAAAGGCTTTAACCCTGCAATGGGAAAAATGCAGACTTTTAATAATAATTACTTTTTCAATCCTAATAATTAACTTTTATATTCAATAATTGTATTTTATATTCTAAAGGGCCTCTTGGTGTTTGTTGGCTTCGGCCCCACCAAGGCTTCTCAAATGTCCGAGCTCTCGAAACTCACAAATTGACAGAAATAAAGACAAATAATAATAAGACAATGCTCATTTAGTTTAAAATTTTATTATTTGATTGCTGCTAAGTAGTTGTCCCTAAGTTTGAATTCCTTTTCGTCGTTGGTGTCGGCCGGGAAAGGTTTTTTTCCGTTGTAACTGTTGTATCTGTAAGAAATAAATTAAAAATACATTATTATTTAAATGACAATTTCGTTGCCATTTTTTACGCCATAGGTGGCAAACAAGCAGTCAGACCGCCTGATGGTTAGCGATCACCGTTGCCTATGGGTACCTGCAATACGATCACAGATACGTTGCCGACCGTTACAGACTTTATTAACAGCCTTTTTGAAGAACCCCATATTAAAGCTACTCGGAAATGCCGCAGGAGGGCGTCCATTCAACAAATTGCACGTGTGGGGCGAAAAGAAATGCGTAAAACGCACAGTGTGCGTTTTCCACCGATCTATGTGGATGAATCATCAGGCGGTGGCGGCTGGCCGCCATCTATAAAATTTATGATTATAATTTAAAATTAAACCGCCCGGTTAATGTAAGAAGCTCTTGGAGAATAGGACTCAGTTAAGGAATCGTATCAAAGAGGGTCAAAAGCTTCATGATGTAACCAGGTTTGAATGACTTTCTGAAAAAGAGCAAGACCACAGCTACACCAATAAATACATAGCTACACACATCTGCAATAGATATGGACTTGTCTGCTGCTCTCATTTTTTTTTTTTTAAGAATTTTTGGGCCATAATACCGGATGCACCGAGCTTTTTCACGCATTTTATGTTTTTTTAGTCTCCCCGTGAACATGGTGCATGTAACTGCGCCGAAATATCGGGAGCTCTTTCCACAACCTTACCACGGTAAATATCCTGTAAATAATCATATAACTGTAGTGAACAACCGTGATAGTTTAAAACAGTGTTTTTTTAAAGATATGAAATGACTAGTCTACTTTTTAAAAATGGGTTTCGGTCATTTTAAGAGGTTAATAATTATATCACAATATTTAAACAAATTTTTGTTTCGTCTTTGATTTTTATCTTCTAATCATCAGATCAGATTTGAGTCTGTCGTCAAACTAAAATTGAGTGTTTTGGTAGCAAACTTTACCAATTTAGATTGAATGTGATACTATTTGCAATTTCGGCGTAAACATCATAACATCATTTTATTACTGACTAATGTCAGTAATAAAATGCTTGATAAATTTTATTGTCGCGTCCGTTGTAAATATGCCAAAACGATCGTCTCAAAATCCATAGTTTTTAGGTCTGTGTCAAAACCTCTACTTCTTATGGCGGCTCCACATTAGTGCCGTGAATTCGCGGCGTGAATTCGCGGCACAAGTCGTGCCCTCCACATTCACGGGATGCTCAGTCGTTCGTGAAACCCACCGCGAAATGGACGTAGAAGCTGCTGCTGCAATAACTTTGTTTGCTGTGGCAACATATTACTATTTAGACGTCCAAAACAAGAAAGTTATTAAAAAGCGTTGGAAAAAAAGAAGATGGTACATGACGTCCGTACGCCTTTATAGACCGGAGTAAACAAGAAGTAAACTGGCGCGGGGCCGTGAATGTGAATGTGTACGCGTGAACGCCGCGCGAAGGGGGCGCGAACCCTTTGTCGCGGGACAAAATACCGACTCTGATCGGGGAACAGGCGTGAACGCGCGTGAACCCCGCGAAAACCCTCCACATTCACGTTCACGCTTGTTCTCGGAGCTTCACGGCACTAATGTGGAGCCGCCATTACGAAAACTTACAGGCCCGTTCGTTCGGGCACGAATTGTGTTTTTTTTTTTCTAGCAATTACAGACTTTTTATCTCTACGTTTTTATTATATGTATAGATAAAAGAACAGAAATACTTTTATACTCACTGGATAGTGTGCACTATTTTCGTACTGTTTCTGCATGTGTCTCCAGCCTTAGTGTATGTAAATGCAGAGTTCCATGCTAGTATAAGAGCTGCTAGCTCCAGCACAGCCGTTAAACCCACTAATAATATACCCACGTACACATTATAGGGTATGTCTGCTAATATCTCCTGAAAAAGCACAAGCTTCAGGTCACTGCCAATCCACATTCATGCGTGTATTTTTGGAAATGTCACCACCAGTTTTTAGAAATGGGTAGAACAAGGCGAAAAATGTAGCAACTTTACCAAGGCTACTGCGCCCGCTTATTAAATGTTGTAGGTGTCGACAGTCTGATTAATTAGGCAGATAGAATGACGCGTCAGTTATAGCAGTTATAGGATTTCAAGTATATTGACATAATTTTATTATGTAGCGTGGTTTTAGAGCTGTACAGAACAACGACTGTCAGGTCACAAAGTGTAAGTCTGGTTTCACAGCTGTACAGGAAACCCATCCGAGTTGCCCATCTCCCGTAGACGGGGAGATGGTATCTATGTAGAGGCAAGTCCCGTACGGAACAATCCGCGTCGCTGTGAAACGAAACGGTTCTAATCTAGCGCCTCACGAATGTCTCCGCTCCGGGAGTTCGTACGGGCAACCCGAACAGCTGTGAAACCAGCCTTCACTTTCTGACCTGACAGACGTTTTTCTGTCCAGTTTCGTATGATCTTGAGTTTATACTAAAATTCTATAAAAGGGACATTCAGTTGTTTCCGAATAAGAAAAAAATGACAAAGAAACTTTTTAAATTTTTCGTTACATAAAAACCTAACTTGGACTATCACAAAGATTTTGAAACAAAACTTGACAAATCGGTCCACCCGCTCTCTAGTAATGCACTTACCAAACACACCAATGAACACCATTTTTTTATAGATAAAAGATATTGAGACCTACACAAAAACACATATTTTGCGTAGTTGTCATTAAGCAACTACAATGCTTAATTTTTTTTTAATGCCCTAGAACAGTGTTTTTCAACCTTTTTCACGACGTGACTCCCTACAATTATTATATTACAAATATCAAATACGTACAAACGTACAACTCTTTAATTAATATTTCCTTAGTAAATAAATATTTTCACTTTTTACCGAGGCTTCGTGATCCCGCGATCCCTTTATGGAGGCTTGGTGGCCCCCCATGGGTGACCCACAGGTTGAAAAACACTGCCCTAGAACATGTAGAGGGGCTGCTTGATGGTAAACAGTCACCATCGGCTATGAATACCTGTAGCACCAGATGTATCACAAACCGACCCTTTAAGACTATTATCTCTCTTTTGCAAACCCCATGATGTAGCTTCTTTAAAACACTGCGGCAGGAAGCTCATTCCACATTTGAGACAAGAGCAATTGAAGTGTGAAGTTGTCATTTAAAAATATCACCATTTTTTCGTCAGTGTAGTCTCGTGAAAGATAAGGCAAGATACTTTGATGGCTGCATGGAGAGCTTGTTTACTTACGTTTATGTGCTCATGTAGTTCCTTTAAGGGATCGTAAAAAAATCCAGCCGTCCCAATAATCTTCTTTACACCAGAGCCTAGTTTCTCTAACTCAACCAGAGCATCTAATACAGTCTTAGCTTCATCTGTTTGTAGCCATTTGATGACTCGTACGCAAAGCCATCCCAATACCGCCAGTTCTACTATTATTAGTGACGTCATCATTGCAGCATACTGAGGAAAAAAAACTTTGTTAGTAGCTGCTAGTCTACTTACTGATGAAGCAAAACTTTTTTTTTGTTTGTTCATAAATGTTTCACGTCCAATACAGGTCGGAGACGTTGTAGATCAAACATTTTTACATCATAAGATTTATACAAGGTTCTTGAGCCATATACAACGGTACAAAGCGATGGTGTGCATGTGCGTTTTACAATTTGACACCACCTCGTTCCATCTTCGGCCCTGCCAATGACTTATTCAGTACTTAAATAAATTATGTCCAGTATGCCATCGCTCAAAAAAGGTATATCAGGAAAACATCATGAGGTATAACACTGTTTTAAACTATCACGGTTGTTCACTACATTTACCGTGGTAACTGCGTCGAAATATCGGGAGCTCCTTCCACAACCTTACCACGGTAAATATCCCGTAAATAATCATATAACTATCATGAAGTATGTTCAAGAACCGTGAAAGTTGAACGGTATGTGACATTCACCACCAAGGCCAGCAAGGTGGATTTAGGTCCATCTTCTCTGTGAGAGAAGGCCTGTGTCCCAGCAGTGGGAAAATGATTGGCTGATAATGATTGAAGATTGATGTTATCAACGCTAGAAATGTTTTTTTTATAAAATCTTGCTCACAAGAGACAAATATTGTACGTGTATAAGTAAGACCAAGTAGATTCCCTTTTCTTTTTGTTTACAAGTTTTATACTTAGAGGAAAGGTATTGAAACAGCCAAAACACACAGGTCTAAAAACTGTTTAACTACATAATGATTTTCTACACCAATTAGAACTTAGAAATAAAGTTACTCAATCACGCAGAAACTGCTGGATGGATTTGGATGAAATTTGGAATATACATAGCTTATGTCTTGGATTAACATATAGGCTACTTTTTATCATCATCATCATCACAGATTTTCATCACCACGCGGTTAAAACCGCGGGGCGCAGCTAGTATTAAATAATTCATGTTTTCGATGTGTCAACAATAATCTTTGCCAATTAACTTATATTATTATGTCCTAAAAGACCAGTAATATAAATATAGAGCGTTTACATTCGTATAAAGGATGATTTATAAAAAAAACATGAACACTCGATGCAAAACAGGATAAATAATACAATATCTCCCATTGTTGTGGTTTTAATAACTTTATTTATTAGTTACCATTAGAATATGTAACGGACTTTACCGCGTGGAATTCATTTCACATTATCGTCCTTTAAATTACTTTTGATCAGGTATTTGGTACTCCAGGACTTCAATTATAATGTCCACTTTATAAAGTCAACTAGTCAACTAGTGGAAAAGGAACTAAAATGCCTACATAATACTCCGGTATCTCTAGTGTGTTTGTTCAGGCTTTTCTCGCGAAAGTCTTTATATAACAAAAACGGATTATGGAAAGGTAGATTATTATGCCAGTTAAATGCTGACGGGTTGCCCGATGAAAAGCAGTCAACGTCACTCATAGATTCCTGTTACACCAGAGACATCTTAACAAGTTGACAAACTTTTAAGAATATGAAGAATCCTACTTCTCCTCTTCTAATCGAAGAATCCTCTTCTGAAGAGTCAGTATACTGAAGGTTCTCTTCTAGGTATTACATCTTCTATTTTCTATTTATCTATATATGAAAGGCGATACGTATAAGTCTTAGATTAAGTGCAAACAGCTAGATAAATTACGGCGGACACGAAAAGTGAAGCCACTTTTTGAAACGTGTGCGCAGTCGTTTCTTTATAGAATTGATGTTTTCAGTATGACGTTCCTACACGTTCTGACGGAAAATTTACGTAGTTTTGAATGCGTATATGTGTGCGTGAGTCGTGTATTTACTGTGAATTCACGTAGTTTTGGAAGTAATTTTGACTTCACTTTGGCATTTTCCGTAATCCATCTGTATTTATTTTTTTGATTGATCTGTGGACGAAGTACGTGTATTCGCTACGTAAAATAATATCGAATTACATACAAACTTCAATTTCAAAATTTTTATGAAATTTGATAGGTATTTTACGTAGCGAATACTTGCCTACTGAGGTATATGTACCTATGTATGCATGTTTCTTAGGACCCCGAACGGGCTGTACCGATTTTAATTGAAATTTCAGGAAATCGTCAGATTAGCCCCGTGAGTGATCATGTGAAGTTTGGTGGCGATCGGATAAGCAGATAAAATTTTTTTGGTGTTTTATTATTTTTCCTACAAAAACAAGTTTATTTTTATTTTTTACTAGCTAATGCCCGCGACTTCGTACGCGTAGCACAAAGTAATTAGTGGGTGGACGATTAGACTGACATATCCAAATATAAATGTTACACTGACGAACACGAACGGAACTTTAAATAGGCACAAATCCATCGGATTATTTATACTGAATATTTTATAGATAATACCTACACATATGACATGATTGTAGATTTATTGCTCTCCATTTTAATGCGGATTGTCATACTATCGTCATAGTATGATTTTAGTCTAGTTTTAATCTGACTCGATACAGGTATCCCGACATGTCCATAGTTTCAAATATATCTCAAGCAAATAATATATTACTTTCACTGGTTAAATACGTTGGAAGTGTGGAGCCATGGAGCCAATAAGGAAAAAAAATTGGTATAAGTCAAGCGAAATGTCATGCATGACAAACGTTATTATTGAATTATTAGTAAATAGTAAGTAGGAAGCATGGAGCGGTATCTATAATTAATCGCTGTTATTTAACATTACTCCGCGTAAAGACTGCCAATCAATGATGTCTAAATAATTTTTGCCCGCCTTCTGCGCCTCGAACCTTCCAACAACTAAACCGCTTTCGTTCACCACCATAACATCCAAAATAGCTGCTAATCATAGATCAGTAACAGATTAGATGCCGCGAGTTCACCTACTTTGCGTGTCTGTTATTGGTCTTAAGTTTGATCCTGGCAAAAAAATGTATTCATTTTAATCTCCGTCGACTTGGTATATTAGCACGTCAGAAGTCAATACAAAAATAAACGTACTTTAAATTACGCCATAATAAACTGTAAAACCTCTTCAAAAGCAGTTGGCTGTCCTGAAAATAACAAACACAAAAAAAACTATTTGGTGCAGTCTATCGGAAGTTATGCGGGTACATACATTTCGGCGATTCGTTTTTATTTCATCATCATCATCAGCCAGAAGACGTCCACTGCTGAACATAGGCCTCCCCCTTTAACCTCCACACTGAACGACATCCTGCCATCTGCATCCACTGGATGCCCGCGACTCTCACAATGTCGTCGGTCCATCTAGTGGGAGGCCTACCTACGCTGCGTCTTCCGGTTCGCGGTCTCCACTCAAGAACCTTACCTACTTCCCCATCGGTTAACAGTTCTTCGAGCGATGTGGCCTGCCCATTGCCACTTCAACTTGCAGATTTTAATAGCTATGTCGGTGACTCTGGTTCTTTGGCGAATATCTATATTTTTATTTACATATAGATTATATGGCAACAGCCGCTTCAGTCTTCCTACCTACCATGTCTGCGAGTAGAAGTCTGTCATTACGACAACATTACTATAAAATAAGCTAGATGGCGTTATAAATAATTATTTAAAAAAAATTTTTTTACTATTTATTATCATAAAATAATATAGCCTATGTTTCAATCAGGTATTTTATAAGCATATTCATAGAAACTGCTTTGAAATCCTTCTAGTAGTTTAAAAGATGTGCGCGGACAAACAAACAAACTGACAGCCGTCAGAATTGTAGTTCCATAGTTTGAAAATAGATTGCGTACTAAAACGATGTTTTGCGAAAAAATTGTAAATTTGCTTAAACTTTACGTATAATATTATTAAAAACGTAATAAGGTATTCAATAATTCCTAAAATAATGAGTGTAAATGGATCGTAGTTTCACAAATATGAAAAGTGCGTCTATTATAGGTAAATACGACACTTTACCTGAATCACGCAAACGGGATTTTTTTTGCAAGTTAAACCGATATCCGGTATTGCTTCTACTTAGTTAGAAGTCATGTGTAAAGGTATTTGATCTACACATTTATAATATGGTAGGGATTCTATACTACATTGACTTGACATAATTCCATCATACAAAAAAAACATCTATGTCAAAGGAGGTTAGAGTGCTTTCCAAGGAGGTTACTTTAAGGATATTGCTTTGTTTTCATCTTTCACTGGCATATAGCTGATGTTATAAGGAGTAACTTAGGCTACTTTAATCCCGGAAATAACGCGGGTGAAACTAGTATTATTATAGTAACTAAATCCATGACATTTACTTCTCTACGTATAAAATAATGACTCTTTTAGAACCCTTCCTTTTTGAGTCGGTTAAACAAGAAGATGGTAACACTAACGGACGGTGATCACTTAGGTGTCCTGGTAGCTTGTTTGCCACCTATGGCATTAAAATAAATAAATATATACTGACCGTGAAAAACATCGATCGCCGTACGTTCTGATAACTTCCCCTACGTATATTCACTGCAATCAATGCCAAGTGAGCCAACAGAATCAGCAGGAAAGTACCGAAGCACAGCACGCCGGATAACACGCGATACTCCGTCGGTAATATCCCTCGCAGTATCAGATATGTGCTGGGATCCCATTTCAGTCTCGCCAAAGTTGCCACTCCAGCGCCCGAAATTATCTGCACACATTAACGATTCACGCTTATCACACTAATATCATATAACATCATATATGTGAAAGCTAGGATGGATGGACGGATGTATGGATGTATGGATGGATGGATGGATGGATGTTTGTTACTCAGTAACGCAGAAACGGCTCAATGGATTTGGATGAATTTTAGAATATACATTGCTAATGTCCTGGATTACAACATAGGTTACTTTTCATCATCATCATCACCGATTTTTTATCACCGCGCTTGTGAAACCGCGAGGCGCAGCTAGTTGTCGCATATACAAGACTTCTCTATGTTTTGCTTGCTACTACTGAACGACCTAAAATTATAAGTTTGATCTTTTTAGAGGTAGAGAGATCTTTCATTCTAAATGTACGCACCTCCACCGTATTTTGTAGAATTTTGTAAACGTAGTCAGGCCTGGCGCACTCCGCACGTTAGGTATGAAGCTACAAGTAGTCGTCTTGTTGGACTTGCCATGCCCGCTGCCGCGCGATAGAAATAACGCGACAAGAGTTATGCGAACGACAGAGAAGCAACTTCTAGGTTAATATAGCTGTTGGTGGTTAGCGCCCGCACGTCCTGAATTGCACTTTATCTACGTTTTTATTATTATGTATAGATAAAAGCAAATTATTTATCGTCATTTGAGTGACTACATTTAATTGCGTAAGCGCTTTTCGTATTTAAGAGCCGTATAAAAAATGCAATCGTCAATTTTTAGGTATCTGGATTTTCGGGCATAAAACGAATAAATTAAGCAAACTTACAGCAAGCAGCAAACTGACATAGGCCAACAATTTAGGCGCGGATCGTGTACAGCATACACATAAAACCATACTGAAAAATATTCAATAAAATATATTTAAGTATTTCCAAGAGCAAAAATATTCCACATGGTCACCAGAAAAAATACAATATCATACTATGATTAGGTAATTAGTTTGTTGCAAATAAGAGACGGGCCATAAAAATACCCAATATTTTCCGTTTATAAGGAAATATATATTTTTTAACGGCTAGCCGCTTGGCAATAGCCTGTAAAATAATTATGAGGACCAATAACCGAGCTCGGAACTTTCATTATGCTCTATAATTATTAGCTTCACTTTAAAGGGCGTGTATGTAAAATAATCTAAATTTGACCAACTTAGATGAATCAATGGATGTTCAACCTGGGTAGTTTTAAATCAAGAATGAATTGGTTTCTAGGCAATCGTGCTCCATCGTAGAGCGCATCAACGCTCGGCCAATTGTAAGCCTATTATTTACATTAAAAAAAACTTCTAATAGTATCTATTTAATTGAATGATATTCCGATGTTTTTTTTTTTTTCTAATATATCCGCGTTTAACTACCAACTCGCCTGTTGGTAAGCCATGATGTGTTCGAAGATAAAGCACTCAGACTTAGAAGAAACCTATTCACTCTGGCCTTGAAAAGACCCAGATTATATCCCCGTGGAAACTGGGAAGGCGGGAGAGGTTGTTCCAATCCTTAGCCGTACGGATTAGCAATTAGAATAGAAGAAGAATTATAGTAGAATAGAATAGATTAGAGATTAGAATAGAAATAAAATTTAAGCTGCATGATGGAACTCATAAAGGGATATTAGTAAAAATAGTTAACTCACCAAATTTGGGCTTATTAAATCTATTAAATCGAGTTCTACATTTAAAAAAATTTTTTAGACAATGTAATAACTGACCAAATATATAAATATAATTGACAATTAAATCTCACAAGTACTGACTGACTTATGCTAGACGTACTTACTTGGACGGTGAAGAGTCTACCTTTCCTGTAGTGATGAATTATACGAATGACCACTGAAACCGCTATACATAGCTATAGACTAATATGCAGTCATATTACAAATTAGGTAATATTCATTTTGCCCATTTTTTACTACCTTTTATGGTTATTAAAGCAACAGAAATAATTAGCGACAATAAACTATAATACAGACTACGATGCAGCGTTGCGACTAAATGACAAAGTTATAATATATTTTTTGTTAGGTATCGCCAGTTTTGTATTCATTCTATATACCTAAGTAATAGTTCCTGTTTTACCTATAATTAGATATCCTGGACGGCTTTGGATTTGGCGATTTTTTCCTGCTTTATCCAAGTTATTCATTAGGTATGTATAAATAATGTACCATGATATTATGATGACAAAACATAAGATAACGTATTTCAAAACATGTTCATAAAGGCAATTTTTTTTGTTTGCAATTATTCATACTTAAATGAATATCAGCGAACCGAGGGTTCCACACCCAAAAATGTGCATTCTTTCATTTTCATGCGCTTTTGAGCAGTGTTTATTATATGTGTAATTTTTGATTACGGTCTATACTGTAAGTAATTTTGTTAATTTTGCTTATTTGTTTTACCCTTTTAACACTGAAGAAAAGACAATAATAAGTTTTTTGTGTGAGAGATCCCCTCAGTTATTTTTTCCGATTGTTTTTTTTTTTTGTTGAATTTTATGTAACGAATCATTTACAACTGACTATGTACTACGGTTAAAAATATACTGCCATTTAAAGGTCAGACAGGTCAGGGCAGACAGAGAAGTAAGTAGTAAGTGAAGCTTAGTAATAGGTCTCATCCCGACACCTAGACACTATCGGAACCCTAGAAACTTAGTACCACTGACCTTTGTCAGTATTCACAGGAACACCGCAAGTACACATACTTTTCATGTCTGTGGTTGGATAAATGCTACAACTACCAAGCCACATAATCCAGTTCGATGACGATCGTTTTCGCAGATCACGTCAGATGTCAATACAAAATAAATTACTAAATTACACCATAGTAAATTGTAAAAAAACAAGAGTAAATAGGTATCTTCTAAGTCTACACGCTTCATCTTCGACCACATCGTCACTTACCGACAGGCGAGCTGGTGGTCAAACGCGGAATTGTTGGCGATAAATAAAAAAGTAACTAGTTTTAATTATCTTGAGATTCCAATATGATGCATTATGTACAGTCTTGAGCTTGTCAC
The DNA here is from genome assembly GCA_949125355.1 of Agriopis leucophaearia. Taxonomy (NCBI): domain Eukaryota; kingdom Metazoa; phylum Arthropoda; class Insecta; order Lepidoptera; family Geometridae; genus Agriopis; species Agriopis leucophaearia. The sequence continues at coordinate 16,301,029 of OX421266.1, read as the reverse complement.
TCTACGTTTTAGATGAGCATTAAGAACCATAGATTCGAGCACAGAAAAGACATTTTGTTTTTTTGAATTAGAACGGCTGTCAAGGCATTTTGGTAAGAAATTTGTTGTAGCCACTTGCACCCATATAAACCCATAGCAACTGTGACGCGGAGTTCGACGCGTTGACTTAAATAAGAATTCAATCACATATCTGTCACATCTCTTTTCTGTGGTCACGAGGGAGGAACTAGTTGTAATTTTTTTTGTGTTCAAAAAGATATAAATGCCACATAAACTTCCATAATGTGTATACTTCTTAATATTTACTATTGTAAGTTGCGGGAGGGATGATGGCATCAAATTCCAATGGTCTTCCCACAGATCCAGTGACTTTGTTATCCATTTGATTTTTACTTTTTAGTTGTTAATTTTTTTAGTTCTGCAAAAAAATAACACATCAGAATTAATCAAATAAAGTTAATTAAAAACATCTAGATATATATTTATCGTCTTCATTAATAGAAATAGTCAGGAACATCAGTTTATACATCGGGAATAAGCCCATTGGATGAAAAGAATTAACGTACTTGTTTAGTAAAGTTTTAAAACATTACTAAACTGCAATGAAATAAAAACACTTTCATACATGAACGTGACTTTCGATAATTAAACTCATTATTTCAGACATGATAATTGCCCATTTACTTGTTTTACAGGCCACGACACAGCGACAAGAAAAATGAGGCACGTTGCAAGAACAGAAGTCTATTTCTAACGTGGCTTTTACCCTAATGGACGACTGGCCCATTACTCGTATTCCTTGCGTCCAAACAGAACTGTGAAATGTTATTTTTCAAATTAATCTGTGTTAGAAATGATTAAAGATAGCCATAGCTTTGCTTGTTATTTCCCTGTTACGCATGATTGTTTGAAAACTGAAGAGTCAAAGTAACAGGTTGTTGACGAGATGGACTACATCACATGGCATGGATGCACGACATTTATGTAGTAAGGACGAAGCGAATGAACCTTTACATTGAAGTCAACTCAATGGCACAGTAGATAATAATAAGCTATAGCAGTTTCGAGTGACATAATCAAACGAAATTCTCCCGCCCGCTACGATACTTCACGGTAAACTCAGAGCGATAGTTACACGCACTACGTCATTGAGATTCTACGTGTGTCGTTAGCGTAGAAGAAGCGTGCAAAATAATGTAGCTAAACTGATTGTAGCAACCCTACCCCTATAACCGACAGTAGGCACTGAATTCAAAGACGCGTGTAAGTCAATCAAAGACTTTCTAGAACAGCTTTACCTAGTCTGTGAAGTCGATATACGATACTATGCACTAGCAGGCCTGGGGCTCGATTTTTGAATCGCTCGTAGGACTTTATTCATGCGATGTGATTTACTTACGAATGAAATCCAGAAAAGTGATATTTTTGAACTAGTCATATCACTCGTAACTGTACGAGTGGTTTATATCATGCGAATATGCTTTCTATCGATAGAAAGTCTGACAGATGTGAAAAAAAAATGGCGGATACATAGAACATATGATCAAACCTTATCAAAATAATGAAAATAACTTTGTGAAAATGTGGAAAACACTTTAGGTATGAAGCTACAAGTAGTCGACTGGTCGGACTTGCCGTGCCCACTGCCGCGCGATAGACAGAGATAACGCGACAAGAGTTATGCGAAAGACAGAGAGCCAACTTCTAGGTTAATATAGCAGTAGGTAGTTAGCGCTCGCACGTCCTGAATTGGACTTTATTGTGTGGTAGTAAGAGTCGCTACTTATTTTAATGCTTTTACGGAGTGAACCTTCTGTACTTGTAACTTTATGTATTACTAGCCGTCCGCCCCAGCTTCGCACGAGTGTAAGCTCGGCCTTCGGCCTCGCTACAAAATATAATATAGCCTATGTCACCCGGGGATAGTGTAGCTTCCCAACAGTGAAAGAATTTTTCAAATCGGTTCAGTAGTTTCGGAGCCTATTCATTACAAACATACAAACATACAAAAATAGGTACAAATCTTTCCTCTTTATAATATTAGTGTAGATATGGCACTAGTGTAATAATATTGGGCCTGGCTCTCTGACAGTGGGTGGATCGTTACACGTCGCGTCTTTCTTGACAGCAGACAAATATATTGTTATGTATATTATAATTATAACACAGTGTGCGCCATAGTTGATTTATATTTCGACAGACGACGCACATAATTCAAATTTAATACCCATTAAACTTAAGGCCATGATCAACATCCACAACTTATTATTCGCACGTTTTTAACATTTTTGATGATAACGAATCACTGAATGTGAATTTAAAAATACCAATTAGGATTCATCTTTAGAATAACATTCCAAATAATATTAAGCAATTTTTGTATTGGATATTTTGATTTGTTCCCCAGAGATACACTTTCCCCGTAGAGACACTTTTCGAAAAGTCTCGCTTCTGTTCCTTAGAGATCCACTTTTTTTTAATCCTACTAATTGTTCCTCATAGGTACACTTTTCGGTACTATTGTGCACGAAATATAATTATATAATATTAAATAATCGACATTTATGAAAATCAAAAATAGTTTTTACACCAAATCCAAGTACCAGGAATGCATAAACCATGAAGAGCTTTCCCCTTCGCGATCCATAATAACACTTTTTGTGAATCTAGAGTGAAATACCTCTGCATCGTTTCTGTTATCTTGGTACCTGGTATCGGCAAATTGAGCTGTTCCACTTGTCCCTACCAACGTAAACCATCATCATCATTATTACCCTACTCTTATCAGACGGACTTGGGCCACTCTCTCGGGGTAGAGATCTTCGTTTCAGATGACAGCTGTCAAATGTAGTTGGATGATATCACAAGAACTCGACGAGATCTATCACTTCCGTAAAGGAACTGCTAGTCCAAGATCGATAGTTTCCGAGATATCGTCCAACAAAGTTTGACAGCTGTCATACTAATGAAGATCTTGACGAGGTCTATCACTTCTGTAAAGGAACTGCTAGTCCAAGATCGATAGTTTCCGAGATATCGTCCAACAAAGTTTGACAGCTGTCATACTAATGAAGATCTTGACGAGGTCTATCACTTCTGTAAAGGAACTGCTAGTCCAAGATAGATAGTTTCCGAGATATCGTCCAACAAAGTTTGACAGTTGTCATACTAATGAAGATCTTGACGAGGTCTATCACTTCTGTAAAGGAACTGCTAGTCCAAGATCGATAGTTTCCGAGATATCGTCCAACAAAGTTTGACAGCTGTCATCCGAAATGTAGATCTCGATGAGGTCTATCACTTTTGCAAAGGAACTGCCACTACAGGATCGTCAGTTTCCGACATATCGTCGAACAAAGATTGACAGCTGTCACACTGACAGCTGTAAGCTAATGATGATGATGGTGGATTAGAGCGCATCTTCTCCCTGAGAGAAGGCCTGTGTCCCAGCAGTGGGAAAGATAGGTTGAAATTATGAAGTTTCTATTTTAAATTTGGGATACTTTGCGAATGATGATGATGGTGGGTTAGGGCCTATCCTCTCTCTTAGAGAAGCCCTGTGTCCCAGCAGTGGGAACATGATAGGATGAAATGATGATGATGATGAAATTTCTAATTTGAACCATTTTTTATTTATATTCATGGGTGATCAAAAGATACCAAAACAACTATGGTCACCTAGGTGCAGGTGATCAAAGGATACTCAAATAATAATTTAAATGGAGTCGCCTATTATCACCCAGGTGATCAAAGTGGAATAGACCAAAGAAAATTTGTTTTAGTTTGGTGGAGTCTAGTTTTTTTTTTCTCTAGGGAAAAATATAAAAAATATATATATAGGGATTCAAAAACTTTTCTATTTAAGTGTATTAGCCGAAAGTGGATCTCTAAGGAACAGTAGCGAGACTTTTCGAAAAGTGTCTCTACGGGGAAAGTGTATCTCTGGGGAACAAATCGATATTTTATAGGACTCGTAAGCGTAACCGGAAGACGCAGCGTAGGGGCCTCCCACAAGATGGACCGCGACATTGTGAGAGTCACGGGCATCCATTGGATGCAGGTGGCAGGCTGTCGTTCAGTGTGGAGGTTTAAGGGGGAGGCCTATGTTCAGCAGTGGATGTCTTCTAGCTGATGAGGATGATGATTTTATAGGACCGCGCAGGAGAATAAAAAATCTAAAAATTTATTTATTATTCTTTCGCCATTTTATTAAATATCAACACGAAAATTTCTTATTACTATTTTCTATGTTGTTTTATAATTCTCTCTCGGTGATTTCAACTTTTAAAATGTTGAATACCTGTGAAAGCGAAGCGTGACTCCCATCAAGTGCGATTTGTTACATTAAAAACATCTTACAGCCCTTTCTTGAAAGCAAAACTCCCCCCAAACCTACATATTTAAGACATTTTGTATTCATAATATCACAGCGGTCCGTTCTTCAGTAGCAGCTGAAATGAAATTCATTTGTATGAATCCTTTGTAGAGCCTCATATTGTTCATTACTTGGAAGCAGGTGCGGTGCTCACACATTGTTCTCTTGATTATTACCAAAACTGTTACGTGTATTTCAAATACCTAAAGGGAATTCTAGTCGACTATATCTGTTATTAAACTTGATTGTTTTTTTTAATGCTACTGAGTGACGAGACGAGCGAAGTCGCTCGCCTGATGGCTTTTCACGCTTGCCCATAACAGCTCAACACCACTCAGAATTTTGAACTTCAACAGTTCAAAACCCTGGATGGCAATGCACTGCGCTCGTCACCCCGAGATATAAGATGTCAAATCTCTGTGTGCCCTGTAATTTCGCTGGAAACATTGCCCTTCAATCCGAAACACAGTAGTGTTTGCAATCTACTGCTTGGTGGTTGAATAACTGGCAAAGGTGTGGTACTTCCCCAGGCGGACCCCCGCAAAAGAGTCCTACAACTGTTTAGGATGCGTTTAGTATAAAAAGAAAAGTAAAAAGCTACCATACTAAGAGCGATGGTGGCCGAGAAGTAGCACGTGCGTTTTACAATCTAACGGCACCTAGTTCGATTCTTAGCCCTGCAACAATGACTTAGTAACTAAATAAATTATGTGCAATTTCGATGCCATTGCTCAAAAACGGTGAAGGAAAATATGGTTAGGAAACCGGTATGTCCTAGAACCTCAAATAGACATCTGATATTCACCAATATGCACTGCGCCAGCATGGTGGAGCCCATCCTCTCCATCCTCTCTCTCTCTCTCTCTCTCTGAGAGAAGATCTTGTAATGAAGCAGACGACTCCGGCTGCGCCTACCACCAGGCCAGACCTACCTAGCCGGAAGCACGTCTGCCATACCCAGTTACTAGGAGGGAGAGGGGCAGATGAGGACTACCTATCCTAAATATGATTATAAAAACACACTTCACACAGTCCACAAGTTTAATAACTAGAGTTCCTATTACACGAGCGCACTTGGAGTTTTAGTTCACTCACATCAGAGATAAGGCATGAAATTTAAAAAAAGGATAAAGAACACTTCCCAAGCACAGATGCGAGTTGCAAGTCACACGAGCAACCTTGAAGATGGACCATGATCAATGGATGGTCAATGAGCGTAGAAGAAGACTCGTTCCTGGAGCAAGACTTCTTCGAGTATATTTGTCGACTTCTTCAAGTATTCAAGTCCGACTTCTTCAAGTAAAAAGATCTAAGAAGGACCTTTCAAGTTTTTTTATCAAGTTATCAGCACGACCGCTCCGTTCGAGAGCCTCCAATCTAGTCCATCTAGTCCTCGTCTCGGTGTTCTTTTTTGTTTCATTCCTTCCAATTTAAAAATTATAAAAATAACATAAAGTTGTAGAAGTGGTCTGTAAAAGTTAAAAAAAGGTTTAAATGTAAATTAAAATAAGGTGTAATGAGAGATGAGGATGATGATGGGAAAAGACATACTACAATCTGTGTACCAGCAGTGGGAACATGATAAGACGACTCTAAGCTACTCGTAGCAAGCTTGTAATACCCTGGTCTGACTGATGCGATTCTATTTATAATTATAGTTATGATATAATGATGAACATGGTTCACGGGAAGACTCAGAAGAAGAAGAAGAGTCTTCCCGTGAACATGGTGCATGTAACTACCCCGAAATATCGGGAGCTCCATCCATAACCTTACCACGATAAATATCCCGTAAATAATCATATAACTTTAGTGAACAACCGTAATAGTTTAAAACAGTGTTTAATTATAATTAAGTATCTTTAAATTTATGACTAGCTGATGCCCGCTACTTCGTACGCGTAGAGCTTGGCCTTCGGTCTCGCTACTATGTCCCGCTACAGGAACACAAAGTTTCATCCAAATCGGTCCAACCGTTTTTTCACCGTTTAAACCTTCCCTGAACTTCCATAAATATTTGAAGATCAAAATTAGCCAAATCGGTAATAAAAAAACCAATTCGGTTCATAAATGACGGAGTTACAAAACATTATGAAAAAAATTTTTTTAGAAGTCTGTTAGAAATGGGTTCGCTTAGCATAACTACCGATTTACCTAAACGCGAAACATACATCTCATATACCATCTATACCTATAATATAGTACTATGTTAAACATACTCATATACCTATAGTATGTAGTTATGATATGCGAAACCATTACTAACAGACTTAAAAAAAAAAAAAAATGTGTTGTAACACCGTCATTTATGAACCGAATTGTTTTTTATTTATTTTTTATTTAATAAGAAAGAATATACCTTCAGATTGTTCTTATAGAAATTTCATTAAAATCAGTTCAATTTTTGGCTCGGTCAGGGCTTGGCTTTTAAAGCAAAACAACTGTGAAGATCAGTTTTCTAACAGAAAAATTAGAAACCGTAGTTAGTACTGTAATTAATGAAACACTTCGTATGACTTAGTTCACTTCGTACTAATTAGTTTACTTCAAATCTCTCTCTCTTGTGTGAAATTTTACAGACCCTTTTTGCTACATTAATCTTAAAATGCTTGAATTTTTAATGCATTCTTTATTAATAAATAAACACCGGCCAAGTACGACTCGTACTCGGGCACCATGAGTTCCACACCCAAAGAATTGGTTTTAATTTATTCCGTTTGGGACCTTTAGTACGCGCCTAACTCGCATTTGGTCTATGTTTTTATTTGATGTTTTAATTTAGGTAGTAACAGTTGTGTATATAATCATGCCAAGTTTGACGCATTGTATTTATTATAGTTTTTACAAGACACAGACAAAAATACGATACAAATATAAGTTTGTTGTTGTCCCTTAATTATTTTATTTTCGATTATAGTTTTTTTTTTTTTGTTAATCTGCCGTAACCATCTCAGATCACATAAAAATAATCAGATGGATTACGGAGAACGCATAAAGTGAAGCCACTTTCTGAAACGTGTGCGTATTCCTTTGAAGTTTTCAGCAGGCCTAGTACGGGCCGGGGACATACCACCGTTTTTATCTTGCGGAAAGAGACAAACGTATCCATATTCTAGTTCTGTGGCGTCTTCGCGGGGAAAAAAACGGTGGAAAGATAATTTTTCCACAGCCCGTGCTAGGCCTGCAGTATGAAATTCACGTAGTTTTGAATGCGTATGTGTGCGAGAGATTCGTGTAGAGTCGTGTATTTACTGGGAATCTTCGTAGATTTGGAAGCAATTTTGACATTACTCTGGCGCCGTATTTGTATGCCGTAATCTATGTGTATTTTATTTGATCGGAGGTAACCATTACATATGTATGAAAATGAAACTGGCTTTATGTTACGGTTTTAAATATAGAGACGTTAGAAGATAGGACAGTCAGACATACAGTCTAGTAATAGGGTCCTGATGACACAATTTGGGCACGGAACCCTAAAAAAACATGTTTCTGGCCGTCAGTCACCCGCCGTTAGTTGTCTAGGTAGATACTTGATTAACGTTATTTTGTATGTAGGTAGACACGAAAAATATTGAAAATTTTATCATAATTTTTAGGCAACGAAATTATAAATAGTTCTCAATTCAACGTGCATATTTTTTCAATGTGTGACGACGCATAACTTTTTGCTGAGCAGTCTGATTTAAATGATTCTTTTTTTTCCAAGTTATCGCTTTATTTCGATAACTGAGCTGATTTATAGTAGGTAGTTTTCTTTATAAGTGGTTTTTACTGCCATTTTCAAACAGATTTGCTAAACTAAAACGACTGCACTGTAATTGTATAACCACAAAAAGTAATTGCTCGTGCAACAGCCAATTTGGCATGTATTGTAGGAGAGCCAAAACAGCCCTCTGGATATTAATGTAAAATTAATACCACTGTTTTGTCCCAGAAAGCCAATGATTTCAAGCTCTGCGCGATCCGAATTCCAATGAGCGAGCACCAGATTTCTGTTGGATGCTGGTCTAAGCATACCTAGGTATTACATTGGTGCAGTTTAACTCCTGAGCTGGTTAATTCAAAGGGCGTATTCACGTAGGAAGCAAGTTACCAGCGCCGATCTACCTGCGCTTATCGGAACTGGTCCGTGCAGGTCACGCGTAGGTAGTCGGCGCAGATAGTCTCTATACTTTGTTCTACCGGCGCTGATAGAAGCAGGTCGGAACTTGTCGGCGACGTTCGGCACTTATCGGTACTGGTTCGGCGCAAAGTTTAGAAACTGCCTGCGCCGGCTACCTACCTACGCGTGACCTGCGTGGACCAGTTCCGATAAGCGCAGGTAGATCGGCGCTGGTAACCTGCTTCCTACGTGAATACTATGATGATGATGATAATTATGGATGATTGAAATTAGGAAACTTTCAGCCGACTTAAGTCTTCACTTCACAAGATCACGGACATGTGTGATCGCGACCGAACAGCGTTCTTCCGTGCTTTGGATGACATTTAAACTTAATTATTTACCTGCTTCAGAAATAATAACCATAGATCAGTGTATTATTCACCAAGACATAGTATTTTCGAATTAAAATAGAAAATTCTTCAAATTTCACTTTTAATTTATAGAAAGAGATATTATTTACAATATCACTGTTTCATTTCCTCGCAATTAAAGTGAAAAGTTGAGTGTATAACTAAAAACATATTTTATCCTCGACTTAAATATCCGCCCGCCTCAGGTTTGGGCTGATACACGTCTCGATTAAAATGTCTTGTTTTATGCACGTGATAAACAATCTACAATTTCTTTCTTTCTTTTCAGTGCGTCTTAAAATTACTTACTTTGCAAAGTTTTCTCGTCCAAAGGACACGTTTTTAACAGTCTCCTAACACTTACAAAGTTGCCTACTTTCCAATTTCCCCATTATAAAATATATTTTAGGTACCTACTTCTTTGTTTACAAATCAGCTGCTTTGAGTGCCTTCACTCCAAGTTATAGCCGTGAAACTTGGCACCCAAGTTTATGAAAATAAACTTAATTAACTTGCTGGAGTTACAATGGTTATTTTTAATACAAAGTTATAAGACTTGTAAGACATAATTTTATTGTCTACTTTGGAGTAAATTATTATTGTTATAAAAATAATTAGTTAAGATATTTTCAACCATGGAAGCTAAATCACTAATCTTTAGCCACCTCCTTTCTTGAACTATCATTTCAAACATACAATCATTATGTAAATAAGATAAATGAGGTTTTTAAAACAGTCAAGTGCATTTATTACGTTAAAAAAATGCGAAAATTCTAAATATCTAAACAATTTTTTTTTATTATTGCGGAACTACTTGGTCTATTAGATAAAAACAGTTGGACTGTCCATAGCCCGTTGAAGTTGATCTTCGACCGCATCATCGCTTCCAATCAGGCGAGATCATGGTCAAACGTTAGCCTACTCCGACGTAAAAAAAAGTTCTAGAGACAATTCAAAAGCTCAAGCCCGCTACAAGTTGGCAACGTACCCAGTATGCTGGCAGGAAATGTTTGTTTGATGCTGACAAACCAAAGGTTTTTATTTAATTCTCTTTTACGCAGCAATAGAGGAACTGATTGAGAAGATTCAAACAGAATAGTTAGTGATTGTATCCTCTCCGGCTAAAGAAGACAGACATAGTGACAGAATATTTTTTATCCCGGAATAATCTACGATTCTACGCCAGGTAAACCAAGGTAGTACATTAAATTAGATATAACATTCCACTTTTATTGATCTCTATATTTTATGTTCCATTCATTAAGATACTTTATACTCTACCATCCCTACATTTTAATATAAACAGGTAGCTCTACTCAATAGTGGCTGAGCGGTAGCATTTGCGCTTTACAATCTGATGGCACCCGGTTCAATGCTCAGCCCTCCACCAATGACTTATTTAGTACCTAAATAAATTGGGTGCAGTTTCGATGCCGTCGCTCAAAAATGGTGAAAAAAACATCGGATATGTCCAAAAAGTTCAAAGACCATAAATAATATGACATACACTCACCTGCAGTCCGTCATCATGATGGATTATGCACCGATCCTTTCTATTTCTAAGAAGGCCCGTGTCCCAGCAGTGGGAAGATGAAATTCTGAAAATGATGATAATGCTATTTAATGCAGAAAAGAGAACAATTTAACCACAAAAGGTGTTTTGAAACCTGGTGAACAACCGTCTTAACTCCAAAAGCCGGAACATGACGTTTGTAACGAAAATAAAAATTAATTCAAACTTCATTCAACACCACCATTCATACTTAACAAAGAATTCATCCCCCTACTTACTCATCCATAGCTGTCTGGAAGGGGCAGCGTGATGGTAAACAGTCACCGTTGCCTATGGATAACACCATAGGCATCACAAATACGTTGCCGACCCTTTAAGACTTTATAAATTTGCCTTTGGAAGAACCCCATGTTGGAGGTTCTCGGAAACACCGCGGAAGGTAGCACATTCCACATTCAGCAATTTGAATTTTCATTATCATTTTGCTTTGCGATAGTACCATCTTTTATTGCCTGTTTAATTTTAATTTCTTCGTGTAATGTCCTTTCTGTAGTGTCAATAAAGAGTGGTTTTGTATTGTTTAAAATCTAATGACTCAGATATACTCTGAAGCCCACGCACATCATTTTGACTTGAGCCAGATTGCAGCATTTTGCTTCCAGATACTGTCAAATGCCTAATATTATAATTTACGTCCATAGAGTCTCAGCCCATCCTAGTCTACGTTTGCCGATTTGTATTTCGTAATACTTTCTTCCTGGCGTAGGTATCCTACTTCACTATTCGTTGCAAAACAGTGATGTCCATTGACATCAGAGCTCAGAGAAGCGTATCTGGCTCAAAGTGAAACCGCCTTTGATGTTAAAAAAGCCACTTGAATACTGTCGCCCGGTACAATGCGGCGTATCTGCTAAGCTCACGGGCGCAGACGGGAATCTGTATAGAGCATAGACGAATCAACGACGCACATGAAATGTCTGAAAAGATATAACGACAGTTAAGTTTTTTGCGCTTGACCACTCTTATTACATTATGAAAGAGCAACAAAAAAACGCACGCCTGCCTATTAGAAATCAACAACTTGAAAATTATTTCTTGTAATCATATCTTATCATTAGGGGGGGTTGTCATAATCCTGATGCTTGACAGGTGGCTTGGGGATCGCAGACAAGTAGGAGGATGTTTTTGCCCATCCTCTGGTGGTTCTGATCGCAGTTTCAGGATAATCCCGGGTCCAAAAATTTGTCTTAAAAATTTGCAAGTTGAAGTAGCTATGAGCAGGCCACATTGCTCGAAGAACCAACAACCGACGGGGAAGAAAAGTTCTAGAGTGGAGACCACGAACTGGAAGATGCAGTAAAGGTAGGCCTCTCACTAGATGGATTGACGACATTATGGGAGTCACGGGCATCCAGTGGATGCAGATGGCAGGATATCGTTCAGTGTGGAGGTTAAACGGGGAGGCCTATGTTCAGCAGTAAACGTCTTCTGGCTGATGATGATGAATCATATCATATTCTGTGCATAGAATTACATTCAAGCTAAATGTGTTCAAGATCTTTGACCACCCACACATTCACTTAACATTTATATGAAACGTGATCAGAACGCCTAGCATAAGACCCATAAAAATAAGCTAAATATTTCTTATACATTAAGAAAACGTAAAAACTTTGCTAAGAGTCAGATGCCAAAATTCATTGTGACATAATATGAGGATTAGGACTAGTGTGTTGTGCCTTTTGCACTTTAGGCTAAAGGCAAACTAAAATGGCGCCTTCATTTAAAAAAACATAACAGATCTTTTTTTTTATGAGCACCCCTTTAGCTTAGCTTTCGCCTTAAAGCAAAATGCATAACACACTCATACCTATTTCACGCCAACTGATACAAATGTTCATGGTGTAAAAGAGAGGAAACGATAGTGTTCACCATTCTCGTTCAGTGACGCATTCTACTAGTTTATTTGTCCAAGCATAGAGTGTTCTTTGCTGTATTCACGTGAATACCTGGATTTGGAAGCATGTTTTACTTAATGCGAAAAGTTCTGCCAAACTCCTCTTAAGATCGTTCTGTATAATGATGACGAACTCTGTGAAAATATACTTATGAATTAAAAATTAGTTACTGAATACTTCATAAAAGTAGAGTAAAAAACATCACTAATTGTAGTCTCAAGAATTTGATACTTGGAAAGTATTTGGGTTGCTGTCAGAATACCTAGGCATATGGTAAATAGAACTTGATATAGACAAAGAAATTAGTTTCACAAATAAATTAAAAGTTATTTTAGAATCCAAATGTTATTACAACCTAGAAGAATTTTTCAATTATATTGTCGAAATGTTAATCGATCGTTCCGTTCCGACTATTGCCATACCCAAATGGGGTAATATGTATTACTTTAATCAACATGTACTTTAAGAACTTCAGGTACCTACCTACATATATTATTGATATGTATTAATCACGGACATTGAGTATTGAGTATACATTTTGTGCATAAGTAATGTAGGATTTTTCCTTACTAGGAGCGTCCCACAGTTTTACCCGCTATCTTAAAGTGATTGGATCCTTTTCTCTCGCACTCGGCCATTATTATTGGCCATTGACCATTGGCCATTTATTGATTGTTAATTGACTTTTTTGTTATTTTACTATAACTATGCCAAGTTCGACGCTTGTACGTATTACCGTTTTTACATCAATGCAAATACAAAAAAGTACGTTTAAAAAAAACGTTTGTTGTATAAATAGTAAAGACTCCCTTACTCAGTCCCTTTAGTTTTTATTTCTTGACTTTATTATTATTTCTTTGTTAATTAGCCGTAACATTACATATTCTGTGAACATTTCAAGAGGCTATCTATTACGGTTCGAAAGATACAGCCGTTAACATGTAAGACGGACAGACGGACAGACAGGCAGCGTAGGATTAGTAATAGGGCTCCGTTGTCACCCTTTGGGTATGTAACCCTATAAATGGGATTTAAAGTTTAAATTATTATTAAATTGACATTAATTCCTACTTCAGTAGACGATGCGAGAAATACTACTTCAAAAAGTATTAGCCAGTTCTATTCGATTCAAACTCTATGAAGCCCGAAAGTGGGTGAAGTGTCATTGCGTTGTATGATAAACTTGATTTTTAATTAAATTGAAAGGTCTCTCTAGTACTATTAACAATGTATGCAAATGAGAAAATTGAGAGTTTTTAAAAATTTATGTTTTTATAAAGATTAAAAATTCACACTAAATTACTCTGAGCTAAGGGTGGGTCATGTTTTTTTCTTTTTAACCGAAAAAAAAGGGATCTCAATTCTTTTTTTTTATGTTTCTTACCTCAGAACTCTGTTATTCATGGAGTTAAGATTTTTTTTTTTTATTGAAAGGATACAATTTTAAATTGATCTCATAGAAAATTCGTTAAAATCGGTTCAGTAGTTTGGCTTTTAAATCAAAATGACTACAAAATATACTTTGATTTCAATATTATGTCATCCGAGGAATGAAAACTGAATATTTTACTTATAAGTTGGTTTTTTAAATTGATAATTATTATAGCAAATAAAATTATAAATAAAACTTTAAAAACAAGCTTATCGCATTTTTCTCATCAAACTCTTTTATTTGATACCCATAAGTCAAGATGGTGGATAAGAAAATTTTGTTCGTCATTATCATCTAGGACTAAAGTGCTTGGGAAGACAAATCCAACGAACCCAAACTCGACGGGGTTACCTACGGGGGACCAGTTTGATGGTACTGATGGTTTATGGTTGATATTCCGAATACCCATACGAAGCGCTTTGATTCCACTTTTATTATGCGAACTGCTAGTCTGTGGAATGCGCTACCTGAATGGGTGTTCCCTTGTAGTTGGGTGGGTTACAATCTGGGTGTCTTCAAATCACGAGTGAATCGGTGTCTTCTAGGCAAGCGGGCTCCATCGTAGTCTGCATCATCGCTTAACATCAGGTGAGCTGGCGGTCAAGCACAAGCCGATTTTTTTTTAAAGTACCTTAACTTTGAATTGTCAACAAACTTGCCAAATAGTATACTATATTTCAGCTCAATCGGTCGAGGATAACTAGTCTAAAATTCAATTGCAAGATTTGTTCCACACACACCGCGAACGTAAACACATACTAATAGGGAAACTTGAATAAAAGCTTGTAAAATATCACTTAAACCAGTTCACAACTGGCGGAGACAATTATAATTCGAAGAAACCTCTTACATTACCTCAAACATACAGACAATATTTCCGTCCATCCATCCACAAAAAAATCACAGTTAGGGCACACATATTAATGTCCCAGATATATTATTATTATTTATATATTACATATAAGTACAAGTACAGATGATTCACTCCACAAAATCATTTAAATAGTAGCGACTCTTACTACTACACAATAAAGTGCAATTCAGGACGTGCGGGCGCTAACCACCTACAGCTATATTAACCTAGAAGTTGCCTCTCTGTCTATCGCATAACTCTTGTTGCGTTATCTCTGTCTATCGCGCGGCAGCGGGCACGACAAGTCCGACAAGACGACTACTTGTAGCATCATACCTAAAGTGCAGAGTGCGCCAGGCCTGGTTAGGGTTTGAATCTAGGAGCGCATCGAGCTTGGATATAATGTTTGAGCTTTGTTTAAGCAAGACAAAAGATGTATATCGTAACTAAGCTATAAAACTTATATTAATAAGATTAAGAAAGATGTGTTTAATATGTGTGATTCAATAAGTCAATGTCTATTAATATGAAGTCCGTAAAGGCCATAACAAAGACACCTTTAAGTGTACTCAATATTACTAATGGTCCATGCCAATAGCTCAATCAACGTCTATCATCTATTTCTATGAGAATTTCGATATTAAATTGTATCCAATCTAAACTTTCCCAATTAACGAGACCTCGAACTACGTCTGCTCAAGCTTAAATTATTTAGCATTCTCTCGATGTGGAAGTGGAGAAAAGGAGCTGCACTGCTCTCGAAGATTCTAGAAAAATGCTTATAAGTTATTAAAATAGTGTACCTATTTGGTCATAATATTATCGCTGTTGTGAATTTGTGTCGCTTTATCAAGTTATATTCCGATTGACACTCGTCACTAAGTGTCCGATTCTTTGGCCACCTCAGATTTCTCTTACTGAGAAGAACTTGCAGACGATCGAGATCAGTAGAAAAAAATGCTTTATTGGAGGTGCAAAAGCATGCACATAAGCATTATCATTGAGCATGAAAAATGGTGGCCAGGTAGTAGCATGTATGCTTTACAATCTGACGGCACCTGGTTCGAACTTAAGCCCTGCACCAATGACTTATTTAGTTCTTATAAAATTATGTGCAGTTTCGATGCCATCGTTAAACAATGATGAAGGAAAACATCGTGAAGAAACCGGTACGTCCAAGAATCTCAAAAGCTTAAAGACATAAGACATTCACCAACATGTACTGGACCAGCATGGTGGATTAGGGCCCATAATCTTCTCTCTCTGAGAGAAGGCCTGTGAAGGGAACATGATAGGCTTATAATGGTGATGATGAGGGATATGTTTCCTAACCAACAAGCACTATATTATCTGGCTTGCCACCGGCAGGCCATTTCAGTCATCGACGTAAGTGTTCCTTGATTTTCTCATGTTGCTTATTAAAGTACTGAGCTCAGAATTGAAAGTATACTATAAATGGTCCTATGATGATGGTTGCTTTCTTGCACAAATAGCTTTAGTTATCCAAGATTGTAAACAACTTATTAATTAGGGATCTTGTTGATTAATAATAAAATTATAATTATTAAAAAAATTACTGTTATAATTCTGAGGACACTCAATATCTGACTTCTAATCGTCATCAAAAATGCTATTTAATTTTCTACTTTTTAATGTTTTTTTTTGTCGTTGAAATTTTTCCAGATATCTTTTCTATATACAGTCAGTGTCCAAAATTATAATAGAATATACAAGTAGTTATGCTATAAAACTGTTTACTACCATAGGACACACGACAGCTGGCTGAAAATATCTAAAATTCGCACACAAGTGCGACCGCTATCACAAGAAAGAAAACTAAAGATCTAGCAAAGCTCTCTTGCGAGCATTATTCATAATAATGGATACTTCAGCTTAGCTCAAATGTTTTTGTGGGTCATGCGATTTTTCATTCCTTTGTAATAGCATGCTTTTAGCCAAAGACAAGACGAATTGCAGCTGTAAGCTGGGACAGTCTCTTCGCTTCTTTTGAAACTTAGCCAGAACGCGTATATTTTGTTTTATACTATTTCTTATTTCAAAGTACAGGAAAATTCGTACCGGCAAACGTTTAGCCACAATCTTACATAATTAAATCAAATGGATGGTTGTTATGAGAAAACATGTATTATGAGCTATGAAAGAACATAGCTATAAAGGATCAGTTGACCACGATTAAATTTATTGTTATTATGGACCTAGAATGTATTTCATAGAAGCCTAGGCTCTTTGGTGTTTCTACCCTTGATTTTCTATTTCAGGTTTGGTAGTGCAGTAATCTCATGTCAGTCTAAAAGACTGTAACCCCTGTGACCCTTATTTCAAAAAACCACGCATTCCTTTTGATTTCAGGGCCCATCTACTGAGATCTCTGATTTCAATTCCTAGCTTAGTAATTTCCACCATGGGATTCTTCAATATGGGATTTGCTAGAGTTATTACTCTAATTATATTTTTGAAGCGGTGGCTTCCAGTACTTAAACCAATAATTGTAATGACGAGTTTGTTTATTGTATTTAAAACCCTGCACAAAATTAAATATCAATTTTTCATCATCATGAAATAATTTTGGAATTACAGTCTAGTTCTTTTGCCAGTGTATAGTATTGTAATATTTTCAAATTTTATTAAATATCACCTAAAAGTTACAGTCAGAGTCACGTAAAGTAAGTCACGTTTAAGTCCAAGTTTTATTAAATGTAATAGTAGTCAATTAAGCGACGGCCCACCTGATGGTACGATAAGTATTCATCGCCGCCTGTGGACACCTACAATGCCCGGAGCATTGGAAGTGCGTTGCCTAACTTTGAGGACTCTATTCACTCTTTGTTTGAAGCAATAATATTGAGGTCATATTTTGGAGGAAAAACTGAATGTGGTAAGCCATCCCATATCTTACAGGTGCGTGGCAGAAACAATCGGTCAAATCGAACAGTGCCAGACTTCCACTCATCTATAATGTGTGGATGGCTTTTTTGGCGATGGCGGCCGGTTTGATAGTAAACCCGCGATGGAGGGATGAAGTCAAAGAGTTCATCCTATAAAGATGTTGGATACTTTATTTGAGACTAGTTTTTTTGCCCGCGACTTCGTACGCGTAGATTTTCATATAAACCTTCAATCCTTTTTCTTCCCTTAATCCGGCCTTGCGCAAAATAACATAGCCTATACTTCAATCTGGTCATAGCTAAGCATATTCGTGAAAACCGCATTTAAATCCGTCCGCATTTTCTTCCAGGGGTGTAGGAGATGTGCGTGAACAAACAAACAAAAATTCTAAAAACTGCCTTAACATGTTCGGCTGCTTATTTTAAGTCGCCCTATGTGAAGTATTGATAGAAGCATAAAAGTAATAAATAACACCGTCAACAGTTTTCAAATCAAAAAATTAATGTGACCACAGTGCAGAGTATGTTTTGAAATTTTCTTTTTGTCTAAACCATTAAAAGTATATCATGTCATGTCGGGATGATATACATCTCTGAAATTTGACTTTCCAGTTTCGCTGGCCACGGAACCCTGACATAATGCTTGTCCTCTTGGCAAGTTATTTCTTATTTCGCGTGCATTTGTATGTATACCTTGATTAAAAAGCCATGAAATGGAACTACTCTATTTATCTGTTAAAATATCACAGTAAAATAAAATTATTTCTATATTCTTATTCTTATTGCAAATATACACTGTATTCTTCTAAAAGCTAAGTTTATATACCCTGCATAAAGGGTGCAGCAATGACTTATGTAGTGTCTGTTCACAAAACCAGACCACAGACATAAACATATAAATTTAAGTATAGTTAAATCTATTACATAAATATTATATATACTATTCAAACTTAACCTAGGGTGAAGTAATTTTACAAAACAAAAAAAAACATACTTAGTGTGATAAGTTACTTAATTATATATGAGATGATACAAAACTTATGACGCTACTTTCTTAACTATTTATATATCGATATTTATTTTCTAATTATAATTTTCTAAAATTTATCGTCGAATAAATCTTTTATCTCGTAATAACATTTTTGGGTTAGAAAACTTACGAAGTTGGTTCTGGAAAAATGTTATTATTTCTTTCTTTCTTTATTGCGTCCGGAATTTTGTTGTATAGGTTTATTTTCATGTACAAAGGGCCTTTTTTGAATATTTCTATTCGCGGGACTGAATTAAAATAGGATGCGGTATATTTTGTGTTTTAAATGCTAACATAGAATAAAACCTAGAGTATGTAATACTCCTACTCCATGCACTGGAATGAATCACCAAAGAGGTTGTAAGGCCTATAACATGCTTGATCTACACGTTCATTCATCTAAGAAGGTTAAGGAACCTTCTTTAAATTTAAACTGATTAACCGAATGACAGTTGACAGTTTCAAAATTTTAATGGCTATGTCAATAACATTATCTTTACTTTGGATCTCCTTGCTTGAGGCTATGTGACGATCCTCATATTACGTTTCGGGTAACGAAGAAATAAATCATTGATTTTTATTTTCGTTTATGTAAAAATAAAGAATTAAAATAAATGATATAAGATAGCCTATGTTTTAATCTGGTAATTTCTAAGCATATTCGTGAAAACCGCATTTAAATCCGTCCAGTGGTTTAGGAGATGTGCGCGGACAAACAAACAAACAAACAAACAAACAAACAAACAGACAAAAATTCTAAAAACTGTCCTATCGTGTTCAGTTGCTTATTTTAAGACGACCTGTGTGTTTTTTTTTTGTTATCTCGCAATTACAGATTTTTTTATCTCTACGTTTTTATTATATGTATAGAAGATAGATATAGATTTCTATGGCGTTGTGGCAACAAAACGAAAAGAAATGCTTCGCCTTGTTAAATCATTTCCCCATACTTGACCTCGTTTACGAATATTTGATGAATAATGACCATTATTACACATTAACACTCGAAAATACGATGGTGATGATGATGCTGATGGTGATGGTTCACAATGGTTCTAAATCTCAAATTCAATATCAATCAATACATCCCTAATGCATCATACCCAATGCGTCACAAGTTAGTCTTTCAATTTATTTAAGCCTTGCACTAATCTACGTAAATTGAGGTTGCCGCTTTATAAATATTATAGTATATGTTATAATATTGTACTATATTATACAAAGCTTTATTTGAATTGTTGCCAGATCTGGCAACTAATATGACGTCATTTATACTAATCATCTAGCAAATAACTCTCCCGAGAGTCGTGTAAACACAGCTCTAGAGAGATAAGTTCGGTAGATAAAAGTTAATTATTGAGATTAATCACAACTCCGTGGTTATTACGGTTAAAATATAGGTGAAGTTTTATTAGTTTTAGGCGAGAAAAGTTTGCTTTATCGGCGTATGAATTTTGTTATGATAAAATGAACCAACCAAAGACTTGCTCTAAAATCAATTTGAGGATAGCTTTGGTGTTTTTTTCGTTGTTTTGAATCGTATATTTTTTATGCCATAGGTTACAAACAAGCAGATGGGCCTTGACCACTGTTGCCTATGGATACCTGCAACACCAGGGGCATCACAGATACGTTGCCGACCCTTAAAGACTCTATTAACAGCCCTTTTGAAGAACCCCATATTAAAGCCACTCGGAAATGCTGCAGCAGGGAGTTCATTCTACAAATTGTAGGTGTAAAACAAAAAGGAACGCATAAAACGCACAGTGTGCGATTTCCACCGATCTATGATATGTGGATGAACTTTCAGACGGTGGCGGCTGGTGCGATGAAAAAACCGCGACGCTGGCATCAGATCAAACAGTTCTTCAGTGTAAATGCGATAAAAGACACAAAGACGCCCAAAGTCTCTCCGCATGCTCTGAGCTCTATGTATATAATAAAACATGAACCTCATTGGGTTTTTAAACAGATAATCCTTTAATATTAGATTGTACAACGAGTGCATAAAACAAGCTATTTTAGCCGAGACGTTTATCAGTGCGAGCTGAGCTCGAGGGCGGATATTTAAGACGAGGATAAAATGGGTTTAATGCACAAGTTAAATACTCGACTTTTCAGTTTATTTACGAGGAAATGAAACAATAATATAAAATATTTAGAAAAAAATATGTTTTAATATTTTTTTATAATGACTAGAATACATTAATAACTTAAATAACATTCTATCTTCGTAATATAAAAAAAAAAACTATGTATATAAATACTAAACTAATCTAAATGGGGAATAATAGGAGAAAACAATTTACCCCATATCTGCGATCACAAAAAATATATTAAAACATTTTTTTTTCTAAATATTTTGAAATAAGTAACAAAAAAAAATATGACCCACTAAAAAACCACTTAAAATAACCAAAAAATGAATACTAAAAATACTGAAATCCTTCGTGTTTTGGTCCATTGCAAAATCATTGAAGCACATTTTTCAAAAGTTGCGGCATTTTTTAAAAACATCAAATGTGCGAGTGGGAATCGCTGCACGCCATATTCTGGGCCTTAAGTCCTCTCTGTCCTTACTCTGTGATGGATACGGACCTTTGTAGCATATTTTACGCGAGATAGATACGCCTGCAAATATGTAACACTTGCGATTAACAGTACAAAATAATCCCGATTTAATTAACAGAAGCGTTACAACTCAGGATCTCCCATTGTCTGACTCGCCCCTGCATAGAACATGTGATCCCTTCTTTGTGCTCTTGCCAGCCACTGTCTCTTTCGTAATTAAATACGTCTAATCTGAGCACATTAAATGCATTGTGTGGCAGTGTGTGCTGCTTATGGGGGATGGTTATGGTTTCTTCTTCTTATCTTGCGCGTTTGATTTGAATTTGGAATAATATCATGCATTAGCGACTTTTGTTTGCAACGTGAGCCAGAAGCTATGGTGTATTGATAGGTGCTTTGTTTCAAAATATTTTTGAGAAAAAAAAACACATTAGTCATAGGACTGCACATCAGAAGTGAAAACTTAATTAGTAATTCACCTATTCTACAAGAGATGGCGCTGTTTTAAAATCCACGGTACACCGTTCGCTGACGCTGACGCGACGCCAGTTGCGCCACCGTTCTGTGACGCCGTGATTTTTCTTCACCAGAAAAGTGCTCAACGAGACTCAAGAAGTTTTCACTTCAAAAAAAGCCTAGAAACACAGTCATGATGCATGCTGTTACACTTAGCAGAAATCATCCGTAAGATACGCACTTTTTTCAAGCTTTTTGTTATAGCGCACTGTTTCAAGGTCTTGCTTAAAACATTAGTTAAGCGTTGCTTTATCCCGTTTTACCGCGTGACAATTTTTCGAGCGAAAAGTTGACAGCAATTTATACCTATAGATTAAAGTTTTTAAGTATGCAGCAATGTCTAATTGCAGGTATCACGTCATCTATTTGTCATATAAGTTGACAATGGAATGAGTAGGCAGATGCGCCGTGTTAGTAGAGAATTTAGTCATTGGGACAATCCAGTATTCATTGCACTGAATTACGCAACTACGCAATACTATTGACGTAATTCTATTTCCTAAAGACTAATTGTCAGTTTTCTAAAATACCTACGAATCTTTAGTGTTCTGACCATATTTGGCTTTATCTTCGTATAGGTACTATTAGACGAGATAAAGGAAAATGCATTTTTTAATACCAATAGGTCTTTTGTAAGTCTGCGTGCTTCATTTTCGACCACATCATCGCTTACCACCAGGTGAGTTGGTGGTCAAACGCGAACTTATTCGCTAAAAAAATAACAAACAAAAATGCTAATTTTAAAACATCAGCGTCTTTAATTAGGAGACTTCTGAAAAAAACGTCAAAGCAACGTAACGCATTGTGCTCACATCCTTGGGTGGGCGTTCGTAACTGCCTACTTCAAGGTGTAAAAGCGAATCAGAACGTTTGAAGTCTCACCAGTCGCCAGGGAGGGCTGTTGAGTCGCGCCAGACGCACTTACAGAGTACCACTCAAGAACATCAAAGGCGGTGTAAGATAAGTACGCCTTGGTACAGCTAGCAATGCATCTAAGAGAAATGACTTGAACTGTGACAAGTGTCTCCAGAGGCGTCCGTTTACACCTTTGACAAATCATGAATTAATGATAGGCGTTGATCATGAAATGTAGCAAGTTAGAACAGCTGCAGTTTACAATTTAACAGAACAGTGGTTTGTTACGTGATTTGTTATCATGTTTGTGTTCAGAGACGTTAGGACGTACCTACTTTTGACCATCTTATTAAGAATCGATACGTTGTCAGCTCAAATCCGAGTTTTGTCCCTGCGCGATACAGGGACACATCTTTGCAATCTACGCCGTGCGCACAAGTTGGCACCCTCTGAACTAACGTAAGCGACAAAATGGTAATACTCCGGATTACTCACGAACTATTTTAATTTTAGATAAAAGAAAAGTATACTAAAATAAATAAATTATATTAGGCTATTAGAATATGGAATAACAAATTGTCAAGAACTTCTAGATTTGGAGAGAAAACTTAAAACGTGTTAAAGAAGGCCTGTTTTTGCTGAATTATTCTATCGAGAAGAGTTATACCAATAATGTTTTGTAAAATTACATTTAACCTACTCATATCCTCATTTATGTATTACTTAAATATTAATTTGTTACTGTTTGCCATAACCACGCAAATTTATACAATGCGTCCCATGTTAACGACATATCAACTGAACAAAGAATGAAGCTGATATTGATAATAAAAGGGAAATAAAATTGAATCAACCATGCGTTTGACCACAATCTCACCTGGAGGGTAGCGATAAAGTCGACGATGTAGCACCCTTGCGTAGGAAATATTTATTCAACTAATTCCTTAACAACTCCAGATTGTACCTGTTTGGAAGAAAAAACAACAGACGCAAGTAAGGAGACCAAACCGAGAAGGAGGCAATTATTATTTTTTTGCGGTAAATTTACTATCTATCACTTAGATACCTTGTTTGCTTGAACATACTGAGTTCTAATGAAAATATCTAAGCTGTTGACAGATATACTCATAAAATAGTATGCTCTTAGTTCAAAGCAGTAAATTTGACCAATGTGCTATTTTATAGTTTACAGATGTTTATTAGCTAAATGTGTGCTAAAACTAGCAATAATAGTATGCACATCCCCTTCCACCAGCCCCTCAAGTAGGATGCTCGAAAAACAAACAGCAGTTGAATGAGTATGCTCATGACTAGCCATGTTTTGACAAATGAGCAAAATGCTTTTGGGGTAGAATGAGCATGTTTGCCAGTGACAGCTTGTCAAAATTACTGCAAAGAATATTAATTTGCTTAGTGATCTTAATTTTCTTGGTGCCTGTACTCAAAATACTCAAAAATAATCAGGAAATGATTCGCACTTGCTAAGATAAAAAAATCCCTGAAACTTATCGTAATATCTTTTTGCTTTGAAATTTTCGAGAGCAGAACCTACTAAGTGGCACTTGGCAACATGAAAGGAAGTTGCCCACTCCGAAACATACAAAGAACGTGAGTGTCGCGTCGATATTTTCATTTTTATCTGTAGGCTGTAAATCTTATATACCAGAAAGATTTTCCTGATATTTTTCATATATCTTTGATATTTTAGTATCCTACTACTGCTACTCTAAATATCATAGATCTGTGAAAATCGCAATCTCTGTTTTTTTGCCTCATACTTGCAAAATGTGGAATGAGCCCCCTCTTGCGGCACTTTTGGGTAACTATAACATGGGGTTCTTCAAAGGGGCTGTCAATAGAGTTTTTAAACGTTCAACGTATCTGTGATGGCCGTGGTGTTACAGATATTCATAGGTGACGGTGATCGCTTACCATCTTGCAGCTAGTTAACTTGTTTACCAATTAACGCATAAAAAATTGTGCCGAGGCAGATAGCGTAGCAAGAGCAGTTGAACGAGCGTATTGCCCTTCACCCCGCCTTACCTGGCGGGGAGTACCTACCTTACTACGCCTATACGGATATAGATGAATAAGTGTTATAAATTAAATTTGTTAGTGACCCCTTAAAGTGATACTTATTTTCGCAAACTTGTACCTTCATCCGTCAATCTGTGAACTTGAAATTGTTTACACATAATTTTAACATATATCTATAAATATAATAAAAACGTAGAGATAAAAAAATCTGTAATTGCAAAATATTAAAAAAAAAACACAGGGTATCATAAAATAAGCAGCTGAACACGTCAAGACAGTTAATACGTAATACAATACTAATACCCTGTTTAAATTGAAGATAGTACTTAAAATGTTTTTTTATTTTTATTTTGCCTGGAAATCAAATGGTTTTAATTTTGGGATCTGATTTTAAGCAGAAAGTTAGCCTCGTAATCCAGCGAGACAAAGCGGCCAGCATTTTAGGCATGATGCCTGAAATTAAAGATAGTTTGAACCAGCGAAGACCTATCTATATAGGTCTTCGCTGCCAATAGAATAAATATAAGGTCGGGGAAAAAGTTTCTTCGTAATTTATAAACAAATTCAAGACATATTTTTTTCAAGTTTAATGACATTTAATTATAATATATATGTGCCATTTTGTTCGATAACTTGTTGCCATCTTGTAGGTAGTGACATGATCCCGTTGCTGTAGAAATTTTGGGACTTCTGATCAAAAAAATGCAACAAGTAGTTTTGACAGTCCTCTCTTGATGTTAATCTAACACTACCCAAAGAATTTTGAAGAGACCGAAACAGGTGGAAATCTGAGGGTGCAAGGTCAGGGCTATATGGTGGATGCATTAACACTTCCCAACCAAGGTCTCTCAATTGTTGCTGAGTGGCCAAAGATGTGTGCGGTCTGGCGTTATCATGATGAAAGACCACGCCCTTTCTGTTGATCAATTCCGGCCGTTTTTTCTCAATTTCTTGTTTGAGTCTCATCAGCTGTTGGCAGTAGAGATCGAAATCGATGGTTTTGCCCGGCGGTAAAAGCTCATAATGAACGATGCCCTTCCAATCCCACCATACACACAATATCACCTTATTACGTGTTAATCCGGGTTTCGCTACAGTCTGTGGTGCTTCACTGCCTTTTGACCATGATCGTTTGCACACATTCTTGTCGTAGGTGATCCATTTTTCATCACCAGTGATCAATCTTTTCAAAAACGGTTTGGTTTCGTTACGTTTTAACAGAGAATCGCAAATGAGCACTCGATTCATTTGGTTTCTTTCAGTGAGCTCGTGTGGCACCCAAATATCGAGTTTTTTTAATACCCAGACTTTTTCAAATGGGTCAAAACTGTTTTGTGGTCGATCCCCAGTTCTTCAGCTACGTCGTAACTACTAATATGCCGATCTTGCTCCACTTTTTCAGAAATGGCATCAACTTTATCCGTAACAGGGCGACCAGAGCGAGCTGCATCTTTGACATCAAAATTCCCGGACTGAAAACGCTTGAACAACATTGTGCTACTCTTGATGACACTGCATTAGGTCCATAAACGTCACATATTTTATTCGCGGCTTGTGTCGCATTTTTCCCTGTTTTGTAATAAAACTTCAAAATATATCGAATATCTTCGTCAGATTCACTCATTTTATCGAATAAAAAAACAATTGAAAAATGGCGGGAATGTGCTTTTTACTTTTTGTATTCCTTTTTTAAAATGTCATATTTTTAATGATATCAAAACCAGCCAGATACAAACAGTACAACCGATGAGATTTTACTACAACTTTATACATACAAAATACGAAAAGACTTTTTCCCCGACCTATTATAATAGTTGACGCTGGATTCAGGCCGCTTCCAACCGGACCTTTTGAAGATCGATGCGGGAGGCCTATTTCCAGCAGTGGACGTCCTATGGCTGAAATGATAATAATGATGAGTCTAAATGATCTACTTGAGTTTTTAAGTTTTGTGTTTGGTTTATAGGTAGGGTATTGAATGTTTGTTACTGTACTTAGAAGAAAAATAAAATTGGTAAATTTGCCCGGAAAATTGGAAAGAAATTAGGAAAAAAACTTCGTTAGCTTGTATTTAACAAAAACATGAAATTGTGAAATTCCATCTAACTGATACGAAGTGCAATTTTGTTATATTTTTCCTAAACCACGAACTTGAAATCAAAAGTGTCGCATAAAATCATCCTTTTTGATACATGTTGTATAGAAAAGTCAGCCACAAACCAAAAGTCTGCCCCTCCAGTTCAATATTGGATTCCGACACCCTTTCAAAGTGTGAACATCATACAGTATGAAATTCCGCGGCAATACCCAAGTATCGCGGCGGAACGAGGGGGAATTAATTAAATTTTACAGTTACTATGAATGATATATAATGACAGTATGGCAATTTGCATGCGTCACCGATGTCGTAAGTGTTGCCTTATGTGACGAAATGTTCTATTGACTTCATACCATATTTTTTTCGCCATGTTTTGTCATCACGTCTGCTTGATGCAGCTCGTGACCAAAGTCGGCCTCTACTTTGCTCAAAGAGTTTTTGGGCCAGTATTTTGGGAACTATTCCCACTGGTAGCGGATCAATTGATTAGTTTAGTATTGAGGTATTGATTAATTGTTTTTTTCCTTGTAAGTTTACTATAACACTATCGTGTAATAAATTAGGAAAACAAACCACACACCAAAATCACAACCTTCCACAATCTTGTTATGCTAAATATCCCGTTAAATTAAAAACATGTCTGGTCGGCGCCATCTATCGATGATTACAGAACTATATTCCTGGAGCTGTCAGAAAACTCCCCATTAAGTTTTTTATTTTTGTTTCATCTAACTACACTAAAATTTAACTGAAGCTGGACTATGGCTATTTGAAAAATTTGACTCAAATTGCGCAAAATTTATCAGAAGGAAGCCACTGCAGTGAGACGGTGTAGGCTAACATAATAAAAAAAATAGTAACACCAAAACTGCAATGTTTTACTGAAACTGAATTTAATAACTAACTAGGTCTAAGAGCTATATAGTTAGCTCTTAATAGATTTAGTGAGTTAGTTATTTAAGTTCCAGTAAAACATTGCAATAAAATGTTATTTTTAATTATGTTAACCTTCGCCGCTCCGCTAATGATAGCAGAATTTATTTTCAGTTTTTTTTGTTTTTTTTTTATGATACTGGGTGACGAGACGAGCGAAGTCGCTCTCCTGATGGCTCTTCACGCTTGCCCATAACAGCACAAAGCAACTCAGAATTTTAAACTTCAACATTTTAAAACCCTGGTTGGCAATGCACTGCGCTCGTCACCTCGAGATATATCGTAAGATGTCAAAACTCTATGTGCCCTGTAATTTCCCTGGAAACATTGCTCTTCAATCTGGAACATAGTAGTGTTTGCACGCTACTGCTTGGCGGTTGAATAACTGGCAAAGGTGTTGTACTTCCCCAGGCGGACCCCTGCAAAAGAGTCCTACCACTACAAAATTACACTATTAAATATTATAGTTTTTGTGACTGTAGATTTATTTTGTCATGCGTCTAGTTACTGTTATTACAACGCGTGTCGTGGTAGAAGGGTTCTTAATATAGTGTGGAACACTTTGTGAAGCATCAAATTATTTTTTTACGTTGGTATTTGCCATGCGTAAAGATATTTTAATTAAAGTTTACGTTCAAGGGTTCCAATAATAAGTTGGTAACGACATGATTAAGGATTGAAAACATAATTGCATTTCCATGGAAATTTAATTGTTTGTTGTAAAATAACTTCCGATTAAATTGTTATTTGGAAAAATAACTTCAATGTAATTTATTAGTAAATGCATATTATACTGTAATAATTTAAAGGAATTAATTTTACTAAAAATATAATAGGTCGGGGAAAAAGTCTTTTCGTATTTTGTATGTATAAGGTTGTAGTAAAAATCTCATCCGTTGTACTGTTTGTATCTGGCTGGTTTTGATACCATTAAAAATATGACTTTTTAAAAAAGGAATACAAAAAGTAAAAAGCAATTTCCCGCCATTTTTCAATTGTTTTTTTGTTTGATAAAATGAGTGAATCTAACGAAGAAATTCGATATATTGTGAAATTTTATTACAAAAAAGGGAAAACTGCGACACAAGCCGCGAAAAAAATTTGTGACGTTTATGGACCTAATGCAGTGTCATCAAGAGTAGCACAATGTTGGTTCAAGCGTTTTCAGTCCGGGAATTTTGATGTCAAAGATGCAGCTCGCTCTGGTCGCCCTGTTACGGATAAAGTAGATGCCATTTCTGAAAAAGTGGACCAAGATCGGCATATTAATAGTTACGACGTAGCTGAAGAACTGGGGATTGACCACAAAACAGTTTTGACCCATTTGAAAAAAACTGGGTATACAAAAAAACTCGATATTTGGGTGCCACACAAGCTCACTGAAAGAAACCAAATGAATCGTGTACTCATTTGCGACTCTCTATTGAAACGTAACGAAACCGAACCGTTTTTGAAAAGATTGATCACTGGTGATGAAAAATGGATCACCTACGACAAGAATGTGCGCAAACGATCATGGTCAAAGGGCAGTGAAGCACCACAGACTGTAGCGAAACCCGGATTAACACGTAATAAGGTGATGCTGTGTGTATGGTGGGATTGGCAGGGCATCGTTCATTATGAGCTTTTACCGCCGGGCAAAACCATCGATTCGGATCTCTACTGCCAACAGCAGATGAGACTCAAACAAGAAATTGAGAAAAAACGGCCGGAATTGATCAACAGAAAGAGTATGGTCTTTCATCATGATAACGCCAGACCGCACACATCTTTGGCCACTCAGCAAAAATTTAGAGAGCTTGGTTGGGAAGTGTTAATGCATCCACCATATAGCCCTGACCTTGCACCCTCAGATTTCCACCTGTTTCGATCTCTTCAGAATTCTTTGGGTAGTGTTAGATTAACATCAAGAGAGGACTGTCAAAACTACTTGTTGCATTTTTTTGATCAGAAGTCCCAAAAATTCTACAGCAATGGGATCATGTCACTACCTACAAGATGGCAACAAGTTATCGAACAAAATGGCACATATATATTATAATTAAATGTAATTAAACTTGAAAAAAATATGTCTTGAATTTGTTTAAAAAATACGAAGAAACTTTTTCCCCGACCTTGTATTATATCCCGTGAACATGGTGCATGTAACTGCGCCGAAATATCGGGAGCTCCTTCCACAACCTTACCACGGTAAATATCCCGTAAATAATCATATAACTTTAGTGAACAACCGTGATAGTTTAAAACAGTGTTTAACAAACTTCAGTGTTAAGGATGCAAAAGCAAAATCCACACAATCATTTAAAAAGAAGCTGCATGCTTATTTATTTGACAAATGTGGATAGCATAATTACGTTTACTTATTATTACTTACTTTCACACTAAGTTTATATTCTATGTTGTTCTTCAACATCATAAAATGCCTACTGACCACCTATTTTTACTGTACCTAAATATTAATTTAGATATTGCTTAAGTGAGACGTTATGTTTCTTGTGATATTAAGTCAAGTGATATTAATAAAGATCTATGTACCTATTATGTTCAAAGAAGTTTTAATAGATACGATTCGTGTAAAAACGGTTTCGTTAAAATTGTAAAGTGTGGCATAACAAACCCCTTCCAGTAAGGGATTTACGTTCAATAAAGAACTAATTGGGTCCCCTCGAAATATTTTGTCATTCATGAACCAGTAAAAACTGGGCCGGCTGAGATCCGTTGTTTCAATTTATATATTTTGGACGAATCGAAGCAACATCGCAATTTATTTAAAGGTTTTATTTGCTTTGTCAAATATGTTTATGTATTGGCACGTTTACGTATTGATTTTTATTTTATTTGGGTAATTAAATACGTATATTTTATTCAGTGAAAGCATTTACTAAGATTAGAATATTTATATCTGAAGTTTTGGTTTACACTTTAGGATGACTAAATTTTCTATAATGTTTAAATTTATTTCATCATTATCATTTTAGCAACTGACGTCCAGTGCTGGACCTAGGCCTCCCTCATCGATCTCCAAAAAAGCTGGTTGAAGCAAATCATGGAAATCAATTCATAATTGGCGGAGGAATCGGTGAACATACATAAATATATATATATATATATGTACATAATATATATACAGTGGAACATAGATCCTCCTCCTTTTTTGGAAGTCGGTCAATAATGAAAAAGGTTAAACACTGTTTTAAACTATCACGATTGTTCACTACAGTTATATGATTATTTACGGGTTATTTACACTGCCACGAGAAGACTTGGGACGGTGGTCTTTGTCTTCCCGTAAACATGGTGCATGTAACTGTGCCGAAATATCGAGAACTCCATTTACAACCTTACCACGGTAAATAACCCGTGAATAATCATATAACTAATGTGAACAATCGTGATAGTTTAAGACCGACTTCCAAAAAAGGAGGAATGGAAAAAAGTGTGTTTGTGTATCGGGTAGGTACAAGTTTCTGCGAGTATGTGTCTGTAAAGAGTTATTAATATAATTTAATATGAGTTCTGTTAGTGTTTCTGTATAATAAACAAACAAAGATACAATCCTGACGCAAACAAGTTGGAATTTAAAAACCCACCCACCTTGAATCAGAATCATTTTCCTTAGGCATCGTCTTCTTTTGATAACGAAACACAATCGGCTTTATCATAGCAATACAAAAAGAAGATCATTTAGTCAAAGGAAAATGTAAAAATAGAAGTAATAAGCTCTCTTTATTATCCACACGCATTCGTATTTCAAACAAAACTGATTCAAATAAGGTCTTCTTTTCACTACGAGTGATCTTACCGACAATATTTCGTTTACATTGTTTTTCTATTATTAAGCTTTGATTATATCGCTGCTGCGAAGGCTTCTTTGCCTTCCTTCAATTCATACCGTTACGGAAGGTTTTTGCAACAAGAGTTCATCATCGTTTCATCATCTTCTGGACTTGCTCGTTGTTTAACGTGGCGTAGATATAAATTTATATCTCTCAAGGTGTAAAGTTCTGAAAGAAAGAGTTTTTTTTATAATTTATGTGGCAGGAAATTGTATTACAGTGCGTCTGCTGAAAGAATGCATCTGACAGTTCCCATAACATTGTAAAATGCTGAACGAAAACAGTAGATTGAACGCTTTTCCTGGATTTTTGAACGTAAAATTGTAGCTGGTAGCCAATATACGGACAAATGCACGCTTATTCCCCCTCTCCAAAAAGGAACGATGCGGAATTTCGGGATAAAAGTATCCTATACCTACCTAGTACCACCTAGACCACTACCTCTACTACCTCTCTCTCTCTCTCTCTCTCTCTCTAGTACCTAGTAGTTCCTACCTAGTAGTATGAACTCAAATTATGCTAAGTTTCATTTGAATCCATGTAGTAATTTAGCGTGATGCTCGGCCATGATACAGACAGATAGACAAAAATAAAAATTTTGGCTTCAATATAGATTATAGAATCCCACCAAAAAAAATATCAAAATATCTTCATTGTACAGAATTGGACCTGTTACAGTTTAATTATAAGTATATATAGATAACCATTCGAATTTGCTTCTATCAAGCGCCGTGGCAGAAAATAATTAGTAAGTACTTTTGTAAACGATATCGAAGACCAAATCTACAATGAATTGCCGGGTGACATAGTAAGCGCAGTTTTCACCGCGATATTTAAAATGAACTGTAGTGGTAGGACTCTTTTTCAGGGGTCTGCCTGGGGAAGTACCACACCTTTGCCAATTATTCAACCGCCAAGCAGTAGTGTGCAAACACTACTGTGTTCCGGATTGAAGGGCAATGTTTCCAGCGAAATTACAGGGCACACAGAGATTTGATATCTTATATCTCGGGGTGACGAGCGCAGTGCATTGCCATCCAGTGTTTTGAACTGATGTAGTTCAAAATGCTGAGTGGCGTTGAGCTGTTATAGGCAAGCGTGAAGAGCCATCAAGCGAGCGACTTCGCTCGTTTCGTCACTCAGTATCATAAAAAAAAAACTGTGGTTATGGGTACACCCATTTTATATATTAGACGAATATGAGTCTATAAAATAATACACTAATGTAATTAGAATACTAATGTAAAATTGACTACGCTACTTATACCATCGAGATAAAGTATCTATAGAGTCACAATTTTTAAGTGAAAACAATTAAAAACGTCCGAGCGTCGTTGTTTATACTAGGTATATCAATTATGTAGTTCACAGTGCCAAATTTAATTCAATTTAGACGTTAAATTGCTTGCATTGTGTTCAACGTCGCTTGTTCGCTAGGGCATCGTAGCACTGGCGTCACGTGGCATTGTAGTCGGATCACGGTTGCCTTACAACTAACAAAAAAGTCGGCGCAATGCGTATCTTGCACCTAGTTTTGAAGTGCCATTTATTGGCACGATTGTGACTCCATAGGTATTGTATCTCGATGAATAATATCAATTAATTAATCTACAATCATTATTTATTTATTTGAAACGTATTTTAAAGTTTTTGACTAAACTGTAGCTTTGTTATTAATAAATATTTCATTACATTTTTATTTAATTTCATTTACAATTCTGAATAATAAATGATTCTTCTCCTAACACAGTGTAAACCAGCTCTTGTCAAGTAATCCCCGGGCTGATCGCTGGTCCAGAAATAGTCCCGGTAATCAAAGCTCCGATCGGCTCTGATTGACCTTTATGCAAATTCAGGAGCGTTCAGGGCGGAACAGGTTGTATAATTGAATAATTAACCTGCCAGACGCACTTGTTCATAATTTGAATAATCACGTTCGAAAATTTATTTTAATTTTTTTCCTGTTTTGCTGTGTTTTGACAGGTCGAAATTGTTGTTCAGTATGTTATTTCAAAATTTTAGTGTTAGATGGACGATTAAAGAGTACTTACAATTTATAGAGAGATCTACTACAAAAACGTTACAATTACCGCACAGTCCGCGTCTCTTTCACTGTATTGGAATGATCACGTATCTTTGAATTAGGTTTTTCTTTATAAACTAATGCATTAAAAACCCAAGCCACCTGCCAAGCGTGGGGATGGGGATTATGGCAACACCCCTCTCTATGAGGGAGGCCTTGTCCAACAGTGGACGTTAATTGGCTGATGATGTGTGTGTGTGCATTAAAAAACTACGAAATTCAATTTAAGGACAGCACAGTAAAATTTGCAAGTTGAAGTGGCAATGGGCAAGCCACATCGCTCGAAGAACTGTTGACTGATGGGGAAGAAAGGTTCTTGAGTGCGGAGACCATGAACCGGAAGACGCAGCATATATAGGCCTCCCACTAGATGGACCGACGACATTGTGAGAGTCGCGGGCATCCAGTGGATACAGATGGCAGGATGACATTCAGTATGTAGGTTAAAAGGGGAGGCCTATGTTCAGCAGTAGACGTCTTCTGGTTGATGATGATGATAACAGGAATATTTAAAAATATTTATTATCCTAAAAATACTACAACATAATATTTTCCCAATTTTTTTCTCAAAAATGCTAATGGCTCCAAAATGTCGCGTCGTTACAAGGGTTGTTACAAAAATAATTTCTCCTCCAAAAATCTATAGCCATATTCGACTTCTCAGCGCGTAATGGAATTTTAATGAGAATTTCAGCTATTCCGTTGTAATTTTCTTTTTTTCCCCTCCCCACTGAAATAAAAGAGGGGCATTTATTGGAATCGATAACAAAACCATTCGCCTGAGACTGGTCGTATCGAGATTTTGAATTTGGGGGGAGAAGAGAATCGGAATTAAAAACGTAATTCCATCGAAAATAATGAGAGAATATCTGCAAATACGAATAGAAACCATGCAACACCAAGGGACCGCGGAAAATTGCAGAAAAAAGGATATTTTATTCCCAGCAGTGAATTATTCAGGCTTATGATAGATACTAATCTAGGCAAACTGTGATTTTTGTTAATTTTGCTGATATTTCACATTTCTTTAATTTTAATTTGACAGCCCCGTTAGCTTAGTTGGTAGTGAACCTGCCTTCTGCATTTGGGGGCGTGGGTTTGATTCCCATCTAGGACAAACATTTGTGTTTGTTCTATGTCTGGCTGTTAATATCTATTTAAGTATGTATTTAAAAATATATATGTATGTATATTAGTCTCTGGCAGTCATATTACAAGCTTTGCTTAGTTTGGGGTCAGATGACCTTGTGTATTTATTTATTTATTTAACACAGTGATTTATAAAAAATAGTTTTACCCCTATTTGTCAATAACTTTTTTCATAGGATGCGAGGTAAAAAAACTACAATTCTTTAGATTGTTTTCATGACAGCAAACAACTCCTACCTTGCATTTTTATGGAAATTGAATTTAACCCTGTCACCCTTTACCCCTTCCCTTACTACGTCCATGTACTGAGATAATGCCAGCCAGCAGTGAAATCGTGACCTTATTTTTATCGATTAAGTCTTCCTCGACTGATGTTAATAGACTTTTATGAGTTTAATCCTTTTGGGATTACGCTGAGGTTATCTTGAATATGAAATGGAATCTTAATTTTGATGTCGAGATAATTTTCAATGATATCTGACCATCATTCGAAACGATTCAAGGTATCTACGTTAATTGATATTGGTGTTCACTCAATTTTTACGAGATTGTTTTCATATCAAAGAATGAAAACAAGACGAATAACAAATATGTTATAAAAACCTTATATTTTATAGGACTTATTTTATTACATTTTTTGGGACTTATATAGGATTATATAATACATTTCATTCCTATTATATAATCTAAATAAGAGGATTCACATAGTAAATACAAAAAACCCAGACTTAAATGTTGCTTAATCGAATGTTACTTAAAAACTGTTTCTTAAATAAACATCTATAGTGTATTTCCGCTTCAACGTCCTCTCTAATTGGGCCAATTATTTAACTTTACAGAACATTTTTGATGACACCAATTTAACCGGAAACAAAAGTTTTTTTTTAATTAATCTGTAATGATAATTATGAAATTAATCACCGATAGGGAAGATAGGTTCTTGAGTGGAGACCACGAACCGGAAGACGCAGCGTAGATAGCCCTCCCACTAGATGGACCGACGACATGGTGAGAGCCGCGGACATCCCGTTGATCCAGATGGCAGGACTTCATTCAGTGTGGAGGTTAAAGGGGGAGGCCTATATTCGGCAAAGGATATCGTCTGGCTGATGATGATAAAATTAATTTAATTTGAAACAAAAACTTATTTAAACCTGTTAGACAACTCAAAATATAATATCTCAATGAGCGTAGGAAAGAAATGCAATCATAATACACCATTGTCACAAAATTAATAAAAATAAAAAAGTCCCCAATTATCCCCCAAACTCACGGCTATTATTCGCGAAACCCCATCATCTGTTGCGACGAGATAAAAAAACTGTCAACAATAAAACTCCAAAGAAGTCCAAAGTACAAAAGTGTTGGAATAAACTGGGCCAGTGGCTTAGTCAAAGAGTAAGCGAATAAAACAGAGACGTCAATATAGATCACAAAAACTGTAATTTTACCTACGATGCGCTACAACAAGAACCATAAAAAAACTTAAGAAAAAAATATTTAAGATTTCGTTTGATGCTATTAAAATGTAAAAACTTTCATTTATTTTCGCTTTTAAGTAGCGCCACATAATATCAAAAGATTTTCTTACGAGAGTAAAGCTCAACTACAACTCAAATACGGACTAAAGAAATTAGGTTCACGATCAGGAATTAATTATAACAAAAAACTATGAATTCACACTGCTTAATTAAAATGTTACTCTTACCCGTAATTACTCAACTGTATCGCACACAAAATAAAATCATTTTTCATTATCCGTATAGTATTTTATTTATTAAGAGCCATAATATCCAAGCGGTAGTAACGAGCAATGGTGGTCGAGCGATAGCATGTGCGTTTTACAATCTGACGGTTCCCGATTCAATCCTGCACCAATGACTTAATTAGTACTTCGATAAAATAGGGCAGTTTCAATGCAAGCGCTAAAAAAACGATGCAAGAAAACATCGTGAAGAAACCAGTATGTCTAAGAACCTCAAAAGTTCATAGATAAAATAAACAAATGGTTGCCTGGAAGAGATCTGTTTTAGCGATAAGGCCGCCACTTGTGGCACTAGCTCCAAAGAGTTTTCTATCTGTTTGTAATTTTTATTTCTGGTGTACACAATAAAGAGTTTTTATCTATCTATTATCATAGTATACCTTTGAATTAACATGCACTGAGCCAACGTAGTGGATTAGGGCCAATCCTCTTTCTCTGAGAGATGGGCTGTGTCCCAGCAGTTGGAACATGATAGGCTGCTAAATATGTACCTATAGTAATTAATTATTATTTCTAGTCCGTGCTAAGGGTGCTGTAAATATATTACTTACAGCACCCTTAGCACGGATGTTATGTTTTAATTGTCTTTCGGGATTTATCGCACATTATTATATGTATTATGTAACTCATAATATATATGATAAATAATATATATAATAAGTATAATAATAAATTAGATACCTCACTCTCGACGTTTCGACCATGCTACATTAACCGTGGTCACGAGTTGACTGAAAACTGGTAGTATGTCCGGCGAGAAAAGCGGGTGTTGTGTCGTCTTCTACCCTCATTTGATGTTTAAAAAACGCAGGTTAAACATAGTGTGCATTTTTTTAAAGTTTCGACTGTAGGTTATCTGAAATTTCATTCGTTTATTTCGTTTTATTTTAGTCTATGACGCTGTTTTACAGTAAACAGGCCTTATCTCAGCCTAGCAGACGACGATCTCGCGTACTAAGCAGTTTGGTCAGAGAAGCCTTTTTAAAGAAATAAAATTAAAAGTGGTTCAAGCTAATTTTTATAGCTCGTTAAATTAATGTCTCATCATCATCATCAGCCAGAAGACGTCCACTGCTGAACACAGGCCTCCCCCTTTAACCTCCACACTGAACGACATCCTGCCATCTGCATCCACTGGATGCCTGCGACTCTCACAATGTCGTCGATCCATCTACGTTGAAATAATTTAGTGACTTCTCTATACATTTTTTTAACAGTTTATTGCAGCATTACACTTTGGAATTTGCTATGTCAGTTAAAATGGAATAATATATGGAGCGTTTTAAAATGGGTGTCTAGAATCACCTCTCCCGGCTGGCAAAGCATCGAAAACAAAGCTATAGTAATGCAGATGTCAATAGCTGGTGGTTAATAGCTGGAGCTGATGCTTATATAAAAAACCTTGTATCGCATAGCCATATTAATACAGAGAAACCTTAAAATCTCATTGCCGAACCGGCAAGAAGAAAATAATTCCGCTTTTAGTAATTGTGTGATTCAAGGACTAAGTTGGGCCTTTGAACGATTCATTTCATCCTTTTACGAGTCAGTACAATCCTTTAAATCTCGCGTCCTCAACGCTTCCGGTCCCGGGATACAGACGTGGTACAAACAACCCTTTGATTTCCGCGGTGCCTGTGGGACACTGATAGTCTTCAACTTGAGAGTTACGGATCTATTGGCTAAGAATTTTAAAATAACATAACGAATTCAGAAACCTCTAAAATAAGGGCTGTAAATGTAATATAGTATTTATTTTTGATTGATTTTTTATATTTTGTTTGTTTTAATTTAATTTTTTATTATGTGTTTTTTTCTGTCTTTTTAAGGTTTATTTATGTAAAAGTTAAGGTAGTTAAATATAATTAAAAACTGTATGATTATATCCATGGGTGGGTGAATTGGGGTCCCCTGTAACTGCCCACCTAGTTGTATCTATCTATCTATACATATAATAAAAACGTAGAGATAAAAAAATCTGTAATTGCGAGATAACAAAAAAAAAACACACGGGTCGTCTTAAAAGTGATGAGTGACACCAACCCTAAAAGATGATGCGGATGTTGAGCGGGAACGGAGGGCGCTGGCGGTCAGAGCGAATATGGTGATCCGCAGGTTTGCACGGTGTTCGACAGAGGTTAAAATAACATTGTTTAGAGCTTACTGTACCACATTCTATACCTGCAGCCTGTGGGCTGACTACTCGCAAAAATCATACAGCGCCCTTCGCGTCCAGTTCAACAACGCGTTCAGGATGATGTTGGGTCTCCCCCGGTACTGCAGTGCGTCGACAATGTTTGCTGAAGCCCGCGTAGACTGCTTTTATGCGACGATGCGAAAGAGAGGCACTTCGCTACTGCGGCGGGTGAGGGGGAGCTCCAACAGCATGCTGGCTGCGCTAGCGGACAGACTGGACTGTCCCTATATAAACCAGTGTTGTCGATTGCATGTTCTACACCTATGTGGCTGACATGCAACCGACAATACTGTGTTAGGGACTATTTTATTTAATTTTTATTTAATACTAGCTAATGCCCGCGACTTAGTACGCGTAGCGCAAAGTAATTAGTGGGTGGACGATTAGACTGACATATCCAAATATAAATGTTACACTAACGAACACGAACGGAACTTTAAATAGGCACAAATCCATCGGATTATTTATACTGAATATTTTATAGATAATACCTACACATATGACATGATTGTAGATTTATTGCTCTCCATTTTAATGCGGATTGTCATACTATCGTCATAGTATGATTTTAGTCTAGTTTTAATCTGACTCGATACAGGTATCCCGACATGTCCATAGTTTCAAATATATTTCAAGCAAATAATATATTACTTTCACTGGTTAAATACGTTGGAAGTGTGGAGCCATGGAGCCAAAAAGGAAAAAAAAAATGTATAAGTCAAGCGAAATGTCATGCAT
This sequence comes from Agriopis leucophaearia, assembly GCA_949125355.1. NCBI lineage: Eukaryota > Metazoa > Arthropoda > Insecta > Lepidoptera > Geometridae > Agriopis > Agriopis leucophaearia. The sequence continues at coordinate 16,261,666 of OX421266.1, read as the reverse complement.
GACAAACGTTATTATTGAATTATTAGTAAATAGTAAGTAGGAAGCATGGAGCGGTATCTATAATTAATCGCTGTTATTTAACATTACTCCGCGTAAAGACTGCCAATCAATGATGTCTAAATAATTTTTGCCCGCCTTCTGCGCCTCGACCCTTCCAACAACTAAACCGCTTTCGTTCACCACCATAACATCCAAAATAGCTGCTAATCATAGATCAGTAACAGATTAGATGCCGCGAGTTCACCTACTTTGCGTGTCTGTTATTGGTCTTAAGTTTGATCCTGGCAAAAAAATGTATTCATTTTAATCTCCGTCGACTTGGTATATTAGCACGTCAGAAGTCAATACAAAAATAAACGTACTTTAAATTACGCCATAATAAACTGTAAAACCTCTTCAAAAGCAGTTGGCTGTCCTGAAAATAACAAACACAAAAAAAAACTATTTGGTGCAGTCTATTGGAAGTTATGCGGGTACATACATTTCGGCGATTCGTTTTTATTTCATCATCATCATCACCCAGAAGACGTCCACTGCTGAACATAGGCCTCCCCCTTTAACCTCCACACTGAACGACATCCTGCCATCTGCATCCACTGGATGCCCGCGACTCTCACAATGTCGTCGGTCCATCTAGTGGGAGGCCTACCTACGCTGCGTCTTCCGATTCGCGGTCTCCACTCAAGAACCTTACCTACTTCCCCATCGGTTAACAGTTCTTCGAGCGATGTGGCCTGCCCATTGCCACTTCAACTTGCAGATTTTAATAGCTATGTCGGTGACTCTGGTTCTTTGGCGAATATCTATATTTTTATTTACATATAGATTATATGGCAACAGCCGCTTCAGTCTTCCTACCTACCATGTCTGCGAGTAGAAGTCTGTCATTACGACAACATTACTATAAAATAAGCTAGATGGCGTTATAAATAATTATTAAAAAAAATTTTTTTTACTATTTATTATCATAAATTAATATAGCCTATGTTTCAATCAGGTATTTTATAAGCATATTCATGGAAACTGCTTTGAAATCCTTCTAGTAGTTTAAAAGATGTGCGCGGACAAACAAACAAACTAACAGCCGTCAGATTTGTAGTTCCATAGTTTGAAAATAGATTGCGTACTAAAACGATGTTTTGCGAAAAAATTGTAAATTTGCTTAAACTTTACGAATAATATTATTAAAAACGTAATAAGGTATTCAATAATTCCTAAAATAATGAGTGTAAATGGATCGTAGTTTCACAAATATGAAAAGTGCGTCTATTATAGGTAAATACGACACTTTACCTGAATCACGCAAACGGGATTTTTTTTGCAAGTTAAACCGATATCTGGTATTGCTTCTACTTAGTTAGAAGTCATGTGTGAAGGTATTTGATCTACACATTTATAATATGGTAGGGATGATTGAATGTTAGAATATGTTAGATCTATTTTAATATTATAATTTAAATTTAATGTGACTCTCAATAATTTTTTATTTTTTTATGTGTAATAATAACAATATGAGTCGTGTTACTTGAAATAAATAAATAAATAAAAAAAAAAAAAAAAATAAGCAGCTGAACACGATAGGACAGTTTTTAGAATTGTTGTCTGTTTGTTTGTTTGTTTGTTTGTTTGTCCGCGCACATCTCCTAAACCACTGGACGGATTTAAAAGCGGTTTTCACGAAAATGCTTAGAAATTACCAGATTAAAACATAGGCTATCTTATATAATTTATTTTAATTCTTTATTTTTACATAAACGAAAATAAAAATCAATGATTTATTTCTTCGTTACCCGAAACGTAATATGAGGATCGTCACATAGCCTCAAGCAAAGAGATCCAAAGTAAAGAGAATGTTATTGACATAGCCATTAAAATTTTGAAACTGTCAACTGTCATTCGGTTAATCAGTTTAAATTTAAAGAAGGTTCCTTAACCTTCTTAGATGAGAACATGTAGATCAAGCATGTTATAGGCCTTACAACCTCTTTGGTGATTCTTTCCAGTGCATGGAGTAGGAGTATTACATTCTCTTGGTTTTATTCTATGTTAGCATTTAAAACACAAAATATACCGCATCCTATTTTAATTCAGTCCCGCGAATAGAAATATTCAAAAAAGACCCTTTGTACATGAAAATAAACCTATACAACAAAATTCCGGACGCAATAAAGAAAGAAAGAAATAATAACATTTTTCCAGAACCAACTTCGTAAGTTTCTAACCCAAAAATGTTATTACGAGATAAAAGATTTATTCGACGATAAATTTTAGAAAATTATAATTAGAAAATAAATATCGATATATAAATAATTAAGAAAGTAGCGTCATAAGTTTTCTATCATCTCATATATAATTAAGTAACCTATCACACTAAGTATATTTTTTTTTGTTTTGTAAAATTACTTCACCCTAGGTTAAGTTTGAATAGTATATATAATATTTATGTAATAGATTTAACTATACTTAAATTTATATGTTTATGTCTGTGGTCTGGTTTTGTGAACAGCCACTACATAAGTCATTGCTGCACCCTTTATGCAGGGTATATAAACTTAGCTTTTAGAAGAATACAGTGTATATTTGCAATAAGAATAAGAATATAGAAATAATTTTATTTTACTGTGATATTTTCACAGATAAATAGGGTAGTTCCATTTCATGGCTTTTTAATCAAGCCAAGAGCGTGTTAAGACAAGCATTATGTCAGGGTTCCGTGGCCAGCGAAACTGGACAGTAAAATTTCAGAGATGTATATCATCCCGACATGACATGATATACTTTTAATGGCAGCTGAACATGTTAAGGCAGTTTTTAGAATTTTTGTTTGTTTGTTCACGCACATCTCTTACACCCCTGGAAGAAAATGCGGACGGATTTAAATGCGGTTTTCACGAATATGCTTAGCTATGACCAGATTGAAGTATAGGCTATGTTATTTTGCACAAGGCCGGATTAAGGGAAGAAAAAAGGATTGAAGGTTTATATGAAAATCTACGCGTACGAAGTCGCGGGCAAAAAAACTAGTGTTAAAATAAATAAATAAATAAAAAAATGAATCTGTGTTTCGTTGTGCTGTTAGTTTAAACAAGTGTTATATTGAAAAAAATCTTTTTCGAATCAAGCTTTTATGAAATTAGCGATATGAACGGTGTGCTGATCAAAATGAGTTCAAACACCGGCATTCTACTATTATCCATCGAGGAGTGCCGTTGTCCACCGTCACCATCACCAAATCAGCTCTCACCATAACATTGTATTCTCATTGGAACTTGCCAAGAATAGAAAATTTCAGCTCCATCGAACACCGAGAAGTGAGTGAATTTTTTGGAATATTTGATTACAGACAGCCACCGGGACAGGTGAAACTAAATAAAAGCTTGTAAAATGTCAGCGATGCTTTTAATACTATCGAAAAAGTATTTATTTTTCTATTTCTTTATCTGAACTGAAAGAAAAATATAGGTGGTAACAAATCATTACAATTAAGAGGTCGAGCTGAGAGCTATCTATTTAAAAAATATATGTATATAAGACTGTAATTCACTAGGTGGGATTACATAAAATCGGTTGGGCAATTTTTAGAACGACATTGCTAATGTTGTCAGAGCAATTTTTGTGTGAATATTTTATATTTAAATCGCAAAATATCAAATTATCAACTCAACTTTTCAACATTAAATTTTTTCAACTTTTGACCATCATCATTCTTATCAGCCTATCATTTTCAAACTGCTGAAACACAGGCTTTATCTCAGAATCAGATGGCACATTTAGCTGTAGGTCTGTTATTTGTGCAATCTATGGTGGAGTGTCTAGTTTGGCTTCTGAATTCTGATGAAGGCTTTGGCCATAGCCTAAACGAACTAATAAATAACTTAAACCCTCTTCTTAGTCGTTTCGCTCTTGGCAGAGCGGTCGTGGTCGTCATGTACTCGTAGCATTGGACGGGGCAGATAGAACGCGCTTTACGATGTCTTTTCATCTCTCTCTACTGGAGATTATCCTGCTGCACTCGTTTAAAGTACCACCCAATGCAGACTTGATCTGGTCAGTCTATCGCATGGATGACCTCCCACGCGGTCTAGTGCCTTCCACTTTTCCCTGGACGACGAGACGCTCTATGAACTGATAATCACGTCTCGAAACGTGTCCGAAGAAGGCTATCCTAACTTAAACCTAACTGATTGAATAAAAGAGAGATTCTCAATAATTTTCTGAATATAATGTCTCGAGGGCCCCGCCATTTTCCGGTTTTCCTTGCTAAGCCTCTTTGCAAATTTATGCAATTTCATTAATTTGATGCCTTTGTGTATTAAAATCGATTATTTCTCTATTGGTTCTCTATTGGTTGGTTTCTTTATTGGTTTTGTATGAAACTTACACGCTTGTGTTATGTCGACGTAATCGTTATAAATCACGCCAGCTGACTACTAAAGTAGATTTTTTTCATAACGTTAACATTTTATTTCTTTCATATATTTTTCATTTTACTGCTTAAATTACTTAAAGTTGCGAATATGCTACGCAACTACGGAAGTCGTGCAGTTTTTTTCGGTTCTGAGTGGTATAATTACTATCAAATACCACATTTTGTGAACATAATATAACTTCCTTTGAACATACCATTGTTTAAACTTTTTTGAATTTTTACCATAATACAAATGTAGGATTCCACCTACGCTTATTAGTATCTTGAGTTTACAAATAAATATAATTTTTCCAGTATTTTTTTTGCACTTTCTATACAAAATATAAATAGCCTTTTTATTCTACTACAGATGTCAACTGTCTAAACTTAAACCTAACACTTGAAATAATGCTATACTTTGTACATAAACTATTGCCTTATAAATATTATTTAAACTAGATCGGTAGAAGTTTCCTCTTCGGCATAGGCCTCCCCTAGCCTTCTCCATTCCTCTCTATCCCTTGCTTTCGTCATCCAGTCAGGTCCGCTCTATGCGTGATAATGTGTCTCCACCTCTTCCTTTGTCCTCCACATTTCCTTTTTCCTTCACGTAGAATCCATTCAGTGACTCTTTTTGTCCACCGTGCGTTTTCAAGTCTTCAGATGTGTCCTGCCCAGTAGCATTTTCTATATCGTTCTTAGAATACAAGAAATACAAGGATACATTTGCGAATATTTGATTCTATAGAGAATTTTTACCCAGCTGCGGATTCAAAAGCAAGTTTAAGCAGGAAATAACACATTTTATTGGATTTGTTACCATAAGTAGATGCGCATTTGTCACGTCCAATCCCTGTGGGGTACCTTCTTCAAATTTGGCTTGGGGCTATGGGATTCAATTTGCCTACTTTGATGTTTCGAAATATATTAATGGCGGTTAAATAATTCGATTCGGTTTTCGGCAGTTCTGTTTTAGAAGAAAAATCTTAGCAGTAATGTATAAAAGTAGACCTTTCAACCGAATTCAAGAATTTCTGAATTTGACTTTATTTTTATTTATTTAATAGGCTATCTTGAAGGTGTTAGAGTAAAGAGAAAACTACTTGGGAAACATTGTTATGTAAGATCATTTCACGAAAAGATCAATGATCTTTTAGAATATAAATAAATAATAAATAAATATCTGGGACATTATTGCACACACGGTCATCTGACCCCAAACTAAGCAAAGCTTGTAATATGGCTGCCAGAGACTGATATACGTACATATATATTTTTAAACACATACTTAAATAGATATTAACACCCAGACATAGAACAAACACCAATGTTCATCACACAAATGTTTGTCCTAGATGGGAATCGAACCCACGCCCCCAAGCACAGAAGTTAGGTTCACTACCAACTGAGCCACCGGGGCAGTCAATTATCTTGAATTTATTACAGTTTTATCGTATTAAAATAAAAAATTGTGCTTACAAAATGTGCGAGATATTTTAAAATAAAGGTTTTTAGGATAACCTATCAGCATAAGTTTTTGTGTTTAATATAGTTGAGATATTACAGTTTTATGGCTATATCATAAAAGTTGTTATAACAAACGTTCGAAATAATTTATTAAATAAAGGCTTTTAAGATAACCTATCAACATAAGTTTTTATGTTTAATAGTTTAGAAATACAGGGCCGGGCAATGTTTTGCCACTTTAACGGGCCATTTTTCGCAAAGGATACTCTTGATTAAAAAGTAATGTTCGAAACCTTACATTTATTTTTAAAGTTTTATTCAACGACCCGACGGGGTGCAGCGACTCCCGTTTCACGTCATGTACCAGAGCCACATATAAAGTATTTTTTAAATTCGTTTAACACGCTTTTATTAGCATGGTATTGTATGTATATATGATTAAACTTGATTTTCAACTACTTCAAAACATGGAATTAAATTGAAATTTTGCACACTTATCAAGGGCCAATGACAATGTAATAATTTAAATAGTTTGTCCCAGTAAAGTGTGTTTTTTAAATTAATTCATTATTAAATTAAGATCTATAATATAACACTGTTAATTGTGCAAAGTTATATGCACTTAACCTACGTAATTGTGACCTGAGATCACACAAACAAGGAAGATAAGGTAAGGTGGATCGAACGTATCAGGCCTAAATAAGGCTGTATTTAGTCAAACACCCTGCAGACGACCTTGTCATATTTTTTTTGCGTGTGGACTATTAGTTCATTGATATCGCTACAAGTTTCTTAATGAGCGTTAAAAATGAATAAGCCATATTTACCGTTTTTACGTGAAGGCGAGGTTTTCACACTTTTAAACAGCGCTTATTTCTACAGATGACCATTTTAAGGCTTAATGTATTGTACTAAAGTCGCATTTAGTGGAGCAAAACCATGGCGCTTACATGCAGTCGTGCTGCGTTTCCCTACGTTTTGAGGTTTTTCTCATAATTTTCGATAAGTATAGCTGTAATGTAAATAATGCACCTCTGCGGTTCTCTCCATAATTATGAAATCAGTATATTGACATATAGTAGACATTATTTAAAAATATACATTTGAAGTAAAAAGCACGGAAAAAGCGCAGATCTGTGTTACAACTTTTTTCTTTTCTATCGAGCGAAATGTCTTTAATCGTGCTTTGTTCTTGGGATTTTCTAGGTAAAAAATGCAATTTTGATATGACACCATTTTTATAATGTTAAACTAATTATGGAAGTAGACAAATTTAAACTAGAATGACCAAAATTCCGATGGGAAGAAAGGTTCTTGAGTTGAGACCACGAACCGGAAGACGCAGCGTAGGTAGGCCTCCCACTAGATGGACCGACGACATCGTGAGAGTCACGGGCATCCAGTGGATGCAGATGGCAGGATGTCGTTCAGTGTGGAGGTTAAAGGGGGAGGCCTATGTTCAGCAGTGGACGTCTTCTGGCCGATGATGATGACCAAAATTGCTAAACTCGGAAAAGAGGACCTTAATTGGTTAAGCGCTATATTGAAAAAAATATGATACGCAGAGACCTTCGAACCAGAACTATAATTGTACTAAGGCATATCCCCCTTGTTTTTCTGATCTGAGGTTGTAACTACGCTTTCTTCCAGTGAATTTTACAATGTTTGAGCATCGTATTAATACTTGGAATCAGAAAAGCAAAACCACAAACATCCTATCACTTGTAAAGAAAACTGCACAATGTTAAGACGCGCTGCTTTTCTCTTCACTGTGATAGTTATTATCTTGGATAAAAAAATCGACTCGTACAAAACTTGGGCAGAACTCAAGGGAAATCTGCAAAAAGTTGAAAAACAGGAGCTAACTCCAGCGGATAAGTTGGTGGGTGTGGCGATGGACTTTGTATACTCAAATCAAACGCTAATGAATCTGATAGCAAACCAAATGTGGAACTTCGGCTCGGTTGCAATTGATAAGATTGTTAAGGCGAAGGATGTTCAAGGTAAATTAAAATGGCCATAGGTATTTTTGGAAGAAAGGTTCTTGAGTGGAGACCACGAACCGGAAGACGCAGCGTAGGTAGGCCTCCCACTAGATTGATCGACGACATCGTGAAAATCGCGAGCATCCAGTGGATGCAGATGGTAGGTTGTCGTTCAGTGTGGAGGTTAAAAGGGGAGGCCTATGTTCAGCAGTGAACGTCTTATTGCTGATGATGATGAGGTATTTTTGTATGGGCAATGACGCTAGTCTATTGTTTTTTCAACCGAATTCAAAACAAGAGGTTCTCTATTTTTAAACAAGTTCAGAAATGACGAATGTTCAACTGTTTTATTTTTATGCTTTATCTATGTTCACTAATTTCTCCGCTAATTATGAATTGATTTTGATGATTCCTTTTTGTTTAGTGGGCCATGCATCAGAGGTGGTTCCATATAAATTTCATATCAATCGGTTTAGTGGTTTGATTTTTAAATCCAAATAGCTGAAAAAATATGTCATCCATGAACTTAAACGAAATTGCGTATTTAATAATTTTGAAGTCGGTTTTTAAATTGATATTATATTTAAGGCTAATTTTTCAATCCGCAGTTAAACGGTCAGATAATTAACAGATCAATAAATTCATCTGTCCAATAAATTTACAGGTTTTACTCGGCAGATAACTTCAGAATATTGATAAACTCAAAATCATACTATCAATGGAATAAATATTTTCCGATTCTTTAATTACTGAGGATTGAAAAATCAGCCCTTACTGTATTTTATATATATATTACGTGATATCGTCGTCGATTGAGACATATTCAAATATTTTTAGTTATAAGGTTCGTACCCAAAGGGTGTAATCAAGACTCTATTAGTAATATTCTACGCTGTCTGGATGGACGGACAGAAAGACATCTATGTCTGTCCGTCCATTCTTCATTTTATTTCTTTCGAACCGTAATAGATAGTCAGTTAAAATTTTCAATATGTAAAAAACGGATTAACTAAAAATAATAATTAAGTCAAAAGGTTGAAACTAAAGCGACAAACTTTTTTTAACGTATTTTTGCATTTGCTCTCATGTAAAAACTGTAATACGTACAAGCGTCTTAGCATGATTATAGGAAAGTAAAAGTAAAACAAAAAGTGCAATGCAAACCATGCAATCTTTGGATCAAAGCTTTTGTAACTTGAGGGTGTACTTCTAAAAAAATACTTTGAAAAATCTTTGCCCCGTATACATTTAGACAAGAAAGTATATTATTTATTTAATAAAAAGATCTAAGATGAAGAGAAATGAAAATATTGGGCAAAACCGCGCGCATAGACAGTTATTAAGTAATTTTCCTGTAATTAACTGTATTCATGTACCTGTACACGTGTACAGTGTACACGTAATTTATCAACTATTATCCGTTATTTGATTTACCAAATTAGTTCTTGTCAACTAAAAACTACAATTATTCGTATTTGGGTAATTATTAGGTCAATAGTCAAAATTATGTGCCACATTCACTAACAATTATTCCTATGGAAGTAGTTTTCTTTCATATAAATCCAATCTAAATACGCTACAAATTTGATAGCTGGTAGTGGATCATCCAATGCAAACTCAATGCTGTACTATCCAAATGGTATATGGATTATAAAAGTGAAGTTTACTCCCCAATAATCCCAATAAACTTACATAGCTACAAACTTTACCTTGTTATAATGTTAATTTAAATAACTAAAAAGTATAACCTAGCTTTTAAGTATGCATATTAATATCAATCTTAATACTGTATAAATAATAGTAATTTTTAAACTTTCGCGATTCGAACACATGTTTTCATATTTATCGGGGCTTATCGCGCACTATTAAATATAGGTAAAAATAGATACCTTTCGCTCGACGTTTCGACCATGTTACAATGGCCGTGGTCACGAGCTGACCACGGCCATTGTAACATGGTCTATTTTTACCAATATTTAATAGTGCGCGATAAGCCCCGACAAATATGAAAACATGTATAAATAATGCTTATATAAACAAGTTTACGAAAATATCAAATGATAATAAACTGAATATAATATTTGAGACAGATATAAAGATTACTGCTCTTCAGAGATATTTCATTAAGCCAAGTGTTGTTGTGTCATTTTATTACATTATTTGAGTCGTGAAAAAGAAATTCGAGATTTATGGAAACCTTGACCTGTATTTGTTATCGATTTTGCTGTAAAAATATGCGTAATAATGTGTGTTTACGATACCACTTGTATTGAAACTAGTGGGTGCGTCATAGACATGAAATCTCTGTTATGCTTAAAGCAGAATGTCCACTTAGCGTTCCGGTTAAGCTAATAAGACATTATTATTCAATATTTTTTTAATATTTTTATATAGAATAGATCTACGTTTTGCCACCACCTCGCCTGATTGTAAGCGATGGTGGATGGCACGTTCTAGAAGAAATCTATTCACTCTAGCCTTGAGGATGCCTAAATTGCAGTTCTCAGGAAACAAGGATGGCGGCAGGGAGTTTCATTCCGTTTTTAAATAAACACTGTACTTGCGTTGTACAATCATCAAAAAGAACTAACCATTAGATACATTAACAACGCAACATGAACTGAGATATAATTTTTCTATTAATTTATATCTCAGATCATGACGTTGCAATTAAAAAAAATTTTGCTGGTTATGGAGTTTGACAGCTTTCGCTCGGACGGAACTTAAAAATGCCATTCGCTGCCCTAGTAATATAAAACTAAGATAAAAAATCTTGTGAAACGCGAGGTATGATAACCGATAGTTTTATCTTCCACATAATTTATGTGATGGTTAGCAACTAGGTACTTTAATAGCCCATTCTGAATATACCCCAAAACCTTTATAAAAAAAAAACAATCGAATAACAATTAAAATAACTACATACTTTTATCTTGTTTCAGAAAAACAACGGTCAACATAATTGCAGTTGAAGACAATTAACATAAAACTAGAACAATTAAATAAAATCCCTTAGAAGTAACACTCATAAAAATGTTAAAGCTCTTTATTACCTTTTTATTTGTTTGAGAGAGAATAAAACCTTTGTAGTTTTTTATCACTTTTGAGATAGACTTTTGATAAAAAAAATTGAGAGCTGGTTAATAAAGACTCGATTATACAAATTAATGTGCATTAATAAAATATAATGGTTATTAAAGCACTCAAATAAAGTTGGATTTTAATTTGATATATTTTATGGACATTGAATTTGGGCTGGAACTATGCATGGCTCATTTTGAGGTTGGTTAGACAAATCTACTGATATCACTCATTTAACACTCGAAAATACATAAATTTTGCAAAAAAACAATGAGGTGATATGAATTTCTCTCGTTAGCACCACACGTAAATGCTAACAAACACATAAAAGAAAAATCAGAAAGTTACTGAAATGATAGCAAGTCTTCCGAAGTTTCATTACGTACTTAAGTTTGTTGCCATGTCCATACAGGGTGTTGATTTGGAACCGTGGAATATTTATGGACTATAAAGGCACTTGCCAGAAAAAACTACACGTACTTTATTCAACTTAACCCAAATATTTTACTGTAACAACAATTTAGTCTTTTGATTAAAGCCTATAGAATCAAAAGTGGCTATCTGTCATCTTTGCTAAAAACAATCAGTGAACACACTTTTTAATGTAGGTATTTTAATATCCATATCAAAAACGGCAATCTTTTATAGAAAATCCACTTGAAAGTTACAGGTTAGTAACAAAATCCGGCCATCTGTTATGTTTCAAATAAAGCAGCATAAACTTTTTTCTTGCATTGGCACTATTCAGCCAAAGTCGGCTCCGGGAATCAGGATTCCTTGTCCGGAGTACGACGCATTACAATAACTGTTGAATCGTATTCATCATCATCATCATCAGCCAGAAGACGTCCACTGCTGAACATAGGCCTCCCCCTTTAACCTCCATACTGAACGACATCCTACCATCTGCATCCACTGGATACCCGCGACTCTCACAATGTCGTCGGTCCATCTAGTGGGAGGCCTACCTACGCTGCGTCTTCCGGTTCGCGGTCTCCACTCAAGAACCTTTCTTCCCCATCGGTTATCAGTTCTTCGAGCGATGTGGCCTGCCCATTGCCACTTCAACTTGCAGATTTTAATAGCTATGTCGGTGACCCTGGTTCTTTGGCAAATATCTATGTTCCAAATATTATCGCGTAGGAATCGTATTATTTTTTCTCAATAATTTTTTATTATTTATTTCATTTCACGGGTCTAGCCCGGACATTTGGTGGGCATTGGTGGAGCCGAAGCCAACACCAAGAGGCCCTATTGAATATAAAAAAATCAATTATGGAATATGTATAAAAAGTAATATGAAACTATTGAACAGTATAGGATTAAAAAAGTTTGGGCTATTGGTTTGAACAACTTGTAGATGGAATAACAGATCTATAGAATGAGAAACGGCACCTGCCTTATCCTGTCTCATCTCACAATATATTTAGGCAGGTGATGACTTGCCACCCACTGAATGGGCCCCCCATAAAGGCTGTCGTATCTTGGCACCGGAGGGGCACCATCGGCATGGGTGGCTTTGGGTGGAGAGAGGTGTGCAGCACTTTCACTAAGAGCTACTCGCGGCGTTATGCTCTTTAACACTTCCACCCTGGAGCTTAGGTTCTTAGCTCTTGCGGTTTCCACCCCTGGATGGCCGGTTAAGGCAAGCCAGTGGTTAGGGGTCTCATTTATCCCCATGGAATCGGGATACGCGGTGTCGCCACTCACCGACGGCTCGCCATAAAACCGCCCCTGCGTTACTATTTATTTCATTAAACTCTCGGGTCTAGCCCGTTTATTATTATAAAGTACGGATAGCCGCCTTTGATTTCATAGGCCTCAATTCATATTTTTTATTTATTTATTTAAAACACATAGTACGTTACATTTTGAATTAATAAGTTGTCTTAAAACCTATGTAAGATTTATCCAGACAACTGGTTCTCGGTACATTTTTTATTTTAATTTTTTTATTCATTTACCTTCATTGGATAAAAATGAAAATGAAGCGCGCGAACGCACCAAACTGCTGTTGTAGGCATAAGCGTATAGCGGAGTAAAAAACCGGTTGTGATTAGCTTAGCTACAGAATACATACTAGTAGGTACAGTGACAGAGTTTAACCTACTCGTACAGCAGTCGCAGCGTTAGCGCGCCATGCAAACAATACAGGATGTTCCATGTTATGTTTTATTGTGTTAGGTAATGCTGTTTTAATTTCCATTTTATGTTTTTCTGTGTTAACTTATTTTTAAACTTCATTTCATTTCTTTTCATCGAACTATGCGTCGATCTCGGACGACTTCGGAACGCAGGACACTTACACCAAAAAGTGTTGAAGATTGTCAAATATCTGTGCCATCATTTGCTACCTGCCTTACACCTCAATGCGGTGATTATGCTGATATAATTTGTGTCCTATTAGGTGGTCTTAAATTTCATTTTAGAAAGAATTTGGTTAAAATAATAATTAATTTGCATGTATTTTTTACTATGTTTAGGCTAATTTTGCATCTTTACTAGATGCTTTGTGCATTTTTCACGGGTGCAAATCAGCACCTTGTATAGAGAGACGAGACATTTTCAAAACTACACATTGTTCAAATCCAATCCATAACAAACACAACCACTTCGGAGATTCAACATATTCAATCAACAATGTTAACCAAACAGCATCAACTTTAGACCTTATAATGGTCGCGTTTCCTTCACACTAATGAGAACGCACATAGCCTGACGATGATGCTCAGTCCTTTTTTCTTTTCGGGCCTCAGAGTTATCATATTAACAGTGATTATTTTAGAATGTAGCTCTGTAACACTACGACCAAGAGTGTTTACGCAGCATCCAAAAAGAGACTATAGGCCTTTAAAATGGTTGCCCAACAGTGCTATGGATATCTGGTATGGAAATAAAACTGCGATAGATGTATTTTCAAGGGAGTTTGCCGACGCCTTGTATAAACTCACTATGCGACCAGGTAAATATTTTTCTAAGGCCCGATATCCATCTCAATTGTGACTCATAATCTTACTAAATTTCAATGCAACCAACACAACGAAAACTTTAAATATCGACACTAGTGACAGTTTTACGCGTCCGATAATATTGTCAGATTACGTGACACGTCATTGAGATGGGCATCGAGCCTAACTAGCAAATTTATTTTTGAAGTTGTGTTTGATTTTGATATTGACAACATAACTTTTTAATATTTCTTAATTTTATTTAGTTTGATGAACAAAAGTACATGAAATGAAGCAACCAAAAAAATCCTTAAATAATACACTCAAACTAATAATCAAATATAAGATGTCCATGTGGTAAAGTACCAAGCACGCTGGCTGCATTCCCGCGTTGAATTGCCAAAGAAAGTCTCTGCGCTAAGAATGAGCCAGCTCTCTCTTTCTCTCTCTCTCTTTCTCTCTCATTCTCTCTCTCTCTTTCTCTCTCTCTCTCTCTCTTTCTCTCCTCTCTCTCTCTTTCTCTCTCTCTCTCGCTCTCTCTCTCTCTCTCTCTCTCTCTCTTATTTTGATATTTACTAAAAGTATTCTATGCTATGAAACAGGTTCTTAGCCTTAAAACTTTTGATTGATTTTAGAAGTTGCTTATCTTGTAAGCAGCTTCCAACCTCGAGCATAAATTAATACCGAAACAAAACAAATACCACTGCAGTTAACCCCATTATTTTTTCAGTGCGAAGTTTACAAGACATGGCTAGTATAGCAGAAGATATTCCAGCAGATCTTAAGAAACACTTTGAAAAACTAAAAAATACAATAACGATACATGTTCCAGAAGAATTTAAAAATCAATAAAAACTAAATAGCATAAGTACCACAGATTCATGAGAAGATTTAAAAAATCAATTTCTAGATAAACTAAAGAAATCGAATACGGTAGAAATGACAAAAGATTTTAAGGAACAAGTTTTGGACAAACTTTGGTTGTAGTGAAAATTATTGCAATAGAACTTATAATCAACTATAAGATATTTAAATTTACGAGTAGGTACTTCAAATTTTTTTTACACATAACTATCTATTAAAGAGAATACAAAAAATAAAGTAAATAAAACGAATAAATAACTGTATCCTTCGTTACTTGTCCCCACAACATTACTAATGTAACATTACTTTCTGATTCTGATTCTGAATGCTGTCAGTTAACAATTGTTGCCATTTTGAGTAATCTTTATGAGTTTACCGTTGTTTAAATTTAATTAAAATACTTCACGTAAGAAGCAAATGCAAACTCAGAAATAACAAAAAAAACTATTTAATTTGAAATTAATTTGAATTTATAATTTAGGTTCAGAGCAATCATGTTAAAACTTAAGTGGGTATTGGCGCCAATGAGAAAAAAGCACAAATGTTACCTCACCAAAACTTGCTTATTTTTCGAGTGGTGATGTATCATAATGGTGAATTATTGTTAATTAAGTATTCATGTAGGCGTTAATTAAGTATTAATGTGTTCAAGTGTAGGCAAATTATATACAATCAGGTGATATATGTCTCTTCGTGTTGTTTCTAAAACCACGTGGAAAGCTCTAGTAAAGTCTACACCGGCAAATGCACAAGACTAAAACCATAACTAATATAAAAAATATCGAATATTTAATTTGAAATTTATTTGAGTTTGGAAAACAATATAAAATTAAATACATATCCCTATTTTGACTTCTATGTACTAAGCGGTAAAAACATTTTATAATATACCTTACAATCAAGAAAATGTTCCCGAAGCTACAAAGGATAACCCTACAATTTCTGTGCAGAGAGATTCGAAAGCCGCAATACCGATTTCTGGCAACTAATAAATAATATCGCTTCCCTATTTCTTTGGCGGATTACATGGAGGCGTCGTCGCCTTTGATGTTTTAAAAGCCACTTCATGATCAAAACGAGTATATGTAGGCAGAACCTAAGCTCAATGTATTTGGTATATATATGTGGTAGTTTGGTAGATGTTTTATGGTAGATATAATCTTGTATAAGGCTATTTTATAAAATATATGATTTTTGTATTAGTGTTGTAGAAATTATAACAGACATTTGCTAATAGTGACTATCAGTTGTAAGCTGGAATAATAGGGTGAATTGTACTATAATTCATGTTAATAATGTACATTTATAATTAAAGATTTGGTACTTTATGTATGTGTAAATATTATTTAACAAGTGGATCACATTTAAAACCACCTTCAAAAATATATGAAAAACGTAATAATTGACTATTAATTGAGGGTTGCCCTCAATTATCCTGGGATGCTATCATCATATCATGACAATGGCATCAAATTGGAAGTTTTTTTTTAAAATAAGTCTACATTTGACGTAGATGTCGGTGAACATACATTAACAAAAAAAAAACAGTGGAACATAGAACCTCCGCTTTTTTGAAGGCGATTCAATAGCCTGAAAAAATACAATTCTCGGTTCCATATGTACGTATAATTTTGAAAGAATTTTCTTTCAACTCATAGCCGTTGAGGAGTTGTACCTTTCATCATCAGCGCATCCATATGAGATGATGATTATCAGACGCAAATACTTGAACAGCTTTAGAAAATGTATGAAAAACTTAATAAGTGCCTACAAAATTTGAGGGTTGCCCTCGATTTATACAAAGATCAATCACTTACAACAAGTCTACGGGAATGTACACACTCAAACTCATGATTAGAAGGCAGTTAAGTTGGGGAGAGGAAAGCAATAGGGCAGGAGATGAATTTGAAATGACGTTAAGTTTTGTTTAGATGTGCAGGGTGTGGTTTACAAAAGGAAGGAAATAAGGGGAGAGTAAAATAGTCAAAGGAAATAATGGGTGCTACTACTTTGATCTTTGGAGTGCGTAATTGTAGATAAGGTTTTTTGGTAAATGTTAGAGGTGATTTTTACCCAGCACAAGACGGAGATGATGATTAGTGAGTTTGTCCGTTACCATGTTTCTCCAAAAACCTGGACGTATTTGAATGTTCTTTTTATTTGAAAGCATGTTGCGGTGCTTCTTAGCTACATTTGTTGAAAACTTGTCTAGTTGTTTAGAAGTTATAAGCTGTTTTCAGAATTGATCCTGGGTTTTTCCACATTGAATAAATCAGACATTGTACCGTTAAGAGCTGTATTGCTTCGGCAAGGTACACTGCCTGTTGTTAAGGCCTGGGCGTCAACCGCGTAATAATATTTTGGTCACGGTCAAAATTATGTTGGCCATTCAGGACATATTTTTTTACTTATAGATAGGCTTGCGTTTGACCGCCATCTCGCGATGATGCGTTCTTCGATCAAGCACGCTTGCCTAGAAAGAAACGATTCATTCGCAACTTGAAGACACCCAGATTAAAACAAAGAGACAGTGGACAAGATAATCTTGACTACAGCATAGTGGAAGGGCAAATTCTAATGCCTGGCTAGCTGGTAACCTGCCGCCAAGCACCTAAAAGTTTAGTTCAACAATATCACTTGAAACTACTTACGTGTAGGCGCTTTTGGCCACAAATTCATACGACATTAGATGAGCTGTGGTCAGGGTCCAGTCGATAAACCATATAAAACAAGCCAAAACATAGGGTCCGTGATCAGATTGCTTTGCTTTTATATGCATGTTTTGCTTATGTAAGCTGTTCGCGGAAGTTTGAAATTATCGCTTCTCATGTCGAGTCTAACCTTCTGGGCCTTGGAACTTTACATGATGAAGTGCGTGTTAATGCCGAACTATGGAACTTGATGAATTAACGTTATTTATGGTATGTAACTAGCGAGAGGAGCCTGCCAAAATATATAACCGCTTGCAACATTGAACTTGTCATGGCATCGGAATAACGCCTAATCAATTTAAACTCGGTCCAAGCATTTATTTACTCTGACATCTGAAATAAAATTTTGAAACCCTGAATAAATAACTATTCCGATAATTTTCGCTAGGTTTTTGAACGTAAGATTCGATACTCAATTAGTTCATTGCGACATAATATGTATGTGCATATTATGCAGACCTTAACTAACCTGTTTTTGTACTTAAATAATACATCTTAAAATACATGTAGTTCATAATTTTGGCCCTTAATTATGGTATGGCAACAGAAAGAACGAAACGGTCTATTTGTTTATCGTCGAAATTTCCTTGCATAATTCATCTAGGGTGTAGTATCATATTGATTCTAAGAAATTTTTGAGAACTTTAGTGAAGCTGTTTGGTTTTCTGTCTATTATTTTATTTGGTATCTTATTGTATATTTTTACGGCCATATATGTAAGGCCAGAATAAACTACTAACTTTTAATAGGTACCCGATAAACTTCAGTGAAATATTAGAAGAAAATATTATTTTTAGCTTTTTAGAATATTATTGCAGCTGTCACAGCAAATAAATGCTTGCATCGAGCATAAGTAACGTGGCACTAATTTGACGCTGTACCGATGATTTGAATGTTAAGACGCGTGGCAAGTTATCAGTCGGATAACTTAACTTGCGATATCACCATGTCCTGTTGTTTTTTTCGACCTCTTAAATATCAGAGAAAAAGCCCTTATTCAGAGCAATCGTAAAGTTTGGCGCGTACTTTACTTTAGTCAGCGTGTAGTGAAGTTGGAGAATGTTGGGGATTGTAAGTCAGCCGTATATTTTGGTAAAACTATATTTTTGTTAGGTAAATTTATTATATACAAAAAAATGGATGTGCACACTTGTCTTACCTGTAGTTTATTTAAATAGGTATGTAATTAAAGGAGGGGATTCAACATAATACCTGTGATTTCAAATTATTAATTGTAAAATTTCCTCAATTTTGATGTTTTTAATGAAATATTGTTTCTAAATAAGGATTCCATCTATATGTTTGACCCCCGATACAAAGAGAGACAACAGAGGGGGTCATATAAGTTTGACGTTTGTATGTGTTTGTCTGTATTTGGTGTAGTAGCTCCCAAATGGCCGAACGGATATAAATTTAGTTTTTTTGTTCGTTTGAAAGGTGGCTTGATCGGGAGATTTCTTAGCTATGATTCATGAAAATCTTTACAGCCGTTAAAAGATTATCAGCTCATAGGGGGCTTAAAAAATCTATTTGTTCTTGTTCAGAACATCTCCACAAAGTAACTGCATCTCTATTAATTAAAGTCTAGTAAAGTGCTAAAGGCGCTTTCAAATGCAATTCCGATTTTATTTACAGGTGAAGCTTGTGACCTAAATCCACTAGACTTAGGGCTACCACCATTACTGAGGTAAAAAGCACTTTCTACCTAAAGCTTTAGGATACTTTTCCGATTTTGCACTTTATGCTTTGTCCACCAAACTTTGATCGCAATCTCACTAAACTTGTTAAAAAGAACAATGTTGTCACCAAATTATAGTTTGGTATAAGCTTACTAAGTACTTATCTCGAAATTTAGTAGATTTTTACAAATTTAGTGCAATAGGGCTCTTTTTATTGACCCTAGAGAAATACAAATTACTAAAAGTGACAGTATTTTCATCCAAATACTCGAAAATTTTCATTTAGATCGTCACAAGTGCAAGCAAAATAGGAGGTCTTTTCCGATACGGTTTTAATAAGTCCAAATAAAATAAATTTTTAAATTGGAATACCTATACATAACTTCTTAGAATATTCCTCAAACCCTCAATCAAAGAGTTTGAACAGATTATTATTATTAGAGTAAATGCAAAATAAGTTCAACGTCATCATCAGCCAGAAGACGTCCACTGCTGAACATAGGCCTCTCCCTTTAACCTCCAAACTGAACGACATCCTGCCATCTGCATCCACTGAATGCCCGCGACTCTCACAATGTCGTCGGTCCATCTAGTCGGAGGCCTACCTACGCTGCGTCTTCCGGTTCGTGGTCTCCACTCAAGAACCTTTCTCCCCCATCGGTAATCAGTTCTTCGAGCAATGTGGCTTGCCCATGATGTCGGTGACTCTGGTTCTTTGGCGAATATCTACGTTCCGGATTTTATTTATAAGATATATATTTAATTTAATAAGTTCGCACCACTGTAATTTTAATTCAAAGTTTTTCGCATTATTTAACATTATATCCAATTTGCGCCGCACTTAGAGATTTTAAATTTTCGACCGACTGTACTGAGCTCTATTACTTGTGCCAGACTGTTACTGGACTTTGTCTTTTATTTATGCTTCTAATAGAGGATGATGAAAAGTAGAGTGCAAGATTCTTTCTCAAGACTCGGTCGCAAAATTATTAATGCCTTGGAAGACGTACCTACTTTGAATACACTTCGCTCAGGATTCAAAATAGCGCCCTCGCTTCAAAACAATATTTTGCACCCTTATCATACAATCTACTATTGTAACGTATGATATAAAGAAGCGGCCAGTAAGAGAATGTTGTTTTTTTAATTCAATTATATATATCGAAAAATATGCGTAACCCTGACGACATAACATTGTGGTAGAATATTTTTCTTGTATGTAGCAGGTAGAATGAAAAGGCTTAAATTTATAGACATAGTTACTTTGTGGAGCTGTTCTGGCAGTGTTTTAGAAGAAAGAGTTAGTGGTCGTGTACAGTGGTTTTCACACTGGTTGGTTTGACTTTTCAACCGACTTCAAAATAGGAGGAGGTTCTCAATTTGACTGTATGTTTTTTGTACACACGTAGGCATAGACATCATTGGTGATGTTAGTCTGTTACGCGATTATTCTGCCAATTATGAATTGATTTTGATGATTCTTTTTTCGTTTTTATGTCATACTTCAGACATGGCTAATATTATACATTTTATCGAAACTGATACAGCGCTTTTTGAAAAAATCAACATACCTAATAATATATGCACAGGTGACGTTTTATTATCTACTTTTTAGTTAAAGTTTATAAATGTAGGTATAGTCGTGAAATAGGTTATTTTATTTTTAAATAAATTATTGATTGGTTACAAAGTCTTAGTAAGATCGCCTTATATATTGACAGAATCATTCTAGCCATTCAAATCTGTTGGATTATTTTATCTATGGTTTTACCACAACCCTACAAACTGTCAACGCCAGACAAGGCAAGATATCTCTCTCTCTCTCTTTCCGGTGTACTCGAAGGTGTAAGGATATAGGTCTCGAAATAAAATCAATAAATATTAGATTAGAAGGCTGTTTCATTAAAGCATATCAATTTGATTCTCATAAAATCATCGGCAGCCCTGATTGGTTTGGTTCAACATTTTCTGTGTTTATTAAGGTACCTATATTTTGTCTGTATAGTTTTGTTAGTGCCCTTGTATTCCAGCAACCCTAGACACAGTAGATAATCAAAGACACAGCCCTAGACTCAGCGGAATATTGAATTAGCACCATGTCGCTTCAGCAGTCGCCAGCCATTTGCGTCTCGGAGAGAATTTACTACTTGGACTTTAGAATGGAAGTGTGTTTAGCTGACGAAAATATGATTATAAGAAAAAAAATATAACTGACTTCCAAAAACCAGGAGGTTTTCAATTCGGCCGGTTTTTTATGTTTTATGAGGTAACCCTCAGAAATTTCGACTGAATGAACCGATTTTGATGTTTTTTTTTTATTTGAAACTGGTGCTTCACGTATTGTCCCATTTCAATTTGGTCTGCTATGTTTTATTTTTAACAAAAGAGACATCTGTCGGATCACTTCAGTACTAAATCAGGCATGTGCTCTCTAAAACCGATAGTGCCTAATTAATGCACGTGCTATGGGATAGAGGGCGCATATTTGGTCCAGTTCTGAGATATTTATGAAGTCGGTTTTTTATATTAATAATTATGTATTTTGACTACACTTATAATAGTAAAGATGCATTTAATTTTGTATGTATGTATGTACGTTTGAATGTATGTATTTATGTATGTATGTATATATTCTATATGTAGGGACCCGGGTATGTCCTAAAACTGCGACCAGTACCACCGGAGGATGGGCAGCAGCGTCCTAATAGTACACGGTGAACGTACTACGATCCCCAAGCCGCAAGCGTGGGGATTATGGCAACACCCCTGTCTATGAAGGAGGCCTTGTCCAACAGTGGACGTTAATTGGCTGATGATGTGATGTGTGTGTGTGTATATATATTCTCCCTATGGACTCCAAAACGGCAGGACTGATTTTGACGGGACTTTCACTGGCAGATAGTTTATGATATTATTATAAAGAAACAAAAAGTTCTAAATTAATACAAAACCGGTATTTAATTTCCAAACGCCTCACAAAACTTATCAGCCGTACCATCCAATCTCGAGCGAATTTCGTGAACCTATTAAATTCTAATCAAAATCGTGAAATTAACGCAAAACTTTTATCTAGGTGTAAGATCCGCTGAAAAGTTCCGCAGCGGTAGGTATCTCATTTGAATTTCATGAATATTAACTAGAAAATGTTCTGTGACCGATATCAAAGTGCCGTCTCTGGGTAATCCGGCGATTGCCTGAGTAAATATGATGGGTTAAAGATAAGCTACCGGTGTTCAGTTATTTTGTACTTCTAGCTTAGTCTTTCCCCTGAATATTTTCCCGCCAGCTTCAATATGGAGCGTTTTAAAAATTATTTACAAACATCTCTCCAGGCTGGAAAACATCAGCAATGCTAAAAGTGTTGTAGGTGTCCATTGGTACAATGGATCTATTACCATCAGGCGGACAACTTTGCCAGATTGTTTCAAAATTTCGGCACCTGACATAATTTGAACCCGCACAAGAGCAATTTATCTATGGTAGGTATCTAGGTTTACCCGCCAGCTGCTTTTCCAATTATTAACAAAAACAATGTTCGTAAACCTCAGCCAGGCCCTAAAGTTAAACAATGCATTCAAATTTGATCTGACCGCGTTACTGCAGGCTATTGTTAATGAGGTCCGCGGGCATCCAGTGGATGCATATGGCCGACTGTCATTCATTGTGGAAGTATAAGGGAGTAGCCTATGTTTAGCAGTGCATGGACGTATTCTAGCCGATGATGATGATTGTGATTGTTAATGGCATTTTCCATGACTTTTTAAGTTGGTGGGGTTAAATTGCTTGAGGCATAGCACAATTTTGGAATACCACAAGGCCACTACATATCAAGTAGTGAACTTTTCACGTTTCTTTACTCCGAAGTGGTTTGAAAATTAGACGCTTCGTCATCCCCTTGAATAAGTCATCTGTTAAGATCTACTAGATATGCTAGTTGGCAAAGATAATATAAGAACGATATATGCTGTTGCTAGTTTGACATGTTGAAAATAATAATACAAATTATTGGTCTTACTTATAAACGTTACTTTAAGTTCAGCAATGCTTTAAAGTGTTCTGTTTTTATTCAACTTGCCTTGTTAGTAAGAATATACGTATTTAGTTATGTGTAGGACAAATCTTGCAGGTGAATTTTAGAACAGTTATTTTCAACCAATTGAGCTGATATTTGGCATAGTTTTGTAAGTTCGGTGCCAATACAATGTTGTGGCACCAGCTGGTGACGGGGATTAAAGGTGATTCCTATGGCCAACTCCTAAACGAAATGACGTGAAGTTTGGTTTCGTTGGGTTTGTTTTCCCAAACACTTTGGTCCTAGATGATAAATTCAATATGGCGGACGCCCCAAGATCGAAGATTTCTACAATCATGATATGGATATCAAATTAAAGGGTTTTCCGAAAAGAATACGAAAAAGCTTGTTTATAAAAAATATTTTTAAAATTTATAAAGCTTATTTCTTCTTCAGTTACCTGACCTGGTAACGAACCTCCCAAACTTTACTATGACGTTAATATTCATGTAAACAGAAACGCCACGGCCGGGAGTTAAAATATGATGCCTATTATGAGCCTAATCTTTAAGCCTTCCTCATTTAAATTTTCAAACTCCCGAGGATTTGCAGAGCTTATTTAAAGGTAAAACAACACTGGTTCTGCATTACGCGAATACTGTTTGCGTTTAAGTGAAAAATTCAACGGATGCTTTTAGATTCAAATGCAGGAAATGTTATTTTCTCTTGTCTGTCTTCTTACGTACTTGTACTAATATATATTCTTTGAGTTTAGTAATAAGTCATGGTTTAAGTTTTCAGGGCACCTGAGGTGTTTTACAAAAAAATATTTAATACTACATCATTACCCATTTTTATCAACTGCTGATAACGTGATGCCGGGATATCGGATTGGGTACTTTTCATAATTGTTAACTGACTTCAAAAAAGGAGAGGGGTTTCTATTCGGTTTATTTTTATGTTTATTACCTGAGATATCTACTAAAAGTACTAAAATAACTTATGTGCAGTTTAGATGATATCGCATAACAACAGTTAATAAAAACATCGTGAGGAAACCGATATATCCAAAAACCTCAAAAGTTTAAAGACATTTTGACATTCACCGACATGCACTGGGCCAGGAAGGTGGATTAAGGCCCATCCTCTCTCTCTCTCAAAGAAGGCCTGTGTCCCAGTAGTGGGAACATGATAGGCTGACAATGATACGCAACGGTGGTAATAAAACCAAGGATTCATTACTGAAAACAGTCAAATATCGTAGCAATTTATTAACAAAGTATGCTCAAGAGAAACCGCAACAAATTACGATTTAAGAGCACCTTGACAAAACAATATGTATTAAAAACATGTATTTATGTCTATGTATATATTATAATGAAGTACAAAATACCCCATAAATAAAAGATTCCAAAACTGGACAGCAAAAAGAAAAGAACAATACACATTTCTTATACAACTCTAACTAAACAAAACTCATGATTCTCTCGAACGTGAACACGTAAACAAAACTTTCATCATTACTCAATCAACTTTTAATATACCAAGTGTTTAATGCTCGAACTGATTAAACTTTCAGCTAAATAAGTAAAAAAATAAACTTTTTATTTACTTGCAAAAACACTCCTCAATTTATTCAAAGAAAAGTCTAAGTTATTTAAAGCTTTAATTTCATTTGTTTAAAACTTGCTGATTTTTTTACCTACTTTAATAACTGTTTTTTTGTGTGTGTGAATGTTACTCGATATCTTCACCGAATGTGAACCAATCTAATGAGTATTTATTTAATGCATAGGCTATATCTTGAGGGTAGTTGCATATAAATTTAAAGAAACTGCTACACTTATAAGGGTAAAAAAGAAGGAATGACTCCCGTTCATTAAATTTCATTTTCAACTCGTAGTAATAAAAAATAAAATAAGTTTCAGTTTTTTTTTTTTTTTTTATTAAAGTTGCTCTGAAGTTTCAGTCGATGCTATCGTACTGTCTCAGTAGTACAACAGGATTTACCTATTCACTACTAGTAATTAAGCCAAGGTTCGCATTTATTTGGAAATAAAATCAATAATGAATTAACTTTTCACTAAACATAACTTTTAAATACCGAAGCGATTACAAACGAATAGCAAAAATCGTTATTCAATTAAGATAAATAAATAAAATATTACGACTGAAAGCTCATTTTATTTCATTACGCAACTCCATTAAAGAATCAATGCTCAAAGCAAAACGCGAAGAGAGAAAAAACAACCATTGACTTCCTGATAACTCCAAGATAGCACCGATTTCACCCGCGGCAAAAAATAAATATAAAAACAAATAATTCATTCTTTGCATTTTATTTCACTCTGGCCAGTCGCTTTCTTTGTTCTACGTGATTTATGAAGTACCGTACTTACAAAACATTAAGCATCAGATGTATGCGAGTGAAACGGACAACGGATATGAAAACAAGATTGATACTAATTAAGACAAAATATAATTTACAACTGCAGGTTTTTGTACAAACAAGTTGCTTTATAAAAAAGTTGAATGGCCTACAGCAGTTTTGGCGGATCATAAGGGCTTTGGCAAAAAAAATCATGAACAAAGGTTAGAAAACTTATTCTTCTTTACTAGTATCGATCTTTTCAAAGTATACAAATTTGTCATGTATGCACTTTTTCATTCGTCTAAACCACTTGGAAAATACTAATGTCCACTTTTCATTTACCTTATAAATCTCTCAGTTATCCAAGGCAGCTAAGTCATCATCATTGCTTTCAAACTGCTTGCCATAAAATATTTCTTAAATTTTTGGAGAGATGTAAAAATCACAAGTTTAGATTATAGGAATATGGCAGGTGAAGTACAAGCACGTTTTTTAATTAAAATTGTCGAGTATTTTGACTGAAGTATGCAGAGCGGCATTGTCGTTGTACTAGAAATGATGCCGTATTTCTTCTTACTACTTTCTAGTTCAGCCAGTTAACACCAACCAAGCTGGCGACACTTTTAGGGCACAAACTATAACATACCATCATAAATAATCGTCACTTGATTCTTTAGCGCTAATATATCCCGTCTTGCAGAAAAATGACGCAACCACTGTTTTCTGTGTTTCTGTATTTTATGCTCGACGACATTTCG
Organism: Agriopis leucophaearia; assembly: GCA_949125355.1. Classification (NCBI taxonomy): domain Eukaryota; kingdom Metazoa; phylum Arthropoda; class Insecta; order Lepidoptera; family Geometridae; genus Agriopis; species Agriopis leucophaearia. The sequence continues at coordinate 16,235,382 of OX421266.1, read as the reverse complement.
TTTAAATCGTGGACAATTTTTTCTATGATATATTCTTCAGGTTCTCTGGTGTTTCTGTACTTTTTTTGTTTCTTTGCAGCAGGCTGGCAAAGATTCCCCGGGGGGCTGGGGCGCGGAGGCAACACTAGGCTTCACCCGAGCAGCTCTTTACGAAGCTCAGCCATCTCCTTGCGAAGCTCGTTGACCTCTTCCTTCAGAGCCAGGGGCTCATTTTCCTCCGTCGACACCGAACACTCCATCTTTAAAACACCAATTTGAGAGTGCAACAAAGTGATAACCATTTTTGTCAACTGTCTACTAATAGCTGTAAATTAATGATAGTTTGCAATACTGTTGATCCACTATGCAGTTCTTAAGTTCTACATATGTAATTCGTTGGTTTTACAAATAATTTATTCACCAGCGTGAATATTTTTCTTGAGTAACCGCGGTTGAAAGTCAACGAGGCTCCACGTCATCTTCGAAGCTTCCCCACCGTCTTTTAAATTCAGCAAACCAATCAAAACTGTTGCTCATGACCAAGCAGACTCAGCAAAAGTAGTGGCTAAAAGCTCAAAACATTCTTTCGGCTTTAAACCATTTTTATAGTCATAATAAATCATAACGCGAAAATCACGTGGAGCGACTCCACTGTTGCGAGCAAATTTCTGCCAGATTCTCTCGGAATACATTTACAAATATTTTTTAAAATTATTGTTTCATTGTTTTTAATCGCGAATAATTCGGCGTTTGATCACCAACTCGCCTGTTGGTAAGCGACGATGTGGTCGAAGGTGAAGGACGCAGACTTAAAAGATACCTTCTCACTCTGGCATTGTAAAGGCATATATTAATCAGCAAATAACCAGCCTTTTTGATAGTGTATTACTTGCCAGTGTTTAACTAATGAGTAAGGAGGATCATTTGACATGACCCTCTTATTTTGCAAACGATACACCCGAAAAAATAATGATGTGCCAAACCTTTTATTAACAATTTTTAAAAGACGTACAACACGCACGCCAAACATACAGCTGAAATAATCTTTTTTTTTAATTTGACAAACAACTAGTTTGTGCATGAAGTACAAGGTTAGCTCTTAATCGTAGAAAAAAGCAAGAGAAATGATAAATCATGGACGATACAACAAGGGAGCTGTTAGTAATATAATATGTTCCGAACAAAACTTTAGTCCAATAACTGAAGTTATGCTTCTACAAACATAAATGCTTATGTCTGCCCCTCAATTTAGACAAACAAGGAAGATATAGTGACGTGCGGGCAACGCATTAGGCCTAAATCAGACTGATATCTTTAGTTGAACTTACCCTGCATGCGACCTTGCCGCCTTTTTTGCATGTGAACTTTTAATTAGTTCATTGGTATTGCTGGAAATATCTTATTGTGCGTGACAAAAGAGCAAGCGGCACTTTTACTCATTTTCTGACAGGTTTTGGTTGAAACAATTTAGCAGTATTCTGAAAAAAGGACGTGAAGGTGATATGTAGGTAGATTGAAAATCAATAAAAATATCCGCGGATCCACCTGTGGATTTAAGAGGAAAAAATAGTACACGAATACAATTAAACACGAACGTTAAATTTGCTAAAGCACATCTCTCTTCTTTGTCTGATCTGAGGTCTGGCCGTATCACGGACAAGATCGGTTTATACAAACAGGGTCCCAGCACAGTTGTTCAATCTAATTACACTGAAATTAAGGAATTTCGATAACTAATCCCTGGAAGCCCGGTCATTTGGTACATTTCCAGTTTGCGCTTCATGAATATTAATAAGCTGGTGTTATGTTATCCCCAGGGATTTGTTTGTGGATTTAGAACTTAAGTCGATCACATCACCTTCGGTCACATCACAAACAATAAGTCAAGAAAACAACAACATATAAGATACAGGCAGTTACTTTTCAAGATATATAGATAGAAAACTCTTTATTGTTCACACCAAAAATTATAAACGTACATAAAAAACTAGTGAAACAATTGGCAGCCTTATCGCTATAAGCGATCTCTTCCAGGCAACCTTAGTATGGAGAGGACATACAGAAGAGGTAAGGGACGGGGTGCGATGTAATAATGGAATAACTGGCATATAAAAACATAGACATACATTATAATAATACACTAATACCTACTGAAGCAATATATACAATAATACACATATATAAATAAAAATATTAAATACATACATACTTATAAACATAAAGCGAGATAATAACGAAACAAGTGCTCAGGAAGACTTTTAGCTCAAATGCTCACCAAGTGGTACTTATAGAGAACAATAGTTAATTTCAGCTATACGTAAGATGAACATGGACAAATGTCAAGTCAAACATCCATGTTGTGCCCACCCCAGTATCAGTTGGGAACTCCGTTCTAGATAAGGCTGTTTCTTCTGAATTATTCTATCGAGAAAAGTTACATAAATCATGTTTCTAAAATAATATTAAATTTATATATACAATCAACTATTTATAACCAAAGTATGAGCTTGATATGGTATGAACTTGTTTCGTTTGGTCCGTTTTGGTAATTGAATTTCGTAACTACCTACGATAGATGCTGTTTTTAATTGCTTCGTAATCAATTACTACACAATAATTTTGTTTGTCATAACCGCGCAAATTGATACAACGCAACTCAGCTTGACATAGATGCTAGAATTTAGTACAAAATAAAGTATTCAAACGTCTTGGGTATAATTTTCTCCTTTTCAACTTCATATTCTAGACATGATCATGATAAAATTACTCAAACAAATGTTCTGTAATAAGTATCCTTTGTAACAGAAGTAAATCAAGAATAATGAGTAACATAAGTGAATACTAAGGTAGAGGCGGCGCGAGAGTTTACGAGAGTGAGGCGAGTGACGTAATCACACATAAACACTGGAGTAAAAATGTGACCGTAAATATAGCGTGCCCGATGTGTCGTATATCGGAATTGTGTCGCAGATATACAGAATGTTATGCTAGATAGAATACAAATCTCGAACAAATGGACGATGGGGCCGAAAGGTTTTTGAATGAAGACCACGGACCGGTGAGCGCAGCGTAGGACGTCCACCCACAAGATGGACAGACGACCTAAAAGAGACTATAGGAAAAAGCTGGATGCAAGCTGCTTCCAACCGGCCCTTTTGGAAATCGATGGCGAGGCTTACGTCCTATGGCTGAAATAATGATTATGAATACAAATCTACTACACTGAAGAAGAAAGAAAGTGACTTTCCTGCTCTGTCTTGCCCTCCTTAACAAATTCCTTCCTCAGAAGGAAAAGGTCATATTCATAAGGTCCTTGCCGACGCGCTGAGCTATGTCAGTGACTGGTTCTCTTCACACTAGTTCAGTAGTGCTGGTTTTGAGGCCTCCGGTCAAGATTGTCCACGTTCTAACATGTCCATTCAAAAATTACCAACTTCCTGGCATGTTTTTTTACTAACTAGTCCATTTCCAAAACAGCCACTTCCAAAGGTATTCAATATATAAGGTGGCACTTTTTGATTAGATGAAAAAATTCAAACTGAATTAGAACCAGTTTCTCCTAGCCATTTTTTCTACATTTCCACAGTTTTTTTTGGCGATAGGTAGCAAACAAGCTGATGGGCCGCCTGATGGTAAGCAATCGCAGTCTCCTATGAATATCTGCAACACCGGGGGCATCATAGATACGTCAGTCGTCGTAGTGTACATGTTTAGTTCTTGTTAGCAGCGAAAAATAATATGCAATACCCAATATTGTAATATTTTCAAAATGCTTGGCAAAATAAAAATAAAAGATAAAAAAATTACTTAAACACTTTTTAATAAAAATTAGAAGCTAGTATAAAAAATGATTTTTTTAACCTACTTCCAAAAAGGAGGAGGTTCTCAATTCGACTGTTTTATTTTTTTATTGTTTGATGCCTCAGAACTTTCGAGTGGGTGAACCGATTTGGATGATTTTTATTTGAAAGCTGTTGCTTCCCGTGTGGTCCCATTTCAATTTGGTCCAGTTTTGTCATTTTTATGAAGTCTGTTTTTGTAAGTATTGATAATTATTATTTACAAAATGCTTGGTTTTTATTTCTCAATAGTATAAAAACCTTACCAAATCCAGTACTACAGCTTCTTCGAGAGCCCCCGCCTCGCATTCATCACGTTAGGTGGTCATATCCTAAGGGAGCATGCGACGGTAGACATTCTTAAATTTTCATACCATTCGTATACGCGTCACCGGGAAAAGTGAAAATACGAAATTGCAAATAGAATTTTATGTGGGCAATAAGTTTGAGTCATATTTGTGTACAAGTCATACTTCTGGTGTGATAAAAATGTGCATAATGTATCGTACGATGGAAAGTTAAGCAAGTACACAATTGGAGTTAGCTCGAGTGGATTACTGCTTCAGATCAGACAAAAAAAGGAAGTTAGATATGCTTTAGTACAATTATCGTTTATGTTCAAATGAATCTATTTTCCATAGCTTTTTGAACTTTACTGTAAAACCGCATAACGCAAAAAAACAACTCTAGATAGAAAGTCTAGATATCAACTTTTTTTTTTATGATACTGGGTGACGAGCCGAGCGAAGTCGCTTGCCTGATGGCTCTTCACGCTTGCCCATAACAGCTCAATGCCACTTAGAATTTTGAACTTCAACAGTTCAAAACCCTGGATGGCAATGCACTGCGCTCGTCACCCCGAGATATAAAGATATCAAATCTTTGTGTGCCCTGTAATTTCGCTGGAAACATTGCCCTTCAATCCGGAACACAGTAGTGTTTACACACTACTGCTTGGCGGTTGAATAACTGGCAAAGGTGTGGTACTTCCCCAGGCGGACCCCCGCAAAAGAGTCCTACCACTACACTTGAAATTAATATCAAATACTAATTCGGTCTACTATACTAGAGTCTACGATCCCTTTTTTAATCGACTACAAAAAAGGCTTCTTTTTTCCACTGTTTTTTTTTTAAATCTATTTTCACCAATATCTCCGCCAACAGTAGACCGATTTAAAAAAAAAAATTGTTCGGTAGGGTATACTTCCAATTTCCATTTCCAATTCTCACCAAGTCAGGATCTGATGATGGGATCCCAGGGAAATCAAGGGCTAACCTCAAATTTTATAGGCATTAATTACGTTTTTTATATATTTTTTGTGATCCACTTGTACCTATTATCTAGAGAAAGCTTGAGGTAACCTCATTTCATCAACTTTGGCTCGCCAACTCACTACGAACAATAAATTTTGTTTGAGTACCTGATGATGTTCCCATATCAATAATTATGTTAGAGTGCTTACTAACCACCACCTCCACCTGAGGATGGGCAGCAGCGTCCTAATAGTACACGGTGAACGTACTGCGATTCCCAAGCCGCCTGCCAAGCGTGGGGATTATGGCAACACCCCTCTCTATGAGGGAGGCCTTGTCCAACAGTGGACGTTAATTGGCTGATGATGTGATGTGTGCTTACTAGTTTTGAAGTCATTATTTTTAATTAATAAATATTTTACGTGTCAGTTTCATTACAGAACGTGTCTAGCCGTGCTTGCCTGACACACTGCTGTTCATAATCGCATCCAAACTACTAAAACTACATAAAACTACTATCATTTCCACATGTTATATTGTAAAACATTGAGTAGAGAAACTGTAACTCCGACAGCGCACCAAATAAAATATATTCTACAAACAATAAGCAAATAAAAAGTTCAATGAACTTTTCCCTTATGCCTTCCCCTACGAAAATAAAACTATAAAAGTAATGACAAACCAAATATTTCAACCAGAACTGCACTTCCGTGTTTTTGTAAGAGACAAACATACCTATTTATGTGCATTTTCATTGTAATAAAACTACAGTGGGGTGAATATTTTACCTTTTTCCGTATAATGTAATAAAACTAAATATATATATCTGCTATTTAAAACGTCATAAAAAGTTGTGCAATTCTTTTTTACCGAAGGAGATGCAAAAAAGTTTTTGAGTTTTTTTTTACTGCCTCGATCTGGGTGTTCCTCGATAATTATAATCTGGGTGCCTTCCAATCGTTAGGTTAAATAGCTTCATCTAGGCAAGCGTGTTCTATCGTAGACCACATCAGGTGAGGTGGCGGTCAAACGCAAGCCAATTATATAATAGTTTTTATTTTATTTATCAAAATACTAAAAAAAACTTCAAATATTATGTTCGATATTTCTTTTTATTGTAAAATAGGCTTGCGCTTGGCCGCCAACTCACCTGATGTGAATTATAAATTGTGAGAGAGAAAGCCCTGGCTGGAAAAAAACCCTTTGACTCCTTAAAGGCATACGTAATAAATAATTGGTTAGGTGCTTCCACAAGATCCCTAAAAAAATACAGTTTAACCAAAATATTCCAACTTCACAATATTCAGTCAATATTTCACTTTTCGATATTGGTATTCAATGTCCTTTTCAATAAGCCACTGTCAGAATCAAAAATGGCACTTTTATAAATAGTGTCATAAACCGGTCACGGAGAGCTGTCGACTTTTGAATAAGAATATTTCTTTTCTCGCCTCGCAGATGCATTTGAACTGTGGGCCAAGGGAAAAGCGAAACCAAGGAGTAAGCCATTTATTTGGAGTGAAACACAAAAGATCCGACAATGAAAGCTTTTCAGGGCCTTCTTCCGACCTTTCGGTAAACTTCACTAAACTCGGTCTAAGAAATTATTTTCTGTCACAGCTACAATAACATAGATAAAAAACTGTGTATACATATTTTCTTTTAATGTTGCACTAAAGTAAATGCAAAATAGGTTTGCATTTGGCAGCCAACTCACTTGATGCTAAGCGATATGCGGTCTACGATGGAGCACGTTTGCCAAGAAGAAACCGATTCACTCTTGATTTGAAGACATCCAGATTGTAATCATTGGGAAACAGTTTACTTTATTAAACTCTACACCCGTAGGCAGCGCATTCCACAGACTAGCAGTTCGCACAATAAAAGTGGAATTAAAACGCTTCGTATGGTTTTCGGAATCACCTCAAAGTGGTGTAAATTTTTCGTGCCCGCTCTAGCTGGCCGATAAAAAAATGGGCAGGAGGAAATTAGATCATGTAGACAGTATCTGCGAACTTGCTACAGTCTTAGGTTCACAAACCTAGCGAATGTGATCAGAATGATGTGATTGCAATGCGATTGCACATTATTAGGCCTCAATTTAGACACTAACCTCACGTGGAAAGCGCATGTTGAAAAAGTCAAATCCAAGTTATCACAATTTACCTATGCATTAGCAAAACTAAAAATCAACAGTAACTCAAACACTGCTCTCACCGCTTATTATGCCTACGCGTATTCATGGCTTCGCTACGGGATAATATTGTGGGGAAACAGTACTAATGCTGATCAACTTTTCAAAATGCAGAAGAAATGCATGCGCATAATCGTCAACATTCGCCAACGCACAAGTTGTAAACCCTACTTCAAACAACAAAAAATGCTAACACTACCATGTATCTATATTTATGAAGCGGCTAATTTTGTCAGAAAACATCTTCACCTATACACACCCGATTCTAACCCCCGCAGACAATATAAACTCAAACTACCAGTCCCGCGAATAAAAAATATTCAAAAAGGCTCTTTATACATGACAATAAACATATATAACAAAATACCGGACACAATAAAGAAAGAAAAAAATAATAATACTTTTCAGAACCAACTCCGTAAGTTTCTAACCCAAAAATGCTACTACGATTTAAAAGATTTTTTCAACGATAAAATTTAATTAGAAAATAAATAGTGATCTCTTAAGAAGGTAGTCATAAGTTTTGTATGATCTCATATATTGTTAACTAACCATATCACACTAAGCTATATGTTTATTTTTTGTTTTTGTTAATAACTTCATCCTAAGTAAAGTTTAAATAGTAGATATATATGTAATAGATTTAATTATAAATGTATATATTTATATCTATGGTCTGGTTTTGTGACCAGCCATTACATAAAGCATTGCTGCAGCTGCTTCAGCTTTCTACAACGTTATTGCAAATTAATCTTGGTCTGATTTATCTAGGTTTTATCTTGTATATACACTGGACTGGAAAATCATTAAAAAAAACTAAAAGTTTACTTATTTCCTGTTCAATTGATGGATTAAAATTCTAAGCTAAACTTCAAAAGGTATCAATGTATCGGAAGTCAAGAGATTCCAAAGTACAGCCTAAAAAGAACATTCCGAGTAAAAATAGGTCAAATGGTTAAAGTTATCCGGTCAAACGAGTGCCGCTAACCACGCATTATAAGAAAATAACGTACCCTGGAGCTAAAAACACCATAACCTTTTCCCTTTTCCCTCTGGCATCTCGTAAACGAAGATGGAAGCTTACAGGGTTCAATGATTGGACATTGGAAGCATATTGTGTATACTTTTATTATTATATTAAGAAAATTTACGATAAGTGAAGAAATCATTCAAAATACGGTAAGAGACATCCAACCAATCTATAAACCGACCAAGATAAAGACTAAAATAGATATAAAAAAATAATTTAGTGGCCTTTTTTTATTATTATTTGGTAACGTAATTTATTTATTACAGTAACTTAAACAACATTCCAATAGTAAAAAAAATATAAAAAAACGATATGTTAATACCTAACTACTAAACTAATTTATTAAACCGCTACCAGTGGGAATCGTCCCCAAAATGCTGGCCCCATTACCACGTTGTATGGCAATGCTCACTCTTTAGTGGGCTTGATCATTTTGATTGTCTTTAGATTTTCAACGGTCTATGCGTAGTCTGTTTTTGTAGTGTTGGCGTTAGCTTGGTAGTCGAGGTAAGGAAAGCGATGCGTCGAACTTTTAATAGCAAGGTTTTCAGTAAAACATCAAAAAATAATAGCATATATTTTATGTTTTTTAATATATTAGGCTAAGCAGCTTATATAATATTTAATGTTAGTTTGTTTGTATTTATTAAGTTGATAAAGGCACTTATTAGTTATATTTTTAACGAATTCGTGGGTATTTAAATTGAGTTCGCTAGCTCTACCGCCTTGCATCGCGGCGTTAGCATAACGCGCAGTGGCCAGGTGTGTGAATAACTGAGTCGTCGCAATGCGGTGAGCGAATCTTATATTCATATTATTGTTGCAACTCACTGTTTTGAAACTCAACAATCGAAATTTCGGCTATATTTCTTTGCGTCTTCTAAGATTTTAGAAGTCTCGGTCGAGGAAAGTATTATCTTTTAGGGTTCCGTACCCAAAGGGTAAAACGGGACCCTATTACTAAGGCTCCGCTGTCCGTCTGTCCGTCTGTCCGTCTGTCCGTCTGCCCGTCTGTCACCAGGCTGTATCTCATGAACCGTGACAGAATAAAATAAATATTTAAGGGGGCTCCCATACAACAAACGTGATTTTTTTGCTTGTTTTTGCTCGATATTGATAACGGTAACAGGTAGACGCTTGAAATATTCACATACTAATATTGAGTTATATTATATTATTCACTTTAAAAATAGATAATTAAATTAAAATAAAATAAAATTAATATTTAAGGGGGGCTCCCATACAACAAACATATTTTTTTATTGGCGTTTTTATAGAAAATGGCACGGAACCCTTCGTGCGCGAGTCCGACTCTCACTTGGCCGGTTGTTTCTATGAAGAGCGGTAAGCATGCATGCACCGTCAACACCGCTATTGTTGCAGGTGTCCATAGGCGGACGTTTTGCTTACCACCATGTAGACAGCGCGCTTGTTTGCCGCAATTTTTATAAAAAAAGGGATTATAAAATGCGTTTGGAAATGCATTCCTAGTTATCTGAAAAAAAAAAGCTTACTTCATTAAAAACTATATTAATTTAGCAAACAATGACAGTTGTTTATTGCTACAAGACTATGCAATAAACAAGTTTAGGAACCCACTAGCACAGAAACTGCTTTACAACTTCCACAATCCACAATAAACAATTCTAAATCGAAACGCATACCAACCACGCGCAATCCAACAAACTATTTGGCATTAATTAAGAAAATATACCCATTAAGCGAGGTATTTACTTAATAAACTGTTCCTTTATACTAAGGTCGTAAATAACGTGGTGACTGTACGTACAACTGTGTTACAATTCATTGTATCTTGCCAGAATAGTTTTAATTTTCGCCGGGTTACTTTGGAGGAAATGCGGCATTCTTCAGTTTGAACTAAGTCACAGAAAAACGAAAACAGTAGGTAAGTACATTAATATACTTATTAGTCATTATTATTAGCATATCACACTAATAATATCATAAATGCGACAGTTTGTTTGTAAGTGTACAAGTGGGTATTATACCTGAATTAACACATTATGCCTATTTTTATCCCGGAAACATGGTTCCTTAAGGATAGCGTGTTAAAAGTAGGGAGGTACTGAAATATTATTAATGTTATATAGTAAATAATATTTACTAAATCTGTGGTAGTAAATTTAACAACGACAATAAGATGATTGAACAATAAATAAATACACACTAATCTAATTAAAAAAACTAATCTAAAAGCCCCTTGGTGGAGGGAAAAGTAGCCAGTATGCTGGAAGCATTGCCACGTTGAACGGCAATGCTCATTTTTTGACCAAAGTGAGGAGAGGTTTGAAGAGCCAAGATTCATTGACGGTTCACAGAGAGTTCAGTAGCGGTTACTGGAGAAGAAGCGTTTAAAATCGTAAAATCAGACGCCACTGCCTATTTTTAACGCAAAAAAGTAATAATTTTTAATATATTTTTTACTGTAGATGCGTAACAGTTTTTCAATTAATCAATAGTCATATGCCTACCATCGTTTCCAATATTGGAACGTCTTCTACTCACAGGTTCATCTATGACAATAACAGCATTTGGATCGACCGGAATTTTTATGCCGTGCCAAAAAACTTTATGTTCCTACAATTCCATCGGTTCGTTAGTCGAATGGAGGTACTTAGGATATTGAGCCGGATTGCAAATAACAATTTTGAGAAGGATTTCTTTAGCATTCTGCTCATTCTTGGAGTTTCAAAGTGATTGGAGTTGGTATAAAAAAATGTTTCTTTACTTTTGTTATTCTAAAGACCTACCATATGGTCTTATTATTTTAATAGTACACTAGTGCTGTTACCCGCGACTTCGTACGCATAGATTTTTATATAAACCTTTAATCTTTTATTCCTCCCTCAATCCGGCTCTTTCGCAAAATAACAATGTGATGTGATGAGAATAATTAATTTGATATTTAATAATTATTTTCTAAGTAACCATAATAAATCTACTATTCATGCAATTTAATCTTCTTCTAATGTGGACCCCTCAGGGTAAAAGCCTCCTCCAAGGAATTCCATTTTTCCCTATCTTTAGAAGTGGTCATCCAGTCTCTTCCTGCTTTGGATATAAAATCTCGTCCTGCCACCGGGCGCCCGGGCGCGATCTCTACTTCTCACGCCAAGCGGTCCTTTCCATTTTGTGGTGTTATTTGTCCATCGATTGTCACCGTGTCTCCCAACATGGCCTGCCCATCTCCATTTAAGACTTTGAGAGAAGTTTAGAGCCTTTACCTTGGTTATTTTTTATTTATATACATAAATATAGATAATGTAAATTAAACAAGTGAATAGTAGTTTTAAAGGGAATAGAGTTTGCACAAAAGGTTTGCAACTTTTTTTGTTCTACCGTTCTCTTTACTATTATGAAGACCTTATGCATTATGTAGGTCTAAAATTAGTAAATTAACCATTTTATACAAATATGTTGTTATCACGTTTATATTGGACGAATATTAAGAAAAATCAGGTCAAAGAGAAACAGCTTCGCAAAGCTGGTCAAAATTAACAACCTATACATTTTTACACAACAAGATTGCAAAAAATTTAATGTCGATACATTACACTAGGATACGTGGAAATGGCGTACTAAGTCGGAAGGAGTCCATGGTACCCATTATTAAGATTTTTTTAACTATAGGAGGAATAAAAGTTTGTGAACACAAATTTCTTGGTGGCATTTCACTGCACCCTTCCTTTGATATGGTATTAAAGTTGGAAATCTGCTTCAAGGCGCAAGTGACTCGGTTTCTTCTCAAGCGTGCTCCATCATACTCGTAAACTGCGTCATAGCCAACATCAGGCAATGTTACGTAAAATCCAAGCCCATTTTTCAGTAAAAAATGTATGTAGATGGAGGTCTCGATATTTCGTCGCAGTTACATGCACCATGTTCACGAGAAGACTGAAGAATGCAGGTGATTGGTCTAAAAGTTGAAAGTTAAGTGCAGACGAAACGATATACCTTCTTTCTTGGTCTTTGCTACGGTTACTACTGGAACTCGAACTCCCGTAAATATCACGTTAATAATCATATACCTAACTATAGTAAATAAAAAGTATGTTTCATATTTCCAGTAATTGCAATAAGCACTTGCATATATTGACCACACCGTCGCTTACCATCAAGGATGGTCATAATTATGCGGACTTCTACGAAGTAATCAATATAAAAAACCGACTTCATAAAATGTCAGAACTTGACCAAATTGCAAATGGGACCACACAGGAAGCACCAGATTTCAAATAAAAAAAGAATCATCATTATCGGTTCACCCAGTCGAAAGTTCTGAGGTAACAAACATAAAAAAACACTATTTTAAACTATCACGGTTGTTCACTAAAGTTATATGATTATTTACGGGATATTTACCGGGGTAAGGAGCCGTGTCTTCCCGTGAACATCACATGGTGCATGTAACTGCGCTGAAATATCGGGAGCTCCTTCTACAACCTTACCACGGTAAATATCCCGTAAATAATCATATAACTTTTATTAAAAAAAAACAGTTGAACTGAGAACCTCTTTTTGGAAGTCGGTTAGAAAAAGCTAAAAAGCAGAAACAAGCAAGACATAGTTGACACACTACTACGAGTACTAACTACATAAACTCCGTCTCTGTCTCCTCATTCCCCAAATCAATATATCAGGAATTAATGACATGGAAATAAAATATATCGTTTGTCGTTCAACTTCTTTTCCTTACAGTTTATTTACTACCTGATTCGTACAAATCGCCTTACTTGCTACAATTTCGCTAAAGTTATAAATAAATATTATTGGCGAAAGATGATAAGTACGCACGGTTCGGTGGGCACGAAAACAAATAATATTCAAATATTGCAATAAAGACGGCCTTCTGGGCAAAATATGTCATATTATAGGTTTTTAGTATGATGAACTGTATAGTAAAAGTAAAAGTAGTGTATAGTAAAATACTGCTATTTTTCTCTTTGTGTTCAATTTTTGTGGTTTTGTAAGCATTCATTTATTCAGTGATAGACAACGCACATTCCAAATGACTAGGTCCGCCGCTTAGGTCATAAAAATTTACATAAAAAGTGTTCCTGTAACATAAGCGAGCGACTAAGAAACGATGTGTAAAAATTATATCTGTTGTCCAAAGGCTGAGATTAGTTACAAGCATTTAGCTAGTATAAACTATAAAAAACTTGTTTTTTGACAATGAATATTACTTTGACAGGATGAAATGTTGTTATCTTTTCCTAATAAACTGATAGAAGCTGCCACGTTTGCACTTTACTGGGGGCATAACGTGGATTTTCACTGTGACTTGACATTTTTTGACGACATTTCGTAAAACTTAAAAATATTTTAATCATTTGACTTGCAAATGCACAGGACATAATTATGTGCTATCAACTTGCAGTAATTATTAATCTATAAACTTAAATTACCCTAAAGAATGAAGTTATTAACGAAAAATGGTGACTTTGTCGACGAAAACGACAACAGCCGAGCCATGAATATCTATCAAAATCTTCACTATGCCCAGAATTACAACCTACTCTCGGCTAACCACAGTCTACCATAATCTGAATTAATAGCAACCGTTCCTCTAGCTTTATAGGTACTACTAGGCTTGAACATCCGATATTGTGAGCCAGATTATTATCGTTTAGGTAAACAATTTGCTTCTGTTACAGTTGATGAAAAGAAGTAGGTTATTTTCGGATAAATTTGTTGGTTCAGTCATGATCACAGAAAATATTTTCGGTTGGATATCACGACCATTTTCAGTATTGCAAACTACAGCGTTTTAAATACATGGTTACCATTAGGTTATTTCACAAGGCGTAAATTTTTATCAGTATCGTCATCATCGTCATCACAATCAGCCTATACTAGTCCACTGCTGCAAATAGGCCTTTCCCAAGGTATGTCATTTAACCCGATTTTCTACTTTTCTCTTCCAGCCACTGCCAGCTGTCATAAATTATATTAGAATTTTTAAAGTGGAAACTTCTTTAGGTGCGTCGAGCAGTTTTTTGGAGAACAAAAATCATGGAACTCACAGCATCGTCACGCTGGACGTTGTATTTTAAAACAGCGCTATCTCTTGTAGAATACGTGAATTATGTTCCAGTAACTGGTAAAGAAGTGGGAGAGCAATACACTGGGAGCCAAGCCCGATGCGGGTGCGTTTCAGTTAAACCTTATTTTTCAATAAATTTGTCACGTGTAATTTCCGTAATTGTCGTACGCCAACTTCGTTGCATCATCATCATTTCAGCCATAGGACGTCCACTGGTAGACATAGGCCTCCCTCATCAATCTCCAAAAGGGTCGTTTTTACACAAAGATTAGGTTAGAATTTACAAACAAAAAACTATTCTAGTATCCTGTGACTAGCCCATAGTAGGTACATAGTGACATAGCCTCCTGGAAGTATTTTAATGTTTTGTTGCTATTGTGGTAAATCACAACCCAGCTCTCACTTTTCAACTATTTATTCATAATTTCTATTAACATAGTTAATATTACAATATTCAGATCAATATGCTTTCGCTATGAACGCTCAAGCCAGAATGAACCCCCTTTTGCCAACCTCTCACTTCATTACATTTTTCCTACCCTCCGACAATCGTTCTTGGTTCGCACTGTTGCCGAAACTACCGAGTCAACACGTTTCCGACCGCTATTTTAATAAAAATACTTGTCAAATTAGATACCAAATGGTTTAAAACCATGAAATCATAAAGAAACAATTAAAATAATAATATATAGTTAGAAATCATGACAATTAGTATCTCTCATTTTTTTTTCGTTTTCTCTCCTCTTTTCCAATTACGGTAGGTAAATCAGGTTATTCAGCAGTAATCCACTCTAATAGTCTTACTTACTAGTTCTACTCTACGCTAACCCGGGACCAAAGACTTGCCAGTTAATGGATATCGATTTGCCATCAGCTATACGGACTCACCTTACTTACATCCCATTGCTATACCTCCACGGCCTCGATGGTGATCGGTATGTGTCAGCAAAATTGTAGGCTATGAGAATGTATTATAGTCGATATTGGCTTTGAATTAAATTGGAGACAAAACGAGAGATTGTGAATAATGGGGCAAGGAATTCTGATAAATAAACATTCCTTGCCACATGGATGTGGTGTAGAAAAGCTAACTATTTCGCCAGTTCTTAAAATAATTATTTTGATTTATTTTTGATTATTTAAATAGCATCTAATGTTTTCGATTTATTATTTAAATTTTGACCTGTTATTTAAACCTTGCTCCTCCTTAAGGTATCACTTACGTGGACTTTCCCTTAAGAAAAAAAATCCGGATAAAAAGTACATCACTATTCAGCCCTCAAAGTGAATAATCACGTAGATCCGTTGCTCTGTAAAAGAGAACAAACAGTCAAACAAACCTAGAAACAAATACACTTTCACATTTATGATATTACTTAAACACTGTTTTAAACTATCACGGTTGTTCACTACAGTTATATGAGTTCTACTAAGAAAGAGGGTAGATCGTTTTGTGTGCACCTAACTTTGAACTGTTCAGTCTTCCCGTGAACATGGTGCAAGTAACTGCGCTGAAATATCGGGAGCTCCTTCCATAAACTTCCGACGGTAAATATCCCATAAATAATTGTATGACTGTTTTGATATTACTAGCATACATACATACAAACATCGCCTTATATATATATATAGAGTTGATATATGACTATATGACTATATCCTGATATGACTGAGGAGCATTCGATGTTGTGCCTAACTGCTCGAACTGCAAACGTTAGACATTTTAGCACTGTGTGTGAGAATTCGAAAGTGTATCATTGACTCCAATGTTTCAAAAAGGGGGAAGACGCGTGACATCCAAACATTGTACTCATTAAATATAGTTGGTTCAAACAAAATTTTGACAAGTACGAGCTATCATAAACGCCAGTTCGATTGCGACTGAAGTCGATTAGGCCCGTGGGCCTAATTTGTGCGGTCCACGTCAAGGAGATCGTCCCGTATTTTCCCACTATTTAGTTACATCAATTATTGAATCAGTTATTTTAACAATCACTGAGCCTGCGCTGCGAGACGGTCATGTTAAAAGTGGTAATACGCAGTTCTCCCCACTAACATTTTTTTTGTTACAAATAAGTATATAATTTAAAACATCAAGCACCATAAAGAAAATGACAATAACACAAATTTCGATACTTACCATTCATCAAACGATTTCTTACCGGGAAAACCGCTTCAAAAAGAAATCGAATGATAACATTCCGAAGCGATACTAATATTTCTTACCCACCACCTGTTACTAGGAAAGAGGGGTATAAGGAACAGCGTTCTTTTGCAACATTTGGGGTGCAGTATTTTTCATAACAGAGCCTAAACTGCAATCTTGGAGCGATTATTTATGTCCTCTTGAGAAAGCTAATACGAACTTGTGACCATCAGCTCAACCGTAGACTGTGCAGCGTGTCCTTAGAAGATCTGGATGAGACCACAGATAATGCCATTGGTGGCTGATTTCTGGTCTAAAAACTCAATTGTCTATGTCTCCAAAATTTTTGGAGATATAAAATGATTAAATGTACATATCTGAAATCTAAGCAAAAAATTTATAAAGAAATGACAATTATATTCAGTAGAATTGTCGTTTTGATTCAAAGAAGTTTAAATGTTCAAAGCTTTATTCTAGTAAAATTATTTTTCTTCTCAGTTTTTAAAATCATGTTTAATTCAAAATGAAAATTTGACTTATTATTTGCAATGTTATTTTCTTTATCTGTAGTTGCGCATAAATACGTTCAATAATTTTATATTTTCAGTAATGTTGAAATGCGTCAATGAGACAAAGGAAGCATGAATTCATGGAAATCGTTCTTAAGGTCCCGTTTACACTCTTTGTGCACGTAACACTAGACAGAAAAGGTCTATTTTGCATCAGAGTAGAAAGATAGATAAAACTTTTTATTGCTCTCATCAGAAATGACATACATAAGACGAAAACAACTATAAACGAAACTAACTTCTTAAACTAAACTACTGCTTTACACAGTATTCGGAGTCTCTTACGTAAATTGGATCTCTGAATAGATATCAGTGATTGAATTAACCGCTTCATCGGCCTTGCGTTGCCGGTAATATACGCCATTATATCCGTTTATTTCATGCAATAAGGATAAAAAGGAGACATTTCTTTACTAAAAGAAAATTAGAAAATTAATTGCCACTTATGTTACTCTTGGTCAAAGTATAGTTAAAACAGAGAGAGCTTTTAACAGATAATGTTCTAAAATATATTTAAAAAAACTCACACTTTAAAACCCAAAAGTAATTAAAATTTTAAGTTATTATTTCAACATCCGATGGGGAAGAAATGTTCTTGAGTGGATACCACGAACCGGAAGACGCAGCGTAGGTAGGCTGTAATTCAGTATGATGCTTTAAGGGGGAGGTCTGCGTTCAACAGTATTCTGGCTGATTTTGAAATCATCATCAGCCATAAGACGTCCACTGCTGAACATAAGCCTCCTTTTAACCTCCACACTGAACGACAACCTGCCATCTGCATCTACTGGATGCCCGCAACTCTCACGATGTCGTCAGTCCATCTAGTAAGAGTCTCACCTACGCTGCGCCTTCCGGTTCGTGAAAAAACAACTTAAATTACCTCCCCTCCACTCAAGAACCTTTCTTCCCCATCGCTTATCGGTTCTTCGAGAAATGCTGGGCAGGCCCCAGCCTGTCAACTTACAAATCTTAGTGCTATGTGTGACGTTGTTATTTAAGAATGGGCAACCGAGATTTTATGCTAATTTGCCTGGATATTCTAAGTAAATCAAATATCTCATCAACGTAATATTTGAAATATGTAATTTTTCATTTCATTTTCTATCCGCCTAGAAGACAGAAACATAATAGCAAGATACTTACTCGATCCATTGATGTTTTGAAAATGTTGCTTTCTTCATATTATTTTTAAACTACTTTAGTCACATAACCAATATAAATACTCACCGAAGGGGAATATAGTTTGTTATCTGCAGGGGAGACTAAATTTACCTAGACCAATTAGTACTGTCATAATAAATTATATTCGATTTGAGACTTAAGTAGTTTAGTTCTGAGTAACAATTAGTACTGTCATAATAAATTATATTCGATTTGAGACTTAAGTAGTTTAGTTCTGAGTAACAATTAGTACTGTCATAATAAATTATATTCGATTTGAGACTTAAGTAGTTTAGTTCTGAGTAACAATTAGTACTGTCATAATAAATTATATTCGATTTGAGACTTAAGTAGTTTAGTTCTGAGTAACAATTCGGTCAAACGGCTTTATCAAATACAGGCTAATAATACTGTTCTGTTAATGTGCAATTTGACAAAACAAAATTTATTTTTATATTCCGCATTTCTCGAACTTAATTTGTTACCACAAAAAATGCTTCAATTTTGCGTTTGAAACATCACAAATTCGTAAATGCAACAAGAAGAACAATTTTCCACAATAAACCTTGAGTACCCAAGTAAGCACAGTTAAACGACGTACTAAACTTTGTACAGTAACTCATCTCCATACAAAATCTGTATTAATCATCTCCATACAATTTTATAGAAATGAAATGGATAGATAAGTTTTGTAGTAGGTAAAATATTTTTTGAATAGCGGTGAATTATAATTTTGGACTGACTAAGAATCCAAAGTAACAAATTAGCGTTTATATATGTATTTCTTTATATTTGGTTGACATATCGATATTATATCGTATATTGATATGATCTTCATGAAATGTTGTTCATGCAAATATAATGTTTAATTCCAGTAGGTAAAGTTGTTCCAGGGGTAGTCAAAGTTTCAGTTTGGAGCGAACAATTAGCAATTAAATCAGATTATAGCCAGAAACAGTGCAATGGGTAACCATGCATTCATTGTACGGCACCCCGGCAGGACAATTTTGAATCCAGCATAAACCGAAAAGAGTTGAATTTTCTATGACGCCGTCTTGACTCCCCAGTCAGCGTTGAGTTCAGAACAGAGAACAGTTCGTAGCATGAAGAAGTTGTCATACTGCTAGTATGTATATTGAGGTTATAATTTCGTATTCGGGAGCCCAGTAACGCAATAATTTAAGCTTACGAATACAATTTGTACGTCAGGGAAACGAATGAAGTGAGCCGACAGAATAATTTTATGTACAAGTATTGTCGCTGACACAGCTTTGTTAAGATAATAATATAGGCCTAGCGTGGGAGATGTAATTGAAAGTGGTGTGAAGCTTGAAGTGTCTAAAAATAGGTAATAGGTACTTTGTTTAAACATACTGAAGATAACATAGCATATTTATATATGCTTTAAATATGGATAAACCGGCTAAGTGCGAGGTGGGCTCGCGCAGTGAGGGTTTCGTCCTACTACAAAATACAAAAAGTAGTGCAAAAAGACAACATCACGCCCAGGCGGTCATTTGGTGGTGAACAGAAATTTGTCACCGACTCGTCGTTCACTCGTCACCGTTTGTTTATTATTTTTCGGCCCGTGTACTGTAGAGTGTGAGTTATAGTTCTGCGCTAAGTAAACAATTCGAGAGCCAAAACTGCTGCTAAAAATCTTGATATTATATCTAAGGTAAGGCAGTATTTTACATCTGCCCAATTGCTTATCTTTTACCAAACGCAGGTGCGGTCCTGCTTAGAATACTGCAATCACTTGTATTGTAGGATGGCTCTGCTAAAGATCAGCTTGAATTCAGCATTCAGCATTGATCAGCAAGAATTAGTAGAGAGACGTCATTCAACTCATTTAATAATGAGGCACTGGTTAAAAATAAGACGTTGCACAGCCTCTAGAGCAGGCGGAAGGTAGCTTGTCTGTCCATTTTCATCGGCTTTATTTTGGAAAATGTGCACAAGAGATGTTTTAACTGATCCCGTCAACCAATTTCTGCCATAACTCATCGAGGCAGTCATTCCATCATAGTCCGTACGCAGAGTTTCAAAAATTTAATATGAATTGCAAGGGAATGGAGTGCACTCCCTGTTTCGGTATTCCCTGTAAACCTGAATCTCTTCGAGACAAGAGTGAATAGGCACTTCGTGGACAATTGTACTCCATTACCACATAGACCACATCGTCACTTTTCATCAGGTACGTTGTGGTCAAACGCTATCCCATTTAATCCAAAAAATATAATTAAAATAAAGTCTTCCCATACCATGCAGGACCTTCAAAAATTTTAAACTGCGTAGTTCTTTGCAATACTGAACTACTATGGGATACTTACTCTAGTGAAATTTGACATCTCACCGCAAAAAAATACTTTTTACCAAATCTTGCTGAGTTTAAGCGCCGCGAAAGAACACTCAAGTTAGCAGAACTACAGATGTGCGGATCAAAGACCTCACAGCTCAATGGGTAAGGATCTAAAGCTTTGATGTCCCGATGCGATATACCCGTGTTTAGACATTCCCCCTGAAATGGCGATGAAAAGGTTGAATAAACGTTTTGCCAACTGTGCTGTGATTCGCGAAAAAGTTTGAAAAAGCTCGCTGTGGATCCTCGTGTTTGTGTAATGTGAATCTCTAGTTTAGAATCTTTTAGTACCTACCAATGATTTACAAATACATAGATGTATGGTCTAGGACAAAATTAAAGAAAAAAGTGTCTTAAGTTTACCTATAATAATAAACTTATAACATAAATCTAACTAAGTCATATACTACACACAGCCATACCATTAGCTAGCATAGCTGGTATACCATCACACAGGGTAAAACTAGTTTGGGTACCAAGGTCATCCTACCAGGATTGTCAATTAGGACATTTAGTTGAATGCTTTATATGGTGATAAAATGATGTTTGTGGGTGCTCAATAAATTATTATTATTCTTATGTTTTTTATAATAGTGTCTGATTTAGTTTGCAACAAAAATTTAGATCTTTATACTCTTGGTTCAGTTATTTTTAAACGCGAAAACAACATCCATTGTTTTTACAATTCTAAGAAAAGGAGGAAACATAAATTTGGTTTTTTATAAAGGAGAAGTATTGCAATAAAATAATCAAAATGTTTCTTTTTAATCGACTTTCAAAAAGGTAGAGGTTCTCAATTCGACTGTTTTATTTTCATGTTTGTTACCTCAGAACTATCGATTTGAAAGTTTCCCGTGTGGACCCATTTTGATATGGTCCAGTTCTGACATTTTTATGAAGTCGTTTTTCTATATTTTTATAAATATTATCCTATGTAGCATGTTTCACAATCCAAACTTTAGGTATTGTACATAGAAACTGCCTATAGTTTTGTTTCTACATTGTAGTTAAAAAAAACTCAAATGATGTTGGTGTCTTTCTCGCTAGATGGCTCTGTCAGTATGATTCACACCATTGAATACTTCTACTATCTACCTCCTGGCTCCATCTTGAGATCAGTTTGGTGATGCCTATTTATTGTATTGCGATTAAAATTACTTTTACTTGCAAAGTTTTAAAGTCTATAATTAGAAATAGATTAAAATTGACTCCCAGTTTTGATTACATTGTTAGCAGTCACAAGTGATACTAATAATGGCGTGTAAAAAATATAAGTAGTCCTATCATATTAAGTAGTATTAAGCGTGTATTTTATACAACTGAATTGATATTGCATTGCCAAGGAAAATTCTTTCATAAGAAGATATTCAAAAAGTATTCCTCTCCACTTCTTAAACTTACGCATATAAAATGTCTGCTCAAATATGAAGTATAAGCGCAAACAAAAGCGTGAAAGCCCATTACCACAACATTATACAATTTCTACCTAACTGTTATAGTGCAAACAGTATGAAAACTCTATACATGAGTAATTTATTGTGGAATACCGACGTGGTTTTCAAACATTTTGTTTATATTACACGGGAATTACTCACACATGTTTATGCCAGGTATTTCTATTAATAATTTCAACCACTTTCTGTGGCCTTTTTTAAGGCAAGTGCAAGTGTGCGACTCCGTCTCGTTTTGTCGCTCAAAGATAAACTTTTAAGGTTTTCACAGTCCAAACACAGCTCAGCGGCTGCACCGGGCGTGAACAATGCGGGACCATTCAAACCGCAGAAAGGCAAGAGCTTCAACGTAAGCTCGCATTAATAATATTCAATTGGGATTTCTGGAGAATAATACTTTAAATAGCTCCTGTTATCAACAACTAAATTTATTCACTTCATCCATTTAAATAGATGGTATATAAAGTAGGAAATAATATAGAAATTGCAGTTTTTTTTATAAAAAGACCTGTGCTTTTATACGCCAGGTATGACTTCTTGCTATGGATCTTTGATTATTCAGTATCCGAATAACTAATTTCATCTTTGTCAAAAAATAAAATAAAAAAATAGTTGTAATAAGAAGTTCTGAAGTAAAGCTGAGCCTGTCTTGATTTCATAGTTTGACATTTGATCACCTGAAGGCCAATTAGAAATTAGATTTGGTTTTATGGATAAGGCTCTTGATATGGCTGAATGGCTTTTATAGACAAAACAAATGGGGCCCAACAATTTAACATGTCATCCAATCAATTTGTAAATGATACTCGCAGTCACTCAATCGAAAACAGACTGGATGTTTATCCAGTCTGTTTTCGACTAACTAAGACTCTTCTTTTCGACTTTCGACTTCTTTGTAACTAGTTTTAGTTAGTTTATTTTAGTAGTTGGTCAACTTCGGTCACCCTTGAAATACACCTAGAGCTGCAACGCAAGCACTACACTACTAAAGTAACAGTGGACTTGCCCTACTGTACAAACTTTATTGCACTTACTACCTCACATTCACAAGGACGGTCTCGCAAGAGTTTCTGAGAAAATAACTCGTGTAACTCGCGCTTTGTTGAAGTAATTCAAAGTTATAATTGGTGCTGCTTCCGCCTTTCTCACACATCATTATTGTACGGGAAGGAACATACGCTTCAGGAGATGACAATTGTTATTAGCTCAGAACGATTAGGTACTGTTGAATTGTGCATTAATATAAAAAAATAATAATGCGTGTTACAATACAAAAAAAAAAGATGAAAATGAAATAAATCCCATTCACAACCACAATGAATGGTAAAAGATGAATCTTTAATTTCTAACGTTACTAATCAAAATATTTTATTTAGAACAACTAAAAATCCATTGGGTTAGTATCAACAAACTTCAAAACTATTGTTAGATAATAAATACAAAAATTAATCAAATATATACAATTAAACTTATTTTTTCTCGCATCTTCGGAACTTCTGCACTAATTACGACTGAGTAGGAAATACATTATTTCGTACTCAGTCATCACTCGCACAAAACTTAAACAACGAAACTAAGCTTATAAGAATTAAATATAAGTTTTTTTTGTGCCATAGTTATATTCATATTTATATAAAGTATTTTTTATGCCAAACAAACAGTCCGGTTCATGGTATCCACTATTAATGTTTGTATCACTCAATACTTTGCGTACCCTATAAAATATTTTAACTGATAGAGTTTTTTAAATTTGGGAATGTATTATACTAAAAAATTACGCACAAAATCACAAAGTGCAGATAATAATATCATTTATAAAATTATCATTATTCTCATCCCTATGGTCAATTAAGGCCCATCCTTCTCTCTGAGAGAAAGCCTGTTTCAAAGCATAAGGAACCTGATAGGCCGATGACAATGATGTTGATGATATTTTTTTTTATATACAATAGATCTATGTTTGGCCACCAACTAAAGGTAAAAAGGTAAGCGACGGTGTAGCCGAGGATGGAGCACGTTGATCTAGAAGAAATCTATTTACTCTTTTCCTTTAGGATGCCCAGATTGTAGTTCTCAGGAAACAAGGATGACGGTAGGGAATTCCATTCTTGGGCAGAAAGTATCATAAAAGACGACCCAAATCGTTGTGTACGAATCTTTGGAATTTCCACAATAAAAATTTGGAATGATGATCCTCATAATCAACCTATACTCTACTGCTGGACATACACCTCTCCCTAGACACGATCAGCCTGATCTTTAACTTTTAGCTACCAGCTAATGCAAGCTACTTTACTATAATCACTCCATCGAGTCTCACTACTTTCCACAATTCATGTCTTCCCTCTAGAAGACGTCTATCCTAAACTGGAAATGACGAAAATACTTTAAACCTACAGTCAGAAAGCATAAATCTGTCTCATACAAGACAACCCCCTATCATATAAATCGTAGCATTTGTCAGAAAGGGGAAATCGGAACTACTAAGAAACCGCAAACATTGCTGTCCTTAGCCGTTCGCAGCTCCATTCCAGGATTTGCATAACTAACCTAGGAAAAGACGTGATTTGGAACGTCGTTGGTTGGTTTTCTAGAAAAAGATGTAGTCATTTTAGCTGAACTGTGCTACGAGTAGATAATAGCCCAATGATGTATACTTTTAGATAGAGAAGATATTATATTATAGAAAGAGATAATATTTAGCAATTTTTTCAGGTACATATATGTATTTTGATATGCACAACTTAAATAACAGAAAACTAACGAAAACTTAAATATTAGCTAAAAACTCAAAATAACTAACGCACCCATACCTTCCTGTATACAAATAAAAACATATAAAAGACTTATCTAAAACCCCTTGGTGGAGAGAAAAGTGGCCAAAATTCTGGCAGCCTGCCACGCTGGATGGCAATGCTAATTTTTTGGCCAAAGTAGGCGCCAGTATTATGGTCACCTGTCGCTTACACCATATTGAATTTGATTTCAAGGATTTATTTATTGAACACATCTTTTTTTTTGTGGCAGTGCTTGTAAAACTGCAGTACTTAGCTGTTTTTTAGATAATTATAAGCGAATATCCGAAAAACCCAACCAGTTTTGTATTCTCATTTCTTTGCTTCTAAACTTAAACTTGTGAGCTGTTTCTATGTTTGCCTCCTATTTTTTTAAATAATATATATCTACGTTGGCCATCAACTCGATCTCGACACAACCGTAAACTCAATTCCATTTCATAAAAAACCGGTTTTTTTTGCTTTCCCTTGACTAGCCAAGTCTTTGGAATGCGCAGCCTGAATGGGTGTTCCCCGATTGTTACAATCTGGGTGTCTTAAAATCACGAATGAATCGGTTTGCTCTAGGCAAGCGTGCTCCATCGTCGACTGCATCATCGCTTAACATCATGCGAGTAGGTGGTAAAACGCAAGCCTATTCATAAATTAAAAAAAAATGCTCCATTGGTAGAAATATATGGAACGCCTGATATGATTAGCGCTATTTTAGGGTTGGGTACATAGTAAAAAAAAACATAATGATGAGTACAATGACATTCTTCCGGCTAAATACGACTGTTCCGTGTGATCTATATTATGATACAGTGTAAGCGTGTAAATGGCAATCAAATACGAATTTGTTCTAAGGCATCCATATAAATAATAGTGCATTGACTTTTAAGTCTGACAACATAATCTAGGTTACAGAATACAATTTCCACTATTCGATATTGCATAAAGTGACGTCAATGCACTTGAAAATGAAGCTCGTCCCTATTCACAGTTGAAGACGCCCAGATTCTAGTGTTCTGGAAACACTGCCGTGGACAGATTTCCACTCCATTTGCATTCTCAGCCAGAGCCGGTCAGAATGTTCTGGAATGCTGTGTTCGATTGTTTATGACTGGTTAATTGTGCAATTTTCATTGTAAAATAATAATAAAGGAGACGGGCCGCCTGATAGTAAGCAGTCACCGCCGCCTACGGATATACTTGTAACACCAGAGGCATCACAAATACGTTGCCGACCCTTTAAGACTTTATTAACTCGCCTTTTGAAGAACCCCATGTTGTAGCTTCTCGGAAGCACCGCAGAAGGTAGGTCATTCCACATTTTGCAAATGTGAGGCAAGAAAGATCGTGTGAACCGCACAGTATGCGATTTCCACTGGATTATAATTGTTTGTGATAAATTCTCTACTATGATATAGTTATTTTGGTGTTGTTATTATTTTCATCAGCCAGAATACTTCCACTGCTAAACATAGGCCTCCCCCTTAATTAACACACTTCTATTAGCTTCACTTCATTAGTGAAGATCCGGGTATCGAACTGGGTGCCGTCACATTGTAAAGCGCACATGCTAGCTCAGCCACCACCGTTCTATCCACCACCAAGCCACCATTAAGTTTTGTAGAGATTTCAGATCAAATCAAAATAGCCAGATGAATTACGGAGAACACGAAAAGTTAAGCTACTTTTTTAAACATGTGTGCGTAGGCGTTTGACGTTTTCAATATGAAATTCACATAGTTTTGAATGCGTATGTGTGCGTGAAACCGTGTATTTATACTGGGGATTCACAAAATTTTTAAGTGATTTTGACTTCACTTTGGGAGTACGCCATAATCCATCTGTATTTTTTAAATAATCTGAGCTATAGATACTCAAATTTATTAATGTTGACAAAATCTGACATCATCATCATCAGCCAAAAGACGTACACTGCTGAACATAGGCCTCCCCCTTTAACCACCACACTGAACGACATCCTGCCATCTGCATCCACTATGTACGCCCGCGACTCTCACAATGTCGTCGGTCCATCTAGTGGGAGGCCTATCTACGCTGCGTCTTCCGGTTCGCAGTCCCCACTCAAGAACCTTTCTTCCCCATCGGTTATCAGTTCTAAAAACAACACTGAACACAAAACCACACACTAAATCTGACATAATATAAAACAATTGATTAACTCGAAAATAATCGAAAACAAAATTTACTTTCGATAACTTTTACTTCAAAATACTAAAATAAATCTGTTATCACATTTTTAAATAAATAAACCTTATTAATACCAGCCTATTTATAACAGCGACCTTTATAAAGGGTTAGTGGATGTCGCACAACTATGTCACGTCGTCGGTAAATGTCAGGCATTACTCACCATGCATATTTTATGGTGAAATTATGCCTTAATTTTCCATGTGTTTTCTTTTTAAGGTTCCTTCATTAAATAATGAACCCTTCTAAGATTGTTGAGTTCATCTGTCCGCTTTTCTGGACGTCACGGAGCATCATATCTTCTACATCAGCGGTTCCCAAACTTAAAAGTATCACGCCTCCCTACTGCTTAAAATGAATATGTTTACATGTCACATGTTTTTTATTTTGTACACGTTTCGCATGGCGCGTGCAGCGCGGAGAGTGGGGTGCGTGCGGTATGTATGCGCGGGCGACCGGAATGATAACTAACCGCCGCCCGCGCGCGCGCCCCCTGTACATGTCATCACGCCTCCCTAGTGCGGCGCGCCCTCCACTTTGAAAATCAATGGTCTACATTATATATATATATATTATATATATATATATATAATGTAGACCATTGATTTTCAAAGTGGAGGGCGCGCCCTATATATAATATATATTTAATAAAAAAAAATATATAAGTAAGGTCAACTCGGCGAAGACCGGCATACTAAATTTAAAAAAATACAAATGGTCTTATTGTGGCTATTCTATAATCTTAAATCCAAATTTGGTTAAAATATAATAATATATTTAGATGATCTGTCAATAAATATGTCGAAATGACAAAGAAACTATCAGTTCAGAAAATAAAAACGATTTTTGAAAACACAGAGAAATAGACGGATTTGGCTCCCATGTCGGTTAAGACCGTCTAGTGGCAAATTTCCCTGGTTAGCGATAGTTGGCGTAGTTATAGATACGAAGAGCTGTGTGAATGAATCAGTGTACGAACGCCAGTTCCTGTAACAACTTAATATTTGTACCCTAACTCTCAGGAATAAGGTTTTATTACGCTTATTTCGCAAAATGCTGCAATTGTCGGGTAAGACCGGCTACGTTGCAGTTCCAGGGGTGCAAAACTTTGAACTTCTAGTATAGCTTCTTTTAATTTCTCTTTCGAATACGACCCTTTTTCCGTTTTTCGCGTATATTTTCCCATGGCTAAAATAAATTAAAACTAAAAATTGAAATAAATTACGCCTAGTACCCTATCGTGAGTGACTATAAGTAATTAATTATCTCTCCCAATCAGATCAATAGAAAATCGGTCACGTGACCATAACAGCAAATCTGAGTGGTTGAAATAATCACTCACCGTCATTCACGAGAGTGTGCTCACGGTGCTGACCCTGTGACAGACGAATGGACAGACAGCAGAATTTGGTATCCTTTGAGTACGGAACTGAAAACCTACACATATGTTACACATATACTTTGATTATACAAGATACATAACATTATATTTTTAAAAAAAACGGACATATATTCTTGATTTTATAATATGTGCTACTTTGTAGAACTCTATATTTAGGACACTTTGATAATTTATATAGGTATTCTAGAAAAGCTTAACAAAACACCAAAGGTTGACGATTTCTGTAAGAGGCGAAGACCGGCATATGACATTTATTACCCTCCAAGATCTAGACGGACTTCCCCGCAACATATTTTGAGATTAGTTTTTATTTTCATCAACCATAAATTACTAAAAAACGTCTATAATACTAATGTAATTTACTAATCAAATAGATAAATTAATGAAAAATAAACTTACTTGCATAGATCTGTTGAATATCTGAGTTTTCTTTTTAAATCCTTTTTTTTGTAAGCACGTGGCACACTCCAATGCAAAGGTGCTCACCGTACTAAATTAACAACCTCATTTTTTTCCGTTCACACTATAAATACCGCTATCTATATCAATTAATAAGAACTTAAATGGTTTTATTGTTCCGGTGATGGTATTGTCATCTGCGTAGTTCTGCTGAATTCGTGGTAATTCTTGTTGTACGATCTTTCCCGACAGACGGTCTTCGCCGAGTTGACCTTATATATATATTTTTATTAATAAATAAACATACGTGCTCATATAAAATTTAAAGGTATCATAACTGATACTACCAAATTTAATGTCAGCAGTAATTTCAGTTAAAGACTAGCTCAATAAAATTGTAAAAAAAAAAACAATAAATTTTTGTGTCAAAACTCGCATGAATATTCACGCAAGTTTTAAGAGCCACGCTTGGTTTGGTCATAGTTATAATTATCAATTAAAAAAACCAACTTCATACAAATGACAGCACTGGACCAAATTGAAATGGGACCACACGGGAAGCACCAGCTTTCAAATAAAAAAATCAATTCACCCAGTCGAAAGTTCTGAGGTAACAAAAAAAAACAGTTGAGAGCATCCTCCTTTTTGGAAGTCTGTTAAAAACTATTTATTTTAAGGATTGCTTCCATATATTTATGTAAAGCGGGTTTTTTATTCACCACACCTTTTATAGGTTATTGTTTTTAACATGAAGATAATCCTATGTCATTTTTAATGGGTGTACTATTTGTGGGATACAAATTTGATTGAAATAATTAATTAAAAAGTAAGTGCTATGTTTTAATGACACAACCCTATCATGTTTTAATATTTATCGGGACTTATCGCGCAACTTTAAATATAGTAAAAAATAGATACCGATATTCAGATACAGATACGATTTATAGATACAGTCAGCTCGTGACCACGGCCATTGTAACATGGTCGAAACTTCGAGCGAAAGGTATCCATTTTTACCTATATTTAATATTGCGCGATAAGTCCCGATAAATATTAAGACTTGTGTTCCAATCGCGAAAGTTTAAAAATGACTACAACCCTATCAGTCTAATCTATGTTTGTAGTTTTTTATTTCTGGTGTATACAATAAAGAGTTTATATCTATCTGTCTAAATTTAACTGAGGCCAATGAGCTTTATTCGAGCATTTTGGAGACATGTTTGCGGAACCCTATCATGCGTGACTCGACACGTTCTTGATTACTTATTTCATGATCAATATCTACTTTTACTCGATTTTTTGGTAAGAGGTTATTTGTGTTCCTGGTCTAATTTTTTATTCATGATGTTTTTTTCTGTTGAACATCAGGTAAAACATCGACATACCATTATTATATATTAGTAGGTACGCCGTTTGCTTACACTAGCCTCTAACCTTGTGGTTTTTTTTATTGTATCAAATTGTTAACCATAATGTATTCATTTTCCTTTGTAGTCATTAGCACTCTTGGCAAAGTGGTCCCGTTTGCTTACTAGCCTAGAGGTGAGCCTCATGAATAGTATTTTTTATTGCATCAAATTGAGAACTTTTTTGTAAGTTAGTTCGATGACTAGCTGAAATAAACCACTGCAGTAAATACCATAATTTTTAACCATAATGTATTAATTTTCCTTGACCTCTTTTCGACTTAGAACTTAGTACAGCTCACTGAACACCTAGAGCCGCTCAGCATTCGTAGATACGTTGGGTCTCTTTGTGTATTTTATCGCATTTATAACGGGAAATGTTCTGAAGAACTTATTTGATCTGATGCCAGCATCGCGGTTTTATCATGGCACCAGTCGCCACCGCCTAAAAGTGTTAAGGCTTCTAATAGTCTTTAAGGGTCGGCAACATATCTGTGATGCCCCTGGTGTTGCAGGTGTCCATCGGCGACGGTGATCGCTTACTATCAGGCGTCAGCATGATTGCCACATATGACAAAAAAAATGCGTAACCCTGAATAACATTTCTCATGCACATGTAGACTGCCCCGTTAGTTTAGTTGGTAGTGAACCTGCCTTCTGTGCTTGGGGGCGTGGGTTCGATTCCCACCAATAGGACAAACATTTGTGTTTGTTCTATGTCTGGGTGTTAATATCTATTTAAGTAGGTATGTATTTAAAAATATATATGTATGTATATCAGTCCCTGGCTGCCACATTACAAGCTTTGCTTAGTTTGAGGTCAGATGACCACGTGTGCAATAATGTCCCAGATATTTATTTATTTGTGTTCATAGGTCCGTTAAATGCAGCCTTTATTTGGTCGGTCCACCGTAATAGTAATCTACCGCGTAGTCTTGTCCCCTCAGCACAGCGCAGCAGTGTAAAGATACATGCCCAAAAAAATATGAAGAAATGTATTCATTATTCCATTCAATATTGTATTGCTATGATAATCATCTAAATTCATTACTCCACTCTGACACTGACAGCATAAGCATCCTTACAAACATGCTCCAGCTTATTAATACAGCCTACTCGTACTAATTTAGTCAGGTTCATAAATTCCCCTTAACACGTTAAGCTTCTCGTCACGTTCGCAGTTAAAACTCTCATACGTTTGATCGCGTTATTAAGGAAACTGGAGCGGCGTGTGCACGCAGTACAATGATGATGCGGAGATAGGTGCTTGTAGAAGAAAGGGGGTGAAACTGTGATGTATCTTTCTCATAATAAGCTCAGTCATCCTGCCATTTTAAACTTCCAAAAAGGAGAAGATTCTAATTAGGTATATTTATTAAGCACAACTTAAAAAACAGAAAATAAACGAAAACTTAAATGTTAAGTAAAGGTTGAAGTCGAAAACTTAAAGGTTGAAGATTTAGAAGATACTTATGATAAGTAATTAAATAATTTAAAAATAAAAACTTCTAGGATTACACCAGCATGAGATACACTCTGATATTCACTAAATTTAATTAAATTAAAATCTATAGTAAAAATAGTTCTAGACAAAAAAAAATTAAAGCTAATCTAACATCATAAGAAATAGTTTTATCTATACATCTTAAACTATAAAGCATAATTCGAATTAGAAGATCATCAGATATATTTTTAATACAGTAAAATACCCTATTTAAAACATGTATTATTTTTAAATTAATTTATAATGACCAGAATAAATGGAAAAACGGTTTATCCTATTTTTATGGATATTATAAAAAAAAAACTATAAAATATTAATGTCGCTAATTAACCAAAAAAAAAAAATATCAGTCAATATTTATCATTAAATATAATAAAAATGCGAGATCGCTGCACTTCTCCGATCCTTCTGATCTTTAAAACCTTACTTTATCTGCATCAGTAAAATCGTCCTCAATAATATGATCTGTGCTTAATAGCTAAAAGACCTGTTTACCGCCCTCGCTTCCACATGTTTGCTGCCCAATCAATCATTCACAACTAAATTACGGTAGGCGTCAAACCATTTCGGGAACTTTAACTTCCTCGTATAACGAATTCGTAGCAGTAAAACGAAATGGGTTAGTTATTGATGTTTTCGAGCAAACATATTTAATACTATAGATTCAATATCGATGCACCAAACTCAGCAACATAGGCGAAAAGCACGCCATTGCTCAATCGTGCATTTGTAAAAATTAATCGTAAGTTCAGATCAGACAAATAAGGAGATATTATGTATATTAGTATATTAAAATACTATTGATGTCTCCACGTTTCACCCAATTTATTCACTGTATTGCTGGACCAATCAACGTAAAAACTGTGATGGCACACCTATTCATATTTCACGCACACTGCCTTACTTTAGCTTTAACAAACATTGACATTTCAGTTAAAGTACCGGCAAAACATTAGTTGCACCATCTGACCCATATTTCCCTTGATTTTCCTTGAGTATAGCAATTTGGTTGGTTTTGGTTGATTGTTCGTTTAATTGAAATCAATTGTGTACATTTGAACTGGTAATGCTGAACCTATAGGTAGTTAATGATTGTTTTCCAGTTTTTTTACGTACATTCTCAACTCCCGATGCAATAAGAGGGGGGGAGGGTTGTTATAAGTTTAACGTGTGTATCTGTGTGTCTGTGGCATCGTAGTTCCCAAGCGGTTGAACCAATTATGATGGGTGTTCTTAGCTATGATTCAAGAAAATCTGTCCATCCTTTTGAAGATTATTTAGCATTTTAATACTTTTTTTCTTGATTCTTCATAGATGGTATATAAGATGGACGGTGATACAGTTTTGAGGCATTAGTTTGCTGGTGTAAGATTTGCCAAATAGTGCGCCAGTTTTTTTCACTTTTTCCCACCTGCCTTGTTACGTCACTACATTGAAGCTCATGTTTTTTTTCTACTTTGGTAAATGCATGCCAGACGAGCTAGAAGAGTAGGTACTTCAGGTAATGACAGCCTAAGCATTTTACTTCTTTCTACTTACGAAGAGAATCGAATACAAGACCTAGATTCAAAACGCCTTATCATTAAAACCCGTCCGAAGCCTACCTACACCTACATATACAATGCTGATGGTCAGTTGCACTGTGCGCCTTGCGACAGGGCCTTTAACTAAGTTTAGTTTTGTCAGCCAGCTTATAACCAGCGCAGTCAGGTTTATCGTTGACGGACACGTCAAGGAGGCCGATAGAAGCATTTTACTATAGCTCATTTGTTTTCATCATCATCTGCCAGATGACGTCCACAGCTGAATATAAGCCTCCTCCTTAAAACTCCACACTGACATCTGCATCCAGTGGATGCGCGCGACTCTCACGATGTCGTCGCGACATAAATTAGTTTGTCAATATAATATATCTAATATGTATCTAAAATATAGCAAACCTTTCATCTTTGACCACATCGTTGCTTACCAACAGGCGAGTTGGTGGTCAATTGCGGACTTATTCGCAATTTAAAAAAACCAAGACCTTTTTTTCGAGAGAACCAATGTCATCAACATCAATCCTAAAAGGTTTTTTTTAATACAAAGCATGGCAAACAAGCATGTTGTCCGCTTGATGATAAGCCGAAATCGCCGCCTATAGACACTTGAAACACTATAACATAACTTATTAGGTTAAAATTAAGGCCACCCCACCATGACAGACAAACGTAATCAGTGTGGTGGTCAAAGGGGGAGGCCTACATTCTGAAACAAACTAACATACAAACATGGCTTAAATAATAGCTCGTAAAAAATAAAAGAGTCCATCAAACCATCTATCACCTTACCTCTACACACCTTACCTCTACAAACCTTCCTTTTCGGTGTGATCAGGCATTTTTCTTTCTTCCGGCGGTCAGCGGTGGCGTGCTCAATAATTTAGCCGGGTAATTCATTCGGGAACGAAGCCACCTATCTATTATTCAATGCCTACTCTGAAACTCGACCGGACGCCCCTAATGCATCTGAAAATGTTTACTAATTCGAAAGGATTGATTGACTGACCCGATCAAAAGGTTTGGTACGGCTTTCCGACTGTTTTCGTTGATTACGACGATAAAAGCTTGATTTGGTGGTGCTAGAAATTCTGGCTGAATCTCTAACACTCCAAACGGGAAATCTAAGAATAAATTTCAGATTGGGCATTGTATATTTTACTGTAATTATTTAGAACCAATGAAGTGGGTAAAATCGAAATATACTATTTTAGATGTATTTAAAAAACTAAAATCTCGATCACTCGAATGATAAAATCTCGAAACTTCTTGACATACAATGCTAAAGTTTAGCAGGTATATTGCATAAATTGACAATTGTTTGTTGACTTGTCAGTTTATTCCATTGTGTTACAAAACGGTCGGAAATGGAAACTACCTCATCATTGTCATTAGCCTATATGTTTTTAAAACAATTGACTTGCGTTTGACCTCCAACTCGCTTGATATTAAGCGATGATGATGAAGGTTGTCCACTGCTGAACATAACCCTCTCTTCAGGAACACCATATGGCACGACCTTCTGTTTTACGCTTACTCTTACCACCAACCATCTGTAGCAAGTCAGTTTTTCACCTGGCCGCTGGATGCTACTCCAGGTTTGACGATCTATGCGGTCTTCCGCGTATCGTTGCTAGTTGCCAACGGTTGTTGGTTCTTTTACAGATATATTATGTCCAGCCCATTAGCACTTTATCTTGCTAATACTTTGATCTATGTCGGTTACTTAGCTCATATTTGTTAATTAATGGCCGACCGACACAAAAACACAGTTTTGTAGACAAGTTAATTATGCCGATACATGTAAAGCAGACGATTGTTTTCATAAATCGACAGAACTGGACACGACTGTTCATTACCAGAGGACAACAGGGCCATCGAAAATGGAAACTAGTTAATATTCGACACGCCACCGATAAATTATGCTTTTGACCGAACATA
This sequence comes from Agriopis leucophaearia, assembly GCA_949125355.1. Taxonomy (NCBI): domain Eukaryota; kingdom Metazoa; phylum Arthropoda; class Insecta; order Lepidoptera; family Geometridae; genus Agriopis; species Agriopis leucophaearia. Next base: position 16,200,143 of record OX421266.1, on the reverse strand, counting down.
CAAAATGTATTTCAGTACGAGTTGAAGTTTCAGTTTTCGATCATAATAATGCAAATACAAAAATTATATTTTTTTAACAGTAGCTATCAATGGTTAGCAAAACAATTCCGATGTTACCACAAAAAAATGCTTTATAGGGTTTCAACATTGGTTAAGGTAGCGGCATCTATTCTATTGTAGCACTTACTATACTTAACCAATTTGACATCAGGACTAAAATCTATTTTCATTTCAATATGACTAAAAAAATTGCAACAATTTTAGAGCTGCCAAATTTAATAGAAAATTAGAAATAGAAAATTGTATAACAGAATTGACGTCACTGGCTAAAACTTAGGCTTGGTTGCACAATAGTAGTAGTTTTAACTACTACTCTTGTGGTTCGTTAGCGTTTATGACAATAAAACTGATTTTAGAAATAACTGCGAAACGCGTTGCTCCAGCGTGTTCACTAGCATAATCAAAGTTACCAGGTCTGTAACTCAAATGCTGGAATTATATTTTATGCATCTGACAGATATTTAACACAAAAAATAACACTAACCAGCGAAGCGTGGGCAGTTACGGTTAAAGTTAAAATTATGACGTCATTTAACAATTGTGTCAGATCGTGCAACTCATTTTTTGTCTAACCGGTACTTTAACTAAAATTTCGATGATAGTTAAAGCTAAAGTCATCATCATCAGCCAGAAGACGTCCTCTGCTGAACATAGGCCTCCCCCTTTAACCTCCACACTGAACGACATCCTGCCATCTGCATCCACTGGATGCCCGAGACTCTCACGTCGTCGGTCCATCTAGTGGGAGGCCTACCTACGCTGCGTCTTCCCGTTCGTGGTCTCCACTCTAGAACCTTTCTTCCCCAACGGTTATCAGTTCTAAAGCTAAAGTAATATGGTGCAACCCAACCTTAAACATGTGATTTGAAATTTAAAACACTCCGCTTTTTTAATCTCCTGAAAACGGTCTGTATTTTATTTTAAGCACATTAAGTAGGTAATCGGCTAATGTATGGTATCATTTGAAGGTTTTTCCATTAAGAAATAATATAGTAAGCTTTATTAACTCATCAATGTAGAATGAGCAATGTGTAAGACAAATAAAACAGCAGTTACAAAATTATTTTATACACAACAATTTTTTTATTTTATTTTAGGAAATTTTACAATAAAAGTCTTGACTGGATCTTATCCATAAACGGCAAATATGCACAGCAAATGTAATAATTCTCAAATAAAAAAAAACTTAACTATCTACTTATGGTTATTTACAATGTTTTTTTTTTTTTTTTTTGTGGGTGTTAATTTTGACTTTCCATTGTACAGTTTGTAAGCATTTAACATTCAAGGACTACGAGCTCGATTACAAAATTTTAATCTTAAAATATGCTTTAAAATTAAAATGATAGGGGCGAATATTATTTTAATTTACAATATTGTCCAAATATAGATCGCCCGTGAAAGCAAAATGATAATAAGTGTACGTACATGGTTTACCCTGTTGCGAAAAAATTACGTAACGTGCTTATTTATAACTCTGTGTTAATTTTACGCATGATATAGTGAATATAATGTATGAATATGAACTTATTTACAAAAAAAAAACTTCTAGCAAACAAGCAGACTGGCTGCCTGCTAGGTAGCAGTCATCGTCGCCTATGGATACTTGTAACACCAGAGGCATCACAACTACGTTGCCGACCCTTTAAGAATCTTTTAACTTGACTTTTGCACAACCCTATGTTTGCAGCTCGGAAACAGTATATATGTCACAGATGTATTGCCGAATCAGCTGTTTTACAAAACCATTAGTTATTTTATTAAACAGCTACGTTATGTAAAACAACTGAACGGCGTTCAGCTGGATTGCCATTGCGCTACGTTTAACAAAGCTGCTACCCAAGATTAGACGTAATGCAGAATGGATTATTAGTAGTTACAATAAGCATTTGGTGTAAGGCCCTACAACAAACGCTTGTACTATGGGTCACCCAATGAATGTAATAAATAATTTTGCAGTAATTTTCACTCATATTACTCGTTTAGGCAAACAACTTTCTGTTTCGGACGCCATTATTGTTGTTATTTAATACAGAACTACGAGTGACTAAATTTAGAACTAAAATCTACAATCTGACGTTTCATTTCACGATGTTTTACATAACCTCTAATCGTTGACAAGCTGCATTGATAAATGCAAAACTTTTATACAATTATTATTCTGCGTATTAAAGTTCAGTAATTATGAAAAAGCGGTAAACATCGTTCGGCTGTTTTGTAAAACAGCTAGCGGTTATGTAAAGCAGCTAATTAAGAAATTCATCTGCGACATATATATAATTTTCTGTGAGTCGTTTTTTTTCACAAACTTTATGTCACATGGCTTTTTACAAAGCTTAAGTAGTAAAATAAATTGTAAACATAAAATAAGACATAGAGACTCTTTTTTTTTACTATTTTGTGTATTTGTGATATTAGTAGCGCGTGGTCTACTTTCTCGTAATCCCCAGTTTTGCAAAATTACTAGATTTTTAATTTTTACTTTCTTCCCAAAATAATCACTTTTATCGAAATCAACCCTTTCCTAAGATGCCAGTATGAACACTTTCCTAAAATAACCACTATATTATGACAAAACGTTAACTGTCCCAAAATGACTACCATCTGATCAAATTAATTTCTTGCATCTTGATTTGGAAATTATTTAAAACAAAATGTAATAAAAACTCATTTACTTTCTGTTTAGGTTAGTCATTTTGGGAAAGTCGTTCTTTTGGAAAGTATTCAGATTAGAAAACTAAATAGAATTGGGATTGTTGTTATTATGAAAAGTGGTATTTTTTTTAAGTAGACCATGTGCTTTTAAGAGATATTTCTTTAATTTACGTTCACTTAGGCCAGTGTACACACGTCTAACTACTTTTTATTTTCTTTACAAGAAAGACGTTATATACATCGTGTTACAAATATATTTACAAACTATTGTTGGTATTACATTAACACCAAGAAAAATATTTTCAATTATGTTATTATCTGTACAATTCGATAGTGAAATTAATATTATTACTTACCTTAAAATATTAAGAAATACACATAAAGCTATTATTGTTGCAAACCGTTTGAAAAAGTGTACATCTAAACGACGCTTGCAAAATGCTTTAATTTTATTTTGGTATTGTTTATATATTATAGTCAATGTCCCTTTGGATTTCTGACTAGAACTTCATATCTGTATTAAAATAATAATTTAAACACATTTTATTACAAAATCCACTAGTAGAGTGAATACTCGTAGAATCTTATGCATCTCTACGTTCTGTGTTGATTAATCAAACAATGGGAGCAAATACATGAAAAATTATACAGGGTTACTTGTAATTACTTAAGGGGCCTGTTCTAGTCTGAAGCTGTCTCGTTCGTACATATACACATTATTGAAGATATAAAATCAGTGAGCGTGAATTTCGAATAACTGAAAAAAACATGTTTTGGTGTCTATCGTGACATTGAAAACAAAGAAACTGTCAATTTGATATACCAATATATAAAGAGAAAACATTTGATTGTTTGTTTGCATTGAATATGCTCCAAAACTACTTTATTACCGATTTGAAAAATGATTTCACTGTTGGGAAGCTACATTATCCCCGGGTGACATAGGCTATAACATTATATTTTGTAGCGAGGCCGAAGGCCGAGCTTACACCCGTGCCGTAGGTGGGGCGGACGGCTAGCGTGAAAATGTACGAGCGAGAGAGCTGCAGACGAGAACAGGCCCCTTAAGAGCTTCAATACGTCAAAATAAACAACGTTTGTTCTAAAACTTATCAAATTTCACAAAAAAACAACCAGATTTTTTTTTTTTTTATCGCAGATAGCTCCGCGTTTGACCACCAACACGCCTGTTTAGCTGTTATACACATTCTGTCGAATGATTTTTCTTATAGAACGGCAGTTTTTTTCCGTGAATTTCGAAAAGTCGTAGATCAAAAGCTGAGGCCGCTAACTGATTACCAGTCGCCCTACATATTATTTGTTAACAAATACTTTTCACAAGAATTTTGTATTATATTTTTTTGTATTCAACAAAAATGTGCCTTTCCTTAAAACATTACCAGAAGAGAATTACGTATGTCAATCGTGCGTCAAATTAACTTTGTCACAAAACTGGAGATGTCTCTCACAGAGAAGTTTCCGAACGTTATTATATTAGATGTTTTTTATTATTTATGTCCCTGAAATATTTTTACAATATAATTTGAGCTAATGCTGGCAGTAGAATTACTGACGCCATCGTGTAAAGACTTGTCCCTGTAAAGGAAAATTTTACAATATAATTATTCAGTTTCTGTCAAATATCAATTTACAAGAATGGAAACATCGCTTTTAATAAAAGAAGAAATTTAATCTGGGAGTCATTATCTATTCAATAATTACTGTTCTAATTGGACGGTAAGTCGACACTTTAAAAAAGGACTTCGAATTTAAAGTATCAATTTCCCTCCAAGTTTATTAATGACAAAGGTATATCCACCCTCCTCTAGGAAGGAATAATGTAGGAGAAAATAATTTCGTGTTAATTACTCCAAAACACTCTTTATACAGGCAAAATAATAATGAGTTTGTAAGTAGCAATTATTTAGGTACCTAACAAGTTACAAATACTTTAATGCGCTGTTTTGATCCTGCGAATTTGCATTACAAAAAAATATTTATAAAAATAATAATTAAGGGCTAGTTTTTTTCGTTATTTTCTTAGCAAACTTTAATTTGGGATATTTGGGAGTTACACTAACCTAACCTAACCACGCATTTTCATCAAAATTAAAACTGTAAGTATAATTTTAGCTCAATCGGTTGAGGATAACTGATTTAAAATTCAGTTGCAAAATTTGACTTGACCCGTTAATTAAACTTGCCTTTTTAATACGGGTCATTGAAAAGCTTGTAAAAAGAAGGCTGTAAAAGTGTATGCCTGTCTCTCGGTCAGAATAATAAGCATTCTCCAACAGAACAAACTTATAATGTTCCATTTTCCTGAAGTGTATTTATTAATATTTAAATTACCTTTCGAACCAACAGCGGCCGCGAGTTGCATATCGGCTGCAGTGGGCATCTCAGGAGTAGTGCTGATAGGGCCTGCAGCAGAAAATAATTATGAAAAATAAATAGGGCATAACTATGTGTATAAAAATATTATATAAGTACGGAATATTGTATTACACTTTTTCAGAAACATTATCAAATTTCAGTGTTTCTAAAATAATATTTTTTTACTAGCTATATGCAGTAAATAATTTTGTTCCTAACATTAGAGTAAGTTTCATAAAACTAGGGTAGTTGGACACACAGAAAATAATACATTTTTTGCGTGAAAATGCGTAGAGTTGGAATTGCACTACTTTTCACTCGATAACATTTTTTTCCCTGTTTAGCTTTACCTTTTTAGAGCACCCCCATATCTATACAACGGTGCACAAATAACTCGTCTAACCCTTCCGTTGCGGAGTTGCGACTAATTATTTGGTCACGCAGGATTTCAAGGCACTTTTTCAACTCCCTGCTTAACGACGTAGACGCACGATAAATGCGCTAAGAGGTGACGTACAGTTTTTTTTTTTGCCATAGGTGGCAAACAAGCAGGGGCTGCCTGATGGTGAGCAATTACCGTCGCCTACGGATACCTGCAACACCAGGGGTATCACAGATAATTATGTTGCCGATCCTTAAATACTCTATTAACAGCCCTTTTGAAGTATCTCGGAGATGCCGCAGGAGCGCTCATACCACAAATTGCAGGTGTGAGGCAAAAAGGAAAGCGTAAAACGCAGTGTGCGATTTCCACCGACCTATGACAGTGGCCTATTTTCAGAATATATACGTAAAACGTTCATCCAACCCGTAAGAGTGTACGACCGTAGAGCGTTTCATCGCTAACTCTACCGGGAGTACGGAATCCTTTTTTTTAGTTTTGAAAACTTTACAAATTAATTGTCATAAATGTATCAGAGCGCTTGTTTGATACGCGTAACCAAAATGCTGGTGTAGATCTGGTTCAACGTACTCAGCATTAGCATTACCACGCTGAATGGCACTGTGCCATTCAGCGTGGTAATGCTGCCAACATGCTGGCTACGCTGCTACCTGAACGTGTCTAAAGGTAATCAAAATGACAAATGGATTATCTTTAAACCTTTTAAAGTTTATAAGCAATGCATATAAATTTATATTAGCTACGTAGATTACAAAGGTTCTTGAGTGGAGACCATGAATTGGAAGACGCAGCGTAGGTAGGCTGCCACTAGATGGACCGACGACATTGTGAGAATCGCTGGCATCCAGTGGATGCAGATGGCAGGATGTCGTTCAGTGTGGAGGTTAAAGGGAGAGGCCTATGTTCAGTAGTGGACGTCTTCTGGCTGATGATGATGACGTAGATTACATATCAAGTGTTAATTAATTCGTATTTTGTTTTGTTTAAGCTAATAGTAATTCAGACATCCTTCCTGGAATTACTTACAAGTATAAGACATAATGAAAAGTCAACATACTCTGATCCGCTCCGAAAATTTGTCTCGTCTTATACTCTAGTATATTCTGACTTAGTTTCGAAAAATCTTTTGCGATTGGACATTGAAAGATGGATTGTTATGATGGATTGAGCTTTTTCTTTGTTATATGAGAGGACCTCCCGCGGGCATACAACACTAATTCAGTGTCGAATGTTATCGACGATTTAGTTTTCATGGGGGACACAACTTTTTTGTGTCTAATAATTGACAAAAGTATAGAAACAAAAATAATAGTTGGGAAAACAAAGAACCACAAATTGTAATTTATCAAACGTCTTACAGCTAACGAATTCAATCGTGGACAACAGTAATAATAAAGTTTTTTTTACAGACGAATCAAAAGTGTATTACTGCTTTTATAAACTAGAGATTTATCTAAAATCCACATTTGTAAATGAATTTCTTCAAAGTAACGCCTGATTCAGTAAATTTAAGTACCTTTACTCATTTCTTTTACTTTTAGAATAACTGTTTTATTTTTTATTTTGAAATAATTGTGAGTTCATGTCGTTCGACGTGCGTTATCTTCTTTCTATCTTCTATATCTAATATATAAAAATCTCGTGTATCAGTGTTTATTATGGAACTCCTCCGAAACGGCTTGGCCGATTTTTATGATTTTTTTATGTAGGTATATTTTGGTAGGTCTGAGAATAGGTCGTAAGCTATACCTACTATATTTATCATCATCACAATTGTTCATTCTCATGCGGGTGAAGCCGCGGGGCGAAGCTCATAATATAAAAGGCGATGTGTGTATATATGTTCCCTATGGACTCGAAAACGGCTGGACCGATTTTGATGAAACTTTCAGACAATCTTCAGATTATCTCAGCGACCCTGTGAAGTTAAGTAGCGATCGGACCAACAGATTTTTTTCTGGTGTTTAAATATTTTCCCTACGAAGAACAAGAATTGAAGTCTATACATTGACATAGGTATTATACATCACAGAAAAAAAAACATCTTTGACTTAGATTCTAAGTCAAAGGAGGTTGCTTTAAGTTTGTCTATAACGCGGGTGAAACCGCGGGGTGCATCTAATTCTCGTATAGTAAACAAAAGGCCTTGATTTATATGGTTATACGATTAAAAATTTGTCGGCTCTAAAATACTTTTAGTCAGCAAATTTATTGTGGTTAGAAAAATAGGTTAGAATATATAGTTATCGAAAATCGTTTTTGATAACTATATATTCAATTTTTGAGGTTAGAATTGGACTAATATAGGAGAACTTGATGCCACTGTTATGTCTAAAATTAGATGTACTAGCTATATGTAGATCTTTATTATCTCTCACTAGCAAATTGAAAAGTTTCAAGTCTCCACGTGGCGTTTCACTAAAACGCGTTTATCCTACAATAGAGCTAACGAACCGTGAAATTATCCCGCTACGGAAACGCTCACTCTCTTCGTCCACTCAAGATAACTGTGTACACAAACGTCCCTCTGATAAAAAGCTTAAATGGCCCTCTCGAAAATTATGCCGCGAAATTGTTATTTTCTTGCCTCCTTTAAAAATATTTTCATGGCCTATTCTTTCGCCGCGGTTTTAATGACGTCGGCGGACTTATACAGTGGTAAGATTGCTTTTTGCATTATATTTTTATGAAATAGCTTCGTTATTCATAGGGTAATATTTTTTGCCTTCTGGTTTATCTACTTTTTTAACGTTTGGGTGGCTTTTGTAGCGCGTCTCACCTGCCTGTTTGTGTTGCGCAATGAAAAACAAAAGTAGGGTAATTTCTCCTTTTTTTACGCAAGTGTATATTTTTAAGTCATTTAAATATCTATACTTATTACTTCCTCTCTCGAGCAATGGAGAGAGCTATGCTCGGAGTTTCTTTGCGCGATAAAATTTGGAACGTAGATATTCGCCAAAGAACCAGAATCACCGACATTGCTATTAAAATTTGCAAGTTGAAGTGGCAATGGGCAGGCCACGTCGCTCGAAAAACTGATGACCGATGGGAAAGAAAGGTTCTTGAGTGGAGACTACGAATTGGAAGACGCAGCGTAGGTAGGCCTCCCACTAGATGAACCGACGACATTGTGAGAATCGCGGGCATCTTGTGGATGCAGATGGCAGGATGTCGTTCAGTGTGGAGGTTAAAGGGGGAGGCCTATGTTCAGCAGTGGACATCTTCTGGCTGATGATGACGATGATTACTTTCTCTAACAGATTTTTTTTATTACGTCTCATATGATCAAAACATAAACATCATATTGAACTAATCTGGGCGTCTTCAAGGTCTTAGAGTGAAAATATTTCTTCTATGTCAACTGTTCCGTCCTCGGCCACACCGTCGCTTACATCAGGCAAGTTGGAGGACAAACGTCGATCTAATCCATATTAAAAACAAAATTAACACCAAGTATTTAAATATTTTGTTTAATGATCAAACTCCAACCCTTAAAATATAAAAAATACAATAACATTTCTACCTACTTTGTATTTTAGGTTACAGTATTTTAGAGGCATTGAAGCGAGAGACAAAATCTCAAGATCAAGAGAAACGAAATCTAGCATTTTCTCTTCAAGATACTTCTCCAAAATATCTTGATATTATTTTGCGAAATCTTTTGCTTGATGATATTAGATTTGGTATAAAAGTTCCCGACTATTTCGTATAAGTACATCGTAACTATTTATATAAAGAGCGTATCTCAAATTATATAAAATACAACGTGAAGCGATCTCAGTCTGTTCAAGCGAATGAGAAAAATTAACATTTACATTGTTTTCTTTTAACAATAAATTGTGAATGTTGCATGAGATTGCAAGAGTAAAAATTGTTTGTTCAGATCTTTGCATAGTAAGATACACTTGCAATATTGTAGAGGTGGCAAAGTACCTCGGATTTTAATTTAATTCCACTAGTTTTATAAATAATAGTTTAAGCAACAAAAACATACTATTTAATAACAACTTTATTCATTGCAGTGATATGATTATTTAATGGATATTTACCGTGGTAAGGTTGTGGAAGGAGCTCTCGATATTTCGTCTTCGATTATATATTTGACTTCGATTAATATCCCGTAAATAATCATATAACTATAGAGAATAACCGTGATAGTTTAAAATAGTGTTTAATCTTCATTCAGTTGATGCCAATGATGTCACAAAAAATACGCCCCTTTAGTTAAATACTTTGTATCGCAAATAAAGAAATTACCTGGATAATAAATAGCTTCTTTCCTAACTGCGTACTTCGCCGGCGCTATCCTCAAGGTGCAGATGAATTCCGCTGGAGACGGCAAGTTTTCATCGCTGAGGGTCACAGATGCGACTGCAGAGTACCTGCCATTCACCAGCTTTAGATTATGGGTGACGCCTTCTAACCGCCTGTGGAAGAAAATAAATGTAAAACATTATTTCACTAAACATTTGAAATGCAAAATTGCAAGACAATCTAAAGGTTTCGCACGGGTGTAAGCTCGGCCTTCGGCCTCGCTACAAAATATAATAAAGCCTATGTCACCCGGGGATAGAGTAGCTTTCTAACAGTGAAATATTTTTTTTAATCGGTTCAGTAGTTTTTGAGTTATTTCGTTACAAAGACCAAAAAATCCAAAAATACAAATCTTTCCTCATTATAAGATTTTAAGGACGGCTCAGTTACTAATTTTTCAGGCACACTACAAAATTTGCAACGAAAATAATGAACTAAGTCAACTGTCTTAGTAAGTCACTGCAACTAAGTCCACATGCAAAAAATATGGCCCAAAAGATCGTCTGCAGGATGATGTTAACTAAATGCATGAAGATATCCTGATTTACGACAGATGCATCTGCACCACGCCACTTTACCATATCTCCCTTATTGTCTGATCTGATATAATATCAATGTTCTTGAGATTATTGTACTTGTTAACATAATAGTACACCCAACACCAAGTTTCTCAAAATGTTTATTTTCTAACCAACTTATAAACTTAAACTTACACAAAACATCTCAACTTTCTAATTTAAGTTCATGTAAGCAACGTTGCGAATGGAGACCACATATTTGTACTTCAAAAGTTATGTTTTCAAGATGCCTCGGGGGAAATAATGCCCTGGAAAGTACGGGAATAGTCGACGAAATACATTTTGGTATCTGATGATAGATATTATTTGATGCAAGGAAATAAATGATTAGAATATCTTTGACCTCCACGTCAGAAACTTTTAACAAACCGCGCGTATTTAAACTGATTATGGGCTTAAATATCACGATTAGTCTTATCTACCATTTATCATCATCATCCACCCTTGAGGTATCTTTTGTTTTTTAAACCGACTTCTTAATAGGAGAAGGTTATTAATTCAACAGTTTTTTTTTATATATTTGTTACCTCAGAAGTTTCGACTGGGTGAACCGGTTTGATGATTCTTTTTTATTTGATAGCTGGTGCTTTCCGTGTGGTCCCATTTCAATTTGGTCAAAAAATGATTTTCACCAATATCCACTGGACTAGCATGGTGGATTAGAGCCCATGCTTTCTCTCTGAGAGAAGGCCTCTGTCCCAGCAGTGGGAACATGAAAGGCTGATTATGATGATGATGGGGTATTCATGCTAGATTGAAAACTTATTTGCGCGCGCAACTTAACAAATCAAAAACCAGTTTCGCATAGCAATATTTACGGAGATCCTATATTGAAAATATATTCCAACCAGTACCTACGTAGTGTGTTAAGATCAGTAAGAACGAAATCAAAATTCCCACCAAAAATATTTTGAAGAGAACGTGCAAGTTGGCAGGGCCAGTGGCCTTAGTACGAGAACTTGCGAAAAAGTTATCGTTATGTAAATGATAGCAAATGTATGAAAAATTCAGTTTCCTTTCACGTCCGATAGAGGCGCTGTTCAATTTTTCATACATTTTGCTATCGTTTACGTAACTATAACTTTTTCGCAAGTGCTCGTACTAAGGCCACAGGTGGCGACGCTGAATGTGACCGAGTTTAATCTTGCAAGATCTGCAGTCATGCCAAGTTCTTTGTTCGGTGCGCATTCACCTCTAATAATTCGTTCAAAGTGTTAATTTTGCAGAAACTGCAGCGAAAGAGAGTTTTGACAGATTTATGCAGGATTTAGAATGTCTATAGCACCAGCAATTCGCTGCTAACATAAATACATTCATAATATGTATTACTAGCTGCGCCCCGCGGTTTCGCCCGCGTGGTGATGAAAATCAGTGATGATGATGATGAAAAGTAGCTTATGTGTCAATCCAGGACATAAGCAATGTATATTCTAAATTTCATCTATATAAATCCAGCCGTTTCTGCGTGATTGAGTAACAAACACCCATCCATTCATCCATCCAAACTTTCACATAAATATGATACTAGCTGTTCCCGCGACTTCGTCCGCGATTTCTTCAGATATAAATAGCCTATGTCCGTTTTCATAATATATACTATTACCTCCCAAAATTTTATCGAGATTGGTTAAGCCGTTTAGCTGTGATTATGTAGCAAACAGACAAACTACAGACAGACAGACAGAGTTACTTTTGCATTTATAATATTAGTGTGGATTAGTGTAAAGTGGATGTAGTGTAAAGTGTGGATTAAGTGTTTGTGGACGTGCTCAAAAGTGGAAAAATGTTAAAGTATTCCCAAAACTCTATAGAAGCATCTTGTGAAGTCTCCACCACTTTACTAGGACGTGACTTTGACTTAATCGTTAATTTGCTTGACTCGGACTGTGACTATCTATGACTTGTAGACGATATGTCATCAAAATTGAAAACGTTTTTTATACTTGACACTGGCAAATGCACAAGAAGTGCGACGCCAAAACCCTCGAAGAGGAAAAAAAACATGTTTAGCAACTGGCACTACCTACTGAGAAAACTTTTTGATTAAATTGAAATTCTTTTGAAACCCTTTTCAATTCAATAAAATTAAATAAGATTAAACCGTGTACTTTTCAACAGAGATTTTTTTATTTAACGAACACGCATTTGTCGAAAACTCGTTTCATTCGTCAACTGGTATCGGAGTGTTTTTAATTAATCAAATTGGAAATGTACGTCTGTAGAAAGGCTGTTAACATATTGGATTTGTCACACCAAATAAAAAAAAACAATTGACACTTTTATTAGCACATTGTGTATTCTGGTCCATTGGTAAATAATTAATAAGTATTTTAAAGTTTTAGTCAAAATAATTGTCAAAACTTTTTTCTATTTCAGTATATATGTAATTATTTTTTTACAAAAAATTGGTTGAGGACTTTTTGGTGTTTGCCAGGCTGGCTATCAAATTAACTCTCAAATAGAAATTCTGACCAAACACCGAATATAGTGGTATGGCAACTTTTATGCAAATTTTGAATTTTCCCGATTTTTAGATACACAATGTGGCAAATATGTTTGAAATTGTTGTAACAAGAAACCCAATCATACCTTAAAAGTGATCATATCCATAATCAAACCTAGATCATTTCAACTCAAACACCAAAGTTTGCCTTCCCGTGATTTTCCTCTAATTTCTAGTGAATCGCTTGACAAGGATATGAAGCAGCAAACGTATTTAGACCTTCCCTCGCCCCCGTAACTGTAGTCAAACTAGGTCATTGAGGAACATAGTATTATAATTTGATATGTCAGAGTAGACTGGCTGGGGCTTGATGTATGAAGTTACCGATGCCGTTTATAACCAGCGGCCGCACTGCGGGAAGTGTTCGTGTTATGCACTAATGCTGCAAGCAATTTAATATGAAATGTTGCTATGAGCAATTGTCTCGAATTTGGAGCGATGTCATGGTTTATGCAGTACAAAGCCTCTGAATTATCTGGCTGAATATCTGTGGTTGAAGCTTAAAATTATTAACGCACTTTTAGTATAAAATTTGGTTAAAATTGCGCTACCAATTTTACTAATACCTACGACAAACTTAACCATTCTGAAAGCTTAAATTAAGGTTAACACATTACCGACCTTTAAATTTATTTGATCATAAAAATTAACATAAACTTAAACAGCCATAACTCACTAAAAACAGGTCCAATTACACTTTAAAACTAACAACCCACTTAAACACGCACATTTTCTTTACTATATTGTTTGTTTCACATTACTCTATATTCACTCTATATTTGCTTAAAGCCCTCTTTTTCCCACTCTTAACAATTTTAGTCATTCTAATTTTAATTTGTCTTCTTCCATGGTTAGCTTAAAATTATAAAAATCATATCAAAATTGAATGTTTTATCTAGGAAACTGTAAAGACCGAAACACGATTAAGAACATTCCACTCGACAGAAAAAAATATGAAGGTAACACATTCGCATGTTACTTCCTGTTTTTTTTTCTTCCTTTCTGTCTTTCATTCTTCTTTCTTCAATTACCTATTTACTAAACAATGTTTACGATATCTTAATATACAAATTTCATAATGATAGAGGAAACTGTAAAGGATCATTTTACATTACGGCTATACTTTTTGAAAAATATGAGAAAAGCCTCAAAAATAGAAGTAGCGAAACGCACGACTGTATAAGCGCCATCGTTTTGCTCTCCTATATGCAACTTTAATACAATAAATTAAGCCTTATGGTCATGTAGTAAAAAGCGTTGCTTAAAAATAGGAAAACCTCGCCTTAAAACACTGTGTGGTACAACCCCCATTAATATTATAAACTTAAAACTTTTGACCTACTTTCACGTCAAAACTGAGAAACGGCTAGACGTAGTTTCTTTCACAGATGTTGGTCAAAGAGTGACATAGTCGTAGGAGACTTTTTATGCTAGAAATAAAAACGATTCCTTCGGGATTTCCTTCGAATAGAACAATGGTGTAGATCAAAGTATGATCACATGTCCAAAACAAATAGGAAACTCTGTAAAGCCCCCCAACTCCCACTGTGACCAGTGGTCACTGTTCAGTGGTCACGTATTTACGTGTTAACAAACCATAAAAACCTCACGTACCCACGGTGAAAAAAAAATGGCTAAGACCGCCTGGAACCGCGTATTATAGGTTCCGTGAGCATTTCTCTTTCAACAACTCAACGGGTGATATATGTATAAAATAAATAAAATATGACATTTCTGCACACACGGGTACCTGACCCCAAACTAAGCAACGTTTGAACCATGGCTGCCAGAGACTGATTTACATGCATATTGAATACATACTTAAATAGATATTAACAACCAGATATAGAACAAACACAAATGTTCATCACATTAATGAATGTTTGTCCATTCATGAATTAGGTGGGAATCGAACCCACGCCCTCAAGCGCAGAAGGCAGGTTCACTACCAACTGGGCCATCGGGGTGCCATAAGTGTTATTGGCTGAAATATGAAGCAATTTTAACCCTTTTATTACTATTAGGCATACCTAACAGAACATACTTAAACATTATATTATTATTTTTTCTGTTGGCTTATTATTAATAATTAAAACGGGCGTGACACGAGAGCGGGCTGAAACCTTGGAATGGCTCGACTATCTCGAAAGGGTGATCTCTTGAGACATCGGAACCCTAAAATGCCTACTACATGAGAAAAACAAAGAGTACGGAAACGGGACCCCAGTCGGACATTAAAAATTAGTGTTGGGAAGCGAATCGATACCTTACACGTTCCGACACAGTTGGTGGCGCAAAAAATCGGGACTTCGGGAGTGTCAATTTAACTTGTACTTTTAGGGATCCTTATATTTGTGAAATACGGGAATAGCCGTTATAAAGTAAGTACCGTAGTTTTTTTAACCGATAAAAAAGGAACTGTAGCCGACGATTATTTTTATATATGTATAAATAAATAAATATCTGAGACATTATTGCACACATGGTCAGCTGACCCCAAACTAAGCAAAGCTTGTAATATGGCTGCCAGAGACTGATATACATACATATATACATTTTTATATACATACTTAAATAGATATTAACACCCAGACATAGAACAAACACAAATGTTCGTCTTACAAATGTTTGTCCTAGGTGGGAATCGAACCCACGCCCCCAGTGAACCAGCGCCCGCTGTCTACTAGCTGCACCGCGTGGTTTCACCCGCATAGTAATGAAAAATTACGATGATGTAAAATACTTTACGACCTATTCTCATATCTACCAAATATACATTAAAAAAAAAAAGATAAAAAACGGTCAAGCCGTTCGGAGGAGTGCGACTACAAACACCGTGACACGACGTTTTATCTACGTGTAAACGATTATCTAATGTGACCACCAACTTTTTACTCAGCAGTGCGATTTGGAAGATTCTTTTTTACGCTTAAAATTACGGAAAAGCTTGTGATTCCGCCAGACGGCGAATTGAGAAGTTTTTACTTTTACTGCTTTAGACTTAAGTGACACTTCTGAGTACACACCAATAAAGAATTCTGTACAATGATGAATGAATAATGAACAACTTTTTAATGACTACAAGTTATTTGGATTATTATTTATTCACTGTTGTTGGCAGGCCCCTCTTTCTCATTGGGCACTCTGGGTACTTGCCCAGGGCGCCGCCATCGATGGGGCTCCCATATTCCCGCCAGATCACTAAATAATAACCGATATTTATTACCGAATAACATATTTATTTCTAAAAAATCTATGGATAATGACTGACTATAATACCTACTTGTTTATTACCTTTTTCATGCGCAAAGCTACTCTACTCTCGCCCGAAAATAGTGCTCTGTCAAGGTCATAACGACCCCATTATCCTATTGTGCCCAGGACCTCCAATAGGTTAAAGACGAGCCTGGTTGTTGGATATGTTCAAGTGTAGGCAAGTGAGGATAAAGAGGTAAACAACATGCCGTTTTGTTATGTTTACCAATCTCCATAAACCCTTTCTTCCAAAGATACTCGGCTGCATTGGATTGCAGCCAGTTTATGTGGGATTATACCCACTAAAACCCCCCCGGTGACCAGCCTTAGTGCTTGACCAGAGGGCTCCGGGATCTCCAGAGGAACGCACCGGAGCCCTCAACACCGCGCTGCGGCTCCTCCCGAGACAACTGCGTGTTGTCTCAGTCCCTCCACTCGCGACGTCACACAACGTTCTCTCTCTGGGCATGTTTAAGTAGATAGTCAAAGCCTCAACTTTAACCATCCCGAGCCCATAGGTCCCCTTTTAGTAGGCTCTTACTACAGGCAGACTACTACATATAGACCCTAGTTCTTGACAACTTTACTAGGGCATGATAATAAACATGTCTTGAACTTTTCATCTGCTGGGTGAGTTCGACTAATGGCATTGAGTCTGATTTAGGCCAGATGCGTTCGCACCCTCTACCTTAACATATCTTCCATCTATGACTGGTAAAGATTGTCAGTTTAATTAAGATTTAATTCAGTTAGGTATTTAATAAATGGAGAGAGCTATGCTCGGAGTTTCTTTGCGCGATAGAATCCGAAACGTGGGTATTCGACAAAGAACAAGAGTCATCGACATAGCTAAATTTGCAAGTTAAAGTGGCAATGGGCAGGCCACATCGCTCGAAGAACCGATAACCGATGGGGTAGAAAGGTTCTTGAGTGGAACCAGGAACCGGAAAACGCAGCGTACGTAGGCCTCCCACTAGATGGACCGACGACATCGTGAGAGTCGCGGGCATCAAGTGGATGCAGATGTCAGGTAGTCGTTCAGCGTGGAGGTTAAAGGGGGAGGCCTGTGGACGTCTTATGGCTGATGATGATGATTTAATATACTATATGTATGTATATCAGTCTCTGGCAGCCATATTACAAGCTTTGCTTAATTTGGGGTCAAATGACCATGTGTGCAATAATGTCCCAGATATTTATTTATTTAAATACTTTTAGTATACAGCTTGTTAAAAAAAAATACAGCGTTGTTGCAGAGTTGAGCACTTGTTATATTAAATATTCATTTAATATAACAAGTGCTAAAATAACTAGTAATTTGAATAAAGAAAATTAATCCGAATAAAAAAACACAGTCATAGGACTGCATGTCAGAAGTGAAAACTTAAGTAATAATTTACATATTGTACAAAAGATGGTGCAGTTTTAAATTACACGGTACTGTGTATTACGTATTCTGTGATAGCGTGGCGATGACGCGAGTTTAATGATTTTTTTCACACAAAAAGTGTTGAATGCGCTGCCTGAATGGGTGTTCCCCGATAGTTACAATCTGGGTGTCTTCAAATCACGATCAAATCGGCTTCTTCTAGGCAAGCGTGCTCCATCGTAGACCGCATCATCGCTTAACATCAGACGAGTTGGCGGTCAAACGCAAGCCTATTAATGCATTAAAAAAAAACGCGCCTAAAGAAGTTTTCACTTGAAAAAGTAAAGAAATATAAATAAATGCTATGGAACCCGCTCACCTCTCAGGCGTGGCCAGCGTCAGGTTGGGCGCGGGGAAGGCGCCGTCCGCCGCGCAGATGACGTTCACAGTGTCGTCATCCGTTTTGTTCTGGATCAGGCGGAAGTTCGTCTCCGGTACTGTAACGTGATAGTATGTGGTCAGTTTGGTTGGCTAAGGCGTTCACAGAATAATAAAGACCATAGAATCCGTCACGTGATTTACAAGGTGTACAAGGCCGTCTGCCAAGTAGTATGTAGCCTTTGGAGCCTTTTACAGGTCCCTAGTGTCAGTCCCTACATTAAAGCGTATAGCCCTGCGATTTGCCGTCCTGTCAAATATATCTGTTTCGTTATGGTAGGTAACAACATTTTGGCATATGAGTAAAGAAACATGATTCATTCGTTTATGTTAAATTACCAATACTTTTAGTTTGTCCTGTCAATAGTTTTTTTTATTTTTTATTCAGTAATTATTATTAGGCTTGCGTTTGACCGCCAACTCGTCTGATGTTAAGCGCGATGCGGTCTACGTTAGAGCACGCTTGCCCAGAAGAAACCGATTCACTCGAGATTTGAAGACACCCAGATTGTAACAATCGGGGCACACCCATTCCGGCAGCGCATTCCACAGACTAGCAGTTCGCATAATAAAAGTGGAATCAAAGCGCTTCGTACGGGTTTTCGGAATATCAACCATGAAGCGGTGTCGATTTTTCGTGCCCGCTCTGGCAGTCCGATAGAAAAATGGGGAGGAGGGAATAAGATCATGCAGATCTGATGCACCCTCTCCGAAATGTATCCGATAAAAAACTGATAGACTAGCAACTTTACGCCGATGCTCAAGACTAAGAAGTTTAGTCTGAACCAGGGATTTATCTGTTTCGTTCTAGTATCAACAATTATGGCATATGAGTTAAGAAACATATTTCATTCGTTTATGCTAAATTGGTGTGTAGGTAATGTGGAGTGAATTGGTTTATTCTAGGCAAGCGTGCTCCATTGTAGACCGCATCATATCATAGCTTGTCATCAGGCAAGGTGGCGGTCAAGCGCAAGCACATTGAAAACTATATATAAAATCTATTCGATCTAGAATAATTATGACGATGATATTATGTTTTTCTTATATCGTCATCGTTAACATGACATCGTCATTTTAATGTTATTTAGATTATTTTGTGATACGTAACAATAGAGTTATAACGGTATACTTTAATATTTTGGAGAAGGCTTACAAGTGGCGCTCCGAGATGTGAGGCGGATGGCAGATGTCGGAATATAAAACTGGCTTACCGATTGGTGTAAGTTACGAGTGCTGGCAGTTTACTTAAAAAAACTTGAAATTTTCGTAGAACAGTTTTTTTTTGTTTGTGAAAATGAGCGGCAAACAAGCATGCTGTCGGCTTGATGGTAAGCAGAAACCGCCACCCATGGACACCTGCAACACTAGCGGTGTAGACTGTGCCAGTCCGATATTCAGCCAGCCAGCCCAGAGTTAGATGTAGATGTAAAGGTAAAAATCAAAGTCAAAGTTTTACAACTGTTTTAAACTATCAAGATTATTCACTGCAGCTATATGATTATTTACTGAATATATACCGTGATTAAAAAACTTTATATCATTTTTAATCGACTTCCAATAAAGAGGAGATTCTCAATCAGACTGTTTTTTTTTAAATATATTTGTTACCTCAGAACTTTTATTTGAAAACTAGTGCTTTCCGTTGGTCCAATTCTGTCATTTTTATGAAGTCGGTTTTTTTTATATATTGATAACTAGCAGCGCCCCGTGGTTTCACCCGCGCAGTGATGATGACGATGATTAAAAGTAGCCTATGTGTTAATTTAGGACATAAGCAATGTATATTCAAAATTTCATCCAAATTCATCCAGCCGTTTCTGCGTTATTGAGTAACAAACGTCCATCCATCCATCCATACATCCATCCATCCATCCAAACTTTCACATATATGTTATTAGTGTGATTATGTGAATAAAAGAGTGTTAGTAAGTAAGTATTTTCTGACTTGTACCATACAACTCATGTCTGTGCCAGACACCAGCCGCGAAGCCAGCGAGCATGTCACACGGTCAAGTAAGCGCTTTGCGAGAATCCTCCCAAAATATCAAACTTCGTTCTTTCTCGACCGTTGTTTTATTTAGAACTATTGGGTGGCCTTGTATTGAGGCGATACCGCACTAGAATATAGTACGTAATGCGACACATTAAATGATAAATATCTGGGACATTTTGCACACACGGTCATCTGATCCCAAACTAAGCAAAGCTTGTAATATGGCTACCAAAGACTGATATACATACATATTTTTTTTAAACATACTTAAATAGATATTAACACCCAGACATAGAACAAACACAAATGTTAATTACATAAATGTTTGCCCTAGATGGGAATCGACCCCAAGCCCCAAGCGCAGAAGGTAGGTTCACTACCTACCTTCTGCGCTAGGTTCACTACCAACTGAGCCGCCGGGGAAGTCAACACATGGAATAGTATATTACTTTAAATTGGGGTAAATGAACTGATTTTTAACGCGGATGGTGACTTGGTGACAAGTAGTTTAAGTAATTTGTGATTTCGTTATAGATTACTCAAAATTTACAACGTTTTTCCATTAATTGTCAAATTTCGTATTGGGTTTGTATAGTACGTTTCTCAAACGTTGCGTGGACATTCACGTAAAAATATTCATACACACTATAAGATAATTTTACATTGCATTAAAACGCTGTCTTCTGTTAAAGTATGTATGTACTAAATTTTATTAAATTGAACCTGGTCTTGGACCATGTCTTTATTTTGAATCACGGCATTAAATATAGTCAAATAAGTCAGAGTCAAGCAAAGTAAATCATGGTTATGTCAAACTAATGCCCCAGTAAAGTGGTGGAGGCTTACAAGAGGCTTCTATGGAGTTTCGGAAACAACACGAACATACATATTTCGCCTCTTTATATCACTTCGCTACACTCGAGCTCATTCACGAAGACTTAATAATTAATAATCCACCATTATAACACTGTAACACTCGAAAACACACAAGTTTAGGAAAATAATACAACAAGCCGACGTTTTTTTCACGTTGACGCCAAAATTTACACATAATTATATAAATAACATGCAACACAAAGAAATATCGCTTTGTTATAGTGGGTTTTAACCTTTATCCGCAAAAGTTTGATAGCTCGTGCCGAAATGTGTTAGATCCTCATGTTTATAAATTTACTTTTTCTGAATTGTGATTTGTTTTATATAAGATCAAAAAGTTTGAGACTTATTTGTCCAAATTGCACAAGTAAAGAAACGTTCCATATTTGCTACGGTTACTGCTTTCACGGGAAATATGAAAAAAAACCCATTTCAATGAATACCTAATGCGTTAAAAACTTAAATCCAACGTCTTGCAACAAATTTAGATTGAATAAATATAAATATCTGGGACATAATTGCACACATGGACATCTGACCCCAAACTAAGCAAAGCTTGTAGTATGGCTGCCAGAGACTGATATACGTACATATATATTTTTAAATACATACTTAAATGGATATTAACACCCAGACATAGAACAAACACAAATGTTCATCACATAAATGTTTGTCATAGGTGGGAATCGAACCCACGCCCCCAAGCGCAGAAGGCAGGTTCACTACCAACTAATCTAACGGGGCTGAATGCATAGATTATTTCAATAAATAGTAGGGTTTTAAAAACTGTTTCTTAGACGAGTCTCTAGTGTATTTCTGCGTCAACGTCGTATCAAGTGCACACAGCCCGTTAGCTCAGTTGGTAGTATACTTGCCTTCTTCGCTTGGGGGCGTGGGTTCGATTCCCACCTAGGATAAACATTTCTGTGATGAACATTTGTGTTTGTTCTATATCTGGGTGTTAATAACTGTTTATGTATGTATTTAAAAATATATAATGTATGATCAGTCAGATCTGATACACATGATAAAAAGTTATGTATGAAACCTTACCATCATTTTAAAAGTCAAGTGAACCAGTTTCTTCTAGGCAATCGTGCTCCATCGTAGACCGCATCATCGCTTAACATCATGTGAGTCAGCATACAACACAAGCATATTATAAATAAAAACATACGATTATAAAATACGTACCAAAAACAATCATTTGTTTTGTCCTCGAATCTTCCTCCATAAAAGTAGACACCACACATGTGTAATCACCAGAGATGTCTGTATTTGGCTTAACTATACGCAATGCTCTATGCATCTTAAGCTTATCACTAGATGCCTTATAAGTTAGGTCTACCCTGCCTCTAAGGATGCCCATGTCTTGAGGCTTCTGGCTAACTATCCACTGATACACAGGCCGGGCTTTGGTCTTAAAGAACCATTTCACTACAAGTCCAGCTGTCTCGTTACCTAGATTGTAATCACAGTCTAATATCACCGCGTCCTGAACACCATATTGTATTATTTCTGGCACTACGATTTTCACTATTTTCACTGCGTTCAAACCTGTAACAAGAAAAACATTTTGTTAATGATGGGTTGTAGTTATTCCAAGTCGTAAGTCGTGAAAATTCAGGAGTGTGCATAGACCGTGTCATAATAAACGGACTATATTGCCAGCAAATGTATTGACCTCTGATCAACTGACCCCAAACTAAACTAAGCTTGTAATATGGCTGCCAGAGACTGATACACACATATATATTTTTCAATACGTACTTCAATAGATATTAACACCCAGACATAGAACAAACACAAATGTTCATCACACAAATGTTTGCCCTAGGTGGAAATCAATCCCACGCCCCCAAGCGCAGAAGGCAGGTTCACTACCAACTAAGCTAACGGGGCTGACTTCGAAGAACAGTAAAAAAAATAGTCATCATCTTTATTCTGCTAACAAAGCACTCAATGGCAATATTCAAAATATCACTGTCCATTAATTTTAGTCCTTTTGAAAGCTTTCATTCAAATATCCGCGATAGGAAACAGTATTAAATTTTCAATATCTCTGACGTAAATATTCCGACGTTAATAAACACTGTTGGCGCTGTTTTAAGGGATCGGTCAACAAAAAGCGTTTCCGAAAGGAAAACATCTTGAAACAACAAAAGTTTGTTAATTTTTCGGCTAAACAGGCGCTTGAGTGACGGCAGCGCATTACCCAATACGTCAATAGAAAACGTCTACGGAATCCGTGAAAATAATGTAAATAATTAATATTCAGCAAGTAACAATTTACCTTGCTTTTCTCAAGAAAATCTCCCTCTGGTTAATCCATATCCATCAGTCCCGTAGCCTTGATCATTAATATTTATGCAATTCCCGAGTCAACATCGTTGAAAGCTTATTTAAATTCATCCCTAGTATTATTTTAAAGTGGGGCTGTAGTCTCGGCCTAAATTCGTGAAAGATTTGGTCGCACTGAAAATTTTGTTGAGTGTAGGATAAAAAATTCATAGGCTGAAGCACTTAGTTATCAGTTTTAGAAGCTGCAGGTTCATTGAAGCGCGAATAATAGCCTTCACAAGTTTGTATGTTATCAACAAGTTCGGTGACGAAGGTAGAGAAAGTATGGAAAGTAGAAACAGTGACGAAGTCTTTGAAAAAAAAAGACGTTCATCTTTGCGTCAATTTTTCGTTGACTAATACATGACTTCGTAAAGATACATTGTTATCTTAATTTTAATGTTATTTCCCTTTGGGAAATAACGTTATTTAAGTAAATTAGAAGTATACTCAGTACATCTCGATCAGTTTCGACAACTACTTTATTTCTTATAGGTAAAGAGACCGTGTTCAGCGGGTAATTTTTTAATTTTTTATGCGTAAATGAGATTGCGTTTGACCGCCAACATGCCTGATGTTTAGCGATGATGCGGTCTACGATGGACCACGCTTGCCTAGAAGAAGCCGATTCATTCGTGATTTGAAGACACCTAGATTGTAACTATAGGGACACCTAGATTGTTGTAATAAATTGTAAAGGAAACTTTAAGGGAAACAAATCACGGTATCAATTGATACAACTTTCCGGAATCCGTGGCTAAGTCTGATCACGGGATCCATGCAAACCCAACTTTACACGTCGCTCACAGACGCTGATAAATGCGTTCTACTCACTGGATTTAATTTAATCTCACCTTTATTTCAATCGCATTTAAATATCACTTGTTTAATATTATAACTTTTTTGTTTGTTGTACGACGCGTATTTTGACAGTAATGTGCAATTGGCATATTTTGGCTTATATTTATATTTGTTTTTGAGTAAACTTTAGTGGTATTGAAACAAAGCCACGAATAAATGAACAGCGGTTTTTGCTTAAAATGCATGTGTGTAACTATGCGATCATAAACGAGAGTGTCAACTGGAATAGGATTAATATTATTTAGTCTACATAATAAAAATAATTATTAATTACAACGTGTGTTCAACCCAATCATAATAAGCTTGTTAGTTTGTTTCATTCATATTTTTTATTGTCAATTCTTTTAAGATTTTGGTACATTCGCGTCATACACAAAACCATTAATTTAAGCAGGTACATCTAAAACTAAACCGTATTCAGATTAACGTTGTAAAATATTGTAAGTAAAAAAAGAAGTTGCCTACAACTACTTGTTCTTTATACCTAATTCCCGATTAATAAAAACGCTTAACCTTAAGCACTGCGTCAAAGTTTACTGTAGTGTAGCATAACACCAGTAGTGGGCACTTATCTGGCAACAACTTGCCTCCATGTTAAGGCGCTAACTTATCTCGCAACACGAAACAGTTTGTCAAAGAGGTTTTTACTGAATAAAATGGGAACTTCTTTTTATGCAAAGAAAATTGGTTCGAACCGCTTTTTTGTGTCTTTGTCACACAAGTTCGGAAGTTTTTTTTTTTTTAATTATGTACCAACCAGAAGTGCTACACAGTTTCAATATAGATTAAAAACATGTTTTTTTTTGTAGTTTAAGTTTATTTGTACATATATTAAACAAGCTGTGATTTCTATAACACTTAAATTTTATTTTAAGTATTTAATTTTTATTTCTGTCTTAACCTATACTATCATACTGTTGGGCAAAGGTCTCCCCCATTTCCTTCCATAAATCTCGGTCCTCCGCCACCTCTTGCCAACCTCTCCGGAATGAGCCAGCGTTTCCTAGGCCTTCCTTGACTGCGTCGTCCATCAAGTACCCACTGTGTGACGATCCTGGCCCATCGGTCGAAGTTTTATTTAAATAAATGTTATTTTTGATAATAAATGTATTTAAGTATGATCTATTATATCATACTTAAATAAATGTATTATCAAAAAAAATAAAAATATGATAACACTACACACTTACCTCGCCATTTAAGATCAATTATTATTTGACTGAACTTTTGTGCGCCCGGTCTTATGGACCGGCATTTCAAACCAAATATTTTTCCTATAATTTATTAACAGCTGTACGTACTACATGTTTTATGTTTTAAAATACAAATAAACATGTATTTTGTAACTGATGATGAGGATGATGAGGAGATCTCGAGAATAAATTTCAGACTGAGCTATTTTAGTGAACATTATTATCTGCAAACACTACTGTGTTCCGGATTGAAGGCAATGTTTCCAGCGAAATTACAGGGCACACAGAGGTTTGACATCTCGGGATGTCGAGCGCAGTGCATTGCCATCCAGAGTTATGAACTGTTGAAGTTCAACATTCTGAGTTGCGTTGAGTTGTTATGGGCAAGCGTGAAGAGCCATCAGGCGAGCGACATCGCTCGTCTCGTCACTCAGTATCTTAAAAAATCGTAACTAAGCTACAAGTAAAAAATAACAACTCTATTTTGGACGAATAACTCACAAGTGACCTTTATTTCGACGAAAATAAAACATAATTTCGCCTCAATTTTCGCCGGTCAGCAGTTTCAGCGACCGGTTATTCAGCTGACGCTATCGTCTGCTAACAACGGTCACTCGACCACTGACTTGGTAGACAGTCGAGGTCACCTTGTTAGTTGAAACGTTGAAGTTGCACTTACGACAATGGAGCCTAGAGCATGTCAAATGTCAAATAAATCTAGAGTTAACGAGGTGGCTAGTATTTTTGACTGGTAAGGCCGATTCTCTATAATCACAGACCTACTAGTCTATAATATTATTACGTCCAATTAAAGATTTAGACATTTTTTTTTTTTTATACTGAACTAGCCGTCCGCCCCGGCTTCGCACGAGTGTAAGCTCGGCCTTCGGCCTCGCTACAAAATATAATATAGCCTATGTCACCCGGGGATAGTGTAGCTTCCCAACAGTGAAAGAATTTTTCAAATCGGTTCAGTAGTTTCGGAGCCTATTCATTACAAACATACAAACATACAAAAATAGGTACAAATCTTTCCTCTTTATAATATTAGTGTAGATGTAGATAACTTATTTTTTTGGGTTCTGTACCCAAAGGGTAAAACGGGACCCTATTACTAAGACTCCGCTGTCCGTCCGTCTGTCTGTCTACCTGTTTGTCTGTCTTTTCGTGTGTCACCAGGCTGTATCTCATGAACCCTGATAGTTAGACAGTTGACATTTTCACAGATGATGTATTTCTGTTGCCGCTATAACAACTACTAAAAACAAAATAAAATAAATATTGAAGGGTGCTCCCATACAATAAACGTGATTGTTTACTCGCTTTATAGATAATGGTACGAAACCCTTCGTGCGCGAGCCCGACTTGCATTTGACCGATTTTATTTTATATGTGTCTATGTTTGGCTACCAACTTGCCTAATGATAATCGATGGTGCGGCTGATAATGCAACTAGTTGATCGAGAAGAAATCTGTTCACTCTAGCCTTGAAGATGTCTAGATTGTAGTTCTCAGGAAACAAGGAGGACGGCAAGAGTAAAGATAACCCAATCCAGTTTTTATATCACAAATAAATGTTTTGTGAAATTACAAACGTGAATTTACGTTACTTTTGATTTATTTCTTAATCAAGTAGGTGTAAAATACAATACATAAAAACGAAAATTAAACACAAACTATACAGCCTAATTTTCTAACACTAACGAAGAT
This sequence comes from Agriopis leucophaearia, assembly GCA_949125355.1. NCBI lineage: Eukaryota > Metazoa > Arthropoda > Insecta > Lepidoptera > Geometridae > Agriopis > Agriopis leucophaearia. The sequence goes on along the minus strand of OX421266.1, from coordinate 16,173,216 downwards.
AAACAACATTGCACTGAAATACAGTTTTAAATTTATCTTTTTTTACCGAAACACCGAGAGTCAAAACGTATTCGTCGACTTTTTTTCTCGTGAATAAGTCCTCGTTTGATCACCAACTCGACTGTTTCCAATCCACAGACCCGTAGATTTAGGAAGTCAGCAAAAAATATATTTAGGTTTGTGCACAGACCTAAAAGAACTTTTTTGTTCCAACCTTAGAAATGTTATTCAGAATACTACGAAATATCATTTGGCAATTTTTTCAGGACAGGAGCGAGACGAGTATGTTCAATATTGACCGGTCAACAATAGTTATTTAAAATTTTAGTTTTTCCGTGAACTCCTTTAGAGGAAACAAACTTTTCTATAAATTTTTTCATCGATAAAACTTTTGGGATGATGAATTAGAATATCAAGAGCAGTAAAGCTGTGTCACTCACTAATTGCCTAATGATATTTTAATTGTAAAACAATATTTAGGCTAAATAATACTAAATGACTATACTATTTGGCTTATTATACAGAAACAGTTGGACTTTCTATAAACATTTGAAGGTCTAAAGACAATTTAAATGCTCAATCCCATTTAGGAATAGCATACACAGCATGCTAGCGGCATAATAACAATGCTGTTTTTAGGAAATTAGGAAAAAACTGTTTTATAGTAATTTTATAATTTGATGACGAAATTATTACATTAAGATTCATACATATTTTCAGACGTAAACTTTAATTCCAATACTTTCTTTTTCTTTGAATCTTTACTTTGAAAAAATACAAAAAACATGTTTTTAATGAATATTTATTTTTATTTGTATCATATATCATATTTAGTTTATCTCGTCGTAGTTAAGATTTTATATAAGTAAATTTAATAATATTATATCTTCATAAATGTTTTTATACGCGTACAAAAAATGCTCTACGATTTTTAAATTTGGACAAGTTGCCAATTTTTCCTAAGTATTACCATGCGAAAAATTTGTGTCTTCATGGTCTCTTAATATCTAACTAGAGCTTAATTGACAAAGTCACCTTGTCAGTCTCTGTCAGGTCTCTGACTGACGATGAAAAGATAGAATGACAAATAGATCTAAAAAGATGGAAGGCTTACCAGGCCACAGAATCAGTTCACTTAAAATACTAGAAAGGTGAGAGAAATAAGAAAAAATGTGTAAATGATTAAAGCAGTTTTTCAAGCTTAATTGTCAAAAGAAGTTACTGCTTTATTTGAGTGACATAAGTATCATTAACATCATCAATTTTTTAAAGTCCGCCTCCAAATTGTGTTCAAAATACTATACGCAGTGATACAGTGAGTGTGGTTTGTCGGGACTTAGGTTCGAGTTCGAGTTCCAGTGATAACCGTAGCAAAAGACTAAGAAGAGGATAGATCGTTTTGTCTGCACCTAACTTTGAACTTTTTGACCAACCACCCGCGTTCTTCAGTCTTCCCGTGAACATGGTGCATGTAACTGCGACGAAATATCGGGAGCTCCTTCCACAACCTTACCACGGTAAATAACCCGTAAATAATCATAACTATAGTGAACAACCGTGATAGTTTAAAACTGTTTTATAATCAATTTCATTGGCAAATCATTCAGTCTACTTCTGAACATAAGCCTCCTTCCTTTTTCACCAATTTTCACCAATGTGTTTAAGCTAAATTTAAGTGTGTCATTACGCTACCGCCGGACTGGTTTTCATTGCCTTACTCTCGCGTGGTCACCCTCTGGCAGATACCTATTTCTGGAATAATTATCACAAAGTGCAAAAAAATCTATTTATTTATAAGTATGTAATGGTAGACTAACAAGCGACGGGCCACCTGATGATAAGTGGTCCGCCGCCACCTACAATACCCTGAGCATTAACTGTGCGTTGCCTACATTTAGGCAACAACAATGATTTTCAACTTTTCTACTTCTGCGTACTTATACTCCTAACTTATTCCTCTTAGATAAGGCTTGATGGAGAATACTTTCCTAAAAGAACTCGCTTGATGGAACTTTTCAAGTAACTTTACTGACAGCGAATATATTATTCAGGCGATATAATTGTCCGATATAGCATTGTTATTAAAATCTAATACAAGAATAGAAATTACTCAAATTAGTGTCAAATTGACTTCGTATCTATTTTAATGGTTAAAAACACATGTTTTATATAGGTATACCTGAAAGCCTAACTGTAGCAATTATATCAAAATGATATTTATTTTGTTCAAGGCATTTGTACATTGATGATTACAAAAAAATAGCTACAATAATTTTTGTACTTGCTTATTAATTATTACAAATTATAACCAATTATTTTTTAACATCATTTTAAGTCAGCTTTGATATATAAGTACTATCATATTTTGTTCAAATGGACTGAAATATAATCCCTTTCACTGTTACGAATTAAACTTTTATAATTCTTGTTTTTTCTTTCTTAATACTGTGGTCGTGTTTTTAAATATTTAACAAAACTTGCCTTTGTTTAGCTTCATCTATACATATAATAAAAACGTATATATTAAATAATCTGTAATTGCGAGATATAAAAAAAACCACACAGGGCGTCTTAAAATAAGCAGCTGAACACGTTAAGGCAGTTTTTAGAATTTTTGTCTGTTTGTTTTTCTACGCACATCTTTTAAACCACTAGACGGATTTAAATGCAGTTTTTACAAGTATGCTTAGCTATGACCACATTGATGTATATGCTATATTATTTTGCGCAAGGGCCGGATTAAGGGAGGAAAAAAGGTTTGAAAGTTTTTATGAAAATCTACGCGTACAAAGTCACGGGCAACAGCATCTCATCACATCATCAGCCAATTAACGTCCACTGTTGGACAAGGCCTCCCTCATAGAGAGGGGTGTTGCCATAATCCCCACGCTTGGCAGGCGGCTTGGGGATCGGATTATATTTAGACCTCTTAACTGTTTTTGTAGTATTATTCCGTAATTGGTTTAGTTATTAAGAGCCAGCTAGAAAGAGTTGGCTGTCACGGAACGCCCTGCAGATGTGAAACATGACGTCACGTCTTCACTTCCATCACGGCATATGACTTAACTACCAAGACACACCAATAGATGTTTCACATCAAACATTTCTTCGTAGTAAACCGACCTTCCTAAAGTGTGTTATAGTACGTCATAAAACAGTCTGTAAAAATTTCACTTTCACAGAAACCCACGCCGTTCCATCGCCTCCGTCTGCAGAGGCGATCGAAATTCAATATTGGTAGTCGAAGCATTATTATATTTTAATTCGATTCGCAACCCTAGCAGACCCTCCCATGATATTTATATTTAATTTTGCCCACACAGGGGTGTTGGCGAGAAAATGTCTTAGTAATTGCTTAAAAAAGTTTGCCATGGGTTGGAACGTCTTGAGAAAAGTTTTCTGTTTGTTAACTTACTATTCTTGTTATTTTATAGCTGGTTTTGTACATACTAGCTAGAAGAAAAAAGAATATAGAAAACAAAACTAAGAAAAAGAACATAAGTAAAGAAATTAGGAGAAGAAAGCGTGTCTTTGATGTTAGAGATGAATATTTGAAGTGGAAGATAGATAATACTCCAGTCAATGTAGCCCTAAGCCGATATTTGTTAGAAGTCAATGCTAATAAGAATTACTTCTGATTCTGGTAGTCAGTTCTAAGTAATAACGTAGTATTTTGGGACATTTATTTGTAAATAGACGGAGGAAAGTTAATATTATTGTAAGAAGTCTCTTTAACATATTTTGAAAGTTATTATTCCAAAGATACAAAATATGCACACATTTAAAAGAATACACCCAGTAATGGACAGCCATGTCAAACAACGCTCAAGAAAAACGTGTTTGTTTTATTTTTACGATAAACGTTTATGCCAGAACACGATGGGTAGAAATTACTCACGAAAAAAATACTGTGTTTTCTTAAAGGTCACTTTATTAATTTAGCTTACGTATTTTATTTTTGCTACACAGCTTTATTGTTTTTCTTAGAATAATGTTATTTCAACCAAAACGTTGTGAAAGCAAAAAGTTGCTCCCCTGATAAGTAAATTTACACGTCTAGGGCATATTCTGAAATAATTTTCAAAATAATATGATAAAAAAGTATGGACGTTAAATATGCAGTGTGTGTAGATATTATTGGATAACCTAATTCTACCGGTGGTCGTACCGTCAGCACCAAAAGGACATAATACATTCATTCCATAAGCTTCCATCGACAACTTCTTGGTCGGTCCGTACCTAAAGTGGCACACTTATTCGATTCGATTCGACTGTATTTTATACGTCGTATAAAATTAAAAATTTCATTATCATGCCTATTACTAATTAGCTTCCTTTGCCAACGGTACATGCATCTAACAGAAGCAAAAGCACTTTTAGTGTAATTTTATCATGTCAATTACATTTATTATTTTAAATATTTTCCTCCGCCGCGATTCGGTATTATTTTGTCGCATTTTATGAATGCTTTTGCATGTTGCTTTATTGAAATCTATTGTTTTAAAAGCTTTTAGTTTGAGCTTTTTACCACTTTCAGTGTTGGTTCCATGTTAACAATTCATTACATTAACATCCTTGTTTTTTTTTTTTTATTACTTTCATAATAGTCTTGCGTTTGGCTGCCAACTCGCCTGATGTTTAATTGATGATGTGGTGTACGATGAAGCTCGCTTGCCCAGAAGAAACCGATTCACTCGATATATGTCCGTTGCCTAGAGATAGGTACACCCCTAATACCTAATGCCTAAATTATTCATTGATACTCACTTGTTTTTACTGTAAATTTTAGTCATTTACGTATTACCTAACTATAAGTAGGTATAATTTATATTGTTTATTTTGTATCTAATGTTTCAAATAAAAATAATGATTTAAGAATATATATACTGCTGTATAAGTAGCAATCGAGTCATCAATGCGACGATTATTCGAGTAATCGGGACGCAAGTGCCATCTTTCGGTACTTGATGGAAACTAAGACGTAGAGGTGGACGGAATGCCCTTCTCATTTTGGCGACAGTAGTCGATATGCAGGGACGTCTACAAACTATCTCGCGTTCTGTGTAAAGTGTGCTCCAATAATAATTGCTAGTAAAATTCTAATTGTGTGTCTGATTAGAAATTATAGTTTGAATCAGTCTCAAATTTGTTCTCTTTCATCCGAACCAACATCTTCCTCCCACACATGCCCACAAGGAAGACGAAATAAAATAAGTAACGATAACAAAGATAGCCTACCTCCTCTGTTATATTATAATATAATAGTAATATTATAATAATCTTCGTAAAAACTTTTGCTAGGTGATTGGGTAAAGGGTCAGATACAGTAGTCATAGTCATAGTCATTTTATTCATAAAGCCAATTTACATGTCAAATTAATAATAAATCATTCTAAAAATACTACTAAGTCATCCTCGACACATCACGCCTTGTCAGGAGGTTCCTTAGTCTGTAGCCCTGACTACCATCAGCTTGAGCCCTGCCTACTGCCAGCGAGACCCTAAGTGTAGGTTAAAAGTATAATCTAAATCTATAGCTACGATAATAATTAAATAACTATAATAAATAAAATCTGGTATATTATTGCACACACGGTCATCTGACCCTTAACTAAGCAAAGCTATGGCTGCCAGAGACTGATATACATTGGTACATATATATTTTTAAATACATACTTAATTAGATATTAACTGGAATAATAATCAGTGGGGGTCAAATTATCGTTGTCCCCCACTGGAAGACAACTAGAAAAAATCTTGTTCACCCCCAGAAGAGGCGAAAAACTACACTAAACGGACACAAGGAATTTAACCCGATATTTTAAACGTTTTAACATTAATCGATTCGCCTGCGGTCCTCCACACAACTCTCTAACTGTAGTTACGCGGTAAAGTTGTAACATCGGCATCGTATAGCATAATCGAATATATGCATAGGGCTTTAGCTGAATTGTTTGATTTAGATCTAACTTTAGTTGAAAAGTTACGAGTTAAATTTCAAATTAATCTGACTAAAATATTAGAGGTTAAAACTTTTAGATAATATTTACTTATGGACTAATTTCGTCATGATTTTGGTTTTGAAATTATGGTAAAAATAAAGCAATATTCATTGTATTTAGTTTTAATCAAATAAATGGTTGATGAAACTCGTGACCAGAATGCTGGCCTCTACTTTGCTCAAAGAGTGAGCATTGCCATACAACGTGGTAATGGGGCCAGCATTTTGGGTACGGTTCCCACTGGTAGCGGTTTAATAGATTAGTTTAGTAGTTAGGTATTAACATATCGTTTTTTTTTTTTTTTTTTTACTATTGGAATGTTATCAAATAATAATTTAAGTTAACCTCACTCGTATTCTAAAACGATGAAACAGTTTTCAGCTGTGTTACTGACCCTGCTTTATCATAAATTCGATAGTTTTTGACTGTCTTGTAAGTTTATTAATAGGTATGTTTGTTTCCACTTCACTTTGTAATGGGTAGATGGATTTGGATAAAATTTGGCATAAAGATAGCCTATAAACTCATTTTATTGCTATATAAAAAAAGTACAATATACCTAATGTATAACAAAAGATTTAATAATACAATAGTTTAAAAAAGTGTGGATCAACGCTTCATTCAAAAACTTTACATTCAAAATACTTACCTGAAACAAACAGAAACATTTAAAACTGCATTCGCAATAAACTGATTAGCTTTTAAAACCAACACTTTGTATTGTTATCAAATGATAACAGTAAAAGCGGCTTTAATTAATGAAAAGCTAAAATAAAGGGCAAAGTTGGCTTTGTGCAGAAATATCATTACCTCCGGGCGCTGGAATTCAGGTCGGCTGTCCTATACTAACGCATATTTTGGGACGGAGCGTACCGTAAAGCAAATGTTGCACTGAGCCGCAAAGGTAGATATATATATATTTTGTTAGTTCTACTAAGAATTCCTAGTGGTTTTTTTGCATGCAGTTCTATTTAACTATTCTACACTTGAAAGACCATGAATCGCAAAAGTAGAGTAAAGTGGCCTCGATAGAGTCACGATTTACGTAAAGCAACTGGCAGTGACTGGACCAAGCGCTCTGAAAGATTTTTTTCGAAAATGAAGTGAGCTCCCAATCACCAAGGCTCAATGTCTCAACCCCAAACGGCTTAAATATGTAACCACTTCCGAGGTTAGCATATTTGCGCCGATTGTGCTGCTCTGCCGAATTAGCAGCCACACCAGCCATATTAATTAATTTGATTAATAACATGATAAATGATTAAGAAACGGCTTACGCTCACGTTATATTTATCGGTTGAAACAAGCAACCTATTATGGAGCCATTAGAGTTTTCTTTATCAGGGAATAGCACTGGTGGTAACGTCAGCCGAGGACATTTCTATCTCCAGGAGCGCGCGTATTCCCTGATAAAGCTCTATTAGCTCCGAAAGCAGCTGGTCGTTTAGACTGATAAACATAAGGCAAATGCAAGCCATTTTTTCGTTTATAACGAAGTTGCGCGAGGAACGCAAGTTTGATGAAATAATAACATGATATTTTAATTATTTCAACGTTAAAAAAATAATAAAAAACTTGAAATAACATTAATTTTTAATACATACACAGACATTGATATACGATTGATAAAAACACGTAGAGGTTAGTCAAGTCCCGAGTTCATGAAAACACGTGACTTCAACATTTAAAAAAATTACGCAAAACATAATACAAATTGTGTAATATAAAAATTAAGAATGTTATTTTAAGGTTTTAGATATATTTATTTATTTTATATATAACGATAATATTCTATTAAGACTTTTCTAAATAAATCGTTCAAATAGGCTAAGTTAACAAGTGGATCAAATTAAAAACTGACTTTAAAAATATATGAAAAACGTAATAAGTGTCTATAAAATTGAGGATTTCCTTCGATTTCCCTGAGATCCCATCATCAGATCCTCCTTAATGACCATGGGATCAGATTGGAAGTATACTCTACCGAACAAAATATATTTTTTTAAATCGGTCAACTTTTGACATTTAAAAAAACAGTGGATCATAGTATCGCCCTCCTTTTTTGAAGTCGGTTAGTAAAAGATCGATAGGGTTATTTATCATCACGTCTGGTCGATGCAACTCGTGACCAGAATGCTGGACTCTACTTTGCTCAAATTAGTGAGCATTGCCATACTACGTGGTTAATGGGGCCAGCATTTTGGGGACGATTCCCACTGGTAGCGGTTTAATAGATTAGTTTAGAAGTTAGGTATTAATATGTCGTTTATTTTTATTTTTATTGGAATGTTATTTAAGTTTTATGAATGGGTTTGATTTGATACACTTTGATCTGAATTGCAGCCGTTGGCTATATTAGACATATATAGGGTTAAATGAGATATGTTTTAGAATAAATTGAAACCTTTACTTTGACGTGTCTCACGAAATATTTTAGCACTTCTAATGTAATTATGCTGTTTCAATTAGTCTGTTAAGGCTGAGTATTATGATACTTGAAACAGCATAATTGCATTAGTGCTAAAATATTTCGTGAGACACGTCAAAGTGAAGGTTTCAATTTATTCTAAAACATATCTCATTTAATCCTATCGATCTTTAGTTTTGTAGTGGAACAGTAGTCCGTTTTTTTCTGTCCTGTTTTGTGAATCAGATAAAATGCATCGAAAGATTAGGCATACGATAAAGAGAACTACTGAGAAGAGCGAAACGTCCATTATTAACGATATATCACGACTTTTCTCAAATTCCAACGCTGCAGGTTCGTAATTTCTTCTCATCTCACGTTCCCAGTATAAGCCGCCATCCCACACAACACGGCACCCATTCTAGTCTTTGCTTTTCGTGTTCCACTGCCCTATATTACAATTTACAAAGCTTTGTATTAAAAAGAACAAGAAATATATGTTGCTTCTAAAGAATGTATAAATTTACGTTTTACGCGTGAATATTTTTGTATTTGAACTTCATGAATTCCATTCACGAGATACGAGCAAATATGCTTATTTAGATTCAATATGCTATTTTCCGGCAGGCAAAAATCTAATAGTTATTATCTTCACAAAATTGGTAAAATATGCAATTTCGGTTATTCGGATGACATATAATATAGTCATCAACGTAGCAATTAATAAAGTTTCCAATTATTTTGATTAAAAAGCCTAACAACTAAACCGACTTTAATGAAATTTCTATGTGATCAATCTGATAGTACCTATATGTTTTCAATTAAAAAAAAAGTTTCTTAGGTAACGGAGTTCTGAGGTAACAAACACAAAAAATACACTCCTTTTTGAACTCGGTTAAAAAAATAAATACATATTTGTGTAGCGAAAGAAAAAAGTTCGTGATTATTGTAAAAAATACTGTTCGGGATTATTGAGGTGAATATTCGTGCTTATTCGCGGCTTCTCCTTCGCAATTAACGGTGGGCGTTCCGCAAACTGTATCAGTTTTGGTCACAACAGACCTTAAACCTTGTTTGCCTACTTTGATCCCATGTGTAGAAGAACATTGATTCCAAAAGCTAAGAAAAAAATCGAGTAAAATTTAGAAATCTTGTCATAACCTTTTTTCCATAAAATTTCGTTAGCGAAATCCTGTGAACCATTTATTTACTAATTACTTAAATACCATTTCAGTAACTAATGTAAACTTCCTTTGACATCAGTGAAGCAGTGGTATTAAGTTACTATGTCAACACTAATGATAGTATTTAATTATAATTTTAGTTAATGATGACGATGTTTATACAAAAATGCTAACGCATCATAGGAAGCATAATAATAAGATACCATAATTAATCGGCAAACAAAAAATAGCACAATAAAGTAACAATTAAAGTGAAATGTTTTTACTAGTAACGAATTTTATCGCGTAGGTAAATTATTTTACATTATTCCACATAAAAAATATGCGATATGACCTACCTAGCTTCGTCTACCTGCTACCACGACACTGAAAAGGGTTCGAAACGTGTAGATTTAAAATAATGTAAAATACACGCAATAAAATCAGTAAAAGTGTTTAATTTTAATGCTTTATTATTAAAAGAACCTAAGAATTCTATAAGAGTTTAATTATAATAACTCAAATACTACACTAATAAATCGAAATATAAAACTCAAACAACAGAACAATATATAGTTTAATTGCGATCTCAATCCATATTTTAAAGCTTGTGGCAGGTTTACTATCAGTATATGGAATATACAAAAGTGTGGCAAATTTACTTTGTGGTGAGTTAACTATAACCCACAAAACCAACAAATAACCACAAGCTAATGGTTCACAGAAACCAAGCATCAGTATAACAGTCACTGTTGGTTTAATTGCATCAATGTAAACTTACCATATCACTGCCGAAAATTCGTCGAATGAAAACGCGAATCTCGAATACGGTAATTTTGTAATCCGCACTACTCAATGAGTTGTAACCAATCTGATCTGTATGAATCCCTTTGTCTGAATATTCGATCGTTTTGGAAATGATACCCCATTTGCATGATTGGTGTCCGGATCCTTGTTCGTTTTTGGCTGTATCGGTACGACAGATACTTTCATTGTGGGTGATGCAATACGACGCGGGTGAAATTAAATTTTAAACGGTCGTTAGTCGAGTTTTAAAATAAAATCTGAGACATGACTATGTTAACATTCCTCTATTGAAATTTTCTAAAGCGTTTACAAAAATCTGTAAACCAAAATGGCATAAAAAGTTTAGAAATAAACATGTTGGTAAGCCACATTAAACTTGAATTTAAATCTTATCGACCAAGTTATCAAGCAAGTCTCACACCAAAATTTAGATACATCATACTTCAAGCTAAATGACCTTCCATATTAAGGGTTAGCTAACATTACATCAACTAAAGGCTCTTCAAGCCCTTGAAGGGCAACATGCGGCCATCAAAATAAATGATCTATGCAAATGACAAACGAGCTCCGTCAGGCTGGCAATAATTAATGAACCAATCTACAAATTGGTGCAACCAGCACAGAATAGAAATGAATAAAGGCACATCTTAGAAGATATTGAATGCGGTATATTTACACTAATATTATAAAGAGGAAAGATTTGTACCTATTTTTGTATGTTTGTATGTTTGTAATGAATAGGCTCCGAAACTACTGAACCGATTTGAAAAATTCTTCCACTGTTGGGAAGCTACACTATCCCCGGGTGACATAGGCTACATTATATTTTGTAGCGAGGCCGAAGGCCGAGCTTACACTCGTGCGAAGCCGGGGCGGACGGCTAGTTACCTATAAAATGAAAACTAAAATTTAAACACTGTTTTAAACTATCACGGTTGTTCACTAAAGTTAAATGATTATTTACGGGATATTTACCGTGTAACTGCGCCGAAATATCGGGAGCTCCTTCCACAACCTTACCACGGTAAATATCCCGTAAATAATCATTTAACTTTAAAATTTAAAGCTCAGTAATGTGGCTACAGTTTAGTTTTTTCTTAGAAATTAAATTAAATTTATTTACTAAAACTAGTGTTATACACTGATCTGAGGTATTTAATACTTAGGGCCGATTTCACCATCAAAGTAAACGCGATCAACGCAAAACTAAACTGGTATAAAATGGCTTATTGAGTTCAAAACGTCAATTTGGGTTTCACCAACATAAACTTAACTGCGATCAGTTTATGTTGGTGAAACCCAAATTGACGTTTTGAACTCAATAAGCCACTTTATACCAGTTCAGTTTTGCGTTGATCGCGTTCACTTTGATGGTGAAATCAGCCCTTAGTTCTCCTATTTTGCCTTTACTCGGCATGTGAATTTGGTCATAAAGAAAATCGTCATCATCGTCAGCCAGAAGACGTCCACTGCTAAACATACTCCTTCCCCATTTATCTCTACACTGACCAATAGCCTGCCATCTGCGTGCACTGGATACCCGCGACACTCACGGTGTTGTCAGTCCATCTAGTAAATTCGTGATCTCCACTCAAGAATCTTTCTTTCCCATCGGTTATCAGTATGTGGCCTACCTATTATGACTTCAACTTGCAAATTTTATTTGAAGTGGATGTAGAACACGCTAACCACTGGGTTATCATCTTTCCTACGTGGATTATTTAAAAAGTTGTGATCTACGATGAGCTTATTCATAAAATCCAAAAGCTCTAGTTAAATCGAAGTCTAACACTGAAGATTTCGGACAGCTTTTCTTTATTCGTAGCCACCATTTCTCCAGCTTAGAGAACTGAATGCTAATCACTTATAATGTCAAAACTCGAGCAAACGCGTCTGCATTTTGCTTCCAAGAATCTTGCATTTCCGACTTCAATGTCTGTATCACGTGTCAAGAGACGCGGTTCTGTGCTTTTAGAGAAATTGCTTTCGGCGACGATGTCATTTTTATCTCCAAACTAGAATTCGTTGTCTCTAAAGCGTTCGATTCGGTCCCAGACTGTTATTATATCGAGAGGATGCGATAGGTCATCTTCAGTTATTGCACTGTAAAAATATATGTGAGTAACGTATCGAAGGAGCTGTAAAATAGATGGCAAAGTTGTAGTGTATAGATGTATATAATAGTTATTGTTCAGTTGCTCACCGTCTCATACCTTTTTGTTCGATTCAGTTTTATAAATGCAATCAGCTGTTAATCGAAAAAGTGTAGGTGCAGGTATTTTAAACATTAACACGCTTTTCATCATCATCAGCCAGAAGACGTTCACTGCTGAACATAGGTCCCCCCCCGCTTTAACCTCCACACTGAACGACATCCGGCTATCTGCATCCACTCACGGCATCCGCCCACGACTCTCACAATATCGTCAGTCCATCTAGTGGGAGGCCGTTTCTTTGATTTGTTGTAACAAGTCACATAATAAATCGGGTAGGGTTAGTGTTTTTAACAGACTTCCAAAAAGGAGGAGGTTCTTAATTCGACAGTTTTTTTTATGATACTGGGTGACGAGACGAGCGAAGTATCTCGCTTGATTTTTTATGTTAGTTACCGCATAACTTTTGCGTGGGTGAACCGATTTTGACGATTCTTTTTTAATTTGAAAGCTGGTGCTTCCCATTTAGTCCCATTTCAATTTGGTCTAGTTCTGATGAAATCGGTTTATTATATTGAGAATTATTTAGTTTCTAAACTGTAACGTATAATTGTTCTATGCAAAAAAGAATGTTATTCTCCTAATTTATGGTTTAGAATAGTTTAAAATGGCAACGTGGATCTTACAGTTTTTTAATCATACGCAGCATAATGTCATTAAAGTAACGGAGCCGTATCTTATAATAATGCTACTCATACTTTAAACTGGTTAACGCTAAAAAGTCACGCCATTTTAAAATATTTCCCCATAGCGTGCGTAACAAAAAAAAAGTTTATATTTTTAAGAAAATACAATATTAACCACCACGCAAAAAGAGGGATGTTATAAGTTTAACGTGTATGACTGTGTGTCTGTGTTGTCCTGGTAACTGTGTGTCTATCTGTGGCATAGTGACCGGCTGAACTGTATTTTTTATATATTTATTTGTTATAAGGGGATTTCATTGATGATTCATGAAAATCTGTTCAGCTGTTTAAGGATTACAAAAAACAATCATCATCAGCCAGAAGACGTCCACTGCTGAACATAGGCCTCCCCTTTTAACCTCCACACTGAACGACATCCTGCCATCTGCTTCCACTGGATACCAGCTAGTCCCACAATGTCGTCGGCCTACCTATGCTGCGTCTTCTGGTTTGTGGACTCAAGAACCTTTCTTCCCGCTCGATTGTTGGTTCTTCGAGCGATTTGGCTTGCCCATTGCCACTTCAACTTGCATATTTTAATAGCTATGTCGGTAACTCTGGTTCTTTGGCGAACGTCCATGTTCGAAATTCTATCGCGCAAAGAGAAAAAACAATCCATACTACTTATAATTACTACATGGATTTCAGCATCTGGTTTGAATAATATATTATTTTTACGCTGTTATTTGCAATTGTTTAGTCTTTAATACGGAAATATCGTCGTTCTATGACCCTTATCTAATTCTACAGATTTTGAGGAAGTTAATTCTACAAAACACAAGCTCCCAACTAGAAAACTATATCAAGAGCCCTGAGCAAATGGTTGTGCTAGGAAATGAAAACTACCTTCATTTTTCACATCCCAGCAAAGTTATAATGGGTTTTCTTAGCGAAAGCACCTAGATTGTGTTCTTAAATAATGCTTCAAAGTTGTGGAGGAGCGAACTTTGATGTTATTGTCGGTGGAAGCTTCAATTGTGGAACAGTTTTTTGCTTATTAGAGATGCACAAGATTGAGAGGCACTTTGTTTTAAAATACTAATTGAAATAATGTAGTTATAATATCGTTGAAAACTGTAACAGACGTACGGACCGCACGTACCATGGCTCGCCGTCTGACCAACAGAAGGGGAAAGAGAAAAGGAGGGAAAGATAAATTTTTGTTATTCGTTTGTCTTTTGTCCTGTTGGTCAGACGGCGGTCCGTGGTACGTGGTCCGTACGTCTGTTACGGCTTTAAGAGTCACTTATACAGGGCTCTACGAAACGGTGATGCTACACCGAAAGGGGGTCATCATTGTGAACAATTATATCACGCTCCGCCGCTAGGTTCAAGTATAGATAGTTTTTAAACAAGTTACTTATCTATTTAAACAAACCAAATTTGGCAATTTCTAATTATGTTTGGAAATTTCCAAGTAAACACTTGGAAGGAACGTTTCGAACTCACTTTATAATATGACTCGTGAGTTATGAACCCGTTTTCATTACATTACTTATTTAAAGTCACCTCCTTGCCTTTGAGGTGGAATTCAAATTTATCGCAGGGTTGTCGCTCACCACTTACCGTTATTGTTTATTCTCATATATTTTTTATAGTTTGTATAATAGTTTTAAGTTATTACAGATGAAATTGTACATACTAATTGGTATATTTAAATTTAAGTACATATATGTATGATACATATTACCAAAAGTAGTATCCAGGACAAGACTAAAAAGAACCAAACCTAAAGATTGGTGCCATAAACCAACATTAACCATTAAATACAATTCTGAGCGATCCCATTACATATGATTACCAAAATAACTTACCTAAACTAATAAAAAATCACTGCAACACTCAGTATGTACTCCTCTGATCGAGAAATGTTTTACGCGTTTGACGAATTTTATAAATGTAAATATAATTTTTTTCAACATTTTTATGGCCTTAATTCATCGTTATCATCAGCCAGAAGACGTCCACTGCTGAACAAAGGCCTCCCCCTTTAACCTCCACACTGAACGACATCGTACCATCTGCATCCACCGGATGCCCGCGACTCACAATGACGTCGGTCCATCTAGTGGGAGGCCTACCTACGCTGACTTAATTATATTACCTGTAATTTTTTAATTTACTATGTGACATAATTTTTATTAATAAGTTTTTATAATTTTGTATTGTTTTTTTTTCATTCGTATGTATTTGATACGAATGAAATAATACAAAATTATAATTATCTAATTTATTATTTGTTTTATTTATTATTATTCAAAGTATTTTAACTTAATTAATAATTTGATATGTAAAATAATATTTTATGAATAACTATGAATACCTATGAATAATCCTTAATGTCGAGAAAAGTCGAGACGATATTCTGAAAACCTTTTACGCACGATACCCTTGTCGAGAGTGTTACGAATAAGAAAAAGAATTACCAAAACATTCATGAAAATAATTAATACATCTTTACAATAAAAACTAAGTACTTAACTGGAAAAATAATAATCTGGGTCCATGTCCTAACTTTACACCATCAAAGGTGGAATATTTATTTCTTGTTAAATAAATTGTAAACCTTGTAGATAGATAATGGTTTTAACTTTCAGACACAACACGAGTTTTGGCTCTAGAGTCACCTCTTCGAAACCATCCTCCCTAAAAGCTCAGCCCTACCGCATTCCGCTCAACGCGAGAATATGACGTGTATGTAATTACTTAGCGTGGCGCACAGTCATGCCTTGTCATTTTCGCTAACGGACAGCCCTGGCTCGATCCTAGTTAACGGCCAAAGCGGAATCATTTGTAATTTGAGTGTTGACATTTTGTTGAGTTTACGGCTCACGGTTTTAAGAGTTTTGGGGCTGGGTCTGTTAATGTGGTTTTCGAATCTGTTTGTCTTGTTTTTAACCGACGAATAAAACAAGAAGATGTCAAGACGACGCGTTTTTTAATATATGACCACGCGTTTCTTTTTTCATGTTTTGTTTTTTCATTAATTACGTTTTTATTTTAATAATGTGAACCGTCGTGGTTTCCATAATATTTTGTTTGGAATGACACGTAAGATTAAGAAGACCTTCAAATACAGTTTCGATCGCATTCCGCGGTCTTACATGAGTAATTGTTTTTGTTTTTGTGTAAATCGTGTTTTTTATGTTTTAACACGTTTTAAAGTTCTGCTTTTCACCACGAACTCACTTGTTGGTAAGTGACGATGTGGTCAAAGATAAAGAATGCAGACTTAGAAGATACCTATTTACGACTTTGAAAAGAGCTACATTGTATCTTTCGGGAAACAAAGAAGCTGGCAATTTGTTCCGTTCCTTGGCTGTAAAATAATTATGAGTAAATTCTACTGAGCAGGCAGATTAGTTGAGCAGTTGATTTAATAGACCATTTTTTAAATTATAAATTTTGGAAAATAATTGCATTTGAAAGTAATAAGATCTACATAATTATATCTAACTCATTCTCATTCAGTTGAACTTATTAAGAATATCTTATGTTCTCTCATATAAGTGAATGTACAATTCTTTGAGAAAATAAATATATTAAACCATTCTAACCTCTAAAATAACATTAATCTTACAATGAGTATCAAACATCTTTATAAAATCATGAAAAAAAGGTTGCAATTAGTCACACTAGTTTTTCAAGCTTTCTTTATTTTTTATTTTGCATTTTTAGGGAAACTTACAGCGTAATATATAACTTAAAAAATAGATTTAGTGACTGGGCCAATTACAAGTTTCCACCTATTTTCTGGTGTGAACACTGAACAATAAAGAGTTTGTCTATTTATTTATAGAGCCTATACGTAGTATACATAGCATGATTGTAGTGGTAGGACTCTTTTGTAGGGGTCCGCATGGGGAAGTACCACACCTTTGCCAGTTATTCAACCGCCAAGCCTCAGTGTGCAAACACTACTGTGTTCCGGATTGAAGGGCAATGTTTCCAGCGAAATTACAGGGCACACAGAGATTTGACATCTTATATCTCGGGGTGACGAGCGCAGTGCATTGCCATCCAGGGTTTTGAACTGTTGAAGTTCAAAATTCTGAGTAACATTGAGCTGTTATGGGCAAGCGTGAAGAGCCATCAGGCGAGCGGCTTCGCTCGTCTCGTCATTCAGTAACATAAAAAAAGGCCGCAGTTAAAAAGTGTTGTGCAGCACCAAAAAGCTCAAGCAATTTTTTATATTACAACAGTATAAACAATCATACATAATACTATACCTACGTTAAGTCTAATATTGCATATCAAAAGAAAGTTTGGATCTTTACTTTTTTACTATAACTGAAGAAGTTTAAAAAGAACAAAATGCAATTTTGCTTGCCAGCCGAGTTGTTCGGGTTATTACCCAGGTTTTACGAAGATTTTACGCCCAACTTTACAGATCTGTTAAAGTCGTGGAAACCAGGGCGTTGCAAATATTAAGCTTCTTTAAGTGTGGATCTAGCTGAATCGGAGTGAAAAATATTGTTATGTGAATAAAACCGAGAGTAAAATTACGTTTTATAAAATAAGTTTTATTTTATATCTTTAATTAGATTACCAACTTAATTTGCTGATTTTCGCAGCCATCACTGTAAAATTTCACTTTTTTTTCGGTTTCAAAATTTCATTAGTATATTTATTTTTCACTTACTGAGATTGCACACTGAACTTAGTAGGTAATTATTATTTATATTTTACCGCTAAGCACAACGTGAAGACTTAAAAATAATTATAATAAAATAACAATTTAAAAAACAAATACAAAACTAATGTTATTAAATACTTGCAACAATCGAGAAAAACAAGGAAAAAATTATGTTAGCTACCTTTCATAATTGCACATCTTTCTCATGAAACATATATTTTATTCTAAACCTCTGCAGTTAACGATGGAAGCATTTTAAATTAACTGCTGTCCTTTTCACTCTCACTGAAAACGAAAAAGAATGACAATAAACCGCGAGCGAGTGCATAACCCAAATTACTAATCGACCATTACCACAGAGAAAACACAATACCAACAAATAATTCTGCAAACAAATGATACCAGAACAATGGAAAACAAACATCAATAAACAGACCGTACTGTTTGTTCACCCTTTAATAACTTTTGATGAACAATTACTGTCCGTGTGTTTGTCGAAAAATATTAGAATGAAAAATGACCATTGGTTTCCGCATTTGCACAGACTATAAAATCACAGATGAGTAACTGCAAAGAAAAAACTGTCACCATTTGTGTGTTATAACTGCTATTTAATAAATAAATAAATGTATATTTCGGGCACTCAAATGTCTCAGATTTAGAATTGTTATTTGTTTATGGTTCCATACCCAAAGGATATCAATGGGACCCTATTATTAACCCTACGTCTCTATCTGTCTTGCATTGTTATGGCTATATATCTTGAACCGTAATAGATTAGTAAAAAAATCACAGAATAATTATGTATTGATACAAGGGAATATTTAAGAAATAATAATAATTAACCCATATAGGAAAAAAGGAACCCATATAGAATCTCTTCGTTGTCCGTCTGTCTGGCTGTCTGTCAAGGCCCTTTTTCTCAGGAACGTGTGGAGGGGAGGTATCAAGTTGAAATTAATATCAAATACTTTGGGTTTTCAATCCCTTGAAGCTGTAAAAAATATAACTTAGTCGTACACTAAGTCGACGCAATCAAAAGATATTTGACACTCGCAAAGGAAATAAAATTGGGTTCTTTCCGTTTATCTAAAATCATGAAATTCGGCAAGAAGCCAGGTCTCAGAGCATATATAAAATAAAAAATGTTAAAGTTTGAAGATACATCACAATAAAAATAAAATAAAAAATAAACTTTCGTCTAGAATCGATTCCCGTGATGGATGAACTACCTACTATATTTATTAATTTTGTACGGAAAACTCAGGGTGCGACGTAATTTTTTTGGGTTTTTTGTATGTAAGTTGTCTAATAGTGATGCAAGAGTCCTCAAAAGATACTTTTTCTCTCCTAGTAGAATGGTGTCTTTGAAGTTTTTCTAGAGTTGTTCATCTGCATTCCTTATGATCTGAAGTATTTCGCTGGTGAAATAAAAGCGTGGTAGCAAATTCAGTGGATATTTTGCGCTAATATCGTACGTTTTGTCACGGAAATGTTTGTATGCTAAATCGGAATGTTATTTTGGTAGAGAGTTCATGCGTTATTATTATCATGAATATATCATTTGTTTACTCAGATCAGACAAGCAAGTGATGTATGGTAAGTTGAGGTGGCGGATGTGAACGTATCTGGCCTAAATCAGGCTTGATGTCTTTAGTCAAACTCACTCCGTAGACGACCTTGTCACGCTTTTGATTTGGACTACAATATTGTAATATTAGTTCGTCCAAAGAACCAGGGCCCCAGACATAGCTATTAAAATTTGAAAGTTGAAGTGGCAATGGGCAAGCCACATCGCTCGAAGAACCGATAACCGATGGGGAAGAAAAGATCTTGAGTGGAGACCACGAACCGGAAGACGCAGCATAGGTAGGCCTCCCACTAGATGAACCGACGACATTGTGAGAGTCGTGGGCATCCAGTGGACGAACATGGCAGGGTGTCGTTACGTGTGGAGTTTAAAGAGGGAGGCCTATGTTCAGCAGTGGACGTCTTCTGGTTGGATGATAATGTTCGTTCTTTGGTGTTGCTACAAGTTTCTTACTATGCGTGAAATATTCCAGGGGCTGTACGGCTACCTCTTAACGTGGGCTCGAAACAGCGCAGTACGGAAAATCACGTGAACATGAACCTTAACGCGCCAAAATACGGTTTGCGGTCGCGGAAATTTTCACAATCACCTAAACAGAATCGCTTAAAACAGTTAGCCGAAAGGATAAGGGCGTGGATAAGTTCTAACGTTTTATCGTGTAAAAATCTACCAATAACTGACTAACGTCAATCAGCTTTGTAAATGATCATTTAACAGACAATACTTATGTCAAACGTCGCTTAACACGAAAACAAAACACAAAATGGAGGCAATAAATATGTCACTTTATAATCGACAATCGATAATTATCGTTCGGGTAAATTCTGTGTAATTTATCATTCAGTGACACGAGTGCCTTATGTTTGGTGATTAGCTACCGTTAATGGTGTACTGTATCATAACCGATCAGAAAGCTACCTTAATTCTGTGAGTTAAGCTTAGAAATTCGACAGCAGATCGTTGACACATCTAAACTGTATGATTAACTATCTTATATCTATATATACTTGTTCATGAGTAAATTATTTTTGTATGTCGGCCGTGTACTCACGGAAGTAAGTGATAGATAAATTTTAGTTATTTTGTAATAAAAACAAATTTGTGATAACCTTTCAACTAAACAAATGCTATCGGTTATTGAACTGAGGTTAATGATAATTTATCAATATTGATAATTATTTTCTAGGAAGTGATAATATCTTATAGGTTTAATTTTATTTCATTTTCTTTACTTATAATTTTGTAGAAAACTTACTCTCATAAACTTAGCAAGTTTGTAATAAACTAACATTGAATGTTTACAAATAACCAGCCAAGCGTAAGTCGGACTCGCGCACGAAGGGTTCCGTAACATTATCTATAAAAACGATGTCTAGTCGCAAAAAAATTATGTCTGTTGTATGGGAGCCCCCCTTAAATAATCTTGTTATAGCGGCAACAGAAATACATCAGCTGTGAACATTTCAACTCTCTGACTATCACGGTTTATGAGATACATCCTGGTGACAGACGGACACAGAGACAGACAGACGGACGGACAGACAGCGTAGGGTCCCATTTAACTCTGTGGGTACGGAACCCTAAAAAAGAGTTCCGTCACCTGTCAGAGTCCTGTCACTTTCTTTTTACAACCCTTTCTTTGCTTAACTTGCCTTCTTCGTTTGGGCCCAATCTTGGAACTGAATTTTAAAACAGCTATCCCCAACCGATAGAGCTGAAATTTTGTATACACGTTTAGTTTGGATGCTCATCATCATCATCTATAGACGATGATTGTGCACATTTTTTTTAAACTTAATTGACTGTTCAAACTGTTCACAAAGCACAAACCGGGGGTCCGAATAAGACTAAAAAATTCAACGGACATAAACCTTTGCTGACCGAAAATGCCGGAACCTAGACCGGTGGAAAAGCCGGAACACCCCAACCGGGTCCATCGGGCCGTTAACTCGACACAACGTACAGGATAATGTACAGGATACGTCCATTGAGCGGGACATTTAAACTGGGACACGTTATCAGCGCCCAGTTTTAGGGGGCGAAGGTTATTTTATCTTACATACATATTACAGCAGTGACGGCAAAGAACTTGGGGTACCGCATGGAAAGTCTCAAACCTAAGCTACCTACGAGTAGGTATATACTAGTAAAAAATACCTAATACATATTACATATTTTTTACGACTATATACCTACTCGAGTATACACTTTTTCACTATACTGCTTAACGCAAAAACTGTAAGGACGGCACACTTACAAATTTTTACGCACACTAAAAAACTTGCAACTTCACCAATTAACTAATTTATAGTCAACATGCAAAAAAGGACACCAAAATCTTCTGTAGAGTGAGTTCAATTAGAGGCATCAAGACTGATATAGGCCTGATGCGTTCGACCCGCCATGTCACCTTACCATATCTCACGTTTTTGTCTTATCTGAGAAAACCTACTGACGAACATTTTCTCGAACGTAATTACGTGAAAATCTTGAGTAAAACCGCATACATAAAATTATACAGTCGCACCCATAATCAACTAAACGCAAGTCATACTTTGCTCCACGCGACCTACATTTGCGAAAGCTTTGAGACCCCAACGTTGCAGATTTGCGATCCAATGCGAATTACACAATGGCGGCCCTATTACAGCCTATTTATGCAAAATTATGTTACTTTACTGCAGCACGATACTATTTCAATTCGTTAGGGAAACTACGTAACTCTTCTCATCAAAAATACCATAGTGCTACCATAGACAATGGTCTTCAACCAATGTGTGTTGCCAGTGATGCCATAATGGTACTGATACGTGGTACTTAACTGCTGGCCTTTTGAAAAACTAGAGTCGCACAGGGGGCAATGGAGAGAGCTATACTCGGAGTTTCTTTGCACGATAGAATCCGAAACGAGGATATTCACTGAAGAACGAGAGTAACCAACATATCTATTAAAATTTGCATGTTGAAGTGGCAACGGGCAGGCCATAACGCTCGAAGAACCGATAACCAATGGGGAAAACCACGAATCAGAACACGCAGCTTTGTTAGAACTCCCTAGGTGGACCGACGACATTGTGAGAGTCACGAGCATCCAGTGCACTGTCGTCCATTGTAGAGTTCAAAGGGGGAGGGCTATGTTCAGCATTGGATGTCTTCTGGCTGATGATGATACTTTACCAATAGGGTTACGGCATTGCAAAATATCAACATATTTTTAAAGGTATTTGTTATTTTATATCAATGAAAATAATAGGAATAATAGAAATACGATAAAAGAATAATAAAAGTAAAAAAAAAAAACGATATGCTTTTTTTCTCGGGCAAGTGCCTTTATTAATTAAATTAAATACAAGCTAACATTAATACTACATAAACAGTTTGACTGCCCATACACCGTTAAAAGACAACCCAAATGCTCAAGCCCACTATCAGTTGGCAGCATACCCATCATGCTGGCAACATTACCACACTGAATGGCAATGCTTATGCGTTCAGTCAGATACACGCCAGCATTTTAGTCACGCGTTACGTTAACCAGGCGCTCTGAAAGATTTTTGAAAATGAGGTGAGCTTATTTGGTTTCCTAATCCCTACTGTCCTGTATGTGTGTGTCTCTGTGTATTTTATCTTAAAAATGTGCGTAAGAAATAGCAGCTCTTAGGAAGCGGGCTACTAAAGAACCCATTCGGAAACTTCAATAATTTCAAGAATTTACTGTAAAAGGCGTTAAAACAAACGGCTGGGTCATACCTTAGGGCGTTTTGGTACTAGCACGTTCTTATCGTTCCGTAGAAGCGAGTCCGGAATACTAAGCGGCCTGCACCGTAAGTTTCTATTCGTAAGCGTTTCTGCCGCCTTTTTAAAGAGTATTGGCAAGCTTTGCGCGATGAAGACGTGAATGCCTGTGGCTGAGTATTTATATTTTGGACAGACATCATCGTCAACAAATGAATGTTCGTCCACTGCTGGACGTAGTTATTTTAAATTCTAAATAACGTCACATGCTACAATCTTCTGCTTTACGCTGTCTCTTGCTACCAGCCACCTGTAGCAGGACGTCGATATATCTGGCTGCATGGTGCCCTACTCTATGTTTGCCAATACTTTAGAACCCGTCTACCCCAATGATTGTCAGTTTTTTTTTACAAATATAGCCAGCCCATTGCCACTTTAGATTGCTAATCTTTTGGGGTATGTTTTTCTTGAACTGTGTAACGCTAGATTGTTCTTATTCATCATGAGCCTTGGTTTACCAACTGCTAGAAATTTATATATGTTAGGCTTTCCCTTGTTTCTACTATTCTTACTTACAAGTGGCATACCTTTGCATCGTAGTAAAGGCCGCAAATGTCTTATTGTTTGCAAAAACTGTAAAACACAATCTCACGAGCGTGTGTAGTGCGTATCGTTTCTAGCTACCCAACTTAATATAATGATATCGTTGAATATATTCTTTGCATGTATTATTTGTTCTTTCTGTGTCTAAATAAGGTGACTTTTCGTGTCATGATTGTAGATGTAGAGAACAACTCTCTTACGCGTTTAGCTTTTTAAGTACTTCGGCGTTCGAGGTGAAAGTCAAAGGGTTTTTGAACATTTTGAGTAGTCTTTAGCAAAATAAATTAGCAAATTTCATCATTCACTTGCATTGTAAACATTATGAAGAAAATGGGTTCCGTCATTGTGGAATATTAACTATCTTTCTACAATATGTACCTAAATAGCTTCATTGTTTACACTCTAACGCGTCGCATCATCCGACCCATCCCTCAAAATTAGCCCATAAAACGGTCTAAAATTAGGCCCCTTGACACAGATTTTTCGAAAATGCCCCCATTTTTCACATAAACGGTCATTTGCGTCAACCGCAAGATGGCAGGCGGGTAAAATATGTTATTATAATGTACAGGCCACTTTGAAGTACGGTCACTTTACATAGTCGTTATGTGGGGTTTGTGAACCATGGCATATGATTAAAAAGGTGACTCTTAAGATATCATGTTGGACTTTACAAAAACTTGTACCGTAGTCGCTGTTTTTAGCAAAATGTTTGGCGGCTCTGTGATTATAAATTCCGATTTCGACGTATCACAAGAGATCCCTATTGATCTACAAATATAACCGTCTCCCTATTTTATATACTATAGACCAGGCTACTGGTTTTATGAGAAATCTGACCATAAACACAGCCGATAATATCATCGTAAAAATATGTTCAAAATTAAGTGAAATATAACCATTATAATTTCTTGTTAGACAGAGAGCGCACTATATTTACAAAAGACGTCACTTATAAGTTATGCCATACAAACTTCATACTGACATTCACTTTACGGAAAAGGGCCCCATCCCTTTTCCGTAAAGTGATTTTTTGTCTGAAATCTTAAGTGAA
The DNA here is from genome assembly GCA_949125355.1 of Agriopis leucophaearia. NCBI lineage: Eukaryota > Metazoa > Arthropoda > Insecta > Lepidoptera > Geometridae > Agriopis > Agriopis leucophaearia. The sequence goes on along the minus strand of OX421266.1, from coordinate 16,148,319 downwards.
TTCCGTCCCTCATTAATCCAACTAAAAACTTTAAATGGTTATATCTCAAAACGTTATAATCCAATATAAATAATTTCTGCATAAATATAATTATTTCCGATAGCCTAATATAGAAAAGAAATTATAATTTCACAAGAGCCCTTAGTAATTTTCGGGTGAGCAATAAACCAAGTACTTACCAACACCCAATTAAATTAAAACCCTTATCCATCCAATAAAAAAACCATAAAGTTAATTTGAAAGGTTTTATGTTTTAAATTATTTATTATTTTGAGACATGCGAAAGTCATAAATTTTAGTTAATAACATGCGTCGCATGGGAGACTCAAATATGACATTATATAAAACATTTTTCATGGAGGAAATAAGTAAACTGCTGAAATAACATCAACAGAGGTTTCACCCTTAGAGATAGAATATTTTATTTTATGTACTACCCTCAAAATTACATAATTTAAAATTACAATCTATTCTTTTTTTTATTGAAATCGATTTATAATCCGCAGGGATACACAAACAAATACAGTCCAAAAGTTTTTTATTTTTTTTGGTTGAACGCATGAAAAAGAAATCGTCGTGAGTGGATCTATTTTTTTTGTCACCCTAAAGAAATATGCGAAAATTAAAAGACAGTATGATTACACTGTCACTACAATTGGAAAAGGACTTCTCGCCTTTGCAGAATATTCGCGTATTTTTATTTTATTTATAATTTAAGTCTAAATTAGGTCCAAATTTAGGCTAGTTGAAATCTTTTTCATCTGTCCATATCGTTCTTAATTTTGCCATAGTTTTTTTTTGTTTAGCTCGCAATGATTTCAATATCATGGCCAAGTAAGTGTTCAAAATATTGTCTTGAGATGTCTAATAGTTGATTAAGGAAAGATTTTGAAACTTTAATACAAGATGACGCATGACGTCAGCTTAGACACATTATCATAATTTGCATAAAGCTATTAAAATAAATGATGTGTCAATACCAAAAAATACTAAAATTATTAATTAATAATTTTTAGCTATTATTAATTAATAGCTATTACTAAATTTTTGCTCTACAGTTTGCCAGTCAATGATGACGTCACCTGAAGGTTAACGAATTTCAGTCATATTTATTCAAAAATATTTATCATGAATTATTATTATATATTTTACAACAATAACTGGGGCCTTACACCCAAATCTTGACGCGGGCTCGAATAGGTGCAGTTTGCAAAATCACGCGACCGCAAATCGTATCTCGGGTTCACGTGATTTTGCAAACTGCACCTATTCGGGCCCGCATTTAGAGTTGGGCGTAAGGCCTCTGATGTATTTTAATATTTTTTTGTAATTCCTCTGAATGAATATTATGTAATTACAGTGCAAAAAAATAAAATGAACTTTTGCCATTGTCCTATTGTATTTGGTGCTTCCATGGTTTGCATGGTCTACAATCAATGGACCAATTCGTAACACGATAAACGTAAAACTTGACAAACGAGTACGTAAACCTTTTATATCTAAGCAATACTTCATACATTTCCAAAGCCATCCTTACCTAGTGTATTACAAAGCCACTATCTCCGATGATTTAGCAGCTACTGTTCGCTACATTATTGATGGCCGTGATTTCTTTGATCGATGACACCCGATTTGGTCGCGGTCTTCAGGCCCACGGTCTTATATATTATTCACAGAACTCCGGTATAGACTGTGTGTATAGATATTACAAAATAATGGTAGAGTAGATAAGTTAATGTGACGTTCATATTATTCTTATTCTTGTTTGAGATGGGGGCGATAAGTCCTGCACTGACGTCCCGCTTGGGGTGTATTGTGCATTCAATTCCTCCTACCAGCAGCTACCCGAGCCAACTCAACTCCTTGAAATATCGGAGTGAGGGGTATTGCATAATGACGATGAAAAGCAGTCTAGCTTATGTGGTGACGATGATGAAGGTAGTGATGCCTAACTAGCCGAGCACCCTAAGATAACGAAGCACAGATTTGGGTCGCTGCCTAAACTTAAACCTTCTACCCCTATTTCGCCAGGTGTTGTGGTATTGGAGACTTGTTGTTGAGTTCGCTACCTGGTTGCATACACCCCAAGCGGAATGTCAGTGGAGGTCTTTTCACCCCCACTTTAAATTAGAATTAGAACCAGTTAGGTATTCTAGTTTCTTCTGCTTCGCAATGCCACAGCACATGCTCTACAGTTTCATTCTCCTTCATGCAGCCACAACACAGTGGATTGTCCGTGGCTCCCAGTTTATACAAGTGACTTTTCAAGTTACAATGACTGGTTATGAGGCCTACAATATACGTTATATAATATACGTTCATATTACTGACAGAATTGTTACAACTAATTAAATAAATGACAAATGATACCAAGGAGCGATGGTGGCCAAGCGGTAGCATTTTAATTATGCACTGTACGATCTGACGGCACCTGATTAAATCCTCGGCCAATGACTTATTTAGTACTTAAATAAATTATATGCAGTTTCGATGCCATCGCCCAAAAACAGCGAAGGAAAACATCGCGAGGAAACTGATAATATGTCCAAAAACCTCAAAAGTTCAAACACATTCACCAACATGCTCTCTAAGGCCTGTGTCCTGTGTCCCTGTGGGAGTAGTTAAAGTGCCTTTATTAACTAAAAAAATACATGCTAAAATACTAAACCAATTAGTCTTATAAACAATAAAAAAAACAATTGGATTGCTCATACAGGATGTTAAAGGTAACACAACAACAATTCAAATACTCAAGCCCACTACCAGTGATATTTTTGTTTCCTTTTTATATAAGCTAAAGTAACCAGCCGTCCAGCTTTGCTCGTTTGATGATGCGGTCTACTAAGGATCACGCTTGCTTAGAAGAAACTGATTCACTCTTGACATGAAAACACCCAGACGAATTGAGAACCCCTTCTTTTTTGAAGTCAGTTTAAAATAGCCCAAAATCATACAAATTGAAAGGTTTTATCTATGGATGTCCTTGCCAGCTGACGCTTATGCCAGATATATAGCATCGTACAGCTGCCAGTTATGGTCATTGTTTAAAATAAGTAGTTGCTCTATTGTTCGAAGGTAATTAGTTCAGGAACGGCGTCAAATTAATAATTAATTACTATTCAATTCAAGGACCTTGATAAATTACACGATTAAGATGGTCTGTCAAGTTTGAACTCTATCTAATCGTATCTTCATGAAATTAACTCCGACTAGGACACCGCCGTAAAGTAGCGAGTCTGTCAATTTTCTATATCATTCATATCGGAGAATGTGCATCGTAGCTACACGACCTTATCCTACCATCCACTTTCTACTACAGGGCAAGTAGGAAATAAGCCTAATACCACCTATACAAGTAGACTTTCCTTGTATACGAACGAAAAGTTTCAATTCTACGTTTCTAATCCGTACGGCCTAGGATTGGAACAAGCTGCCGGCTTCCTTGTTTCCTGACTCCATAGCGGACACGGACTTAATAACTATAAAAAAACTATAATTTAAGGTTCCACTCATTGGTCAGAGCATCATCGGTATTACTGTCACACATTTTTAAAACACAATAATTTTCTTAGGATAAAAAAGAGCCATTGTTTTTAAAATAACATTGCAAGCAATTTTTATCTAATAACCATGTTTTATTTTGACGCAAGTGGTTAAGGAAAAGAAACTATTTATTCGTGTTTTTTTTTTTTAATCTCTTCTGTCATCCTATAAAATAACAACACAAAATCTGTTTTTTTTTTTCTAAAAATAACGCATAATCAGTTGTTTTCCACTCAGTGATTTTTAGAGAAATATTGAAAATGTGCAAGGCCTCAGCGCCTCATTTTTACACTACATTGACCCTTCACACTTAATTAGTTTTTTTATTGTTAATATTGCCTTCCTTCCAGTTTCACATAGTTAAGAACAGGCTAAAAAACAGAAAAAAGTATACTTATAATATTATTCACAATTTTTACTAAATAAGTACTATTTTCTTTTCCTTCCAAACACAGTGGCCAAATTTGACGGGTGATCGCACTGTCTGGAAAGAGATGGGAGAGACCTTTGCCCAAGAGTTTGACTGCCCCGGTGGCTCTGTTGGTAGTGAACGTAACTTCTGTGCTTGGGGGCTCGGGTTCGATTCCCATCTAGGACAAACATATGTGTGATGAACATTGGTGTTTGTTCTATGTCTGGGTGTTAATATCTATTTAAGTATGTATTTAAAAATATATATGTATGTATATCAGTCTCTGGCAGCAATATTACAAGCTTTGCTTAGTTTGGGGTCAGATGACAGTGTGTGCAATAATGTCCCAGATATTTATTTATTATGTATTTATTATTTATTATTAGGTTAAATAAAAATAGTAAATGCATTGATATCTGATTTGTCACCTGGCATTATATTAAGAGGCCATATCGCAATTTCGTATTTAAATAATAGTGTAGCGTACGCTTAAACAAGCTGCTACGGGTAAAAGCACTAGGATCTATTATACAGCATTATATAGCATTTGAACTAAGATTGCCGCTACACTACTCGTAGCACTCAAGCTAAGGTGGACGCTAGCTAGCTACGAGGTAAGCTATTAGCTACAAGAGCAGTCCCATCACTTCAGCTGTTTATCTTAACCCGGAATACGACTGTTTAAAAAATTCGTACCCAGGAATAAACAAATAAGCACCCATTTCGCTTTTATGAACCTTAAAACGCCACCAAAACAAGCAAGAAAAAATGCCAGCTTTACTTTTCACGCAGTACAAATATCTCATTGCAAAAGGCAAAAGTCGCAAAACATTTTATATGTGCTATTTCACCTGGATCGCTTGACAGTTTTTGTTTTTTATGCCTGAGAAAATTCAACCCATATCCTGTTCTTTTAAATATTCATAAGAAGAGATATCATTTTTTCCAACGAAACAACAGTACGATGTTGCTTTTACAGGCAACATTACGAAGGTTGAACTAGGCATTTAGGAATGTCATAAAAAAGGCGAATTATTGCTTCTGTATTAAATGTTTTTTCGTGTATTTTAGGTGATGTTATTTTCAGCGGATCTATAAATTTATTTTGCTAGAATGTGCGTGCTTTAACATGCTTACTGCTTATTATTGGCCAAAGAAAAGGTAACCGTTTTAACTTCTGTTAGCACTTATTTCTTTTTTCTACAGGAAAAAATAAATCACTACTATTACACCACCATTTTACCATTTCCATTCGTTTATTTGCTCTGACAGTAAAAACCTAAATGAAAAGCACGAATTTGGATAACTTTTGCTAGGTTTTTGAACGTAATACTGTAGCAAGTACCCAATATACTTCAGTATAATCATCATCATCAGCCAGAAGACGTCCACTGCTAAACATAGGCCTCCCCCTTTAACGTCCACACTGAACGACATCCTGCCATCTGCATCCACTGGATGCCTGCGCCTCTCACAACCTCGTCGGTCTAACTAGTGTAATATTAAAAGAAAATGGTTTTATTCAGCAATTTTTTCAATGTTATTGCATCTGTCAGAGAAAATAAACAATGGCCAAGGGTTGGAACAACCTGCCAGCTTCCTTGTTTCCTGAGATAAAATATCTGGGCCTTTTCAAGGCAAGAGTGAATAGGTATCTTCGAAGTCTGCGTGCTTCATCTTCGACCACATCATCGCTTACCAACAGGCGAGTTGGTGGTCAAACGCGGACTTATTCGCGTTAAAAAAAAAAAAAAAACAGATAGGATTTATTCCATTGATAGCATGATTTCGATTTTTTCAATAGTTTATTAGAGGTTATCTGCGAAGTAAAACCTGTCAATTTATTGGACAGATAAATTTATTGATTTGTTAACTATCTGACCGTTTATCTGCGGATTGAAAAATCGGCCCATAGACAAAATGAGAGTTGGACGCAATAATATTCTGACAAACTGAGATATCTAACACGACTTGTACCAAATAGGTAGTCACTCAGTAAACTACCATTTTCAATTAATATTACATACACATGGATGGATGTAGATCTTATTGCAAAATTTACGAAAAAATGGCTTGAATTTAACGAAAGTACTACACTACAACACAAATTTTAATCATGTGTCGTTATGACAATATCCTATTCAATGTTTAAGAAATTGATACATAATGTACAATATTATGGTTTACTTTAGTTAGAACATTTTAGAGTCCTAGGGCTTTACGCCCAACTCTAACCGCGGGTCCAAATACGCGCAGTTTGCAAAATCACACGACCGCAAACCGTATCTCGGCGCGTTAAGGTTTGCGTTCACGTGAGTTTGCAAACTGCGTATTCGGGTCCGCGGTTACAATTGGGCGTAAGGCCCCTGATCCGATATCCATCACTTTAAATATATTTGTCACTGATGCCTAATTAGCGCGTCATAAACGATAACGTAAAAGATTACAAATGCTGGAGGACTCCACTGAACAAAACCTACGCCTATAATCGGAAGCAAAGTCTGTATGTACATCCAAGAATCTATCTAAAAGTTGACTCTTTGTTCTCAGTTAAATAACCAAAGCTATATAACGATGGAAAAGTTACCGCCAGTAAATCTCAAACGCAGATATTACGAGTATATCTAGTAGCGGAATTAAGTGAAGATATTTTTTTACTGCCCAAGAAAACTGATTTATGTTCCAAGATAAGTGCTATACGACGAAAATAAAATTATAGAGGAGATAAGTTTTATGGAAGGAAAAATATTTCTTAAATGAAACGGGTGATTTGAAGGTTTACCCTGAAGGGTGTGAAAATAAAAGACTACCCGCTTATGTTTTTCATAATAACTTTGACGAACCAAAACTTATACTTTTTCTGTCTGCTATTATCCACTGAATAAGCTATCGAACAGATGTAAGATTGTTTTTTTTATGTATGTATTTTATTTTTTTTAGGCTTCGCTTGACCGTATAATAGACTACATTATATAAGACTAAGGGCCGATTTTTCAATCCTCAGTTAAACATTCAGATAGGATTGCATTGATAGCATGATTTCGAACTTTTCAACTGTCAGTTAGAGGTTATCTGCGAAGTAAAACCTGAAAATTTATTGGATAGATAGAATTATTGATTTGTTAACTATCTGACCGTTTAACTCCGGATTGTAAAATTGGCCCTTAAATATAATTAAATTAAATATGTATACTGAAGAAATTATTTAAATCGGCTGATTAAGTTCTAAGATATAGGCGTTTAAATATTATTGTGGTTGGATTGGGGAGGGACGCTCTGCCCCTTTCCCGCAAATTGCGCGTCAGTATAGAGTTTGTATCAAGTACTTACGTCGTTTGAAAGTATAGTGCGCTCTCTATCAAGCAAAACATTAAAATGTTTATTTTCTTGTTTGGATTTAAACAAACTCAAATTTTGTTTTCATTGGTTGGCTCTATTTAGTAAAATAAATATTTTCGTCGTATAAAGTACGACGCGTATGTTAGGTGGCTATGGATTGAAAATATCCTTAATCACTTTTAAGCATAAAGGACCGTTTTAGTGAAGCATTATTTATCATTTAATAATATGTTCTTACTTATAATTACAAAATTAGGAGTTAAGTAATGAATTTTATAACATATTTATTTTTATGAATTTATTTAACAATTTTTTGTAATAATTACTGTTTTTGTCACACTTTGATCCTCTAGTACAAGTTAACAAATTAAGGTTTACAAAACCCACGACTCATTCGGGATGGAAGTCAAAACTTTAAAACTACTGCCAGGCTTTGAACCACCTAATGAAACCTGCTTCCGTATAAAAAAGGCATTTTAATTAGTCCAGCTGTTTTAGAGGAAAATGGTAACAGAGACACTTTTTACATGCTGTGGTTAAAAAAGGAATTTTTAAAGTAAATTGATTTTTGTCTCTTTAGGATGCAGAGTGTAATAGTATGTACTTTAAATTAATAGTCCAAGAGAACATTTACTATGCAACGAACTATCAATTTCACAAAACCATAACTCTTAACCCAAAACATGCTTGAGGCTTGCATTGTTTGAGCCCATGATACATAGATGGCGCTATCTAGCGCAGGATGCGGACCGTCTTCCGGCCCTAGCCCAAAACAAACATATCGGCTTCGGTTAATCGGCCCGGCATTATGCTAAGATGGACACAGTTGGTTTCTACACAGAATTAAGAAAGAATAGACTTACAACTTTGAAAAAAAGAAAGCTTAGATAAACAAGTAAAATAAAATAAAAATTATATACTATATTAAATAGAAGAAATTGAAAACAAAATGTAGGCTACATTTTGCAAACGAGATTTCAGTGTTGCTTTTAATAATACACTCCAGAGATAGAAATGAATCAAATCTCTCAAGCCTTTAGAATTAAGGAACTAAAATACTTTGGAAACAAACTCGTGCATGCATACACCTAAAACATTACTCTCTTTCTGCGCAGTTTTATAAAAAGATAGATAAATACGGATAAATGATTATCTCTTTAAGCGATAACGCATTATACTGATGGATTTGTCATGAATGTTAGTTTAAATTTAATTTGTATTTTTGGTATGTAATAAAGCTATGAGGATATTGTTCTGTATTAAAATGGAAATTAATAACGAAGGAAATTAAATTGAAGATATAAATAAAAGTAATGAATACGTAAAAATTGCATTATTCATATGCATGGCTTACACAGACATAAAATTTTTTTGTGCGTTCGAGTCTGGGCGAGCAACTATGTGTGTATGAAAATATAACATAAAACTTTATAATCTAACACACATGGCAGACTAAAAGCTCAAAAAGTTATAGTTGAATAAAACTTTAGGCACTAAGCCGCCCGCCGACTTTCGCAGACTTGGATTTGTTTTTGTCGACTAACCTTGTCGCTATTGATATGCATTGGTCATTAAACTGTAAAGTTATATGATTATTTACGGGTTATTTACCGTGGTAAGGTTGTGGAAGGAGCTTCCGATATTTCGGCGCAGTTACATGCACCATGTCATTAAACTGTAGTGTGTGGTCAAGTCCTGGGTGTGCTTTTGTAATTTTTTTGTAAGTTGTACCTCTGAACTGAATTCATCTGTGAAATATTCAAGCAAATACTTATCTTGCTGTAGCCTTGGAGATCAATTTAGTGATTGTTGAGTGAAATCAATAAACAAAGCTGTATTGGTAACAAACTAAGGATCTTATTACTTGTCTTAATATTGTGTTTGTTACTCTCTTCTTAATAGTTTGGTAAATGTTTGTTATTCTTGATAATACAAGTATTTGCGGACGGTTATAATAATCCTATTTTTCCTGTAGCAGACATCCACTTCTCCAATGGATATTTCTACCTCTCTTTTCAGATGGTGACATTTGTTTTTCTTAGTAACAGTTATTTCTAGGCAAATGTGCTTCATCTTCGGCCGCATCATTGCTTTACATCAAATAAGAATTCGGTATTAGACCGTGGATAGCCTAGTAAGCGTTAAACAATGTAAAAATACAATGGTTGATTAACTGCTCAAAACTTTTACATTGAAGCTCATGCAAGCGCATAATTGGTTTGAGATTTATGCAGATTTTTCCAAAAACTTAATTATCTATATATATATAAATCACTTGATGTTGTTTGTCTCGCTAAAACTCGAGAAAGGCTGGACCGATTTGGCTTATTTTGATCTTGATATATTTGTAGAAGTTCAAGGAAGGTTTAAACGGTGAGTAAACGGCTGGACTGGTTATGAGGGAGGCCTTGTCCAACAGTGGATGTTAATTGGCTGATGATATAATGATGATATGAAACGGCTGGACGGATTTGGATGAAATTTTGTGTTCCTAGGGCGGGTCATAGTAGCGAGGCCGAATGCCGAGCTCTACGCCTACGAAATAGCGGGTATCAGCTAGTATTTAAATAAAATAGTTATTATTATACAACGATAAACAAACCACAAACTTGTCACCTTAAATGAATTATTATCAATTTAACAGACTTCAAAAATATAATAATATGAAAAACGTAATAAGTGCCTTTAAATTTGAGGATTGCCCTCGATTTCCCTGGGATCCCATCGTGAGATCCTGACTTGGTAACAATGTGACCAAATTGGAAGTATACCCGACCGAACAGAAGAACATTTTTTGAAATTGGTTAACAGTTGGCGAGAAGTCGGTGAGCATGCATAAAAAAATAAATAAATACATATGGAACATAGAACCGTTCTCCTTTTTTGAAGTCGGTAAAAAATTGACCTTTATTGCTTATTAAAATGCTAAGATATTTACCACAAAGGTGCTAATTAGTAACAAAGCTTTACTAATGGTGTCCTTCACTCCTAAAGACGGCCTCGGACAACGATTCATTTTCATATTTTTCATACAAACTGACTTACAAATTATTTTTCTTACTATAGTTTTTAAGTTTAGTATCAACCACATTCGAAATACAGAAATATTGTGAAGTAACCTTCTTATAAATATGTTTATTTATTTTATAATAGGCTTGCGTTTGGCCGCCATCTCGCCTGACGTTAAGCTATGATGCGGTCTACGAAGGAGTACGCTTGCCTAAAAGTAACCAATTCAATCTTGATTTGAAGATTCCCAGATTGTAACAATCGGGGGGGGATTGTAACAGCTCAAAGTCACTCAACGTGCTATGGAGAGGGCTATGCTCGGGATTTCTCTACAAGATCGAATTAGAAATGAGCAGATCCGTAGACGAATGAAAGTTACCGACATAGCCCACCGAATTAGCAAGTTGAAGTGGCAGTGGGCAGAGCTCATAGCACGCAGAATCAGATGGCCGATGGGGTCGAAAGGATCTCGAATGGAAACCATGGACCGGCAAGTGCAGCGTAGGACGTCCACTCACAAGATGGACAGACAACCTAAAAGAGACCGCAGGAAAACGCTGGATGCAGGCCACTTCCAATCGGTCTTTTGGAAATCGATGGGGGAGGCCTATATCTAGCAGTGGACGTCCTATTGCTGAAATGATGATGATGATGATGATTAACAATCGGGGAACACCCATGCAGGCAGTGCAATCCACAGACTAGCGATTCCGAAATGTTTTCGATAAAAAACCATAGACTAGCATCGTTGCGCCGATGCTCAAAACTAAGAAGCTTAGTCGTTTTATATAATTATATATACGAGTAAATATACCGTTCACTAGACCGTTGATACATCGAACCCAAATCCAGCAAATTAATTTAAAGCCCAGTAGTACGGTCCAAGTCGTATTCTTATCTATCCTGTAGTTTAACCCAACCGCCATAAAGATTGAGACGAGATCGTTGTAGATTTCATGCCACATTTGACGGGGTGTGATCTTCACTTCGTCCTTCGTAAAGTTCAAGGACGATCGTAAGGAACAATGTATGGGAATCGATTTGGCACACTGTCGCTTAGCAGCTCTGCTGGTGCTTAATGTAATTTTTATCTACAACGGAACGGAGATTATCTCAAATCTGTGTGCCTGGGGCACAAAATTAGCACAACCTTTTAGGTTGTGCTCATTTTGTGCAAGTACCTATAGGTTTGCTTTTTATGTACCTACCATGTTCTGAAAAATAAATAATTTGATTTGATCCATCAGCACGTCACAATTAATAATATTGTCAGTGTCAGTGTCAAGCTAAAATTACAGGCAAATCAAAATTAAGTTTTGAAATATCTATATTTTCATATTAAAATATCTTAGACTAGTACGAAACCCTCGATGGACAAGACGTACTCCCATTTAGGCGAATTTATTTAAAATTTTAAGCCTGATTTTTCCTAAATTTGACACGGGTCTTGGCAAGAATTTAATCATAGTATGCATTATAGTATTTTTAGGTTGGGATATTATTTTTCAGTGTCAGTATCAGCCTATCATATTTCCACTGCTGGGACACAGAGCTTCACCCAGCCAGAGAGAAAGAGACAGAAAAAGAGATAATAATGTTTTTTTATTAACTTTGTTAATTTGACGAGTTATTTTTAGGATGATTACAAATGTGAATTAATTTCTTTACATTAGCTACCTACTCGTACCATAAGTACATTCGATTTACCTTCTAGATTTCTGATCAGCATTAAGTACCTATTGTTCATCTAAATAATAAAAATGAATTTATTTTAATAACTTACAGAAAAACTTTGAATGAATTTTCATAACTTTGGTTAACGCTAAGCAGAATCACCCATGATATTCCTTCATAATTGTTTTTTTTATGTCTCTCATACAAATATAATACTATTTGTTTTTTTTTCTCTATACTAAGTAAATATTTTGTTTCTAAAAAACCTCCTTTCACACAAAAAGACCAAGTTTTGTCTAAAACTGAACACTCACCCACGTTTTTTCCTTAGACCAAGTTTATTTCATCGTTCTCAGTTGTCAATATTTTATGTATATCTGAAGTAAATTAGGTTGAAAGAGTTTTGTTTTACCTATTGGAAAAGTCTATTTGCTGGAATACTGAAGTAATCGCCTTTTCTGAAAGTTCATGGCCTTAGGGTAAAAGCTTTGGAAAGGTCGTAGACCCACATGTGTGCTTTTACGACCACTATTATACACTTTTAGACATGTGTTATTAAATAATTAATTGTAGATGAAGGCATAGGTACTTTGTTGGAATAGTACATTACTTTACGCGAAGGTTAATCCAACCTCATTAAAAATATATTTTTCCCAAGTGGTGTAATAATGGTCTTCACCATTCTTACGATAAAATTTCGAAATAATTAAGAAACTTTGAGACTATCGAGAAGCATTAGTTTTCTTATGCAACTGATGAGACGAGTTCGCTTAATGGTAAGCAGCATGCTTACCTTACTTATACTTCTATGTAAAAAATACCTGTGTATGTACTTATACTATGTATGTATCTATGATAACAGTTTATTATATGGTATGTAGGTATATACTATGATGGTTATAATTATGTTGTCTATGAATTTTTTATGTTATATTTTTGCCTTTCTATTGTTGGTTTTTTGCTTAGGTATTAACTTCTGAATTATTTTATTTAAGGCCACCGTTTCTCTTATTGTACCTTATTCTTACCCATGCATGGTTTCCTAGAAGAGATCGCATACCGCGTCTATAAGGCCTCTAAAAGTCGTTAAAAGCCTATATAATAGTCTCATTGTAATGTCTGTTATCCTTGTTTTTGGGGTATATTTAAAAATTTCTTATTTTACCTTGGCTTTATATCAAAATACCTGAACAATTCAATTATTTGGATGACAATATTATGTCATGCACGTAAACGAAATTGCGTATTATATAAATTTTGAAGTCGGTTTTTAAATTGATAATTATTGCGAATTTAAGATTCATTTTCAATTAGCGACATGATTATATATCTATGTGAGTTGACAAAATAAAACAATATGAAAAGTATACTTTTCAGTTTTTCTGGGTCAAATTTACTTATTTGAAAATTTTAACTAAATAAAGCTCTTTATGGGTTTGCGTTTGATTCCAACTCGCTTCATAGTAAGTAAAGATAAAGCCGAAAATGTAACACGTTTGTTTAAAAGAAGCCTACCTACGCTTTTGAATATAATTGTATATCATGAGCACACATTCACCCTACCTTATTTAACATGGTATGTATACTTTAACTAACTTATGTTTCATGCGTGCTACGCGCCGCCGGATTAATTTACTTTGCTTGTAGTTCCAAAGTCTTCGAATATCGCTCGACTGGTTAACGGTGTTTCGAGTTCAGTCTAAAGTCGTTTGCTTGTTTCTCGATTGAGTACTTTTGTTTTCGCAGCTGTTATTCGTTCACGGTAGAGAAGTTACTGTAGAATTTGATATGACTGGGTAATTCATTTAAATGGAAAAATATTTAACCCTCAAATTATACTATGATTGCAGATCAAAATCGGAATGACAATTTTATTTTTATAGTTCCGTTGTCTCAGTTCTGTAGGCACAGTAATAGGGTCCCGTTTATACCCTTTGGGTACATAACCTTTAAAGTTGATTTTTATTTAATTATCAATCTTCGATAGCCTTCTTTTTACAAATGCTATGTTTATTCCTTTCTGTGCTATCTGCCTCACTTGCACGATAATCTTTCCAGTTTTGACCCGTAATGATGATGATTAAATAACATCCTTCGATTATTAGTAAGGCTTAGTTGCACCATAGTACCAGTTAAAATAATAATTTATGACAAATTTGACAATAACACTAACGCTGACTTTAGCAGTTACTGCGAATACGTTGCACCAGCGTATTCCCTAGCATAGTTAAAATTACCAGGGTTGCAAGCCAAATGAGACCTTATCTATCCCAGATTCATCTGACAGATATTTAACATAAACTAAAGTTATGACGCCATTTAACAATTTGTCAGATGGTGCAACAATTTTTTTTTGCCTAATCGGTACTTTAACTGAAATATCGTTAAAGCTAAAGTAAGATGGTGTAACCCACCCTTAGTTTGCTGAATGTTCAGCTCTAATGTCATTTGATAAATCAGATCTTTATAATTCGCTTCTTAAATTCATACTTTAGGTTTTAAGCTATTTAACCTGAGAAACCTTATTATGTTATGTTCATGTGTTGTGTTTTCTATTTTTTTATAAGTTGTATTGCTTTGTAAAACGAATGCGTTTTATTAAGAAAAAAAACGATCTTTTTTATGCTGGCAATTCGAGCAATTCTTGTATATATAAATGTATTTCGTGTATCTCTGAAAAGGCTCTATTTTTATTTCTTATTTCTACATATTAATTAATAAGAATTTCATTTTTCTTTCAATTGATTGCAACGTATCTAAAAGTAGAGTAGGTATTTTTATAACCTACATGATCCGAATGAAGAATTTTCTGCACTGAATATCCACAAAATGAAGTGGGGAATTTCGAATCCCTAGATATTTCGCTTTCACGCCACTGAAAATGGAAAACTTGCACTCACTGGTGAATTTGAAAGGCTTTTGCGAATGGCACGCTATCAAATTAGCAAATAACTTTGCGATCCGTAGATGACAAGTTTTTTAAAACTAAACTGTCAAATTCATTCAAAAAATGCTTGTTTTAATAATGTTTGTTCCCAAATTATAATTTCTACTCTTAGCAATAAATTACTTGAAATTAGTATAGAACTAGAAAATATTCGGCAAGAGAAATCATCCAATTTGAAATTTATCTAATGTCAGTAGTTTACTCCCTAAATATTACCTTTTTTAAGGTACTTTCTAGAATAGATAAGTAGTAGGAATAGGAACTTGAGTACTTAGCTAAATTGGACATAAAATTTAATGAACAGAACGGAAACAAGCCTAAAAGAACAGATCGAAACGTTCCACTGCTTCCAACGGTCAAGAGCACCGAACCGCAACGGGTCCAACCCTTACCCATTCCGATATTTAAAACAGAACTTACCGTTGAAACAGGTGATGACCCACAGCAACGTCACACAAATGTGCGTGAAGGCGACACGCCTCACTCCTCGCTTACGCACCATCTCACCAGAATCATTGAACCACCATACCACCAAACCGATACACCCAAAAGGGACACTCGTAATTTCACCCTCGGGCAATGTCGTGACGTAACAGAAAGTTTTATTTTTCGAATGGGACGTCTGCTCGCGCCGGAGCGGCCCGTACGACTGAACCCTACGGCATAGATAGGGGTAGGGGAGGGACAATATCAAATGTTTTGTATCCTCACACAGCCATTTCCCTCCCGAGTGAGGACCACGTGCCGTGTTTAGTCAATTTTCGTCTGAACGGCCGCTAGGGCTATTTGTATTTTTATTGTCGTCGTTAAACGAAACATCATTAGTAGCGATCGTACTTCCATGTCCATTGCTACTGTTTCAGTTGATACAATTGGAGCTTTATCTGTTTTTATGGTCTTTTTCGTTTAATTAAACGTCGCAGTTGATCCTTTTTTGATATTCGGGGAAAATATAAATTCGTAATTGAGTTTCAGAGATTTGGGAGAGGAAAACATGACGTCGATTTTATAACGATAACGTTCCGAAACACCAAGAAAGTCGTATTAAAGTGTGCGGCAATGGGCAAAGTTTGGTCGGTTTCTTGCTAGGCCGTCTTGCCGGCAAGCCCCGCGGAGAGCCGAGTGGTGAGGCCTCGTACTAAACTTTAGGGTTTACTCTTCGATTTGAGAATTTTTATGAACATCGAAAAAGGCGTAACGATTTGTTTGAGCCGGCGTTAGATTTAATTTAATATTAGATTATAATTTTTTTATGAAATGTCCTGAATATTTGTTTATTTTATTAAATTTGTATATTCAACCAAAAATGTGGTTATCAATTCTGTCTATTCTTTTATTGAATTGTTTTTCTTACACACTTTTATAAGGTTAATTTATTTTATATATGCATTTAAGCGCCCTATTCCAACAGCTGTAAAATACCTACTTAGTTCTAGTTTGAATAATCTAGGCAATCATCTGCATAATTTATGTAAGAAATATGTGTGCGTAGGCACAACTTGGCGTAACTATAGATGTTTATTATGTGCAAGTATACACCCATCTGCAAATTTAAATTAACATCCCAATCTATGTATACATAATAAATCGAAATAAGGAAGAGTGAGTGAATGAATAAGTGAGTGCACTTACTTGTTCACTTACTCACGGACTCACCACAAAAACTACTAAAAACTACCCACAAAGCTGAAATTTCGCGAGTAGGTATATATACCTTACGGGGTGTAAAGGTCCGCTAAGAAAGGATTTTGCGAAAGGACCGAATTAATGGGGACGAATTGAGGTTAAAAGTTTATAGTATGAAAGTCCTTCGTTTTTATGTTAGGGACATGGAATTTGATATTAATGTTATGGTTAAAATAAAAAACACTGTCATAAGATTTTCTGAAAAAGACGGATAACTTTTGTGTTGAAAGCAATTACGAACCTGTAATTTGGCAATGAATTTAAAAAGTATTTCCTTGTAGCCCTACAAGGAAATACGTCCGCTAGAAAATATTTTGCGAAAAGGCCGAATGAAAGGGGACACAAGGGGATTAAAATTTTACATAAAAAACTATGCGTACCTACGAGGCCATGGACAACAGCTAGTTAGGTAAATATTAATAATAAAATTTGAAAGATTATGACCGCAAATCTCTGGAACGCGCTCCCTGAATGGATGTTCCCCGATAATTAGGTACAATCTGGGTGTTAGAAGACACCGTCACGAGTGAATCGGTTTTTTCTAGCGTGCTCCATCATAAGCAGCATGCTTAACAACAAGTGAATTGGCGGTCAAACGAAAGCCTATTATACAACAATTAAAATAGATAACAACAGTGTAATAAATGTTTTTCATCAAAATCAAACAAACTCGTTAAATTGTAAAGACAGGATTGTGATGTTAATCCTGACCAAATTCAATTATTTGCTCGAAGAATTTTACGAGAACCGATTAAAATTGTGACCGCCTTCAATTTCGCCTTCTTTTTATTTATGTTTCGTCACAGACTTAATGTTAATCATTTTAGAACTTACAAAAATAGATTTAGTAGACCAAAGCGTATTTATTTTCTCTATTTCTTAAGTATTTAGGCACATATATATACATTTTACGTAAAGAAAAGATGATTGGAATCGCTCACGTCCATATTCATTGCTATATACCTGTATTTTTGTTTGTATATTGAAATAGGTTTAATTTGTTTAAGTACTTAATATATATTTATTATCTACTCAGCAATTTTTTTTTTTAATTTAAAAAAAAATAAAAAAATATGTGTAATTTTTGTACCTACCATGTTCATTTAGCAAGAATAAATTGATTGAAATTGATTGATTAACATCTAAATAATCAAAGTATGAATCTTGGAGACATATTAACATTACAGTTATATGATTATTTACAGGATATTTCCCGTGGTAAGGTTGTGGAAGGAGCTCCCGATATTTCGGCGCAGTTACATGCACCATATCGGGTCGGTATCAAAATACCGGGAGCTCCTTCCACAACCTTACCACGGTAAATATCCCGTAAATAATCATATAACTGTAGTGAACAACCGTGATAGTTTAAAACAGTGTCTTATTAACAATGTTGATTATGGTAGAAATAATCTTTTTTAAAACGCTTTTATTAGCTTTTTATGTATGTATGTATGTATGTAAAGTAATGTATGTTTGAACTTGATTTTCAACTACTTCAAATGTCAAATTCAATTGATATTTTGCAAACGTATGAAGGATCGATGACAATGCAATAATCTAAATAGTTTGTCCCACTAAAGCGAGGTTTTTTTAATTTATTCTGGCCGCTAACCCTACCTTTATTTAACTTCTTTGTTCAATAAAACACCCACACTAACCCCGCAGCTGGACATTTATGTATTTAAATAAAATATAGTTGGGCACCATTACCTAATAGGGCTATAAAATGTTTCCGAGTGATATCGCCGACGTATTTTCCTCAAGATATACTGTCTACAATGTGTGTGTGTTTGTACGATTATTTTACTTATTTTGTAGCAGAAAAGGTGAACTAAGGAGAATGGAAATAATGACTGAGTACATATAATTTTTGCCAATATTTCATATTAGTTGTTTGAGTCTCGGCGTCAGTTTGCGAAAGTTCACCATTAAAAATGGATTTTGTACGAATCTCTAGATAGATCGAATCGGTTTCTTCTAGGCAAGCGTGATCCATCGTAGGCCGCATCATCGCTTAACATCAGGCGAGTTGGCGGTCAAGCGCAAGCCTATTTTACAATAAAAAATAAATAAATAGATACATACATAGAAACTCTTTATAGTGTACACCAGAAATAAAAATTACAAATAGATAGAAAACACTTACGAACTAGTGCAACAAGTGACGGCCTTATCGCTAAAAGCAATCTCTTCCAGGTTGTAAGAATAGTCTAAGTTAGTATTTCTAGGGCCTTACTTAAAAACGTTACTCAAGTTGATCTATGCTTTAAAATGCTCTCACTACTTCTCGCTGACGGCAATCGTCACACGCGAAAACGAGATGGAGCATATTCAAGCGTATGTCAACTTGAGTAACGTTTTTAAGTAAGGCCCATAGTGTATTTCCGCTTTTACGTCAAAATTTGAGATCGATTATTTTACTCTACTGAAATTTGAGTTTATTCTAATTTTGCCTAACCTGCAACAAAAACTAACCAGTAACTTGATAATATTTTATTAATTTTAACTCCAAAAAAACATTAATTCTGAAACAAAAAACCGTTAAATCGGTAACTAATTTATAATAATGTTTGATCACATTTGTTTAGCTTTTTAAAAGTTGTGAGCTGGTTTCCGAATGGTACTGTTTTATTTTATTATTATGCAACTTTTGAATTTTCACGATTACAATAAAATTATAATAGTTCAAGTTTTTCTTTTCACGAAAGACTTTTTTTTTTGTTTTTCCTTGTCTTTCTACAAACGACGAGAACTAAGTACGAAATAATTTCTTCAGATATCATTTTCTCAGTTATCTGGATAATATCTGTATATTCTCGTGGTTTTCATCAACAGATTAAATTAAAATGGCAGGCTCTAAAGTCTAATTTAGAACACCTAAAATCATAAATCAATCGCCAGCATTAATTCAAATGTCATCAATTCATTATGTCAGTCACAGGTTCCCAGTGTGTTTGCTCTAAACTGACCTCCTATATCAAGTCTTCTGTGATGCATGGCAGGTTCCATTCTTCTGAATTTTCCTTAGTTAATATATCTCTGAAACTACTTTCATTGTCCGTTGCGGCGGTGGTATAAATCATATGTTACTTTTTATAAATTTCAAGACTCTGCCATAATAGAATTAAAGATGCTCGGTAACTAGCTACATCTTTATGGAATGTTTTAGTATCGCTAACATTTTAAATATGAGGCAATGAGGGCGATTCTGATGTACCATTCTCTAAATTAAACAAAATTTGATAGCTCTAATATTGTTGCCATCCTCTTTTGACGTATTGAAATGAAAAGAAACGCCGATAACTTTAGTCCTGTCAAATTAGTTTAGTTTAGAGAACGGTACAACAGAATTGAGCCTATTATAGTGACAAATTTAAGAATAAGAATCTATATACATACTCATAGTGCCATCACATCATTGATTTTTAATAAACATAAAACAGAGTATTACATTTGTGTATCTATGTGTCTGTTTGTGGCATCGTAGCTTTGATTTAGTTTTTTTTTTGTTTGATAGGTGACTTGATCAAGAGTGTTCTTAGCTATTATTTAAGAAAATCTATTCAGCCGTTCTCTGCTCTATTACAGTGAGTTAAAAAAATATGTATACATGTTTGTAATGATAAAAGCGTCAAACAGGCATGCAGTCCACCTGATAGTAAGCGGTAAACGCCGCTATATACACCTGCAACACTAGCGCCATTACTCATGCTTTGCCAGCCTGGAGAGGTGTTTATTGACACCCTTTTTAAAACGCGTTAAAACTCGGCAGGGAAACTTTTGCACGAAGAAAATTCCATACCTTAAGGATAAGAAACCAGACCGCTTTAGAAGCGGAAGAACCGAAAGAACAGAAAAGGACTGTGTGCTTTTATAGTTGGTTGGTCGAGAAGTTCAAAGTTAGGTGCAAACAAAATTAACTACCCTCTTTCTTAGTCTTTTTCGACTGTAATTATTGGATTTCGAACTCAAACCTAAGTCCCGAAAAAACAACTAACAGTGATTATATAACTGACAGTTTTCATTATTTTTATAGATTACAATTGTCAAAAATTTAAGGCTAACCGTATTTTAATTTTTGTTACACATTACAGTTAATAGCACTTTTAATTGAACCAACAGAGATTACGATGAGTATAGTTGAATAACTTTTAAAACCAACGTTGACTTAAATTTCATCTAGGCTTGTAAACAAGAAAATTAAATGGAAAATTAATAAAATATTAAGTGCGTATCACCACGTAAGATTTTTATGTTTGGCACATAGTCTCTACAAACAAACATAGGTACTAAGTAGACCACTTATTAATTAATTAATAACTAAAAACACTTACAAAACCATAACAGTCAAACCAAGGAGATTCTTAAGGGTACTCTATACATTTAATATGTATATTAGAATACAAAAATATATAAATGTATTTTAGCCTCAACGGTAAATATCCTTAATATTAAAATACACAAATCAAAACATGAATAAATTTAGGTAGTATTTATGACTGAAAAATATGTCAAAGCTGGTTCTAGCATTAGCTCTACACCGTTAAAAAGTTAAGCAAATAATTTATTGCAGGTAAATTATTTCAGTTCAATTTCTAGGTACTCTAACATGAATTATTTCTTGCAGTGATTTAAAGCTTACGGTCTAGCTTAGAAATGCTAGCTTAAAAGTTTTTTTTTTTTTACTTGACTACTGCCCAAGGATGGATGGTACTTTGTCGATGCTACTGCCTAATAAATTGTAATAGGTACCTACATGATGCCATTCGGCATTTGCATTCTTGTGGAAATGCATTGATACCCAAACTAAGAAAACCTGTGAGGTGGTATACCATAAATACCTTCCGCCGAATGTGATGTCATAGATACATTAGCTGCGCCCGCGTTTTCACCCGCGTGGTGATGAAAAATTGTGATGATGATGATGATGAAAAATACTTTACGACCTATTCTCATACCTACCATATATACATAAAAAGATTCATAAAAATCGGTCTAGCCTTTTTTGAGAAGTACGACCGTGACACGAGATTTATATATGTATATAGATTATCTTTAGATTTTTGTTTGGAAAAAAATAGGGGGGTGGAACACAGAAAAGAGCAGCAATTTTTTTCATCTCTGTGGGGGGGGCGATTACTGTTTAGGAGTGTTTTAGTCGTCCGTGAAAATATTCACTAAGATCAATCAAATTACGATCAAGTGGTATTAAAGTTTAGGCCTTTGACAATATTTTAATACTTAGGTACCTACATACTTCGTCTAGACGACAAAATTACTTGGATAAGTGATTTTCAATTGACGTTATTAAAATCGCCCAAATTTAGTTTGTGAATGTTTGATTTTCTTATAATCATTATTAATTATACAAATAGTTTATAGTTTTCAGTCTCAATTAAATTAAAATCAAGTATAATACTTATTTTTTATTTTATTTCTATGATTAAACAATAACTGTACAAACAAAAAACTACTGCTAGAAAGTAAAATAAAGTTTATTATCTTAGTTTCAACAATGAATTTCTTAGTAATAATTTAACAATTAATATGATTTAAATCAACCAAATTTAATTAACTTGGTTTTAAATAACTGATTTATTAAGTGTTATACCATGAATAAACTTAGTCTATACTAATATTATAAAGATGACAGATTTGATTGTTTGTTTGTTTGCATTGAATAGGCTCCGAAACTACTGAACCGATTTGAAAAATTCTTTCACTGTTCGGAAGCTACACTATCCCCGGGTGTCATAGGCTATAATATTATATTTTGTAGCGAGGCCGAAGGCCGAGCTTACACTCTTGCAAAGCCGGGGCGGACGGCTAGTCTGATATAAGAATGATTATTATAGACATCTTTTATACCTTTTTTTGATCATGATAACAGGGAGAAAAGTGCAAATCAGCGTAACTGTTTTTATCTACACTAATATTATAAAGAGGAAAGATTTGTACCTATTTTTGTATGTTTGTATGTTTGTAATGAATAGGCTCCGAAACTACTGAACCGATTTGAAAAATTCTTTCACTGTTGGGAATCTACACTATCCCCGGGTGACATAGGCTATATTATATTTTGTAGCGAGGCCGAAGGCCGAGCTTACACTCGTGCGAAGCCGGGACGGACGGCTAGTTTTTCTATAAACAGAAATGTCCTTAATCGTTACAGTACTATACTGACCATCCGTGATAATTTACAACAGTGTGTCTTTATTAGTGTTTCGGTCTTTACGGTTTCCTAGATAAAACATTAAATTTTGATATGACACTATTTTTATAATATCAAGTTAACCATTGAAGTAATTATTCAAACTAAAACTAGAATGGTCAAAGTTTTTAAGAGTAGGAAAAGAGGGCCTAACTCCCGGTGGCCTACCTTGGTGCTTTTTGGTAGGCTCGGGATCTCCTGAGGAACATACCTGGGAAGTTCAACATGCATAAAATCTCTAAACCACCAAAACCATTTTTAGTTTGTTTGTTTTCTTACTCTTCAGGAAAGAAGACCGCTGCAAAACTCGTTCAATCAGTGCAGTTATCATATTGCTGCATCGTGACAAAAAACTGGCAACCGGCCAGCAGTCTAAAGTAATTTGGATAAGACTTTACACAACTGAAGGCTTGCGTGTCGGGAGTCTACATCTACATAATTTCCTACTGGACAGCCTAGATAGTTCCGATGTTTAAGCCTCTACAATGCATACGTGGTAACCTGTTTTCGCCCCAGAACCCTGTTCCACTGAGAGCACTTCAGCAAAAATGAAGATTGTCTTATTCATCAACCAATGCTGCTTCCCAAAGAGAGTGTTTAAACATGTCGAGTAAAAAGCAGCAACAGGTGATAAGTTGAGGATTTTCGTAGAAGGAAATTATTTACGTTGTAACTGTCGCTGTCAGTTGTCTGTTTTCGCAGCCCCGGTAAAACTGGATGGTTCCAAGACGAGTACAAAATGTATTTTATGTTTAAAATATTAATATTAAAATTAAGTTTACTATAAAACATTTTATTGATAATAACAGAAAAAATATGTGTGCGAAAAATATATTAAATCCAAACTACAAAAAAAAAATAGTTTTATGGCAATGATTTCTCAAGTGGTCGCGATTGTGTATTTATGTTTAGAATGACAATGACAAATTTTTATTTTTAGGGAGGTGATCGAAAAAAAACTTCGATAAATATTTTTTTTATATCGCCTGCCAAAACCTAAACTGTTAGTGTTTGTATAATATTTTCCATGTCAGGGTTGTTTTTTTATTTATAAAAATGGCTAAAATGTGCGAGCGAGTAAAAAACTGTAAGAACCTTATGGCTTCCTCTTATAACGCGGGCTTGAAATAACGCTGGAACAGTAATGTGCGGAAAATCACACGACGGTCAACTTTAACCCACCGAGATACGGTTTGTGCTTTGACGGGCCCGAATAGGTGCAATTTGCAAAATCATGCTACCGCAAACCGTATCTCGGCGCGATTCGCGTTCGCGTGATTTTGCAAACTCCACCTATTCGGGCCCGCGTTTAGAGTTGGACGTAAGGCTCCAGGACTCTTCACATCACATCATCAGCCAATTAACGTCCACTGTTGGACAAGGCTTCCCTCATAGAGATGGGTGTATGGGTGTTGCCATAATCCCCACGCTTGGCAGGCGGCTTGGGGATCGCAGTACGTTCACCGTGTACTATTAGGACGCTGCTGCCCATCCTCCGGTAGTTCTGGTCGCAGTTTTAGGACATACCCGGGTCAAAAAGGGGTCACTTTGATTAAATCGGTCAAACGTTTACCCGTTGTGGCGGACTCAGAATGGTAGAGTCGACTAAGAAATCGATTGTGAAATTTTTTGTCAACTTCAAGTTTAACGTTATACGAATTGACGAGTTTTGGCGTAAAAATGAAAAGAAAATAAACATCTCTCCTTATTGTATTACTTTCCTAAACTTGTGTTAATATATGGAGTTTTAATGTGTAATAATGGCGAATTATTGTTTTTTAAGTGTTTATCGTATTCGAATGAAGGCAAGTGATATAAAGAGGTGAAAAATTAATTTCGTGATATTTTCAAAAATCAACAGCAACCTCTAGTAAAGGCTCCATCACTTTACTAGGGACATGACTTGACTGTGACTTGTTTGACGATATTTTTTTTTTTAAAGTGTACTCCTAACACTGGAAAATGCACAAGATGTTCGAAGCTAAAATCCACTCAAGACGATAGAAAAATGAAACTGCCTTCTTTTTTCTTTTTTATTACTAATAAGCAAGTACGTGTTAAATTTTATATTTTAATAAGCGTTATGCAATACATATTCTTACGAAATCCCAATCGTTAAAAGCCTTTAAGCATTTTTGTTTAATATGACCGATTACTAAAAGCACTTATTTTAAGAGCTCTTAGGTTAGGCTTTGAGTTAAAATTTCAATATTCAGCGATAAAATTACTTTTGCATGCCGATATTTCGACTTTTGCATGCCAAGTCACGCTCCGACCAAGTTGAATTTACTTTAAAATAGCGGACGATAGAACTGCTATATCGGTTAGTCTTTGGCGATTGAATATTTTCAGCGTCCAGATAGATTAAACTTGGCAGTCGGTTGTGCTTGAAATATTCTTGTTGCATCTTTTTCTTCGCACGGCGCTTAAAAAAGAGAGACGAAGGTATAGAAAGTGTAGATTCATTCTCCTTGATCATAGAGAGCACTTAGAAGATAGAATAGTAGTAAAATAGTAGTACTCATAGTAATATAAATATACTTACTCTTGTGTTACTCCGAAAGTGACACACATACACAGACACAGGGAGAGATCGAAAAAAATCTCTCTTTAGTGGGAGAGATAGAGTGATAGAGAGAGAGAGTTTAAATTGATTCCGGTACTTGTAAATTACTATAAAAATAACCACCAACATTGTTCCCAAAAGGGTATTTCTATTTACAAGTCTAACAACAAAGTTCGCAGAGGTTAGTCAAGCGTAATAGATACTATAACATTGGCTATCCTTTTCCACAAACTGTGGAACGCACATAGCCATATCCACTAATACACCTAAAGACAGCACACACACATAGCTGTTGACCACTGACTACGAGTACAAACAGGCGCGCCTTGCCGTGTGTTAGGAACCCACAAAACTTCTCTTCCAGTTTGTCACTCGCAGTCAAAAGTTCGACCTCCACTTGAAACCCTCGCGACTTCGTGATTTCGAACAAAACTTTCCACTAGTTCTCGTTTTATGACGGGTGTCAATTACGGAATATCTTTTGTTCTTTATTGAGAACTTTTTGAAATGTTATCAAACTTTCTCGTGGAATGGCCAGTTATTGTTTCGCTCCGAGATTTTTCTACCAACTAAACTACCGATGAACTTAATTCTGATCTCCGTAAAAATCCTTTGAAAAGACAGATTTCTTATGGTTCATACCAGACACTTGTTTGTCTAGTCTGAGGTAGACGTTTGCAACTGATTGCCGGAATTGAAACTACATCTCAAGTGAAGCTGCTGGAGCACATCTTTAGTTGCTTGGTGATTGATTTTCAATTTGAGGGTGGTAGCTAGCTAGCCGAGTTCCAGAAAGTATACCCACTAAAACCTCCCCGGTGACCAGCCTTAGTGCTTCGCAAGAGGACTCCGGATCTCTAGAGGAACGCGCCAGAGCCTAAATTCAATGCCTGTCGGTCACAGAGAAAATAGAAGGCTAGAGAAAATATTCACTACTAGCTGCACCCCGCGGTTTCACCCGGGTGGTGATGAAAATCAGTGATGATGATGAAAAGTAGCCTATGTGTTAATTCAGGACATAAGCAATGTATATTCCAAATTTAGTCCAAATCCATCCAGCCGTTTCTGCGTGATTGAGTAACAAACATCCATTCATACATCAATACATCCATTCAAACTTTCACATGTGTGAT
Source organism: Agriopis leucophaearia (assembly GCA_949125355.1). Taxonomy (NCBI): domain Eukaryota; kingdom Metazoa; phylum Arthropoda; class Insecta; order Lepidoptera; family Geometridae; genus Agriopis; species Agriopis leucophaearia. The sequence goes on along the minus strand of OX421266.1, from coordinate 16,121,796 downwards.
TTTATACGGTGAACATCAATGATGCGGCGCGGGCGACTATCTGAACATACCGTGAAGTATCGTAAGAGGCGCTCGTTTGACTACATCACTCGATCGAGCGTCTGTTTAAAATCTAACTACTGTTTAGTTTATAATATCTACTATGTTTATATACTGTGACCGTGCTATGGCATGGCTTTTTCACGATATTTTCTTTCATCAGCAGCTGAGTTCATTGTTAGCCATTGCCAGTTTTTGGCGTAATACCCAGTCTAACTCTAAATTGAGCTTTTCCAGTATAATCTCTCACAATTGGTTCTATTTCTATAATCCTCACATAGGTATGGAAATATTGTGAATATCCTCGGTATAACAATGTCGGTAGAGTCGTTAGAATAGATAGAAATAGAGAGAACTGAATCGATATCCAGGCCGCAAAATAATCCTTGGAAAGCCAAACTGGACGTCGACTATTGTTAAGCTAATCATACAAAATCCATACCTGTGCGTTACCAAGCTATGTCTTTTTTGTATATGAATTGTAACCCAAATTTTTATATATATTCGTATTCTATGAATCCCAATGCATTATAGTTGATTGAATCAGGCGTGTCTTATTTATTTTTTTATTAACATATCATATAGTAATTTTTAAACTTTCGCGATTTGAACACATGTTTTTTTATATTTATAGGGGCTTATCGCGCAATGTTAAATATAGGTAAAAATAGATACCTTTCTCTCGACGTTTCGACCATGTTACAATGGCCGTGGTCACGAGCTGACTGAGCTGAGAGGTATCTATTTTTACCTATATTTAATATTGCGCGATAAGTCCCGATAAATATAAAAAACAAACATATCATATGTTTCAGAATAAATTATTTTTGTTTCAGGTTAGGTTAATTTTCTCTTATGTTTAATTAATATTTTATTTCAGGTTAGGCAAAATTTAAAAAATTCCATATTGTACTTGAAGCGACGTAGAAGCGGAATCACATTACAAATTCATCAGAAAAACGGTTTTGCCAATGTATTATGTTTTAGGTGAATCCTATAAAATTAAAACCATTTTTATTACTAAAAGGCCTAAATTTTCACAGAATTTTGTCATGTCGCAACGTTATGTGCGCCTTTTTCCTATTATTTTAACATTTTTAACGCCATGCTGCTACTGAATAAAATTGAAAAATATTTTTTTACATCAATTTTTTTACTCATTGCCTCAAGGATTATGTGAAATATAAATTTCAGAAACGAAAAAAGGTTCACTTTTCAAGTTTTTGGCTCAAAATTGTGTTAAAATTAGGCGCTGAGATTAAAGACTTAAATATGACACGTGTACCCCTAACCGCATTATGAAATTGACACAAAACTCAGATCAATCATAAATAATGAGTCATCCTGTACCATTCATCATACGATCACCGAAGTTAAGCAACGTCGGGCGCGGTCGGTACTTGGATGGGTGACCGCCTGGGCGTGATGTAGTCTCTTTTCACTACTTTTTGTACTTTAGTAGTTAGATATTTAAGTAGGCTTTAATTAGTCTACCGTTTATATTTCCTTGAGACATCAGCCAAATTAACAAAATATATTTTTATTTGTATTACGTTTTTATATTTTATGTCGAAGATTTCATGTGGTGGTACGGATCCCTCAGTGCACGAGCCCGACTCGCACTTGGTCAATTTATTTGATTTTATTACTATAACTCTTTATTTCAATTCATACACGGGTCTAGCACGGACATTTTAAAAAGCATTGGTAGAGTTGAAGCTAATACCAAGAGGCCCTATTGAATACAAAAATACAATTATTATAATTATTTTCGGTTCATCCTTGTAAAATTACATATTCTGTGAAAATTCAACTGGGTATCTCTAACGATAAAACATACAGATCGTTTAAAGATACAGCCGTAAAAAGGTATGTATAGAGAAACTGACAGCGTAGGTTTTATAATAGGGAACCCTAAAAAAGAACACAACACAACATAGGAACTTCTGTCAGCAATCAAGGCTAAAATTTACAATACTCATACCTTAACCCAAATACTAAAAGGTAAGGCATTATTTTAATACTCGGTCAAGTAGGCATCAACTGAACGCCTGCAGCGAACAATACTTATATATACAGTACATGTAAATAGACAAGGCACACCCCTTCGGGTGCCAGGGCGAGTCTGATCTTCACTCCCGGCGACGGTCCAAGCCGAGGCTTGTACCTCCGAGGTACCCTTGCGCTTGTCGCCCAAAAATCATAATCGAGTTGGCCCAACGCCCTCTGCGTTCACCAACAAGTCCTGTCAAGCTATAGAGGCCGCAAGGCCATAAGCAAAAGTCACAAATATATAATACAAAAAAAATGTAATATAGATCTACTTATAAGTTCATTTATTTTTAAGTAGTTTTAGTTATATTTCGTTTGGAATCGTACATTATAATGCAAAGGGGTTTGAAAATATTAGCATTGTTTCTTTGTCAAAATCACGTCGCAGAGTGAAACTTGTATACAGAGAGAAGTACAGGGTACAGACAGAAATATCTTTTATATGCTTGTATTGAGAAGTTAATTATAATAGTCGAACAAAAAATGACAGATAACAAGTGTCATGTTATGGAGATAATTGAACATAAGTATTTCAAAATAACTCTTGATATTTTGAAATAATTTGTGTTTGAAAACCTACGCGAAGCGTTTCATTAATTGTAAAACATAGCATTCTGTGCTGCCGCTTATCTCGTAGCAGTAAAGCTGATCTTAAATAATTATCAATTTAAAAACCGACATCATTAAATTGTCAGAACTAGACCAAATTGAAATGGGACCACACGGAAAGCACTGGCTTTCAAATAAAAAAGAATCATCAAAATCGGTTTACCCAGGCGAAAGTTCAGAGGTAACAAACAATAAAAAAGAAACAGTTGTATTTAGAACCTCCTCTTTTTTGGAGTCGGTTAAAAATCGATCGTATTTATATAAAGCTTTGGCACTGTCAAATCTGTACAAGGTCGCTACTCCATTCTATTGTACATTTTCCAGCAAAGTGGCTGTAAGGCTGAAAGGTAGCACATTCATTTGCATAAAATGCTACAAAAACATAATGCTGCTTTTAACTCGGGAATATCGCATTTTGTTTGAAATCACAATGGATTTTTTCAGCTCTTTCTGATTGATGATGATGAATGAGGTCACTGAACTTGCTCTTACTTATTAAGGGTTAAAAGGGAAATCCAGGAAAGCATTTTACTTTGAAAAAGAGCTTTACTCATTAGACATAAAGAGCATTCAATGCTTTCTAAGAATATAAACCAACATTAAAAGATTAGGGAGATTCTCAGCTCAACTCGTATTATTGTATTTTTTTTTGTAAATTATATTATTTTATTTGCTATTGAATAAATAAATATATTCGCCAAAAAACTCTTTTTTTTTTCTACAAAATATTTCAAACGGGAATCACTTGAGCTGTGAGAGGACGAATGCAATTGATACCACCGATCCCTCCACAGATCAAATGCTATCCTATAAATATATACCTAAAAACTAACGCTGAACTTATGGAAAAAAAAAAATTACGTGCCATTATTATGTTTTTAAAACGCTGAAAATTCTAAAAACTTATATTTCCCATGAGGCTGACTCTTTTCTTATAAGTCCATATTGTAATACCTGATGTCCTATTTTTCCATTTATTTCTGCAAATCCTAGGAATAGGCATACTTAAAACTTTATCTTTTCATCATCACCATCAGCCAGAAGACGTCCATTGCTGAACATAGGCCTCCCCCCTTAACCTCCACACTGAACGACATCCTGCCATCCGCATGCCACGATGCCCGCGACTTCCACAATGTCGTCGGTCCATCTATTGGGAGGCCTACCTACGTTGCGTATTCCAATTCGTGGTCTCCACTCAAGAACCTTTCTTCCCCATCGGTAATCAGTTCTTCGAGCGATGTGGCCTGCCCATCTTAAAACTAAGTGTTTTAAGATAGGCAGGCCACTTCGCTTTACACCTTAACTTTACACATTTAAAACTTTATCTTATACTAAATAATATTATTAATTATTTAATATTTGATTTTCTACGGAATGCAACTAGAAATTTACAATTCCTGTTCAAAATTATTTCGAGTTTAAATTCTGTAACTCGAAAGTTTATAAAACTGTATGACATAAAAGATAATGTGCACAGCAAGTGTTAATTACATTATAAAAAAAAACAATCGCTGAGAAACGTAATCATGTAAACCTGAGCGTATTAAGGATCAAACGAGGGAATCTACTTGTTCCGAAAAGTGTTAGAATTTATTTAAACTCGTGGCAAGATCCCATGTATACAAAAATAAATTAAACGAATAGAACCCAAAATAAAGTCACAAAAATAGTCATGTTTTCGAGCACAATATTACAAATCGTTTTTCGACCCCGAGCGAGCCTTAGATCAAGTTCTGAATAATATTATAATATATTTATTTGTAATTGAAATCTGGGACATAGTATTAGTATTTTAAATTCACAGAAAAGCATTTTTGAAATCATTTTGCCTTAAAAATTAAAGGGGGAAAGAGATCCACAAGTCTGCGTTACTGATTACGTCCGGCCGGTGTTTTGATCCTGCGAACGAAGGCTTTATTCAAAAGCAACATAATCACGAGTCCACCACAGCTTTTGGAGATAACAGCAGCAATAACCGTAGCACCGATTCGCATTAAGAATACTTTGGATTTGTATGAATACGTACTTTGATTTTAAATACACTATCCCTGAAAAGTTGCATTACACTTTTTGCACTAACATAAAACCCACCTTCATCTAAAGTCTATACCTGTGGGCATGGCTTTGCGAAATAAGCTATGATTGCCAAAATAGCGTTACATTATCAATTTAGTACAAATTTGCATTTCTTTACTCATTATATTTATTTTACCAACCAACTCCAACTCAACGCAAAAACTGGGCTCTAATGAATTGATAGGCCATTTCAAGGAAATCATCTCTTTTATCAAGGTCTTAAAAAAATCTATTTATACTTGTTTGTCATAGTATTTGCGGCTACGTCTCCTGAAAGTGCGATAGACTATGAATCATTCTAACTAGAAGAAACCGCTTCACTTGCGAACTTGAAGACGCCTAGAGATGTTACAGAATCATGAAATATTTACATCATATCCCGGCTTGCTCAAGTGTGCATGGTTGAATACCAACTAGCATAGGAATATTGTGACCTCGATGTCAAAAACGCGGTGCCGCAAAGCTATTGTCTAATATCGGGAAACTAAAAAACAGTTAATTTTGTTCATATTTACTTTTAATTAGTTTAGACTGAAAAACTGACAAAAAGTCCAACTAAATTAACAATTTTTTTTTTTGAAATCAGAGTTTTATTCAGAAAAATCTTTACCAAATAATGTTACAATGTTGCAGTCGTCAAACAAGCTAAATGTGGAAATAACTGGCCAAGAGCGTGTCGAGACACGCGATTGGTAGGATTCGGTAGCCAAAGGTTTATAATTGTGGTCACATTCATAGTTCAGATATTGGTGATTATACATAGAAAAATTCAAACGAACGAAGCTCGGCAGACTTGGAAAAAATTCAGCGACGTATCATCCTGACATAGTATATACTTTTGTGGTTAAGCCAAAGAGAAAACTACTCCAGAGACGTTTTTTGGAATGATCATATTAGAAAAATATCAATATTCTTTGAGCTAGAAAGCTTTGAATTTATTAGGTACAGTTTAATATTTGGTTCTTTTTTCGGAATGAATAGTAGCATAAATATATTGTGGTCAATCAAGGATATAAGGTACCCCTGTACAAAATTTGACCATAATCCATTCTGAGTTAAATGTAGCCAAACACATAGACTTACATACAAACATTCACGTTTTTACGATGATTAATTATAAAACTGTGCTTGGAATGTATAAGTTCTGAATATTCAGTAGATCAAAATTCTGAATATTATCATGATTTTATATTTTACAACAATAATACAAGGATACATATGAATAAAATAAAGAACCCCCAGATCCAGTCATACATTCTACAACCTTTATAGAAAGCGCTACCCAAACGCTCGAATTTACTGACCGTAGGCACAAGTAAATGACAAAAACAAACAAACAGCCTGGCCACTGTAGCGCATACTGTGTTACTTTGAATTAAAGCAGGGCAAACAAAATAGAGAAAAACAGAGAGACAACTTCTAAAAGGTCTCAAGAACCTTTCTTCCCCATCGATTATCAGTTCTTCGAGTGATGTGGCTTGTCCATTGCCAACTTCCAAATTTTAATAGCTGTCGGTGACTCTGGTTCTTAATTAAAATACTAGCGACAAACTAAAACAGATACGATAGTCTTGCTAGTCTTCATAATTTTAAACTTAATTGACATGTTCAGAAACATACTACGGCCAATATATTGGGAATTCAGAAATCAAGAAAATCATGGTAAATATCGAATAATTCAAATGTTAAAAAAACCCTTTAATATTTTTTGAATTGCAGTTTTTAACCCAGATATATTTACATGATTATTTTAACCCCAGACGCAAAAGCGAGGTTTTCTTTATAAATGTAGCATGTGTGTCTTTTTGTGGTATCGTAGCTCCAAAAGGGCTGTATTTTTATAGAAAGGTGACTAGATCGACAGTGTTCTTAATCATGAAAATCGGTTCAGTCCCGTTTTAACATTATCGGCTATTATATCGGACGTTTATATTTTTTCTTACTTTATTTCGAGTTTTGTTTTTTTACTTGTTACAATTTAAACACTTATCACTCTTATTGTATAACAGAACAGACGCTGAAAAGAAGTCATTATACTAATCATTATGAACAATTTTTACGTGGCCATACCTGAAATCGCGATAAAAAAAATCAACTGTCCCATAGAAAAATTCACACTCAACGAAATATATGGAAATAGTAATATTTTCTTCGCAATTTCAGGGTCAGTCCCTCAGATCTTTTAAACAAGTGGTGTGGCAGGTGCGAACACAGCCAGTCTAAATGAGTCTGGATGCCTAAGTCGAACTCACTCTGCAAACGACCTTGCCACCTTTTTTGCATGTGGGCAATTGTACTAAATATATCATATCATATCTCCCTTGCCTGAATTATCTGAGGTGGGCCCAATAATACAAGATGACCGTAATAATGAATACAAAGACATCCCAACTTATAAACGTGTATAAGGGTATATAGTTTTTTTAGTTCCGTCTGGGTATTCTTTCTCCGACACATGCCGGAAACATTGTTAGATTAAACATATTGTATAGCAGTACTCTCTTTTTTATTTATTTTATTGTAATATAGTACATTGAAGTCTAATATCAATTTTTCACCGGCGTTTCCTTTAAGTTAACCTTTTGTTTATTTTTAGCCTGTAACTGCACAAACAGACCAGCTGAATTGTCGTTGCTCTTATTTATTAAGGACCCTAAAATAATAAGGTTGCTGTCATTCACCTACAATGATGTAACATTGTTTTAAATTATTTTGTGAATTGAATGAATTGTTATTTCTAGCTTTTTCGAATACAGCTTTAATTTATTCGAAAAAGAGATTAAGAATTTTAGTCAGAACTAGCTGCGCCCAGCGGTTTTACCTGTACCAAATACCTCCTTGGTAGCGACAGCAACCTCGTTTGACTTATATGATTTTTTTTGTGATGCCAATGTAGACTTAAATTTTTATTTTATTTTTTTGTAGGGAAAATATTAAAATACCAAAAAAAACAATTTGTTGATCCTATCGCTACTAAACTTCACATCATCACTCACTGGGCTATTTTTTTTTTTCTTACGTACATACACACATCGCCTTTTATATATATTGAAATAGAGGATTTCAAAAAGTCGTCAACTCATCCTAGTAAAGTGTTGGAAACTTTACTAGAAGCTATGGAGTTTTGGCAACTACATGAAAAGTCGTTTCACCACATCACCTATAACTTTATTATTACTTTGCCGCACTCATCTACGTTACTGAACACTTAATACATAATAATCTAGCTTGATTACACAACTAGTTGTTGCTCGTGACTTTGTACGCGTAGACATTCATATAAACTTTTTAACTTTTAACTCTCTTGACTCCGTTTATTCAGATCTTGCACTTCTTGAGGATCTGGGAGTGACATTTGATCGTACCCTGAATTTCCATGACCACATCTCTGATCTCGCCAAAGAGGCCTATCGTCGTCTGGGCTTCATATTACGAAATGCCAAAGCTTTTAAAATCCGTTAGTTATTAGAACATTGTACAACTCGTTAGTCAGAAGCAAGCTGGAGTCGAGCGCATGTGTCTGGAACCCGCACCACGTCACCTATGTGCGGATGCTTGAAAAGGTTCAAAAAGCTTCCTTAAGATCGCTGTATAAGAAGCTTCACGGTTATTACCCGTTCATGTACCCAGCTAAATTCTTGCTCGGCCAGCTCGGCTACAACTCACTAGAAGTGAGAAGGATGTTGGATCAGCTTGCTACTTGCTGCAAGGTGCTCAGAGGATCTGTTGACTCCTTGCATCTGCACAATTTATTGTGCACTTTGTTTGTGCCAGATAAACCCGGGGTTCCGGCTAATAGGCATGGAAAATTGCCCAAGTTTTTCCACTTGGCTCACAGCCGCACCGTGGCGCGCTCCATGTCTCCGCTGATTCGCGCCCGCCGCCACTTCAATGCACTCCTTGCTAGCAACACTGATTGTGATATTATTTGTGACAGTTGGAAAATTGTAACGAAAGTTTTTTTGACTTATTGTGAAAATTTAACTGATCAATACCGTTGACTATAATGTCAATTTGTATGACATACTATATTTTATGTTGACATATTTTTTACAGCAATTTGTTGTATTTATTATATTAGTAATTTTATAATATTATTCCTATTTTTACTAGGAAATCTATTTTAGTTTAACAATATATGAGATAAATGTTAGTGGAATTTGTCCGTTTTTATTCTCAACAAATAAATTGAATTTGAATTTGAATCCTTTCTTAGCAGATATCTACAAATGGCAATATAATCACATCTTTTTATACACCCCCTAAGGAATCTTAACCTGCCAAGTTTCTGCTTCTTAGGTCAAGTAGTTTTCAATATTTCGTGATGAGTCAGTCAGTGACTGGTAATCAGTTAAGACCCTCTTGAAAGGGCGGCCTTAGCCAGAAACGTACATCAAAACAAACAATTCTCAGCCAAGCGCTCGAAGAGTCAACACGTCCTGAGGATGCCTAGTGGAGAGGCGAAACACGTGTCGACAAAGTGCACTAAGGAAACGGGTATAATTTATTACTTTTTTATATTCAATTTAAATACAAGTCATTTCAATTAATATATATTTTAAGTTTCAGAATTAATACATTTTTGTTTTCAGATTTAGTACTATCATATTTCATGTGTATGAATTAATTAATTTTTGTTTCAGATTACGTTAATTTTCAATTTATGTAATTAATATTTTATATCAGGTTAGGCAAAATTAAACTCAATAAAATTAACATTATCAACAAATATTTACCAGGTAAATTTATCACAAATTCCTTATTGTACTTGAAGCGACGTAGAAGCGGAATTACACTAGAAATTCATCAGTAAAACAGTTTTTTTTAAACGATTTTTGTTCAAAAACATATCAAAATTTGCAAAAACAAAATCAGCTTTTTCATATAATTTTGGCAGGAGTGAGTGATTTTTGTATCATTTGATATTTTTTTCACCAATTTCGAAAAGTCGTAGAACAAAAGTTGATTGTTTTGATGTACCGAGGCCGCCCATAAGAGTATTAGTAGCTCTATAGGCTACTAGTAATCAGTCAGCACAGCATCTTTTCTTTTCTTTTTATTCTTGCTTATTATTTTATTCTTGCTTATATTTATTCTTGCTTATTATTCTTGCTTTCTTCTTGCCTCTTAAGAGGATTTTAGCGTCACAAATCTTGTGTTTTCCAGTTGTCAAGTATTGAAACTTTCAAATTTTATTAGTCAGTCGTCAAAATTGACATTTGATTTGAGACATATTTCACTTCGTTATATCACTTTTCCACACTCGAGGATCTCGACGAACACTTAATAAATAATACGAGTAATCCACCATTATTAAACATTTATATTCGAAAATACACAAGTTTAGGAAAATAATGCAATGAGGCAACACGTTTTTACAAGCTTTTATTTAGTTTCATCTGTCCCGGTGTCTGTATGTAATCAAATCTTGCAAATAAAATTCGACTTGCTTCCCAGTGTTCGATTAAGCTAAAATTTGGCATACCTTCTTGTCAAGTTCCGACGACAATACAATATTATGGTGACAGCGTGCTGATTTGATGATGGTGTCGGTGGACAACGGCACTCCTCGATGGATAATAGTAGACTGGCAGTGTGTGGGATCATTTTGATCAGCACACCGTTCCGATCACATATAATACACACAATTTCATAAAAGCTTGGTTTGAAAAAGATATTTTTCAATAAAAAACATGTTTGACTCTGCGCGCCAAAACTCTGCCAAAACTCTGCCAAAACTCTCTTATCGTATATATACAGTGTTATAAGCGAAACCGTTTTTAAATTATTTACTTTGACAATCACAAACTATTATGCTCTATTCCTTCTTCTGGGTATAATCGACTATGATATTATTGTCAATGTATGTGTGATATGTTTTACTCTCGCATAAAAATCAACCCTCACATTTGTACAAAACATACATACTAATAAAAGAAAAATCAACTATTTTTTATTACTTCACATTCTTGCTATTGTATTCTTCGGCCGTCTACATTTTTATGCATCATAAAAATTTACTGTATAGGTACTTAAGTTTCTGCTTATTCTGTATGTCAGCTTCGTTGGCTTATTTCAAGTTTATTTTTAAGGGTTATAAATTTAGGCTTCTTATATGACCTATAATAATACGGACTGTTTTTAGCCCCCGACGAAAAAAGACGGGTGTTATAACGTATTATAATTTATAATTTAACGTATCCATCTGTATCTTTACTATATGGACCGACGACATTAATAAGAGTCCCGGGCATCCAGTGGATGCAGATAGCACGTCGTTCAGTGTGGAGGTTAAAGGGAGAAAAAGGCCCATGTTTAGCAGTTCATAACAAACTATGAAACTCTATCCATCAGGAAACTCTAGCACCTTTCTCCTGGCTGCATCATCAGACCAAAGATACTACACTCATCTATTGTCATTTGAATTGCATATACACCTGTAAAATTTGAGCTAAATCAGAAACTTTACGATGGTCGAAAAATCAATCACGTAAGTTTAAAATATGGCACTTTCAACCGGGAGGATGGATTTAAGTTAGCGGCGTTGTGGAACCCCATAGCAAGCAAGTGTACAAACCGCGGTGTAGGAACTAGGATATTTACCGATGTAGTCAGTATATTGTGTGTCATAGTGACTACCCTGCAATTTTTCAAGATCAAGTGAGGGTAGGAGAGATAAATACCCGCTCTTCTCGCCGGACACATCCGCAGTTTTCAATCAGCTCGTGACCACGGCCATTGTAACACGGTTGAAAAGTCGAGCGAAAGGTAAAAAGGATTTTTACCTGTACAAAATATTGCGCAATGCGCGATAAGTTCCAATAAACATTAAAACGTGCTCAAATCGCGAAAGTTTAAAAATTACTAATGTAAGTTTAATTAAAAACAGATAAATGGAAATCAGATTATAAACATCTAGCTTAGTGTGCTTACACGATAGTGTACCTACGATATTTGGTTCCATAACAGAACTCAATTAAAGTTTTAATGAACCAAGCAATATGTATGGAAATCGTTGCGCATACCTAGCTGTTACGAAGTACTATAAGGTTTAATTTTAATTTAATGTACTTATTTATAACAACAATGTTTACAGGATTAACCTAACACAATATTGTATATACGAAACCTTTTAAGAAATTAGTCTAGTAGCTAAATAATAATATTAGCTCTAGTTCAAAAACTACTCAACCTCGAGAGTTTCTTTTGAAAAGAGTCACGTAAATTGGTTCACAAAATAAATGTCGGAGTAATTGGAGTACATACATTAAAAAAAAACTGTTTTGAGAACCTACTGGTCAGTTGAAATCTCTTATCTATGTGTAACCTGCACCTCAGAAGGGATCAGTGAAACGATTCATGTTACACAACACACATTTATTTACACCTGAGGACAGATATCTACAGATATTAAAATACAATACCAACCTTAAAAGTCTATTCACGACAGTGCTCCTCCGAGAAGTGAAATTTACCAAGATGGCTGACCAGAGTGAAAATCGTTCAACGCACAGATAGGTAGTAGATCTGTGGTTCAACGCGATTGCACGATTTTCACTCTGATCAAAATTGTCATTTTATAATCTTGACTTTGACATAAAGCACAAATGATTGTGACAGTAGACGTTTCTAATTTAGTAAAATATTGCCATAAGTAATAGCCTATGAAATCTATTACGACCCTGTGGTGATATTTGTGTTACATTATGTCATTTAACAGCCCTCCCTCTTGACAGTTACATCTCTAAAAAGCTTAAATTAGTAAAATATGCCACAAAACAAGGTGGAAGTGCAAAAGTCGATGTTTGCAGACAGACCGACGAGTCTGCGTGCGCATTCATTACGAAGCTGACCCGCGCGTGCTGACGCATAATGTCGGAGCGATGTTTGGCACGATCGTTCATTACTTCTGTGATAAGGGACAGAGAAGTCGCGGTAAAGCTCCGATCAAACTAAAGCAAACGACTGGTGACGTCAACAAACTGGAAACACTGAGGAATACATGACATTGTATTAGACAAATATTTTTGCGTGCATGTTGGCGTTCATCATGGAATAAGTTGAGTCACCTTGTTTAAGTTGTTTTTTTTTTTTAATTTAGGGGCAAGTGCCTTTATTATTTTGGTTGTCATAATCCCCACGCTTGGCAGGCGGCTTGGGGATCACAGAGCGTTCACCATGAAATTTGGAGGATGCTGCTGCCCATCTTCTGGTGGTTCTGGTCGCAGTTTTAGGACATACCCGGGTCAATTTTATCCCGGGCCTTTATTAACTAAACAAAATAACTAATCTACATCACAAAAAATACTTAGTCCTTGCTAGGATTTCTTGTCTACACTTTTATTGAAGTACATGGGCAGATACAGTGAGTTTCATATAATTTTATTTATGTTACACGGGAATTACTCACGTAAGATTAGGCCGGTTACTCCGACTATAATAATATAATAATCGTACGTATAATTTCATAGCATGGAACAAAATGTCAACACGTTTGTATATATTTTTTTTTTGTATAAGTCTCAGCCAGCATACTAGTGGTTTATAAAGATATCTACGAGTTGATTTAGTCACCAACTGATAATAGGAATCTGATCCCACGTGGGTGGTCAGTTAGCTAAACGCTAAATAAATACATTTATTGTTGTAACCCACGATGCAAAAGAGGTGTATTATAAGTGTAACGTGTGTATCTGTGTCTGTCTCTAGACTCGTAGCTCCCAAACCGCTGAACCTATTCTGATTAAGTTTTTTTTTCTTTTCTTTGAAAGATGATCAAGATTGATCAAGAGTGTGATCAAGAATTCTTTAAGCTTTGATTCAAGAAAATCTGTTTGAAGATCATCAGGTCCTAGAGAAATCGTTTTTTTTATGGATATTTAATTATTAGGGCTGATTTTGAATCAGCTATTAAACGGTTAGGTAGTTATCAAAACAATAAAATAATTTTATTAATTTTATCTGTCCAATAAATTTACAGGTTATATATACTCCGCAGATAACCTCTGACTATTGAAAAATTCGAAACCATGCTATCAATGGAATAAATTCTATCTGATTTTTTTACTGAGGATTGAAAAATTGGCCTTAATGCGTGTTATGATATCAGTTTAACCGCTGCTGTGCGGCTGTTACTTTACCCACGCTAATTCTTCGTAGATTTGGCTAAAGCCTAATGTCTACCTTTCTCTATCATGCAAAATAAAAACCATTTTATGCATATTTTAGGCGAAAACATTTTCATTGTAATTTAGAATGAAAGGTTACGCACGTTTCAATAAATATTTTAGAACAATAAAATGACTTTCCCCGCTATTACAACGTCAGAACTTGAAAAGATAAAATTTATGGCAATCGTAAAAAATTTACGACGGTTACAAGTAGGTACGCTCTATCGACCAATGTTCGTGATAAGTTAGTAAATTTACAGTGACAGATAAATTTGAAACCAATATAATTATTAAAGTCACAGACTAGGTATAGCTAAAGTCTTTGATTAAAGTTCTAAAATTAAATATCCCGTAAATAATCATATAACTCTATAGTGAACAACCGTGAAAAGTTATATTATACACAAAAAGTTGAATTACGCATAGAAAAAAAAACTATATATATATATATATATATATATATATAAGTTATTAGTTATGTTCATAACTAATAATTTCATTTATTTCAGTAACTTAAATAATATCCCGTCTTCGTAATATTAAAACAAAAAAACAACGACAAATTAATCTAACTAATTTATTAGACCGCTATCAGTGGGAATAGTTCCCAAAACGGTGGCCCCATTACCACGTTGTATGACAAGTAAAGTAGAGGCAGCATTCTGGTCACGAGTTGCACCGACCAGACGTGATGACAAATCTTTAAAAATAAATTGGCTTCCGATCCCCACGGGTCCATAATTTCGACCCAAAAAGGCAAAAATATGTAACATAACTAAATCAATTTGCCTCAAATACTTTCAAAATGTTGCTCATAAAAATGCTTGCAATTTTAATATACTTTTCACTCCTCAGTGCTTGTCAAAGTGTCTACATTGCATGGGGTATTATATAAAATTTGAAATTGTGCAGTGGAATAACCGCCCCAAGTGCCGCTGACACTGGCAGCTTGCCACAGAATGGTGTCGAGTAAACAGTTCTGTTTTTCGAATTTAGTGCGAGAACTGTCGCGGCATTAACTAATGGGCTCTATGTTAGCTCACTCGTGTAATGAGGGAAACAGTTTTATGGTGGACGGATTTGTAACAAAATGTTTTTTTTTAAGAAATTATTTATTTACAAGTATACAATGCGACTTAATATGAACCTAGATAGACCACTCTAAGATTTCCTGCGACAGATTGCCTATAGCGATAAGGCTGCCAGTTGTTTCACTAGTTTTAATTCTTTCTTATTATTATGGAAACGGGCGTGGTTTTTACTCATTTTATTTGGAGTAACCGGCTTAATCTAACGTAATTAATTCCCGTGTAATATAAATAAAATTTATTTCTTCTTCTATTAGTCATTTCTGGTGTGTAAAATGAAAAGATGACAATTATCACGACCAAAGAAACTAAGTTACCTACTTAATTACTTTGGTTGTGATCGACTCGTCCTAGATTAAAAAGTTGGCGGAGTCATTCAGCCAATTTAACTTAATATGTTTAAATAGCAATAAAAAGTGCGGATTGGACTCGTACACTGGGGGTTACGTAGATACGTACCAACCATACACACTTTTTTTTTTTCATTATTATTTTATTTTATTTCATTTTTTATTCGTTTCGGGGTCGTTAATACAAGTCTGACACGCACTTAGCTGGTTTTTAGTATTTTATTGCTAAAATATAGAATACAACACGTAATAAACAGAAATTTCAAGTTCATAGCTAGTTCAGTTTTTGAGATAGACCCCGTAACATAAAGGTACTAATAATTACAATTTTGACGGGCCCTCATTCTTTTATGCTCTACAAGTTCTAGTTAATGACACCACACATGAAATACTGAAAAAGTGACTTTTCTATGTGCCCCTTGGATTTTATTTTTTTATTTTTATCGAATATTCGTTGTTGGCTAACTTTGGGACCAGCAGGGACGACGGTGGAGCGACAGCAACAAGGGTTCGTTTGCCCCCTGGGCACATAACCCTAAAAAGCATAACGAACATTATTATTATTTATACCTGGAGTAAGTTAATTTGGGAGCAAATTCAGTTGCTTATATATCGCAGTGACTGTGATTGACCTACCTACCTAGGTAGTAGATTAGAACCTACTTAATGCAGGAACGGATCTGTATCTATACATATAATAAAAACGTAGAGATAAAAAATCTGTAATTGCGAGATAACAAAAAAAAATCACACAGGGCGTCTTAAAATAAGCAGCTAATGTTAAGGCAGTTTTTAGAATTTTTGTTTGTTTGTTCACGCACATATCCTAAGCCCCTGGAAGAAAATGCGGATGGATTTAAATGCGTTTTTCACGTATATGCTTAGCTTTGACCAGATTGAATTATAGGCTATGTTATTTTGCGCAAGGGCCGGATTAAGGGAAGTTAAAAGGATTGAAGGTTTATATGAAAATCTACGCGTACGAAGTCGCGGGCAAAAAAACTAGTTTGAAATAAAATCGCGTTTTACGGATGTTGCTCGTTGAAAGAGCTATTGCTAAGGTTACCATTCTGAAAAAGGACATGACTACAGCTGTCATCGTATTTGAACAAAATGGACTATTTAACGCAATAACCTCAGTGCTGGTCCAATCCAAAGCAAAGTTGGCTGCGGGCCAGGAAGATACGCACCTTTGTGCTGTACAGTACAAGTGTACAGAGGCATAATGCGAGAAATTTGATTGCCGACACAATTTTTTCACAAGCTTTTATTAACTTTCAATGTTTGTATGTTAGTTTGATTGTTTAGATCAAATATAGCAAGCTGAATTAGAACCACTTCCTATTATCCAACGGAGTTGAATTTTTTACATGTTGGTTCAGTTCTGATGACAATGCATTATTATGGTAAGTATATCCGACATCCAGGATTAGCTCCAGATAAAGGACACGTAATTTTGTGTACGCAGTTTGCTATGATAGCCAGTTTTAAGTAAAACCATGACATGGTTGCTGCTATCAGGTTTGGGTCTTGACTAAGAAGTTCCTCAATGGTTAGCACCACAGATTCGAAATTTTGTATATATCTACCTCTACGTTGTATATCATAAAGACGCTTTCAGTGTTTGTCTGTTTGTATATCCGCTAGCTCAACCTTAACCACGCAACGGATTTTGATGCGGTTTTCACTCTCAGTTATATAATTTTTCACGGAAGGTTTATATTTATAATAAAACACATACCCGTGCAAAGCCGGAGCCGGTTGGTTGCGGCGGGCGGTTAGTGTATTATATAAGTATTTTTATGAAATATTTTCTATTAGTGAATTTTTGTAATGTTTTACACTCATTACCTGAACCATTACCTGTGTTGAGGATGCCATTAACAACAAACAAAGACAAGGACAACTTAAACCTACGATAGATGCAGACCATTTTGTTTTAAGCCATAGGTAGGAAGCAAGCAGACGGGCCACCTGATGGTAAGCAGTCACCGGCGCCTATGGATACCTGCAACACCAGGGGCATCACAGATACGTTGCCGACCCTTAAATACTGGTATCACAAAGAGGATTTCACATAGCATTTTAGAAAGTTTAGTTGCAAAATACCGAAATAACAAAATGCTCAATTTTCCGCCAGTATTTTAGTAAGCTGCATAAATAAAATCCAATTCCCACTAAACAAACCGATCAATGATCGTCTAAAAATAGACCTGTAAAACTCTAACAACCCCTAAACTTTTTAGAAACTATACAAGCGTTGTTTGCGAACAACAATTCAATATTTCACTTGAAAACAAACGTATTTTCGGTACTACGGCCTTAACGGTTGTCGGGAATAGTGCTCTGTTGGCTGCCTACGACAAATTAATAGGCCATAACATGGAATATATAGTTATTGGCATACAGGTGTCTATTCGCAAAAAAAGGATCTTAAGAATGCCATTTTTACGGAGGATGTAAATGGATTTTAAGCACCCATTGGGGTTAAAAGTGTTTGAAAAGGGATCCATATCATAGATCGGTTGAAATTGAACACTGTGCGTTTTAAGCGTTCCTTTTTGCCTCACACCTGCAATTTGTGGAATGAGCAACGTATCTGTGATGCCCTGGTGTTGAAGGTATCCATAGGCAACGGTGATCGCTTACCATCAGGCAGCCTGTCTGCTTGTTTGCTACCTATGGCATAAGAAAAAAGGAAATGGTATACAACTAATATGCATTACTTCTCAGTATTGAAAATTTGCCTACATGTTAATCCATGACAAGCTATCCCAATTCCAAATTTCATCCAAATCCATTCAGCCGTTTCAGCACGAAGGTGTATCCAACATACACACACACACACACAATCACAAACTTTCGCATTTATAATATACTAGCCGTCCGCCCCGGCTTCGCACGGGTGTAATCTCGGCCTTCGGCTTCGCTACAAAATATGATATAGCCTATGCCACCCGGGGATAGTGTAGCTTCCCAACAGTGAAAGATTTTTTCAAATCGGTTCAGTAGTTTCGGAGCCTATTCAATGCAAACAATCAAATCTTTCCTCTTTATAACATTAGTATACTCGTAGAATAGATCAAAAACATGGATTCCTTCACTTCAGCCCAGCCCATCTTCTTCTACCAAATGTAAGTCAAGATTAGAGATTATAAAAGTGGCTACAGACTTCTATACTAAACTATATAGTCAACCTGACTCAGTCGAACAAACTTATGTTATTCGTCAATATATGGATACCTCCCATGTCGAAGGGTTTTCAGAGCCTGAAATCCTGAAACAAATAATGAAGCTTAAGTCAGAAAAAAGCCCGGGACCTGATGGGATCACAAACGAATGTATCAAAGTTGCAAAGACTCTATTACTAACACCTATCACACTACTATGGAACAAAATATTAAATGAAGAAGTTGTGCCACATCTATGGACAGAATCTGAAATCACACTGCTGTATAAAAAAGGCGACCCAGCAGATATAGGAAACTATCGCCCAATAAGTCTTATGCCTTGTCTCTACAAATTATTTGCCTCATGTCTGCTTGAAAGAATATCCTCAACCATTGACATACAACAGCCGATAGAGCAGGCCGGATTCAGAAGTGGTTTCAGCACAGTGGATCACATCCAAGTAGTGGACCAGGTGATAGAGAAATATCTAGAGTTCCGTAGACCATTGTATGTAGCTTTCATTGACTACAAAAAAGCCTTTGATTCTATATCACATAACAGCATCTGGGAAGCATTGAAAACCCAAAATATAAATGAAAAATACATAAACATCTTAAAAAACATTTATACCAATAGTTCAAGTAGAGTCAGGTTAGACAGAACAGGTATAAAAATCAACATAAACAGAGGAGTGAGACAAGGCGACCCGATTTCCCCAAAACTGTTCATAGCAGTCCTACAACATATAATGAAAAATTTACCATGGTCTAAACAAGGCATAATCATGGATGGAAATTTTCTAAGCCACCTTAGGTTTGCTGACGACATCATCTTGTTTTCTGAAAGTCCACAACAATTAAACAACATGTTAAACGACCTACATCAAGTTAGTATAAAAGTTGGACTAGAAATGAACCTCGACAAAACAAAACTTATGACCAATCACCACATGATAGCCATCTCAGTAAATAACATCCCTCTAGAGTTTGTACAAAAATATATCTATCTAGGCAAACAGATATATTTTAGCAAAGAAAGAAATATAGAAGAAGTAGACAGAAGAATAGCAATCACCTGGAAGAAGTACTGGGCTAATAAAGAAATATTCAAATCGCAGCTCCCGCTACCGACCAAAAAAATAGTTATGGACTCAGATATACTACCATGTCTCACCTATGGTTGCCAATCTTGGACGCTTGATCTCAGAACCAGAAACAAAATACAGACTACGCAGAGAAGAATGGAGAGAAGCTGCCTAGGTTTAAAATTAAAAGACAGGGTGAAGAATGTAAACATTCGTAGGAAAACAAAAGTAACAGACGCCTTAACTTTCTCGCTACAACGAAAATGGAAGTGGGCTGGTCACGTGGCCAGGTATGCTGACGATAGATGGACCTTAAGATCATTAAAATGGATTGGACCACGAGGCACTAGAGCGAGAGGCCGGCCATGTGCCAGATGGGCAGATGAAATAATTGCAACAGCAGGAGGAAGTTGGCTAGTCACAGCTACAGACAGAGAAAAGTGGAATTCCTTGGAGGAGGCTTTTACCCGAAAGGGGTCCATACAAAATAATTAACCGTTTTTATTTTATAGATTATTATGAATGTATCAATTTTAGTTATTTTTTTTATTTTATTTTGTAAAAATCAAATTTTTTCATTATAATTTCACTATTTATTGTAATTTTGTATGGAATTAATTAAAGCTTTATTATTATTATTATATACTCGTAGAAGTATAGATTATTAATATTAGTATGATAAAATCGACAGCGGTATTTTTGTCAGATTTCGCAAGCTTTGAATATAAAGACTTTTACAATTATGGAGAACAATTTGTACTATGGGACCAACCCTAAAATTGCGAAAAAAATATAGTTGTTCCATACTTATATATTTTTTGGGTGTAAAGGGCCGTTTTACAGCTGATATTTAACAGCAGAAAAAGTTTTTTTTTTAATTGTAAAATAGGCTTAGAATTATTTGAAAATTATTGTTGATGCAGTATTATTTAAAAGAAATAGATACCGTCAAGTGTCATCGAGCTACGTGAAGTATTTGTCATTCTTAATCAGCGAAGTTAGATAACTATTTTCTGTTCTTAATTCACACCATAGAACTTGTAATACAACAATTTTTTTAAATAAAACAAAAACTTACTTCTTGGCTGGCTTTACCTACATATATATATATACTATATTTTTTTAATTATTATTGTAGAATAGGCTTGCGCTTGGCCGCCAACTCGTCTGATGTTAAGCGATGATGCGGCCTACGATGGATCACGCTTGCCTAGAAGAAACCGATTCACTTTTGACTTGAAAACACCTAGGTAGTAACCATCGGGGAACACCCATTCAGGCAGCGCATTCCACATACTAGCAGTTCGCACAATAAAAGTGGAATCAAAGCGCTTCGTACGGGTTGAAATGATGATGATTTATAATGATGGGTATTATGAACCTCTTTCGAGTTAGTACACCCTATTTGCGATACTCTGTAGATGCTTTACTTTAGATACTTTAAATACAAACCCCCTCTTTGCATCGCCGGGAATGCTGCGTCCGATCTTCTTTATTCCACAAAAATGTTTTTGAATTTTCCGACTCCTAGAAACCTGAAAAATTTGACCGCACAGTATAATATTTTACACAATTTCGTAAAACCACTTATGAAATATGGGTAATTACTGTTATAAAAGGTTGGCAACACTGACCAGGAAAGTTTGGAGTGCTGCCAAAACTTACCTTGGTAAAGCTCATTTGATAATAATAACTATCGGAACTAACTGAGGCGATTTCAAATTTAGATAAAACTATTTTAGTTGGAGATTTATATTGTTTGATAAAGAATTGGATCGAATATAAACAACATTTTTTATTTATTTATCCGTTATAAACAAGACAAGACATTGACAGCGAACCAAATAATTAAATATGCCATAATGCGCTCCTATCTTCTTAATATATACAATTCTTCTTTACGAGCGTTTGTCACCTAACTCCTCCTAAACGGCTGGACCGATTTGGATGCAATTTTGTATGTATATTTCAATGGGTTCCTGGATGGTTTGAAAATACAATTGAACCTGGTCGGGCAGGATGACGTCTGCCGGGTCCGCTAGTAGGTAAATAATAGTAGGTAGGTAATAAATAAAAATGAATCGCCGAAATGTATGTACGCGCATAACTTCCGAACTACTGCATCAAATCGGATAATTATTTTTTGTTCGTTATGGTCACGACAAGGCTTATATAAAAGAAAATTTAAAAAACAAACAGATTTTTTTGGACTTTACTACGGGTGCGAAGCCGCGGGCAACAGTTAGTTTAATATAATTATCTATTTAAGAACTCAAATAGTAATTTTCAATTCAAACAATAACGAATGACGCGTTCTCGTCTATATTTTATTTTGGGAAATTTAGATAAATCATATCAAATTTTGTAAATTGACCATTTTAACACTATTTTGTTAGTGTTTCCCTAAAATAGTTTGCTAGCGGACTTCATAAATACCGACGAAAAATTAATTTTACATTTTCCAGTCAACGTTTTAATTTTATTCAATTTTCACTGCGCTAATACTTAATTAGTTTTGAGGTAAATGTTATTTGAAAATGTATTTACTTGGTTATGAATAATGCACGTTATTTTAGAGAATATAATATTATATACTGGCCTAAATCCATATTATGACATAACTGCAATCAAATATATATATATCAAGGACTATAATTTATATTGGAACGACCAATAGCTATTTTATGTTTGCCTCGCTAAGCCTGGTGTATGACTACTTCTCAGTATGGTCGAAGATGGCAAACACGCCTAGACTGACATGTGAACTTTTTGTTATCGCGAATAATAATCTGGGACATTTTTGCACACACGGTCATCTGACACCAAAATAAGCATTATGCTTGTAATTATGGCTGCCAGAGACTGATATACGTACATATATATTTCTAAAAACATACTTAAATAGATATTAACACCCAGACATAGAACAAACACAAATGTTAATCACATGAATGTTTGTCCTAGGTGGGAACCTACCAATCGAACTTCACTATCAACTGGTCACAAATCAAGAAAGGTTCACTATCAACTGAGCCACCGGGGCACTCAGCAACAATTGCGCGTTTGACCACCAACTCACTGTTGGTAAGTGACGATGTGGTTAAAGATGAAGTACGAAGACTAAGAAGATATCTATTCACTCCAGCTTTGAAAAGGCCCAGATTATATCTCTCAAGAAAAAGGAAACCGCCAGGTTGTCCCAATTCTACCTTCACTGCTGCTACTGTTTTACTGGGCTTCAAGTGATGCTACTGGAACACACTGTTAGGTATTTAGCGACAAATTTTGAAGTAGTTCTCCAGTCGTGCGACTTCCCAAAGGTGGCAGAAAATCGTGAATGGAAATGTCATAGAATGAAATAGATGGCGAGGCGATGGCGATGTATGTTGATTGTGAATTGAAAATTATTATTGATGATGATGGGAAAAAGACAAGATGAGGAAGAAAGGTTTTTGAGTTGAGACCATGAATTGGAAGACGCGGCGTAGGTAGGCCTCCCACTAGATGGACCGACAACATTGTGAGAGTCACGGGCATCCAGTGGATGCAGATGGCAGGATGGAGGTTCAGTGTGGAGGTTAAAGTGGGAGGCCTATGTTCAGCAGTGGACGTCTTCTGGCTGATGATTATGATGGGTTTTTTTTGTTATAATTTTTTTATTGTTCAGTGCAGTATTATTTAAAAGAAATAGATACCGTCAAGTGTCATCGAGTTACGTGAAGTCTTTATCATTCTTAATCAGCGAACTTGGGTAACTATTCGCTGTTCTTTATTCACACCTTAGAACTTGTAAGTAATCCAACAATAAAGTATTTTGAAATAAAATAAAAGCTTACTTCTTGGCTATACCTAACATATATATACTAACTTAAAATAAAAAGTAGAAAAATTGCAACCAGAGATTGAAAGTCCTCATCAAAACTTTTGCTGAAGTGAAGCACAAGTGCGAAAGTGGACAAACTTGACCGGAGGGACCAAAAGTCATATTCTGTGTATTTTTTTGTTATTGTTGATTTTTTCAAAAAACTCCGAATCTATTTCGATATAATTACAAGTATGACCTACAAAAAAAAAAGATCATCTAAGTAAATCAATTCATTTTCAGGGTTCCGTACCCAAGGGGTAAAACGGGACCCTATTACTAAGGCTCCGCTGTCTGTCCGTCCGTCCGTCTGTCACCAGGCTGTATCTCATGAACCGTAACAGTTAGACAGTTGAAATTTTCACAGATGATATATTTCCGGTGCCGCTATAACAACAAATACAAAAAATAAATATTTAAGGAGGTTGCTCGATATTGATAACGACAACAGGTAGACGCTTGAATTTTCACACAATATTTAATTATATATTGAATTTAAAAATAAAATATTAAATTAAAATAAAATTAATATTTAAGGGGGGCTCCCATACAACAAACGTGATTTTTTTGCTCGTTTTCGCTCGATATTGACGGCAAGAGATAGACGTTTGAAATGTTCTCAGAATATTTAGTTGAATATTCACTTTAAAAATAAATTAATAAATTAAAATAAAATTAATATTTTTTCCCATACAAAAAACGTGCTTTTTTGACGTTTTATAGAAAATGGTACGGAACCCTTCGTGCGCGAGTCCAACTCGCACTTGGCCAGTTATTTAAGAGAAAATTCATAATTGGCGGAATAATCGCGTAACAAAAACATAAAAAAAAAACATAATTATAGTCAAATTGATAACCTCCTTTTTTAAAGTCGGTTATAAATGGAATGTAAATTACAGCATTCCTCCACCTTTTTGTTTAATAAAAATCCCAACATAAACTCCCAATCAAAGTGAACTAATTAATAGTAACTCTGAATAGTGATACAAAGGATCGTAATCTGATACCGAAGCCGTCTGACCGGCAAGTCGGATTAGCACCGAATGATGACACCTCCACGTAACGTTCACCCAAATATACCGGATTAGTAACGTTCGCACGAATATACCGGAATATACCAGATTAGTTCGGTACGAGCGGCTTTGTTGATAGAGTATTTACCGGATTGCGTTTCACTGTTTCGAAGAAGGGTGGGAAATCGATAGTTTAATATAATAATTTGATTTGGCATAGTTCATATTATTAAAAAGGATTCTATACTGACCGAGCGAGCTTCTATAAGAATGAGTTAGCGATGAATCGCTTTTGTTGTTAAATCTCATGACTCAAGAGCTCTCTAGGGTTGTATATATTCTGAAATAACTGGCCAAGAGCGTGTTGAGACACGCATTATGGTAGGGTTCCGTAACCAAAGCCATATTATAATTGTAGTTATAGTTCAAAGATTGATAGTTTTAGAAAAATTCGAACGAACGTAGCTCTGTGGACTGCCAAATTTCAGAGATGTATCATCCCGACATAGCATATACTTTTTATAGTTTAACAGCGAAGTTGCCAATTCGC
This sequence comes from Agriopis leucophaearia, assembly GCA_949125355.1. Classification (NCBI taxonomy): domain Eukaryota; kingdom Metazoa; phylum Arthropoda; class Insecta; order Lepidoptera; family Geometridae; genus Agriopis; species Agriopis leucophaearia. The sequence continues at coordinate 16,096,729 of OX421266.1, read as the reverse complement.
TGTAGTTTAACCACCGAAAAAACTGATTGAGAAACATTTATTGTTTTGATCATTTTACAAAAAGCTGATATTTTGACGGGTGAATTTTCGATTGAAAATTAGGGTGCTTTTTCGATATTAATTCAAAATAAGGTGAAAAAAATAAATATTTTTAATCAAATAAATTACAGCGTATTTGGGACATAAAAAGGTAAGTTTTCACCAAATTTCGAGAAAAAAACATTTTTTTTGTAAAAGATAAAAATAAAAAACCAAAAACTTGGTTTTTTGAATTTTTCACATACATTTTGAGGTTATGTGAAAAAAGTGTATCCACAGAAGTTTTAGATCTTTTTATTACCTACAACTTTGCCATTTAACTTTTTTTCATAGGACTTGTAGTTTTACCGGAAACTGAGATAAACAATTTTTTACCCTTAACAACTTCCCGAACTCAGATCGCCCGTAATTTATTTTTCCTTTCATTTTTATAATATTCCCCTCCTTTTCTAATGGGTTTCATCCTACTATTTTTTTTTTTGGTTTTAAAAATTATCGACCCTGGTCTATATGGAATTCATGGCAACTTGTTGAGATGGATTGAATCATACCTTACTAGACGAAGTCAATTAGTTGCATTCAAGGGCTTTCTATCTTCTCCCGCGCCGATTACTTCAGGTGTACCCCAAGGTTCTCACCTCGGACCACTACTTTTTATCGCCTTTATAAACGACCTTATCGAAAAATTCCATAGTCTTTGCCTTTTATATGCAGACGACCTTAAACTTTTCTCTGAAGTTTATAACATCAGGGACTCTGAAGTTCTCCAGTCTGATCTAGGCATTCTCGATAGATGGTGTCAAGATAATAATGTTTTTGAATGTTAAGAAGTGCTTTGCCATAACATTTACAACAAAAATTCACAAAATACTGTTTGAGTACAAACTTATAAATCATTGCTTGGAAAGAAAGACTGTGGTTAGGGACCTAGGGGTTATACTAGATGAGAAGTTCACTTTCCGAGAGCAAAATGATTACATCATAAGTAAAAGCACTAAACTCTTAGGCTTCATTACCCAAATCACTAAGAAATTCAAAAAGCCTTTCAGTTTTTAAACCCTTTACTATTCTTTAGTCCGTAGCATTTTTGAGTACAATTCGGTCATTTGGTCTCCGCATTATAATATACACAGAAAGCGTATTGAACGAGTACAGAGTAAGTTTTTAACTATACTATGCTATATAATCCCTGGATTTAACCGTAAACTCCAAACATATTCCGAGAAGCTGAATAAATTTAATTTACAAACGCTTGAAACACGACGCACTTATACTGACATTGTATACCTATTTAAAATTTTACATTCAAAGATAGATTCCCCTTCTCTTCTCTCAAGTATTAACTTTAACGTTACTCCAAAAGTTCGCAACGAGTATCTACTATTTAAAACCGAAAACTTTCTATCAGCGCGTGTATAAAAATAATACTTCCTTCTATAACCCAGTTATAGTTAGGATGTGTCGCCAATACAATGAAATTGTCAAAAATAATTATAGCTCTATAGACATTTTTGATCAATATCTGCCCAGATTCAAGAGGAATATAAAGAAGATTGCATTCACGGCTCATGTGAATGTAGCTAACTAAAAGTAAAATCTATAGTTAATAACCTAATTTCATTTATTATAATTTGTAATATCATACTGCTTTTATAATAACCATGATGAGTACGCATGTTTTGGGATATGGTTTAACACACTTAATTTAGATTTATTATGACTAGATTCTGTTTTGTGTACCTCAATAAATAAATAAATAAAAATATGTCTTATAGTTTAGAAATGCAGGAGGGGGTCCAACTTTTTGCCACTTTGGCGGGCCAATATTTCACAGAGGATTGAAGTATCTCGAATCGCTCTTGGCCTGTTTTATTATAATCATTTGTTGTGTTGGCTTTTGGAAAACCTCCTATTCTTTTTCTAGTTTATTGTAGGAAAATACACACATCGCCTTTTATATATATCTATATATAGATAGATAGATTAAAGATCCTTAATAAATCAAGTGAACCCTACCTTCGTCCTAAACCACTGTGATATAAATCAACCTGTATAAGTTTATCTACTCGTACTGACCACGTGTCAAGATGTCACTGAAGTGGACGGTATCCTTCTTGGATCCAAGGCAAAACAGCCAATAGACACCCTATTTCAATGAATAGTCGCAAATTTATTTACAGGTAGCAATACAAGCAGGGATTTAAAGTTTAGTGTTCTATGGTAAAACGATCATCTAAACTCAAACTCAAATTTCTCATAGTAAACATCTACAACTATAACGAGAATTTTGTTATACATTGGTTTTTTAAACCCTCGATAAAATAGCTGGTAGTCTTCAAACGGGTGCACCGATTTTCATAAATCATAGTTAAGAACAATTTCTATCAGGTCAGATTTCAAAAATAATAATCGGAGCAGCCGTTTGGGAGCTATAATGCTACAGACATAAAGATGCACAGACTCACAAATACACGGTATCCAAAATATCAGCATTCCGTAAACTCTCCGCTACGACTAATAGTGTTCCATGCGTTAACTTCACAACGTCTTCTCGTCCAAAATACCTCAGTGCCTTAAGACGAAAGTCTTCAACCAGTTTGTATTTCCAATAATGACATACGGCATTCAAACGTGGTCTCTCACTATGGGCCTCATTAGCAAGCTCAAAGTGAGAGAACGAGCTATGAAAAGGGCTATGCTCGGGGTAACTCACGAGATCAAATCAGAAATTAGGAGATCCGTAGACGAACGAAAGTTACTGATATAGCCCACTGGACTAGCAAGTTGAAGTGGTAGTGGGCAGGTCACATAGCACGCAGAACAGATGCCGATAGGGCCGAAAGGTTCTCGAATGATCACGGACCGGAAAGCGCAGCGTAGAACGTCCACCCACAAGATGGACAGACGACCTAAGGGAGACCGCAGGGTGTAAAATTCACAATTTGTTAAGTAGCTAACAGACGTGTCAACTTGGCTGACAAACCGTCGTTTGACCGACAGGATAGAAAGTTTTTTTTTAGGGATTTTAGAATTCTTCAAAATTTTCTCAAAATACACTGAAATAAGGTAATAAAATACTACCAATTTATTATACATCCTAAACCTGAGTTCCAAGTGCATAAACTGAATAAAATGATCAGTAACTTTAATAATAGTTGACGGTAAAAATTACATAATACTAAATAGACTTTCCTCAATTATACTTATCCGTGCGCAAACAAACACCACCTAGCTATTATCAGCCCATACGACATCCAACATCAAACATAAAAACCAATTGCACCACCTCAAATTAAAACAGCCCAACCAAACACATACTCAATACACACGCACGAAAGTTCTAAAAAAGTACCTACAAAAAGTCCATCCGAAAAAAGTCCCTCAGAGAAACGGTCCGCATGACAGTTAAAACACGGACACGGCCGGAGAAAATTAAATGGCGCCCCCGTAATAATAAAAATGAGTGTTTGGGTGTTTGGAACACAATGGGTGCGCCCGGTTCTTCAATTTGGTCCGACCCTCGGCGGGCACTGTCCACTGGCTCACTGGCTCATTATTAAAGGACGTGTATACTGCTTCTGATATTACAGACAATTTTTCGGGTCGCGTGGCATTAGGTACTAAAGTCGTGAGGAGGATTTTGTTGAACGGAGTAATGTCGAGGATTCTTTTGCGTTTGGAAGGAAGGTAATTTAAGTGAGACAGGTGAATGGTATTTTGAATTAGATTATTTGCTTTCAGAATTTCAGCACTATTTTGGTGTTGATAAAGCTGATTGATTTATTTGCTAGTGTATAAGTCTAGTCTCATCATTTGTGAGAAGGATTTAACAGTAGACGACCATATGTTACGTTGCACGATATTCTATAAGAGTCTTATATTTTTGTCCAACGATGAGATGATAGTGTTATCGTAAACTTTGATTAATCATATACTTAATCATTTTTATAATCTTTAATCTTATTGAACTTTCCATTATTATGATGATACAATCGAAGTGATGGAAAGGAAACCGAACCCCATGAAGATGATCGAAATTTATGAAGAATGATCAAACAAAATGTCTCATTCGTTCAACGTCATGAAATAAACTTCTTTTGATGATAATAATTACAATCTTACCTGCTTTGAATAAGGTTACAAAAGCTAGTGAAGTTGTAGTTATTATTTTTAACAAAAAACGGAACTACTTTCAAGGAACTTCTGGGAATAAACGTAATTTTTGGAATAACTTACAAATGAATGGACTTTGAAACGTCCGGTTTTTTAAAGATAGCATCTACTGAAGCCAAATAAATAATGCAAACTGCTATCAGAAATCTTATATACTTAAAAAAATCTTAAGGATTGATTCAAACATCAAACAGGGTATCATCAATGAAGGTTTACGTACTGGCATTAAAAAAAACAGCATAAAGGATTATGCTAAATATATGAAAACAATATAAAATCAAATAATAACAAACTAGTATTAAAAATGTAAAAGTAAACTAACTAATCTAATAAACCGCTATCGGAAGGCATCGTCCCCATGATGCTGGCCGCATTGCCGCGTTGAATTGCAATACTAATACGTTGCGCAAGACATCAGCCGACATTTTGGTCACGAGATGCTTTGACCAGACGTGTTGATAAATCTTTAAAAATATTTTTATTGCCTGACCCCCACGTACCTAAAGATTTGCGCCTTTTGAGACCTTCTGCCGCACCAACCTTATTTTGCGTTCTGGTAAGATGAGATGGCACAAGAGTATCAAAGTGTTTTCCCATACTAAAAGTCGCCCCCCATCTTCCAAGGAATCAACGTCAATAAATGAAATTAATATATCATGCTTTATCTGATAAAATTTATCTAAAATAAACTGGTTTGAAAATATATGCTATTGTAAACTTAGGTTAAAAACGAATTCCCAATTAAGCTCCATTTTATGTTTAGTAAAGATTTTAATCTATTTACTTATGAAAGCAGCTATACCTTGCCAAGGCTTTCCTAAGCCCCATTAACGTCTGCTCAAAGCAAGCTCCTTCTTTCATATTAAAGTTATTACCACTAAATTATTATTATTACCTACTTGAAACCGAGCTCATAATATTAAAACCATTTATACAGTTTAGATGTAAAATGGGGTAATGCTCGTTGTGGCTTAATCAGATTACGGGTCGTGATATGAAACCTGAAGGTGTTTTCTTGGTTTTAAAAACAACTTTATGAATAGCAGAGTGATTTTATTAGAGCTTTAAAATAATTTCTATTATGCTTAATGTCGTTTGGATATTTTATGTTACGTCTGTTTATTTAATAATCTTTGTTCACTTTAACTGTGAAGTAAACTTTTTTAAGATTACCTGAAATCAAATAAAAATAATTGCAAAAGAAAACTTGACGTCAAACCTAATGGTGTGTGTCTACTACGACGCATTAAAGCATTTTTATTCCAATCTTACAATTTTCTTACCTTCGCTATCTCAACCTAGTAGTTAGAGAGAGACAGAGAGCAAAAGTTGAAAAAAACATAAAATATGATTGAATCAAGTTGTGGTTGACATGCAGTTTACCCGATTTACCACCTCAAATATCTTAATAATAACAGCTAAGATGTTTAACTCTTTTCACTCCTGGATTGATGTTGGCATCAAATCTATTCTTCCAAATCTCAAGTGAGTTTGGGTGGGATACATGGTCAGAATGTATACTGGCCAAGTACTAGATGGGCCAAGAGTATTATGCTGTTGTTTGAAAACGGACAAAGGAGCTAAAGCTACGAAAAATGCTAATGAACCTAACCCGTTGCAGATGATTGGTCGAATCTGGTGTATGACTACACTATAAAAGATGTTTTATCACACCTAAAAAAATGTCATAATATCTATTTTTAACCGACTTTCAAAAATGAGGAGATTCTCAATTCGATTGTTTTTTTTTACCTGAGAACTTTCCACTGGGTGAACAGATTTTAAAGATTCTTTTTTATTTGAAAGCTACATTTTTATGAAGCTGGGTTTTTGTATTGTTTTGTTTTTGGGTTGTTAAATGCTTCTCGTCCAAGATACCACAGTGCCTAAAGACAAGGGTCTTTGACCAATGTGTGTTGCCAGTGATGACATATGGTACTGGGACGTGGTCCTTAACTGTTGGCCTTTTGGAGAAACTCAGAGTCACACAACGGGCAATGGAGAGAGCTATGCTCGGAGTTTCTTTGCGTGATATATTCGACAAAGAACCAGAGTCATCCACATAGCTATTAAAATTTGCAAGTTGAAGTGGCAATGGGCAGGCCACATCGCTCGAAGAACCGATAACCGATGGGGAAGAAAGGTTCTTGAGTGGAGACCACGAACCGGAAGACGCAGCTGACGACATCATGAGAGTCGCGGGCAACCAGTGGATGCAGATGGCAGGTTGTCGTTTAGTGTGGAGGTTAAAGGGGGAGGCCTATGTTCAGCAGTGGACGTCTTATGGCTGATGATGATGGTTTTGATATCTTAAACGAAAATGAAATTGAATGAATTTCACTAATATTAATAATGCAATAGTTTGTCCATACCCAACTCTGTAACAGCTAAACCAATAAAATTTGGCATAGAGTTATTTTATAATATTTTATTTAGGAATAGGCTTGCGTTTGCCCGTCAACTCGCCTGATGTTAAGCGATGATGCGGTCTACGATGGAACACGCTTGCCTAGAAGAAACCAATTCAATCGTGATTTCAAGACACCCAGATTTTAACTACCGGGGAAAACCCATTTAGGTAGCGCATTCCACAGACAAGCAGTTTATATCCTGTAGTTTTTGAGTATCCCGAAATATCGTGATTCTGGAAGAATAACGGGAGAAACTGTGGGGCGCTGCTAATTATACAAGTAAAATCAATGAAATTGGCGTAGCACGATACCTAACACATAACGACCCTGAATGACTAGTAATGGAACACCTATTTCACTTCTTTAGCTCCATATATAACATCTGAAACCGTTATCTAGAAAGGCAATTGCCTGTTAATTATACACTAGAGTTTATCGATCATTTTAGGCTCGGATCCAACGGTCCCCAGTCACGATGGTAGGAAGTGGGAGGTACTAGCTCGTAGTAACACAGTTACTTTATAAACAGTAGCATAAGTAGACCTTTGACAATAGCACGAACTGTCAAAGTCAAGGCAGATTTAAAGTAGTTACAACTATGTGTGTAATGTAATTTGCGTACTATTCAGACTGTTTTTTATACCACATTGGATCAGTAATATGCATATACTGTGGTAGTACTATAGTCGTAGTACTAGGAAAATAAACGTCAATTTACATATTATTTTTAGGTACGTACGCATTTTTTGGCTTGCGCTTGGCCGCCAACTCGCCTGATATTAAGCGATGATGTGGCCTACGGTGGATCACGCTTGCCTAGAAGAAACCGATTCACTCTTGACTTGAAGACACCCAAATTCTAACTATCGGGGAACACCCATTCAGGCAGTGCATTCCACAAACTAGCAGTTCAACCTCAGGAAGGTGTTTTTCTTTGTGCTAAGTTTTACTACTGTCTCCGCGTATACTGTGCTGAAACGTAGCTCAAAGGACGAGTGGCATGGTGTGGGAGCGATAGCGGATAATGCTTTAATTGATGGCAGAAGGCGGTGCGCGTGAAATATGTTACCGGGATTTAGCGGTTCCAACGCAAATGCGTGCGGGAGGATGCGGTGGTATGGTTTGGGGAGTAATTGTGTTAGACAAGTATAACTTTATATTCGGTATAGATATTGATTCTGAGAAGAGATAATGATGTATTTCAATGTGTATCACACAAAAATAAATGTGTAAGTTTGTGTGTAAGTGAGTATGAGTACGCACTCAACTTCGAAACAGCTGAACAAATGTAAATTAATTTTGGTTTATATTAATCCAGGGTATAAGCTACCATACCCTAGATTAATACATAGGTTACTTCACTATTTAAAAATGTAACGGATCATGTAGAAAAGCGTGTGAAACCGCGGGGCGCTCCTAGTTAAAATAACAGTTTCTCACTAGTAGTATCCATTTATTTCACAAGTATTATCCACACAAAATAAATAATTTCACTGCTAATAGACTATTCTAAAATTAGCTAAAAGTCAGGAACCAAAAAATATATCTCAAAATTATGATATTTAATATGTAAATTGAGTACTTGACGAAAAAAAAATTAAGAGAAGAAGCCAGAGTGGAGCTTGATGTCAGAGGTTTTTTGGAGGCCTCTGACATGACTAGCCATGCCCTCCGACCCACAGAATCACTCAATCGTAAATACTACTTGCAGTCACCCATCCAAAGACTGATCGGACAGTCCGTCGTTTAATTTCAGCTGGCCTATTCTGCAAGCTAAGTGAACGCGCAAGTGAGGTGATAAGCTAAGTGAACGTATATTTTCTTGTCGATTACAATAAAGAAATGTCAAAATCTCAAGTGTACCCTTAACTGTAGTCCTTTACCCTTATAATTCGATGTTTTGACATTTATCTGCAGAAATAGGCAAGAAAAAATCACATTCACTTAGCTTATCACTTCACTTGCGCGTTCACTTAGCTTGCAGAATAGACCGGCTGTAATCTTTTCATGATGAAATTTACATAATTAAAATAAAATACGTCATAAGTTTCCCGCTTACTTCTATTACCAAATTTCGCCTTACAGTTTGTTCGTCACGCAACACACAGCCTGCTTTTTAGGCTGAACGATTATTTAATAATAAATTTATTTCAACCATAATACATTTACATTATACTTATATCGAATCAGACGCCGTTGAGTGGCGAATAAATCGTGTTTCGTTGCCTTCTCACTTCTTTATAATTGAGTGGAATGAAATATGAATTAAACGTGGTTGCTTTCTGAACTTTGTGCGGTAATATCAATAGCTATTAATTATCAGTCACTATATATATACAGTCAAACCTGGGTAAGTGAGAATTAGATAAGTGAGAAAACTCTATAAGTGAGAGTAATAGCCAGGACCCGTAATTTTAAGCTACCAAAACCTCTATTAGCGAGAAACAGAAACCTTTGTAAGAGAGAGTCGTTTTTCCCTCATGGACCTCCGTAAGTGAGACTGCTACTTATCTATACCTCTATAAGCGACAGTCGAGCTTTATTTATTTAGATTATTTAAGAGGAACAAATGACAAAACAAATGACACATTTAACATCTGCTATTTTATGACTCATTCTTAACTTTTGTGGAACTTCCTACTATTGTTTTTGTATTGTTTTCTCGTCAATATTGTACCTATTCTATTTCGTGGAACTAAATGACGTTGTTATTTTATGGCATTCTTTTTTAATGGACACGTGTACCTGTGTACCGTCCTGTTTGTCGGAATTACTCAGTTTATCGTTAATCAATTGCGAAGGAAAGATCTGTTCTGCATCACGTCAAAACGGAAAACTTTAATTTTCCGTTTTGACATGACGATGATGATACTGTCATTTGATGATAAACTTAAAATAGTGAATGCGTTTGAATCCCGAAAATCGCGAATTGAAATTCAGAGGGAGTTTAATTTACCAGAATCCACCTATTATAAAATTATAAAATCAAAAGACTACAAAGTCTGAGTGCTCTGATGGACATGGAAATATTAAGAGGAGAGTTTCTGAATTTCCCAATATCGAAAAGTGCCTTTTGGAATAGATAAAACAAACTCTCGATAAGAATATTCCCATAGTTGTTGAAAGAAAAATCAAAAGAGTTTGCTACAAAACTTGTGCATATTATGCCCATAATTTTATCATATAACATATTAACTACATTCGTACTTGCTGTGACTTGTTATTGCTGCGTACCTCTATAAGAGAGAAACGCTACCCATGTACCTGCATTAGAGAGATACTCGGGTTAGTGAGAAATCTCTATAAGAGAGAATGAGATTGTGCTCCCTTGAACTCTCGCTTACCCAGGTTTGACTGTATTTTATTTTATTTAGGATTGCGTATGACCGCCAAATCGCCTGATGTAAGCGATGATTTTTTCCACGATGGAGCACGCTTGCCTAGAAGAAACTTAGATAGTTGACTAACTAGAGAAATGGTAAGTACATTTTGTTGATAAGTATCAAGGTATGTTCACCGATATTCTCCACCAACTGAAGACCGATTTAAAAAATATATATAATATTTTATTTCGTAGGTTGTACTTCCAATTTGGTCCCGTTGGCACCAAGTCAGGATCTGAGGATGGGATCCCAGGGAAATCGAGGGCAACCCTCAAATTTTATAGGCACTTATTATGTTGTATATTTGAAGGCGGTTTTTAATGTGATCCATTTGTTTGAAGTTAGAAACGTGGCAGTTGATACTTAGACTTTTGTTAAAGTAAAGGTTAGTTGAATTATCATTTTTTGAATCTCATCTCCAAAGAGGGTTGTCAGGTTGGCTCACCTAGTAACTGACTGCAAAAATCTTAAAAAGTTTCCTCCCATCTGATGAAAAATTCCATCAGATGGAAGTCGGTAATAAAAGAGCAAACATTTACAAGTAGCGCACCGAAACACAACAAGCTCAAACATCTTCACACAGTCATACAAATGGTTGAAATTGTGTTCAAACTTTTAGTCTTCATAATAATTATACAGTCTATTAGCTCCGTAGTATTACTACGGAGCCTACACTTACATTGTTACCAAAGTCTGTAAGTTGGAACAAATTAAGCAATACAGAAGCAAAATATATTCCATGCAATCGCAGTAATTGTGGGTAATACCTACATAATTATGTAACTGTACGGGTAAGGTCGTATTATTCGAAACCTTCGCCTTATGTGATATTGCATTGGAGCATGCAACCACTGAGAAACACAAACCTGAAGGTGTAAAACTTTTCAACGGTTTTATAAGCTTGATGAAGGACGTGATACGCCGTTTGAAGAAATAATAGAAACGTTTTTATTTTAAATGCTACAAACAATACTGTTTTACATAATATTGCTGCATATTCAAGTAATTTATATGTACGAAGATTCTTTGTGAACCGAGATAATTCTACAATAGACCATCAACCTGCAGTAAGCAGTGGTGTGGTAAGAAACAGGATACGTAGAACTGGCAACTCTAAAATGTATCTACTCAATTGAATGTTTTCAGGAAACAAGAAATGTGTATTTGTATGTGTGTTTATTCCTTTATTCTTCCAGCTGTTTACATACAATATTTATTTAATGTAAGTACTAATATATAAAAAATTAAGCAAACAAAAAAGCCTTAATTAATACACTTAAACTAAAAATCTAAAACAAGATGTCCGTGTGATAAAGTACCAAGAACGCTGGCTGCATTCCCGCGTTGAATTGTCAAAGAAATTATTTGCGCTAAGAACAAGCCAGCTCTTTTATCACCAGTAGCATCGAATAAATGCGGTGAAATTGTTAAAAAAAAAATTTGGTACCCCATGCACCAAAAGTTTCGACGCTAAGTGTATTAATTAATATGAATACTTGTAGCTGGTTAGAGCCAAAACGCTTCAAATTTGTTTGATAGCAATTGTAATAATGCGATTGCTATCCAAGCTGAGTAGCAAGCAGTCGTCTCGTTTTTTGCCAATTAGATACTTCTAACATGAATTTATTGATTATTTATCTACGACAAACAACCAGAATCTGAAATTTATCGTTTTATCTCTTTAAGAAAAGAGATAGATTCATTTTAAATGCAACTCTAGGCCACACGTCCAAATACCGTTCAAATCGAAGGTTTCTTAACTTGATTATTCGTTAATAAACCAAGCAAAATACATAACAGCGTATTAGCCGAACCAACATAAGGTAATCACAAATATTGGCGCCCCGAAGCCAATCCCTATTCACAAGCGTTCCCCGCAACATAATAAAGAAAAGGAAAAACTCCGGCCCCAAGTAGTTACCTTGTGGAACCCTCGTAGGTGATCGCGTGACCACAGAAGTGGGATCTAATTCCGAGACCCACTTAGCCAATTATCGGAGGGTTGACGTGTTGCCTCGCCTTCTGATGGTTCAATTTAACCAATAATTGCTGTGACGATTTTTTGCTGAGTTAACTTTAAGTTTTTAAAATTAGTATTCAAAACTCTTTTTGAAGTCCCAAAGGCTTAGCAGAGTTTAAGTTTCGTAATTAATAGTATTGATGTTTATAAATCTACGTGAACTTTTCAGAGACAGCGTAAAATGTTCTTCTCGTTATCAGCTTTTTCTTTAGTGTGAATGTTCCATATTATTATTATAAATACGAAAGTGTTCGCTTACTCTTTCACGCAGCATCAAAGCAACGGATTATTAGTTGGTGGGTTGAAAAGTGATATAAAACTTTTAATCCCAGAAAAATTTAAGGTTCTTGAAATATTCGCACGGTTTAAACAGCGAGGCGTAGCGAGTAAATGATATAACGAAATAATTTCACACATAATATCTCAACACTACAACAACTTGTAAAATTATCACACAAAGTATTTAAACAAAGCCAGGCCTCAACATTTCGAATCACCCATCAAAATGAACAAATATTTGAACTCTCATAACTTGTTCACAATAGACCACTTGGCGCGATGGTCTCAGAAGCCCGAACTATGAATACGAACTTCTACTGGAATATGGCCGCCGGTATGCTGCAATCGAAAACGCGATCAAAGGGTGGTTTTCTAAATAGTTCTGAAACGGTTTATGCCTGGTTCAACTGGAGAAACGGTTCAAGTGAACAACTTTAGCAGGAATCAAAATATTTATTTATTTGAAACTGGCTAGAAATATAAAAAAAACTGTAATTCACGAAAGGTTTATGCGTTTTTCTATTAAATAATAAAAATTTAGTTATATGATAAAATTTTATTTAAAAAAAGTGGCTGACATACACTGTCTCCTTGTAGAAAAGGACATTTATATATACCTTTAAAAATTACGTTTTTAATCACACGACTATTATAAATGGGAGAGTTTGTATGTGTATGTTTTTCCCTCTCATTCAACTTCATAACGCTTTATCTCCTCAAATAACTCTCTTTTTTTACAATCTTTTATTTAACATGCAATGTTTGTTTAGGTGAAATCTTGCAAGCTGAATTAGAATCATTCTCCTTATCCCATCGAGTTTAATTTTAACACATTGGTTCAGTTCCGATAGCAATGCATTTTTATGACAAACATGACCTAAATCAAGATCCAGAGTTAGCTCCAAAAACTCTTCACAGGTTAACAACACAGACACGAAATTTTGAGTAAGTACGCATTTCATTATTTACCCTTTTAACTGTAAGATAGCGAGTTAAACTGCAGGACGCCGCTAGTAATATAAGTTTATGCATATTTTTATGTGAATAAGTGTGTTACGCAAATGTAAACTAGAAAATATACATATACGCGTCGCCTAGTCACCTATACGGCCTTTAAGGTTGCCTGGAAGAGATCGCTTTCAGCTATAAGGCCGCCAATTGTTTCACTAGTTTTTAAGTTGTTTTTATATTACTATGTACGTATGTAATTTTTGGTGTGAACAATAAAGAGTTATCTATCTATCAATCTATACGCTCCTTTTTTCGTTGATTAAAAACTGGCAAGACGGTAGTCGAGGCTACTCGTCCTAGTTATCAATAAATCGGCAATAAATCGTTTAGAGTTTTTAACTTGCGACCTTTATTGATCTGTCTAAACTTCATCGAGGAATTCTGTGCAGCGGTTCGATGGTTTATAACAGTTTGTGTTTGATGAATTTAATAACTGCCATATTCATGACATCAAAGGCCTATGTTAACAAACAACACAATAAAAAACTCATGTTTTTGTTTACCTATACTTCTACATAACTTCACGTCTTGCCAGTTACTTTTCTACGCAATAAAAAGGCAGCTTTTTGTTGCTTATAAGACGTTAAAAAGGGGCTGAACAATGAAACGAAAATGGAAATACCTAAATAACTTTTAAAAACATCAGTCAGTTCGTGACCACGGTCATATTAAGATGGTCGAAAAGTTAATAATTGTCGATAATAATGCGCGATAAGTTCCAACAGGCAATTAATCCAGTAAAGGCAGATCACAACATTATTCCAAATTAATAATCGCGCTATAGAGTGCATTAAATATTTAAGAGATAGCAAAATTGGCGACGTTTCTAACACCGAAGCGGCACGTTATTTCGTTATCGTCGCGTTTCTAAACATTAAACAAACAACGTTTTCTTCACCGCAATGGAAACACACCACGGTAGTTAATGTTTATACAATATTGCAGAAATACATGTGACAAAATAACTGAAAATTATTTTGTCACCATGTAGACCAGGGTTTCTTAAAGTGGGGTCCATGAACCTAGAAGGGGTCCATGACGCGAGTCCCAGGGGTCCAAGGAGTCTTCTATTTATTAGAATTTGTTGAAGTATGCAGTTATTTAAATGAACAAAACCAGAAATAAAGTAATTTTACAAAAAGCACTTCTTATTCGAAACTTTTTATCGCCAGGGGTCCGTATTATTTCAGAAATTTTGTAAGTGGTCCGTGATTACAAAAAGTTTAAGAATCATTGATGTAGACATTAAAAAAATATTGCTAGCATTCTGTCCACTGTTCCCTCCACCGAGGGGCTTTTAGATTAGTTCTTTTTGTGTGAATATTGTTTTATGACATATTTATTTGTATATAGGTAGGTATAGTAATATTTAAGTTTAATTCAGATTATTATGAAGTCAGATAAAAAAATAATGAAAATGTAAAAAGTTTGAGATCCTGGCCTAAAAATCTAAGGTAGTTAGATATCTTCTAAGTCTCGAAGCACCTCTATAATATTAAAAAAAAAAAAAATTATATATTAAAAAAATAGTATCAATTTTAAATATATATCATGTTTTAAAGATTTACAAAGAATACAGCACGTGACCAAGATGCTGGCTTCTACTTTATTTAAAAGGTGAGTATTCTTATACAACGTGATAATGAGGCCAGCATTTTGGGAACAATTTTTACTGGTAACGTTTTTTTAGAACCAAGTTCCCTTTCGCGCGTTGCAAAAGGGGGCTAGACGGAAAAAATTACGACCAAAAGTTGTAACGACACTTTTTGCTATAGTTGTAAGCCGTGCGGCGTGCGCGTGTTTCTCTGTCTGTCTCTCTCTCTCTCTCTCATAGAAAGGAACTTCGTTCCATCCGGGTGTCCAGTTTTTTTTTGTAGTTATGATAATTATAATTTGATTTTATCTTTACATACTTTTTCTGTTATTGTAAATAAAACGAAACACTTTTGTTTTAAATATTGAGAACGTTACTCTCTGTAGTTTTATTTTCAAACAATGAAAAAAAAAAAAAAAACCTGCATTGTGATAATTTTATTCCACAGGCTTGTAATACCACTTCAAAATATGATTTTTATTGAACAAAATCAATATTGTTTTGGGCTGACATGAATTTCATGCAATGCAGTAGATTATTTATTTCTTTATTTGTTTAATTAGTATTCATTTAAAACATACAAAACAGAATGCAATAATTTTAAAATAACATAGATTAGCGGCTGAGTGACAAAATATAGTCTGAACTTCAGTCAGAGGCGACGAACGCCGCAAAGGGTCCGGGATCCGTTTTAATTAGTTTTATTTCACGAATCCGACTTACGAATCTTATAAAACGTTGTGGTTGAACAATTTTAATGAAAGGACTCGCCCACTTCTTCGAAAAGTTGTTTAATTTCAGTCAAAATTGTATCTTAACAACTTGTATAGTGTTTGGTTTATCAGAAGTTCTATCTTGAATGAAATCTCAACTGTAGTGTAGGAGATTTAGTGGTTTTGAATATTATAATGAATTACTTTGATAGTTGTCAGTCAGTTAATTTTATCTATTTTGTAGGCCATACATTTTTCACTCTATATCTATTTCATGTTAACCTTCAGAAAAAAAAAAGAACTGTTTTTTAGTAAATTTTGCTAGATTTGTCTCCATTCATTTCATGCATAGACACTGTATCCGGCAAACGCCTTGGTTGTATGCTCTACATTTCCCTACTCATATAACAATCACATTTGCTCTAACACTGATAAAATAACTTTATTTAAAATTTAAAATGATTGCCACTATAGAATTTTCAAGCAGTAATGTAAAATCGGGCCGTCCCAGTGTCCCTTTGTTTTTCTAGCACTACTTTTCTCGCATACCCAAAACAAAATTTTCAACAGAACCATTCCATCACCATTGCTTTTAATAAAGCAAAAAGGGGGTTGGATCGAGTGCCCCACTCGTGCTCATGTGCCTAACTTTTCGGCCACAAATTTGTCGCTCACGAGATAAACAAAGCCTCAGAAACGACGCACCGTGGAGTCGGCGTCATGAATATAAACAGTTAAATTAGGGTACGGCGACGCAGCGCTGTATCATATACACCGCAAATTAAATATCTGCAGATGGATAGGGACCCGACAGCTCTTTGGAGACAATAAAAGTAATTTTTACAGACAAATAAAATCCGACTTCACGGGAAATGGCTGAAATTTAATAAACGGGATTCATCTCTTCGTTTTTCACACTTAGAGGTGGAATATTTACGACAAATTTAAATGAGATCACTCTAGCTTATAAATAAACCGGCCAACTGCAAGTTGGGCTCGCACACTGAGGGTTCCTTCCCACCACAAAAAACAATTAGCTAAGATATTTTACGTAATATACACAAAGCATAAACAGCTCAGTTTTGGAAGCCGGTTGATAACAGACAAGCATAAATCAGTAAAAATAATTTCTTGTTCTCTATATTTTTGTTTAAGAAGGCACATGTAATATATTTCTTGTGGCTAAATCGTCAAGCTATTCGTAATTTTTGGTTGAAATTATTTCTATATAATTATCAAACAGATAACAGCAGGATCAAGCGCGCTGCCTTAAAATCTTAACGTTACTTTTTATGATGCGCAAGCAATACAAAGCTACGTTAGTATACGCCAGTCTCATTTAACGCACGATAAAAAGAATCGACAAATTGTGACATAGCGCATTATTATGCAAGGCATTTTGCCTTGTGCTCGTTCATCATTGGCAAAGATGGCACTTTTTGGTATCGAAGGCACAAGACATTTTGAATCGCTGGTTACTTTACGTCAGTTACTTACAAGTTTGTGCATATTTGGTAGACACTACTCCTTCTGTCTCTTCTCTGGTCTGCATGATATACAGTGTGTGCCTAATTTAATTCAGCTCGCCAAATTTAACGTCCCTGCGCGACGCAGGTTTAGCTGTTCGAGCATAATTTTGTGAGCGTTTCTGGGATTAATAAGGTTTAGGTTCGCAGCTGTGGGTTCCAATGTGTATGGAAATATCGGTTGTGGCATCAACATGCCAATAGAAAGCGCTGAGTGAAGAATAATAAATAGTAAGCGAATGAAAATCGATAAGTACTAAATTTGTAGCGAGCATAAACTTAACCGAGAAGGTACGAGTACGGTCGTATGTACGAAATTGAACACATGATGCAATGAATGGTTCTTGAGTGGAAACCACGAACCGGAAGACGCAGCGTAGGTATGCCTCCCACTAGATGGACCGACGATATTGTGAGAGTCGCGGGCATCCAGTGGATACAGATAGCAGGATGTCGTTCAGTGTGGAGGTTAAATGGGGAGGCTATGTTCAGCAGTGGACGTCCTCTGGCTGATGACGATGATGATGATGACCGGGACAGTTGAAACTAAATGAAAGCTTGCAAAAATTCGTTATTTTTTTGCCTAATCGTCCTTATTAAAATTATTTGAACAAGGATCGCAGTTATTTTTCGCAGTTATTATTAATATTATCCAGCCACAAATTACTTAATCCTTTTTGCCAAAATAAAAATGGCCGATGCCATCCATCATTCCACTAGTAATTTGATCAGCGCCAAAACAATAGAAGCCAATGGCGTGATTTGCTCCTCAAATGAAATCGGGCCGCGGGACAAAGAAGATAGATTAACGTGGAAACGTCCAAGTAATTGTGAAAAATGCGAATCCTTTCCGAGCAAAAATGGAGATTTCAACAACTCGGCGCGTCGACAAATTGATATTTAAACCGTGCCATTTGAATCATTTGGATATTTCTTTCAATTGGTTAAGGCCATTTAAGATGGTTGATTTCAGATTATAAGACTTTTAAGGGTAAATAACAATAAAAAAATAATATTTTGTAACCTTTTGCATTATAATAACTATCTAGCTACACTGCTGAGTTAGTCTTTTTTAACACACTTAAAAAAACTCGTTAGATCACTTTACACAATGTCAGCATCACAAAAGTTTTTTTTTTGTTTTTTTGTTTAAATTACTTCTATTTTACTTCTCTTTTCTGTGGTCGGCATCTTGTATTTATGATGACGTCGGCTGCCCAGTAAACATCCCTGAATCTACACGAATAGATCGACATTGCATATCACTAACTGGTATGTATGTATGCTTGTATGTTTCAACCTACAGCGTAACTACCTTTTTTATATACCTAGAATATATCTACGTTTGGCCACCAACTCGCCTGATGGGAAGCGACGGTGTGGCCGACTATGGAACACGTTGATCTAGAAGAAATGTATTCACTTCAGCCTTAAAGATGCCTAGATTGTTCTCGGGAAACAAGGTGGACAGCAGGGAGTTCCATTCTTGGGCAGTTGGCCTCAAACAATTTTGATTAAACCCCCTTACCTTCCCTCCCTCTTTCTACATCTTAATATTTTAGGGTTTGCGTCAACGGGTCAAATCATAATCATCAGAAGACGTCAACTGCTGAACATAAGCTTCCCCCTTTAACCTCCACACTGAACGACATCCTGCCATCTGCATCCACTGGATGCCCGCGACTCACGGGTCAAATACTACCTTCATATCGACTAAAATAATTGATTCCCAAACAAACCCAGTAAAAGCCATTACCTACACCATTAGTGGTGTCCATAAATATTCAACGTTGCCATAAAAATATTTGCAACTTCATTTGGCACGCCATTAAAAACATTGTATTTACAGAGTTATTTAGTATGTGTTCAACATGCGACGTGGAAAAGCACGTACGTAATAGCTTTTTTCGAATTCCGCACCGTTTTAAATAAAGTTGTTCAAAAGTATGGAATCCTGTGCATTTTTCACGAGGACGGAATATGTTATGTACTAATTAAGTACTGTTAAAGTGAAGCCATATTCACAAAATTCAATAGCAAAATAATTTGTAGTGCTTCTAGTGTTCCAGATAATTATAAATACAAAAAAACCGACTTCATAAAAATTTCAGAGCTGGACTAAATTGAAATGAGACCACATGGAAAGCATCAGCTTTCAAATGAAAAAATAATCATCAAAATCGGTTCACCCAGTCGAAAGTTCTGAGGTAACAAACATAAAAATATATATACAGTCGAATTGAGAACCTCCTTCTTTTTGGAAGTCGGTTAAAAATAGAAAATACGCAAAAAAAATTGCCATCTATCGCCCAATTTTTCGCGATCCGAAATACCCAGGGTCTAATAATAAAGTTGGACATCATTTGACTCCGCAAAGTTGCCTCTAAATGTTTGAAAAGGGAACCCATTTTAGCAGAAATGCAGCTTAATTAAAGTTTAGCCGTGCTGTTGAGAGGGAATGGCCCGCCCTCATAATTTATTCCTGCGGGATATAATTCGGTCGGATTTGGTAACAAACGCGCCGACGAAAATGTTTAGGATTAATACAGATTTATAATTAAGCATGTATAACAGCAGCCACTAACTACATATCACGGTTTTGCGAACATTTTCAGATATAAATGCTAAAACCTATTTAAAAAAGTTCTTTTTAGTTAATGTTGGGGATCTGCGTGCCTTCAAATCTCGAGTGAATCGGTTTCTTCTGGGCAAGCGTGCTCCATCGTAGACCGCATCGCGCTTAACATCAGGCGAGTTGGCGGTCAAACGCAAGCCTATTTCAGAATAAAAAAAATAATGTTTACTGTTTATTTTGTCGATATAATACGATGAACAGCAAACAACATCTAAGAAATATTTTCAAGTACTAGCTCAGTTTTTTTATCAATATTATTTGAAATAATTTTGGAGGCTATTTAAGTTCATTAAAATATTTGGTTATCATTTAATCAAATCACTTAGATTCGATATTTTTTTATAACATTGACTAGATGACAGTATACATACAGAATTTACTTCAGTTCAATTATCTATTACTATCCATCGTTATTAGTCAGAGTGATCAACAAATAAGGAACCCTGAAAACAAACGTACAAACTTCATCTATTGAGACCATACTAGGAAAATCAACATACACAATTACACAACCATTCCCTTATATATCTGCTTACATAAATCACCCTATTAAGGGTCTGTACGAAGTATATTTTATTCAACAACTAGCTAGTCCCAAGACTTATTAATATAATGTCCTTTTTCGGGCCCGAGGAGAGGTTTTTCGTATTGGTGACGTAGACACAAAGAGGGATATGTAGTTGTAATCTCCTCGCTTATAAGGTTTTAGGCATAAGCCCTTAGGTTTTGGTTATCTTTGTGTAATATATTTCAAAAGTATATATTTGAATTTCATAAATAAAAATCCTGAAAAGCGTGCACTTTTATTTAAATTTAAAACAGTTGCTAAAGTATACTGGCCTTGAAGAGATGTTTCAAGATAGAAAAATAACATAAAAAATACGTCTGGATGTAATTTAGTTCTTCTCATTTTTGTATTATTCTTCAAGTCTATATGTACCTATATGACAATAATAAGAAACAACAAAAAGCTTTCTCTGTTCTGGTAACAAAAGCCGTAACTTAGAAGATAGCTTCATGACATGAGTCCCTTATTTTCTTTGTATAGCAAAAGAAAACTTGTTTATCTTTGCCAAAAAGAACCGAGTATTCTGTTATTATATCAAAACAAAGTAAACAGCGCAAACACCATCAAAATGGGCATTATGATGGCAATAAAATATTATTTTCATGGAGAGATCACTAGAGCCTCTCAACTGTTCCGACTGGCACTAGCTTGGGAGTCCAACAGAATTTAAGCTAGATACTTACAATTTTACACCTGCAATCGTTTCACAATAAACTAGACTTTATTTTTGAGACAGTAAGAAGTTTTAGCTTGTAACATTGTAAAAGTACAAGTTGCACATTTGGCTGCCGCCCAGCAGAGATTCCGTACGTTCTGAGGACAAATCATTGGTAGAAAACAGATTTGAGCGGCCATTGCACGCGACTACCGACGGAAATATAGTTTGTTCTTGTTGTTTACCCGGCTTTATTTATATAGACTTCATGAATTCTTGGAGAAAATCGAGTGTTGAACAAATAGGGAAAGTTTGATTGAAACGTTTTGAGATATCTTCATTGAACTGTCGGCTATTGATATCTGTCGTAGGGAGTTGACGTGACCGAATTTCGCACAAAAGTTGGCTGGTTCAATAGGGATTGGTTCGGAAATTAGGCCATGGGATCATTTGATACTGACAATTTAATCAGTTTTCGTACCACAGTCGATTCTTATCTCGGATAAACTCAGTAATGGAAATGTAGAGTAATAAACTATCGTTTTTGTTATTTTTGGACTCAACAATCGTTAACAATAAATCTATTGTAAATATAAAAATCTCAGTAGACGTCAATTTATGCACCATCAGGCCTTCTCTCAGAGAGAGAGAGGATGAGCCCTAAATCTACCATTCTGGCCAAATCACAGACCTCGCATTTTTTGGACATACTAGATCTGTGGGCCTAGAACTTTACTCAATACTCAATATTTTATTGCAGCCATATATAGGTACATGAACATCTTAAAGTAGATACATGTTAATTAAAATAATACATATGACCCTATTTGGGTATGGCATTAGTCGGAACGGAACGATCTATTTAAATTTCGTCGAAATTATCGTTGAAAAATTCTTTTAGGTTCTAATAACATTTAGATTTTAAAATAACTTTTAATTTATTTATGAAACTAACTGCTTTATCTATATCTTTTAATTCATTTGGGAATATATTAAATATTTTTACGGCCATTGTATTAGGAACAGAGCTGTGTATTGCAAGGTTGGAGTTTGGTTCGACTAATACACTAACGTGGTTACATTGAAAACAAACATGAGAAATCAAGTTATATTTAAAACATAATATGGAAACCGTTGACAACAGTCCGAATTGAATTAATCAATCAAACGACACGCGATGGTTTAAAATAATTATTTCCTTAATTAAAATCAGTTAACAACCAATCTGAAAAGCACGACTCGCTTGCAACGGCTGATTAGACTTCAAAAAATACTTGTAGATATGTAACTGTTCAGTAAATTAGAACTAAATTTGGTAGATATGGAAAAAGTATTAGAAGTTTAACTAACATGGACAATGAACATACTTATTTACCGACTTCAGGAGGAAAGTTCTCAATTCGGTCCGTCTTTTAATGCACGATTACTCCTCCATTTATGAATAGATTTTCGTGAACGGTTTTTCATTACGTAGAAAAGCTATCAAGGTGATCTCACAAAAATTTCATTGGTTTCGACTCAGTAGTTTTTAACCAGATACAAAAATATGTTTTTTTTTTATCGATAACCTGTTAATTTGGTAATTTCAATACTTTTATTCAAGGGCTTACTCATTTTGAAGGCGGTTTTAGGAAACGAAAATAAAATTATTCTAGCAGTTTCGTAGCACTTGCGGCGTAGCTGTAGCGTTCGAAGCTTAGCTACGGCTTACTACTACAACGATCTGGACAGGTCATTTTATGCAGGTTTTTAGATGACTAACGTTAACAATTGCTAGTAGCGAAGCTACACTTGCCAACCTCAAATAATCAGTAAAAACTAGTCAGTTATCAAATCGGTGACCATGACTAACATACTCGTAAGCAAGGTCACACGGAATGGTAGTACTAACTTAGTAGCTTTCCAGATGAAAGAAGGTTATTGTACTCATATTTAATACTAGCTGTACCCGCAACTTCGTCCGCGATTTCTTCGGAAAAAATAGCCGGCCGTCCTCATGATACATACTGTCACCTCGCAAATTTTTATTGAAATCGGTTAAGCAGTTTAGCCGTGATTATGTAGCAAACAGACAGAGTTACTTTCGCATTTATAATATTATAGTGTGGATTGAAAGGTTACAGTTTCAGATTGGTCCTATTAAAATGTCATCAAAATCGGTTCAGTAGTTTTTTTTTTTAACAAAATAACTGGACCACTCGTTTACTTGGTTACATAATATTGTCTTCCAAGTGAAAAAATATTTTTAAACACATTTTGAAATCGGAATTTTAATATTTATAGTTTACTAGCTATACCTGCGACTTCGTCCGCGATTTCTTCAGAAAAAAAAATGCTTATGTCCGTCCTCATGATACATACCATTGCCTCGTAAAATTTATTGAGGTCGGTAAAGCCGTTTAGCCGTGATTATGTAGCAAACAGACAGAGTTACTTTCGCATTTATAATATTAGTGTGATTAAGAGATTATGTTTCCCAATCACTGTAATTTTTGTGTTGCAATGAAGTGGCAACTGGACAGTGACGTAGGCTTGTGTCACTCACGGAATATCAGACCTTTAATTTGGATCATGCACTCACCTAACAGCCACCACGCAAGCATGACACAGTACAAAAAGCTATCAAAGCTAATTGTGCGCCAACGAAAAGAAATTTCGATGGAAAACTGCTGATTGGTCCGATAAAAGCCCATTAGCGTAACTCAGGCCTTCCACTAGGTGCATGCTTCTTTGTAGTGGCTCTATGTTTTTGTTTTTCTTTGAAAAGATCCTATCGTAACAGATTTTAGGATAATGTGGTGAACCTTCGTGTAGACGTAAAAATTTAAAAAAAAAAAAAACAATGTATTCCAATATTTATAATATGCTTTTTTAAGCTATTAACTAGCCTCAGATAAGATAAACCACAGAGATAAACAAAGGATATGCCTTAGTACAGTAGACATGTGTCAATATTTTTATTACCTCATAAAAACAGCTGATCATAAATATCCTATCAACGAAAACAAAAACGTTTTTTTCAAAAAGGAATATGTTATAAGTATTTAATGCTATACTAGCATACGCTTTACGGGAGAGGGAAAGAGCATCCGCTCTTTTTCCCCACCAAAAACTTATCACAGAAATGTATCAGCCAATTTATATAATTTTTTCAGTGTGTGTAATGTATTTATTTATATCCAGCGCTAAGCTTGTTATCAAAGTCAGGATAGTTACACCAATTATAACTCAAGAACGGCTTTTCATTATCTTTGATTTGTTGATTTCTCTCCAACCCAAATAGCAGAATAAGTATTAAAATAATGGTAAAATTCACAAAAAATAATAATAAAGAAAATCGATTTTACTATACATTTTGTATAGATGGCAAGAATTGAAGTCTACATTGACATATTACAATCATAGAAAAAAAATTGACATCTAAGTCAAAGAAGATTGCTGTCACTACCATGGCGGTTGCTTCAAGGAGGTAAATAACGCGGGTGAAACCGCTTTAGTTTAAATACCATCCACCACGTTATTTTAATACCTTCTACCGTGAAAGAGGAGCTATAGAACGAGGTTTTGTGAGCAGGAATATCATTATTTAGCTTTTCTCAACGTTATTGCAGCTATCAGAGTAAATAAATGCTTAGACCGCAGAACCTCTGGTTTCATGTCACCGAACTTCCACGTAAGCATGGCGTTTACGTATTTCGTATCTTCCGACGTTTGCGAACTTTACCGAGAAGCCTGGAAACGTAGGTTGGTGTTAGTTTTGAGTTATTGGAAGTGGTGTCATAACGTTATTATTACGTTGTGTAAACCTTATTGTGGTATTGCTATTACTTAATCGGTAACACCGTGGGTGCTCGAAGGGCAGTGCGTAGGAGACGTTCTAGATTTTCCTTTCAAGGGTAGTACAAAATTAATCACATTACTTAGTATTTTTCGTTTGTTCAATTATTTGCTAACAATTTCTTGGGATTTTATTTATAATACTTTGTTTTAGAAATAGGGTTTACTTAAATAAACTAGCTCCATCCCGCGGTTTCACCCGCGTGGAGTGAAAGACCCGTAAAAGACCAGCTGTTTTGGTGTCCATATAGTCTATATATATATATAGAGACATCGCCTTTTATATATATAAATAATTATTCATCTCAAAAATTATAATTAGTCATTTTTATAATTTAAACAGTTCAGAAATTCATAAGTTATGGTCGAATAATATATGCCCACTCATCATCATCATCAGAGCTATAAGACGTTCACCGCTGATCATAGTACTCCCCCTTAGCACGCCACACTGAACGACAGCAACCAAATGACAGTAACAGCTGATCGGTTCTTCAAGCGATGAGACCTGCCTATTGCCCTAATACATAATAATCAATACCCTTTTGTTGCGTCGTTGAGTAAAAAATAGGTAAGAACTGGCGACTCGCCTCTTCGCTACAAAATGAATTCTTTTTCAATTTTTTTACATTTCCAGTGCATCTAATATCTGCTAGTTTCTGTCCTACTTTTCTTTGAGCACTAAGAAATAGGGCAGCTTTGTTGCACCTCGGGGTGTAAGTGGAATTGAATGGAAAGTCGCAAGTTGCAACATATGGCCCCGTTGTATGGCCTCAAGCGAGAATACTCGACGACATCTCAGACTAAAGAAAGTCAGAGGTGCAACTACGAAGAAAGAATAAAAGCTGCCGCGCTTGTAATGTTGCAATTAATCTACATAAAATTAACTGACAAAGATAAATTCATACAGAACTACGAGATCATTATTAGATTTGTTACAAAAAACTTAAATTTTGTGTTATTATTTCCATCAAAACTCAATAAAGAAAGAAAGAAAGAAAAAAGAAAGAAAAAACATTTATTTTACGCACAAGACACTACAACATCAACATTACAAAAACAGAATTAAAATAATAATTTAAAAATAACAATAATACCTACATGTTCAGTTGTCATTGTAGTGTCCAGTACGACAAAAAAGGTTAGTGCTCAGCTATAATGCTACAGATTTCTCTGCAACGCTGATTTTCAGCACACACTGTTGCATAGAGCTGAATATCAAGAGACATTACAAACTGATCGGAATAATGAGTCCCAATGTTTGAGTAGGTATTAGTAAATTTTGCGCTATACCTATTGTAGCATATCTGCATAAATAAATGTACCTATTTATGTTTACTCAGAACGCGCAACGAACGCGTATCTACAAAGTGGCCGAGCGACTGAACTCACACCATGTTAGTGCTATTGAAAAGTTCATTAGCCCCGTTTTTACCATACTTAAGCCATTGGCTTATTGTTCGTTTATTAGAGGGTGGCCAATTTCATCACACTTTTAGTTGTTAATATTTTGTATTGGACGTTTTCAAAGTCCCGTTAAAGTTTTCCATCTGTTATATTTTATACTGTAGGTCCGAGTTTAATCAGTTGAAAGCTTTTGAATAACAATGCAATGGGAATTTCACACGTTTATTAAAATTTTAGGTGATTGTTTTAAATATTGGTTGTTATTTCAATTTAAAATATCTTGTGTAAGTTTATAAAAAAATAAAGTTTTAAAGAAAAATTGCGCTTTATTCAACGCTTTTATATAATCTCCGCGAGGGTATCGCGAGTAAAAAGGCCTGCACAAAGAAAACTCTTTGGTCGAAATATTGCACAACATTTCAATTCGATCCAAATAATATAGTCCTATAATGATATAGTCCTAGTTGATTAATTGAATCGGTTCTTCTGGCTATGTCATATATCATGTATTTCATATATGTTCGGGTCGGTGACATTGCCCGAAGAACCGATAACCGATGGGGGCAGATGAGTTCTGGAGTGGAGACCACATTTGCGCAAACGTAGTGTAGGACACCCTGTGGCCAGGTGGAAAACTGGATGCAAAAAACAGCCGGCCAAACTCAGTGGCGTGCATTAGGAAAGGCCTATGTCCAGCAGTGGACAGTTACAGGCTGATAATGATGAATTAAATGGATACCAAACCAGAACGCATGTAGAACAAGATGGCCGATGGGGCCGAAAGATTCTCGAATGGAGACCATGGACCGGTAAACGCAGCGTAGGACGTCCACCCACAAGATGGACAGACGACCCAAAAGAGACCGCAGAAAAATGCTGGATGCAGGCCGCTTCCAACCGGCCCTTTTGAAGATCGATAGGGGAGGCTTATTTCCAGCAGTGGACGTCCTATGACTGAAATAATGATGTTGATGAGAAGAGTGTATATTTGTTTGTTCGTGTTTCACGCAGCATTAAAGCACCGTATAAACGCGACATGTGGTTATTGATATAGTTTGAGTGTGGCATGTGACTTATAATGCTTTTTATATCACCCACGTAGGTGAAACCAACTGGTGCAGCTAGTTCGAAGAAAAAAATCAAAACCATTACTCCAGTAATTTTTAATCACACAATATAAATCACAGACCTCGCATACTAAATCTATGATATAAATAGAGCATACTGTCCGAGTCAAATTGTTTCACATCCATTAGTTTTATTAGTGTTTAATGAAAATCCGAATTGGTACAAAAACAATTTGGTCTGATTGATAACAACGGAGTTAAAATCGATTAAACTTGAATGAAGTAACAATGGCAACGCTGTTGTGATTGGATTTTAAAATAAGCATTGGAGTTGATCGTATTAAATTCCGGGTTCTATGTATTTATAATTTCCGGATAAAAGGATTTAAAAGTATTGAATTTCTAATCATCATCGTCATCAGCTAGAAGACGACCACTGCTGAACATAGACCTGCCCCTTTAACCTCCATACTGATCGACATCCTTCCATCTGGATCCACTGGATGACCGCGACTCTCACAATGTCGTCGGTCCATCTAGTGGGAGGCCTACTTACGCTGCGTCTTCCGGTTCGCGGTCTCCACTCAAGAACCTTTCTTCCCCATCGGTTATCAGTTCTTCGAGCGATGTGGCCTGCCCATTGCCACTTCAACTTGCAGATTTTAATAGCTATGTCTGCCTCCTCCTACTAGATGGACCAACGACGTTGTGAGAGTCGCAGACATTTAGTGAATGCACGTGACTATGTCGTTTAATATGGAGGTTAAAGGGGAAGACCTATGTTCAGCAGCGCACTTCTTCTGGCTGATGATGATGATAATAACTCATTTTTTTTATTCCATAAGTACAATATGTACATATTGAACTAATCTTTGTTTATCACTCTAAAATTTTACAACATTATGTGTGTTGTTAGTGTGCTACATTGTCGTTGTTAATAATTTCGAAGAGAAGCGAATACAAGACCTAGATGCTAAACGCCTTATCATTAAAACCCGTCCGAAGCCTACCTACACTTACACATACAATGCTGATGGTCAGTTGCATTGTGCGCCTTGCAACAGGACCTTTAAAACTAAGTTTGGTTTTGCCAGCCATATACGCGCTCATAACCGGCGCTAGTCAGGTTCGCCGTTGACGGACACGTCAAGGAGGCCGATATATATTGTCGTTGTGCTTTGTCAACATTATTATCAGACTGCACTGTTTTAATCACTCTATCAACTACAATTAAAAAGAATTAAAACCTACTTCGACCCCGTTTCCCTCGCGTGAGAGCCAAACATTCAACCCATTCAACCCCTGTTTTAATTTTCACATATCAGCCACATGGTGCCCTGCACTTGTTGTTTTGGTCACACGAGTATTTAGTTTATGGGGCTACGTTTTCGTTTGCATTTTAGATTTTACTAGCTGTGCCCTGCGGTTTCGCACGCATTATCTCCTTGAAGCAACGTCGTCTAGCAACATAGATTCAGATTCTAGAGTTTCAATAAAGCCCGACCTTTAGGTACCTAGTAGGTAGCATAGGTACTACCTACGCTTCATTTTAGAAATGTTTATAACAGAAATTTGATATATAAAAAATATACATAATTAGTATGAATTGAAACTACTTTAGACTGCGTTAAATTTGCATAGATTCTTAAGAAAGATAGTGTAAAGAACGAGAGATAAGGCGGAATTTGCACGCGCGTTACTGTAGAATTTGAATAAACTCGTTGTTAACACAAAATTACCATGTTAATATCACCATTTATATAGTAAATAGATGACAAATAATTAATAGGTTTCGTCTTGTTGGTAGACATCATTTCACTAGAATCCAGAGTTTACACTAAAAAACACTTTACATCTAGCTAATGTGCGTTTTTGTGTCGTCTTTTATAATATACATGTACATTCTTAAATATTAAGATTCTTATTTTGTGTAGCTGTAAATTAAATTAAATTTAATTTATTCACAAAAATAGGGTTAAACACTGGTCTTAGGTATTTTATATTTAGTTCTCATATTTTGCCGTTTCACGAAAAAAAAAAAAAAAAAAATTCAGAAAGACGTTGCCCATTCAAACTGTACTCTGTATTTTGACATTCAGACTGTATATTAAAACGGTATTCAGCATAACATCAGTATGTGTGCTTAATTAAACTACTTTCCTGTCTTTGATGGCGAGAAGAGTCTACGAGATTTAATTCTCTCTCTCTCTTTTGTTTTGCAAGCAATTTGCTATTGTCTCAACAAGATTCAACATTTTCAAAGGAAAATAACAATGGTTTATAATCGGGTAATATTACACAGGTCTTTGGACTAATTAGTTCGTAGTGTTGTGCCCGAAGCGGTATACTGTTTAAGGTTACTAATTAAGATTTTTGTAAGACGGTATTGTTTTTGTCGAAGCACGCTTTTAACTAGCTGTTTCCGCGATGTTAAACGAGTAGATTTTCATAGAAACCATCAAAGATTTTTCAAATTGGGCAAAGGTCTATGTAAAAATCGATAAAATCCGTGGAAATGAAGAAAAATGCACATAATTATCTTAAATTTATACTTTAGTGATACAAAAACAATATTTGTCTCGAATTTTTGCTAGTTATCCAATATGGCGGTGCCTCAATGATAAAATATTTAAAAAAAGATCTTTCATAAAAATTATACTTTGAGCTCTGTGCTAATACGGTTTTCCAAACTCATTAATAACCTCTGTGTTAATCCAGGGTACAAGTTGCCTTTATACCAATTTCTTCCAAATCCGTGTAGCCGTTACCATTCAAAATATTAGTGTGATGTGATTTATGAATCTTGTTAACATTGTATCTAATTTTGATGCTAGCAATGTACCTAGTTATGTTATTACGAAAACATGTTTACAAGTCTACAAGCATAAACAAATTCTCAGGAGTACTAAATCACAGACTCCATCTTCAGAAACTTGAGTTACAGTATAGCGTTGTAGAAAAATAAAAACAACGTTAACCACTCTCATATTTTACGAAAATTTATACCAGCAACCACGTAATGGCTGAACATATTATAAAAATAATATTGTAGACCGTAAATAAAATGGGAAGCACATATCTAACTCTAGATATTAAATATAAGAAATTGAACGAAGTACCACGGGCACGCCGAAGTGGCTGTATATTTCTAAATTTCTCTCTAGATGACTCTAACAAAACTTCGGCCCCATTGCGCCGCTGTCCAAAATATACGTGAATGTTTTATGCGGGTTTTGTGAGAGTTCATAATATTTCATACAAATACATTTATGTTTCGTAGATTTAAGTATCATTTTCTATAAAATTGTATTCATATTTCTTATAGCTTACATTGTTGTAAAGATTTTTAATGTGTTATCTTTCTTACCAACATTCTTAGAACAATGATAAAGTTGTTTTTTTTTTTTAGTTTTAATCACACTAATGTGCCCCTGTATCAACTTATCCAAACTTTCTTTGGAAGAGATCACTCTCATCAATAAAACCACCTTTTGTGCCTCTGTTTAATTTTATGGCGTCAATAAAGTGTTGTTGTATTTTATTGGATGTGTAAAAATTGCGCGTGTAAGTGTTAGTATGTTTATTCTCACTCAACTGAACTGGCTGAACGGATTTAGATTACATTTGTAACGATAGTAGGTTATAATCCGTATTAATACACAGGTTACTATTCATCCTGGGAAAATGTACGGTTCATGTTTAAACGTAAAAACGGCAAATAGAAAAACACATTTAAGCAAAATAATGAAATGTAGCAAATAATACCATAGTTCACAGTCAGTTTGAAAACAAAAAGCACAGTGCATTGCCATGATGATGCCATGGATTATAAATCTAGAGTGAAAAGATTTACCACACCTTAGTTCCTAAAAAAAAACCACATAAGTCATAGGACTGCACGTCAGAAGTGAAAACTTAAGTAGTAATTCACCTATTCTACAAGAGATGGCGCTGCTTTAAAATACACGGTACAGACGCATGACGCGAGTTCCATGATTTTTGTGTGACAAAAAGTACTCAACGCGCCTACAGTTCACAAATTTAACATTCACTTCATAATATTACAACAGTATTAGTCCTGCAATACGCAATATTGTCGTAGAATATGTATAGACCAGAATTATAAAGCAGTCTACTCTGCCCTATGTTTCCAGAAGGCTGCACAGTAGTACAAGTTTCCATCCTGACGTCTATGCAGCCACAAACAGATGCAAGTTTAATGCCTTACGTTCCACGATACATTTGCATGCACTTGCCTTATTGTGCCGGCTCAAAGAACAGTATAATAGATGCTTGAACTAAAATAATGCTACATCTACTATCTACTCGTACTTGCTGTGCTGTTTGGCAGTTTTCCCAATATTTTCTGAGAAATATTGAATTTGGTTTTAAACCAAAACAGTTTAAATTTATCAAACACATAGTCGCATATCTGCCGCAGAACCGATAACCTTTGGGATCGACGTGTTCTAGAGTAGAGACAACGAATTGGAAAACGTGGCGTAAGTCGTCCTGAAAATCGTTGAAGTGAAGATATACGTAAGCAACTGGCAAAGGCTGGAAGTAAAAGCCAACATGATAAACGAATTATAGGAATAGTATAACTATTATCAGTAAAGTCAATGTAACCTCAAACCGATTGATATCGATTCTAACTGACCCAATCCACCTGATCAATTGTTAACCGACCACCCCCGATTTAACCCATTCAAATGCATAAAAAATGCCCCCTCATAGTACCCTTCTCACGAGTTAAATCAACCGTTAAGTTTCAGGTTACGGCACCAGTAATTAACGTGAAGCCAAATGTGGCACTCGATCGAATCATTTATTAGAGTTGGTCAGACTGGAATCAGGCATCAATCTCAGGAGCTAAAGTACTGGAGGGCATAAATCTTTCGAGTTAAAGGTGAGTTCTAACATTTTTAAATGGCTGATGGAACTTGAATTGTTGTTTTAAACCAGTGTTTTTCAAACTTATTCACGACGCGATCCACTTAGTATGAAAAAAAAAATATCGGGACCCCCTTTCACAGTTTATAATCTGTATTTTATTATAACATTACAAATATCAAATACATACAAACTTTTTTTTATTTTTATAATTGTTCATTAATAAATTTTTCTTAGTAAAAATATTTTTTTATCTTTGTTTTTTTTTCTTTTACCGAGGCTTCGCGACCCCGCGATCCCCTTATAGAGGCATGGCAAACCCCAGGGGGTCGCGACCCACAGTTTGAAAAATACTTTTATAGACTATATCTTTGATTAATTTCTATAGTGTATTTCCGCTTTAACGTCACATTAAGTGTAATAAGAAATGATACAAATTTAACCTAACCTGACATAATTTTATGAATTAATTCATAAATATTGAACTTAAACACTTTTATCAGATTTAATCTCGTGTATTTTACATAATTTTCAATCATTACATTTCGAACATGACTGCGTAACATAGGTAGGTAGTACTCTTTTACAGAGGTCCGCCTGGGGAAATACTACACCTTTGCCAGTTATTCAACCCCCAAGCAGTAGTGCAAACACTACTGTGTTTTGGATTGAAGGGCAATGTTTCCAGTGAAATTACTTGGCACAAAGAGATTTGACATCTTATAATATCTCGGGATGACGAGCGCAGTGCATTGCCATCCCGGGTTTTGAACTGTTGAAGTTCAAAATTCTGAGTGGCGTTGAGCTGTTACGGGCAAGCGTGAAGAGCCATCAGGCGAGCGACTTCGCTCGTCTTGTCGATTTTTTTGTCAGTCGTTTTAATACTTTCAGATGCATATTTGATTAAAGTTCGTAAAGACTCTCTTCTTGTTCTTCTTTTTAGTCGTTTCGCTCTTGGCAGAGTCGTGGTCGTCATGTAGTCGCAGTATTGGACGGGGCAGATAAAATGGAAAACTACACTAAAAGACTACACTGCCAATAATTGATAAAAAATATGTTTTAAAAACATTTAAAGTTTATCAAAGTAAATGAGGCCTTTGGAGTAGGACAGTCACGGCTGAAAATAAATAAGAGTTCTTCGAAAATTATTTATCGCAACGTAAAAACAATTTTCTTCAGGGTTTCACCTTTAAGATTTGACGAAAAGTTTTCTATTCAGAAATCCTCATATATGATTTTCGTTGTAAATAAGGTACATGACTTTGAAAAATTGGTTCCTTAGAACCGTCTCATTTGTTTGGCGTCAATTTTCGATTCAACTGCGAAACCCTGCTTTATTCTCTTGAGAATACTAAATATTCCGTTCCAATGTCCACTCCATTGGCATGATTACGGGGCTCTGCTGCTATATAGCCTTTGATTTCCATTCACTGAATTCTGAAAGCCTTTACAACAGTACCTATAGCGAGCGAATTATTTGCGACGTCGCCTCAATGGTGAAATACAACCTTATTCATGGTTCTAGATTACTGTAATTCGAGGTGGAATCAGTCAAACTGAGTTGGAACGCATAGACGTTTGGTGTATTATAGGTCCAGTAATTTAAAGGCAGCCCTTACCTTAGATTAATGTATAGGGTGCAAAAAAAACAGCTCCGAAAAGAAAGACTTGAAAGAAAAGAAAAAAAGAAGAAGTAAAGAAAGAAATTGATAGTGCTGGTTATTGCTGATACGATACCACAAACAATTCTGTTATATAAATTACTAGCTAGCGCTGCTATTACTCCTTATAAAATCAGCTATCTACCAGTGAAAGTCCCGTCAAAAGTCCAGACCTTTCGGAGTCCATAGGGAACATACATATATACACACATACACGCCTTTTATAAATAGATAGATTTCTTAATGTTCACACTGTAATGCAAATAAAATATAAACTGGCGTTAGAGGTCAACCAACGACTTGCACCGCATGCACGCTTGTACCGTTTTGGTTTGCAACATTCTAAACTACTAAAACAACAAGTACAGAGCAGATCGTTGTTATTCAATTATATTAGATGGTAGGATATTAGTAGCGATTTGGATTCGGAAGCGTTTCTCTTACACCTAGATTACGCACTCATTTACAATTTGAAACAGTCACTCCGAGTGCTCCGTATCTATCTGAGCAAAAATGTCTTAGGACTACCTGGCAAATAGATTACCCATATCCTTGCAATTTACTCAGCTACTTGTATTTAGAAAAATGCGTTGTACAGAACCAACTTTTATTGTTTTACCACTAATCAGAATTCAGTTTTTTTTTAATATTTCCTTTCATAGTAAATAAATCCTAAGTGACAATAATTTCATTATAACTGGCACGGAATTCTACAAAAGATTGTACTCCCACGTGATCCATTATCTAATATTAACGTAATATGCTTACAGAGAAGTCACTGAAGTATAATTTACATACATAACAATGTTACCGCACTGGAATACAGACGAAAAGGTTTCAAAAACTACAAATTCTGAATTGCCAGCCTGTATTCTGAGCTGCCAGCATCCACCTTTTGCCATTCTTTTGCACATACACTTTAATACATTTGTGTTTGTTCTATATCTGGGCAGTAATATATCTTAAAGTATGTATTTAAAATATATATTATTATGTATATCAGTCTCTGGCAGCCATATTACAAGCTTTACTTAGTTTTGGGTCAGATGACTGTGTGTGCAAAAATGTCCCGAATATTAATTATTTAATTTATTCCAGTAATTTTATAATAATTTCAGTTACTAATATTCGGTTATTTTATAAATATTTAAGTAATTTTATGAACATTCCATCAGTTTTAATAATATTTTATTAATTTTATTAACAATATCATATTATATTCCGATACCCTTTTCCAGTAATTTACTTATTATTTTATTATCCATCAGTCACAAACAGTTATAACCCGTATAAGCTTTGTAATGATTGTAAAATTGCTAATATAATGCAGCTTAATGCAAGTCGAATTGATCTAAAATTCAATAAAATGTCGCAACAGATAGAAATAAAGAAAGAATGAAAGCAAGAAAGAAAGAAAGAAAGATTTTGTAACAACAACTTAACAAAAACAACTGATATAATATGGTCCTTAAGTAGTGAAGTTGTGTCACAAAAATGGCCTTATGTATTTATATAAATGATAATAAAATAAATAAATATCTGGGACATTATTGCACACATGGTCATCTGACTCCAAACTAAGCAAAGCTTGTAATATGGCTGCCAGAGACTATACGATACATACATATATCTTTGTTTGATGGCTGTTGCAAAATAAATTGATCTAAAAATAAGGACACTTTAAAGCTCGCTACTTGGTATTAAGTTTTGTAACTGTCTAGTTCAATACGTTCCAGCATTACTGGCGAAACACGATGGGAACTCTCGCATGTGTTGTTTATTTGACGACGTATTAATTTGACCTCAATAAAGTAGGATTTTATTTAAATTCGCCTTTGTGGCGTTTACTTTTTGTTCTTATGTGATAATGTTGTACACATAACTTTTTTGTTTGTTTTTTTTTTGTTGGGTTGGGCGATGAGGGAACGATGAAACAATGTATGCATATTTCAGATAATTCAATTAATTGAAATAATTTGTTATTCTGATTTGCATCCATAACTTATTCAACCAGAAATATTAATTATTAGATGGATAGAAAATTTAAAATTAAGATCAAACATTATAGTCATTGATTTAGAATAAACCGGCTAAGTGCGAGTCGGGTTCGCGCACTGAGGTTTCTGTACCACCACAAAATACAAAAAGTAGTGCAAAAAGATAACATCATGCTCAAGCGGTCACCCATCCACGTACTGACCGCGCCTGACGTTGCTTAACTTGGTGGAGAACAGAAAATTTAAATTTCAATGAGTTAGAATCTTAATTTAGCATACTATAAGCTCTTAAACTAGCCACAGAATACATATAAGTACAAGTAACCTAGCCTACAAAGATCCCCTTTCCCACATCACAATCATCAGTTGTTTATATGCTGATGTAGGCAGGTGTAGGTAATCAGGTAGTGAACTTTCATTCTAAATGTGCACACCCTTCCACTATATTTTTGTTGAATTTTGTATGCGTAGTGTGATGGAAGGGCGTGCAAATTTAGAATGAACGATCTCTATACGCATTGCTTTGGTTATGGCATGTATATAGTGACATTAGTGACCACCAACAAGCGGTGAGAGCGGGAATATTTGGCGCATAAATATAAATGTACAACCAATCAAACGGACTAGCACGGTCGAAATTCCCTGTATCACCTTCGGTCCGCCAAATAGACCTAAAATTGACTATATCGATAAGTTTTCAAGATATTTACTGGTATCTGTACCTCGGATATGAAATGTAGACAAAAGTAATTCTCATTTTAGTCAAAGTGACGTTAAATATATCAAGGGCACGATATTATATACAAACACATATAATATCTCCAGCCCAAAAACAGAACTGGACAAATTGGAATAACTTCGAAATCGATAAAATATCAGTATTTTATATAGACATTTTATTGCAAAGCAAAATCGGCTACATTTTTGAGGCGGCTACTTATAACCACACGCCATGACTGTACAAAAGCTGACTATCATGAGCTTACCATTATTATCCCAATTGGAAGAACATTTTAATAACTCCATTCAGGCAGTGGGCAATGGGCATTCCATTTAAGGGGCGCCCATTTTTCCACGCCAGAGTAGGGGCGGCTATTAACTCTCTCGTAGAGATGGGATGGGTGAAGAAAATAACTCGAATAGATTGGCATTCGATTCATTCAAATGTAGAGCAACCATTCTGTCACAATTTTTAGAACTTATAGAAAAATATACACACGTGTCATTAAAAAGTTTTTTTTAGTTTTTTTTTTTATGATACTGGGTGACGAGACGAGTGAAGTCGCTCGCCTGATGGCTCTTCACGCTTGCCCATAACAGCTCAACGCCACTCAGAATTTTGAACTTCAACATTTCTAAACCCTGGATGGGAATGCACTGCGCTCGTCACCCCGAGATATAAGATGTCAAATCTCTGTGTGCCCTGTAATTTCTCTGGAAACATTGCCCTTTAATCCGGAACACTTTACAGTGTACTTACTTATACTTTTGCGCTATAGTATTTATTGTACGCAACCACACCTAAACCACGAACCGGAAGACGCAGCGTAAATAGGCCTCCCACTTGATGGACCGACGACATTGTGAAAGCGGGCATCCAGTGGATGCAGATGGGAGGCCTATGTTCAGCAGTGGACGTCTTCTGGCTGATGATGATGATATTATGAAAAAAAATGAAGGAAATATTATGGTTCTTGAAGGAACGTCCACATGGGGTGAAACTGCGTTGCGATGCGCAATTTTTTTTTTTGTAAAATAGGCTTGCGCTTGGGCGCATTATGAATATTTCATACTATATCCATGCAAATAATCAAAACTACAGATCCAGCCACTGAGAGAATGAGTTTGACTGCTGATAGCATTCTAAATTAATTAATCGTATCTAAATTAATAAATCGAATGAAAAAAAATTTTTTTTTTATTTTACTGTAGTATATTAGCTACCAGCTACAGACTTAAGTTCAAAATGCTAATAAGTGATCAGAATTTACTGTTTTCGTTTAGATTTTTACAATGTTATGGCAAATGTCAGACGCATTAATTCAGTGGCCGCACTTTTGATAGTAACAAAATGATTCACTTATTCGAATAACTCGGATGATTTTTTGTAAAATCTCATTTCTCCTGTAGAAATAAAGACCTCGATTACCGAGGGTAATGGAGAGCGCACTGATAGTATTATTTCTGTGATATAATAGTTTTTAAATGAGAAAATGGAAAAGAGTCGACAGTTTCAGTCTAGTGACCGCATAATTACAAGGTTTTCTTGTGCCGGTGGAGAAAATTGATATTGTACATTATATTGGCATTTACAATAGAAATAAATACAAATAGAAATAAATACAAATATACATTGAAGTTTATATAATTATCAATATAAAAAACTGGCTTCATCAAAATGTCAGAACTGTATTAAATTGAAATGGGATCACACGGGAAGCACCAGCTTTCAAATAAAAAAAGAAAATATCAAAATCGGTTCACTCAGTCAAAAGTTCTGAGTTAGCAAACAAAAAAATTTATTGAGAACCTCTTCCTTTATGGAAGTCGGTTCAAAAAAACGATAACAGAGATGATAGTATTCAAGCGGCTGGGCCAATTTTCATAGATATAGCTAAAAACTGGATTAGCAATTTAAAGTGCACATATAACGTAGAATAGATGGCCGATGGGGCAGAAAGATTGTCAAATAGAGACCAGGGAAATGTAAGCGCAGCGTAGAACGTCCACTCACAAAATGGACAGACGACCTAATAGAGACCGCAGGAAAACGCTGAATGCAGGCCGCTTCCAACCAGCCCTTTTATAGATCCATGGGGAGGCCTACGTCCAGCAGTAGACGTACTATGGCTGAAATGATGATGATGACAGCTAAGAACAATCTCAATCAAGTCACCTTTCAAACGAACAAAACTAAATCAAAATCGGTCAGCCGTTTGGGAGCTACGATTCCACAGACATACACAGATGCACACCGAAAACTTATAACACCCCTTTTTTGCGTCAGGGATTAAAAATAAATCATATCAACGAACAAAACAAATTAGAACTCACTTGAAATATTTAGCACAAATTCACCTTGAATTTAAATACAATCGTAATTAGAAAACGGACCGAAGTCAACCTATATTTAGTAAACTTAATTAAAACATTTCAAAGAAAATCAACAAAATCAAGAATTTTATTTGTCCTGTACAGAAATTTATGTTCTCTAATTAACGCTTCTATTTCAAGCCTTATTGCTTAGGCATTCTGTAACAATTGTTACAGAAATATTAAAAGCAAACAATGCTATTTAAGGGTTTAAAAGAAACGTAATAGAGATGGAATTTATTAAATTTGGTCCGCGCCACAGAACAAATATAAACAATAGACACAGTTACACATGTCTTAAAAGTCATGAAGATCAAAGGTCATAAATACACAAAGCCATAATTACACAAAATTATAAATACCTAAAGACATAGACGTACCAACCTACTTACCTATAATATTTTTAAGTAAGTTCGTAAAATAGTTACTTACAGTTGATAATTAGTTTAGTTCACTAACCACCAATGACCCATTGACAGCATGAATAATTAAATAGTGGCGTAGCTAATCGTTAAATTTGCAGGTTGACATGTCAAATAAACACTGTTATAAACTATCACGGTTGTTCACTAAAGTTATATGATTATTTACGGGATATTTACCGTGGTAAGGTTGTGGAAGGAGCTTCCGATATTTCGGCGCAGTTACATACACCATGTTCAAAATACTATGTACGAACCCAAAGCGGTTCGCACATCCGCGATGCGCGGAGTCCAAGAACAAAAAAAAGGGTTGGAATTCCTACCAGAGGACAGCTGACGATCCTGTCACCTGTCTGGGTCCAGACTTCAGTCTTCCTCGTCCCGTGGGCGTCCTTGGAATCCTCAACACTTCACAAATAATGTTCAAAGTGTCCTAACACTGAATTTAACACTCGCGGGCTATACAAAACACACCCGATCTCGCAATTTCCGTTAATACCGTCAACTCAAGGAAACTATCCGGTTGCGCCGTAACAGATTGTAATTCGCGCGCGTATTTTCATGACGTTCAATTCGCGCGGAGTCCAAATGGTGACTCGCGGTCTTCCCAAAATATGGACATCAAGTCGCGCCTAAACAAGCGGGTCCTCTGGCGCGCGTCGTGGCGACGTGCGTACGCGCCTTGCCAAAGTGGATGACTGGCTGGAGAGTGCGGACGCCGTTCGCTCGGCCGAATGTTTGCAATCTACCTATACCTTAATTAAGTAAAACATGTATTTTCTCACCTAAGTGAATTATTGTTATTCTTTGAGAAAAATAAAATCTTAAGCCATAACAACATGTTTTTTTTTATTATAATAACAAATTAAATTAGTATAATAAAATGTCGACTACCTACTTCAAAATAACAATTATGATCAAACTCAATAACAATAAATACTATTATCAATTTTGTTTCCATTACATATTATGTGACCCATACCTCAGAAGGGGTCAATGAAACAATTCACGTACCCATCACAATACACATTTATTTACACCTGAAGACACAAAAATCTAAAATGAAATTACAATACCAACTTTAAAGTCTATTAAAGACGGTTCTCGCTCAACAAACTGCATTCCTTCAAAATGACTGACGAGAGTGAAATCGTTCAATCACGAGTGACATTTTAAAAACTTGACTTTGACATAAAGCACAAATGATTGTGACAGTAGCCGTGAAGTATCTATATTACGAATCCTATGAAATCTATATTACGAGTCTGTGGTGATATTTCCTTAACACATATTTTTCAATTCAACTGCTTTATAAGTAACACTTCGTTGTAAATTTAATGTGATGTTATGGTTTGTAGATCATTAAAGTTGTGTTGAATGTTATTCAACAAACCCGCAGTACCATGCCCACTGAACGCACTGTGTCTAAGCTACGTGACCGCCTCAGGCCGGGGTTTCGCCCCCATTAACCTTGTCTCGCCATGATTTAAGAGCGAATACGAATTTTCCCCTATTCCCCCTTATTCTGCTTTTCACCTTTTACACGGAACAGATTTTTTTGTTGGATTTAATAAACCGACACTCTGTAATGAAGGGAATTATAGCCCAGTACGTTAGAAGGTTGTATTTCGCATCTCGAATTCTTTACTTGTGAGAAATTCATCGTAAGGATTTGCGGTGTAAAATTGATGTAAAGTATTTGAGCAGTTTTTTCGTAAAATGTTCTGGGAGATGGTTAACGCAGGTTCTTTATAAATGGCGGGCTCGGAGTTTTTTGTTTATCTGCCGTGTAGTCTCATTATCAGCCTATCGTGTTCCCTATCCTTATCTTATTATTACTGCTGGAACATAGGCCTTTTCTTAGAGAGAGGGATAGACAATGGGCCTTAAGCCCACAGACATATAATACCAAGCAGAACCAACAAGCCACAAAAATATTGATGCAAAATACACTATACAAGGACATTCTTTTATAATAGTGCTAACAGATACTATTAGATTGTATCTGAAATGTAACGTCACAAAATTTACGACCCCTCCCTACCCCTTGTCAGTCACACTTCGTCGACCCCTCCTCCCCTCCTCTTTATGTGATGGAATTTATGGATGTTCCCATTGGGTATTAATATTCAAACACACCAGACCAAGTCAAATCATTTATTTTTGTATAAAACAATTTACCAGATGTGTCATGTGGTTGCAGGATCTGAATTTGATGGAAACGAGGTATTCTGCAGCTCCCGCAGAACATTTTTGCCAGTAACACCTCTTTTTGTGGCTTTCTTTTAACTTGGTATGTTATCGCTCTGAAAATTATTACATGCAAGTTATCATAATGTAGTTAGTACAACTTGAGATTCATGATAGTGATAGCGACTGTTCATTGAAAACTGTTGTTCCAATAAGCATTACACCTCGTACTCTCTAAGGATTGTACGGAAACCAGTCCGGTCGAACAAATGTGCCTCTAAATGCTTTGAGCACAACAAACTTGTCGCACTGGGCTGCCAATTTTCTAGATTCAAATTCTTCAACCATGCGTTTCTCAACTCTTCATCCTTGGGAAAATCT
This sequence comes from Agriopis leucophaearia, assembly GCA_949125355.1. Taxonomy (NCBI): domain Eukaryota; kingdom Metazoa; phylum Arthropoda; class Insecta; order Lepidoptera; family Geometridae; genus Agriopis; species Agriopis leucophaearia. The sequence goes on along the minus strand of OX421266.1, from coordinate 16,054,774 downwards.
AAAATGTAATAAAAATGTTTGTTACTTGACATATGTCTAAATAACCCTTTAATTACACTATCTAGATCACTACGTATAAATATGACATGAACCACAATAGGTAGGTACTTTATTTACATTACTTAAGAAAAGCAGCTAGTAATTAATGAAAAAGGTTCATGTCATCATAATCACATCAAGCTGAATCATCTATTTTAATTATACTTCTGAAATACGAATTCTGATTCTGAAATAAATTCCCTGGACAATGTCTAAATACCGTAAACGTAAAACAATGATCGATACAATGAATTTTTAAAGAAAATAACTTATACTATTTTAATTATACTACTGAAAGGAGTATTACATTCTCTTGGCTACTGAATACGTTCCCTGGACAATGTCTAAGTACCTCAAACGCCAAACAATGATCGAATCAATATTTTTTTAAAGAAAACTACTTATTAACTTTTATTACACCCACCAAACTTGTACATATATGAAATTGAAAGAAACACAACCTTCCCAAGCCTTCAAATTGTAAAGTTTATGAAAAATAACAAGAAAAAATAGCAATTCAAAATAATCTCTATTATAACACACGAAACTTACGTGTGAAACGTTATACCGGGTGGCATCTTATGAGATGAATTAAAACACATGAGGACACTGCACTTCACCATAGTATTTTCATATCTTTTAAACCAAATATGTAAAAATAACTTTTATTTTAGGTAATTTTTGCAAGCCGTGGTTTTCGCTGTCAGCCTTCTGTCAGAATATTGATGCTTACCAAAATGGCAACTTAGAACATCGTACCACATGCTCATTTTTTTCTATTATGTTGCAACGTTACGACAAAATGAGATACGAATATATGATTTTTGTGTAATCGAGAGAGATGCAAACATAACTGTTTTTGCGAATGTAGTTGTAAAAAACATGTTCAGTCTGTTCTGTATTAAATGTCTGTGCTTAAGCCACTATGCTGGCCCAGTGCATAGTGGCGAATGTCCTATGTTTTTGAATTTTTAAGGTTCTTGGACATACCGGTTTCATCACTATCTTCGACGATTCCTTCGCCGTTTTTGAGTAATATCATCGAAACGTAATATACTTTAACCTAAGTACTAAATAAGTCATTGGTGCAGGGCCGAGGTTCGAACAGGGTGCTGTCAGATTGTAAAGCACACATGCTTCCGCTCGACCATCATCAACTGCCGTATAGTCAAGTAAATTTGTAAGTTTGCCAGGTACGGTCATGTTGGCTTATAATTATTACATTTTGAATTGTGATTTAATTCTATTAAACCAACCAAATACAAGTTAATGGATCAAGAGTTCCATTCCACTCCAAAAAATATATTTAAACTTTAAAATATAAATATATACCCTTGAAAGGTAGGACAGACAGACGGTGTTGACTTATTTAGTTATTGGTCATCATTGACGCTCTTTGGGTACAGTTACTCTTTAAAAATTTAATGGAGTGAAAAAGTGTAGTTTTGTTCCCGGAATCATTTACGGTTCTGTAGACTTGTCCACACTGGTAAAACCATAGATAGCTCAGTGACGCAAAGTTGATTAATAAAGGCACCTTGTTGTACCCTTAATCTTTACCTTAATTTATCATCAAGTTACGATGAAAGGTACATTTCCGTTCGCCTGTCACCTTGCAAGACAAAGGTAAACCAAACCGCAACTATTTTAGTGCTATTGTTAAATTATTATTAATATAGTTCCAAACCAATTGCGTCAGTTCAATGGCATCGGATGACAGTTATGGCGATTCTCAATGGCTTTGTTAATGACCTGTGTTTGATTGTGTATTAAATATGCCATGAACTGAAAGACTAAAAATTTTAGTGAAATAATTCTACTGGATTTTTCATGACATTTTAATAGTAAATGGTGTGAAGCAACAGTTCGATATAAAAGAATACATAATATTCTTGACCATTATCAATACAGAAGACTTCTTGTAACAAATTTTACTGGTATGTTTGTATTGATGTCAGTGGCCTTAGTACGAGCACTTGCGAAAAAGTTATCGTTACGTAAACTATAGAAAAATGTATGAAAAATTGAACAAGGGAAAGGATCCTTCTAGGCAAGCGTGCTCCATCGTAGACCGCATCATCGCTTAACATCGAGCGAGTTGGCGGTCACACGCGAGCATATTCCTAATAAAAAATTTTTTTTTTTAAACAGCGCCTCTATCGGACCTGAATTTTTCACACATTTTGCTATCGTTGACGTAGCGATAACTTTTTCGCAAGTGCTCGTACTAAGCCCATGGATTATGATATAAATGTTTTGTCGCTTACATAAATTTTTAAACTTTCACGATTTTAAGGTAAACATTGCCCCGCATAGCGGTATTTCTCATTCGCACCTCAGTTTTTTTTTCGAGCCGGTTAAAAAACGTGAAAGGGCTGAAAATTACAGGCAAAATCGCATGGAATGGCTAGTACTTATATTGCCGGTACAATACCATCGTTTTATTTCGTCCTGCATTCTGGTTGTCCTACCCTGACCACCAGATAAAATTTAATGGCCCAACATACCGCAAATACCTCCACATTAAAACGTATTTATTTTTATTACTACTGAATAGGTATATAAAGCGCACAAAAAATATTTAACTGTTTGATCATAATTAATCGATTATTATTTTAATCTAATAATTAAGGTCGGTGGCCTTAGGGCTACCTGTTTTAAACGATTATGTTTAAGTTATTATGAAAATGAACGCGATCGTAAACCGTATCTCGGCACGTTAAGGTTTACGTTTGCGTGATCTTAACACTGCACTGTTTCAAGCCCGTGCTAAGAAGTAGCCGCAGACTAAAATTGGTTATAAGTAATAAAATAAAATTGCTTACAAAATACATTATAATATGTATTTTAATTTCTACACACCTACGAAAAAAATATGAATAAAACTAGAGCCAATAAGAAAAAAATATATTAGGAGACTGTATCAATAAAAAAAAGAATGGAATAAAAAAAGAGAGAGAGAGAGAAAAGAAGGGAAGATAGAAAGAGAGAAACTTTTTACTTCCGGTTGGACCATCTACCTAGTTGGTGGGTACATCTATGTGTACAAATGTATGTGTTATGTACAAATACAAAATCTGCGAGTAATACCGCAAGCCGCAGCTAGTGTCGTGGGTATTGTCATCATTTCAGCCTTAAAAAGTTGATGTTTATTCTAATGCGATTCCGTTGTGTCACTCATTTGGAAAAGCTTTGTTACTCGAAAGAAAATTATTTTCCTTTTTTATGGTTTGCATAAATTAGAGCTTTGTTTGTCAGTGTTTATGTGTCTGTGAAAGTCACCTTTATTACTTTGGCGTAAAATTTATCAAGATATTATTTAGTCAAATGAACTTGATATTCACTCCTAAAAAAATGTTTTTACCTGCGACAGATGTTATTTATTTAAAGGAGAAGTATAATTATATGTTTATGTATGTATGGTATGTATTCATATCATAATCATCAGCTTACTGTAGTGGTAGGACTCTTTTGCAGGGGTCCGCCTGGGGAAGTACCACACATTTGCCAGTTATTCAACCGCCAAGCAGTAGTGTTCAAACACTACTGTGTTCCGGATTGAAGGGCAATGTTTCCAGTGAAATTACAGGGCACACAGAGATTTGATATCTTATATCTCGGGGTGACGAGCGCAGTGCATTGCCATCCAGGGTTTTGAACTGTTAAAGTTCAAAATTCTGAGTGGCGTTGAGCTGTTATGGGCAAGCGTGAAGAGCCATCAGGCGAGCGACTTCGCTCGTCTCGTAACCCAGTATTATATTAAAAAAAAAACATTAGTCCAGCCTCAATTTTTTACTTTTGACACTTTATTATGTATACCAAAAGTGTCAAAATGGTAATTTATTAGGCAATTCATTAACAATTTAAAAACAATTGGTTTAGTAGAATCGGGGCCCTGAAAACGTAGACATCTGCAAAGGCACGCCAATCAGAGTGTGTATGTACCGACGATACTGATAATTTTTTGGAGTAAAGATTTGAAATAATGTAGGCTATTTTAACCATGACCTGTTTAATGCGACGCGTGACATAAAAGCTGGTGCTTTTCTCGCTCAACGCATACGCATTGCCATTCAGCGTGGTAATTTATTTATTTATTTATTTCAAATTAGCACCGCACAAAAACGACTTACACTAATGACATTAATAACACAAGTAATGGCGCCATCATGCTAGGCAAACTGCTAACTGGCAATGCGCTTAACCATTTGGACTGTCTTTAGATCTTCAACGGTTTATTTATTCACTTATTAAAATTTAATTTAAATTAAATCCATTTACGTCATAAGTATATCAAATTTAAACAAGAAAAACAATAATATAAATGTCAAATAATTAATATGACAAATGGCAAACAGTTAATTTATAAAAAATCGTAATTTAAATGTCATAGATCGTCAAACAATCACAAAATTCTGTCGAGGTGATAGACTTTTTGCACCTGTTCCATTGATCAATTAAATTCTCACAATAGATCCAAAAAATGGTATATGGGCAGTCTGTTTTATATAATAGACTATGTTATATATTAGTTTAGACATTCAGTGTTAGTTTTAACCAACTTTAGAAGGAAGTTATTCAGTCAAGTTCTTCAGTCCCTTTTTTATTTACACCGATTACTCCGATATTTGATACGCAATTTATGTGGGTATTTTTTTTTTCTTTCTATTTGGTAGAGGAAGCTCTTGAAGTAGTTCATTAATAATTTCATTAACTATGGCTAAATGGTTCTTGAATCAGCTCTGATAGAACAAATATGTAATATTATTCAGGCGCCTGTTGATTTGGAAATAGCGACAATTTTGTAGTAGTTTTTATATTGAGAATTATTTTATGTTATTATAACCATTATTATGAATTTATAGTAGTACCATTATAACAAAAACAAAATGGCATGAAACTAGTCATCAAACTGAAAAGTTGAAAATATTAAACAATGAACGAAAATTGTAAATCAGTGTTCATTAAAACAATGCCAAAGGGCAGGAACGCATCCAGTATTTCGGAATTATAATAATGAAATGGTTTCAATTGCGTACAGTAATTGTATTGTTGAGTGAACAATCGAATTAAAATAGTCGCAATACGCAAAAACATGTAAAATCTAAATGTATATTTTGTTTTATTCAAGCTATTTAAAAATATGTAAATAAAGGCTAAACCTGACCTGACTATGGGCCAGATTCAAAACAGAATATTGTATAAGCGGTAAAAGTTTATCCAACAGATCTGGTTTATTTGTGGGCCATATTAAATTTCTGGGACATAAATAAATATCTGGGACATTTTTGCACACGCGGTCTTCTGACCCCAAACTAAACAGAGCTTGTAATATGGCTGCCAGAGACAGATATGCGTATTTTTTTAATACATACTTAAATAGATATTAACACCCAGACATAGAACAAACACAAGTTATTATCACATAAATGTTTGCCTTAGGTGGGAATCGAACCCACGCCCCCACGGGGTAGTCAAAGTCATGTTATTCTTAAATGAATCAACCAACTATTCAGCAATACTTCTATACCCTATAGAGTGATAGTAGTTGAGCGATAGCATTTACAATTTAAAGAGACCCGGTTCGATCCTCGGCCTTCCTGCACCACTAATTTATTTATTTTGACTATGTATAGTCAAAGCTTATTTAGTATTTCAATAAATTATGTGCAGTTTTCGTGTCATGCCATCGCTCATAAACGGTGAAGGTCATAAACATTCTGAGGAAACCTGTGTATCCAAGTATTTTTTTTAATATACATTAAAAAAAATACTTGGACACACAGGTACAAATAGGCTTGCGTTTGACCGCCAATTCGCTTGATGTTAAGCGAAGATGCGTTCTACGACGGAGCACGCTTGCCTAGAAGTAACCGACTCACTCGTGGTAGGAAACACAGATCAAATACATGCTTGGACTGATAATAACTACAATACCCCAGCTTTTCTGCCGTTGGGTACACACCGAATTTCTTAAAAAGACATAAATAAATAATTTCCAGCTAAACCATATAGAAACGTGTGTTAAAAAATACGTCGCTCCTCTAAAATTTACCGTCCCTTTTATTGAAACGTACCTTCAATTTGAAGTTTACGAGTGGATTCACGAGCTCCACGTGACGAAGCGTGATGGTGACATTTTACGACGTATCCTGGATAGATTACAAAAGTTAAATTCAAGATATGACAACGTGATTGGAAAATATAATGGATCAAGCTTCGCACCCATTTCTATTGTCAGAGTTATTCTTTTATGACCGTGCTATTCGAAATATGAGATCTCAGTAGCTTGGACGTGTCCTTGAATTCAATGGCTACTGTCGGTAACAGGGCTTACTACTAGCGTAACTCAACGACGCGGCGCGCGCGTCTATCGCATAGATAGCGTATAGATCCTTCATTCTAAATGTGCACGCCCCTCCACCACACTACGCATACAAAATACAAAAATACGGTAGTAGGGCGTGCACATTTGGAATGAAAGATCCCGTAAAGCAAGGTATAATAATAATATATATACTTCGTTTAGGTATGATATTTCGAGATGTATGTGACGTGGGTGACACAAGCCTGCGTCATCGAAGTTTTATGTATAAAATTCAAGTTTAAATTAAATTGCTCCACTTGAGCGGACTTAAAAAATTCGCATTTAATTGCTTTTTTGTATTATTTTTGTGTTACTATTTGTAATTGTTTTTGTTGCCTTTTGTTTTGTTATTTTTCATAGGTTATTTGTGTTTCCCAAATTCTGTGGTTGTTGCAATGAAGTGGCAACTGAACAGTGACGTATGTTTGTGTCACTCTCAGAATATCAGACTATTGTTTTATTTGATCATGCCGTGAAGTACCGTAGCGGGCGGAGAAAGCGCCGCTCGTTTCATTACGTCACTCAATTTGGGTGTTCGTTTAAAGTCGAACTACTGCTTTGGCTTATATATCTATTGTGGCTGAGTAGTAAATGTCACTTGCAGTAATCTCTATAACAAATAACGGCCTTTCTAAACATTAACTTAAAAAAAATTTCAGCCGACTTTAGGAGCTCTAAATTCAGTCCGTATTTTTATAATACAATGTATAACTGATTACTTCGATATTGGTGAACCGAATTTACATGTATTTTTATTGTGTACAGAAAGCTCTCGGTGTAATCTCATAAAATTTTCATTACCATAGACTAAGTAGTTTTAGAAACAATTTTAATAATACGAATAATTTTGTTCGAGCGCCTTTTGATTTGGCAATATCTATACCAATATTATAAAGAGGAAAGGTTTGATTGTTTGTTTATTTGCATTGAATAGGCTCCGAAACTAATGAACCGATTTAAAAAATTCTTTCACTGTCGGGAATCTACACTATCCCCGGGTGACATAGGCTATATTATATTTCGTAGCAAGGCCGAAAGCCGAGCTTACACCCGTGCGAAGCCGGGGCGGACAGTATTGCTGGATCACCTACATGTAATTGTAAGGTGGAACATCTTTTCTATTTTGTTTTGATTTTACGTGTTATACTCACGTGAAGTTTCCCACAAATTGAAATGTATCAGACATTTCAATTTGTGGGATTTCTGGTATTTTTATGTTAGTTCATGTCAAGATCGCTAAAAATTGATATAATGTAACAAAAGTACGAACGTCCAGTTCACAGATGGCCAAAATTGATCCGGTGACGACTGAGATAAATAGACATTTTACTTCAACAGTTGTTTTTCATCCCTTACGAAGCTACGAGGAAAAAAGTGTGTAAAAATGGAACAAGGAAGGTTGATTCCCTTGGTAATAATGTGTTGAAGAATATTATGAGAGAGCGAGAGAGTTTTAAAAGTATCTTTGACCTGGGTTTTATTGTTGATTGATGCCCTAGTAAAAAGGTCTAAAATTACATATCTATAATATTTTTTTTAAATGCATAGATAGGCTTGCGTTTGACCGCCAACTCGCCTGATGTTAAGCGATGATGTGGTCTACGATATAGCACGCTTGCGTAGAAGACGCCGATTCACTCGTGATTTGAAGACACCTAGATTGAGGCATTGTGTTAGAGAATACGTGCTTGTTCTGTACTTTGTTTCTTACAGCGCCATGTATTCATTCTTGTAATTTACTTTAAGAGTTTTAATTTATTATTAGAGTTTTGTAAAAGCCATAAAACTAAATTGTACATAGCTAGCTGGTCATGATCTTAAAAATTTCAATGGTTTAAAAAAACATCTGCACAAAATTCTCATGTTTCTAAAGCCGGGCGACGTTCAATTTCAATTTCCAAAGAAAAAATTGTACAACCGCACTTTTTCTGTGTTCGTGGCATAGCTGGTACCATGATTTTCGTTGGGAGTTCCAAATATTGTAGAAAATATAAGTAACGTTATTTCGTCGGTGCCCCGGCTTCTGGCGGAAACCAGCGTTTGACGAACATTTCATGACCTACATACCCACGTATACTACGTTGCTTTCGATATGTTGACAGAATTTAAAATTAAAATTTTCGAGTCACTTTTGTGAAAGTTTGTCCTGAAATCTCTGAATATTGCGCAGTGGCTGTATGAAAATTTCAATATTACGCTGTCAGTTTTTAACATTGGAAATTTTAATCTAGACATCAAAAAGTCGTGGCGCAAAAGTGGAAAACGAACTTATAAATTTATCTGTTGCACTTGTTGCTATCAAATATTATTTAAATTTTTACTAAACCGAATCAAAATAAATTCATCATCATCATCAGCCATAAGAAGTGCACTGCTGAAGGTCTCCCCTTAGCACACCATACTGAACGATAGCCTGCCATATGCATCCCTGAATGCCCGCGACTATTCATGTGAATGAACAATTCTAACATTTTCACAAACCCTGTGCCATACATTTTACTTATTATAGTCATTAAATTTTCACACATGGCGAAAGAATGGTCTGGAACACGTGTACTTTCTAATGCAAGTTACGGGTTCGAATAAAAGTAGAAAACTAGTGGGTGAAATAACCCAAGTAAAAGGTATAGAGGTACCTAATGGTTCTCTGACAGTACCAGTTACAATGGAGAATGTTACTTAGAATAGGTACTACCTACTCGTTACTCGAGGGAAACGCGGTCGATGTCTTTTTGTTTGCATCGAGGCAGGATTTAATGTAGTACGAAACTGTTTTATAAATGTAACTGCTATTGTCTACTATTGTTTGCTCTTTTGTGTTCTGATGAGCTAGAAGTTCCAAGTAGTTCCTTAAAATTCATTTTCCCTTCTCATGCTCGTAAGTTCTTGTAAGCCCGTTGTATGCAGACTATAACTATTTTTTAGGGTTCCGTACCCAAAGTGTGTAATTTGGACTCTATTACTAAGCCGCTGTCTGTCTGTCTGTCCAGCCATATGTCCGTCGGTCTGTCTGTCCTATCTTTAAACGGTGGTATCTTTCGAACCGTAATACATAGTTAGTTACCAATTAAAATGTTCGCAGAATATGTTATGTTATGGCTGATTAATCACACAAATCTACACTAATATTATAAGGAGGAAAGATTTGTACCTATTTTTGTATGTTTGTAATGAATAGGCTCCGAAACTACTGAACCGATTTGAAAAATTCTTTCACTGTTGGAAAGCTACACTATCCCCGGGTGACATAGGCTATATTATATTTTGTAGCGAGGCCGAAGGCCGAGCTTACACTCGTGCGAAGCCGGGGCGGACGGCTAGTATCATATATGTGAAAGTATGGATGGATGGATGGGTGTTTGTTACTCAATCACGCAGAAACGGCTGGATGGATTTCGATGAAATTTGGAATATACATTTTTTATGTCTCGGATTAACACATAGGCTACTTGTCATCATCATCATCATCACCGATTTTCATCACCACGCGGGTGAAACCACGGGGCGCAGCTAGTAATAATTAATTGGTGAATGTCATATTATGTTTTTGAACTTTAAGACTATGTGCAGTTTCGTACAAAATTAACTTAAATACTAAATAAGTCATTGGTGCAGGCTCGAGGATCGAACCGGATGCCGTCAGATTGTGAAGCGTACATGCTACCGTTTGGTCCCCAACTCTCAATACTATACTTATTTTTTATCTAAAGTTGTAAATGACCAGAAGCTGAATTTTGCGGACTTTTACTACGGAATAAGGTGAAATCAATATTTGTAACAAAATCCCCAGTTCTTCAGGGTTCTACGTCGCTTTGGAGCGTTTAATCGCATGGAACAGTTTATGGGCGCCTTCCGAATATTTTACCGTGCCTCGGTGAGTGCATACGGATGTCTAAAAATTTAGTCGACGAGTGTTTCGAAGAATGCTTTTGATAAAACTTAAAAATAGGGTTATTACTTTTATCATATAGAACATAATTAAAGATAGGATTAAAAATGGAATTGATAGTGTTTACTTAGTTATACAAAAATTGAGGTCTAGACGCTTAATATTTAATAGCTTTTCTGTATTTTATATCTCCCTCCCGTTTTCTCTCTCGCTGCCTCTCTTACAAAAAAAGTCAGAAGAAAAGACTTTCCTTCTTATTCACTTACCAAAATTTTAACCGACTTCAACAAGGAGGGACTTTTTTCGTAAACCTTAGTTACCAGCTTACTAGTCCTAGTTACGAAAACTTTTAGGTCACTATAATAATGCTTCTAATATGGCCGATACAATCTCAAGAAATCTCTCTCGACTGGTGATTTGCTAAGATCACACATCACATCATCAGCCAGTTAACATCCACTGCTGAACAAAGGCCTCCCTCTTAGAGAGGGGTGTTGTTGTGTTTGCTTAGATAATCAAGTGTAAATAAATGTGATGTTAGACTTTAAGGTTATAAAAAAAGGTTAAAAAACGGCAAACTAGATCTATCCTATAAAATCATCCATGACATCCATCCATGGGCTTATTTTATTGATCGTAAACATCAGATTGCTATCGTTCAAAGTAATAACTTCAAGTACATTAGTATTTGCATGTTTGGATGTCGTTTGTATGGGTTTGTTAATAAAATGCGCTCGCGATCGTTTACTTGCGGTTTATTGCTTGGATCACTAAACGATTTTTTGTTTAACTTTATCTGGTATGGAATTAATTCATAAAATAATATAACGATTATTTGCGCTGATAAATAAATGTTACTTGAGATAAACTCTATTAATGTGAACTCTACTCTCTCTAAAACACTGTTTTAAACTATCACGATTGTTCACTACAGTCATAGATTAAAAAAATACAAAGTGGACAACCGACCACAATGACGCGCTAATCGCGGCAATAGTCAATCTGTCTGGACTCAATACGCAGACAGAATGGATCCACAGTCACGCGATAGTTGCACAAGCCGTAACACACCGTAAGAGCTGTAACAGACACGTCTAATTGACTGACGAACCACCGTATGACCAACGGGAGAGAAAGAGAAAATTGTATCTTTCTCTCGTGAGAGAAGTTCCCACTTGCGATTCAGACATAATTATTCGTAGACTACAGTTATACGATTATTTATGGAATATTTACCGTGGTAAAGTTGTGAGTGGAGCTCCCGATATTTCGGGCGCAGTTACATGCATCATGTTAACGGGAAGACTAAAGAATGCGGGCCACCACGATAAATATCCCGTAAATAATCGTACTGTTGTGTAATCTCTATTTTTCTAATATGTGATGTGAACAATAAACGTTTATCTATCTATCTATCTATCCAATGTTGGTTTACTTAGGGCACCCAAATCTGGGCGAAGGCTTCCTCCATGCCTATGCTTTTATAATGAGATCTTGGTCTAGACCAGGACCCCGATTCTACTAAACCAATTGTTTTTCAATTGTTAATAAATTACCTCAGTTTTTTTACTTCTGACACTTATCTATACCAAAAGTGTCAAAAGGGCAATTATTGAGGCAATTCATTAAAAATTTAAAAACAATAGTATTAATAGAATCGGGACCCAGGGCTTCCGTAACTGTGCGTCGCAACGCCCTGGCACATCATGGTATTATCCCAAGGAAGTCGCGAAGCGATTCTACTATCAACACATTCTAAAGAGGAAGAAGAATAATAGAATACTATTAATAAAATAATATTAAAGAATACTATTAAAAGAATACTACTAATAAATACAATACTATTAATAGAATTGTTCTGTGATGCTCCAATACGACAAAGACAAACTGCATGAATTTTGGAGCTCGATTTCTCACGAATATCGTGTCATCAGTAATGCAGCATTGAGGGTTCTATTACCATTTGCGACATCGACTCGAGCGACTGGCTTTTCATATAACAGGCTTTTCTGTATTTGCAGCAATAAATAACAAGTTCAGGTCACAAATAAATGTAGATATTGAAATAAGAGTGGCAAATAAATCAATATTAGTTGTTTTGTTGTTCTTTAAAATTTTCGCAGAAAAAATTAAATACCGCCCAAATAGTAATACATAAAGTTATTTTTTATTCGTTCTATTAACCATTACTTCAATTTATAGTGTTAATTTCCCTCCATACATATAATATTAGTTCAAAATTTGTAGAGCTTCTTACTACTCTACAAAATATGGTACTCTACAAACTCCTTGGTTTAAATTTGTCATGTTTGTCACTTTTGCTCCGTTAAACTAAAACAGAAACATTTTTCTTCTCCATCCGTTCTAGAAAACACATAAATAGTCTACAAGACCTGATCTAGCTGATTTTCAGAGCGGTTGTGCAGCAATCAGCTCATTATGCCGCCTGCTTGAGTTGTGGCGTCGCCGCCCCCGGCCCCAGTCCAACCCGGCTTTGTACCCTGAAATATGGGGTATCGAGATTTGTAGTCCTCAGTTCACTAGTTCAGCGAATTGAATTTTTATTCAGAGGGGGTTTTAAGATTATGCGATTGACCTGAGCTTCGGCTTTGTGGTTCTTTTGTAGAAATCGTATGATTTAATACGGGTATAAATATTTAAGCTAAATTATTTACACTTGCCAATAGTATGTTTAAAAGCCAAGCAGAAGCAATCTCAGTTTGGTGCCGCGACTGACTGAGTTTGGATAGGTGGGAACAAGAATATTCAGCCATACAGACACGAAACGACGCAACGCGACACATGCACATATACACTCACACATGACACTACATACATAACGACGAAGACGACGGTGTGATGATGAGAAGGGCATTATGCGTTAACAACTAGTAAAAGAAAAAGAAGTGCCATTTATATTTGAGATAGGTAAAAATTCACGACGACACATGAACTGCAAATGCCTAAGCATTACGCTTACAACCAGGCGAGTGATACGCTCGTCTTGGCACTCATTTGTAAAAAAGAAAAGTTTTTTTGTCCTTTTCTTAAAAAAATGTCTCCTGGTAAATTTTGTCCGTAGTTCTTTTGCTAGAAAAATAATCACAGTTCCATATTTTGCCAAACTGTAAATTTCTCACCGTCCGAGTTTTCAGCTTTCTTATGCGGACCTAAAAGGTGAATCTACCCCCGAAGGTATTTCCGTCAAGCTTCAACATGGAGATTTTTAAAAAGAATGTCTAAAACCACCTCTCCAGGCTACCAAAGCATCGACAAAACCTCTAGTGTTGTTGGTTTATATACGTGGTGGTTACCATTTATAATCAGGTGGACAGCCTGCCTTTTTGCCACTTTTTAAATAAAAATAAAGAATACTACTTTATTATTTTGGTCTGAATCTCGTATGTAATTTTCTAAGCGTATTATCACCATTGTTAAGTACTTAGGGCTAGACCAATTAAATCGGTCAAATTATCCAGATTGGACTCGTATCCCAGGAAAATGGCTCACTTCAATTTCTACAGCCATTTGAGCTTGTAAGCTCAGACCAGTAGAGGCGTTCTCAGTCGGGCCACAACTCATGGAGTCGGCACAATTAGCCGCTCGCTTTGCATAAATGCCTTGAACAGTTGGTCTAAGCCAGTATCAAATTATTTTATTGTCAACTATAGTACTACTTAAGTTGAGCACTGACGTCAACTGCGTGTCGTAGTGCTCTGAATCAAAATAACTACCAAGTGGAGTCCCACTTTGGCAGTTCCTCATGAAAGGCCTCTTACGAGATAACGCGATGAAATTAACGTCTTCTTTGGGGACTGCAACAGTCAGCTCAAGACTGCTATGATGCCTCATGCAGGACGCAATACTGTAGTTCAAACATGTTTTTAAATGAGTACTACAGTTTGTTTACAACATTAGTAGATGATTTAAAATGGGAATCATTAAGAGCCTCATATATAATGTAAATTTTAATGCCACTATTTGCTGACACTCCCTCTCGCCACTCATACAAGATCTCTAAATTTAAGTTTAGTTATAAGTATTGGCAATCTTTGTCTATGGCCAACAATTTGAGAACGTGTCGCTGAATTTTTGCAGTTCATTTTATTGTTAAATACAAACATCAAAGACATAAATTGAATCGCAAGACGCGTTTGTTGAAGTTGCAGAGGGCATATATCATCTAACCTCGTCTCAGTAAATGCTTCTAGTATCTCCCATCCTCCATAATAGTATTTCTATAGTTTCTTTTTTATTCTTCTGGCATAGTGTCATTTTCTTCCTATTGTTCGCACTCTATTTTATTTATTCTATTTTTATATAAGTTATATTAATATGTATTTATGATATTCTTTATCTTTCTGTAAGTGATTTTTTATACGACTAAATTCCCCCGTAACTTATTTTTTATAACTGTGTTGTCCATGTTATTTGCGTGTTAATTTTTAAGTTACTTTAATTCTCTAATATTTTTTATATAATTTTTTTAATAGTCCCGTGTGCGTTTATATAGTTCAATTCTGAACATCAGAGCAAAGAAATCCGCAGCATTAAATATTGCTGATCATTGACATTTTAACAGAACTATTATATTGGTCTTTTAACTCATAATTATATATAGATAGACAGATAACTTTTAATGACTATCATGTTTCTTTCTCTCTTTTTTCTCTTAGTGTTTATTTATTTCTCTTTATGTTTTTCTTTTTGTTGTCTAACTAACACTAAAGCGACAAATGAACATGTGTTATTTTTCTTTCTTTGTTTTTTTTTTCTGTTTTGTGGTGTTGATCAGTTAGTTTGTTATTAGTTGATTAGTATATAAAATCCATGTTTTCTCTTTCTTTCTAAAGTCTAATGGCAATGGTGATGACGTGTTATCCTGCTCACGCCTACATACTTGCATCATGCTCACGAGCAGGACTTCAATCAAACACCATCATCTTATTCTTACTGTACTTATTTGTGTACGTATAGTATATAGTTACTTATGTTTTCAGTTACTTCGTCCATTATTCTTACACCTTGCACCAGCTCCCGTGTGCTAAGTACTGATTCATGTTGATTGTAGCACCGCAACATCACGCGATTTTATAGTTATTCTTGAACAAAATGTGAGGTAATTTCAAGTGTCTCTACAATATTAATTTTGCATTAGCTTGGAGCTTGTGCTTTAATGAGTTATCAACGACCTGCAAGCCTAGTTGGATAATTTATATGTAGTTTGCTTTTCATTGATTTATATCTAAATTTAGGTAAGTATATTTTGATTGATTGTATCAGTTACCTAGCTTGCATCTTCAAATTGTTTCTTAAACAAATATCTTCAACACTTTTCAACATTAGATAAGACACTAAAGCGGAAATATACTAGAGATTCGTCTAAGAAACCATTCAAAGTATGTTTTATTTTCTTATCATTATCATAATCAAGTAATACTAGTTCACTACTGAACATACATGCTTCTCCCAAGGCACGTCAATCAGTGCAATCTTTGGATTTTCTCTTCCAGCCACTGCCAGCTGTCTTACGTATATCGTCACCCCAACGAGTCTTAGGGCATCCTACGCTCTATTTGCCGATTCGTGGTCTCTACTCTAAAAATTATCTACCCCAATGGTTGTCGATATGACCAGCCCACTGTTACTTTAGCTTGCTAACACGCTGAACTATGTCGGTGACTTTGTTTCTCTAGTTTGGTTTCCGGTTTACCGTAATTACTAAATTATTCCCATGTGCTTTCGCGTCGCGTTGCGCCAAAACCGTGTCTTGACCGTTCAAAACTATAGTGTTAATGAGATAGATTTTTGTACCTGATGTAAATAAAAAAGTAGAGTTATAGACGTCCGATTGTACATCTCGACACCAACTAGACTCTTATGTCAGCGTTGGGCAGAAGTCTGCAAATGATTTCAGTAACTGATGAGACAGTAACGACAAATTCAAAGCAAATCCAACAAAAGAAACAATAAATAGAGAGAACCAAACAATAACCATCGAAACACGTTCACTAATTGCCCAAAGAGTAATATCATTCTATTAGAGAATAGGAGCTGTGAGGCTATTATCTAAAGATGCATTGTTGATTTTTCAGTGACTATTTAGTACTCGTTTTAAAACTAAATATTGTTCTAATTTTTTCTTGTAAAAATTTCCAACAAGTTTATAATAGATAGATAGATAAAAACTCTTTATAATACAATAAAAATAATAAAATAATAGTAATGATTTATAACACATTTAAAATATCCTTGAAATTAAATACTTTTAACAGATTATATCGTGTATATTTATGTGAATATAATTTCTGACGTTTCGATTAATTTGCAGTGTCCGCAGTCTCAGGTAGCCTAAATGATGGATAGCTAAAGAAACCACAATATAACAAAACAAACAACAAATTTACATTTAAGATCACTCGCGGTATAGACTGGCACAAAAATGGTGGTATGAAAATTAGTCATTAAGATGTCATCACCATCATATTCAGCCTATTTTAGTCCACTACTGAACTGTGCTAAGGCATACCACTCAGTCCAATTTTCGGCTTTTCACATTCAGCTACTGCCAGCTGCCTTACATATATCGTCACTCCAACAAATCTTAACCGATTCAATTTGACTGCCTCGGTGGCTCAGTTGGTAGTGATCCTACTTTCTGTGCTTGGGGGCGTGGGTTCGATTCCCATCTAGGACAAACATTTGTGTGATGAACATTTGTGTTTGTTCTATGTCTGGGTGTAAATATCTATTTAAGTATGTATTTAATAATATATATGTATGTATATCAGTCTCTGGCAGCCATATTACAAGCTCTGCTAAGTTTGGGGTCAGATGACCATGTGTGCAATAATGTCCCACATATTTATTTATTTATTATTTAATAACCAAGTTTTTACATATTAATTGAAGAAAATTATAATTAAGCACATCCTGTAGACGCTCATAAACAAAATCTTTCTCAACCTTGTCCTCACTCTAAAACCGTCACCCGATCGTCAAAAACTCCTTAGTCAACTCGACCATTACCTCTCCACCAATAACGAGCTCGCCATAGATTTATACGATTAATTAACATCTGTTATCGACGTTTTTTCTTCGGCTGCTCCCTTAATGGACCCTTGTTACGCGGTGGCTCAGCCGTTAAATTGAATTTACTTGCCCGTTCCCC
Organism: Agriopis leucophaearia; assembly: GCA_949125355.1. Classification (NCBI taxonomy): domain Eukaryota; kingdom Metazoa; phylum Arthropoda; class Insecta; order Lepidoptera; family Geometridae; genus Agriopis; species Agriopis leucophaearia. The sequence goes on along the minus strand of OX421266.1, from coordinate 16,037,308 downwards.
AGTTAGTCGTCGTATAACAGCTTCTGCCTTAGGTTTTCGTGTTAGTTGCCACGCGTGGATTGACTTCATAGAGCCGAGGAAGAAAAAGCTTGAAAATGGCTGGATGTAATGTTTTCGCTAATTTTCTATTATGGATTATGTAATATCTTCGGTAAAATGGCTTCGGATGACATCTTTTGGCTTTCGGGTGAAATATTACAAGGGCATGACTTGTTTACTGTGGAACAAAACTTTTATGAAAATTGTGCTTGTTTTCATCAATGATTAAATGTATCACAGACTTATTTTCCCCGATTTTTTTGATGTAATAGATTGATTTGGCTCTTTGTTTCTGTTTCTCAACTAAAAGTTGAGCTACCCCTAAAATCCGAAATTAAATTTTCATAATCAAATCAAAATTATATTATTGCGATCTATACCAATACCGTTATTGTGCAAAGTTTGATACACTTACCTTTAAAACTATAGAAGTAAGAATGTTCTAAAGGAATAAGAAAGCAGACAGACGGACGGACAACGGACAGACAGGCAAACGGACAGATAGACGGCCAGACAGAAGGACAGAATGAACTTAAATGCTTTTTGTAGTACTAAGGAACCCTACTAAATAATCACTAAAATCAGTTCGTAATAGGCGAAGATATCACGTAGCATAATTATACACACACAAAATACAATCCAATTGAGAACATCCTTCTTTGAAGTCGGTTAAAAATTCAAAAAGTGGAATCAGAGCGCTTCTTTTGTGGGGTGTCAGAATATCAACTATTTTACGGGCCCACCCTGGCGTCCGTCTGAAAGAAAAATGAGCAGGAGAGAATAAGATCATGCAAATCTGATCTGCATGATCTAAATCCCTTCTACTCCTTCTTTTGTTCCCTTTTGGAGAGTGTGACTCTCCAAAATTTACGCTACTTCAAGCTACTTCATGCCGATTATCAAAACTAAACTTAGTCTGATCTAAGTATTCGTAGCTGATGAGTTTCTTGGCACGTTTCTCAGGTGACTCCGACGCTCCAAGCTAGTACTTGGCTGATTAATCGTAAAGGAATGGTAGCGTTTACTTGGTTCGTCTAGGTTAATTCACAGATAAGAAATTGCTGCATTATTCCAGCAATAGGTAAAAGCCATCAAAATCACAAAATTTTATTATGGAAACTTACGTGGTTTTCACACATTTTATTTATATTACACGGGAATTACTCACGTAAGATTAGGCCGGATACTCTGACTATAGTTTCAACCGCATACGGCGGTCTTTATCAAAGCGCAAAGCGAGACGCAGCCGCGCGCGCGCATTCACCTTGATAAAGACCGCCGTATGCGGTTGAAACTATACTCGGAGTATCCGGCCTAATCTTACGTGAGTAATTCCCGTGTAATATAAATAAAATCACAAAATTTGTTAAGTATACCTATGCAAATACGTGAGTATTTCAAAATACCAATAGCTTTACTGAAATCACCTGTACGGTGTTTATTGAATTGCGATATGTATTTCTGGCACATTCATTACAGTCGGTTGGGTGTACGCATTAGCTTAATTCAAAGCCAGGATACTGATTCGATTTTATTAATTTTTACCCTCGTTTGGAAACTGGTGAAAATTCTGGAAGTGACTAAATGATCAAAACTTTTTTAGGCATGTTGGGCACTTTTAGTAATGGGGAAAAAGTACTGAATCCGTGTGACCGCCTCGTTCAGATATATTTATCCGTAGTTTTTGAATACAGCGCCATTTGTTGTGGAAGTTTAAATTACTGATTTAGTTTTCACAATCTGACGTGCAGTCCTACGAATGCATTTTTTCTCGACGATGCAACCCCGAAGTAAGGGTTGTTTTAAACAAGTATGTGTCATAAGATAATCAGACGAAACGAATCTTTGCGATAGTCCTAGGATCACTCTTAAAAGACCGGAAATTTGGAATACAAGACAGAATTTTGCAATTATCCGAGCTATTTTCAGGATATTTGCAAAAATTTATGCATGTTATGAGCGCTATAATAAGCTCATTTGAAAGTTATGCACTTAAAGAGGCGCTGACTGGCTGACGGCTACTTTTCTCTATGTTTTGTTTCTGTCAGATAAACACGACAACCAATTTTGATAAATGAGGTGTCGATAATTTTAAGATTTTTTTTTTAACTTCTGTACGCCGTTTTAGATTAACATGTTTTTTTATAACATTTCTACAGATTAGTCATCTAGTTTACTTATGTGTGATCACGGTCACTAAAGACTTGTGGAAACGTCAGTGTTTTTTTTCTGTTTTTTTTTCTATGATGGGTAGGTAGGGTAGATGACTTCATACGTACAAGACGGTGACTAGCAAATTGACACACAGAGGTAAACATTTACAGGTAAGTTAAAGTGCGGACAAAACAATATTTTGACTGCATCTCCTCGTGGTAGGTATCTTAGAACAGGTCAAAAATACAGCTATAGATTTAGTATTATTTTTATTACTTTTTCAGGTAAATATGATTTGCCAAAAAGACCGTTGTCAGTTTTTTAAAGAAGTGAATTTAATTTACATAATAACAGTGATGTCTCAAATTAATTTCAGATACATTTCAGATGCTATCAGAGATTATTTGTGAAAAAAAACACAGGCTAATGTGTTTTTTTCATGGTCAGGCCGTCCCGTCACCTATTCTATGCGATTCAATTAAGGTGGTTGCGAAGAGTGGCGCGACCGTAAACTGTATCTCAGCGCGTCCAAGTTCACGTTCACGTGATTTTTCGTAGTCGGCCCCTGCTCTATCAGTGTCCTCTACATCGTCTCCAGCCAATTTTTTTCTGAATGCTCATAGGTTGTCTTGATTTCGCCCGTTTTTTAATGTAGTACAAAGTAAACCCAAAAATAATCTGTACACTTCCATAAGCTATACGTCTTTGTTCCCCATGGAACAGTCGTATAGAGACACACATTAAGGATTCGTAAAATACGACATACGGCGTCAGAAGCAATCATGGGCGGGTGCTTTTTATTACGGATCAGAATTTGGAATGCCACCTGCAGGTTTGTGGGGGCAGAATTCATACGATTTTGTATTTTCAATAAATATGTTCAGTTGGTATTTATAATCATAATTTATTACTCTTCCTTTGCACAAAAATTGCCGAATTATCTTTGTTTTCTTTACATAACCGTGTCATTAATTAATGCATTAAAACATCTTATTCACATTAAGTCAAAAAAAACAGAGCTATAAACTATCACGAATGTTCACTACAGTTATATATTTTTTTATTTATTTATATGATTGAATATTTATCGTGATAAGGTTGTACATGGAGCTCCAGATATTTTCTCGTAGTTACATGAATCATGTTCACGGGAAGACATCTCGTTTTTCTCATATCAGAATATGTGTTAGAAGTCGAATATGAGAAGGGCTTCAGTTTGCTCGTATGTGAGTGACGTTAACCACTGGCTTTTTTTACCTCAGTTTTAAGATTATTAACGAGATATTTACCGTGATAAGATTGTGGATGTAGCTCCCGATATTTCCCGGTATGTCTTCCCGTGAACATACTGCGCCGAAACATCTGAAGCTCCATCCACAACCTTATCACGGTAAATATACAGTTAATAATCATATAACTGTAGTGAACAACTATGATAACTTGAACAGTATTTTAATTCTAACAACTTTCGTACATTTTATGCTAAAATGTAGTAATTATAACACATAAACGTTTCCCGTTCACAAAAATGTCAAAACTTAGGTAAAAATATTTTCAATGTAACCTAAAAGCGAAAAACTATAAAGTTTCAAGTTATAATGAACACATAAATTCAGAGTTATGTTGCCAACAATGCGTTGGAAAAACCAATCAGCCTAACGACTTACATAAACTATTACAAAACCATGTCGACGGCAAGTTGTTAAGTGAAACTTGAATAATTATAGTATTTTTCGTTAAATGCCTTTGAATTCTTATTATATTACGTTGAATAGTTGATTGAATCAGACGTTACTTTGCAGAATATAATCTTTAAAACTATTTGACTTATCTCTAAAGTATTTCCGCTTTAATGTCGTTTTAGGTACTATCAGAAGTTAGGTATCTATTATTTATGTTTTACTTTACAAAAATTTGTCGAGAATGCTAATTTACCCTAATCTTAAACAAATATTGACTAAATATGAAGAAAAAAAAAATTACTTATATAAATGTAACCATCGACAAAAGATAGTTAAAATCATCCTTGATGTAACTCACAGAACTTTGCTAATTTAACCTATACCCTGATACAAAAATGAAATAATTCTGAAACAAAAAATTCGTTATTACTTACCTGAATCTACAAACTACTGAGTCAGTGGTCAAATGCGAGCCTATTATTAAATTAAAAAAACGTGAATTATCTTATTGCATAACTAAGTATTGTTTGGTCTTAGAATGGTAAAATTAAAATTACTTGGTAAAAGTCAGAGTAACAAACTAAAACGACATTACTCGTATGTATTAGAAATTTAAGTTTTGCTCGAAAAAAGCATATTACTTATATTATATGGATAAATATGTAATTGGGGATCGTTTGGGGTACCTATGGGCCGTCGTGCCCTATGGATACTTCAAGCGATCCCCAATTAATTAAATTTAAGTAGTTTAAATCAGTAATTAGATTTATGGGAGTCGCATGGTCGAATATCGACAAAACTCCTTTATAAAAATAAGAATTAAAAAAAAATGGTAAACAACGGATGTATCTCTTGGTGACGTACATTTCCAAGGATATAGAAGCAGATGTTCATTTTTCGATTTCATTATTGTTCCTAAATTAAAGATCGTGTTAAAATGGCGTGTAATGGCGAGTAAAATTATATTCTCGTATATGTCTGTCGTCTAGAGATACATGCTGTATAATTAAGGCAAAGTTAAAATAATATGCTTTTTGGAGCATAAGTCTCTAATACAGATTGTCGTATTTGTTTGTTAATCTGACTTTAAATATATCATGCTGAACAATACAGAACACCCCGTTTCAACTCTTTCTGAGCCATATTCCAGTGTAGGGATTATTTCGCGTGACTATAATTAGTAAGTACGCGTTAAAAGCAAAGCATGTCCAATTGTTAGATAAAACTATTATGTATATAACGGTATGGATATATGCTTTAAGCAAAAGCTTTAATGCTAGTCAGAGTGGCTGCTAATTAGGCAGGCGAAAGTAAAATGTTTGTGGATGGCTTAATTATAGTGCTGACGAAATGGAAGCTTTTTATCCTGAACTATTTATGAAACGTTTTCTATACTTTTTTATCTGTATTTTAAGGTTAGTACTATCAACTTCAAATTTATTTATACATTAATTAAACCCAATATTTTGGTATACTATTTCAGCCTATTTTAGTAAAAGGAAACTGTACTGAACTGATGTACGATTCACACGATCTTTCTTGGTTCACACATGCAAAATGTAGAATAAGCAACCTTCCGCGGTGTTTCCGAATAGCCACAACATGGGGTTCTTCAAAAGGTGATTAACAGATACTTAAGACAGCACCTTATTTGTGATGCCTCTTGGTGTTAAAAGTATCCATAAGCGACGGTGACTGCTTACCATCAGGCAGACCGTCTACTTGTTTACCACCTATGGCAACTAATGGTTTAACAGTTTTTGTTCAGAGGTGAAAAATATGGGCCTTTTTAGTTCCGTATCCCGACAAAAAGTGTCAAGTCTCGACACGCTCTTGGCTATGAAAAATTTGTGCACCTAATAAAACCCTATGTATATAAGTACTGGCAAAATTTAATACGTTGCTTCAAATAATTATCAATTCAAAAAACCGACATCTAAATTAGTAAAATACGCAACTTCGGTTACTTGGATGACAACATTAATTTTTCCAGTTAGGTATTTTGATTTAGAAGCCAAAGAGACCTGAACCGATTTTGATAAAATTTCTATGAGACCAGTCGGAAAGTATATCCTTTAAAATAAAAAGAGGATTATCTAAATCAGATCATAAATGATGGAGTTCTGAGGTAACAAACATAAAAAACGAATTGAGAAACTTTTTTTTAGTCAGTAAATAATTATCAATGTAAAAACTGACTTTATAAATTATCAGAACTGGGCCACATTGATATGGAACCACACGGAAAGCATCAGCTTTCAAATAAAATCATTCAAAAGAATTATCAAAATCAGTTCAATCAAAAGTTAGATACGTAGCTAGATAGATAAACTCTTTATTGTTCACACCACAAATAACATATTACACGATAAAATAGCTTTAAACAAAACAAACTAGTGTAACAATCGGCGGCCTTATCGCTAAGAGCGATCTCTTCCAGGCAACCTTAGGATGGAGAGGATTCATACAGAAGGTAGAAGGCGGGGCGTGAAATAGTGAAAAATATGATACTTACATTCTAATAATAACACATTCTAATACTTAAATAACCTAAAATAACTATAATATACTAATATATAAAAGTATATAATTATGATTAGTTGAATAAATAATAACAACGTCAACAAGGTGGCAACTGCGACTGATAAAATTGCAAAAAAAAAGCTAAATTGTTAAAAGTTCTGAGGTAACAAACATTAAAAAAAAAACAATTGAGAACCTCCACCTTTTTAAGTCACTAAAAAACAAAGGGATGTATGGTAACACATCGTGTCACGAACTTCTATATTTCCGACCAAATTATCGCATAAACATTGTTAGACCACACTATAGCGGGTGGTTAAGCATTTATTCAAATTAATAAGCCTCAATGAAGCATAATAAACTCATTCCACAGCATTACCTAGTCATTACTAGCATAGTAATTGAACATAAACTAGTATTAATACCTCATAAGTATGTACATATCATAAAAATGCTTGCTAACCCTTCCTTAGGTAAGTACAACGTAGGGGTTAAACATTAGTAGCTCAATAATTTACTTAAAAGAACTAGATAGCCATGGCATTATTAACACGCTCACTGCGTAACAGGCCGATATCGGCCTACCGCAGTACTTCAGCTGGTGCGGACGAAGAAACCTTTGCCCCTCTCGCTTGTGCGAAACGATTATCTCAGGTGTTTGTAAAAATTTGACAGAGACAAATATATATTTCATCTTGCGGTCAAAATTGTAGGTGTTCCCCATCAAAACATAACGGCAGGCTATTATCGACCTACCACCGCACTGACGATTGTGAAAAACATCCGCTGAGTGCGGCAGTGGGCCTATATCGGCCCGCTGGCGACCCGATACCGCACAGAGCGCGCGCCCCGCCAGTTAGTGTTGTGCTATCTAACTGATCTGACGTAGCGTTCGATATAATCAACGATGGCAAGCAATAAAAAAAATACAAATTTTAGAAAATAGAGTAATTCGCCCTGCAGTTATTGACAGTGATAGTGACAGCAGTGAAGAAAGTAAAACTCATAAATGGTTAATAAATCACACGGAATTAAGAAAAAAAAACATTTCATAAAATCAAGTAAAACCTGAGGACAATGACCATGTCCAGGGTGCTACAACAGACTGCGGAAAACCTTTAATAGTACCCAAGCAAAAAAAAAGTTAAGAAAAAATAAATGCAACCAAAACCTTTGCGTAACATGTTTCCAAGACAGATATAAGTAAATAAAAACATTTTTCAGTTCTTTTACGATAATTTTGTTTTATTTCCGATGTCCCCTTATTTTTGTCTGTCCCATCACTACTAAAAATACTTTCTAGTGCGGTTCATGTCGATATCGGCCTGCCGCTTTTCCTGCTTTATTTCTCATTTCTAGTTTGGCAGATCCCGGGGCGAATCAAACCTAAGGAAGTTGGGTTCAAGGTCATTCTAACAATATAAAAAAAAAATATACATTATGTTTCCACAAAGTTATAGCAATTTTTAATCTATCCTAGTGCTGGTGGGTCTAGAAAGACCTGTCACGCACTGGCGGAATTATCATTGGGGCCGCATTTTGGCCCGCCGCCGCACCAGATGAAGAATTATGATTTTACTTGCCGCAGTAAACGTGTTAAGGCAACATTATACTTAATTTTCACATAATTTTGATTAACCAAAATTTTTAAAGAGTCATCGTCACGCTGTCACAGAATACATAATACACAGAACCGTGTATTTTAAAACAGCGCCATCTCTTGTAGAATAGGTGAATTACTCTTAAGTTTTCACTTCTGACTTGCAGTCCATTTTTTATTGTAGAATAGGCTTGCGCTTGGCCGCCAACTCGCCTGATGTTAAGCGACGATGCGGCCTACGATGGATCACGCTTGCCTAGAAGAAACCGATTCACTTTTGACTTGAAAACACCCAGATTGTAACTATCCACCCACCACTCATGACTGATGTGGGTTTTTTTGTTGCTTCTCAATTACATCATCGTCATCATCATTTCAGCTTATCATATTCCCACTGCTAGGACTCAGGCCTTCTCTCAGAGAGAGGGTGAGGTCTGATCTACCATGATGGCCCGGTAATGATGGTGAATGTCATATTTCATTGAACTTTTGAGGTTCTTGGACATACCAGTTTCATCACGATGTCTTCACTGTTGAGCAATAACATCGAAACTGCACACACTTTATTTAGGTACCGGATGCCGTTAGATTTAAGTGCACATCATGCTACCACTCGGCCACCATCAATAATAAGGTTCTCAATTTGGTCAGCTTTTTATTTGTATAATGTCCTGAAGTATTTGCTAGTTCAAACTGATGGAGAAAGATGGAATGAGATGGATGAAATTCTTATTAAGTACTAGTATTTTTGCCCGGCCTTGCGCAAAATAACATAGCCTATACTTCAATCTGGTCATAGCTAAGCATATTCGTGAAAACCGCATTTAAATCCGTCCAGTGGTTTAGAAGATGTGCGCGGACAAACAGACAAAAATTCTAAAAACTGTCCTATCGTGTTCAGCTGCTTATTTTAAGACGCCCTGTGTGTTTTTTTTTTTGTTATCTCGCAATTACAGATTTTCTTATCTCTACGTTTTTATTATATGTATAGATTATTAATTATTTTATCGCGAATAAGTCTAAGAGGTATAATAAGAATAAGAAACGATGTGCTCGAAAATGAAGCACGCAGACTTAGGAGATACCAATTCACTCTTGCCTTGAAAAGGCCCAAATTATATCTCTCAGGAAACAAGGAAGCCGGCAGGTTGTTCCAATCCTTAGCCGTGCGGATTAGAAGCGTAGAATCGAAATGTTTGGTACGTATCCAAAGAAAGTCCACAATGTATGGGTGGTAATGGGCCGTTTTCCTACTTGTCCTGTAGTAGAAAGGGGATGGTAGGATAAGGTCGTGTAGCTCGATTGGTTTTAATATTTTGTTGGTTTTCTAATTTTTGGTTTGTTTTTCAATTTTTTCTTTCTTTCTAAGATTTATTTAGGTAAAAGGTAAGGTAGCGTAAATATTATTTTTAAATATTCTTATATGTTTTACGAGAGTATGTTAAAAAATAAATAAATAAAACTGATCCCTCTAAGATAGCTAAGTAAGTAAGAAATCCTTCTTTACGTAATGCCTTGATTACACGGTTCACGGTTCGTATGAACACTTTAACAAACGCTCGGCCCAGCACTTAGCCAAATAAAATGACGAAAGCGTCACTCGGGCCTGGGGTTACCATATCAAAATTTGAAAGTCCTGCCCAAAAACAGGATATTTCAATAAAAAGCCGGACATTTTAATCATAAAATCCAAACTGCGCATGTAGTTCCAGTGGAATCATCCGGAAAATCTGCGGAAGATTTCCCCCTCACCCCAAACCCGAAAATTTTCGAGAGGCACTGGCACGCTCCTGAATCTCCTGCGCCGTCTCACCATCAAAGACAAGGACGACATCATCCGCGAACGCCTGTCTTAGGTTAGGTTAGGTTAGAAAGAAAATGGATCAGTGCATGCCTATCTTTATCTGCAACACATTAAAATTATGCATGATAACTAAACTGACTCGCCATAGTAGCAAAAAAAACTTTCCTAATTATCTCGTGTTATCGTTTTACTGACTCGGGACTGTCCTCGTCCGGTGTGATCAAGGCTTTGCCTAGCTTTGTATAGACAGTCTAAATGTGCTGTCTTTTACACAAAGCAACTGAAATTCTGTTTACAGTTGCCTGCAATACAACAAGTAGGTTTAATAATTTACAGCAGATAGAAGTTTCTGACAAGTTTGTTTGAAGAAGATATCCTGTAAAAAGTATATTCTTTTCAGACTTGTAACGTCCCGTGGCTTCACCTGCTATCAAGTACCTAATACATTCAAGATAAACAGCCCGTATGTAACCATATCTAGGGTGTAAGCTACCTTCAAAGCTTGAATAGAGTTCTTACTTCACTCGCAGTGGTGAGAGTCACGACGCGACGGCGACGCTATTTTGGGTAACTTCGTATAAAATACAATAACTCTTCATTAATAACCACAAAAACAAGAATAACATTATACATTACAGTAATTATCTAGGCTATGGATACACGAACGGCTATGGGTACTAAATTCACAAAAACCTTGTTGGTCTGACGATATGTTTATGTTATGTTTTAGCCGGTTGTCAGAAAACTATCACAACTGAATGAGGTAGGTAATTCAAGACAGTTTCAGCCAAAACCTACCTAAACCAGGATTATGTAAAACATAGTCATCACAAAATATCTGTAGCATTCATGGCGATCCCACAATTTAGAAATTCAAATTAAGGGACAGACCTCAATTTTAATATTTCACGTTCCTGTGTGTGCTAGTGAATTAATTATGGAAATTAGTTTGCGGTTCCATTGAATATTAGCGGTCATTATTCGGTTAATGATACATCAGATAGGAAATTTTGGGTTTTATATACACAAAATACGTGGTGTAAGCGTTCCTCTGGCCTTAGTACGAGCACTTGTGAAAAAGTTATATTTACGGAAACTATAGCAAAATGTATGAAAAATTTAACAGCGCCTCTATCTGACGTGAATAGAAACTGATTTTTCTATACATTTGCTATCGTTTACGTAACGATAACTTTTTCGCAAGTTCTCGTACTAACCCCACTGATTTACTGAGCTTGCATATCTGTGACGCATGCATGCGTTTCACGGGAAAACAGTTGAGTTTCTTTCATTCTCGACCTTGACAGGTTATAGTGATCAAATAAAAATTTGTGAATATGTAACGCAATACTGTACAAATATATGTCAGATTATAGTCTATTAAATGTAAGTTGATTGAAATGAAGTATGTCAAAATATTCGATTAGTGCTGGGACAATTCGGACCAAATCGAGAATAATGTGTCTTTATTTATCGACTGGAAGTGTCTTGCACGAATAATATTTTAAACCAATCTATATTTCTGTTGTAGTACTATTATGATGAGACTTTAGGATAATGAAATAAAACATAAAAAGCAAGTATTTTTTTTTGTAATATAAATAAATCTATTGTTTAATCTAATGGTGTACATTCCAAATCAGTGTCATCATCATCATCAGCGTTAGAGTCAATTGAGAAATCCTGCAGATTAATAATAAATGCTATTTAATCAATAGTCAGTCTAGTATGCTATTCTAGTAGTCAGTCTTTGGATAAAGATGCTTCGTTCCGTAAAATTTACTAAGACAGTTGCTAGTAATTCGATATTATTATACTATATACAAGAGAAATCTAGGTTTACAAAAAAATTGTACATTATCTGTACGAGTTTTGTATTTCGATAGTACGCAGAGGAAATTCTGAAAAAACAAAAAAAAAGTACTACTTATTTAATTCACACAGCAAAATAAAACGATCGATTTTACGTTTATCGATTTACCACGTCCCTAAATTTTTTGTCAAGTTGACGTCACCTTGTTATGACAGAATGGAAAAATATGGCTATTGTATTGTGATAATCCACACTAAATGCAGTTCCGTTTTAAAATTCAAATATATTTTTACTATTTATATGTACAGCACTTGTAGTTCATAATAGTTTAAGACGCAGAAAACCAGTGATCTTTGTGTTACAAGTAAATGCAATTCGCCAGACGTTATTACAAAGACATGCCCTGAAATGTCGGCAGCTGTCGTTTCAATCAAGCTACATTTAAAGGACTATAGGTGATTGCAAAAAGTTGCGCGACCGCAAACCGTATCTCGGCGCGTTTAGGTTTGCGTTCGCGTGATTTTGCAAACTGCGCTAATTCGAGCCCGCGGATAGAGTTAGCCGTAAGGCCTCAAGTATCTACTACTACTACTGAATTGTCAGGCAAAAAACGTGAAAAAATAAGCCGTGATTATCAAGACGAATATAAAACAAGTAAACGATAACATATTTTTTTTCTCAGGAATAAAACGTAATCCAGTCTCAAACTTGCCCTCCAAGAGTTTTACTAGTAATTGGAAATTGGAGGTGATATGATGAGTTTTCCAAAATTTTAAATAGTAATTTTAAATAATAAAAGAAACTTTTTTTTAATGGCAAGTGCCTTTATTAAATAAACAAAATACTAGCTAAAACTAACACTAAATAAACAGTTAGACTGTCCATAGACCGTTGAAGATCTAAAGACAATCCAAATGCTCAAACCCACTATCAGTTGGCAGCGTACCCAGCATGCTGGCGGCATTACCACGTTGAATGGCAATGCTTATACGTTGAGCCAGATACACGCCAGCATTTTGGTCACGCGTCGCGTTAATCAGACGCTCTGAAAGATTTTTGAAAATGAGGTGAGCTCCCGGTCCCCAAGGGCCCAATGTCTCGACACCAAACGCCTCAAATATGTAACCACTGCCGAGGTTAGCATATTTGCGCCGCTTGTGCTGCTCTGCCGAATTGGCAGCTGCACCAGCCCTACCCTGTGTCTCAGGAAGATGTGACGGTGCCAAAGTATCGACACAAGTCGCGTCCCATACAAGGGGCCGCCCCAACTTCCAGGGAACAAGTGTCATACCATCAGGCCTCCTTCCATCGTCACGCGCAAGACCGCTCGGTTCGAGCACAGCTGCGACATTGGCGGTGGAAAAAGCCCTGCGTATGATGTCGTTCAGGCTGGCGTGTCGGCCAATACGACCAGCGCTTCTCGAGCAAGAGAGACCATGGTGACCGAGCTGGTCAACTGCAGTACCACACTGACAGCGGTGAGCCTCACAGCACCTTGCACCCAAGCGTAAGCTGACAGCTAGACGAAATGCGGTTGGGTCTAAAATGCTACCGGTATTAAAAGAGGGCATGGCTTGCAACCAAAGTCCCGATTCCCAAACAGAGACTGCAAGAATACGAGCACGATCTGCAATACTAGAACACGTATCTAAGAGCGATTTCCGTGCTAGTTCGCAGATCGGCCGATCCCACAGACTCTGGGAAGACAACTTCCTGGGAAAATCGGTATTTGGACACGCCAGCCTCCAAGCATTCATTGCCTCTTTCGAATGAGATACAACGAATAAAAGAAACAGATTTATTTATTACTGATATTGAATTTTCTGTTTGATAGAATCGGAACACCAAAAATCCAGTTTTCGTTTCGTTTTGCTTTTTTCGTCAAAAAATGTGAGAGCTTAGTTCTTTATCTCCCGCGTGAAGTCAATCTGACTCGACAGTGCATTAAGAAGCTTAGTAGCTAAGTAGTAGCTACTAAATGTACTTCTTACTTACGAAAGCTGTATATAACACTTGTAGTACTCAAAAAATATTTGTGATAGTTGTAGGGATGCGTATATATTTATTCTTGTTTTTTTTTTTTTTTTTTTCTATTTATTTATAAGAAAAACTATTTAGTAATTTTTATACGTTATTTCTCATTACAATTATCCTACTAAAGTCTCATAATATGGTTGTTTATTTATATTTTCAACCTGTTTCTATTTTCGGTCCCTGGTGACGCGGGCGCATGTGGGGTTTACGATTAAACTAATGAGATCTTGAGTAAGGACATAAACTTTTTGATATATTTACATAGTGCACATTAAGTTTTTACATTATTATTTTTTGTTAAATGACTTCCAGCTATTTGGGTTAGCTAACTATTATAATCTTTCTCATATAATCTTGGGAATATTCATTTGATACTCAATAAATTACCCATAGCTAAAGAAATTATTATAATTTTGTAGCATTTTTTTTAATACTAGTAATAACACATTTATCGCCTATATCACCTCAAATGGTAAAGTAAAAAGTTGTTATTTAAAAAAGTCCAGTGATCAAAAATTTTATGCAAAGCAGGAAGCAACGAGTACTTATGCCACGCTTTTTAATTTAACGTGGCCGAATAAAAACTTTTTTACTCAAGTTTTTGATAACATTTTGCTCAAGTATTATTCAAATTGGCACTTACCTCGGTATTGTTCAAAAGTAGGCGCCGCCTACGTTTTAGGACAAATAAAAATGACAAAATGAAATTCTTGATAAGATAACAGAATATTTTGTGTATGGAAATTAATTCTGACACTCTGTTTTGTGTGGAAATTTGAGGGACTTATACTATTTTTATTTTCACAAATAAAACGGTAACGTGCTTGGTTTATTTTCCATTCTGACGGCTACCTTAAATCCTGAAAGATTTATATTTTCTAAATCAATGTTAATAGATATCTTCAAAGGTTGCCTTCTTCATCTTTGACCCCATCGTCGCTTACCAGATTGGGTAAGACGTCGGGGATGGTGACACGTAATTATACGTGATAAAAAAGTATTATTGATAACACATTATAAAAATATATATTTTGATAGCATCAAGCAATTATGTTAGGTATTTTTTGCTTTTATTTGGAATGAAAATCGAGTAATATGGTGTAATTTAATATAGTAAAAACTGTTAATAATTTCATTTGCTCAAAATGAAATCTTTGGAAAACACGCCACCAACTAATATGATAGTTGAAGTTTTCTTTAAAAAGATCTGCAAACAAGCGTGTTGTCTGCCTGATGGTAAGCAGAAACCGCCACCCATGGAAACGTTGTTGACTGTGCTTTGCCAGCCCGGAGAGGTGGTTGTAGACCCTTCTTATAACGCTTCATATTGAATCTCGGCGGTAAGACCTTTGGGGGTAGGACATTGCAAACTTTGCAGGTTCGCAGAATAAAAAAGCGAAAAAACCGGACGGTGTGGGATTTCCAGCTTCCAGCATCTTGCAGATGTGGGACGTGAGCTTTTTGGTGTCGGGACGTGTGGAAGTGAAAATTCGACGCTGGAATGAGATCAAAAAGCTCTTCAGAGCATTCCCCGCAAAGAACTAAACTAATAATATAAATGCAAAAATGTTTACCTGTAAGTATGATTGTTCACCCAATTCTAAATCGACCGAACTGATTTGGATGAAAATTTTATAAAGGTACTAGCGACGCGCCCCGGCTTCGCACGGGTGTAAGCTCAGCCTTCGGCCTCGCTACTATGACCCGTTCCAGGAACACAAAATTTCATCAAAATCGGTCCAGCCGTTGGTTCACTGTTTAAACCTTCCTTGGATTACGACAAACATTTCAAAACCAAAATCAGCTAAATCGGCCCAGCCGTTCTCGAGTTTTAGCGAGACTAACGAACAGCAATTGATTTTTATATATAACGGACCGAGCGAGGGCCGTGGTGAGGCCGCCAGGCCGAACCACGGCACTCGCGAGGTCGGGGAAAAAGTTTCTTCGTATTTTTTAAACAATTTCAAGACATATTTTTTTCAAGTTTAATTACATTTAATTATAATATATATGTGCCATTTTGTTCGATAACTTGTTGCCATCTTGTAGGTAGTGACATGATCCCGTTGCTGTAGAATTTTTGGGACTTCTGATCAAAAAAATGCAACAAGTAATTTTGACAGTCCTCTCTTGATGTTAATCTAACACTACCCAAAGAATTCTGAAGAGATCGAAACAGGTGGAAATCTGAGGGTGCAAGGTCTGGGCTATATGGTGGATGCATTAACACTTCCCAACCAAGCTCTCTAAATTTTTGCTGAGTGGCCAAAGATGTGTGCGGTCTGGCGTTATCATGATGAAAGACCACACTCTTTCTGTTGATCAATTCCGGCCGTTTTTTCTCAATTTCTTGTTTGAGTCTCATCTGCTGTTGGCAGTAGAGATCCGAATCGATGGTTTTGCCCGGCGGTAAAAGCTCATAATGAACGATGCCCTGCCAATCCCACCATACACACAGCATCACCTTATTACGTGTTAATCCGGGTTTCGCTACAGTCTGTGGTGCTTCACTGCCCTTTGACCATGATCTTTTGCGCACATTCTTGTCGTAGGTGATCCATTTTTCATCACCAGTGATCAATCTTTTCAAAAACGGTTCGGTTTCGTTACGTTTCAATAGAGAATCGCAAATGAGTACACGATTCATTTGGTTTCTTTCAGTGAGCTCGTGTGGCACCCAAATATCGAGTTTTTTGTATACCCAGTTTTTTTCAAATGGGTCAAAACTGTTTTGTGGTCAATCCCCAGTTCTTCAGCTACGTCGTAACTACTAATATGCCGATCTTGGTCCACTTTTTCAGAAATGGCATCGACTTTATCCGTAACAGGGCGACCAGAGCGAGCTGCATCTTTGACATCAAAATTCCCGGACTGAAAACGCTTGAACCAACATTGTGCTACTCTTGATGACACTGCATTAGGTCCATAAACGTCACAAATTTTATTCGCGGCGTGTGTCGCATTTTTTCCTTTTTTGTTATAAAATTTCACAATATATCGAATTTGTTCGTTAGATTCACTCATTTTATCGAACAAAAAAACAATTGTAAAATGGCGGGAAATTGCTTTTTACGTTTTGTATTCCTTTTTTAAAATGTCATATTTTTAATGGTATCAAAACCAGCCAGATACAAACAGTACAACGGATAAGATTTTTACTACAACTTTATACATACAAAATACGAAAAGACTTTTTCCCCGACCTATTATATAGATAGCTAAAATTGGCTAACAAATACGCAATTTTAATTTTTTCCCGAAAATGTTACGGGAATAGGATATTGGGTAAAACCACGGGTGCTGCTAATCATACTAATATTATAAGACGACATAGAATGATTGCAAGGGGCCGGATATTTGTAAACTAAGACAGATTTTCGTAATCATACGAGTTATTATCAGCATCTTTGTAAAAATCCTAGTTTACTTAGGACGATTAGAAACTTGAATGCTGATTGGCTAATAATATAAGAGTCGATTTAAAATATCTTTATTCTAATTGGTCAGAACATGGTTTTTTATGTAGAACGATAGACGTATAAAAGTAATGAAGTGACAAGGCAATATATTAATTACTAGTGCTGTCGCCCGCGACTTCGTACGCGTAGATTTTCGCGGATTCCCCCTTAATCCCCTTGCGCAAAATAACATAGCCTATACTTCAATCTGGTCATAGCTAAGCATTTTGGTGAAAATCGCATTTATATCCGTCCAGTGGTTTAAAAGATGTGCGTGACAAACAAACAAATAGACAAAAACGCCCTGTTTTTTTTATATATCTCGCAATTACAGATTTTTTTATCTCTACCTTTTTATTATAATTAACTAGCTATAGATAGAAGCGTGGATATTCAACAAAGAACCAGAGTCATCGACATAGCTATTAAAATTTGCAAGTTGAAGTGGCAATGCGCTGGCCACATAGCTCGAAGAACCGATAATCGATGAGCAAGAAAGGTTCTTGAGTGGAGACCACGTACCGAAAGACGCAGCGTAGGTAGGCCTCCCACTAGATGGACCGACGACATCGTGAGAGTCGCGGGCATCCAGTGGTTGCAGATGGCAGGTTGTCGTTCAGTGTGGAGGTTAAAGGGGGAGGCCTAGTGGGAGGGGTTCAGCAGTGGACGTCTTATGGCTGATGATGATAGATAAAAGATATAGATAACATTTATAGTATTACGCGAAAAGGGTGTACTAATCCAAAAGATGTCACTCATCATTATCAACAATTTTTACTACGGGACCAACCCTGAAATCGTAAAAAAACTGCTGCTCCATACATTTCATTGAGTGTGATGACCGTTTCCTGTGGCTGGTATTTTTTGCGATTTCAGGGTTGTTTCAGTTGGTCCCATAGTAAAAGTTGTTCATAATTATGGGTATAACGGACCCCTTACGGCTTAGTACACCCTTAATGTATAACCCAGTACTGTCCCTCAGAGAATGCAAACGCGAGTAAAACCGTGGGGTGCAGTATTCAATAATTACGATCGTGCTGCCCCAAACAGGGCTATACCGTATTAAATTAGATTAAACTAAGTTGCTTCCGACTATTTATAAACTACGCTCTGTTGGTCTGTAGGCGACAGACGCTCGACTGCCTAAGGCTAGACTGAACTGATTTCCAAGTGCTATCGAATTTGGGTCTAGACTGAACAAAGTTTCAGGACTAGGAATTAATTCCAATGGATTCTGTAGAAACGTACAAAGCTTGAATAGGTACTTTCATTTCTAGATCGTGCAAATTGTTTGCCTGAAACTTGCACAAACTAGCTTCACTTGTAGCGTTATAATTCTGTAAATTCAAAGTGGGAGTGATAAGATTTGCACTGACATCCTGATTAGACATAATTATATAATAATCTGGACTGCAATAAAATAATTTGGTATTATTTAACTTATCTGCTAGAACCAGGAAATGTATAGTGGAACTTTTCAATGGCTAAAACCTCTAGAGTCATTTATATGGTTTTTGTAAGTCTCATAGATTGGTCCTGGTGACGAGGGTCTGATAATTGAGCTGACGGGTGAATTGCGGAAATCACACTAATATCATATAATTATGTGAAAGTTTGGATGGATGGAGGGATGGATGGATAGATGTTTGTTACTCAATCACGCAGAACCGGCTGGATGGATTTGGATGAAATTTGGAATATAAATTGCTTATGTCCTGGATTAAGATAAAGGCTACTTTTCATCATCACCCTCAACACCTATTTTCATCACCACGCGGGTGAAACCGCGGGAAGCAGTTAGTGTTCAATAATAGCTAAACGTGTCTTTAGCGATGGTGGCCAAACGGTAGCATGTGCGTTTCACATTGTAACGGCACCCGGTTTAATCCTCGGCCCTGCAGTAACGACTTATTCAGTACTTAAATTAAATAAATTATGTGAAGTTTGAGCCATTGCTCAGAAAGGTTGAAGGGAATCATCGTGAGGGAACCGGTGTGTCCATGAACCGCAAAATTCAAAAATATATGGCATTCAGGATCGTGCACTGGACCTGAATTGTGGATTAGAGCCCATCTTTTCTCTCTGAGATCTTGATACATAGACTGATAAAGATATAGTTCTCGTAACTAATAATTAATTTATTAATTGTTGTTCCAATTAGATCATCAAATTACACCAATAATACATTGATATAAAACACTTTTAATGGATTTGATTGCATGTATTTTACATTATCCTAACCTACGTTTAGCCAAATCTAAAATATGTGAAACTAATCCATGTTTCACTACATTCGCGAGAAACTAACGTAATTATCGGAAAGCTTATCTCTTTATCAGTCTATCTTGCATAGTATTCTAAGATTTTATTGATTCGATGACTGATCACGAGCAGGGGGTACTTAACAACATCTTTTCTATAAAAATTTGCTTGTTTTTTTTTTCAATCTTAATAGCCCCTTGTAGTTTCCTTGGTATATACCTACTTGGGCACATAATAGAAAACGAAAAAAAACTCACTTCAGTGCTACTGGGTCTCCTTGCAGAGAGTTTGAAGATTATCAAAACGAGTGTAGGTGAATGTAACTACGCTGAAATATCGGAAACTCCATCCACAACCTTATCACGGTAAATATCCCGTCAATATTCATATAAACGTAGTGAATAACCGTGATAGTTTAAAACAGTGTTGTACTAAATAAGGTTGTACTCTAGATTATTATATTCTTTCTTATAGATACCCAGCTGTATTGAAGTACAGCCAGGTTATATACGATTGCATCATTGCACCTCCTAAAACCCCCTCGGTGGTCTGCCCTGATGGCTTGGGGTTCCCCATAAGGACGCATCGATATATATATATATACTTAGTGGTTAGTATCTATAGTAGAATGGGTTATTCTAACTTGAGAGCTAGTTTCCATTCGTGTTTACTATTGACTGCACTGTCTCTTAACATAAATTAAACAGTGGTCAAACACCTATCTTTTAAAACAAAAAAAATTGTAAAAACATTTGATATAAAAATTTGCAACATTTCGCAGGTAATAAGAAAGCTAAAAATCCTGTAAATAATCCTGCTAAAAGCACGGAGACAAGAACACACCACCACATTAGCGCGTAATGCACTACATACATCTGATCCGGAGCGTTGACCAAGTAACAACTCATAGTGTATTGCACACAATGTCTAATGGCTACGTTTTGTCTACTGCCATAGCACCCCTGTTGTATTCTGGACAGAAAGTTGCAGACGAGATGATTTTATCACGTCGAACGCTGTTATAATTACAAAGTTACATTATTTATTAGCGTTGGCCACGTAACCATAGAGGGCGGTGAGCGCGTAACCTGTCTAATTGCAACTATACTGGGCGCCAATGCAGCCCCGACTGGCACCCCCGTTGCATTCTAGATATTTGACTTTGTGTGCGTGATGTGGTGCGCGCATACTGGCGCGCACACATACACGCCACTCTATGTACTGCTCCATGAACATAACACACACTCTCCGATCCGACTGCTCCTGGCAACAGGAAATATTCAGTTTTTGGTATAGGCGCCGGTTACCACAGGCACACACACACACAACGATCCCGCCGGCGGGATCGGAGACCCCCAGGATCTGTTAGAAGATCGGTTAGATTCTCTCCAAATAATCATTCAGTTCAACAACCTACTAGGGCCACAGGGCACACCCCTTCTGGGGTGCCAGGGCAAGTCTAATCTCCCACTCCCGGCGACGGTCCAAGCCGAGGCTCGTACCTCCGAGGTGCCCTTGCGCTTGTCGCCCAAAATCTAAACCATGTTGGCCCAACGCCCTCTGCGTTCACCAACTAGTCCGGTCAAGCTGTAGAGGCCGCAAGGCCAACAGCAATAAGTCACATTAGAAAAAAAAAAAAAAAAAAAAAAAAACACACACTTTTCTCATAGTATATGCATAGGAACTTGTTGTGTAATTAACCATTAATATTGATTTCGTTTACAGTGTTATTTATAAATTAGTGATTGTATATTTTAAATGAGGAATATTTTGATTGATAAATTGTAATTTTTTAGTTCCCATTAGGGTTCAGATCCGGGAAATCCCGGAACCGAAAATACCGGGATTTCCCGGTTTTTTAAAACGTAATTTAAGAACCGGGTTTCAAAACCGATTTCCGGTTTCGGTACTTTCGGGACTCGTTATCGACATCATAAAATCTCCTTTTTATAGCACAAATTGTACTGTCGGACTGTCTGTTTGTATCTTTGTATCGAACATACACTGTAATTTAGAATTATCGACATTTTCTACAAGAAAAATATAACGCGTGTGACAGCAAAATGCTGAAAATCGTCCGTTTTTGCGATGGGAAATGAAGACGATTTGGACTGTACATTTAACTAGATTTTTATTTAATTTCATAATCAGTTTGCATTTGATCGCCAACTCGCCTGATGTTAGGCGATGATGCGGTCTACGATGGACCAAGATTGCCTAGCAGAAACAGATTCACTCGTGATTTGAAGACACCCAGATTGTAATGTAACTATCGGGGAACACCCATTCAGGAAGCGTATTACAGAGACTAGCAGTTCACACAATAAACGTGGACTCAAAGCAATTCGGAATATTAACCATAAAGCGGTTTCGATTTTTGTGCTCACTATTGCAGTTCGATAGAAAAATGGGCAGGAAGGAAACAGACTAGCAACTTTGCGCCGATGGTCAAGACTAAGAAGCTAAGTCTGAACTAAGGATTCGTTGTTGATGAGTATCTTGGCACGTTTCTCAATAGACCCAAACAGGGTTGATCCAAGCTTGGTTGAACCAAAAGTGAATGCAGTATTTACTTGATGTGCAGCAAGAAGGGCATTGCAAATAGCACCGGCCCTTGGAGAACACCAGCATTAATTGCCAATCGATTGGACGAGAAGCCATCAATGATAACTCGAATCAATCTATCCCTCAGGAAGTGCGATATCCACGCAACGAAACCTCTGGACAACCCAAATGCGGAGAGCTGGCTACTAAGTCATGCTAAACCCTGTCGAAAGCATTTGAGATGTCGAGGGAAACGGCGAACACTTCCATATACGCCAAGGGTTTGTTTGGGACACGTTCTATACGTGACTGAGATTGGCCCGTAATTATCAGGGTCGTCACGACAACCTCTTTTGGGCACAGGTTGTACATATGCAAGCTTCCGCCCGTACGCAGGCAAACACTTGATGAGACGATGAGAATGAAAATAATGATGCAGATTTGCTTTCTGATGACAATTGATCCAGCCTGCTACTCAATGGCGGTTTCTTCACCTTTGGTAATTCTGACCATTCTGGTGAAATCTGTCTACATCCTACCCGATATCAACCCTAAAGGACAATACAAGTTAGGGGATTCGAATGAGATGCGATCTTGTGTCACTGACAGTCAGTGTGATTTTCTTCTGATGATCCTTCGACCTGCACAGATGGGACGAATTCTTAGCGTCAGCATATGGAGACATTTCTTTTTCCAATGTACCACTGAAGCAAAGCTCGCTTATAGTTTAGGTCTCAATGTAGCCATACTAAAACGCGCACACATGATACATATTACCGAGATGATTTTGAGATTCTCAACACCGTAAAGCAAAGGATTTGCGTCAGAAGAAGAAAACGTTTAACCAGGCCGCCACGTCCTGCAAAAAGTTTCTACAGAGAGCTCGCTTTGACTAGATTAGTTGATATGGAAACAAACTGCCTTTGTACCATAATACAAAATCAGTAGAAGCAAATTAATGCCGCGTCTACTACCTTCACTGCTGAAACCTGATAGGACACTGATTCACACCGCTGAAGAGAAAGCACTTATTTACTTATGATACCTCCAACAAAATTTATGTCTGAAGTTCACATTGGCCAAATAGAGTTTCGCAAAACACTTCGCAATGTATTAACGTGAATAAATCAAAGCCATAGTTTTGTAGACATGTGTGCCTGTATTGACACACATATTGACACGCCATTTTCGTCTCTCTCGAGACTGGTCTAGTGACCAGTGAGGCCGAAAATAATGGAAGCTTGCAAATGTGCAACCAGTGCTCAAATAAGTCGCGCCAACCCTGCTAACTATAGGCCAATCTCGATCACGTCCATTCTCGGTAAGACTATGGAACGTGTTCTCTCTCGACAACAGGCCTCTGGTGTACCTGGAATCAAATGACTAAGGAAATCATTAGCTTCCAGTCGGTAATACAAATTCCGTTGAAACTGGTCTACTGGCGATCTTTTAGCGTACGCGCATAGATGTGAGTGCACATCTGGAGTGAGACCATCAGGAAATACTCGAATACTGGAAAATAGTCGGTGTTCAAATAAAGTAAAATTATTTATTTATTTGCCGTTTCCCTCGACATCTCAAACTTTTTACAGTTAGCCATGACGGTTTTATTAGCAAGTTCTCGTCATTTGGTTTATTCACAGGAGTGTTCGTTTTATATCGGACTTCCTAAACAATAGATAGATTCGAGTGGTGTTTGATGCTGCTCGTCCGTTTGATTGTCAATTAATGTTGGTAACAGGGATCAGTACTGTCAACAACGCTTTTCCTGCTGCAAATCATGGGTCTCCTTAAACCCGGTACTTGGGTATGCAGTCGATAACACAGAGCTACATGTTCAATGCATGAACTCAAATTCAGTCTCTCAGAGAGGCCATGGTTGAACGCATGAACTTGACTCGTAAGGCAGTTTCCGATTGGGGCGATACCAACCAACCTGGTCAATATCAATGTAGATGTGCGTGGTACATCATTACAACTAGCTCCTACTTTCCGGGATAGACATACCAATAACTAACCAGCTTGAGCTTTTGGGCGTTACTCTGATATCAACCCTCAACTTTGGCTCCTATATTGAGAATAAGGCTCATTGGCCGCCAAAAAGCTGGGTATGAAAAAAAAGATGCGACAGTACTTCACGTCCAAACAGTTGTTTTTTCTGTACCAAGCACAAGTTCAGAAGTGCTTGGAGTGCCTCCTGCTCGCACCTTTGGGACTGGACTTGGGAGTCCATTGAGAAACGTGACAAGAAGCTTACCAGCAACTTCGGCAATGAATTGTTATGCACGTTTAAAAAAAGATAAACAACTTTGAAGTAAAATTCAGAGTAATACTTAATTCTGAGTATCTGAATTTTTTCGTCCAACGTGCGAAGCACCGTGAATGTGCAACGAAATAGACACACTGCTTAAACGTATCCACTATAACCATACTACCGACATTAACATCCGAACACCAAACTTCGTAGAAGTAGGTGAATATTATTCTGTGATAGAAAGAAGAACAGTACTCCAAACTAGCAAGAACCATGAATATAACTCTTTAACTTATTTAAATAGTTCATTTACTCGTATGTGTATGTGATAGTATGTGAGTTCAAATTTTGCATGCTCAAAGGCAGAATAATGGCGAACCATTGTTTTTATATCACCTTTTTGTAAACCCATTATACGCAATAAATAATACAATACAATATGTTTGTATTGACGTTTGACGTGCCACTGCCAAAATGACGAAGATCGAACTGAATAATGAGTTGTGCTCGTTGAAGCATGGATCCAACTTAATACAGGCGACAGACATGCAAAGTAGGTAAACTGGCCTACATAACACTCTACACTACACACTCTACACTCGCGGTGTTTACTCCGTTAAACGTGACTCTACATTTTAGTTACGTGTGTGGTATTATTACGTGTGTATGTAAAAATAAGCTCCAGACAACCAACCAATACAAGTCTGGTCCAGACAACAGCACAGCTGGTGCGGCTGCCAATTTGGCAGAGCAGTACAAAGCTGCGCAAATATGCTACCCTCAGCAGTGGTTACATATTTGAGCCGTTTGTGATCGAGACATTGAGCTATTGGAAACCGGGAGCTCACCTCATTATCAAAAATCTTACTAAACGCTTAATTAATTTGACATATGACCAAAATGCTGGCATGTTTCTGGCTCAAGGTAAGCATTGCCGCCAGCATTCTGGGTGCACTGGTCTGGTATAGTGGGCTTGAGCATTTGGATTGTATTTAGACCTTCAACGTCTGTTTTTGTAGTGTTCGTGTTGGTTTTTATTTTGTTTAGTTAATAAAGTCACTTGCCCGTTTGAATAAAACATAGCATGGAGGAGAAAAAATTTATAGCCACGCGCTTATTCGGCAGGTTTAACTTTTCTTCAAAAATGTAAAATATTCCAAATATCCAGCATTAAATCGCCCGTTCGCCCCAGCCGTGCAGCTGCACTTTGTCACCAGCGCTGGTGGCGTCAACGCATTTTTTATCGTGCTCTAGTTTCCGTTGTAACGCGTCCACAGCTTTGCTTTTAGCTGGATTGCGTTATTGCTTTCTGGTGGACTCTATAAGTAATCTGAAAATCTTTTGTGGCGTTTGTACCCTTGACGTTTTATGTACTCATTTGCAATCTGTTGCAAGTAAAAATGAAAATATTGAGGTATATTTTTTTAGGTTTTTGTTTTTGAGGTTAGCCCTAAAATATTTAGTAAGATTCTTTAAGGCATAGAATCTATGTGAAACATTCTCAACGCCATTATAGTGTCTGTGAAAAAAGTGTTTACCTCAAATCAAATAAGAAACAATAAGGTCATTTGACGAAGTTCTAAAAGTACAAAATGTTTTAACATGCATTTTAATACCTATATCCATGTTAAACTTGCCGAAACGAGCTCTAAGCACACTTTCTTTGTAATAAATGCACTACCGGGAAAAGCACTAAGCACTTTTAGTACAATATCTCACAACATTATGCATGAAACTTTTAACGTTCTTGATAACTGCGCCATATTCAAAGCCACTACCTGTTAAAATAAACTTGCATTCAACTACCAAACTTGTTCGATCTTTAAAGTAGCTACATCCAAAAATGAAACTTATTTTGTAGAGATTCCAGTATAAAATCGTTCGTGGTAGTAAAGTTCGTACAATTTTTGATGTTATGCAAAACAGACGTATGAATTATGGGCCTTTGGGGTATTTGTTTTGTATATAAATTAAAGCATATTAGCATGCGTGGGACATAGAAAGGCCTTTTATTGGGCTGTTACGTAAATTAACAGAATGTGGTGACCTTTTGTTTCTGTATCATGTGTCGTGTGTCCATTACGATTCTACGGGTGAGAGAGCTCATTTTTGAGTACCGAATTATTTGTGTATTTTTTTTTACAGTACTTACATTTTTAGTTTCAGTCTGTGGTATTTTTTTTTCAGTCAAGTTACTTCTCCAATGTAATTTAGTACCTATATAATATTCATAAAGTATAATGGCAAAAAGATAAAAAATAAATTATTCTTAAAAAAATGCTTTTAGCTTTACAAAAGAAATTTTAATCAGCCATCTTGTAGCGGCGGCCATATTGAATTTAGGAAAATGTTGGGTACTCTTTTTTAAATCTTTCCTACTATTCAAGCCCTTTAATTTGATAACCATAAATATTTATGTAAACTGTCATCTTGTGGCCACGGGCATTTTAACATGACGTCACTAATTTTATCGTTTCCTACTTTTCATGCTCTTTTATACCTATATTAACAGGGTTGACAAAAAATATACCTACACTATCCCTACTTGTGGTGGTGGCCATATTACAGCATTTTTTTTTAAGGCCTTTTTTTGTTGTTTTGGGTATTGCATATTTTCTTATCACCAGAACTAGGAGGTGTATGCAAAACTTCAGAAAAATCGATTAGTAGAATCTGGTTTTAAAACTAACACACAAACATTGCAAGTTAAATAAAGCTTGTAAAAAGTCCTATTTAAGTTTTTGTAACACATCCTAACTAGGAAACCTTCCCCAAATCATGAAATTTCGCACCTACAAACAGTTTCAAACAAACTGGACGAATTAATAAAGGTCTCCGGTTATTCTCGGAACCTTCAAAACATAATTAAAAAAAGAATTCGACCCAACCCGAGATCAAATTAACACGACTTTGCCGTAACTTTTCGTAATTATAACGTAAAAAAAAAAAAACTTTTCGCCGAAAGCTGTTTCCGAAAGAGATGGGCCATTTTGAGAAAACTGTAGCGAGCAACGAGCAGGTAGGAACGGTTTCTTTGCGACCTGTATTTTTTTGTACTTTTCGATCGCAGTTTTTTTTTTCTTTTTTCAGAACTCTCATTAAAACTTTTGTGACGTGTTCGAGTTTAATTTTAAGGGTGTCTTGTTAGCACTGAAGACAATAAGGTACTTTGTTTCGGTAAAGTTTGCGGAGATTTCGTGCAGATAGGTCCGTACGAGTTTTGAACTTTGAAAAGATGGGTTGGTTTGAAGGTTAATCGCTTTTTGTTGAGGTTTTTGATTGTATTTAATTCTAGACTACAATGTAGGGAAAGTTATCCAATCGTTACTTAAATGCTTGATATTAGAAATAATTAGCAATCTTATTGGGGAAATAATTATAATCTAGACATACGGCAGTGTATCAGGCCTAGCGACAATGTTGTAGCAATAGTCCTAGTACCTTCACCACGATTTGTGCACTAGCTTATATTTTTATAAAAAGCTGGCCATAAACAGAGTCGAACACCAAAATCAAAACTGAAATGTGTTCAAAATTAAGATAGATATAAGCATTTTTATATCTTACTAGACAGAGAGCGCACTATACTTATGTATGATGTCACATATAAGTACGCCATACAAACTCCATACTGACATTCACTTTGCAAGAAAGGGATAGAGTTTCCCTTCTTAATCCGAGCAAAAACTTTATACGCTTACATCTCAGAACTTTATTTGCCAATTTAAATAGTTTTTTCAGTAAGTGTATTAAATTTAATTATATTTTCATTAAGCCTAAAATACCTACAAAACATATCAAACATCTGTCTAATAGCCTATTTGAAGTAGGTTAAAAAGTTTTTTTAATATTCTAAATTCGTTTGTTAGTTACAAGTTAATGTACAGGGAATTAAAATACAAAAATAATTTAATTAAAAGATTAAACTAGGGATATGCTAAATGCATGCGTTTAATGATACAGGGTTAAAACTTTAAGAAAACATAAATTTACTTCTACTCACAAAACAAAAACTGTGAACAAAAGTTTACGATAAACGGACCGCTTTTTTCGGTTAATTCCGGTGAATGTTTTCAAGCAGTTTATTACGTCATGGAGTTTCAAACAACTGTCTGGGAACTTTCTCAGTTACGGCATTTCTCTTATATGTTTTTTTTTTATTATAAGTGTATTTACAGTACATATATTATGTACTAGCCGTCCGCCCCGGCTTCGCACGAGTGTAAGCTCGGCCTTCGGCCTCGCTACAAAATATAATATAGCCTATGTCACCCGGGGATAGTGTAGCTTCCCAACAGTGAAAGAATTTTTCAAATCGGTTCAGTAGTTTCGGAGCCTATTCATTACAAACATACAAACATACAAAAATAGGTACAAATCTTTCCTCTTTATAATATTAGTGTAGATTGAAGCTCCCGGTATTTCGGCACAGTTGTATGCACCATATTCACGAGCAGCAGGTTTACTGTGCAAGCTAAGTAAATGCACAAGTGAAGTGATAAGATAAGTGAATGTGTTTTTTTCTTGCCTATATCTATAGATAAATATCAAAACATCGAATTATGAGGGTAAGGGACTACAGTCAAGGATAATCACTTGACATTTTGACATTTATCTGCAGAAATAGGCAAGAGAAAAATCACATTCGCTTAGCTTATCACTTTACTTGCGCGTTCACTTAGCTTGCAGAATAGACCGGCAGACCGAAGAACGGGTGGTTTGCAAAAAGTTCATAGTAAGGTGCATACAAAATGATCCACCCTCTTTCATAGTCTTCTTCTTGAAAAGTATTTTTTTTTTTGATATATTACTTGTTTCACACAAATAAGTTTTTTTTTTCGTAACAAGTTTTTTTGTACCACAAAACGAAAATTGCATCGCTTCGCGTGTACCAATTAAACCATAACTTAATTCAATTTAAACTGCACTATTTTTATAGACTCACCACTAGCTGAGGTAATAGTTTTAAATAAATTATGATAAATCACTTGGAAGTTAAAACAGTAGCTACTCATTTAATTATTCTTCAGGCAAGCCACAGGGAGCCACTTGCACACGAAAGTTAATTTAACTACGTAAATCATGTTAATTAAATTTTGAGTTTATTAAGTTTGCTCCACCACTAGTACGAAAATTCGCAACATTTGAGAGGGCTCCGAGCAACTCTTGCTGCGCACAAAAGAATGCAGATAAGTAATAATGGAAGACTAGTGAATAAGATAATGCGAGAAGGAAAATACAAACTATTTTCTTTGTTAACGTACGTAGGGCTGGCGTGGTGGCTGAATCCGTAGAATACTTCAAAAGGCGCAAATACAGTAAGTGAACAGGGAGTATATTTTTGAGCTTTTTGGGGAGCCTGTGGAGATAGGGAGCCATTTTTTTACAGATTTGCCGAGATCACCCTGTTCGATGCAACACGTGACCAAAATGCCTCTACTTTGCATAATGAGTGAGCATTATTATAAGGCCAGCATTTCGGAAACAATTCCCAGTCGTAGCGGTTTCAAAGATTAGTTTTTTTTTTGACGTCATAACATCTTATAAATCGATGAACACCGGCTGTACGTAAGACAAGCATGACTCATTGTCACGTTCCGCCTGAGCCAAGCGTGCAAGCGAGAGCGCGGAACAAGTTATAGAGAGGCACGATCGGCCTAAGAGTTTGGCTTGTGACGCATACGTTAAAATTATCGTCCGTAAACCAACTTTATAGACAACCAATATTTTTTTTTGTAGTTAGGATGAACTTTTTTTCTGTACTATTTGTTTAGTAGTTGGATACCCTCTATTTTCTCTTCAATGGAGAATACATTTATATGAGAATAAATGTTGAACAGGCAGCAAAACTGGGTCAAAGTCGTAAATAGGTAGGTGGCTGGTAAATTTATGGTCTTTGCATAGTTGTATCTAAGTATAAATATATGTCCCTTGTCTGATCTGAGTAACCGACCCAACCAAACCCAAAAATCTTAAACTTTGTTTTTTACACTTTGTTATATGATAATTTACGGGATGGGATATCGTGGTAAGGTTATGGATGGAGCGCCCAATTATAACTGTAGTAAGCAACCATGATAGTTTAAAACAGTGTTTTTTTTTCTTTCTTTGGAAGCATATATTGAAAGCTTTTTTTTATTAACATATTATTTATTACATCAACATTTATAATAAAAGTTTCTTCGTTCAAGATAACTTAGTGACTAAATACAAACACCGAGTTAACAAAAGTGAAGTAGATAACCAAAGAACCATGTTCAGTCGCTCGGTGTCACAGAAAAGAGAAGTAAATAGAACGGAAATGAGAAGGAAACTGTCGCCAGGTATTGTGATAGATATGTGATTGAACATTCTTATTTATGTCACCGCGTCGAACTCCACGTCACAGTTGCTATGGGTTTATATGGGTGCAAGTGACTACAACAAATTTCTTACAAAAAAGCCTTGACAGCCGTTCTAATTTAAACAAAAAAAAAATATTTTCTGTGGTCGGTGTGCACTGAATCCCACACAAGGGTGACCTGTGTCATGGAATTCAGGCTCTTTCTTTAGTGAGGTATATAATAATAAAAAGAGAGTAGATTTTTTTAGTTTAAGTTTCTAATTATCACTACTACTAGTTAGTTACTAACTGTAAACAAAACCAACTATAATAAATGATTGTAGATTATGCCTAATTTTGTCCGGTACATGTGAGAGTTTTGAAGGTAGGTGTCACTGCGTGAGGAGGAAGGTAGGTGTGTGAGTGTGCGAGTAAAATTTACCTCGCTATTTATGTTTATGCCATAGGTGGCAAACAAGCAGACGGGCCGCCTGATGGTAAGCAGTCACCGTCGCCAATGGATACTTGCAAATACGTTGCTGGCCCTTAAGAACTCGATTAACTCTCATTTTGAAGAACCCCATGTTGTAGCTTCTTGGAAACACCGCGGAAGGTAGCTCATTCCACATTTTGGAGGTATGAGGCCAAAAAAACCGTGTGAATCACACAGTGTGCGATTTCCACTGATCTGCAATATGTTATTTTGTTTAAGCCAAATCTTGCAAGCTGAATAAGAATCAGTTCCTCCTAACAGTTTTTACTGAAATTATGCATACACCTTTAGTTCTGGTGACAATACAATATGCAATACCCAATATTGTAATAATTTGCAGTGTCCGGAAAAATAAAAATATTTGAATAAAAATTAAAAGCATCATTGAAATAAAAAGTCGTTAAAAAATATAAATTTACTAAAAAGAATATCCATGGAATGCAATCTTCCAAAATTAATAGAGATTGCTCCAAGATGACATCATCAAAAATCCACCTGAAAGTCTCGTTTACAGCGTCTCATTTTCTAACCACTTCACGATGAAAGTAAAACTTTGAGATAACTTGAAGAGTGCAAAGAGGGGTATCCATTTATTCCAAACTTTCCGTCAATCGGGTGTGGAAAGTGAAAAGTTTCGTGATAAAGTGAACGTGAGGTGAGAACAGCGGAGTGATGAAAATGTAGACATGAATTGTAAATACATGAACGTAGCCTAGATACGCTCTAAAGTTTAGTTTAATTTTGCCCGTGACTTTTTTTTTTAGCCAAAAAAATATTATACTTCTCAATATTTTGAAATGGACTAAAATTGGGTTATCCTAAGCTTTATTATAAAAGTGAAAGTTGCTCTGTCTCTCTGTCTGTTTGTTCGCTTTTCACGACTAAAATTTTGTCCAATCTTAACGAAATTTGGCAGGATGATAGTGTACATTATGCGGTGCGAATCGCTGCATTACCCATTATAAAGGTACATTTTCCCTCATAAAATGTGTGAAAACTGGAATATCACGGGTAACGCCGAGGGATTTAGCTAGTTTCTGATATACCTATTTAATACATAGGGCTACACGAAACGATGGCACTTAACCAAATGGTGGTTATTACACTTTTCATTTCGAAAAACTGTGAAGTGTCAATTACTGTTTCATAGAAAACAGTAATTGACACTTGACAAAATGTATGGAACAGCAGTTTTTTTGCGACTTCAGGCTTGGTACCATAGTAGAATTTGTTCATAATGATGAATAGAATAGAACACTTTCGGCTTATTACACCCTTTCCGCGTAACCCTGTTTTTATTTACCCTGTCTTAATTTTAAATTTTTAATGTATGTAATCAAGTCATTATTGAGTTATTTAATCTTATTTTTTTTTATGTGTAGTATTATTTTCGTATTTTATTTTTTTATAATATATGGTTGCAAATCTGGACAATAAATTATTTCATTTGATTTCATTAACTTAAACTATCCCACTCCTGGGTAAATATCTCCCCTTTTTTCAATTAATTCTTTTCAGACAGTGCGATCATCCGCCAGATTTTACCACTGTATCTGGAACGCATACAGATCATTGAGACAGCGTTTTCTCTGCCTGCCTTTGCTCCTTCGTCCATTTTCAGGCATCTACTGTTTGATCCTCTGGGCCCATCTATCAGGGTGCATCCTGGCCACGTGTCCCGCCCAACCCCATTTTGATTTGGCAGCTTTGATGCCAACATCAGCGATCCCTGCGTTTTGTCGCTCTTTGGCAAACCCCAAGTTTGAACTTCTGAGAATCGGTCAATGACTATGTCTGGGCACCGTAAGTTAGGACGGGCAGGATGCACATGTCGATGTGTGTGCGCTTTAATGAGAAAGGAAGGAACCCTGTGTTATTAATTCGTAACACAACCCCCTTTTATTACCGCATCCAAAACCAAGCTCCCAGATCTTACTCTCTTAGCGTTCAGAATTTTTAAAGAACCCAGTTCAGCGATGCTTTCAACAAGTTCTCGAGGCAACTCGTCTCGATTTACATAACACGCGTAATGCAGACCTAACTTTGGTTTTCTTTCTACGTCTGAGTTCTCGACTTCTATTTTATTACGGAAACAAGTTTTTTGAAGGTAAGACTCGGAGATAGTGCCCGTATTTTTCTTCTGAACGATGTGATTGAGCTCCGGGAAATTAAAAATGAGTGCAGTGAGTTATTTATATGAACGCTCAAATTAGTATGTATTTAAGTATTGTAGTTAGTGTGTAATTTCTACAATATATATGGCAAACAGAACCCTCAAATACGTTGAATTACCCATGAATGAGAAATAATAGCCTCTTTTAACACTGATTTGCCTTTTTAATCTCTTTGTATTTCACTTAGATAAAACAAAGCTTTAATGATTGAGGGACACGTTTCTTAATCCGTAATATCTCGGTTTTTTTTTGCTCAGTCTGTCTCGTCCCTACTGCTGCTGGGCAAAGGCCTCTCCCATTTCCTTTCACGCATCTCTATCCTCTGCCAAGTTTGGTTAATTTGGGTTAAGAACGCAAAGATTGTTACGCCACCTCATTTGATGCCAACCGAGGAGGTCACTGGCTGTCTGCTTCCATTAAGTGACAATCTTCGTTCATCTTGCTGGGTAAATACACATAACGTGGTCTTCCCAGTTCCATTTGGTCATCTTGGTCCCTATACGTTGGCAATTCTGGTTCTTGTCTTTGACAAAACGTCAGAAGCTCAAACTGAGGGTTTGCCAAAGGACAATGAAGCACAGTTTTCTCAACATCAAAAGAATCGACCGAGATTCCAACGCGACAACTCGCTCAATATCTCGTATATAAGACAAATGTGTATTACTTATACGTATTTAGCAACATTTACAGGATATTTGGCAATCAATAAAAATACTATATCCTTTATAAACCACTTATCATTATTGGAACTAAGTAAATGAAACCGCCGCGGCGAGTCAATGAGGTGTCACAAACGAGCGTGGTCAGCCGTGGCTGTCACGACCAGCCACCACAATTCCGGAGATAGTGGGAAGAACGATTACATACGATAACTATATTCGGGGCAACATAATTGTCTGCTAGATAAAAAAAAAACGGACATGTGCGTAGAATCAGACAAGCAGGCAGCCTTTTCTTGTCCCGTTCTACGCTTCACAAAATAACATAGATCCTTTCCATAGTAGTTAATAGTTTTACAAAAGACATCGCATTAATAGAAGTTACAATTTGTCCAAGTTTTTGTATATACTCAAAACATAGGTCCTGTTTAAAGACATTTGTGACCAAATTTCAGCATTTGAGATGTAACTTTTTGTTGGATAGATGTTCAAGATTTTTTGGGTTTCAAACATTCAACGCGGATCCCTGTAAGGAAGAACGATTCACAGGAAATCCCAAGGTTGATTCTTGAAGGCAGAATTCCGAGGAAGGGCATCCGAGTTGGCGGTGGCTGGATGATTTAAAGGAATAGACGGAACTAACATCAAAAGAACGCAGCATATGATTGCAAGAAATTTTGCCAACTGACCTCCAAATTTATTTATGCAGATGGTACCCATTGGTGATGATGATTAAAAATAACCCAGTTTACTTCCAATTACCATAGATTGACGTACCAATACAAGAAATATGAAATCATCAAACTATCTTCTTGTTTTATCAAGTGATGATGATAGGCATGTGTACAATGCTTTTAGTCAACAAGGTTCAAAGTATGGTTCAGTTAATAATAGACGCCAAAACAGTCTTCGTAAGGATTTAATAGCCATCAGCTGGACATTCTGGTTGGGTTCTTTGATTGAGACATTTCCTCGTTCCGTAAAGGTTGTTTCAAAATGCTGCTGCAACAAGTTGTAGGTCGGTGTAGTTTTTTTTTTTTAGGAAAAGTACTGAAAAATTTAAAAGTGCAGCATATACCTGCAATCATTTCCCTGAAACAGCAATTGACATTTCCAACTAGTCAAGGAAGATGGCATACACCCGCTTCCCTCTATTTCGTCAAATCACATTCAAATAATATTAAAAGCAGATAAGCAACGGGGTAAAAAAAGCAAAATTCGCTTTTTAAAAATATTTTGTACTTTTAATTTATATTACACGGGAATTACTCACGTAAGATAAGGCCACTCCGACTATAGTTTCAACCGCATTCGGCGGTCTTACGTGAGTAATTCCCGTGTAATATAAATAAAATGTGTGAAAACCACGTCAGTTTCCATAATATTTTGTACTTTGTTCAAGAGTAGTCCAGATTATATGTTTTCATTACAAAAAATAATCAATATTCTTTGAACCATTCCTTTTTTCATTATTTGAATCAAAATCCATCCTTGCCTATATTAAGAATATACATTTTGCTTTAAAACATTCCAAAAAACTTCATATTAATTATTATATTACATACTATCTGACCCAACAGAAGTTGTTCTGTTCAAATTTGTCCAACGAAGTTATAGTACATACAAAAATCCCATATAAATAAGCAATTTAAATTATTTTTCCCAATTTTTCGGCCTTATTTACGTTTTTTTCCCCTATAATTATCAAATAAAAAACAGACTATTTTTTTTTTAAATAAAATGGTTTATTTGGAAATTTAGTTACTTGGGCCCATGTAAATTTCATCAAAATCGGTTCAGTAGTTTGGCTTTTAAATAAAAATAACTGGAAAATTTTGTTACTTTGATGACAATATTATGTCATCCGAGGAACCAAAATAATTTTGTGAAGTCGGTGTTTTTCTATTGATAATTATTACACCCTTTTTATATATTATGTACCTATATATGTTATTATGGTATTTTTTTATGATACTTAGTGACGAGACGGTGGAAGTCGCTCGCCTGATGGCTCTTCACTCTTGCCCATAACAGCTCAACGCCACTCAGAATTTTGAATTTCAATAGTTCAAAACCCTAGATGGCAATGCACTGCGCTCGTCATCCCGAGATATAAGATGTCAAATCTCTGTGTGCCCTGTAATTTCGCTCTGGAGGCATTGCCCTTCAATCCGGAACACAGTAGTGTTTGCACACTACTGCATGGCGGTTGAATAACTGACAAAGGTGTATTACTTCCCCAGGCGGACCCCTGCAAAGAGTCCTGCCACTACAATAGTATAATATAATTAATAATAATGTACCTTTTCAAGTTCAGTTTCACCCGTTTTTAAAGTTATTCATCTGGTCATGTCTACTCTGCGACAGAGAAAAAGCGAGGTATCGTGAATCAAGGCTTCTAATGAAACAATCGCTTTGAAGACAATAGCTCTCAATGACGTTACACGAATCAATTCGAACTACGTTGGGGGAGGAGTGCGACGGAAGAATGGACGTATAAGTGCTCGGAATAATGGCGCTTATAGGATCAGCTTGTTTGCGAGTAGGAGAATGTTAAAAATGTGCGTCTCATTTATGTGATATAAAACAAAATTAATAGTGAAACGAAATTGGGACTCTCTCATTTAAACATGGTTTCTATTTGGCTCGATTTTTTATCGTTCATGCAAAATTTCATTTGAATTCATTCAGTGGTTTCAGCGTGATGCGCGGCCAAGATACAAACAGACAGACAAAAATAAAAATAAATACAGTTATGGGTTCAGTAGCAATTATAAGCCGTCCAATTATATTTTTTCAAAACTACTTCAATCAAACTACAGAATTGGGCCTGTTACAGTTTTATTATAAGTACCTAAAGATAAACCCATTCAATTTATTCAAAAGCCTGGTGCGCTAACTAGAAACATCCATTACTTTTTAATTCTTAATTAAATCATCAAAGAAATAAAACTTACTGCAATTTCTGAGACATTTTAAGTATAAAGCAAACACTTGACCAGCACAAAGGGGTCCAATTAAAATATCTTAATGCATTTCATGTCACAGGAGCTCAGCAAGTGAAGTCCGGGCAAACATTAGTTTTAACCGTTCTATTTCAGTTCTGACTATTTAATTTAGAAGCGAGTCGACGGAAGTCTGTCGAGAAAATGTAACTAAGGAGAAGCATGGTTTGAAACGTAGGTAACGTCAGCAAACAGGAAATAAAATAAAATAGTTTTGGTCAAACAAAACTATTTTTTAAAATGCTTATCATACTTTACATTTCATGCTAGTAAGTTAAAACTCGCCTGAATTATAACGTATAGTCTGATTGTTTGCCTTAATAATACTTTTTGTATATATTTTTATGTATATAGAAAAGATCTACGTTTGGTCACCACTTACCCGTTTTTCATCAAAGTTATGAATTTTTCTTCTATTGTATTTATAACAATTCTCCCGTTGTTATAAAAAACAACGTTGTTACGTAAAAATGTTGTTTGTGTTGTCAGATTAGGCAAACAAACAAGGGAAATATAGTAAGCTAACGTGGTTGATCCCTTAAGTTGAACTCACCCGGCAGACAACTTTGTCACCTTTGTTTTGCATCTCCAATTAATTAGTTAGTGGGGTTCTTCAAAAGGCGAGTTAATATAGTCAAAAGGGTCGGCAACGTATTTGTGATGCCTCTGGTGTTACAAGTATCCATAGGCGACGCCTGATGGTAAGCAGTCACGCTTACCATCAGGCGGTCTGCTTGTTTGCCACTTATGGCATTAAAAAATCCTCTTATCAGCATCCCAAAATTATATACTATCTGTGGACGTAATTCATATATGTTGAGAGTGAGCAAGATCTTTAACACCATCGATAAACGCTTGGGTTTGGATTTATTCTGCATGAGCATTTTGATGGTTAGGCAGCTGTTGAGTAGGGAATTCTTTGTTTAAGTCTAATTTAAGTACATCATTTTTGAATTCTCGACAAGCGGAAATTATTGTGTAACTGCGTAAAACTCTCACAAGAAATGTTACTTATCCAATTATTACCCGTAAGGACCGTGAGCTTCTGGTTCTACAAATTTTGTTATATTATTTAAAGCTGTTGGTCCTCCTTTGAATTAAAAACAAATAAATAGTGTGCGTGAAAAAAGAGTGAGTGAGCAGTATATAAGTTAGGTTAGTTAAGCGGTATAGCTGTATAGTGACAAAAAAACATGAAATAAATATTAATATAAACCGACTTCATCAGAACTGGGCCAAATTCAAATGGGACCAAATGAAAATCACGAGCTTTCAAATAAATAAAAAATCCTTAAAATCGGTTCACCCAGTCAAAAGTTCTGAGGTAACAAACATAAAAAAACCAGTCGAATTGATAACCTCCTCCTTTTTGGAAGTCGGTTAAAAATGGAGACATTTTAAACACAAACGATAATTGTACTTCGGACTTATGCAATCGCACCCGCCACTCAACGTTTCTATATCTCCTGAGTGTCTGATCTAAAGGAAGAAACAAAGATGACATACTAGCAACAGTAGTGTACTTTTATCTGATGATTGATGATGATAATAATGATTTTTTATAAGTGCCATCAAAGTTGGTAAGTTTTTCTGGCGACAGTCCCCACAAAAGGAAGTACGATTGTATGCAAGGGAACTAACTCACTAATTAGAAGGTAGAATTGTGCAGAGTTTTGCTCAAGAAACGATTTAGCTAAATGCACTCACGCATATTTTTTTCTTCTAAAGTAATGAGTAGGCATATAAAAATTATTTATTCCAAATGGTTTGTACATAAATGGCGTGATATACCGCTAATAGGAAACGACCAATTTGCATTCCTGA
Source organism: Agriopis leucophaearia (assembly GCA_949125355.1). Taxonomy (NCBI): domain Eukaryota; kingdom Metazoa; phylum Arthropoda; class Insecta; order Lepidoptera; family Geometridae; genus Agriopis; species Agriopis leucophaearia. The sequence continues at coordinate 15,998,664 of OX421266.1, read as the reverse complement.
AAGCTCGCTATGTTTACAAAGCAATGCCTTAACTGCCAATAAAAGTCACGACATTATACGAAAACAGAGGAAGCAATCCCTAAACTGAAAGGGAAGCTTTCCTATTACCATGGCTTTAAATTGTTGAATCAGTATGGACAAGAGATAGCTGTCAGTTATACATCGTGATACCATTGAATAATAAAGTTTACAAAAAAAAGGTCTTAAATATAAATGTTAATCTATAAGTTAGTAGTTTATTTGCCATTGTTCTTTTTATATTATCAATTATATTACTTTCTTTTTATCATTATCTTCACTGTTATGGTACTATGTTAATTATATGTATTAATATAGTTTATTTAAGTTTATCAAAATGTCGAAGTATAAGTAATTAGTTACTAAATTAATTAATTTCTCACATAAGCGAAATTGTAAAATTTCTTGTTGAGAAATAAACTTCTTTAAACCGATTTATTTCCATCAGTAATTTGGCCAAAAACGGTAACGGTAAACGGTAGGATTCCTTAAAATTAAATGTTCCTAGAATGTGTTATAAAAAAAAACTATATCCATACATATACTAAAAAAGTACAGATAAAAAAATCTGTAATTGCGAGATATAAAAAAAACAAACACACACAGGGTGTCTTAAAATAAGCATCTCAAAATAAGCAGCTGTTAAGACAGTTTTTAGTATTTTTGTCTTTTTGTTTGTCCACGCACATCTCCTAAACAACTAGACGGATTAAAATGGGGTTTTGACGAATATGCTTAGCTATAACCAGATAGAAGTATAAGCTGTGTTATGTTGCGCAAGGGCCGTATTAAGGGAGGAAAAAAGGGTTGAAAGTTTTTATGAAAATCTACGCGTGTGAAGTCGTGGGCAACAGAACTAGTGCATAATAAATAGGTGTTAGAGAAAAAGTTATAAATCTATCTCTTCCTCAGATTAGTCACCAAGGGAGATAAGGTAAGGTCACGTGGCAGATGCAAACACATCTGGCTTAAATTAGGATTGATACCTTTAATCGAACCCAGCAGAATTACCTTCTTGTCTTATATTGCATGTGGACTATCAGTAAGTTCAATGGTGTCGCTAATTAGTGAGCGTAAAAAATTAGTAAGAAAATTAACCGTACTTACAGTTTTTCCGTTAAGCGCTTAGTAGTTTTTTTTAAATAAAATATGGACATATTCAAATAATAACGATAATAAATCATCCATGTTTGTCTGATCTGAGATCTCTTCTATCTCTTCTTTAGCGGTGTTATCTGGCTGCATCACTCAATTTCTACTTATAGTTTCTGACAGACTAATGTCTTACTAAACGTCTTACTTAAAAACGTTTCTCAAGTTAACCCATGCTGAAAAAGCTCTCTTAACTTCTCGGTGACGGCAATCAAATTGTCACACGCAAAAACGAAACAAAGCAATTTTAAGCATACATAAACTTAGTAACGTTTTTAAGTGTGGGCATAAATGAATTTGTTAACATCGACCATTTCGTCATTTATAATACCAAAGTAAGCCAAACTCCTAACCGCCAAATAAAAGCCAAAAGCCTCATACTGCCTTTATAAAGTGACTTCAACAACCCAGTTCTACGCCGCAACGTAAATCTCACACGCTTTGCTCAGGATATTCGCCATGGCGTAAATTCACCCAGCCTATGCTCGTGGTAATATAAAACAGGCCGTAATGGCTACTAAAACTTTTCTAATGACCGCGATGTCCTGAAACTGTATCCTGGAAGTAGAGTTCTAGTAAAATATTTATGATTTTTCGCTGTTTGCGACGAGGTTTTGTTTGGTTTTCATTTGATCATGCTTGGTGAAGTGTGCTATGATAGAATTTCGTTTGATTCATTGGTTCAGAGGATATACTTTTTTTCTACAAGCTTTTTATTTATTTTTTAACTTGCAATTTTTGTTATTTAGTTTATTTGTTTGCATTCAAATCTTCCATGCTGAATTAGAACCACTTCCTCTTTTTCTACTGAGTTAAATTTTCATAAATTAAAGTGTTCCTTTTTTACTCACGGTACAACGGAGAAGGCGCTGATTAGACAAACAAGGGAGATATGGAAAGGTGGAGTGACGGGTGCGATCACATCAGGCCGAAATCGGGCTTGATGTCTTCAGTCGAACTCATTATTTTTATAATATATAGTTGGGATCTGCCGTATAATATATAGTTTTAAACTCGAGCTAGTACCGAAAAAAGTCTGCCAAAAACTGAAGGGAACTGAATATTTTTACTAGTTCTACAAACGCACACTGCAATATTGAGCGCACACGCAAATGATGTGATCAAAATGTATACGAATGGACGACCGAGGGGGAGGGGGGGGGGTGTAAATGCCAAAGGGGAAACAGTAGGTATAACGCTTCCATTCATTTTATATTTATTAATTATTATATTTTCTGAAACTCATTCTGTAGACAGCCATATTTTTTGAAGATATAAAATTATTAACTGGACTTACGTAATGCACGTCAAAGCACTACGTCAACCACAGAGGGTTAAAACTATAAGGTTAAAAAAGTAACCTGTAATAATTATAATTTAGTATTTATCAGAAAATGACTGTACTTTTTTAAATAAATAAAAAATAAATAAATATCTGGGACATTTCGCACACACGGTCATCTGACCCCAAACTAAGCAAAGCTGCAAATATGGCTGCCAGAGACTGATATACGTACATATATAATTTTAAATACATACTTAAATAGATACTTTTTACAAGCTTTATTTAACTTGCAAAGTTTAAGTTTGTTTTGGTCAAATCTTGCAACCTGAATTAGAATCAGTTCCTTCTACCCTACGGAGTTGAACTTTTACATGTTGGTTCAGTTCCGATAAAGGAACTCTTTAATGGTCAACAGTACAGAAACGAAATTTTGTGTGGGTTTTTGATTATGATAGTCAATTTTAAGTTTTACCAAGACATGGTTGCTGCACCCAGAGTTGGATCCTGACTGGAGAACTCCTCAATAGATAGCAGCACAGCTATGAAATGTATACACATTCAATTATGATAACCCATTATAAGTGTCACCATGACATGACTACTGTACTCAAAGTTGGTTTCTAACGAGGGAACTCCTCAACGGTTAACAACACATGTTTTCATATTTATCGGGACTTATCGCGCACTATTAAATATAGGTAAAAATAGATACCTATATTTAATAGTGCGCGATAAGTCCCGATAAATATGAAAACATGTGTTCGAATCGAGAAAGTTTAAAAAAAAAAAATTACTATGGTTAACAACACAGACAAGAAATGTTGTATACGCATTATAAAAGCTTATTTATTATTATACTAGTGCTATTGCCCGCGACTTCGTACGCGTAGATTTTCATATAAACTTTCAACCCTTTTTTCCTTCTTTAATTCGGCCCTTGAGCAAAATAACAGCCTATACTTCAATCTGGTCATACCTTAGCATATTCGTGAAAACCGCACTTAAATCCGTCCTGGTTTAGATGTTGCATGGACAAAAAAACAAACAGACAAAAATTCTAAAAACTGCCTTACGTATTCAGCTGCTTATTTTAAGACGCCCTGTGTGTTTTTTTTTTTATATCTCGCAATTACAGATTTTTAATCTCTACATTTTTACTAAATATATGTATAGATATAGATTATTTTAATTCCCTATATGGTAAAAGTTTAACAAAAACGTTTTTGTGAACTTTGGGCATATTTAAATTCGTTACAAATATTGAGTTCAAATAGGTACTATTGTGTATTACGGCTTTGCGATATATCCGTTTCAATTGAAATTGAATCGATTCAGTACAGTTTAATAATTTAATTTGTTCATCAACGGAAATATTGACATTGTTTAAACCGATAAAATTATTCGGATGGAATGTTTTTAGGTCTAACGTTGACTCAGTTATAAAGTTGGTGGTTACTTTCCATAGTGTTTTGAAGATCGCAATTCAGTGACAATTTTTTCCACGCTTTAAAAATATACACATAAGTAATAAAAAACAGTGGAACACAGAACTGCCCTCCTTTTTTGAAGTCGGTTAAATATACATATTAAAAATGGGTCACAATAAGCGACATGTTACTGTAAGCGAAGTCATTATATTCAACTTGGTTACAAAGTTTTTTTTATGAAAACCAAAGTTAGCTGTGTAATTACTTCATAATAAGCGTTGGTCAATATAGACGGAGTCATAATAAACTGATTTTACTGTATCTCAATGTCTTTAAAAGGGATTTGCATAATTGTCCAGTCCATACCTGTTTATTTTCTGTTAATCAGAGACGAATCGATAAACATACATAACTATATCAGTTACTACCTATAGCAGCATAGAATAGCCACACAAAAATATTTTAACTACAAGGAAGAAATATATATGTTTTCCTACTATGCTAACATAAATAGAGCAATTCTCACCACTAAAGCTAAATTCTCGAAAAGTATAAACAGTTTTAACACGCACTAAATACCGCGTTTTGTGGTAAGCTTAAAATCTGTGTTTTAAACAGAACGTATATACGTTGTTTGTGCCAAAAATTCAGCAAATAAATTCTGAACAAATCAGCTAAGTCACAAATAAAACAGATGCATTGTTTTGCATTAAGAAACTTAAGTGCTCACGATTTTCTGTTCATTCAAATTAGTAGAAACACAAAGTTTTGTTACGCCATTTTATCACTTGAAATAAAGCAAACAGTTTGCTCAATACTTAGTAAAGATACGAGTAAGTATAATGTGTTTTAAGTTTCTATTAAAAAAACTTGTTGACTTGAAAACTTTTTTCAACAGTTAAAAAAGGAATCTAATGAAAGTAATGTGAAATATACCTTATATATAAAAACTTTTCTAAACCGTTGAATTTTACTGACAATATCCAATGGGAGGTCTACCAACTAAGCTAACGGGGCTGTCAAAGTAAGGCAGTTGGAGGAACATAGTTCTGCAACCATCCATAGATGGCGCTGACGACATATGATTCTTATTTTTTTCGAATTTGTTTAATGAAATCTACAATACAAGGAAGAGGAGAGATGATGTGTGTTCTGGAAAATCAAGTACTTTGTTGTTAGCAAACAATGACCAAAAAATACTATACTACGAAATAAAATAACAAAAACAAGCATGACAGACAGTGTCAGACAGACAGATAGATATTTTCTGATATTGTTGTATAATGAGAATAAGCAAGTTTTTATTTATTGACCTTTCTTAGTCCGTGATTTTGCAAAATCTTCATTTCCATGTCTCGGAACGCCATCCATTACATTTTCATATTTATTTATTTTTTGGCTTTCGTAAACCCTTCTATTCGTTTTGCTTTTTCTTTTCTTTTCACGAATGGTTTATCAAAATATTATATGTATTTTTAATACATACAATTAGCGTATCAAAATTAACCGCAACTATTATAATTCGAGTCAAAATTATATGAATCATCTCAATACCAACATGGCCTTTGTTAAAATTAAATATTGCACGTTACAGGGCCGAATGGAATTATGAACGTAACAATGTAATATTAAACTGGGTAGAGCAATGGCGTAGAGGCAGAGAGTCAATTAAGTTTTGTTACTCTTGCTTAAACAACACGGTTGTTTGTGATTTCTGGGTAAATTTGCATGAAAGGAGCGCTATTAATATTTGGAAGAGATAAATTGCTTTAAGAAATGAAATGTTTTTTTTTTTTTATAATTTCGCTTGACCACGCCTAGCCTAGAATCACGCACGCACGTATGCCTAGAAGAAACCGAAAATTTAAAAACTTGAATGAGTATAAAACATATATGACATAAACGGATAAATAAAATAGAACAATAAAACAAACAAGAACAAACACAGAGAAAAAATAAAGAAAACAATGAACAACATTGTCATTTACATTTTGACACGTGTCATGTTAACTTAAAATTGATTAATTCTGTTTTGTTTGTTGAATATATGAAATGATGGTATGGACCGATAATATCCCAAAAGATACAGGTCGTACCTGGTCAATTAATTATCTCGGGATTGAAACAACGGGAGACGAAACCTTTAATTAGCAGTTGGATTCGAACAGAAAATGTCAATGATATAGATATTCCAATCATACAAACTCAGGATAGCAAGATCAAAAAAGTCATGTTACTTATATGTTAATTCACTCTGACATAAGCTACCTTCAGATCAAATTTCATCGAAATTAATTTACCCGTTACGGAGTTGAGCACGAACAAACAAACACAGTTACACGCAAACTTTCTCGTAATACTGAAACGTGGTCTCTCACTATGGGCCTCATAAGCAAGCTCAAAGTCTCACAACGAGCTATGGAGAAAGCTATGCTTGGGGTTTCTCTATGTCGTATCATGCGTCGTAGAATTGAAGAGATCCGTAGACGAACGAAAGTTACTAACATACCCCACCAGATTAGCAAGTTGAAGTGGCAGTGGGCAGGGCACATAGCACGCAGAACAGTTGACCAATGGGGCCAAAATATTCTCGAATGGAGACCACTGACCAGTAAGCGCAGTTTAGGATGTCCCCCCACAATATGGACAGGCGACCTAAAAGAGACCGCAGGACAATGCTAAATGCAGGCCGCTTCCAATCGGCCCTTTCGAAGATCGATGGGGGAGGCCTATATCCAGCAGTGGACCTCCTATGGCTGAAATGATGATGAGGAATTGAAGCAAACAATCAGTGCGTGGTGCCCATGACACATATCTCTCTAGCATCTTAGAAAGTCTCATACGTAAACTTAAAAAACCATATTACAAAAGATGAAGTGAAACACATTTTTGCGCTGGCAAGAGTCTCTGTGTTTCACTATCTTACTCTGTGGTACTAAATCTCACCGGGGTGCGCACGTTTATCACCCAGCTTGCTCGCCATACCCGCTCCCTGCTGCGCTCGCAAATAAAACAGCACCCTAATGGCACCTTAAAGTTTTCTTTACGCGACCCCCTGGCAAGAAACACGTTGAGAAAATCATATTTCTTACCCCTTATAGTTGGGAACTAAGAGTTTGTTAACTGAATTTAGGAGAGGTTTTTTCGAACAACATTTTAACAAACCAGCAGAATTTCACACATCGACTTCGTAAATATAAATAAAACCACTACCTCATTTAAAATTTAGATCTAATTATTGTAATTATCTTTATTCGAACCACATGTTAATGGAACCACCACCACCAGAACCAGAGGCTCGAATCCGGGGACCTCGAAGTTATGTTAGTCATGCTCTCTCTCATGACATTTCCAACATAAGATTTGTAGACAGTGAAAACACAACAGTGAATAAAAACTTTAAACAACAGGGTCTGTTAATTTGGCTTTGGGGACCAAGAGACAAGCTTTGCTCAGTTTTTGGGACCCATTAGAATAACTGTTTTTGCTGCTAGATTATTTGTAGTAGATTATTTGTACTAGCAATTTGTAGATTAATGTGCTTTATGATTGTTAATTCAAATAACTGTTCTTTGGATTTAATTAATATTCCACTTTATTTCATACAATTCTCGGGTCTAGCCCGGACTAGGTGGGCATTGGTAGTTCCGAAGCCAATACCAAGAGGCCCTTATGAATATAGTAATTTTTAAACTTTCGTTATTTGAACACATATTTTAATATTTATCGGGACTTATCGCGCACTATTAAATATAGGTAAAAATAGATACCACTCACCGGACCCACCCGCAGTTTTCAGTCAGCTCGTGACCACGGCCATTGTAACATGGTCGAAACGTCGAGAGAAACGTATCTATTTTTACCTATATTTAATAGTGTGCGATAAGTTCCGATAAATATTAAAACCTTATGAATATATTATAAAAATACAATAAAATTATGGAATATGTATAAAAGGAATATGAAACTATTGTACAGTATAGGATTAAAGAAGGCTGGGTATTGAGGTGAACAACTTGCGGATAAGAAAACAGATCTAAAGGATGAAAAACAGCACCTGCACCTGAAATTAATATTATCATTTTTAATCTAAACTACAGAAAAGTATGTACTGAACTTTTGAGATCAAAAACAAATTCATTTAGGAATCACGAAAACGCTAAATATTCTCGCAGCAGTTTCCAGATTAAAGTTAATTGCTATGCGGGATGACTTTAATGCACGGGTAAAGAGCATGTTCCTCTAATTAGACTTGGGCTGCAGAATATGCAAGAGTGCACCAACTTGGTGGCTTAAAGTGTTTCTTAAAGAAAAAGACTTAAAATGAAAACAGTCTCGCACGTTTTGCTGACAACTGTTTCAAGTAAAAGTAGTTTTAATTTTCTTAACACAAAATTGCGGGTAATTTGATCAAGAATTCTGAAATAAAAGTGACTAAACGTCACCAGTTCTCTTACAGAACATTCTCGAAATATTACAAACAACAAAAAACATTAAGAAAAATGGAAAAGCATTGTCATTTCAGTGATTGCCCCGAGAAGAAAACTGCTGACGAGGGAATAATGACCATATTGTCATAGAGCTAAAAATCAAGAGCGGGTGATCCGAACATTGCATCCCAATAAGTTAGTAAGTACCTGAAGAATTTTAACCGTCTGCCCAAATCTCAACTATTTTTGGAAAATTTGTGGCAAACAGGCTAATTGTTTAGTTGTAAGCGAAAATCGCCGCCTATAGACACTAGCGGTGTTAACGAAGCTTTGCCAACCCGGAGAGATGTTTTAAGATGCTCTTTTTAAAATGCTCCATGTTGAAACTCGGCGGGAAGACTTTCTGGAGATGGACATTTCACATCTTGCAATTGCAGGTGCAGTAACTACGTCACATCATAGCGTGTTTATACTTGTTATATAATAAATGGACCCGGGAGGGTGGGCAGCAGCGTCCTAATAGTACACGGTGAACGTACTGTGATCCCCAAGCCGCCTGCCAAGCGTGGGGATTATGGCAACACCCCTCTGAGAGGGAGGCCTTTGTTCAGCAGTGGACATTGATGGCTGCTAAAGTGTAATGTGATATAATAAATGTGCCTATTTATGTTTGTTCTCAAGAATGACCTGACGAACAACGACCGCGTATCAGTGAAGTCAGAAAAAGCATGACTTCATACTGGTACTCAGTATACTTGTGAGTACTACTGATTTTGTAACGTTAGAAAAGTTTATTCGTCCCGTCCATACTTTTTATGTCAATGTACCATGTACTAAAACCATTTTTTTTTCAACTACGACCACTCTGGCAAACCTCCAAAGAAAACAGCTTTTCTTTTTACAAGTTGTAAATCTTCAAATTGTCTTACAATACTAGACCATACCACAGAATACATATACTCGTAAGTACAATACGAAGAAAGAATCATTCTCGCAGTTTAAAAAACTAATAAAACACGTTAAGGTGAAAAGTTTCCCTTTGGCGGGAAATTCAAATTTCAAACTGTTTTTTTGTTCTTGTAGCTAGGCCGAGTAATTATTGTAAACGATAATGATGTTCACGAAAATTGATTATTATCCTTTACAAACTCGCGTAAAGTTATTTATCTCCAATGCATATTATTACATAAATTTGTCAATAAACAAATTTATGCTGTTTCAAACGGTTTATTGCAAAATGTAAGTAATATGGTGAATAACTGATTAATAGCTGTACATAATAATGTAAAGAACGACCAACAATTTTCGCGAACACTATGCCATTTCACAATAATTACCCGGCCTAGCTACAAGGACAAAAAAACTGTTTGAAATTTGATTTTCCCGCCAAAGTGAAACGTTTCACCTAAAAATTGCTAATCTTGAAGATCCTGGTGAGGATAATGGGACAAACTATACAAATTGTTGCATTGTCATCGGTCTCATAAGTGTGCAAAGTTTCAAATCAATCCGTCGTTTTGAAAGTGGTGAAAATCACGTTCAAAGATTCCCTTACATAGTATACATACCAAACTAATAAAAGCGTGTTAAAAAGTTACTAGAAAAGCCGATTTGAATGAAAACTACTTTAGTAAGGCGTTACACTAGAATGTCGAACGTTTTATACAAAAGCAAGTTAGTTGTACATTTAATGGGGAACTAGACGTGTACAATCTAGCATCATCTAATATTCTCCAATGGTTTATACATGTAAATTCCTGGCTAACAAAGCTTATCACGGTTTATGCATAAATAAAGAGACACTAGTCGTTTCGCGTAAAGGACTGCCCTCTTATGTATGACTAACTAGGAACTACGAAAGAACCTTTCCTTGTCATCTGATGTATTTATGTGATTTATATGCCTTAAATTTGCCTCATCTCCATTTTTCACGATCCCCTATAGCAGGGGTCTCCAAACTACGGCCCGCGGGCCAAATCCGGCCCGCTACTGCCATCAATCCGGCCCGCGACAGGAATTGAAACTCGCGGAATTGTCGGTGATTCAGCCCTGTGGATCTGGTGAAATTAACAACTGATATGACTGGTCTTAGAAATTCAAACAATTCCAAACATTTTCCGCACAAGGACTGAAGACTGTAGCTGAAATAGATAGTACCTAGAACCGTACATAGTATCACTACTCGACACTAGATGTAGTTACGTGTCACAATACACAATCAATAGTAATTGAAATGTAATAAAAGCCTATGTTTGCATAAGTGGAAAGAAAAATTAAAATTGTTACGGCCCTTGCAACATACCGAAAAAAATATTATGGCCCCAAGGCTTCAAAGTTTGGAGACCCCTGCCCTATAGGATACTTTATTGTGTACATTGACAAAATGTATTAATATCGTGACCATGGCTATTTTACCTCAATAAAATAATGGGAGCTATATTCCGATAATCATTAAATATAAAAAAAACGAGCATTTGATAACAACCGACAAGATTCAAACCTGCGCCATCAGGTATACGCCCGGAACGTTTTTACCACAAAGATACGCCCAAGTATACTAATGCTTAAAATCGTTCAAAATTACCTACTCCATTTAAAATCTTACATCCTTATTCATATCTCAGGAATAATTCACACGTCCCCAGGGAACAAAGCGTTAAGTAAAGGGAGCATTTTGAGTTTAGCAAGGATATTACATCCTGTATACACATGCATGCATGTATCTGAGACGACCAACGGATGGTCAAATGTAGAATTTGATATGGTTAGTTGACAAAGGAACCATGAGTTAACTTCTTATGATGTGCTTTCATGATTATGATTTCTTAGATTATGGGCCTTACTTAAATACGTAATCCAAGTTGATCTATGCTTAACATTGCTATCTCAACTTCTCGCTGACGGCAAAAGTCACACGCGAAAACGAGACAGAGCAATTTTAAGTGTTGATCAACTTGAGTAAGGTTTTTAAGTAAGGCCTTATTTGTGTATTACATCATTCCATATTTCTAATCTCGGGCCTAACCCGGACTTTTGATAGGCATTAGTGAGGCCGAAGCCAACATTAAGAGGCCTTGTACAAAATACAACTTTTGAAAGTATATAAAAGGGAATATTAAATTATATTACATTATATGATTAAAACATCTGAGCTATTACAGTATCAATGATTTGAGCTGGTCTATGGTATGAGATAAGACACCTGCAATTTTTCCTCATTTCGAAATATTGTGGCAGGTGATTTCCCACCAAAGATATTATAATCACTTCATCACGCATGAAATCAACATTACCTTTTGCACGAGTAAGCCACGTTGGTCATTGGTATCGAATGGCGCTTGTGCTTGAAGACTCAAAAGTCATTCGTACAATTTGCGCCTAAGTTTGGTCCGTTAGATAAAGATTATTCTGAAAATTAAGAATCATGTCATCGCGCGGGAGAAAGGATTAGTAGTCAATTGGCTATATCGTCATTAATTGCCACCCATCACATCTTTTCTCTAATATTGATGACTAATCTTCTTACAAGTTAAGCACTTTAATATATAAATTAAATTTCTACCTACTGTATCTCAAAAGCTTTGGTCGTCTAGCTACAAAATGAGTCGATGATATTATCACTATCGCGGGTCAAACCAGGAGACTTTGTAACCGCGGTCTCGAATTTGCGCAGTTTGCAAAATCATGTGAACGCCAACCTTAATGTGCCGAGATACGATTTGAGCAACATTTCGCAATCACCTAAACTGAATCGTTTGTAACAGGTAGCCGTCAGCCCCTGGACTCGATTAGCACAGGACCGATGCAGATGACATAGCAAGATGGCCTGTGCCCAGCAGTGAGATAAAGAAGGTTTTGAATGTATTTCGAAATGAGTGATTACCAAAAAATACTTTACGACACCGAATCTTTAACTCTTACCACGTCTTTACTCTGATTCTATTTCCCAAATGGAATAAATCAATCTATTAAACATGACTGACAGCATCAAAGGAACCTAGTTCCAATAATTCGCTCATCGAGTATATTAATACGCATTGAATCGCACAGATATCAAAGATATTCAGAACAACATATACGCGAGAGCTAAATTCACAAATCGTGAAACTTTTATTGCGTACTTGACATAAATGTTACATTTCGGTGGGTATTGGGGTAAAGTTGAGGTTGCCATCCACCTGGTTATAGTGCGATATATCTTACCTATACTCTTATTCTTATTCGAGATGGGGGCGAAGTCTTTCACTGAGGTACCTCTTGGGGTGTATTGTGCATTTCCCCCTCTTTATTGCAATGCTCGTGTCATGAAATAACTATCTGATATCTGTCATGTTATCCATATAATTATTATATTGTATGACACCAACATGCACTGGGTTAGGGCCCATACTCTCTCCCTCTCTCTCTCTGTCTCTCACTCTCTGAGTGGGGCCCTGTGCCCCAGCATTGGACTGCCCCGTTGGCTCAGTTGGTAGTGAACCTACCTTCTGCGCTTGGGGGGTGGGTTCGATTTCCACCTAGGATTACATTCATGTGAACATTTGTGTTTGTTCTATGTCTAGGTGCTAATATCTATTTAAGTATGTATTTAAAAATATATATTATGTACGTATATTAGTCTCTAGCAGCCATTATACAAGCTTTGCTTAGTTTGGGGTCAGATTTCCGTGTGTACAATTATGTTCCAGATATTTATAATTATTTTGATATTATTATATTATTGGGAACATAATAGGTTGGGGCAACTAAAAGAGTGCAGCTCTCTCACTCGCATATGGAAAAATTTTGAAGATTTAAAAAAATCACTGGGTATAATAATGTATTAATTATCTCAGAGCGTAGTTAAGCCTAGTCGAAAGACTGAGAAAATAAACCTTCGCTAAAACTACTTTTTCACAAACCGATCTTTCAATATTTCTTATAGTATCTGCATGACTGAAAGTGTGTCCTTATCGAGAAGGTATTTGATATTGAAGTCATATCTCGCGGAAAGACTTTCACGGAAAGATATTCAAACACTTGATCTAGGTTGAGTGACAAATCTAGAGCAAGAATCGATGATTATTTTTATAACATATTCATTCCAGAATTGAAGAGTATAGCTCTTGTCGGTTCAGTGGAGTTACTTCTAGGCTACCAGGCTTCACAGCTTTCTGTCAGCGTTTTCACCTCCTTGACATGATAGTTTCCTAAAAATGGTTTTCTGGGTCTTCCCGGTTCTCTCTTATCTTTTACCTTTCCTTCGTGGTGGTTTTCATTAAAACTGCTGTTGTCCAACTAGTGGGTATAGATCCGCTAGGCCTGCCATACGTCCGGAATTCCGGATTTGTCCTAGTTCGGAGGGCGTCCGGCGGGCGTCCGGAAGGGGTTTTCGAAAGGTTGAAACTCAGGCGTTTTTTTGTGTCAAGAGAATCCCGATTGATTGAAAGATAAACAATAAATTTAAAATAATCTGACTTAAAATATCATTCGTAATCTTAAGCTGCCTAAAAGTTAATACTGGCGCTGCATAATCGACGACGACGGCCGATAATGAACAAACGTCTCAGGAGTGTCCGGGAAAAAAACTCAACGTCACCCAAATGTCCGGGGATTCATAAGTTTTTTCCGGCGTCGGTGATTTAGATGATGGCAGCCCTATCTGGAAGAGATTGCATTTAGCGATAAGACGAGATGAGATAAGACCTATTTCTAACTTATTTTTCTTGTAATGTTCTTTTAATAGTGTTCTTCATCTGGTGCGGCGGCGGGTCAAAATGTGCCCCCAATGATATTTCCGCCAGTGCGTGGCAGGTCTTTCTAGACCCACCAGCACTAGGATAGATTAAAAATTGCTATAACTTTGTTGAAACATAATGTATACGTTTTTTTTATATTGTTTGAATGGCCTTGAACCCAACTTCCTTAGATTTGATTCGCCCCGGCATCTGCCAAAACAGGAAATGAGAAATAGAGCAGGAAAAACGGCAGGCCGATATCGACCTGAACCGCACTAGAAAGTATTTTTAGTAGTGATGGGACAGAGAAAAATAAGGGGATATCGAAAATAAAACAGAATTATCGTAAAAGAACTGAAAAATGTAAATGTATTTTATTTACTTATGCCTGTCTTGGAAACATGTTACGCAAAGGTATTGGTTGCATTTCCTGCAATATTTTTTTATTTTCTTAATTTTTGTTTTGTTTGGTTACTACTTATTAAAAGTTTTCCGCAGTCTGTCGTAGCACCCTGCACAATTTCTTCGTTTAGCGCTCATCTCAAGGACATGGTCATTGTGCTTAGGTTTTACTTGATTTTCTGAAATGATTTTATTTTCTTAATTCCGTGTGATTTATTAACCATATATGAGTTTTACCTTCTTCACTGCTGTCACTATCACTGTCAATAACTGCAGGGCGAATTACTCTATTTTCCAAAATTTGTATTTTTCTTTTATTGCTTGCCATCGTTGATTATATCGAACGCTACGTCAGATCAGTTAGATAGCACAACACTAACTGGCGGAGCGAGCGCTCTGTGCGGTATCGGGTCGCCAGCTGCCTGTTGGGAGGGTGGGCCGAAATAGGCCCACTGCCGCACTCATCGGATGTTTTTCACCGTCAGTGCGATGGTAGATCGATAAAAGCCTGCCGGTATGTTTTGATGAGGAACTCCTACAATTTTGACCGCGAGATGATATATATATTTGTCTCTGTGATGTATATGCCCCTCCCTTTGTTTGGCGGCCGGCGAGTGACAACTGGTGCAGCGAGCCGGCCAGTAATAAACAAGCTTCAAAATAAGGTGCTCGTGTTATTTCCCACCACCCTCGGACATATCATTTGGCGAACGACTGATGCGGACTACCTTCGAAGAAAAAAAAAAGTGATCATGGCTGTGGCTTATTTGGGGAATTTACCTATTTTCGACCATAAAAATAGTGAATGGGCAATTTTCAAAGCAAGGCTGAACCAGTTCGTGAAGATAAACCGCGTGGAAGAAGGCAGCCGAAGCGGATTACTCCTGACGCATCTCAATGACGAGACGTACCGTTTAGCACGAGACTTAGCATTTCCAAAGGAATTGGATTCGTTGAGCTATACGGAGCTTCTTTTATTACTCGACGGTCATTTCAAGCCCAAAAAGATCTCATTTGTGGAGAAGGCGAAATTTCACGGAGCGAATCGTAGTCCAGGCGAATCTTTAGGAGAGTGGGCGGCACGATTGAGAGGCCTAGCATGTTATTGCGGCTTCGGTACCGCCTTGGAAACGAATCTGTTGGATCGTTTTGTCCTCGGCCTGGGCTCAGGCCCCGAACGAGATAAGTTGTTTGAGCAGGACCCGTGTAAACTCACATTGTCACGGGCTATTGAAATAGCGGAGCAGGCGGCGTGCGCTAAGCAGGCGAAGACGATGATGTCCACCGGAGAGGCTGTTATTGTGAAGGAAGAACCAGTGTACCGGGCAAAATTCCAAGCCGGTCGCGGCGGAGACTCACGGCGAGGCGGTGGTAGCGGAGGCGGCGCCCCGGCAGGTGCCAGCTTCGGCGCGGGACCGACGCACTCATCGAGTTGTACCGTTTGCGGAATGAAAAATCATCAAAGTGATAAGTGCAGGTATCGCGCGTATAAGTGTCAAAAATGTGGCCTCAAGGGGCATCTCAAGCGCGTATGTGATAGTGCGAAAAATAAGTCGGGATTTCATCATGTTGAGACGGAGCAGAATTGCAATGCGGCGGACCAAACTATGGACACATCTTGCGAGGAATGTCAAAACTTTAATTTAAGGTATGTGACTGATAAGCCTATCAAAATTGATCTAGTATTAGGAGGTCATGAAATGTCAATGGAACTCGATTCAGGCTCCAGCAGCTGTGTAATTTCAGAGAAAATTTATAACGAAAAATTTTCTAAGCATAAGTTACAGAATAGTTGTATTAAAATGTGTTTGTATAACGGACATAAAATTTCTCCATTGGGCTATTTTAAAATAGAGGCAAATTTTAATAGAATTAAAAAGATAATGAGGGTATTTGTCGTGAAGAATGGAGGACCGCCTTTGCTTGGCAGAGATTTTATGTCCGCCTTCAATTTCATAATAACAACTGATACAAACATGAATATTTATGCCTTAAATAGTGACACAGCAGCTGAAGTAGGCGATTTATTGCAAAAGTATCCGGAATTATGGCGTGATGAGCTGGGTGAATTCAATCAATTTAAAGTTCACTTAAAACTAAAAGAGAATGCTGATCCGAAGTTTTTTAAGCCACGTTCTGTGCCTTTTGCCCAGCGCGATAAGGTCGAAGAAGAGTTAAACCGGTTATTAGGGTTAGGTATATTAATTCCAGTGAATCACTCAGAGTATGCTACACCAATCGTACCCGTGGTTAAAGATAACGGTCAAGTTAAGATTGCAGGTGACTATTCCGTGACTTTAAATAGGGACCTAATAATTGACAAATACCCCTTGCCTCGAATTGAAGAAGTATTTGCTAAAATCGGAGGCGGGGAGCGGTACAGCAAAATTGATTTAAAAAATGCTTATAATCAATTTTTGCTTGATGAAAATTCACAGGAGCTCACTACTATTAATACCCACAAAGGTATGTTTAAATATACTAGGTTGGTGTATGGTTTAGCAAACGCGCCTGCAATTTTCCAAAGATCAATGGAAACATTGCTTTCGGGGATCGATGGTATCAGTATTTGGCTCGATGACATATGTATTACCGGTTCCAATAGGATAGTCCATTTGAGAAACTTAAACGAGGTTTTAAGTAGACTTAGGAACGCGGGGTTGCGCTTACAAAAGGAAAAATGCGAGTTTTTCAAAGAAAGCGTCACGTATTTAGGTTACGTTATCAGCAAAGCGGGTCTCAAGACTTGTCCCGATAAGGTCACGGCGATATTGAACGCACCCGAACCTACAAACGTCACCGAGGTAAAAAGATTTTTGGGTGTTTTAAATTATTATAGGAATTTTATTCCAAACGCGTCTGCGATACTCAGCCCTTTACACGAACTCTTATGTAAAGATGCGGCGTGGGAGTGGGGCGAACGTCAACGACACAGCGTGGCGAGCGTACGCCGCGAGCTGGCATCGGAGCGTGTTTTAGCGCATTTCGAACCTGGTGCTCAGCTGTGTCTGGCCGTGGATGCCGGGCCCCATGGACTTGGTGGTGTCCTCTCTCAGCTTGCCGCGGACGGCACGGAGCGTCCCCTCGCGTACGCATCACGCTCGCTCTCTGCCAGCGAGCGGAACTATAGCCAGATACAGAAAGAGGCGACCGCTATTATTTTTGGGGTAAAAAGATTTCACCAGTATTTGTACGGACGCGACGATCCTTTTATTTTAAAAACCGACCATAAGCCCTTAGTTTCGATATTTAATAGCAAAACTGGTATTCCCGTGACGACAGCAATGAGACTCCAAAGATATGCCATCATATTATCGGCATATAATTACGTCGTGCAATACATATCAAGCGAAAATAACTTAGTGGCAGATTTTTTTTCACGCGCTCCTTTAGCCGACGATGGAACAGCAGATAGTACTGATAGTGAAGTAGATACTTATTATGCGCTCAAGTTTCTAGATGCGTCATCGCCGGCGATAACGGTTAAGGACATCGTGCAAATGACTGCAAGCGATGCGACATTACAGACGGTCGTTAAATATTTGCAACTCGGCTGGCCGCGTAAAATAAATTGTAAATCAGTTTTGCCATACTTCCAATGCAAATCAGATCTACAATTCGAGAACGGCTGTCTATTTAGGGGGCATAGGATTGTTATTCCATCGGAGCTAAGAAAAAAAATGCTAAGAGAATTGCACGATTCACATTTAGGTATAATAAAAAGCAAAAGTAACTGCCGATCCCGTTTCTGGTGGCCACGGGTCGATCAAGATATTGAAACTTGGATAGGCTCGTGCGCAACTTGCGTGTCGGTGCGTGCCGCGCCCCCGCGCGACCCGCCCGCACCCTGGCCCGCCCCTGCGCGGCCCTGGCAGCGCCTGCATATCGACTACATGACTGTGGGGCAGAGGGTGTACTTGGTGGTTGTCGATGCGTTTAGCAAGTGGTTGGAGTGTCTGTATATGCATAACGGTACTTCAACGAGCGCTTTGGTTACGAAACTTAAGGGAATTTTTGCTACCTTTGGAGTGCCAGAAGTAGTGATATCAGACAATGATGTGAAAATTAATTCAGTCGAATTTAAATCGTTTTGCACGGCCAATGGTATTAAATATATGACCAGTCCGATCTATCATCCACCCAGCAATGGCCAAGCAGAAAATTCTGTTCGAACTTGTAAAAAAATGTTAAAATGCATCATTAAAGAGAACGCATCGCCACAACACATGTGTGGCGGAACTCTTTTTCACCAGTGCGACCTTCGCGGTCGCCTTTATTATTTTATTTCAATAGAGTTGTTTTTTGTTTTATAAGAGATCTGTCAAGAGGTGAAAAATAGATGTTTTCGATTCCGCAAAATAAATTGTTTTAATAATAGGAGTAATAATATCCTAAATTGGTGACCCCGATACGAACACAACATAAATTAAGACGATTCGAACACAAGAAGAGCAAAGGTACGCAAATATGTACGAGTACTTTCTTTGGTGGTACGAGTGAAGCGACCACGGTCGTCTGATTGTTCGTCGACGAGAATACGAAAACGTAGAAAAAGAAGTGGTGAATTCGACTACGAGAGCTGTGCTGCTGACTGCTGGCAACAATCGCATGGAGCGCGTCAAGACTAAAGTCGAAGTATCTTTTGGAAGAACCAGTGTGGACTAAAAAGACTAAGTGTGATTTATATTGTTGTGTGTTTTTGTGTGTGTATTTAATTTTATTTTATTTTGGTGAATTTTTGTACATATTTTTAAGTTATTTTTATACCAAAGTTTTTTGTAGGGCATTCGCACACCACACTCCCACGTTTCTTTTGTTTTCAGTTTTTGTTTTTGAATTTTGTTTTTCTCTTAGCATGGTTTTTCATGACAGCACACGTCATGAGTGACAGTGAGCAGGAAGACTTCAAACCAGCTTCCGCGGGTACGGGTGGACGTGAAATGTCAAGCAGTGACAGCAGATCTGGCACAGGCGGTACGGAGAAGGTAATGATTAACAGAGTATCTATACGTACCCCTCCATTTTGTAGAGATCGCCCGGCCCTATGGTTTGCGAGTTTAGAGGCGCAATTTTCCATCAATAATATTAGCCAAGAAATCACGAAGTTTAATTACGCAGTTGCGCACCTCGATACCAATTGTACTCGCGAAGTAGAGGATTTCATAATCCAACCTCCGAGGGAGCAACCCTACACGAAATTGCGCAATGCAATAATATCTAGGTTCTCAGATTCTCGGGAGCAGAAAATACGCCGTCTTCTAGAGAAGGAGCAGATCGGCGATCAAAAGCCGTCGTTTTTTCTGCGTCATCTGAGATCATTAGCCGGTGCAGCATTTCCGGAGGATATTCTGAAGACAATTTGGATGAGCAGGTTGCCACGATATCTTCAAACTGTCTTGGCTGCTCAACGATTAGAATCGTTGGCTGAGCTAAGCGAACTAGCGGACAATTTGGCTGAAATTAACGCTCAATCAACTTCATTGGAGGTATGTACGGTTTCGCCTAACTCGAATACTGATCTTGTACAGGAGCTGACTAAAAAAGTTGATGAATTGACCCGTTTAGTAGCGTCACTTTCCTCTGCTGGTTGCAGCTCGCATGTTGGTACGCGTAGTCGTGACTTCAATCGTAACCGTAATCGTAGTCGCAGCCGATCACGTTCACGTAACTATGATTTGTGCTTTTATCATGACCGTTTTGCGACAAAAGCACGTAAATGTGTGCCTCCATGTAAGTGGTCCGGTTCCCCGCCTAGTGATCAGGGAAACCAAAACAGCAACTGTTAAAGGCGACATCCAGTTGCTCGCCAGCTAGTCGCCGCCTTTTCGTGACCGACCGGAGATCCAACCGGAAATTTTTGGTGGACACTGGTTCGGATATTTGTTGCGTTCCTCGTAGCTTTATAAAAGGACGTACGCTTCAGCCATTATCATATAGTTTAGTTGCAGCTAATGGCAGTAAGATTATCACATATGGACTGGTACAGTTGAACTTAAATTTAGGGCTACGACGGGATTTCACCTGGAACTTTGTCGTGGCGGATGTGGAAAGTGGTATTATTGGCGTAGATTTTTTGTCGCATTACCAGCTTTTACCCGATTGCTCAAAAGGTAAGCTGTGCGATAGTAAAACTGGGCTTATTTCGTCCGCGGACCTTTATACCGCGGAACAGCAAAGTGTGAAGGTAGTATCTCTTCCTGACTCGCCATTCACAGCGATCTTGGAGAAATACCCAAGTATAACGCGACCACCTGGTGCACCTAGAATTATTAAACACAGCACCGTACATTATATAAACACTACCGACGGTCCCCCTGTGACATCTAGACCGCGTCGGTTGGCACCATTAAAACTGGGCATTGCAAAGAAAGAGTTCGAAGATATGGTCCGAGCTGGTACTTGCCGACCATCTGATAGCTCTTGGTCATCGCCTCTGCATCTCGCACCTAAAAAGGACTCAACGTGGCGTCCTTGCGGTGATTATCGTGCATTAAACGCCCGAACGATTCCTGATCGCTACCCTGTCCGATACATAGGTGATTATGCGCACAACTTGTCTGGCTGTACCGTTTTTAGTACTATAGACTTGGTCAAGGCCTATCAACAGATACCGGTGAATCCAGGCGACGTGTGCAAGACAGCGATAACTACTCCATTTGGATTATATGAATTTCTGTATATGACTTTTGGTTTGCGTAATGCTGGGCAGACTTTTCAGAGATTTATCGATGAAGTAGTCCGTGGCTTAGATTTTTGCTATGTCTATGTTGATGACATTTTGGTTTACTCAAAAGACCAAATAGCGCATGCGCAGCATCTGGAAATCTTGTTCCAGCGATTGCACGACTATGGCGTTGTGATTAATACAGCCAAGTCCGTATTTGGTGCCGCAGAAGTATCTTTCCTTGGGCATCGAGTCAATGCTGCGGGCACGCGTCCTCCTGAGGACAGAATTCGTTCTCTGGTGGATTACCCGCCCCCAAAGACAGTTCAGGGTATGCGCAGATTCATAGGCATGGTCAATTACTACCGCCGGTTTTTGCCAAGTACGGCTAAGTACCAAGCGCCGTTAATTGAAGCAATCACTGCTATTCAAGGCAAAGGCAATAAACCTTTTGTGTGGACTCCTGAGCTAGAAAAGTGCTTTGAAGAATGCAAGAAAAGCTTGACGTCCGCTACAATTTTAGCACACCCAAATAACAGTGCTGAGGTTGGGTTGTTTACTGACGCTTCAGGAACGCACGTTGGTTCTTGCCTACAACAACGCGTCGATAATGATGATTGGCAGCCACTAGCCTATTTTAGTAAAAAGCTGACTGCTAAACAGGCTCAGTGGCCGGCGTACTATCGGGAACTCCTTGCGGTGTACGAGAGTGTTCAACACTTCAGGCACCTGTTGGAGGTACAACACGTCACTATCTACACTGACCATAAGCCGCTAATATACGCTTTTGTACAACGACGTGAGAAATTGCCGCCTATCCAATTAAACCAGCTGTCTTTCATCAGCCAGTTTACTACTGATGTAGTGTATATTAAAGGGGTTGATAACATCGTAGCTGATGCCATGTCGCGCGTTGAGTCTATTTCTCTTGAAGAGGATTTTGCTGCACTCGCGTTATCGCAAGAATCGGATGAGGAGCTAGCTAGTATGCGTGGGAATTCGTCTTTGAAGCTCGAACCCATCCTCATCCCTGGCACAAATATCACAGTAATTTGTGATACTTCAACTGAGCGACCACGTCCATACCTGACACCAGCATTCCGTCGAGCTGCATTCGACAGGTGTCACAACCTCAGTCACCCTGGCGCGCGGGCAACCACTCGCTTGGTAACTGAGCGTTATGTATGGCCTCAAGTAAACGCAAATTGCCGTGAATGGGCTCGAACTTGTTTACGCTGTCAACTCAGTAAAGTAACTCGACATATTAATTCGCCACTTGGAGAGTTTAAATTACCGTCAAACAGATTTAGGTCGGTGCATTTAGACATTATTGGACCACTTCCTCACTCGAAAGGGTACAATTATTGCCTGACTGCGATTGATAGATACACACGGTGGCCTGAAGTATGGCCTATGTCATCAATCACAGCAGAAGAGGTAGCAGATACATTCGTAACTGGTTGGGTTTCCCGTTTTGGGGTACCAAACATTTTGACAACCGACCAGGGCCGGCAGTTTGAATCTGTGTTGTTTCGCCGTCTAATGGATGTATGTGGTACCAAACGGGTGCGCACGACTAGTTACCATCCTTGCGCAAATGGTATGGTGGAACGCATGCATCGGCAGCTTAAAGCATCTTTGATGTGTCATAATGACACATGGGTAAGAGCTTTGCCGTTAGTTTTATTAGGGATACGAACGGCGCTCAAAGAAGATTTGAAGGCATCTTCTGCAGAGCTCGTTTATGGAGAGACTCTTCGCTTGCCTGGAGAACTCGTCATACCTCCAATAACATCGCAGAGCCCAAGTGACGTTGTAGATTTCGTCCGTGAGCTGCGCAAATATATGGAAGCTCTCCGTCCTGTCCTTGCTACACGCCACGCCCAGCCATCGACTTTCATATTTAAAGATTTAGTTAAGGCGTCGCATGCCATGCTACGCGATGATTCAGTGCGAAGGCCGTTGCAGCCGCCTTATTCCGGTCCTCATCGTATCATCGGGCGAAGAGACAAAACGATCACTCTCGATATTAATGGAAGGGAACGTACAGTTAGCATAGATCGCGTTAAGCCTGCCCATTTGGATTCGGCGTTTGGCAATTGTGAACCAATTGTGCCGCCTGCGCCAACTCCAGCTAGCAGTTTCACGCCTGCGTTGGTCCCTGCACCTACACCAGCTCCTGTCATCACCCGGTCCGGGAGGAGGGTGAAGTTTAGAAATATTTTAGATATGTGATTATCTTATGTATTTATAAATTTTTCAGCTTATTCTTCCTTTCTCCGTGGGGGGGTGGTGTGGCGGAACTCTTTTTCACCAGTGCGACCTTCGCGGTCGCCTTTATTATTTTATTTCAATAGAGTTGTTTTTTGTTTTATAAGAGATCTGTCAAGAGGTGAAAAATAGATGTTTTCGATTCCGCAAAATAAATTGTTTTAATAATAGGAGTAATAATATCCTAAACATGCAAGAACAGCTGCTAGGTTACCTATTTAACTACAGAAATACCGTGCATTGTACCACGGGTGAGACTCCGGCAAAGTTAATGTTCGGAAGGCAGTTACGAACGCGCCTCGATCTTGTATTACCAACTAAAAAGCACGAGACATTACCTGAAGTGCCAAAAAAACGACATTTCGAGATAAATGATATAGTTTGGGTCCGATGGTACAGTGCACGGAAAGAAATTTGGCGGTTAGGAAAGATAAGTGAAAAGATAGGAAGTAAAATGTACAAAGTGTTTATAATTGATTTAGGTGTCTGCGGCATCAGACATGTAGATCAAATAATTAAATATACAGGTGACAAAAATTGTATCACCGAAGGTGTACATGACGAGCCTCATTCGTTTCCGTGTGTGCACGCGGAGAATACTTCTGTATTGGAACAGTCCTTGCTGCCGACGGTCACCAGTGCTCAAAGAGTTGTCGAGCAAACAGTGCACGGAACTGATGAGGCTACGTTGGCATCTGACGCTCAGAGTGATGTGAAAGCGAGGCGTGATTGTGAGACGGTGGAGGGTGAGCAAGGGACCGTTGAGAATGTCGAAGCGGCCGCTAGCGCCGACGACGAAGTTGCGCCAGCCGCCGCGGCGACACAGACTCGTCCGGCGCGGGCGCCCTCTCCCACGCCAGCGCGCAGTAGGCGTGATAAGCCCGCAATAGATTATAAGCGTTATTTTTAAATTAGCATTAGATTTATAATTATAATTATAGTGGTTTGTTGTCACCAGGTTCCTAAAATTAAGTTTGGAGGAATGATGTATATGCCCCTCCCTTTGTTTGGCGGCCGGCGAGTGACAACTGGTGCAGCGAGCCGGCCAGTAATAAACAAGCTTCAAAATAAGGTGCTCGTGTTATTTCCCACCACCCTCGGACATATCACTCTGTCGAATTTTTACAAACACCTGAGATAATCGTTTCGCACAAGCGAGAGGGACAAAGGTTTCTTCGTCCGCACCAGCTGAAGTACCGCGGTAGGCCGATATCGGCCTGTTACGCAGTGAACGTGTTAATTATACTATAACTAAATCCTAAAATGTATGGAACAATTCAATATAATATTAGTACATTTATATGAACTACTAGCTTCCGCCCGCGGCTTCGCCCGCGTTGTTTGAGAGAAATATAATCGAGTTCTTTACAAAGTAGGTACTTATATTTTAGGACGATATTAATATTTCAGCCTGGCTATTGACGACCGGTATGGCTAAGTACTAACCCATGTGCCTTATGAGCAGGAGGTTTCTGGTTAGATCCCGGCCTGGCAGATGTTTAAATGGTGAATTTTATTAAATACTAGCTTCCGCCCGCGGCTTCGCCCGCGTTGTTTGAGAGAAATATAATCGAGTTCTCTACAAAGTAGGTACTTATATTTTAGGACGATATTAATATTTCAGCCTGGCTATTGACGACCGGTATGGCTAAGTACTAACCCATGTGCCTTATGAGCAGGAGGTTTCTGGTTAGATCCCGGCCTGGCAGATGTTTAAATGGTGAATTTTATTAAATATATTTATATTATATTTATATGCTTTGGGTCTCAGTGCTAGTGTTATTTGTAAGTCACCTATTTTTGACACCCGAACTCGTGGGCCGCTTCAGGCCCAGTGAACCGCGCGACGTCGCAAGTAATTTATTTTCACTTGTTTTTACGTCATCTTTCCTTGACACTCGAACTCGCGGGCCGCTTGCAGCCCAGCGAATCACGCGATATCGAAAGTTTTTTTTTTTACTTGTTTGTACGTCACCTTTTCTTGACACTTGAACTCGCGGGCCGCTTGCGATCCAGCGAACCATGCGATATCGAAAGTTTTTTTAACTTGTTTGTACGTCACCTTTTCTTGACACTCGAACTCGCGGTCCGCTTGCGGCCCAGCGAACCGCGCGACGTTGAAAGTTATTTTTTTACTTGTTTGTACGTCATCTTTCCTTGACACTCGAACTCGCGGGCCGCTTGCGGCCCAGCGAACCGCGCGACGTTGAAAGTTATTTTTTTACTTGTTTGTACGTCATCTTTCCTTGACACTCGAACTTGAACGCCGTGCGGTATCGAAAGTTTTTTTTTACTTGTTTGTACGTCACGCTTTCTTTACACTCGAACTCGCAGGCCGCTTGCCGCCCAGAAAACTACTACTAACTACATCGAAAGTTTTTTTTTTTACTTTTCTTCTGTGTTTTTCCACGGGAACCGGGAACCATAATTTGTTACGGGGTCAAAAGTATTGTGTATTTTAATATGGCCCATTGCTTATCTTTATACTAAATTTTACCCAGCCGTCATTGGTTACGGTATCCTACAGGAATATTCTTTTTTTTTGGGATACAAAGTAATCTATATCTACTATAGTCCTTGAACAATCTCAATAAAAAGTAGTTAGTAGTATTAAATAGCATATGTGTTAATCCGGAACATAAAAAGCCTCCGTACAAAATTTCATCGAAATCCGTTAAACAGTAACGGAGTTTTGATTGAAATTATCCTACAGGAATCTTTTATTTTTTCGGGATATAAAGTATGCTATGTGATAATGCTAGGATAAGCTACTTTCGTATCAAATTTCATCGAAATCCGTCTAAAACTTACGAAGTTGATTTATTGAAGTTATCCTACAGGAACGAAATATTTTTTCGGGATAAAAAGTAGCCTATGTGTTATTCCAAGATATAAGCTACCTCCATACCAAATTTCATTTAAATCCGTTTAGCCGTTTTAGCGTGAAGGAGCAACAAACATACATACACACACACACACACACTCACACACAAACTTTCGCTTTTATAATATTAGTAGGATAGTCCTTGAACAATCTCAATAAAAAGTAGTTAGTAGTATTAAATAGAATATGTGTTAATCCGGAACATAAAAAGCCTCCGTACAAAATTTCATCGAAATCCGTTAAACAGTATCGGAGTTTTGATTGAAATTATCCTACAGGAATCTTTTATTTTTTCGGGATATAAAGTATGCTATGTGATAATGCTAGGATAAGCTACTTTCATATCAAATTTCATCGAAATCCGTCTAAAACTTACGAAGTTGATTTATTGAAGTTATCCTACAGGAACGAAATATTTTTTCGGGATAAAAAGTAGCCTATGTGTTATTCCAAGATATAAGCTACCTCCATACCAAATTTCATTTAAATCCGTTTAGCCGTTTCAGCGTGAAGGAGCAACAACATACATACACACACACACACACACTCACACACAAACTTTCGCTTTTATAATATTAGTAGGATTTATACCAGAAATGATATGCAAAAGGTTACTATAAATAGGTTCATCAAGCTCAGAAATTTTATCAAAAGAAGTATTAGATCATAAAAGTGCCTATCATTTCCAAAACAGGAAACGAAAGTACCAAGATTAAAGTGGGCAGAAACCGCCCACCTCAACACGTACCGAGACATTTTTTGCCTGACTTCCTCCAAGTGTGGCGATTTCGCAAAGTTTAAGTGGCCATTAGTAAAGTTGTTTACAGCTGCCCCCAGGCGCTGCGTTCGTCCGACTACTGACTTCTAGAGGTGTTGTGGTAAGTGGTTTTGCCGGATAACTAGTAACCACATGTCTGCTTTTAGTTCATAGTTAATTTCAGTGGGCAACGCTTTGGCAGCGACAACAAGGTGACAGTGAAAGAAGAGTGCCAGATACAGCGGGGTGGCCGTGAGAGTCAGCGACAACAAGATAACAGTGAAAGTGACTCGGCAGCGTCAAAAAGGTAACAGTGAAAACGGAGCGGCAGAGACAAAATGTAACAGTGACAATGGAGCGGCAGCAACATAAAGGTAACAGTAAGAGTGGAGCGGCAGAGACACAAAGATAACAATGAGAACGGAGTGACACAGACAAAATGTAACAGTGATAATGGAGCGGCATTAACATAAAGGTAACAGTAAGAGTGGAGCGGCAGAGACATAAAGGTAACAATGAGAACGGAGTGACACAGACAAAATGTAACAGTGATAATGGAGCGGCAGTAACATAAAGGTCTGAAAAACCTTAGCATTAAAATATTATGATTACATTCTTCTGTGACATAATGAACAATATAATGATAATGATGCGTAATGATGCTGTGGCATTGCTACACTCGCTGATTAGACTTTCAGACTTATAATAACTTACAAAGTTTTCGAATTTACGGTACCTGTATGTTATATTTTTAGGAACTTTCTCAAACTAAACTACCGATATTTTCCAATTTTAATGTTTGGCCGGATATTAGTCGGGAAACTGTTACACCTCAACGGTATACGCTTCATTATTGCGGCAACGTACTCGGAAAATTGAGGGTGTAATTGCTAGGCCGGTCTTAGCTCAAAGATGTTTATGATGCTTTTAGCTTAAGAATACTCGGGGATACAATTTGTGCTCGTGAAATCTTAAACGACAATGTGTTGCGCTGAAAATTGTACGCACAAAGTGTATTAAAATGTGGGGAAACCCGCTCGGGAACATACAGTTGGCTTCAGTGACGTCATTAGCGAACATTTTGTTTGTAAGTGATATCAATCTCAACTATAGGTGTATTGAGTTAAAATAGTATTGAGGTTATTTATATTTATAACTTTTTTTAACGTGAACAGATCCGCGTTTGACCTCCAACTCGCCTATTGGTAAGCGACGATGTGGTCGAAGATGAAGCACGCAGACTTAGAAGATTACTTACCTATTCACTCTCACCTTGAAAAGGCCAAAAAAATATTATTTAAAATTTATAGACAATTCAAAAAAATTACAACTAGCAGGATCGAATCTGCATCATAGGGTATACGCCCCGAGCGTTCTATCTACTAAGCTAAGGCTGCCCTCCTATCGGCCTGAATTGTTGGGTGTTTTGCAACCAATTTAAGCGTTTTCAAGTGTGAAACAACACTTCAAATATAAAGAAAATATTGATTATAGGTTAACTACGGCTTAACTAGCGGCAGTGTTATCCAGCAATGCGCCAGTTATGCGCCTCCAAAATATTAATTTTGAGCACGCTTGCCCAGAAGTAACTGATTCAGTCTTGATTGGAAGATACCCAGATTGTAGCTGTCGGGGAACACTCATTCAGGCAGCGAATGCCACATACTAGCAGTTCACCCAATAAAAGTGAAACCAAAACGTTTCCTACGGGTTTTTGGTATAACTACATAATATTTTGGTTACAAAATCTATGAACACAGAAGACTAATCTGCTATTATTCCGCAATTCTAACTTCAAATTATTCTATATTCGATCTTCCACAAATACACCGCTTGGCTGTCGTGTATGCAAACGTTACCTACATTGTGCAAATTTCCGTACTAGCAGTAAGTAAACACAAACTTTGGGGGTTGGACGCCATTCTACATTGCAAGGTGAAATTTCACCTCGCGTCAACAAGCAAACCGGCAAACTTACCTGCTAAGCAAATTGTTTACTGTTTATGTGTCGTAGAACCTCTATAGCCGACGGAGGTGTGGAGCATATGAAATTTTACCTGCAGCGCAAATTTACTGGCAATATTTTGACTAAAAGCCGCACCTAACTTTGAAACACACAAGCTCTTAGTAAAATTTGACATTGCGTTACAATGAAATTTACACGTATTTACCGTACTTGAGAACTTTGAACTTCCGGAAATTTTGTCATCATCATTATCATTTTAGCCATAAGACTTTCACTGCTAGACAGAGCCCTCCCCCATTAATCTCCAAAAGAGCCGGTTGGATTAGGCCTGGATCCAGCGTTTTCCTGCGGCCTCTTTTAGGTCGTCTGTCCATCTTATAGGTGGACGTCCTACGCTGCAATTACCGGTCCTTGGTCTCCATTTAAGAACCTTTCAGCCCCATCGGCCATCTGTTTAGCGGGCGATGTGCCAGACCCACTGCCACTTCAATTGGAAACACAGAAATTTAGTGACCTCTAAATACTTGCTTTATATTTTTTTTAAAACGTCGTCATCTTTTTCTAACACAACTTCAAAACACTACCATAAAAATATTATCAGCGTCACCGACATTTCATCCTGAAAAGTTCCTCAGCTTATTTTTCCGCCTTACAATTTCACGTGAAATTTATTTTCGCATCACAACTCGTCGGCATATTGAATATCTGTTCTCGACGTCCGTATTACTCGAACCTTGTGAGCTGCTGACACATTGACGATGAAGTTTGCTAGCCATCACAAATGAAGCTCAAAAACGAGCTTTAAAGTGAAATGACAACCACGATGTTTTAATATTTATCGGGACTTGACGCGCACTATTAAATATAGGTAAAAATAGATACCTTTCGGTAGGTGTAGGTACTAGGACTTTTACCGATATAGTCAGTGTTGCGTGTCGTAGTGACAACCCTGCAATTTTTCAAGATCAAATGAGGGTAGGAGAACAAAATACCCGCTGTTCTCGCCGGACTCACCCGCAGTTTTCAGTAAGCTAACCACGGCCATTGTAACATGGTCGAAACGTCGAGCGAAAGGTATCTATTTTTACCTATATTTAATAGTGCGCGATAAGTCCCGATAAATATTAAAACATGTGTTCCAATAGCAAAAGTTTAAAAATTACGACAACCACGATGTTAGTATAACTTCAGCATCTATATTTCCACACAGCAAAGAAAGCCTATTTTTGTAGGCATTGTAGGCAACATATATGCTCGTAATTATTATATGCACTGAGGTTCAATCTAAAGGTGTAAGTACTAAAGAGCTACTGCGACGATTGCAGTCATCGATACTGGCAAAAAAGAGAAAAATCACTCGTATGTGGGAAGACGCAGGCGTTCTAGAACTTATATTTTATCGTGAACAATTTTTTCGCTCTCGTTTCAAGTTGTTTATGCAGTACTTACATACTTTGTCAATTATGTGTTTGATTTTATGAAAATTTTACTGTAGTAGCAAGTATTGAAATAAAGTCGAAAATAAAATTCACGCTTAGAACGCGCAAGTATATGAAGGACGAGATAATGTTGACTTATGATTCTTTGTGATTGTGTTTGTTTACAATTAATATCACTAGTCGTAACTAGTAACTAGTGCCTGTCAAAAATTGTGAACACTTTACAAACATGCGATTTATTCGTCGATGTATCAGGTAATCGTACATACGGCTTCGCGTGTAATCGGTATCGATTATATGAACATGATATCGGAAATCTGTCATATAGGCCGTCATTTCCGCAACATGTGTTTAAAAATCACGAGACAGTATAAAAAGCCTTTTATACTGCAACTTTTTAGAAAAGTTTTTAGCGTGTTTAGAGCTTTTTTCACGCAATATTGTTAATATAGTTTGACATAATCAAAAACATTTTAAAGAAAATTTAAGATATTAGAATCGTTTCCGCATTTTGTTTCTTTATTTTTATTATTTCCTTGATTATGTAAAACTAGCAGGAAACTAGTCAGTTAACAAATAATAACTGGTCAAGAGCGTGTTGAGACACACATATGGTAGGGTTCCAAGGCCAAAGCCATATAAGTTGTGGTCAAATGCATAATTCAGAAATTGCATAGTGGTCACAGAAAAATTCAAACGAACGAAGCTCGACTTAGCCAAATTTCAAAGATGTATCCTGACATATTATACAGAAAGCTACTTGAGAAACATTATTTGTCAAGATCATTTTACGAAGAGGTCAATGATCTTTGGGCTAGAACTTCTTGAATTTATTGCAGTTTTATCGTTATAGCTCAAATTTATAATAGAATATGTGCAAAATATTTTTGAATTAAGGTTTTAAATATGACCTACCAGAATAGCAAGTTACAAGTTTCTATGTCCAATGGTTTAAAAATGCAGGGTGGGGGGGGGGCAACTTTTTACCTCTTTGGCGAGCCATATTTCGCAAAAGATACTTCATAAATAAGTTATGTACTTTTATTTTAAAAGACCTATTCAACGAAACCCAAAACGAAGGGGTATAGTGAAAAAAAAGCATCTACTTCTGTACCTAGTTGTTCAAATATTCAGACACTTATCTTAGTAAGTATAGAATTAAGAAGGTACTAAACATAAGGACACACGGCCTGATGGACAGACAGACAAACCGACAGACAGACAGACGGACATACGGACAGACGGACAGACGGACGGACGGACAGACGGACAGACGGACAGACGGACAGACGGACAGACGGACAGACGGACAGACGGACAGACGGACAGACGGACAGACGGAAAGACGGACATACGGACGGACGGACAGACGGACAGACGGACAGACGGACAGGCGGACAGACGGACAGACGGACAGACGGACAGACGGACAGACGGACAGATGGACGGACGGACGGACGGACAGACGGACAGACGGAAAACGGACAGACGGACGAGGACGGACGCTGAGTGAAAATTGGGCGCCCAGTTGCCTTTAACCAAAGACTCAATCAAAAATATTAAATAACTAATCCAGACAGGACGCATTAAAATTTCAACGGGTTACTTGAACTTGTCTAAGTCAAACTCTGTAAGTTTCCCGCCGTTAACGTGTTAACGTTATACTTTTACAGTGAGATAAGTTTTACACAGTTCTGTTTTAACTTTGTGATAATAATCTATTAATTTTGCAGTGAACACAACAAGGCCTATTATTTATAAGTAAATAATATTTAATATTATTTACTTACTTATATAATTTTGGCTTACTGTGCGCGCGTTGGCTTCGCTGTAAGCGCAGCAAGCATTTGATCTCAAATAAATAAATAAGGCATTGTGGTGATATTTATTAAAATTTCCAGCATCATTTGACATCATCATTCATTCATAAATTTTTTCATCATAATGACGATTTTCTTACTTTTTTTAGTAATTACTTGCAGGTAGCTAGAAGTATAGATAGCGTTACCAACGCTTATATTGATTGCAAAGACGGCTCAAGAATTTGGAGGACGATAGTAGGGCGAACGTAAGTTGCCCAACAGTCAGAGAGCTCGGGACGTAAACCCAGACGACCCAGGATCGAATCCTGCCTATTGTTATTTTTTTAATAGTCATACCTACACTCATAGAAGTTTTAATAGAAAACTTTTCACAAATAAAACTATACAAAAATTTCCACTAAAAAAACAAGTTATACTCATGTTCGGCTTTACTTATAATCGCGTGTTAACTAAAATTAGATTTCTATCAGCACAATAAGGACAAAGCAGTTTTAAGCATAGATTAACTTGTTACTAAGTACTAAGTTACTAAGCCGCAAACGTACGAGTATGTAGGTAGGTACAGTAAAATGTATTCCATCGTTAACTTTTATATGAAGATCAAAAATTATTATCATAATATTTAAATTAGTATGTACAAGAATACGAGTATGTAAGGCCCATTATCTAAGCACGCGCCTGCTTGAAATCTGTCCCTGATTAAATTCGAAGCCGTAAAAAATCATGGCGTCTCATAACGAGCAGTCGCTTACATGTTTGACTTTTGACATTGTTGTTTTAGGGTTAACAGTATTAAAATTTCACAGTTAATACTGACGTGGTTTTCACACATTTTGTTTAAATTATACCGTAATTATTCACGTGAAATTTTACTGGTTGCTCCAACCGCATTCGGCAGTATTTAAAAAATTGGCAGTATTATAAAATTGTGCCAGTTTTTGCAACAATTATAATGACGCAATGATGTAACACCGTTTTAACAAAATAGGCGACAACATCAGACGAAGATAGATCAACATCAAATATAATACTTAGTAAGGTGTTAATCGTAATAATTATGCATAGGACGCACTGGGACTCGAATATAATACGTAAGGCAGGTAGCAGTAGCTGGAAACGAAAAACTGAGGATTTGCCTGAGTAGCTTACCTTGGGTGAGGCAAAAATTATGAATTGTGGACTGTTTATGATACTCTGAAATTTTCTGGCACTAAACAACAACTAACACTACCAAAACAGACTGCTCATAGACCGTTGAAGGTCTAAAGACAATTGAAATGCTCAAGCCCACTACCAGTTAGCAGCGTACCCAGCATACTGACGGCATTACCACGCTGAATGGCAATGCTTAAATACGTTGAACCAGAAACATTCCAGTATATTTGTCCCGCGTCGCATTAACCAGCCGCTCTGAAAGATTTGAAAATTAGTTGAACTGAGCTCTCGATCCCCAAGGGCTAATACAATACTATATAATAATAGTTCATAGTTAATTTATTCATATCAGAAAGATACATGTCACATACAGATTGATATTAATAATAATAATATAAACGCAGGGGCGGCTTTATGGCGAGGCGTCGGTGAGTGGCTACACCAAGTTGTTCACATCAATAGCCCAGATGTTTTAAATCCTATACTGTACAATAGTTTCATATTATTTTTTATACATATTCCATAATTGTATTTTTTATATTCAACAGGGCCTCTTGGTGTTGGCTTTGGCTCCACCAAAGCCTACCAAATGTCCGGGCTAGACCCGAGAATTTCATTGAATAAAGTGTCATAATAATATTAATATCTTACATCGTGGAACAGAGAACCGACCTTCTTTTTTGAAGTCGATTAATAAAATAGTTAAAATTAAATACCGACTTCATAAATATATGAAAAACGTTAATAAGTGCCTATAAAATTTGAGGGCTGCCCTCGACTTCTCTGCTGGATCCCTACTGCGGGATGTGATCCACTTGTTTACCTCAACGTTTCAGCCATGTTTCCATGTCCATGATTATTAACTGACCACGCATATGCTTCTTTTTTTATGAGTGCTCTGGAACATGTGTTTAAATCAGGAAAGCTTAAAAGTTATTTTAGTAATAACAGCATCTTTTACTAAAATGTATTTGACAAGATAAAGAAATAACAGAAATATCTCATGAGTTTTTCGATGCCAAAAAAGTAATTCATTCAAGTAGTGTAATTCATTCGCAACCAACTTCGTCTAATTCAATTTAGAGCCAAACTTTCGCTCATTCGTTATTGTTTACGAATTTTTTTTGTATTTTTCCGTCAACTGAATAAAAAGCACCGCAAGCTTTTGACATCAACTTGCCAACGGAAAATAATTTATTGCTTAGCACTCGACTCGTTCGCGCTGAATTCCAGAATGGCCGAATAAACACCACTGAATTTCGGATACGCAGACTTATTCCAGGATTAACAAATAAACACTCTTGCTTATAAAAGTGCCTTCATTTTACTCGCAAATTTTTGTATTATTGCTTTTAGTGTTGGTTCTGCTTTTTATCACTTAATTTGTTCTTCTTTAAAATTGTACATATACATACAAAACATGTATGTACATTGTAGTGTTGTTATTGTGTTTTTTTTTAATTTTACTTTTTAATTATTCACGTGTACATTAAGGACCGGCCCGATGCATAAAACTTGTGTTTGGACTTTCATGGAGATTAGGGCTGTCGACGCGGTTTAATATGTTGAGATTTTTTAAGTGAGGAGTTTTGGAATGGACACGAAAACACATGATTAACCTTTATTTAACCTACCTTACCTTAACCTTTACAATTTATATATTTTTCCACACTCGAGCACGTTCAAGATCACTTAATAAACAATAATCCATCATTATTACCTACACATTAAGACTCGAAATAACACAAGTTTTATAAAAATAACATAAATTATTTTTTTCACGTTGGCACCAAAACTAAAATAAAATTTTAAATTAAATCTTTAAATTATTTTAAAAGATTTATCCAAACGCCTGTTCGAAGCATCTCGTGACCAAAATGCTGGCCGGTATCTTGCGCAACGTGTTAGTATTGCACTCCAACGCGGCAATGCGGCCAGCATTTTGGGCACGTAGCCTACAGGCAGCGGTTTTTTAGATTAGTGTAGTTTAATATATTTAATTTATTTTATAATAATTAAGTCTGTTTCTTTATTTTAATTTAGGTTAGTTTATTTAATTGTATTTTTAACGTGAATATATAAAAAAAATAGAATTATTCTAATAGCCTCATCAACATCAGCCAGAAGATGTCCACTGCTGAACATAGGCCTCCCCCTTTAACCTCCACACTGAAGGTCAGCCTGCCATCTTCATCCAGTAATGACCTACAGTTATATGATTATTTCCGGGATATTTACCGTGGTAAGGTTGTGGAAGGAGCTACCGATATATTTTCGGCGCATCTACATGCACCATGTTCACGGGAAGACATATAACTGTAGTGAACAACCGTGATAGTTTAAAACAGGTTTTCACTAATGACCTCTTATGGTTTTATTCTACTTTTGGTTCGAATATTTTTACCTGACCTGATATTTATACTTTCAAATATCTTTGCTGCAGCGAAACCAAGATACACTTAAGAAAAAGATTAGTTGTTAACGTGTCGGCACTTCAAGAAAGAAATGTGGTCACGTCTATGTCCCTAGAATAGGTACACAAACATTACAGATGCAGCGGACACCATCGCAAATAGAACTTGAGAACTATTGTAAAGATGTACAGTGTTCGATAAGGACGACCGTCCACCAAAGCGGACATAAGCGGAAACGTGCGCCGAGCGACGAATAGCTTGACATTGCCTGTGAATTGTACTTATAAGGGGTGATGTGAACTTAGGGCTGGTGTTCACTAATAGGACGGCAATGGCCTTTTCCCTTGTATTGCTTCTTTTTAGGGTAACGTAGTACTACAACGAACCACAGAAAAGTATTAAAAGTATTTTTTGTTTATATTAGAACGGCTGTCAAGGCATTTTTGTAAGAAATTTGTTGTAGCCACGTGCACCCATATAAACACATGCAACTGTGTTAGCAACTGTTACGCGGAGTTCGACGCGTTGACATAAATAAGAATGTTCAATCACATATCTGTCACAATACCCGGTGACAGAGTTTCCTTGCGTTGACATAAATAAGAATGTTCAATCACATATCTGTCACAAAACCTGGTGCCAGAGTTTCCTTCTCATTTCCGTTCTATTTACTTCTCTTTTCTGTGACAACGAACCCATATAAAGTTCGCTGATTGAATCAGTGTTTGCCAAGTTCTTCTTTAAAATTGTTTCTTTTACGAATGTTTTTAATTAGCATCATTGACAAATTTCTGTAGAGTAAAACAAAAATATTTGTCCCAAATTCCTTATTTTATTTAATGTGACGTTAAAGTGGAAATGTTTATCAAAGAAACAGTTTTTCGTATAAGTTTGTTTTGATTTGTACGTTTGTCTTAATATTTTAGAACTTCTACTCACTTCAGTTATTAAGTAAAGTGCGTAAAAAGTTGGAAAATTACAGTTATAGTATGGATCTCAATTTTATATGTATAAATAATTTAACTAAAATTTTAGGGAAATGTCGATGAAACATTTTATTCTCTGTGTGGCTAGTCTTTTAAAATAAAGGTACTTACATGCTTCGACCAAAATAAAATGAATGGACAGGCCCAGTAGAAGCGCATTTTTGAAGATTACAAAATGAGCGCCGGCGCTCTCTTCGTTTCAGTCGGTCTCTAGCCGTAGGAAGTGAAACACGAGTTTATTGTTATATGTATAATATGTATGAATTCGTATGCTTTACTGAAGTGTAAATACACAAATAAAACCGATATCTATTTTTTGTAACAAATATACTTTACATTTTTATAATTAAGTGTTTAAAATTTTGGTCGAAGCCTATATGTGAAAAAATATATGATACATCTCTGAAATTTGGTTAAGTTCAGCTTCGTTCGTGCGAATTTTTCTATATGCACCAATTTCTGAACTCTGCCCTACTAATTCCACTTGCAGTAATCGAAATTTTTGGGTCACTTTTTTTGCAGAAATTGTATCGCAAGAGGATAATCTATGCACATTTTTTTTTTTATCTTGTTCTTTAGGTACACTTAAAAAGTTATATGACATGGACATGTTGTTTATATATCCAAAAAATACGTTTTCCGCATTTTTCTCGAAATCGCCATTTGGAAGTACTGTATTTGTTATAAGGAGAGCAGAACTATGAATGTGACTACAATTATAAAGGGTTTTTGCCACAGAATCCTACCATACGCGTCTTGCCATGCTCTTGGCCAGCTATTTATTTTACCGTACAATGCCGTGCCTATCAGTGAGTGCCTACCCTTCAATGGCAGCAACTGGTACTCTTAGTTCCGCACTATCAATCTTGCCGATGCCGCTCCAGGAAGACGGTGGCCCTAATCCGAAGACGTGCCAACAAGTAATGTATTCTGTGGCGTAGTAATGTATTCTGCGGCTGGGCTATTGTGAGCGCAATCAAGGATGCAATGGGCAGACTTGCACTTGCCGAACTGTTCGGACTAAATCTAGGGCTTAACATGAACATTGCGACCAGCCCGAAGACGTGTATCATGTACTGATGGAATGTGTCCGGAAGCAACGTGAGTGGGAACTGATTTTTACTGAACTTGGAATTTGTGGATCCAATGTAGGGGTGCATCCAATGTACAGCTTATATTATCTAATCCAAATTCCAGGGAGGCTGGAATTATTTACGTTCTTGCAAATTCTTTTTTACAGGCTTTAAGCCACTCTAGCACCCTAGCTGCCTGGTTCGTGACTAGGTGGGTTTGAGGTTTAGGTAAGTTTGTGGTTGTGTAATGTAATAAGTTTAAGTACATTTATTTAGGAAATTTATGTTTTGTCAGGATACGTCTAAAAGCCCCCAAAAAAACATGAACATTGAACATTTATGAAAGGTTTTTTTTTAACCCTCATACAAAAAGAGGGTTGTTATAAGTTAAACGTGTATCTGCATGTTTGTCTGTCTGGGCGGATTTGCAGACTTGCAGTTGGGACAACACACAATTCAGGAATTAAAATCAATTCAACACAGTTCAAATAAATGTCAAACCTGTTTATCTTGTAAACTTTACTTCAGTATTCCTTTTAATAGATTAAGTAATTTAAAAAAGGCAAACAAACCTTTTACAAATAAGCTGTTACGCATCTGCCATATTAAATTTAGTGTGACATCATTTTGTTTTTCAAATTCTTCACAGCAAACCCTTCTGTTTGTGACATCACACAAATCACACTAATATCATATATGTGAAATTTTGGATGGATGGATGTTTGTCACTCAATCACGCAGAACCGGCTGGATGAAATTTTGAATATACATTGCTTATGTCCTGGATTAACACAAAGACTACTTTTCATCATCATCATCATCACCAATTTTCATCACCACGCGGGTGAAACCGCGGGGCGCAGCTAGTTTACTATGGCATGGCATTTTGAACGAGGGAAACAGTAACGTTCACCGCTCATACCTTTCAGTATTAATGGCGTATTCAGCTCAATTACTCCACGCGGAAAGCCTACTTTACCTGTGCTATTGATTTTTGCTCAGTTAATGGAGTGAATTGACCTGTTTCTGATTTTAACGTTTTATCAACGGCTTCGGTATAAATTACGTGTTCATATAATATTTACTTTGTAATGTACGAAATCAAACATTAAAAAATACTTTCCTGTGTCATTTTCAGATACACAATGAACGCCTACAAAAGACATATGATAAATAATAATGCTAATAATAGTAAAAAACAAGCTTTTTATTCATAGCAAAGAAAATGTAAACCGCCATCTAGTAGCGGTGGCCGTATTGGATTTAGTGTGATATCTTTTTATCGTTTTCTACTCTTCCAGTTCTTTTATTTGATATCCATTTTTTAACCGACTTCCAAAAAGGAGGAAGTTATCAATTCGAATGTTTTTTTATGTTTGTTACCTCAGAACTTTTGACTGGGTGACCCGATTTGATGATTCTTTATAACCGACTTCCAAAAAACCGAATTCCAATTTGGTCCAGTTCTGATGAAGTCGGTTTTGAGGGTTCCGTACCCAAAGGGTAAAACGGGACCCTATTACTAAGGCTCCGCTGTCCGTCTGTCCGTCTGTCACCAGGCTGTATCTCATGAACCGTGATCGTTAGACAGTTGAAATCTTCACAGATGATGTATTTATGTTGCCGTTATAACAACAA
Organism: Agriopis leucophaearia; assembly: GCA_949125355.1. Classification (NCBI taxonomy): domain Eukaryota; kingdom Metazoa; phylum Arthropoda; class Insecta; order Lepidoptera; family Geometridae; genus Agriopis; species Agriopis leucophaearia. The sequence goes on along the minus strand of OX421266.1, from coordinate 15,959,163 downwards.
ATACTAAAAAACAGAATAAAATCAATTTATAAGGGGACTCCATATACAGCAAACGTAATTTTTTTGCTCATTTTTGCTCGATATTGATAATGGCAACAGGTAGACGCTTGAAATATTCATAGAATATATAGTTATATATTCACTTTAAAAATAATAATTAATTTTTTGCCGTTGCTATAGATAATGGTACGGAACCCTTCGTGCGCGAGTCCGACTCGCACTTGGCCGGTTATTTAATATTACAATATAGGGTACTGCATATTGTATTGTCACCAGAACTAAAGGTGTATGCAAAATTTCAGCAAAGTTGGTTAGAAGGAACTAGTTTCATTCCGCTTGCAAGATTTGAACGAACAAACAAACAAACATGACAAGTTAAATAAAACCCTGTAAAAAATATTGCTTATTGCTTCTCTATTAGGTATATTTTATTGTACAACCGTTTGACCAGTTTATCTGCACAGTTGAGGAAGACATCATCTCAGATTCTAAACAAACCTTGTGGCCTCCCACGGTCTTTTTTTCCTCGTTTAAGTGACAGCACAGATAAAATTGGCCTGGTTATAAACTGCCCATTTAGTTATTAGATTCTAAAATATTATTTATCGATTATTTTATACCAGATCGAATCAGAAATGAAGAGATCCGTACACGAACGAAAACGTCATAGCCCACCGGATTAGCAAGTTGAAGTGGCAGTGAGCAGGGCACATAGCACGCAGTACAGATGGTCGATGGGACCGAAAAGTTCTGAATGGAGACCGGTAAGCACAGCGTAGGACGTCCATCTACAAGAAGGACAAACGACCTAAAAGAGACTGCAGAAAAACGCTGGATGCAGGCCGCTGCCAACCGGCGCTTTTAGAAATCGATGGGGGAGGCATTCCAGCAGTGGACGTCCTATGGCTGAAATGATGATGAAGATATACTGTCTTCAATTGTTTACCTCTGTGTAAAAGTTTTTGATCCGATACTTTTCAATTTGCTAGATTTTATTTCTATCACAGAACATACTGTTTTTGGTTTTTGTTTTTGTTAGCTACTATACGAAAGTATGGCGTCGGCCTTATTCCATGCAGTGGCCATTTAGGTCATTGCATTCGGTCGTGCGCCGCTTTATATCGCTTGATTGTCGGTTACATGTGGCAACCCTGCTGTTTATTCCGAAAGCTCTTTGGTAGGTGAATGTGATTATTGATACAACTTTGTAATATACGGTTGGTTTTTAATTTATCTTGGCAATACAAAGACAAAATGAGTGTAGATAGTTTTGGTGCTAACGTGATCCACCGTAGGCTGCATCATCGCTTAACATCAGGCGAGTTGGCGGCCAAGCGCAAGCCTATTCTACAATAAAAAAAATAAAAACAAGTTGCCAAATTGTGTTTAGTCGTTTGAAGATTATCAGCTCTCATATTGAGGGTTTAAAAAAACAATTTGCTCTTGTTATTTCCGCTTTCGCTATAAAAACACCACTATCCATTTTCCACCGACTACTAAGTAAGGTATCTTCTTGTGTTCACCATCTATCTATTCTGTACTAAACCTTTTAACCTCTTTTTATGTCTCTGAGGATCGAGACGAGAAAGTCGCTTGTCTGATAGTAAGCGCCATGCTTGCCCATTACAGTTCAGTACCACCCAGAACTTAGAACTTTAAAAGTTCAGAACCCTGCGTGACAATGCACTGCGCTCTACATCCAGAGATATAGACGTCGATTCTAGTGAGCCATTCTGTAAACTAAACTAAATTTGACAGCTCTAAAATTATTGCTATTATTTTCTGACGTATTGAAATTAAAAGAGACGCCGATAATTTTAGTCCTGTCAAAATAGTTTAGAGAATGGTAGAACAGAATAGACACCATTAGCTGTGAAATCTCTTTATGCGCAGTAATGTTAATGTAATCATTGCCCTTTAATGACGAAATACAGTAATATTTGCACACTACTACTAGCAGTACCCTAGGAATGGGAAAAGACAAAGAGGACGCCAAATAAAGAGATGGGAAGATGATTTGCCAACGGGATGGAGAAGATTAACTCGCGACAGAAAAATATGGAAGGAACTAGGGGAGGCATATGTTGTAAGACAACGTGACGAACAAACTGGTTGCTGAAAATCATAATTATTATTTACCACACATAGTTTATATTTAATTTTTCATAATAATACTATTAAGAAAATCATGGTCAGCGAATAAAGGCTTTATCTATCTATCTACTGGCAGTTGAATAACTGGCAAAGATGTGGTACGTGTCCAGAAGGACTGCAAAAGATTTCTCCAAAGACTACCCTGTTAGTTAGACAACCGGCTTATATTTAAGCTGTATCAAGTTCTTTATAAATGTTTTAGTTTATTTAACTCATTTAGTGCATAAAACAGGCATTATGTATGCAGTTGTTCCGAGAGAGTGCACTCCAAGACTCGCAGAGTAATAAAACGAGCAAGAGAGTCGCAAGAAGACATCAAAGACATTAATTTCACGGTTGAAATAAACTGAGTGTTTTAGTTCTAGCTATTTTATTAAGGTGTCATACTTTATTTTCTAACTCAGTGTATTTAAACAATTAATAACAAACACAAAATATAATGTTTTTGATGTGAAATATCTATTGGCGTGCTTTGACAGTAAACTGACTTGTATGCCGTGGCGGCAAACGATATGACGCTCTCTTATGCCGTCATGTTTCACATCTGCCGGGCGTCCATTGTTGGTAAACTTTTTGAAGTGAAAACTTCTTTAGGTGCGTTTAGCACTTTTTGGGTGAACAAAAATTATGGAACTCGCGACGTCGTCACGCTGTACCGTGTATTTTAAAACAGCGCCATCTCTGGTAGAATAGGTGAATTACTAATTATGTTTTCACTTCTAATGTGCAGTCCTATGACTGATGTGGGTTTTTTAGTAATTAACCCCTGACGGAAACAGAGAGGTGTTATAAATGTGTCTGCCTGTGGTATCATAGCTCCCAAAACGCTAAACCAATTTAAATTTTTCAAAGGTGACTCGATCGAGATTGTTTTTACCTATGATTCAAGATAATCTCATCGCCCCTTTGATGATTACCAGTACAACTATGGGGTGCTTTATGCTTCCAGCCATGGCTAGCTCAACCAAAGCAAAGTATCTACCTATATAATTATAAAAGCAGAATTTAATATTTTCCTTGTAATTTCACGGCATTGACAATTTACCTGCGACATATATTATAGCTACTGATGATAGGTACGTACGTACATCGCGTGATTTTCGTAGGTGCGATACAATTGACGTAAAAAAACGAGGCCCATGCAACATAAAATAATAATATTGTGTTAAAAACATTTACGCGGCGTCTGATGAATAACGCAACATGGACTCATCCTATAGCACTCGGCATGATGCGAATAAAGCAGCAAAAAAACCAGATCAATCCGGATCGTACGGAATTTTAATGTAACTGAAGCTTTTAAAGGGAATCCCGATTTCTTCAGGCGAGTATTTGTGTTTCAGAATCGGGTTGATTAATTTATAGCTTTCCGAGGGATTGAAAAGACTTGATATGGATTAGAAATGGTAGAAGTAAGCGGGTTGCCTGGGGGTTAAAATACATTAAATACATAAGATTGATTAAGCTCTACCTAGGGTGCCTTTAAATAAAGGTCACGCTAGTCAATAAGTATTCAGATTATTTATTTCTTCCACGCAGTACAAGGTACAAATATAAATATTAAATTATAACTATTAAATTATATAAATTTAATTATAAGTCTTCCCGTGAACATGGTGCATGTAACTGCGCCGAAATATCGGGAGCTCCTTCCACAACCTTACCACGGTAAATATCCCATAAATAATCATATAACTTTAAATTATAACTGCTACGCAGTTTGGCAGAGTTGTGTATACATAGCATGTACGTTATTCACGGAGATATATAATTTTAAAAAAATTAAAAAAAAAAACACATTCCACATATCCAGCAAGGGATCACAGAGAATAGCAGAAACAAGGGGAGGTTTATGCTCAAGAGTGGGTTAGGCTGGTGATGATGATAATCTTGATTACTTTATTTTAACAACGTATTTTTTCACTAACCGTCTTACTTAAAAATCTTTTTACATTCTTGAGAGACCTTTGATCTGCGGATCAAGCGAAATTCTTACCTAAAACCAAAAAAAAAGTTGCGAGGGCTTTGAAAGCGCTCTCAATAGCTGTCAAAATTTTACCACTGGCCGGACGTTGTTAAGAGACCTTTGCGAGGCAATATGGCGGCTTTTTAACCAATCAGCATAGATCACAGTATATATCGGCCAATCAGCATTTAGCTGATTGAATAACATTCTTTTAGGTTGTTTTTTTGTTGTTTGGCTAAGTTTTGTGGTTATTTATCATGGATTTGTGCAATTTCCGAAGGGATGTGGACATGTTACGCCAATTTAGAGCTCCCGCGTTGAAAAGAAGGATACGCCAGAGAATTAAGGCGTGATCCGATACATGGTATATATGATTTATCGGATGATGAATTTCGGCTGAGGTACCGTTCCAGCAATGAAAATATCCGCCGGATTTCTGACTTGCTGAGGGCAGACCACGGAACACTATTCTACAGGTGAATCTGCGAGGTGGCGGCATCCCTGTGGAACTGCAAGTAATGGCAGTAATCAGATATTGGGGCCACCATGAGGTAGATAAAAAATACTTATTTTGTTCAAGTTTCGTGTTATGCAGTATGTATGTGAATCCAAGATAAGTAAGAAAGTTATGTTTTATTTTTAGATCCAAGAAGACTGCGCGGATTGAGCCAGCAGACGCTGTCACGTGTGGCCCGCAAAGTAGCAATAGCGTTGGCTCCCAAAAGTTCACAGTAGGTACATAAAAATGCCTTTGAATATGATGGAAAAAGCCAACACTATCAGCAAGTTTGAAGCTATTTGCGGCCTTCAAGGGATTATGGGTGCAATAGATTGCATGCACCTAGAAATAATGAAGGAGACGTTGGCCCGTATCACATCAACAGAAAGAGACATTTCTCTATCAATACCCAAGTAAGTACATATCTTGTGCAATGCCATTCCAGCTTGTATATTATAATCCATGTCGGTATTCGTAGAACGGCATGCAAGATTTTATAGTCACGCATAGCTTTCTAACCCTGCCGCACACTGCTACTGTGTTAGGAAGACAAGGTCAAGTCCCAGCAGTGGGAACTCATGTTTATAGGTATTATGATAAATCACATGTGTCACTGACACTGCTGGGTGCAGCTAGTTATCAGTAAATAATTTTTAAATGTAAAAAACGATTTTCAGGTTGTCTGTGATGCTGACCTTAAATATGTGACATCGTGGCACTGGAGGCAGCACACATGATGCGTTTTAACAACCGGCATATCCGAACCCGCAATGTTGTTGAAAGGTACTTCAGTGTCTTGAAGCAGCGATTTCTGATATTGCTGAAATTGATGAGGGGTAACTATGCCAATATCAAAACTACGATAGTGCTGTTCTGCACAATTTGGCGATTCTTTACAAAGAACTAGGTGAGTTACTCTTTTTTTTATTAGCTTTGCATCTAGCATCTCAGCTTTTTGTTCGAAGAGGATCGGAGAGAGGGTTAAAATAAAAATAGCCTTTATTCTCTGATCCAATTACACAATTATATACTAGTTATACTTACTACTTAATTTAAAAAAAAACAATACTTAATTCTAAAAAAAATTTTTTGTAATACCAGTTTTAGAATCAGGTTGTCCTCACTGGACATAGGCCTCCTCTAGAAGTGGCCATTTCTCCCTATCTCTGGCTATTATGCGCCACCCTTTTGGTAGGTCAGCCTCCCACCTTCTATGTGGTCGTCCCCATGATCTCTTCCCATCTCCGGGGAACCACAATATGACCTCTTTGATCCATTTTTGTTTAGGGGGTCTGACTACATGTCCTATCCAATGCCATTTTAGTCACTTGATTTTCTGTGAGACATCTGTCACGCATGTGGCCTTCCATATTCTGGTCAGTCTTCACTTGTCCTTCAGCTTAATGGGCAACATGCTTCTCTCCATTCCTTGTTGACATACCTTGAGTTTTTGGGTGCGAGCCCTTGTCAGGCTCCAGGTTTGGCACCCATAGGTAAGTATTGGTAGAATACACATGTTGTACACTTTACGCTTGGAAGGCATTGGGATTTCTTTGTTCTTCAGTTTTTTTTAGTGTAATGAGCTCAGGTGTAAATAACAAACAACACCTGGGCTCGTTACTGGAGAAAGGGTTACATTCTGTTAAATCTACTGCTTCATCCCACTGGTAGTCTCTGGTGCTTTGTGTGACAGTGGACATAATTGTATCCACCCGTTGTCCCACCAAAATAAGTTTTAAATGTCTGGCTATTTATTTTTCTATTAATTCATTAACATTTCTCAGAATCTCCACTCTCAAATGACTAGATATAGGAACATTGTAATGCATTGAATATGACAATCTCCTTTTTTTAACCGACTTCAAAAACGGAGGAGGTTCTACTGTATTTTATTATGTATGTTCAACGATTTCTCCACCAATTATGAATTGATTTTGATGATTCCTTTTTTGTTTGGTAGGTCTTACTTCAGAGGTGGTCCCATATAAATTTCATCAAAATCAGTTAAGTAGTTTGGTTTTTAAATGAAACTACTACTACTCACTGAAAAAAATATGTCATCCAAGTAAACAAAACTGCGTATTTACTAATTTTGAAGTCGGTTTTTTTAATTGATTATTTATTTCCTCAGATACAGCACAACTTTAACATGAAGAAATGACAAACAACGAGGACATTATCAATGATGACATTGGCCGAATAAGTCAAAGCATTTTTATGGAAAATAATTTATTATAAAATATATTACACTTACACAAAAACTAAACATGTATTTTAATTAAAAATCTTACATAAGAGCATAGATTTTAAATATGTAATCAAATACTAAACATATTTTCAGTACTAATTCTCTCATAGTATTTTTATAATTATATTAAATAGGTATGTATTTTTGATTAACTTTACTCTCGAGGTCTAGCCCGGATATTTGATAGGCATTGGTGGAGCTGAAGCCAACCCCAAGAGTCCCTAATTCTAATTCAAAGTTAGGGTGACAAGACCTGCACTGACACTGGCTGGGGTGTATTGTGCATTTAGCTAAACACATTTACATAAACCAGCCAAGCTCCTAAGATAACAGAGCAAGGCTTTGGGTCGCTGCCTAAACTATTCTATCCCTATTTTGCCAGGTGTTTTGGTATTGGAGACTTGTGGTTGTTGATTTTCTTTAAGGAGTCTCGACTTGAATCATGTCTTCTGTGGCCTTGCAATAGTACATGCTACATGGACTCGTTTTCGTGTAGAAAGCTCGACAGCACCTAAAAAAACATAATAACATTAGAACACATGACAGAGTTTTGACTTCCTACCTGATTGCACAAGTATATGGCAAGCAGGATCAATTTGCGAACCACTATAGCTGTGGGTAAAGACTTCGGCACGCCTTAATTAAATCTTATCATATTTTTTTTGTCACAATCCGGCTCCAACTCAGCATGATGCCGGTTGTAAACAACCGACGCTGGTCTTCCGTTGGGCCGGCAGGTGACTTCACGCACGAACGTACCACACGGCACGTGCACAAACTAACTAAATGCTTAATTTATTGAATATTTAACTAAACGAGCAATTATTAGACTGCCCCAGTGGCTCAATTGCTAGTGAACCTTCCTTCTGCGCTTATTGGCGCGGGTTCGAGTCCCACCTACAAAACTTTCATGTGATGAACAATTGTGTTTGTTCCATGTCTAGGTATTAATATCCATTTAAGTATGCATTTAAAAATACACAGAGGGAGTGGTCTCGGATTCTAATTGTCGCGAGGAACACTGAAGTACAAGCAACAGATGGTAGAAGTAACATGTTTATCTATTTTTTATTTATTTGAAGAAACAAGGTTTTGGAGGAATTGTAGGTTGTATTTGGCCATAAATATTGCCTGTGGTGTTCTTAGACCTCTGGCAGGCCATATTCCAAGTAGTTGTGGTTGGCAAACAGAGGAAAGATCATGGGTCATGTTAGAATAACGCCTTGGCATAATGAATCGAATTTGAAACAAGGAATGGTGCGTGGCCTGCAATCCAAAACTCTTGGACCTCTTTTATAATAGATCATGTTAATTCGTGCATTTTTAAGGGTCAGCATACAACTAAAACTTGGTAATTACCTTTTCCTGTTCACTCCAATTTATGAAGCGATTTTTTTTTACGAGCTCCATTTCTAATCCTTTTTATCCTTAAATTTCGGCTCCAGCAGAGTGTTTTCGCTACTGAATGCTGAAATCGAAACTGTTCACTGTTGAAATCGGCTTGTTTTCACTAACACAAGTTAAAATATTATTTATTTATACAGAAAATGCGCAAAAATTTAACCCCGATTGACACACGCGTGCTCTGAGTACCGTCAAATTTGACACCTGACATTGACATTCATATTACCACTGACGTAAAAATCAAAATTTTCATACATTATTCGTTCAACAAGAATTTTAGTCGATTATTTTTGCTATAGTCTGCGCCAACTGAATGATTTTTGTTTCTCTGTGGGTATTTTATCTGAGAGAGGGATAAAATAGGTTTATGCAGATATATGGGTGAAAAAAAGTTTATCCTGGATCAAGTCTTAAAACGCCTCGCAATTGAGAGAGGTTTGCGAGAGGATTATTGTGAAGATTTTTAAGTAAGACGGTAAGTATCTAAAAATTCTACACGTGTTAGCTTTAGTACGTTTTTATGTGTATTTCATTTTCTTCTTGTATAAAATCTGCCACCTCTTTACTATTCCATTTTGAAGTAATAGTACGAGATCCGGCTGCAGAATTAGTGCGGTCATCGATTTTTTGCTTAAAAACAAATTTTTACGCATTTTGCTTATATATTTATTATTAGGAGAAATAAATATCAACCAGGGTGCCAATCAAAATGTGGCCGCTAGTATTTTTCATTAAATTATTGTTAATTAATTTATGGTAAATAATTTAATTCATTTGGTTTTATAATAAAATATCGTCCACTTCACTGCAATATATATAAAAACTGAAAAACCACGGCTGCCGTCGTGCACTCGGCCGCATCTCTTCGCAACCAGCCTTGGTTTTTCAGAGTCTTTATATGGTTGAAATATATTCTCCTAATCATATATATGCGTAAAAATTTATTTTTAAGCAAAAACTCGATGACCGCACTAATTCTGCAGCCAGATCTTAGACTATAACAACGCATCAGAACGTTTTATTTCCATAGCAGCATGCGATAAGACCCGCATTGTGGTCGAGTTGCTGTCACTCGAACGTTCACCTTTGACTTCTTTCTGCTCCGTTTGAATGCTCACTGAACTCTACTTGCAATCTACGACGGTATATGAAGTGGAATAAATCAGTGCATTTTATAGTTTTCTCTACTAGGTGTATCAGAAAGGTGGAGTAGTACGTAAGGGTGCTAATCTACCCATCAGTGTGAACAAATTATAGAACACAAGTATGCTTAAATATATATTTTTTTAGGTTTTTTTTAAATTTATGAAATGGGCTAGCGTTTGTCCACAACTCACCTGATGGTAAGCGACGATGCGGTCTACGATGAAGCACGCTTGCCTATGAGGTGCCGATTCACTCTTGTCTTGAAGAGACCCAGGTTGTAATTTATAGGGAACACCGAGGCAGGGAGCGTTCCTCCTGTTCTCCTGACCATTCCTGTGCAGTTCGTATTAAGAAGGAATTTCGGAAACGCTACGTACGGACTTTTTCAAAGTTCACGATGTATAGGTATATGTGATTGTTTGCCTCCTATGGCATAAAAAAATATGAGTATGTGTAACTCGATAATTTATTGTACTTAAATCTTTTTGAATGAGGCCCAGAGAATATTTAAAAAGAAACATAATCTCAGTTCAAAGTTGTAAAAGAAAACAATATGCTATGGAATCAGAGCAGAACGGAATATAGTCACGGTGTCTAATGGGACCATTGTCTATACTTACTAACATTTGAGAGTGGACCCAATGCCCACTGGAAAGTCGAAGTGGCCTTGCGGCGTATAGCAAGCAGCCGTAGTGAGTTCTGGCCCCTTCGGCCGTGTACGAAACCGGAGCTTCGTAACCAGTTCCGATCAAAAACTTTTACGTCCTTGTACAAAACCAGTTAACAATATAAAACTATCAAAGAGTTTTGTTATCAAAAAAACTCCATAGATATTAGATATCTTATGTTATGACTGGCCACTAAGAATACCTTCAAGTCGTCAAGGGTGAAAAAATTCAAAATAATCGCACTTGGCCAGTTTTATTATTATGTTAATTAATCACTTATTTCTTGCATTTGCACTTAATTAAGTGTAAATCAAGCATTACTTAGCTTTATTCTAACCATGACTTCATTGAATAATCATATTTAAATAAAACTTCTTGATATACTTGACACTGCCAAATACACAAGACGCGTGACACAAAAATCCTTACAGAGGAAAGAATATAAAAAGCAGCCGTAGAAAAGTTTACTTTTTCCAGTTTTCTGGGCCCCGATTCTACGAAACTAATTGTTTTTAAATTGTTTATGAATTGCCTCAAAAATAACCCTTTCGACACTTTTGGTATAGATAAAGTGTCAAAAGAAAAAAATAAGAGGCAAATAGGTTTAGTAGAATCGAGGCCCTGTTAGTTTGAAATTGTTATGTAATTATGATGTATGAAAGCAGGAGGTTGTTATTTGTGTTGTGTATATAATAATTAATAAATAATAACACAGGGGCGCAATAATAATTATGAGAGTCGCGGGTATTCAGTGAATGCAGATGGCAGGATGTCGTTCAGTATGGAGGTTAAAGGGGGAGGCCTGTGTTCAGCAGTGGACGTCTTCTGGCTGATGATCAACGCAGAGGTGGCTTTGCGGCGAGCTGACGGTGAGTAGCGACACCGGCGATACCGCGTACCCCAATTCTATGGGGTTAAATAAATGAGACCCTGACTCCTGGCTTTGCCATATCCATTCGGAAGATGCGTTTAATATGTTTAATTGTGTAACCATGTTTACCGTATTATAACACGACGTGTTATTGGGGTGTTATGTGGTTTCATACAGAATCAGGACCGTGAGCTGGGTGTTAACAAGCGTACTTACATAATTAAGCGAGCACACACAAACTTTCTCATTTTAATAATGGTATGATTTGTTCAAACCACAGATCAGACAAACATGGGATATATTATTTAGTAAAATTATTACAGTTTTATGATTATTTACGGGATATAATCTTACCACGGGAAATATCCCGTAAATAATCATTATTACTGTGGCCCTAGTACAAGCACTTGAGAAAAAGTATTCGTTCCGTAAACGATAGCAAAATGTATGAAAAATTGAACAGCACCTCTATCGGACGTAAAAGGAAACTGAATTTTTCATACATTTGCTATCGTTTACGTATCGATAACTTTTTCGCAAGTTCTCGTACTAACCCCACTATATTGAACAACCATGATAGTTTAAAACAGTGTTTTTGTAAAATTATTGTTCGTGTTCAAATGTTTCCATGTTTCATCCACTTTTTTCACTATACCACTTAACCTAAACCTTTGAGTACGGTACCCTTACAAAATTTTCACGCACAATAAGATACATTTAGGGTTACCATATCTTAGGATTTGTCCTGAGATTTCAGGATTTTTAGGCTCTTTTCAAGATTGCGGCCGGATTTTGTAATGTTTTCGGGATATCTCAGGATTTTTAGAATTTTCAATTAATAGAGTAGATATTCTGATTTTTCTACAATAAATAATCGGCTTTATAGAATTATAAGAATTACTGTTGCACGGCGGCACGTGACCCCTAGGCCTTCAGTGCACAAAACCAATAATGATTTGACTTTTTCCATAAAGTTGTACATTAAGTTTGCGAGAAAATTCGCAAATTGCTACAAAATCTCAGGATTTTTTCAATAGAAATCAGGCTTTCTCTCCGGACTTTTAAATTTTTCATCTGGTAACCCTAATTGCATGACACCAATGCTATTAATAGTCCACATACGATAATTATCAATACAAAAAACCAACATCATAAAAAATGACAGAACTGGACCAAATTGAAATGGGTCCACCACATGGGAAGCACAAGCTTTTAAATAAAAAAAAGAATCATCAAAATCTTTTGACCCAGTCGAAAGTTACGAGGTAACAAACAAAAATATAAAAAAACAGTCGAATTGATAACCTCCTCCTTTTTGGAAGTCGGTTAAAAAGGGCGGAAAGGTCATCTGCAAGGCGAGTCTGACTTAAGGCTTCAAGCCTAATTTCAACGTTTGTGGACACCAAATATATTTTCATTTCATTTCATTTCATTTTTCAATTTAGGCCTGATGCGTTCGCATCCACCATAGCGTCTCACCACATCTCCCTTTTTCGCCTGATTTGAGATTCAAACAAATTTTAAAAAAATGCGTAGATTTTACTGCGCACTTAAACGATTTTAGAAGTAATAAAAACTATACCAATTTGAAATATTAACCAAGAACAACTATCAAAACAGAAAGGAATAAATATCAAGTTATTTGCAAAACAGACTCCATCTCTACAGTATTAAAATCTTATCAAAAGTTATCTCCTACAATGTTCGGACAGTATTTCAAAGTTCCGCATTTATGAAAGCGCATTGATAAAAGTTTACGGGTGCGATCGAAACGGTTCAGAACCAATAAAAGTTTTAACTTTTATTGGCCGCGAGTGTACACAATGTTATGTTGGTAAATTTTTAATATATTTAATATATATGTATGTATATCAGTCTCTGGCAGCCATATTACAAGCTCTGCTTAGTTTGGGGTCAGATGACCATGTGTGCAATAATGTCCCACATATTTTTACAGACGACTGTTGTAGAAACTCTAATCACACTATAATATCATATTATATGTGAAAGTTTTGTTTCCCAATCATGCAGAAACGGCTGGATGGATTTGGATGAAATTTGGAATATACATTACTTATGTCCTGGATTAACACATGGGCTACATTTTATCATCATCATCATCAGCATTTTTCATCACCACGCGGGTGAAAACGCGGGGATCAACCCGTAGAGTATATTTTTGGTCTGCGTAGATAGTTGAATCATTGCAACAAGTTTCTTTACAGCTGCAATTTTACTAAGGGTCTCGAACACACAACACCAAGCTTGTCATTGAAAACAAAACCGGCCAAGTGAGAGTCCAGCTCGTGCACTGAGGGTTCCGTACCGCCACAAAATACAATAATTGTCAATTAAATAAACCGACTTCAAAATTAGTTAAATATTAAATATTTGATAACCGATGGGGAAGAAAGGTTCTTGAGTGGAGACCGCGAACCGGAAGACGCAGCGTAGTTAGGCCTCCCACTAGATGGACCGACGACATTGTGAGAGTCGCGGGCATCCAGTGGATGCAGATGGCAGGATGTCGTTCAGTGTGGAGGTTAAAGGGGGAGGCCTATGTTCAGCAGTGGACGTGTTCTGGCTGATGATGAGAAATAAACCGACTTCAAAATTAGTTAAATGTGTCATATGGATTCGGTGAAAGAATAATGAGGTCGTCTCAGTTCCGAAATTACCATTTAGACCTTGGTGATGAACAGAAAATTGACACCGACTCACACTTGGCCATAATTATTATTTGTTGTTATTTATTTATGAAAACACATACCTTGAAGGAGCATTACAGTTTCCCAATTCACCCCTTCAAGGTTCGTAAACCAAACTAGACTAAAAAATAACAGATCTTACCTAAAACATTGAACACAATCCTAGGAAAAATTACAATAATAAATACTAACAATAATAGAAAAACAACTGTAACATATAACCCTATAATCTAAACAATAAAACTAAAAGATAAAAACTTTATATGTACGCCAGCTTTGGACTGGTAGTGACCATTGCCGCTCTGTAAAACTGGTCATAGGAACTAAGGAACAAATCCAGATCTCGATTCCGAATCAATCGAATTCCAAAAAAATGTACGTAAGAAAATACAATTGATTTAGGTGAGGACCCCCTTTTGTCTTGACTTTTTTTATTTATTTTTTATTAATTTGCCTTTACATTGCATATTCTGTGAAAATTTCAACAGGATATCTATTACGGTTCCAAAGATACAGCCGTTGAAAGGTAGGACAGACAGACAGACTGCGTAGGCTCAATAATAGCGTCCTCTTTTTACCATATGGGTACGGAACTCTAAAAACGATACAAAATAATAAAATTTTAACCATTCAATTCTACTGATTACTGACAATCAAGTATTTAATCAGGCTTTCAATCAAATAAAACTCACATTGACTTATATAGTCAGGACGGGGCTAATGAACTTTTCCAATGGTACCAACACAGTGGTGCTCGCAAGTACATAATATACTGCTCACCAATGTGAAGACAGTCGCTCGAGGATTTCGGCAGTATCAAACATAAATAGGTATAGAAAAAAATTACATAAACATGTATGCCATGTAATTGTGTATTTTGACTGCCCCGGTGGCGCAATTGATAGTGAACCTATATATCATCTGCGCTTGGGGGCGCGGGTTCGATTCCCACCTAGGGCAAATATTCATCTGATGAACATTTGTTTTTGTTCTATGTCTGGGTGTTAATATCTACTTAAGTATGTATTTAAAATATATATGTATGTATATCATCTGGCAGCCATATTTCAAGCTTTGCTTAGTTTGAGGTCAGATGACAGTGTGTGCAAAAATGTCCCAAATATTTATTTGTTTTATTTATTTACTAGTTTTTTTGTCCGCGACTTCGTACGCGTAGATTTTCATATAAACCTTCAATACTTTTTTCTTCTCTTAATCCGGCCCTTGCGCAAAATAACATAGCCTATACTTCAATCTGGTCATAGCTAAGCATATTCGTGAAAACCGCATTTAAATCCGTCCGCATTTTCTTCCAGGGGTTTAGGCGATGTGCGTGAACAAACAAAAATTCTAAAAACTGCCTTAACATGTTCAGCTGCTTATTTTAAGTCGCCCTGTGTGAAGTATTGATAGCAAGCAGTACAAACACCGTCAACAGTTTTCAAATCAAAAAGATAATGTGACCACAGTGCAGAGCAGGTTTTGAAGTTTTCTTTTTGTCTAAACCATAAAAAGTATATAATGTCATGTCGGGATGATACATCTCTGAAATTTGACTGTCCAGCTTCGCTTGTTCGAATTTTTCTATGACCATGCAATTTCTGAACTATATGAATACGACCACAAGTATGGCTTTGGCCACGGAACCCTGACATCTTGCTTATATTCTCTTTGCCTGACATATGCTTGTCTTGCAAAATGCATTGGATTGAATCACCAAGGAGGTTGTAAGGCCTATGTTTTTATAACATCCTTTATCTACATGTTCATTCATCTAAGAAGGTTAAGGAACCATCTTTAAATTTAAACTGATTATCTGAATGACAGTTGACAGTTTCAAATTTTTATAATGGCTATGTCAATAACATTCTCTTTGGACCTCCTTGCTTGAGGCTATGTGACGATCCTCATATTACGTTTCGGGTAACGAAGAAAATAATCATTGATTTTTTAATTTTTATTTTATGTAATAATACAGAATTAAAATAAATTATATAACATAGCCTATGTTTTAATCTGGTAATTTCTAAGCATATTCGTGAAAACCGCATTTAAATCCGTCCAGTGGTTTTGGAGATGTGCGCGGACAAACAAACAAACAGACAAAAATTCTAAAAACTGTCCTATCGTGTTCAGCTGCTTATTTTAAGACGCCCTGTGTGTTTTTTTTTGTTATCTCGCAATTACAGATTTTTTATCTACGTTTTTATTATATGTATAGATAGATAGATATAGATTATAATAATAATATTGTACGCTACGTGCTCCAAAGTTGAGATTTTGCCAGACGATCCACATTTTCAAGAAGTAAACATAATTGAAACGTAATTTTAGTATCAGCCTTCTCTTAATATATTTAGCTCTATGAAAACTCTATTAAAGTTAAAAGCAATCGTTAATTAAAAATTGCTGAGAAAGAATATTGAAATAGTTTCCATCAAAAATTAACCAATATCTATCAAGCAAGGTCGTAGTTCTTTGTTAAAACCACCGTATATTTTTTTATTTCAATTACGAAATCCTTTCCCTTCTCACGCTATTTGCAATAATCGTGGAATGTATTCTGTCAAGGCTGAAACGGAATTGGTGACAAGATCCCAAACATTGGTTACAAATAGTACAATCCTCATGGGCTGTAATGCGACCACCCCGAATAAAGCGTTTCCGGTGACCGTCCCTCGTCCATTGGCAAACATTTGTGCCTCTCTATCTGTACATTGGTATAAACGGATAGCGCCTATCGCGACCCTTGAGGGTCAGCCAAGTGGCTAACGCTCTTCGAGAGGGTTCCGTACATTGAATTGCCAGTCATTTAAAGTTGGCGATCAAGAAGTTTCCAGGGAGCTAATTCACAGTCAAAATGTTTTTGTCACTCTCATCAAGATGGAATTAAAAGTCACTGGGACAGAAATAATGTCCCAGAAAATGTATAATCGATCCATCTAGAGTCATATTTCCGGATAGTAGTTCTACAAAACTTTAATGAGTAAATTAGAAGAAATCCTAATATAACGGCAAAACTATTAATTCTCAATTAGGTCTTTTTTTTATTATTATTTACTAGTGACCCGCTCTAGGCACACAAAATTTCATCCAAATTAGTCCAGCCGTTTTTAAAGTAGCTCATGTGCTATTCCAGACTATAATCTATCTCTGTGCCAAATTACATACAGATACATTTAGCCGTTCTGGCGTGATTGAGTAACAAACATCCATCCATCCAAACTTTCACATTAGTGTGATATATAATATTCACACTTATTATGTGTAGACCAATTATATGTGATTCTTTTATCATGCAAAGGAAGCTCTTGTTATAGTCCATCAAAAATTAACTAAAATTTGGCTTAGCTGTTTTTTTATCTCTTAATACGAATAGTTCTGTTCGAGTGTCTGTTGATTTGGCGATAGCAATAATTTTGTTCGAGCTCTTACTAATTTTGAAGTCGGTTTTTCATATTGATAATTATTAGTCCTACTTATCCCTAGTCCTAAGGAATCACACTAATAATATAATTGTTAAAATTTATGTTATAAGTATGTGTATGTATGTTTGTGTTCTCAATTTCCACAACGGATAACGGACATAAAAGAATTTCAATGAAATTTGATATTGTGATAACTTATGTCCTGGATTAACACATAGGGTACTATGGAAACTGACGTGGTTTTCACACATTTTATTTATATTACATGGGAATTACTCACGTAAGATTAGGCCGGATACTCTGAGTATAGTTTCAGTGCAAAGCGAGACGCATCCGCGCGCGCGCATTCATCTTGATAAAGACCGCTGAATGCGGTTGAAACTATAACCGGAGTATCCGGCCTAATCTTGCGTGAGTAATTCCCGTGTAATATAAATACTAACATAGGGTACTATTTATGCCGAAAAACAAGACGAGTCCTTTAGGATAGCACGTGAAACCGCGGGGTACCGCTAGCGCTTAATATTTTTAAGACAAAAGCTACAAGCGATAACTGCGAAGCTTTAGAACAAAATATAAGCGAAGTTTACAAAGTAAACCTAAACCTTTAGCGATCTAAATAACCGACAGCTACAATATAACGATTTCTACCTACTACTACAACTACGAGTAGCTACGTATTCTTAACCGGTACAAAGGCTTGTCTTCAGATGTTCACCGATTAGCTTAGGGATCCCCAAAGCTCTCGCCGTGACCGCAGACAAGGCGACCAGTCGACGCGGCGTGACGATGCCGGGCCGGAAGCGGCCGTGTGCCGGACGTCCGATCCGATCGTCCGGAACGGTATGCGCTTGCCACATTCCTGTGGGGTCGTGAGACTTATGATCTGGGGACTCACTTCTTTCCTTTGAAATATTGGATATATCGCAAAATGAATTATTTAAGTACTTCATACCAGCTGCACCTCGCGGTTTCACCCGCGTTATATAAAGGGTAAAAGTAGCCTGAGTTCCATATTTTTTTTATGATACTGAGTGACGAGATGAGTGACGAGCTCGCCTGATGGCTCTTCACGCTTGCCCATAACAGCTCAACGCGACTCAGAATTTTGAACTTCAACAGTTCAAAACCCTGGATGGCAATGCACTGCGCTCGTCACCCCGAGATATAAGATGTCAGATCTTAGTGCCCTGTAATTTCGCTGTAAACATTGCCCTTCAATCCGGAACACAGTAGTGTTTGCACACTACTGCTTGGCGGTTGAATAACTGGCAAAGGTGTGGTACTTCCCCAGACGGACCAAAAAGAGCACCCCTGCAAAAGAGTCCTACGACTACGAAAACTCCTAACTACTCCTTATAACATCAGCTATCTGCCAGTGAATGATGAGAAGCTGCTTGCATCATGCTTGAAGTAACCTCCTATGACTTAGATGGTTTTTTTTTACGACGATTTTATATGTCAATAACAATCTATACTCTATACTAATCTATACTAATACTACACTAATACTTACTAATTACTAATATTAATAAAGAGGAAAGATTTGTTTGTTTGCATTGAATAGGCTCCGAAACTACTGAACCGATTTGAAAAATTCTTTGATTGTTGGGAAGCTACACTATCCCCGGGTGACATCAAAGTACATTATTTTATCCAAATAAACGAAGACTAATACTCAATCAATGACATAATAGTCCATTATTGTCACTTTATTCTGTCCAACATGATTCAATAAAGGCCGGGATCTCCGGATGCGTCGCGTATCCCATAAATATTAATTAGACGGAACCCTTGTGTTATTTATTGTGGACGCTTACGGCCGGACAAGTGAGTGTTAATCGAATTTTGTTTTATTGGATTTGTATAAATGTTTGTATTGTTTCGCATTGAACTTATAAAAAAAGATTGCGCACTGCATCCATCTAGTACATCTAGTGGGAGGCCTACCTACGCTACGTCTTCTGGTTCGTGGTCTCCACTCAAGGACCTTTCTTCCCCATCTGTTATCGGTTCTTCGAGCGATGTGGCGTGCCCATTGCCACTTCAGCTTGCAGATTTTAATAGCTATGTCGGTGACTCTGGTTCTTTAGCGAATATCTATGTTCCGAATTTTATCGCGTAAAGAAACTCCGAGCATAGCTCTATCCATTGCCCGTTGTGTGACTCTGAGTTTTTCCATAAGGCCAACAGTTATGGACCACGTCTCAGTACCATAAGTACGTCATCACTGGCAACACACCTAATTTAAAAAAAAATTAGGTTAGTAAAGTTACGTATGACTAATAGTTACTTTAATATTGCCCATAGTATTCTTAACATTCTCTACCATTCTCACTGCGTTCACTTTTGAATCAATCATGAAAACAAAATAATGTTTAAGGTATTATCGACTTGTTTTTAACCAAAAATTCTTCTAACTTTAAATAAACAATCACTAAGTGTCAAGTTCTGCGAAGTAGCAATTAATACAACTTTAACTATGAGAATCCAGGGCCTGTTTGTCGAAACTTGGCATTCTCATTTATATTTAATGCAGTGGAAGTGAAACTCTTCGACTGAATGTTTCACGCGATTGTATTGACTAACTTTTCATTGGGTAAGACAAGTTTTGCAATTTTCACATTTTTTTGTTATGAGAAATTATTTTAAAGATATTTTTTTTATATTAACTTAATTGGTTATAACCATTATATTAGTTAAATTATATAAATTTTATTCAGTTTCAATTGTCACAAAATTGTGAAAATAAATAAATTAAAATAATAACACTTTCTGTAATTAGTACTTAAAATAAGGAATCAGATAAATAATAATGTACTCACAATGTCAAGATTAATAAGTAGTACTTATAGACTACAAACAAAAGAAATTTGCATAAAAAGGATTGCGTTTGACCGCTAACTCGCCTCATGTTAAGCGGCGATGTGGTCTACGATAGAGCACGCTTTCCTACAAGAAACCGATTCACTAGTGATTTGAAGACACCCAGATTGTAATTACCGGGGAACACCCATTCAGGCAGCGCATTCCAGACTAGCAGTTCGCACAATAAAAGTAGAATCAAAGCGTTTCGTACGGGTTTTCGGAAAATCAACCATAAAGCTGTGTCGATTTTTCGTCCGCTCTGGTAGTCCGACAGAAAAATTGACAGCAGGGAATTAGATCATGCAGATCCGATACACGCTCTCCGAAATGTATCCAATAAAAAACTGATAGACTAGCAACTTAGAAGCCTAGGTATGAGAACAAATTCAAAATTACTACAGAAAACTCAAGCAAAGATATTGTAATGCCTGAAATAATCATTACTGTAGCTATAGTCTTAAATGAAGATGAGGTGTATATTGCTGTAGAAATTCACTGAGAATAAATCCTGTCAACTAAATATTCTGATTCTGTACAAGCATTTCAATAAATAGAAGGAGCTTTTGCATCTTCAAGTGTTTTAGAAATACCATTTGAAATCTTCTGCAAGCGAATACATTTCAATCAAAGAGACTTAATTATTCGATTTCGTTTACGAATCTTAATAAGATACTAATGCAGTGTAATGCTCAGCAATAAATGAAAATAGAATGTAAATCATTCTGTTTGTCACATTGATTTTTGTGACGTTAATTTTGAGCTCAAAGAATTACATTTTTTTGGTAAAGTCACAAATTTAATTGTGTATTATACACAATTAATTTTTAAATTAATTACACAATTTATGTTCCTTTAAAGAGTTTTAAACAGTCCCATTATAGCTATTTTCATCTTATAAATTATATGTACAAAACACACGCTTACAATAATAGTTCAAGATTTTGGTTGTATAAGAAAGATTTTCGTAGCATGTTTTTATTTTTATGGTTACTATAGGGTTAATATGTGATTTGCTCGTCTCTTCACTTAATTATTAAAATACCAGCTGCGCCCCGCGGTGTCACCCGCGTGGTGATGAAAATCGGCGATGATGATGATGAAAAGTAGCCTATGTGTTAATCCAGTACATAAACAATGTATCCAAATCTATCCAGCCGTTTCTGCGTGATTGAGTGACAATCATCCATCCATCCATCCAAACTTTCACATAATATGTGATATTATTTATGGTGTGATATATAAATAATACTTTAACTCTTTTATTTCAGCAGTTTTGATTGCTTGCGCATAAATAATTGTATCTATGCCTATTACTACAAATGATTGCCACCATCATAACTAAAATTAATAAGGTACTCTCAGTAAGATCGCTGTAAATTAAAATATCTAAGAACACCATTGCCTCCATGATACCCATGAGTCACGATAACAAAATCAAGTACCTGATTTCATATCTCTATAACAATAGTTTTTGTATGTTCGTGGCAAACATTATTTGCGAGTTGATTCGCCAAATGCAAATCAGCAAACCATACAACGCTAATCGGCTGTGATATTGCCCGGAAGGAGGTGCCAACGTGTACGCCTTCAGAATACATTGTTAAACGGAAGTTCGATAAAAAAGACTACTTACCTAGGCATAGAAAAATATATCTACTTCTATTGTCGTTGGATTTATCGTTATGCCACTTGAATATTTTTTATAAATTTGCTTGATGTTTGCCATCATCGATAAAAGCCTTGGTTTATTAGCTCATAGTCTAAATGAGTCACTGACTTATTAACATATTGATTTTCTTGGACACTTAGCCAGATGCGGAGAAGGTCTCTGCTATACAGGTGGTCACGCGAAAGTAAGCGGAAACCAGAAGACCAGTCCAACGTGATGACATTTTTGTGGAAATATATGGACAAGATTATCGGTAAACAATTGACGAAAAAGGGAGAGAGCGTATGCTTTGCTGTAGACTAAATGAGTTGCCATTGATGGTGACACAAATATTGTTTATTTTTTTGTGAATTTTCCTTTCTTCGCTTTACTATTGCTCGCTTAGTCGATTTCTCCTCATATTCTGTAACAAAATATTTCAAAAAATGCGTTGTGTTATGGACTGATAATTTTGCTGCACGCGCCTCTTAATTGAAGTAACCGTTGCGTTGTACGCACAGAATGTTGTACGAGAAAGTTTGTCTATGATTTAGATACTTTTTCAAATAGCAAAAAGAGTTTTCAGCTAAACAAACGAACTCTAGGTAGACCTAGTTAAAAAAAACGCAAATATATTTCAAATTTTGCCATCAACTTGCCTGATGTCACAGATCTACTACATATCTGTGCCTGATGTGATTTAGTTAGTGAGTTGATGGCTACAAGTTACAAGATTTATGAGATTTATCTAATCGATACGAATTTTAATGAAATTTTAAAGGTAAAGTAAGATTTGACATACACAACAGATCATGAAGAAGGACAAAGGAATTGTGAAAAATCTGGCAACTGGTCTCCTGTAAGTATAGAAATCACAACGAACGCACAACGAGCTATGGAGAAGGCTATGCTCAGGGTTTCTCTACGAGATCAAATCTGAAATGAGGAGATCCGTAGACGAACAAAAGTAACCGACATAGTCAAATTGATTAGCAAGTTGAAGTGGCATTGGGCAGGGCACATAGCACGTAGAACAGATAGCCGATGGGACCGAAAGGTTCTCGAATGGAGACCACGTACCGGTAGACGCAGTGTAGGACGTCCACACACAAGATGGAGAGACGACCTAAAAGAGACTGCAGGGAAACGCTGGATGAATGCCGTTTCCAACCAGCCCTTTTGGAGATCGATGAGAGAGGCCTATTACCACCAGTGGACGTCCTGTAGCTGAAATCCTGTGCTAACTTGAAACTAAAGACGACCCAGACCAGTGCCGCCTGAAGACGTGCAAATTAAATTGTAAGATTTATAGCTCTAATGGTCTCATCTCAAATTTTTCCAAACTCTCGTAGCACTGCACTG
Source organism: Agriopis leucophaearia (assembly GCA_949125355.1). Classification (NCBI taxonomy): domain Eukaryota; kingdom Metazoa; phylum Arthropoda; class Insecta; order Lepidoptera; family Geometridae; genus Agriopis; species Agriopis leucophaearia. Next base: position 15,936,193 of record OX421266.1, on the reverse strand, counting down.
GGTAAGTAATTGGCAAATTAGACTAGGATTGAGAAATCTTATTCCAAGATGCCTAACTTTACATGTGAGTGTTAGAATAATTTATCCAATAACAACACAATACCACGATGTTTTCGATATGGTCTGACTACCGCCGGACGTCAGTTGCGCCGGCGGTTAGTTACCGAGCCGGGTTCGAACCCCACACACGTTGAGCGGTCACGCTTCCTAACCCTAGCAAACTTGACTACGCGGTCGGAACTTTTGATTGTAACTTTTGGCTTGTTCTCGCAGTGTCTAAATACATTTTGTACATACAGTAGTAGTGACGATTTTGTAAGCGCATAACTTTTAAAATTAGAGTTGACAGATTCTTGGATCCACCGCGGAAGTTAAATCCTCATTCGTACTTTTGAAAAGGATTCGTCTCTCGGCGTCGTCTTCAATTTAGTCTGCCTTGCGAAAACAGTTTTCATAGAACGGACTAAGTGCTTTCAGTCTTGGTAATGATTCTAGTAAATCTTTGCTTTGTTCCATTTAATGAAGAAACTTTGAAACAAAAACTTTTACTGATTTCGGTTTCGTACTTTGTCATAGTGGTGTAAAACTTTAAAGATAATTTTATGATTGTGAAGTGACTTCAAAATATTGGATCGCTCTTTGGACTGTTTGTCAACAAAGGATGTGGTGTTTATTGAAGCTGACCATCGTGTTGCAATGTAAGATTGTTTGTTTAATATTCCCACAGAAATTTAAACTTTGACGTGTTGAAATTAGAAATAGAGTTGCTTGGCAAATGGCAACCCAGTTTCAACGATGAAATATGAATATTACACTGCAATACTGTGGTGGTGGTAGAAAAATATCGAACAATGCAAACAATGAGAAATATAAACCAAACTTTAACTAACCAAACAGCAAAAATATACATTTCCTCATACCTGAGTTATCTTCAATTCTAACAAGCTTTATCACATACATATGTTTATTGAATGTCAAGTCAAGTTAGAAGTAAAAAAATATATGATTTATTCTCACAGTTTTAAAAACTAAAAAGACTTTAAAATAGCCAAGTCTGAAGATCCAGCAGGCGTATTATGAATCTTTGATCGGGATCGCGACTTGTCAAAATTATGTCAAAAAAAGCGTTGTCTATTTCCAATTTCGTAGTATGAAATTTGAAAGTTTCAAGTGTCAAAATTCTGTCAATTCTGACACTGACTGATCCCGATCAAAGATCCATAATACGCCTGCTGGTATGGATAATGACCCAAACTATTTGAATTATTGCATTGTCATAAGTCCTTGATTAGTGTGCAAAATTTCTATTTAGTTTGACGTTTTGAAGTAGTTGAAAATCAAGTTCAAGATTCCGTTACATACATACATACCAAGCTAATAAAAGCGTGTTAAAAAGAGCGATGGGGGCTGAGCGGTAGCATGACATGTGCGCTTTACAATCTGAAGGCACCCGGTTCGATTCTCGGCTTTGCACTAATGACTTATTTAGTACCCAGTTAAATTATGATGTGCAGTTTCGATGTCATCGCTCAAAACCGGTGAAGGAAAACATCTAGAGAAAACAGGTATGTCCAAAGAACCTCAAATGTTCAAAGACATATAAAATTGCACTAGGCCAGCATGATGGATTACAATCCATCCTCTCTCTCTCTCTCTTGAGAGAAGGCCTGTGTTCCAGCAGTAGGAGCAAGACTGACAATGATGATGACTATCAATTATTTCTCTGTTATCACCTTCGACCAAAATAAAATGAATGGACGGGCCCAGTAGAAGAGCATTTTTGAAGATTACAAAATGAGCGCCAGCTCTCATTTTGTTTCAGTCGGTCTCTAGCCGTGGGAAGTGCAACACAAGATTATTGTTACATGATAACGAAACATCTGACAAAAATATGCCTTCGTGTGCTTTCCGGAAGTGTAAAAACACAACAAAAACACAAAATAAAAGTTCAGGTGTCACTTTTCACTCGTGAGTATTTATTCTTCATTCTATTTTGTCACAAAATGTAAATTAATTTCATCAAACATCGCTAATTAGTCCCCATTTTGTTTTATTCCATCGTTGCGGGATAGAAATATACACATATACTTAGTGAGACAAGGAAAGCATCACTATGTTCGACAATCTTCACCGCACATCGGACATGCCGAACTTGAGGCGAATGTACCGACAGCAAACTAATTTCGCAAACTACTATTTTTTTTTGTTTTTTTCCTAATAGTCGAGGGTGGTGTTTATTTCCTACCAATTACATAAATGTTTATTTGAATATAATTTATTGTAGGTACACATAAATAATGCCCGATGAACTAGTTTTTCTCATGAGGAGGTAAAAAGCATTACACCCCCTTTTTTTATTTTTGACACCTCGTTTGAGCTTCATAAGTTTCATAACCAGCAAAGATGTATTTATTCTGTACTGATTGAAATAAGCTACAGGTCAGTGAACTTAAGTTGTCGTTGGAACGTTCATTCGATCGGAAATAAATTGACGAATAGCAGCAATTCCCATACGCACCGCATGCCTAACGCGCGTCGGGCACTTTTCTCTTACGCCGACAAGCGGTCCGTAACACACTTGGAGGGTTAAGTTATAATAAGTTTTGCGTAAATTATTGCTCAGCTGACATGTATATGCACAGCCGGTAGATTTTAAACAATTTATTTGTGCTTACCCCTGTACCCATCCCTCTAAAATAACAGAATAATAATGATATTACCAACTTATTTACCAACATGTCTTTCCCCCCTACGCTTATTACACCTTCTTTAGTAAAAGATGTTTTTCAAGTAGCGAAGTAAACACTGATTTATTAGTCACGTGACCAGTCACGTCCATCCACGGCGAGACGCAGTGAATAAGCGATCGGTTTTGCTAACGCTACTCAACATGTCTAGCTGCCTGGTGCCTGTCAATGTCAAACGGTTCAAGAGCAATAGACAAACACAGGTGTTCTCTTTTACTCACGTAGTTATTATATTAGCTATCTATTTTTTGCAACAAATTTACTGTACATGGTTACAATTAGGTATTGCAGTATATGTCCGACGGTTTTGACTTGTTTTTACTGTGAAAGTTTAATGGTTATGGCATGTCCATTTACTTTATATTTGTCGAAGGTTATCACTGCAAGTTACTTAGTGTGCGTGAAAAATGAGCAAGTATGCCGTACTTACAGTTTTTAAATTAAGTGGTTTAGCGGTATAGTCACAGAATACATATAGTACAAGTAGGTACAGAAGATTCATTCCGCAAGAGCATTTAAATAAGTAGCACCCATTACTACCACACAATAAAGTCCAATTCAGGAGGTGCGAGCGCTAACTACCTACGCTATAATTAACCTACAAGTTGCCTCTGTCTATCGCGCGGCAGCGGGAACGGCAAGTCCGACAAGTCGGCTACTTGTAGCTTCATACCTAAAGTGTGAAGTGCGCCAGGACTGGTATAGCGTGAAATTGTTATCAATATAAAAAACAGACTTCATAAAAATATCACAACTGGACCAAATTGCAATGGGACTACACGGGAAGCACCAGTTTTCAAATAAAAAAAGAATCATCAAAATCGGTTCACACAATCGAAAGTTCTGAGGTAACAAACATAAAAAAACAGTCGAACTGAGAATCTCCTCCTTTTTGGAAGTCTTTAGAACTCAGATCAGGCAAACACCAATAGTTAAGATATCGCAAATAGTTTGTCCGTCGGATAAACAATCATCACCTTTCATTTATAATTGACTCTAAAGAATAATTATCATCGAAAGTGTTTAAACTAAGCGAGTGTTTACCTAATTTACCATCTCAGAGACGGCAAAGATTTATTATTTTACAGAGTACTTACCCGGTTGGCTGGCGAATTTTGCTCTGGGCTTAGATTATCTTGAAATGGATACAGTACGAATATAAATTAATCGAAAAGCCCACTTTTAACCTAAAATCAGACTTTACAATGAGATCATAACAGAAACTACAATCTGGATGTCTTCAAATCTCAAGTGAATCGGTTTATTCTAGGCAAGCGTGCTCCATCGTAGACCGCATCGCGCTGAACATCAGGCGAGTAGGCGGACAAACGCAAGCCTATTACTGAATAAAAAATATTAAAAAACTATATAAAAAAAATTGTTCTAGCTGACTCGATAGATGGCGCAACCACACGACGTAACCACATCTATCATTATAACCCGTCAGATTTGATTAAGTATCATCTCCTGTGGAAAACTACGGAACTATCCTTTGACATTGCAAAGAAAGTGTGCCACTGTGTTAATAAAAAAAATATATGAATTATACATTATACATTTATAACGCTAAATCTAGATTTAGATGAACGCAGTGCCTATCCTAGGATAGGCAGGTTGCAACCCTGCCGATTCAGCTAAACACACACACCACACACACATCGCACACTGCTGCGCGCACACATCGCATATATGGTTAAACTGTTTAGCCAGGAAAAGGTAAAAAACACACAGGAAGAGTAACTCTTACGCTAATTTAATAGTGTGGCTTAAACGAGTAACAGAGTGACGTATCTATATGAGATTGATCAAAGGCTCAGGTATTCCAAACTCAATTATTTTGAGTATTCCGCATTTTACGCGGGGATTTCCCCGAAGCGAATTTTTCGGCGAATCAACAACTTAAACGTTATTTATAGCGGTTGTCGTGCATTCGATAATAAATTAACGCCATGATTTAAGGTAGAATTAATTTGCTTTTAATATTAATTTTAGTAATTTATAGGGTTTTATTTATTCGAAACGTTTGGATTTCAAATATTTGTGAGCAAAACTTTTGAGCTTGAGCACCAATTTGTACGTCCATAAATTAACCAAATCAAAATAAACACAATCAATGTAACACATTGTTAATATTTTTATTTTTTGTTTGAACTTTACTTTATCGCGTAAATTCGCGTTAGACCACCAACAGCTTTCTGCAATAGGTTATTTGACTGTTTTTAGGAAACCGTCTCAAATTAGCCATATCAATAAAAAATAAACGTTTTTCTTTGTATTCAAATGTTCGTAATTGTCACAATTAGTATTTTAAGAAAAAAAAAACCCGTCAAATTTTCAAATTCAGGAAAAGCTTAACCTGATTTTTTCTATGGGATTTTTGCATGAATTCATCGACCACAACTCACGATTCAGTTTAAAAAAAAAACTCTGACAATCAACAACTGAAGATCGCGAAAAAAAAAGCAAAGAGGTTTAAATCAGTTCGAGTCATTACCACCACGTGAATATTATGAGATGGTTATAAGCGTTAATAAATACAATTATCACTCAGATATAAGTATTTTTCTAATTTTCCAACAGCTTTTCACAAATTCACAGAAAAATCGTTTCGTAATCGTAGAAAGTCTTTGGAATCATTCTAAACGTTGGTGACGCCATGATGTATGTGATGTAATAAAAAAAAACTAACATTTAAATAAGAGTTTTGTTGCCAACGTGAAAAAACGTCCTCTTATTGTATTTTTAACACGCTTTTATTAGCTTCGTATGTATGTATGTATGTAGATATGTATGAATGTATGTATGTATGTAACGGAATTTTTTAACTTGATTTTCAAGTAGTTCTATACGTCGAATTAAATTGAAATTTTGCACACTTATCAAGGACCGATGACAATGCAATAATTTAAATAGTTTGTCCCGTTATCCTTACTAGGGTCTTCAGGATTAGCTATTTTCAAACGTGTTTTTTTAGTTTTTTTTTTAAACTGCGAGAAATATTCTCTTAAAAATCTGTTATATCGAGTGTTAATGATGGATTATTGTGTATTATATATATTATATTAGCGTAGTAAGGGCAAGTGATATAGTGAGGTGAAACATTTATTTTCGTGATGTTTCCAAAACTCTACAGAAATCTCTTGTAAAGTCTCCACCACTTTACTAGGGCATGTCTTAGACTTGACCGTGACTTTGCTCGACTCTCACTGTGACTGACTTATTTGACTTTATTTAATACCTTGTAAACATAATCATTATTCCGACTGAAAGACTATGTATCCATGGTTATGAAATAAATTAAAAAACAGTTAAATAATTTATGTACGCCCTTAGTTGTTTTGTCTATGCTTTATTCATTCAAGTACTATCCAGTCCTATCGATAATTGCTTCTAGTACTGATATAAAATTCAAAAGTACTTCAACAGCAAATGCAGAAGTAATTGAATAAAATATTCATGTTTAGAATTCACGACACGACGCGCCAGGTCGTCAACATCGAAAGGAAAGCAAATTAGTATGTTCAAGTGATATAGTGAGGTGAAACATTTATTTTCGTGATGTTTCCAAAACTCTACAGAAATCTCTTGTAAAGTCTCCACCACTTTACTAGGGCATGTCTTAGACTTGACCGTGACTTTGCTCGACTGTCACTGTGACTGACTTATTTGACTTTATTTAATACCTTGTAAACATAATCATTATTCCGACTGAAAGACTATGTATCCATGGTTATGAAATAAATTAAAAAACAGTTAAATAATTTATGTACGCCCTTAGTTGTTTTGTCTATGCTTTATTCATTCAAGTACTATCCAGTCCTATCGATAATTGCTTCTAGTACTGATATAAAATTCAAAAGTACTTCAACAGCAAATGCAGAAGTAATTGAATAAAATATTCATGTTTAGAATTCACGACACGACGCGCCAGGTCGTCAACATCGAAAGGAAAGCAAATTAGTATGTTTAATCGATGATGTAGTTATGGTGAACTATTTGAATAGTACTGACGATATTTATCGCAACCTACGACATAAGACATTAATTATGGGGTATTAGATTCTCGTATTTGTGCGTAGGTAGGCCTCCCACTAGATGGACCGACGACATTGTGAGATCCGCGGGCATCCAGTGGATGCAGATGGAAGGTTGTCGTTCAGTGTGGAGGTTAAAGGGGGAGGTCTATGTTCAGCAGTGGACGTCTTCTAACTGATGATTATGATGATGATGATACCCCTGGGGCCTTACGCCCAACTCTAAACGTTGGCCCGAATAGGTGCAGTTTGCAAAATCATACAAACGCGAACCTTAACGCGCCGAGATACAGTTTGCGCTCGTGTGATTTTGGAAACTGCACCTATTCGAGCCCGCGTTTAGAGTTGGGCATAAGGCCCCAGGTGTTACAGGGATCCATAGGCTACGGTGACTGTTCTGCGATATTTAAAAGGTTTTAGGTACCTAAGTAAGTATAATATTGCTGGTTTAATCCCAGACATTTTTTTTAAATACTAAAAACTACACAATATAATGCCTTGATTTAAATAGTTCAAAATATATTTTCTTTTATCACGTGACTTGACTGCAAACGCTTTATTTACGTTGAATGGCCTTATGACGTCAGAGGCAAGTAATAGAGGCAGCAATTGTAAAAATAAAAATAAAAAATAACATAAAATAAAATAATACAAAATATGTGCATAGAGATAACTCGAGGGCCGGAGAGTGACATAAGATGATTACCTATCCCGGGAAAATGTAATGTAAAACCGCTGGGTGCAAGTAGCTTACTAGAACTCCACTTCCAGCTGTTCACTTCAAAATATACTTACATAATATCATTGCACAAGTATTGATCTAATAAATGTGCAATTTTCCTTTGAACTCTCAAAGGGCAAGTAGATTCACTTTGTTTAGTCTGTCCATAATATTCGTTGTTTAATGTTGACTTACACAATGGAGTTAGTGGGGACTTAATGATATTGGTTCAGCACGTTGTTTGAACAGTAGTTTATATCGTAGAATTATACTTTCTAGTTATTGGAAAGATAGGTTGTTTTTAAATAGTTAATAGTTTTTCCGTGCTTAGAGTGAGTAATTCTAAAGTGCATTGAACCGGTAGAGTAGTATGTTTTAATGTTTATCGGGACTTATCGCGCAATATTTTATTTATAGGTAGAAATAGGTAAAGTACCTTTCGCTTAACGTTTCGACTATGTTGCAACGTGGTCGTGGTGAATCCATGAGGACTTGTGCGTGGACAAACAAACAAACGGACAAAAAATCTAAAAACAGTCTTATCGTATTCGGCTGCTCATTTTAAGACGCCCTGTGTATATTATTTTTTTTGTAACTTGCATTTTTTTTTCTCTACGTTTTATATGTAAGTATAGATTAAGTAGGTATATTATACACAATTCTTATTAGAAGCAATATTCTAGCTCTGATTTTCTCTGTGCTCATTAATATATCAACTTTATCCTGGGGATACAATACATCTGAGTATGTAAACATACGTTTACCAAAGTAGATATACCTAAAACCCTTTAACATCAGTTTATAATTGAATATAGCAGCTCTCGATCCCAACATATTCTAGTTAGTGATCCAAGTTGAGAACGAACTAATGGAATGGTAACATTAACTCCATCGCGTGTGATACCTTGAGCTGAAGTGGAGTGAACGCTTCACTGCACTTCGTTCGAATTACTGAAACACTGTTCTGAACGTCTCACACTAATCAACGATTAATTTTATACTTTATTTGCAAGGGGATATGATAGAAAATCAACTGTGTTAAGTAACACACAACTCAATATGTTTCCGAAAATATCTATACGAGCATCTTAATTATTTTGTCACGAATAATTCAATTGAAAACGGGGGCTGTTATCGGAGGTTTTGTATGGATGGTTTTGCTGTTTTCTTTATTTTAAGTTTTCATAAATATTTTTTAAAGAACCTATATTACAATTTTCACCTTAATATCGTAATTAGTTAGAACATGTTTTTGCAAATTGGGTAATTGATGCAGTAAGCACATTCTGTAATAAAAATAAGTAAATTTAATCTCATAAAGTTTGATCGAAGTCTAAAGCAAATAATAACACAAATAAAGCCAAGTTTCATAGTACCAATCCAGTCAAAACTACTAACCAAAGTAATTAAGCGTTCAAATAAAATTTCAGTACCAATTCGAAAACATAACTTTCAAGTGACGTAGTTTTATCTGGTTAAAGATAAGCCACTATTCCGAGAGCTTTCATATAGCGACGGAGTAGAAAATTTACACAGAAGAATAAATCCGAGGGGGGGGCATGTATGTAGGTACTTCACTATATTTTATGAAGGTCCTTTTCATACGGGATTTATGTGTGGCCGGTCTTATTTCGCGTTATAAATAAAATACAAGTTAAAAAATTGATTGTTTTTTTTTTAGACTTTAAAAAGTGTTTTTTTAATGTATAAAGTATCCATGTAATCGTTGAGTGGACGTTTTTCCCGCAATTCATCATCATCGCCCAGAAGACGTCCGGTGTTGAACATAGGCCCTTTAACCTAGTTTAAAGTGTTCCCACAAGTGTTAATCCCAAATCAAGTCGATAGATTTAACTGGATTTGACATTCGATTATCAATACCAGTTATGTGAAAACTAAAGAAATAAGTACAGAAATACTGTAGTATGAAAAATAACTGACAATAATTAACCTCTTGAAAAAATAAAGGATATACCTACATACTTTCAGATCGATCCCATAAAAATTGCATTAAAATCGGTTCAGTAGTATGGCTTCTAAATCAATATAACTGGTAAATTCGGTTACTTGGAAAATATTATGTCATTCAAGTAATCAAAATTGCTTATTTTACTAATTTTGAAGTCGATTTATCAATTGATAATTTGTCAATTAATTTATCATATTAACTCGTCGCGCGTTTATGGCAAGGAACTTCATGTAAGTTAGATAATAAGGGCCCAATCTGCGCACATAATAACCTGAATTCCGCTTGAAATTTTTGGAAATAATTCCTTTGTATATGTTTTACTCGGTGATAAAAGTAAGTTAAGCAAACTGAAGGACGAAAGTAACTTGCTTAATAGGGAGCACTCGCGAATGTCACTTTTGCCTCTGAATTTTTAAAGCAAGTGCTTCGCTGAGTTAAAACTTCCACGGTAGGATCACCATGAAGAGAGGGAAACTTTAATGACAATTGTGAAGTTAGGAGTATTAAAGAATTCAGTTGGTTTGGACCTGACATATAAGTACAGGATGCTTTACATTATTTACTTATATAAATTTACTTTTTATAGTCCAATTACAGGTTTTAAAAGTTGGTCTATCAATAGCAGCAGCCATTAAATTTCCACTTCAGAACATAACCTCCCCCTTTAACCTCCACATTGAACGACATCCTGCCATCTGCATCCACTGAATGCCCGCGACTCTTACAATATCGTCGGTCCATCTAGTGGGAGGCCTACCTACGTTGCGTTTTCTGGTTTGTGGTCTACACTCATGAACACACCTGGCATGGCTGTGTCGCTGTGTGCGATTTGGCAGCTTTAAGTTCCTCGTTGTACAAATCTTTATAAAAGTGAGTCTTCTAGCTGATGATGATGACAAAGCCACAGAAATCTTAACAACAGACAAAGCGCTTAGAGAAGCGGTTGAAAATTTGACGTTGAAAAGTGACTAAATAAAATTGTTAGGTTTTTTTTTCAGTTTTTGATTTATTTAATAACTAGTGCTGTTGCCCGCGACTTTGTATGCGTAGATTTTCATATCAACTTCCAACCCTTTTTTCCTCCGTTAATCCGGCCCTTGCGCAAAATAACATAGCCTATACTTCAATCTGGTCATAGCTAAGCATGTTCATGAAAACTGCATTTAAATCCATCCAGTATAGTTCAGGAGATGACCGTGGACAAACAAACAAACACAGACAAAAATTCCAAAAACTGTCTTAACGTGTTCAGCTGCTTATTTTAAGACGTGTGTTATATCTCGCAATTCCATAATTTTTTTCTCTGCGTTTTTATTATATGTGTAGATAGGCTTGCGTTTGACCGCCAACTCGTCGATGCGGTGTACGAGCACTGCAGTTACTGCGCACAGTTGTAGTTACTGGTATAAGCGGAGTAACTATTACTTAATCCGCGGCATAAACGTCGCCAAAGCACCGCGCCGATGCACAGCGGTATAGTTAACATGGGAACCTGTTGAAATTAACGTTTACACTTGCACTTACCAGGATGCGGTGACTTACGTAAACAGTACGTATGGCTTCCGTTTATTTCGAGCTCAGTAAATCTCACCCTTTGGAGAACAAACACTGAGTTAGTTTAGTTAGTTTTGGTGTAGCAAAACGTCATATTATGTTAGGGGTGGTTAGGGTAACAAAGGTTATATTTATATTTATGACTACCGGTTCTACTGCCCGGTTTTTATTGTGACACGGCGAGCCTTGTGCACAATAAAATTAACTTTTTATAGACAACGCAACGACAAACCTCTTTTTAAAAAGATGTTGTTTTGTTTCGGTTTCAGACATTTTGTTTATTTTGCCAGTACAAGTATGTTTTTTTTCTAACGTGAATAAGTCCGCGTTTGACCACTAACTTGCCTGTTGGTAAGCGACGATGTGGTCGAAGATGAAGCACACAGACTTAGAAGATACCTATTACCTATAGATACTCTTACCTTGAAAAGGCCCAAATTATATCTCTCAGGAAATAAGAAAGCCAGCAGGTTGTTCCAATCCTTAGTCTTACGGATTAGAAACGTAGAATCGAAACGTTTGGTACGTACCTATCCAAGGAAAGTCCACAATATATGGGTGGTAAATTTACAAGTAGTATCATAAACTTTTTTTTCCAAGTTTTTGAATATCAGACAAGTCACAGTAAAAGTAATGTAAAGTAAGTCACAGTGGCAAGTCTTGGTCATGCCCCAGTAAAGTAAAGGAAGGGTTTTCTTATATTTGATATATATTTCAATGACAAACTACCATAACAAAAGGTACTTGCTATGCTAGCGCCGCACTGAAAATGATAATCAACCCCTTAACAACCTAAGATATTATTACCAGTTACCAACCCCTTTATATGAAAAAATAACTAAAAGTATTATTAAAGAGTTTTAATCAAAAACACGCCTGATGATAATAAACATACAATTCATAAAAAAATGGCCAAGTGTGAATCGGGCTCGTGCACTGAGGGTTCCTACTTCCTACCACCACATTACTTGTTAGCTACTAAAATACAAAAAAATAGTGCAAAAAGACAACATCCCATCAACGCCCAGGCGGTCACCCATCCAAATACCGACGGCGCCCGACGTTGATTAACTTCGGTGATCGTACGAGAACCGGTAGTGAACTGAAATTTGTTACCGACTCGCACTTAGCCATTTATTATTATTCGTTGTTATACTTTAGAGTGTTGTACCTACTATAATCCGTAAAATATTACCTTTTTTACATCAGAGCAAATACAAAAATACGTAAAAAAAATATGATTGTTGTATGGAAGATTTTGTTTATATTTTTTACTTATTATTTCTTAGTCATTCCGCCGTAACATAACATATTCTGTAAAAAAATCAACTGGCTATCTATTACAATTCGAAAGGGACAGACGAAAGGACGGACAGACAGACAAACTACGTAGACTTAGTAATAGGGTCCTGTTTTTACCCTTTGGGTACCGAACCCTAAAAACTCATTCGAAAATCAGTATTATTGAGAATAGATTTCAGGGTTTGCACTGCCAACTAAGTCATGCTTGTATTTTCCCTAAATTTGCGGGTATATTGAAAAATACGTATAAAACAATGGCGCTCTGCTAGTCAGTAATAATTAAGCTCATAATGCGACCATATTGAAGTTAAATGGAAACCACTGAATGTTTTCAATAGCCTTGATGAACGGTCGCAATCAAAAGCGCATGCAGCCTGTTCATTCAAGGATCGAAATATTAATCGAGAACCCGTGGTGAATAACTCACATGATTAAAACTGTATTCAATTCGCTTCAATGCTATTTAAACCTAATTTATATAACATTGCGTTTGCATCGATGCTCACATGCAATTAGTGTTCAAATGTTGACATTTAATTACGAGTAAATGTTTCCTAAAGTGCCTAAAGTAAGTTCGTAGTCTAAGGGAAGTACGTACGTTTCGTTTTTAATTAAATTAAGATGAATAAGTTTAACTCGATAAGTTTAACTTCATCACTTAACATCAGACGAGTTGGCGGTCACGCGCAAGCCTAATAATTTTATTTAAAAAATTATTAAAAAAAAACCTAACACAAGACTTTTAAGCTAAACTCATATAAGATTGTTATGACACGCTTTCTGATGCTGTTTAGATAAAAAAAATAACACGTTCGTAAAACAGCCTTACACGTTCCGTTCGAAGCTTTTTTAGGGTTCCGTACCCAAAGGGTAAAACGGGTCCCTATTACTCCGCTGTCCGCTGTCCGTCTGTTACCAGGCTGTATCTCATGAACCGTGATAGTTAGACAGTTGAAACTTTCACAGATGATGTATTTCTGTTGCCACTATAACAACAAATACTAAAAAACAGAATAAAATCAATATTTAAGGGGGCTCCCATACAACAAACGTGATTTTTTGCCGTTTTTATAGATAATGGTACGGAACCCTTCGTGCGCGATTCCAACTCGCACTTGGCCGGTTATTTAGGTCAAGCATGTTCAAGAACACGACAATTATGATAAACTTTTGCGTAAAAAGGAATATTACAAGGTGATTTGCATTATTTTAGCCCAAACTTATTGAAATACCTACATTTTTTTAATAAAAAGGACGGCAAATAAGTATAAACCGCCACATATTGACACCTGAAACACTAGCGGTGTTGACGGTACTTTGCAAACCAGGAGAGGTAGTTATAGACACCCTTTTAACACGCTTCATGTTAAAGCTTGATAGGAAGACCATTAGGGGAAGGATATTCTACACCTAACAGGTTTGCGGGAGAAATGAACGGAAAATCGGATGGTGTGGGATTTCTAGCTTTGCAAGATGTGGCCAAAATGGCCAACTCTAGTGTTAGGCAACCCAAAAATATCCGTCTTATCGACTGCTATCCTAATGTTTATTCTTGTAAAGCTTTCGTTAAAGTCCTCACGGCTATTTTCTTGTAAAACACCTGATCGATACCTTACAGATCTTTCCTATATGAACTTAGACTGATTTCAAATATTAGAAATCATGAAGCTGAATCTTTCCCATAACTAGTGAGGAGTTGAATCGTGAGGCGACTCGTCATACGGAGCTGCATCCAAATTCCCTGAAACTACTGAATTTTAAAGACTTACGATCAATTCGAAAACTCCCACATAATTTTCTATTTTTTTTTTCTCTTTTCTCTCATTTGTATTGTGTATAAGAGGTGTAACATGAAGGTGTGTTACTTACTAAAGGAAATTTGATCTAGCCATCAAAGTGAACAACTTGAAGAACACAAGTTTTCTAAATTCCAGAAAAAAATAGTGTTTTCATACAAAATAGATCACGTCACGTCTGAAGGCTAAATTTCTCGTTAACAACCTTGTGTTACGTTATGTTTCTCTCTCTCTTCCCGACTATGAATCCCACATGGTGGTGGGGTCAGCCTTCCTTACTTTTCTCATCCAAGTCGCTCTATTCTCGACATCGTCTTCGGAAACCTTACACTAGCTCGTTACGTTACTCGTATGTTACGTTACGTTACTTTATGCTACGTTATGTTACGTTATGTTACGTTATGTTACGTTATGTTACGTTATGTTACGTTATGTTACGTTACGTTACGTTACGTTACGTTATGTTACGTTATGTTACGTTATGTTACATTATGTTTCTAAAATTAATAAAAAAATTGCCACTATCTAATGGTTCTACCTACCTTAGTTTTAATAAAACATAGCTCAGCACCAGCGCAACTAAACCCTGCTTTCAAACAAATAAAAACCGCATTCAGACGCTAATAGACACAACATCCTACTTCAAACGCATGTACCATCTAACGTCGCTGGTAAAAAATAACACCCAAGAAAAAGTCTGTACGACGCTTCAGTTAATGTCAGATTACAAAAGGTCATCAATTAAATCTTTACTAACGATGACTTTGTCCCCATTAAAACCACATTTTTTTTAATTTCTTAAGCATCGAACCTGCACATTCGAGATGCACAAAAAACCGCGCGTGCTCACAAAGCGGGGATCCTGTTTTTTATGTCTTTTTACGTATGCACCTTTGTGCTCGTAAAATGCGCAGCGAAGCGTAGACGCATGTCTTAGACGCGTGCCGAAGGTGCTTTTATTTTATCAAGAAATGCGTGCCTGCTATAATTAGTTAAAAGAAATGTTGATTTTGAAAATTAACTCGGCTACAAATGGCTGCTATCTATATTATATTTATGTACATAACATCGAAATGCCATTTGCTTAGTCAATCACTCAGTCACTGGCTCATGAAATCTCAAACACTACTGACCTACGAAGCTGATATTTGGTAGGACGATTCCGGGTTTAGAGACCCCGGGGTAAGAAATTATTTTGCGCAAGGGCTGAATTAAAGGGGGCAAATGGAGATTGGAATTTTATATGGATGTCTACGCGTACAAAGTGGCGGACTACAGCAATTAATATTGTAAACATGCAAGTGTGTATGTTTTTGTAGCTCTATGGCTACATGTCATAATATTTAGCCTTTTGGAATCGTTAACACGGTCTAGGACTCTGGGTAACAAATGGTCCGAATATATTTTGTCTAAAAGTGAAAATCAGTCAAAGCGCTACTATAACATACCACATTAGTCATACTTTAAAAAAAGACAAATAATGGAGATAAGGTTAACGGTGATACGGTCTACGATGATGCAAGCTTGCCTAAAAGAAATCGTTACTATATATAACTCAGTTACCCAGTAACCATCCCTTAATATAGTGAAATTTCACTACATCTCATTTATAAAAATCAATTGAGACTTTAAAACTGTAGGTGGGAAACTTTATATATGGAATACATAAAGTGGAAGTGAAGTTGAAGAATTCCTTAAGAAAATGACATGTCGTTTTTATTGTTATAATTTTGCTTGCTGATAAATTATTTTTAAAATTAATTCATGTGGTTTTTTTTGACATATTTATAATCTAATTTTACAAGCCCTTAGGGCTGTTAGTGGATGGTCTTTTTATATTTTAAGACGTTTATACCCATTGGCAAGCAAATAAAAAACTTTGATATTGACTTATAAAAACACAATTCCCTTCTTTTCGCTTTGCATCGTCGTGTAAATATTACAATATACACCCCCACCTTCTTCACAGCATTAATTTGGGTTGTTCTGTATTTATCCCACGACATCACATCATAAGGTACAATTCCTCTGGAATCATTCAGCGTGAAAAGAACAATATGGGTCCAAACAAGTTTACTATCACTTCTTACTATCGCGGAAACGGGGCGTACCAGTTCGTCACGCTCAATGATTTTAACATATTAAACATGTTTTGTCTTGTTCTTTCTTTAGTAATATGCATAGCATTGTCTTTATCTATCAAAATACTGTAAAAGTGTAGACTCGTGTCTGGAGGATGGCACATGCCAACGGATATTAAATCAGCAGGTGTTTTTACAGTGAGGTGAGGGGGTCATGGTTCGTAGCCAGTAGCCAGTAATGCATTTTGACAGAAATTCCTGTGCATTATAATAGGATTTGTAGCTTTGTGTGGGTAATTTTGGCACCGACTGCCCCGGTGGCTCAGTTGGTAGTGAACCTACCTTCTGCGCTTGGGGGCCTGGGTTCCATTCCCACCTAGGGCAAACATTCATGTGATGAACATTTGTGTTTGTTCTATGTCTGAGTATATCAGTCTCTGGCAGCCATATTACAAGCTTTGCTTAGTTTGGGGTCAGATGACCGTGTGTGCAAAAAGGTCTAATAAATTTATTTTCTTTCTTTATTAAAATTAATATTTATATGTTTTTTTTATAATGCCTATGATATTATACAAAGCATAATTTAATCATAAAACGTACAAACAAATAAGGCATCTTGATGGAAAGGTTACCTGCCAAAATACTGGTGTTGCCACACCTAGTTTTGTGGCTCATCATCATCATTCAGCCGTAGGACGTCCACTGCTGGACATAGACCTCCCCCATCGATTTCCAAAAGGACCGGTTGGAAGCGGCCTGCATCCAGCGTTTTTCTGCGATCTCTTTTAGGTCGTCTGTCCATCTTGTGGGTGGAAGTCCTACGCTGCGCTTACCGGTCCGTGGTCTCCACTCGAGAACCTTTCGGCCCCATCGGCCATCTGTTCTGCGTGCTATATGCCCTGCCCACTGCCACTTCAACTTGCTAATCCGGTGGGCTATGTCTGTGACTTTAGTTCGTCTACGGATCTCCTCATTTCTGATTCGATCTCGTAGAGAAAACCCGAGCATAGCCCTCTCCATAGCTCGTTGTGCGACTTTGATCTTGCTAATGAGGCCATAGTGAGAGACCACCTATTTTTGTGGCTATGGCTACAAATTAAATGCATTGCACCTTCATGCAATAAAATTAATTATGTTTTATTGTATCATCATCATCAGCCAGAAGATGTCCAAAGCTGAACATAGGCCTCCCCCTTTAACCTCCACACTGAACGACATCCTGCCATCTGCATCCACAGTCTCGCGACTCTCACAATGTCATCGGTCCATCTAGTGGGAGGTCTACCTAAACTGCGTCTTCCTGTTTGTGGTCTCCACTCAAGAACCTTTCTTCCCCATCGGTTATCAGTTCTTTTGCCACTTCAACTTGCTAAATTTTATATATATAATAATATTCGTGTATCACACTAATCACGCTAATATTAAAGTTTGGCTGGATAGATGTTTGTTACTCAATTACGCAGAAACGGCTGGATGGTTTTGGATGACATTTGGTGTATCGATTGTGAAACATGTTCTGGCAAAAATATCATAATAGTGTTTTGAACTTTTTTTTTACTTGTGAAAGAAGATTATTACCAAACAAATAACGTGGAAGCATTTGCAAGACCCCTAGTTGCAAGTATACCACGGGCAATGCTCCTGCGCCGCTCGGCTGCGCACCCCAGTCACGGTATGCGTTCATAATACTTTGCCCATATGGTTTTCTACTCTAGTTTTTGTGGTGTTTATGAATATGAGGAACAAAGGTTGGACTTTTTTTAATCCGTACCTTGAGTATGTGTTAATGATTGCATGTATTTTACATTATTATAATTTCTGAAGTTTCGAAGACTAAAGTGTCCGTGGTCACAGGTAGACTCGATGACGGATTTCAATAGAAATTATATAAAGTTAGTAAAAATTAGTACTTACCGCTAATGATTTTAAATCTTTTTTTATATGTGTTTGTGCATGTGTAGTGCAACTATGTTATTCTTCTGACTACTTTAAATGGAGTCATTTCTACTAGACTTTTGGAGTAGGTAGTAGGTACTAAACTGTTCCTATATTTATTTTAAAATGACCCCCTTTCGGTTCTATACCGTTATTCAGTGTAACCTAAGTAATTTTGTAGGCAATGTTCTTGTTAAGATCCATGAGTGTATGAATTGGGCCCTGGGACCTTACGACACAGCGCAGTGCGGAAAATCGTGCGTTAATGTGAATCATAACGCAACTTTTCTCAATCACCTAAACAGAATCGCTTAAAACAGGTAGCCATAAGGCGCCTGAACAGCTCACCTAATGGCATGATAATTATATAAATAACTATACTTGTGAAATGTCAGCTTTAAACCCCGAATTCTTAACTTTTACCACTGTTCCAACTAACCTCGTACAAGTATAGTTTCAAATTTAAAACCCCTCGACATACAATACCTATAGAGACACAATCGTGGCAAAAAAATGTCCGAACCAAAACTCGGCGCACGCTACGCCAACTTTTTGGTTAGTTGTAAGGCAACCACGATCCGACTACAACGCCGCACGATGCCAGTGCTACGATGCCATTGATGACAAGACGACGTTGAACACTTTGCAAGCGACATAACGTTTAAATAAGAGTAAATGTGGCATTGTGAACTATATAATTGATGTCTAGGTATGAACGACGCTCGGACGTTTTTTGACTGTTTTTACTTAGAGATTGTTACTCTATAGGTATTGTATCTCGATGCTAAAACCCGAATTTCTAACCTTGCACAATGTACAATATGCACAATCCTAAACCTAGAATCCCGGACCATCTAACGACTAGTCCCTGCTGTAGTCTCAGAGCCCACAAATAACTGCTATCTGGTCTCAGTCAACAAAGGATGCCGCCACGGTCCACGACTTCGATAATAAAGACGGTTTGCAATATTGTGGCGCAACTTCCATGCATGCTCTCTTGCGATATGTCGCACAACTGTCGGCCAACTTTGCCTCTTGTTAACCGACTTCCAAAAAGGAGGAGGTTCTCAATTCGACTGTATTTTTTTATATTTGTTACAGAACTTTCGAATGGGCGAACAGATTTTGATAATTCTTTTTTTATTTGAACAACACACTCCCCGTGGACACTTCCCGTGTGGTCCCATTTCAATTTGGTCCAATACAGACATTTTTATGGAGTCGGTTTCTTTATATTGATAATTATTTTTGACATCAAGTGACCTTGAAAAAACACAAAAATAATTACCTACTGCATATCTATCTGTAAACATAATAAAAAAATTGAGATAAAAAAGTATAATAGCGTGATATCAAAAAAACACACAGGGCGTCATAAAATAAGCATCTGAACACGTTAAGACAGTTTTTAGATTTTTTTGTCCGTTTGTTTGTCCAACATATAAATGTGGTTTTCACCAATATGCTTAGCTATGACCAGATTGAAGTACAGGCTATGTTATTTTGCGAAAGGGCCAGATTAAGATAGGAAAAAAGGGTTGGAAG
The DNA here is from genome assembly GCA_949125355.1 of Agriopis leucophaearia. NCBI lineage: Eukaryota > Metazoa > Arthropoda > Insecta > Lepidoptera > Geometridae > Agriopis > Agriopis leucophaearia. Next base: position 15,916,509 of record OX421266.1, on the reverse strand, counting down.
TTTATATAAAAATCTACGCGTACGAAGTCGCGAGCAACAGCATTAGTTAGCAATAATTACAATCAAAATAATAAGCAGCAGAAGATCAGTGACAGCGTACGTTAACGTATCTAAGTACAAAGTTTTTGATGAAAATACCTAAGTTTCTAGAACAAATATATTGCATCATTCTAATCAAACCTTCACAAACTCTTTGAAACGTTAACAATCATCAAATATTTACTGTGAAAATGGAAGGGTAAGGAATTCCGAGAACCGATGGAAAACCGCGAAACAATATTCCTTCGGATCCCTCCCAACGATAATATGATGTTTCCGCTAGAATGGAGCCATAATGCCTCCTAGAGGAATCTGCTCAATTTCGTGCCAGATTATTTTAGGTAAAAATAAATGAAAATATCGGAAGGTACAGGTTTTCCGTAATTGGAAATGATCAGTGGTCGTAAAAGATGAAATGAAATAAAATTCTGCAATTCAATTTAGCAACCTATCGGAATCGTTTTTGATGTTACAGTGTGAATTTCCATTGTTGTCTCATTTAATGTAAATTGATTCGATTTCATCGAACTGTTCAATATCGCAGCCCGAGTTAACTTTGCCGTTAGCATGAATCTATTTATTGTACGTATCCAGAGCTTCAAATTTTGTATTTGCCTGATTGTAGTTGCGTTGTGCAATCGTCCTAAATGAACCAAGAAAAGAACTGACGCCGTCCTAGTCACTGAAGTGAGATTTTTTTTACCCTTCTCTTTTCTGTGGTCCTAGTAATACAACCTTCTTATAATTAGTTGTAGATGTTATATACTTTTCACTACTCATACTCGGAAAGTAGGTCTGAAGTTGCCTGAGGAGTGGGTTGAAAGTAATACATTTCAGCCCTAGGGAGAATCACTTTCAACTGCCAGTGACAGTTGACAACTGACAGACACTCAAATTATTTTAAAAAAAAACTAGTTTTATTTTCACATTTGTATTGAACCATGTTCCAACTTTTTTTTTTCTTCTCAGAGGATTATGGTCCCGCATTTCTCGTGCATTTGCCAGTGTCAGATCATGTATTTATTTTTTGTTTCCTTGTATTCGTAATAAAAAGCACAGTGTTTACCTCGGGGTTTAAGACTTATTTAGTCCCTAGGATAACAATCTACTATTTTCATATTTGTTGCAACCATAACCTTTTTTTTTCACGTAATAGAACTATTTTACCATAAATTGATTAAGTTCATAAAATATATCATATATAAAACTTGTAGTACTTCCTTAAATCTCATCACACTCAAACTCAAAGTAAAACTACACTGTGTGAGCTGTTTACCTCACTATACGGGATAAGCTGAGGAAAAACTTAATATCTGACAAAATTAATTAAAATTTGACCAGAAAACGCCGAAGCCACCTACAATTCCGTATAATAAACGTCAAAAATCAATTTAGTCGGACGTTGAGCGAAGCGGGTAGTGGCCAGTGGCGCGCGAAGGTGGCCCAAGGGACAAATGCGGTGTTACCGGGCCGCTGTTACCTATTGAATCACTGGATCGATGATTCTCGGCTAATAGATTAGGCAGCTGGCTAACACAATGGAGGTATTTTTACGGACATGCCAGGCATTTGATCTGCCTGATTTGAAGTTCAGGGATTTCTTATTTCAACGCCTCATTTTCTCACACTTTGGCCCGATAAAACTCGAACCGTACCTTTTTATTTTATTAAGTTAGCCTAATAGTTTCAAAAAATTAAGAATATGCTATTTATTGAATATAAATATTATTTTTAATTGGTATTTCCGAGAAACCACAGCATGGGGTCCTCCAAAAGGCGTTAATAGTGTTCTAAAAGGTTGGCAGCGTAATTGTGATGCTTCTGGCGTTACAAGTATCTGATGACTGCTAATCTTTAGGCATCTCGCCAGCGTGTTTGCTACCTACGGCATAAAAAAAATACTCATTCATTTGTTATTTCCAGTAACCAGTGTGTCCTTATTGTGAAACAAGTAGGATGACAAAAAAAAATATATATTTTTATTTTATTTCGTCTTGATGTTGCCCCTCTGAATGAAGGTGCGGTAAACGATAACAATAAAATTGTCCTGTAGAACTAGAATAGAACAAGCACTTTACTTTTTAAATTACTGGATCAGGAAAACTTTTTTTTTTTTTTATCGCTAATAAGTCCGCGTTTGACCACCAACTCGCCTGTTGGTACGCGACGATGTGGTCGCAGATGAAGCACGCAGACTTAGAAGAACTGAAACTGAATATTATGCTGGTGTTACACAAGAACCAATTTAATGCCAGACTTTTATTTATTAACCGACTTCAAAAAAAGGTTCACAATTCAATTGTATGTTTATTTATTTATTGAATAGGTTATTTCTGGTGAGTAGCACCATTTAAACTTGCCATAAATATTAAACTCTAATTGTGGTAATTAGAGGACTAGTTAATCCTATTGAATTTATGTTATTTAAAATGTATTATTCTCAAATCATTAGAAATGCTAACTCCGTGATTTATTTATTTATTGTAATGTTATTTTTGTCCCATCCGTTCTAATTATTTTTAATTTCGGGCATGTCACGGAATTGGGTATACAATTTGATGTCGGTTCAGCTTTACCAATTCATCAAACGAGGCATGTCACACAAAATTCCAATGCGGAAGGGACGAAAAATTAAAACTGCCCGCGGATATAGAATATTGATGAGGTATAACAAGAGGGATATGTAAAAAATATGCCCTGTTCCACTTTAATCCACTAAACAAACCCACTAATGCATTTGTTTCTACTTTTTCCACTTTAATCCATCAATGGATTGGATTTTCCTTTTTCTTCAGCTACAATCCATTGATGGATTTGATTCCACTCCTTCTTCTACTTTAATCCATAAATACATTTGATTTTAATCGGTTATACCATTAAATAAAATTAAACTAATGCATCTTGCATATTGTGTATCAAAGTTGCGCAAGTAGAGAAGGTTGCACATAGGTAATATCGAGTTGGGGAAAAGTTTACTATCACTTCCTCAATCATCATACTAATAGTTATCCAAAAATGTGTATGTTTGTTTCAATATCACGCAGCAAAATAGCAACAAATTGACGAATTTTTACATAGAGATATAGTTGTAGGGCTGGCGATGTCTGAAAGTTTTATCCCGGAAAAATTAACAGTCCGAGGGAGGGAGGGAATATCCATGCAAGCGAAAACGCAGACTGCAGATTGCAAAAATTAAGATTTTCTTTTATAGCAAATACTTATTATAAAAGCGAAATACCACTGACACCACACACTGTCTGACTTATCACAAAATTTCGAAAGCTACTTGAACTATGAAGTTGAGATTAGTCCAGGTAGATACCTTATGGGTTGTAGAAGTTGAAAACAAACCTAATTAAGGGGGTAAAAAGGGAGTTAAAAATTTGTATTTGAGTCCATGCGTATAAAATCGCAGGTAATAGCTAGTGATTAAAAGAGTTGATAATACAAGCAAAAAAGCACGTAATGCATCATACCAGTTTGACCGTTGTCTTATTTTTCCTCAGGCGTTCATTCAGTCCGGATCGTGAACATGCGAGTGCCTGAAGTAATCCAGTACGGGACCAGGGAAAAAGTCACGCTAGACTGCGACTATATAACCAGCAACGTCACAGGCCTGGTGGTCAAGTGGTTCTACATGGACAAGTCACAGCCGGTCTACCAGTGGATACCTCCACAGAAGCCTCAAGCTTTGGGGATGCTGAAAAATAAGGTAAACATAGATAACTGAAAAGTTCTGTATCTCTCGCAAAATAAATAATTTTGTTTGTTAGTTTGTGTCGCAAAATGATTATGGGGTCTCGGATGGAGCATCTAAATATCGTAGGTTTTCTATTATCATATACTGATACTGTTTCTGTTGTGTCCAGCCCTGATTGTTTTTTTTTTACACTTGTTTTTTTTTTAAGAATTTAATCTTGACGTCATATTTTCCGGCGGATCATATTTTATTGAGCAAGCAGAGACTCAGTGTGCGGCAGCACTACAAGTTTGGACAGACCTCTCGAAATGTCAATATGTAATAAATAATAATAAATATCTGGAACATTATTGCACACATGGTCATCTGACCCCAAACTAAGCAAAGCTTGTAATATGGCTGCCAGAGACTGATATACATACATTTTTTTTTTAAACGTACCTAAATAGATATTAACACCTAGACAGAACAAACACAAATGTTTCAATACAGATGGCACAAATCAAGATTAAAGTTCTGATTCAAAATAAATTCAATTAATTAAATAAATATCAATAAATGTTTTTTCTTTCTTTCATTCTTCTTTCTTTATTCATTCTTTTTCAGTTGGACCTGAGCTACAAAGTATCCCGTAACCCCTACACTCAGCACAGAGCGCTGAGAATATCATATCCGGACCCTGAACTAACAGGAAACTACACGTGCGTAGTGTCTACCTTCCTGGCCGAGGACCAGAAAACGAAACCTATGACAATATTTGGTATGTTACGAATTGGTATATGATTGATATATGGTATATAAAACTCTGTCCGGCACAAGCCACTCAACTACTATGAAGACTAATAATAAATAATTAGACTGACTGGCACAATATTTTGACATAGCTGGCGGGTGCCGTATTTCTTACCATAGCAACCAGCCCCAACTCAATGATATCGAGAACTTACCACAATAATGTAGTGGAAGGACTCTTTTGCAGGGGTCCGCCTGGGGAAGTACCACACCTTTCCCAGTTATTCAACCGCCAAGCAGTAGTGTGCAAACACTACTGTGTTCCGGATTGAAGGGCAATGTTTACAGCGAAATTACAGGGCACACAGAGATTTGACGTCATATATCTCGGGGTGACGAGCGCAGTGCATTGCTATCCAAGGTTTTAAACTATTAAAGTTCAAAATTCTGAGTGGCGTTGGCTGTTATGAGCAAGCGTGAAGAGCCATCAGGCGAGTGCCTTCGCTCGTCTCGTCACTCAGTACCATAAAAAAAATGAGTTTTTTAGTCTTATACTGTACAAAAGTTTCATATTCCATAACACATAAATTCCAGAATTGTATTTATATTAAACAGCGTCTATGTGTTAGCTTCGGCCTCAATAGTGCCTCTCGGATCTAGACCGATAATGAAATAAACGTTAGACTATTAATACAATTATACTCAGATTTTAGTCTAATTATTACGCTGAGATTAATTTACCATAATTATAATTAGATTATATCACCATCATAATCGATTACTAATGATACAGATTATTATTTTCTATTCAATATTGATTGATTTAATCAACTAACTTCATTCCAAATAAGCTATCGTCATCATCAGCCTATTTGATTTTCGTCCATTGCTGGACGTAGGCTTCTCCTAAAGAACACCACAAGCCACGTTCCTCTGCTTTTTGCATCCACTTGCTACCAGCCATCTTTCACAGGTCGTTGCTCTACCTGGCTGCAGGGTGTCTCTCTTCTATTACTCTAAGCCTATACACGGTCTCCACTCTAAAACCTGTCCAAGGGCGGATCCAGGGGGGTCATGGGGATCATGACCCCCCCCCTGGACCCAGCCCATACCTACTTTTTACTTTTATCTATGATTATAAACATTAAATTATTACTTCTTGTGACTTGACCACGACCATGTGACCCCCCTAGCACCAAAGCTGGATCCGCTCTTGAACCTGTTTACCCCTACGGTTGTCAGTTTTTCTACAGATATGGCCTGCCCATCGCCACTTTAGCTTCCTAATCCTTTGAGCTATGTCGGTTACTTTAGTTCTCTGTCGAATAATCTCATTTCTGGTTCTATCTTTCAAAGAAACCCTAAGTATAGCTCGCTCCATAGCTGAATGACTTTAAATCAATGGACCAGTTCACTGTCAGTATCCACATTTCGGCTCCGTAAGTTAGTATACGCACTGATCGAAGACTTTCGTCTTAAGGCATTGTGGAATGGACGACGAGAATATACGACGAAGGTTGCCAAACGCTGCCCAGTCTAGCTATATAAGTATATAGAATTGGCCAAACAATGACTATCTCGTAACTAGTCTGAACCTAATATCACCTATTTTCTTATATCTCCATCTAGCAGACCCTACCTCGATCTATTTTATATCCAAACCGACCCATACATCTTCGTGAGGCTAATGAATATTATTCCTCTGAACCCGGAACATTACAAGCCTGCCGTAGACACAGTAGCTATTATTTAATCTGTAGCCGTAGGTAAAGTTGCCCGAAGTAATTTCCGTTTCATCTCGGCGCAGGGTATTGTTGTGTTACGGAATACTGATACTAGCTGGTACTGACTACGGAGAGGAGCAATGTAGACTGTACGTTACACGGATGTTATTTTTCATTTTTAATTTGTTATTTGCCCGTTGTACCTTATAGCTGGGAAAATGCTACCTTTGACTTTATAAAAAGCTGGCTGTAACCACCTTGTTGCGTATTTTTGCTAGTTTTCGTAATAAAAAAGTCCGTGTTTTTAGAGAGGATGAGCCCTAATCCGCCATAATGGTGAAAATCATTTGTTGGAATTTTTGAGGTTCTTAGATATACCGGTTGCTACACGATGTTCACCTACTGTTTTATACTGTTAACTAATTTATTTAGGTACTCAATTTAGTCATTGGTGCACAAAACAAATATTTGGAACATACAATAGGCGTGTGTCCTAATGTTCAATTTATTACAAATAACAGGCTTAGCGATGAATATAACTAAATATATTACACATAATGAAAAAATACATTGAATTGGCTCATTAATCTCTGAGATATGAGCGTTTAAAGTTTTAGGTAGTTTTAAAGTAGGTAAAGTTTTAAGTTAAAGATAGAGAGGGGATGCTCCATCTCTTTCCCGCAAAGTGTGTGTTAGTATAGCATTTGTATGCCGCGCCTGAGGCGTGACGTAATAGCTCAGTACGAGTATAGTGCGCTCTCTGTCTAGCATGAAATTAAAATATGTACGTATAATTTATTTATTTCTGAACTAATTTAAATTTTGTTTTTGTTGATAGCCTCTATTGATGATCAGCTTTTTTATGAGGTAAAAAAAATATATTTGTCGTCATGCCTATTTAACGTGCCATATGACCCATGGTAGGTCAGTTGCAAATACTGCTCACGCTCACCCATCCAAAGACTCCGATTCGTCCGTTGCGTAACTTCGGTCATCTTTTACATAACACCTTAGTCGAGCGTAGGTCACGAGCGTCTACACACCCATCTTTTATATCATAGTAAACTACCTGTGCCCCGCGGTTTCACCCACAATATACCCGGGATAAAAGTAGACTAAATTACTCCTTATAACATCAGCTATCTGCCAGTGATAGTCCCGTCAAAATCGTTCAGACGTTTTTGAGTCCATAGGGAACATACACACATATCTACATATGAATAAAAACATCGATTTTTATATGTTTGCGATGTTTGCGACAGCAACCTCCTTGGTAGCTACCAACGGCAATTGGTGAATGAATGAAAACAATGCAACCTCCTTGAAGTAACCTCCTTGGTAGCAACAACAATCTACTTTGACATAGATGACATTTTTTTTATGATGTGTAGATTTCAATTATTTTCCTTGTTTTTTGTAGGGAAAATATTAAAACACCAAGAAAAAACTGCTGATTCAATCGCTACCAAACTTCACAGGATCACTCGCTGGGCTAATTTTAATTCGGAGATGCCTGAAAATTCTATCAAAATTGTTTCAGACGTTTAGGAGTCTATACATACATACACGCATCGCCTTTATACATGTAGTTTCGAGTATTTTAATACCAACTACGTAATGGAAACATTTAAAACAACAAACATGAAAATATAGATTTCACAAAATAAATAAATTATTTGAGGCTTTTTTGTGTTTGCTTCATTTAATATATACCCTTGTACATAAAACTGATTAAAATCAGTTAAAATAATAATATAAATATATATTCTAATGTCATGAAGAATAAAGTGAGTACTAGTTCTGAAGAAAACAAACACTTAGCTTCGTTTACAGATTAATTAAAACTTATGTTTACAATACTTATGTAGTATTATTATTTTGAAGTAACACGACTCTATCAGATCTCGTGTTACTTTAAATGTTAATTCGGGTTACTTTTGAAATTTTTCAAGCATCTCTAATTGAAAATCTAAATTAATATAAATTGAATTATTCGTTTGATGCTAAAAGCATTAACAAAACATATTTTTATATTAAAAGCCTCAGAGAGTAAAATCTATTCCATTTCGTTTAACTATTTATAAAATCCATTAACGCGATATACATTTACAAATATAAGTGGAAAATTATGTTGTCCAGAAATAAATAAGAAGAGCTTAAGTGATTTTAAGATATTAAGACATTTAGAGGTTAAAATATAACAAAGTTTGTAAATTTGGAAAATTATGTTCAATATATATATTTTTAAAGGGTAGGTTTCTTAAACAAATGGAGAAGTAAATACTTTTAAATAAAAACGTATGTAGTCATCTCTTTCTTCTTCTAAAACCTATAGAGCTCGTCATGCGACGGGCGACCAAAATTCTGGCATATATCTAGTACATAATAAGTTTCCATTCAGCGCGATAATGCATGCTGGGTACGCTGCCAAATGGTAGTTTTTTTCTACCATTTATTTAGGTAGGTACGGCAGACATAATAAAACTAAAAATATATGTGTAGATTTACGCCAGTTCAACCAGATGCTTTCAACGTAAAATTTAATATGCATTCTGTAACTCAACTGAATTTATACTGTCAATATAACTTAAAAGCTTTTACGTTAAATTTATACCACTCGAAAAGAGAAATGTTTTTGGTGCAATCAAGAAGTAAATATCCTAGTGGTAGATTTCAGACTTCAATGGTTTCAGTGGTTGTAGTTCTATCAGGCCATAGTTTGCCATGATAAGTCAATCAGTAATTTTTAAACTTTCGCGATTTGAACACGTTTTAATATTTATCGGGACTTATCGCGCAATATTAAATATAGGTAAAAATAGATACCTTTCGCTCGATGTTTCCTGCAACTGCAAGATGCAAGACGTCGTCCTGCAATTTTTCAAGATCATGTGAGGGTAGTAGAACAAAATACCCGCACTTCTCGCCAGACTCACCCGCAGTTTTCAGTCAGCGCGTGACCACGGCCATTGTAACATGGTCGAAACGTCGAGCGAAAGGTATCTATTTTTACTTATATTTAATATTGCGCGATAAGTCCTGATAAATATTAAACCATAAATCAATCAGCCTACATTAAAATATGAGACGAAAGACTATGACTATGACTATTACTTGAGATGAAAGTTCATCCATATAATTATCATAACCTACCTTCCGCGGTGTTTCCGAGAAGCTACAACATTCTTCAAAAGGCGATTTAATAGTCTTAAAGGGTCGGCAACGTATTTGTGATGCCTCTGGTGTTGCAAGTATCCATAAGCGACGGTGACTGCTAACCATCAGACGGCCTATCTGCTTGTACGCCATCTATAGCTTTAAAAAAGTTGTAGAGATTATTTTTAAAGCTATAAGCTGCTAAATCAATGCAGCGTGGAATAAAGTTTTAAAATTTTGCAATGATTACTTATTTCATAATATTTTATGTTTCAGTTCCTGAGACAAAGTTCGACATGGTAGCAGATAGACTAAACGATGAATTCCTAGACATCATCTGCATCGTTGAAGGTGTCTATCCGAAGCCTGAACTTGTGATATTAGCTGGAAACAGGTAAGATGGAACTCGACGGTGGATGGAATATAGTTTGAACATTAGTCGCGATATTACTATTATTTGATTTTGAGGTCTCGCTCAGTCTGGTTTACGTTCAGAAGAAAATGTGTAATAGTAAAATACGAAATGGGTAACTAACTTAGTTACGTATAAATATTTATTTAATTTCGTTTCGTCTTGTCTGGTCAATGTCTCGTCTAGTTCGTTTCATTTCGATTCGATACGTATTATTTTAAACCGACTTCCAAAAAGGACGAGTTTTAGGACTGTTAAAAAAAAATTTTTTACCTTAGAACTTTCGACTGGGTGAACAGATTTTGATGATCCTTTTTTTATTTGAAAGATGGTGCTTCCCTTGTGGTCCCATTTCAATTTGTACAGTTATACTATGTAATTTTTTTTTACAATAAGTTTAGTATTTATCGATAACACCAACGCCCTCTAGTGGTAGTGGTGAAAATTGTTACCAAAGATTATTGAACCAGTTTTAGCAAATACAAAATTAATAACAACGCCATATAGCGATGGCGTTGTTATTAATTGTGGAACTGAAAATTATTTTACCATGACTATTAAACAATACCATGACGTGACAAGGTTTTAAGCAACGGTAACAGCGCCCTCTGCCCTTGGCAATGGGCAAAAATTTCCCTGTTGATAGAATAATACTTTCAGAATGCCAAATTTTAAATGAAAATAAAACAAAATAAGACAGTAGTTTTTGTGAAGTCGGTTTTTTATATTATAATTATTTATAATCTATTTCTAATTTGCAATTGTATGTACTAATTTTCTCATGTAAAGGCCGTTCTAGACGTGCAGATATGCTAAGTCCAAAGCTCGTTGCCAACGCATTTCTAGATAGTGCACACGTCGCCGACGCCTGTCACGCACGAATTGAGTTACGATGTCAAGCGAAATGACATTTCTAGTTAAGTGTTGTACCGATATCGATATAGGTACATATTGATAAATAAATATTAGTTACTTAAAATGAGATGTGGTCAAACTCATATCGTACCACCATACAAAATAGAGGATCCGTTTTCGATATAGCGAAATTTAATTCAGGACATTATATTTTTTGTTTATTTAAAATTATAACTTTCAAATTGTAACTTTAGTATTGAACATGCATACACCCAGCTTTGTTATTTTTTGTAACCTTTATTAACGTAACAAAATATAACTAACTATTTAGGCTTAGCATTTAGCCTTATATACAATAATTGGCCAAGAGCGTGTCGAGACACGCATGTGGTAGGGTTCCGTAACCAAAGCCATATAATAATTGGAGTCATAGTTCAGAAATTGATAGTTATAGAAAAAATCGAACGAACGCAGCTCTGTGGACTGGCCATATTTCAGAGATGTACCATCCCGACATAACATATACTTTTTATGATTTAAACACAGATAAAACTGATTAAGAAACATTATTTGTCAAGACCATTTTACAAAAAGGTCAATGACTTTTGAGCTAGAACGCCTTGAATTTATTACAGTTTTATCGCTGTTACTCAAAAAGTCATGATCAGATAACCTTCGAAATAGTTTTGAATGAAGGTTTTTATGACCTATCTATATTGTAAGTTACAAGTTTATATGTCTTATAGTTTAGAAATGCGAGGGGGAGGGCAACTTTTTGCCACTTTGGCGGGCCATATTTCGCAAAGCATAGACTTTATGAAAAAATGATGTATGAAACTTAACCTTCATTTTAAAAGACTTTTTCAACGATACCCCACACGAGTAGGTGGAGTGATAAAAATATTTTCATCCCCATTTCACATGTAGCAGAGCCACCCCTAAAATACAATATTATATATTTTTTATACTTAAAATTGAGATCTATATTACATCTGTCATTATGCAAAGTTTCATGCACTTATCTTAATAATTATAGAAGTTACAAGGTTCTAAAAAATTTGGACGGACGGACAGACAGACAGACTGACAGACAGACGGACGGACGGACAGAACGAATTTATAAGGGTTCCTTGTCGGGCTACGGAATCTTAAAAACAGTTGGATTATCTATAGACTATTGTAGATTTAGAGACCCTACGTTCAAATTTTCAACCCCACTACCAGTTTTCACAGTACCTATCATGCTGGCTGCAAAGTTTAACAGGCCAAATACTTATCATAACTGTTTAGTATACACATTGTGTGTTGTAGGCCAAGCTTTACTATATTGCTACGTGAATTAATCAAACGTTATTGCAAGTCATTTGTTTGTAACAACATTGTACAATGTACATATTGTATTGTCTCACAAAACGCTACGATAGTTTCACACAACCACACACACACACAGCCACTTCAAACAGTGCGTTACAACTATGAAGTTCTAGGAGTTACTCGAATTGGTTCGTGAATAATATCAAGTAACTGGAACGCTTCCTAAGGCTTACATCCACTGTATCAGATTTGTACCAGCTTTCAAAAGTACAGTTCTGAAACAGTAAAGGACTTCAACTGCGTTTGCAGAAATCTGACCTTGGCGTAAAACTATAGAAAACGAGGCTGTAAAATAAGCCCCTATAAAAGAGCTAATAATCTTGAAATGGCTGAACAGATTTTCATAAATCATAGCTAAGAACACTCTTGATCAAGTCACCTTTCAACCAAATAAAACTAAATTAAAATCGGTTCTACCGTTTCAGAGTTACAATGCCACAGATATGCTCAGGCGCACAGACGTACAGACGGACGAACTTACGGACGCACAAATACACATACACACAGATACAGACTACATTTCCTACCGCACATTTTTTATATAATAGGCTTACGCTTGGCCCCGAACTTGTCTGATGTTAAGTTCGATGTATCACACATGCCTAGAAGAAACCGATTCACTCTTAACTTGAAGACAACCAGATGCGGGAACACCCATTCAGGCAGCGCATAAAGCAGGCAGCAGTTCGCAATATAAAATATCTGTTCTCTTTAGAGGCTTATAGCATTCTTATTTCAAATCTATTGATAGAGGGATAACATCCCGTTTTCTAATATCAAAACTACCCTTGCATTGATCGTACGCAGTGAGTGAATGTCTTTATCGGAATATACAAGGGATTATTCTGCAAACGAACCCGCACTTGCTTCCAACCTATAAATCACACAATTCTGATTTACAGTAGCAATTTATTGGGATGAAAGTTGCAATTTATAAAATTGGCAATTTTAATATCTTGGTTATAGGAAAGTTGTGAAAATTCATGCATACTGTTAGGACTTCATTTTTCATAACGACTCTTTAAGTTCATATTTATGAAAGATCGTGAGCAGAATCTGAAATAACGTAAAGAAAACAGTTTCTAAACCTTATTTTAATGCCAAACGACTTTGACTCGCAATTTCAACGTCTTATCAAGTTTTGAAATCGTTTTTCGATTTACATAAAATAATATAGTTTCAATTCTAAAAATAATGACAAGCTAACAGAATGAAAAAGTATAATAGCAAAGATATAGCTGATTGCATCAAATCTTTTACACAATTAATTGATAGAAACAGTAAAGCATAAAGCAAAGAAATGATCAAAATGTTTAGTAGCCCATATCACGTGTGTACTCGTTCTTATCTACAAGTTTTAGAGCAAATAATTTGGATGCTCTGCCAAAGTTGGCCCACATCGGATCCAGCTTGACGCATCGGCATTCGATATATTCCGTGTAATCCCTGCCTTACACATGGGTATTTGGAATATATGACGGCACGGCCTTTGATTTGGGGAAGAATTTTTACGGTAAATATTCGTGGTTTGATATTTTTCCGCTTGTGGCTTCATCCATCCATGATGTGAAAATAGAAATCTAAATATTTTTTTGTCAACGGAGTGACGCTCACTAAGCGTCGCGCTTACCCAAAACAGTTCTTTCAACAGTACTCACGACTTTAACTCTGAATTTGAAACCCTGCGCGTCTATGTACTGCGTTCGACACCATGAGCTTAGTTAAGAAAATCACAAAAATATCTACAATAAGCAGTTAGCACTACTAAATTCTAGACTAAAATGTAGCACAAGGACAAAATAAATTGACTGCAGCATTTCAAAATTATGTTAGTGTAAGTCTGTTGCCATTTTTCAACAGAACGGCTTGATATATAACTGATTTAAATGTAATGTATTTATTTTTTGCTGTGGTTAAAACATAAACTACAGCTAATAACATAGCTAATATTTAATCAAATCTAAAAGAACATAGCTAATGTTTAATCAAATCTAAAAGAACATAGCTAATGTTTAATCAAATCTAAAATAACATAGGTAATATTTAGTCTACTTTATAAGAACATAGCTAATGTGTAGTCAAATATGTCCAGAGCTTTAAAAGTTGTGAGGTCCAAGGCAACAAAAATACTTGCTCCGTTTCTAAAATTCATACCTACCCCACCCTACGATATTAAGATTCGACCAAGGTGGACTATCTTGATTGGATTATTTCGTTTGCTATCGAATATTGAATAATATCGAAAATTCAATTTGATATCGAATATCGAATTACTTTACTGAGCTTCTCTACCTACTACGTATTGAATATCAATTTCTATTTATGATTAAGGTAGTGTTTGAGATTTGAGTGGCTTCTGTTTGGAATACAGTGAACGACAGCTTGCTTTTACAAATATAAAATACTATCACACAAAGAACTATCACTTTATCTAAAATTTAATTGGAGGTTAGATACTGTTTATTTCTTATATTACAACCAAGTTTTATAACGTCCTTGATGACAACACACATTTTACAAACAAGTCAAATTACAGAAAACATATTATACAGGACTGCTGTAACTGGTATTCAGTTATCATCCCCTAAGGGCGGCATCAATATGTCAAAACAATCAACTTTTGTTCTAAGAATTTTAAATTCGCGGGAAAAAATCAGCTTTTTTATACAAATATGCATCATTCACTCCCGACAAACCGTATGAAACGGCTCATTTTTTTCCGTGAATTTGGATTGTTTTTTTTTTTTTAAGGGTCGAACAAACGTTGATTGTTTTGACGTATTGAAGTTAAGAGGATGCTAACTGATAACCAGTATATAGTTAAAAAAAATGTGACACATATCATCATGTTGCTAAATAATAAATACACCTAAACAAATCCCAAGTCAAAACAATAGTGTAAAAAACTCACATATGGTAATAACTTCGAACTTTTACAAAAGATTCATTTCGGGATTAACCCAAAGTTGTGATGAATTAAGAGCGACATCTAGTGAAGCAAAGCAATGATTTAAAAAAATAAAACAATTTAATATATTTAAAAAAACACATGATTTGTAAATATTATTTTATTCAGAAAACCATTTTTTTTAGTTAATTTAATTTATCTAGGTTTTTATTTAGGTGCTTTAGTTTTTTTGGTTTCAGTTTAGTTCCTTTAGTTTTTAGTTTTCCCTAAGCCGCCTGTCAAGCGTGGGGATAATGGCAACACCCCTCTCAGCTCTTTGCTCACGTTGACTGGCTGATGATGTGTGATGATGTGTTTAATTTATAGTATGTTTTTTAAATAATTTTCAAGTAAAGTTTTCATATTATAATTAATCAATTTCTGAGTCTTGATTAACCTCAATAATTATAATTACTTAGTTTTAGACCTCGATTACACCAATCTTTTAATCATTCGTCGGAACTCTGTATGTGTGTTGATAATCCCTAATACAGCGTTCGGCTAATCCGTTGGCTTAACTATTGTTTAACCGACATTTTGGCCGACGTAATGTTAGAAATATGGTAGATAGAGGCCGGCTTTGGGCCACATTTGCCGACTAGCGTAGATTAAATGCTATCGCGATAGGGATTTAATCAGTTTCTGATGCGTGTTTTGATTGCGTAGTGAAATCTTGATGGGCTCATGAAGGGTTCATGGCGTGATTGTTACAGTAGACGACATTATGTTTATCAGTGGTGTTGACATACCTTTTAAAATAAAACAATTAAACACCGGCCAAGTGCGAATCGAACATGCTATGAATAATCATGCTAAGTTTGACGTTTCTACGTACAACCTTTATTACACTAGAGTAAAGATTGTAGTAATTTTTAAACTTTCGCGATTTGAACACATGTTTTAGCGAAAGCGATGTCGAGCGAAAGGTATCTATTTTACCTATATTTAATAGTGCGCGAAAGGTCCCGATAAATATTAAAACAAAACTATTGTATATATCCCCCTCCTATTTTTTACTTTTAGTTTTTACTATAATTTCTTCGTTACTTTGCCGTAACATCACATATTCTGTGAAAATTTGAACCAGCTACTCATTACGGTTCAAAAGATACAGCCGCTTAAATGTAAGCCAGACAGACAGACACCCAGTATAGGCTTAGTAATAGAGCAGTCAACGGTGACACCTCTTGTGTACGGATCTCTAAAAAGGAATAATTTTCAAGTATGTATTTGGTAGGTCAAAAGTTTAGTTAAAATGACCCTTGGCACAGTGTCTGGCCCAAAAAAATAATTGTCAGGTAACAAAAACTTTATCGTAATTCCAGATGATAAAACAATTAAATAAAATTGTATCGTTTTTCTAGTATAACAACTGTTCATATTTGTCGTAAAAGGTACAATTTATCATTACAAACTTTCATAGCAACGTGATTCTGAGTTCCAAATTTCGTAGTACGGTCACCATTTACTTAAAAAATCGACGACAGTCTCCTGTCCCCACCTCCATTTACACCCACAGATGGCGCTTTTATAAAGTCTATTAACTAGCTGTAATCTATTTCTCAGGCTCCTGAACGCAAAATCGTCGGTCCACCTCGTCGACGGGCGCTACAAGGCCTCTACGAGCGCCGTCGTAAGGGTCGACGCTCTACCACCGACGGTGGAAATACTTTGCGACATGCAAGTGCCTCTTGCAAACTACTATAGCAGAAAAAGGGATATATTTTACAAGGGTAACTATATAACGAGTAATGAGTAGAATTGACCTCACCTCAGATTAATACAACTGTTCAGTGTAACTCTGAATAAAGAGCAAATAACATAAATCATTGTGATAACTGATTTTTTAACTACAATGTTATTATTTCAGATCCACCGCCGTCAACACCGAAAACGCCTAACTCAGCCTACTCCCAAAGAGACAAAGGTAAACCATTTTATTGAACCTATATTAGCTCTCTTATAGCCGTAACAGACGAGTCGAATTTGGCTGACGAACCGCCGTCTGACCAACGGGAGAGAATGAGTGAGAATATAATTTTTCTCTCTTTTTCTCTCGTTGGTTCAGGTGGTAGACGTCAACCATGTTGACGTGTCTGTTACGGCTCTTAATTCCTAATGAAATCATCATTTTATTGGGGCAAAGTCACTTAAATCGCAATAATTGGATCCATAAGTCAAGTAGGTCTTGTAATGGGTACCTGCAAATAAGCATCAGATGACTTATTAATAGTTTTTTACTATAAAGTCATGATGAATACCAAATAATGTACTACATTAATGTTAAAATTTGACTTGTTTTAATCATTTTTTGAAATTTCATGAATTGAAAGAGAACTTCACTGTTTTTACTGCTGACTTCTCTTTTCAGGTCTTCGCTGTCTATCCACGGCAATGCTGATCATCCTTTCTTTATTAATACAATTTATCAGACTGAAACTAACGTAATAAACGTAGAAATTATCTAAACTAAGTGTAAGTCCACTCTTCATAATACTCAAAGAGAAAATAAATAACTTTAGTGAACAACAGTGATAGTTCAAAGCAGTGTTTCTCAGAGAGAAATATTTTTTCTCGTCTATATCAAAAACAAAGCGCACTTGATTTTGGTTTAAAAAATCTGAATACATTTTATTAATTCAAGAATTACTTTAATTTAATGTTTCTAACTGATTTTAAGCTGGTATAAGTCTAAGAATATGATTAAAATAGATATTTAGTATTGAGTTAAAGCAAAGTTTTCAGAATGTACTTTTAAAAAGTCGATGGTTGTCTTGAAAGCCATTTTCTGCAACATAAACGTATCTAAATTAATATATGAGTTAAATGGAAGCTCTTAACTTCGTTTAAATAGTTTTAATATTGCTCTTTGTTGTACCTAAATGTCCATAAAGTGTAACTAATTCAATTAGAATGTAATATGATTGCAAATTGTATCGCAAACAATATTTTTGTTTACATTCCAAAGACACTTAACATCTAGTCGTTAAGTTTAAATAAATGTTTTTAACATGAATTATATTTAATGTTTTATTTTTAACCATATTTTTCTCAAAATAAATTAGATACAAATCTTCTTCTTTAGCCTTTCATTGTCCATTTCTGGACAAAGGCCTCTCCCAATTTCTTCCACGACCTACGATCTTCTGCTTTGAGCATCCAGTCATGACACGCGTATCTTCGGATATCATCAACCCAGCGTTTCGGTGGGCTTCCTCGTGGTCTGATGTTTGCACACGGTCTCCACTCCAGGACGCGTCTCGTCCATCGATTAGTGTCCATCCGAGCTATATGGCCAGCCCAACTCCCCGCAATCACTTCAACGATGTCTCTCAGCTTCGTTTTCCGCCTAATCCAATCATTTCTCTTACGGTCGCGTAAGGTAATCCCAAGCATAGCTCTTTCCATGGCCCGTTGCGCGACTCTGAATTTTTCGGCTGATCGTTCAGTAAGAGACATGGTTTCCGCGCCGTACGTGAACACTGGCAGAACACATTCTTCAAACACTTTAGTCTTCAGTTTTAGTGGCAGCTTACTGCGCAATATTTGTTTGTTTGCACCAAATGCTGCCCAGGTTTAGGATATTCGTCTCTCCACCTCTGCTGTCTGATTTCCGAGACCTAGCGTCAGTTTGTGCCCGAGGTATACGTAGCTTGTGACTAGTTCTACTGGCATTTGGTAGTCTTTTACTTCTGCTTAACTTAGTTTAGCATTCAAGTTATTTATTTTCATGTTGGTCATAATCTTGGTTTTGGACAGGTTCATCTTGAGACCGACTTTTCCTGACTCTTTCTTTAGATCTTCGATCCTGGCCAACATATCAGGAACACTTTCTGAGAACAACGCCAGGTCATCGGCAAATCTTAAATTTGTAAGGTGTTCCCCATTCGCGTTGATACCTTTATCGTCCCATTTCAATTTCTTGAAAATATTTTCCAGGGTCGCGGTAAAAAACAACGCGATACAAATCATAGATTACAAATATCGTCTGTTAGGGGCAAAAACAATGATCTTTTTTAACCGACGAAAAGCAGGAGAGACTCCTGCTTTTCGTCGGTTGTAGTTGACGCATTTTTTGCCTAATATCATTAGTCCGATTGTTTTGTCCAATGATTACACAGATGAGTCTTAGTCGTACTCTGTAATAGATAATCGAACTACTATACCTTTTTTTTTTTTTTTTTTTATATAGGAATAGGCTAGCGTTTGACTCGCCTGATTTTAAGCGATGACGGTCTACAATAAAGCACGCTTGCCTAGAAGAAACCGATTTATTATTATGACACTTTATTTAATGAAATTCTCGGGTCTAGCCCGGACATTTGGTAGGCATTGGTGGAGCCGAAGCCAACACCAAGAGGCCCTGTTGAATATAAAAAATACAATTATGGAATATGTATAAAAAGGAATATGAAACTATTGTACAGTATAGGATTAAAAAAATCTGGGCTATTGAGGTGAACAACTTGTGGATGGAATAACAGATCTATAGAATGAGAAACGGCACCTGCCTTATCCTGTCTCATCTCAAAATATATTTAGGCAGGTGATGACTTGCCACCCACTGGATGGGCCCCCCATAAAGGCTGCCGTATCTTGGCATCGGAGGGGCAACATCGGCGTGGGTGGCTAAGGGTGTAGAGAGGTGTGCTGCACTTTCACTAAGAGCTACTCGCGACGTTATGCCCTTTAACACTTCCACCCTGGAGCTTAGGTTGTTAGCTCTTGCGTTTTCCACCCCTGGACGGCCGGTTAAGGCAAGCCAGGTGTCAGGGGTCTCATTTAGCCCCATGGAATCGGGGTACGCGGTGTCGCCACTCACCGACGGCTCGCCATAAAGCCGCCCCTGCGTTATTATTATTATTATTATTCTTTATTTATTGCAAATATGTACACTTTCTTCTAAAAACTAAGTTTTAGAGTACATTGTGTAATATACCCTGCATAAAGGGTGCGGCAATGCTTTCTGGTCACAAAACCAGACCATAGATATAAATTTATACATTTATAATTAGATCTATTACATAATCTACTATTTAAACTTTACTTAGGATGAAGTTATTAACAAAAACAAAAAATAAACATATAGCTTAGTGTGATATGGTTGGTTAACAATATATGAGATCATACATAACTTATGATGCTACCTTCTTAACTTAAGAGATCACTATTTATTTTCTAACTAAATTTTATCGTTGAAAAAATCTTTTCAATCGTAGTAGCATTTTTGGGTTAGAAACTTACGGAGTTGGTTCTGAAAAGTATTATTATTTGTTTCTTTCTTTATTGTGTCCGGTATTTTGTTATATATGTTTATTGTCATGTATAAAGGGCCTTTTTTGAATATTTCTATTCGCAGGACAGGTAGTTTGAGTTTATATTCTCTGCAGGGGTTAGAATCGGGTGTGTATAGGTGAAGATGCTTTCTGACAAAATTTGCCGCTTCATAAATATAGATACATGGTAGTGTTAGCATTTTTTGTTGTTTGAAGTAGGGTTTATAACTTGTGCGTTGTCGAATGTTGACGATTATGCGCATGCATTTCTTCTGCATTTTGAAAAGTTGATCAGCGTCAGTACTGTTTCCCCACAATATTATCCCGTATATAGCGAAGCTATGAATACGCGTAGGCATAATAAGCGGTGAGGGCAGTGCTTGAGTTACTGTTGATTTTTAGTTTTGCTAATGCATAGGTAAATTGTGATAACTTGGATTTGACTTTTTCAACATACAACATTTATTTCGATGTAAACACAATTTTTAGTCCAAAGATCGATCATTGGATTGACTAATGAGATTGAGAATTTCTTAGATATGTTTACTCCAAGAATAATTATTTAAACCGACTTTAAAATAAGTCAAATACGCAATTTTATTTACTTGGATGGCAATAGTAATGATGTCATCTAAGTAAAAAAATCCAGTTATTTTGATTTATAACCAAACTATCAATCGATTCATATGAAATTTATATGGGACCAATTTGAAATTACGTATATTCTTTTAAATAAAAATAACTTTCCGAATCGCTTTATAAATGACGGAGTTCTCAGGTAAGAAACATTAAAATACAACAGAATTAAGATTCTTCTCTTTTTTTTTGAAATCGATTAAAAATATAATGAAAATATTAATTTGTTGCGTATCGATCAATGCGTACTGAAGACATGTATTTGGACGGTGACGGTTCATAGATGTTGAATAGAAAATGTTCCTTTATTGTCTTGCCCATTGTAATAACAAAGTAATGCATGCGTCCATAAGCATGATTGGTATGTAAACGTATAAGAGCGGCGGCTTGTATATTTCCCACTCAACGCACGGGTACAATGAAGACCATACGTTACTATTTTGTACTTTCAACTAACGCTTCAATCATTTCGAACAAAACTGTGACCGGAACTACGAGTGAAGCTCAACAAATAGTCAAATATATACAATGAACAGGCATGTTTATGTAAAAAAGTATACCCCTAACCAAATTAACTCGGATCACTTCAAAATTTGTTCAGCCGTTTGGGAGCTACGATGACACAAATAGACACAGATTCGCACGTAAAAATTATAAAACACCCTTGTTTCGTTGGGGATAAAAATGGGTTATTTGAAATTATAGAAGCGCCTTTATAATAGCCTGAGAAATCTTTGGTGAGTAAGAACTTCCATGGTTTTTTAGGTTGTTTTTTTTGCGCTTGAAGAACTGATGACCGATGGAGAAGAAAGGTCCTTGAGTGGAGACCACGAACCGGAAGACGCAGCGTAGGTAGGCCTCTCACTAGATGGACCGACGATATTGTGAGAGTCGCGGGCATCCAGTGGATGCAGATGGCAGGATGTCGTTCAGTGTGGACGTTAAAGGGGGAGGCCTATGTTCAGCAGTGGACGTCTTCTGGCTGATGATGATGGGGGTATTTTTAGTATAAAACTGTGTGATAAATAAACAGGTAGGCCACTTGATGGTAAGTGATCAGCGCCGCCTATGGACAACCACAAAATATATAAGCGTTGTCAGTACATTGCTAACATTATTATGCCCGCCTTCTACCTCTATAAATCCTCTTCATCCTATGGTTGCCTGGAAGAGATCATTCTTAGCAATAGAGCTACCAGTTCTTGTACCAATTCAGTCTTTCCACATATGTATTTTCTTGTGTGAACAGTAAACAGTTTATCTATCTGTATAAATGTCTTTTAGGATAAGTATTTTGTGTCGTCCGATGCTTTTAGACTAATATGAGTAACATTTGATCAAAATTTAATCATCCAAATGAAATTGCTTTCACAGTTGGATGTACTAACAACATCATATATTGCAGGTTTGTATATACTATTTTTTTAATAATAATAAATGAATAATATAATAAATATAATAGTACACTCTCGTGCGAATTGAACTGCGCCCCGCGGTTTCACCCACGTGGATAACTCCTCACCAGTCTGCTAGTGAAAACCCCGTCAAAATTGATGCAGCTGTTTTGGAGTCCATAGGGAACATACATACACACATCCCCTTTTATATATAAGAAGAAAAAGATAAGTACCAACGTGCAAGTTTAAGTTAGAATTAAATAACTTATTAGCCTTGTTAGGTTAATAAGTAATTTAATTATTAGTAGCCTAGATTGTAATTAGATTAAGGGCGCATTTTACAAGCACCCTTAAAAAGAAATAAAATAATACTTGCCTGAAACCTTACGTAATAATTATCAATATAAAAAACCGACTCTTTAAAAATTTCAGAACTGAACCAAATTAAAATGGGACCACAAGGAAAGCACTAGCTTAAAGAATCAACAAAATCGGTTCATCCAGTTGAAAGTTCTAAGGTAACAAACATTTAAAAAAACACTCGAATTGAGTACCTACTCCTTTTTGGGAGTAGGTACTCAATTTGAAATTAGATCTATGAGTAAAGGTGACCAAAGGAAATCTTATCGTTACTACAGGTATTATCACAAATTCAAATCACAAAGTCGATTATTTCAATCCCAATATCTAATAGCGTGTTCCCAACTAAGCCAGACATGTTTCATACCGTCCCACCAACTCAACTTTTTCATCCAGCGAGGGACATCGAGGCATTACGGCTGCGATCACCACCGCAAATAAATTTCCCCCGAGGCACGTATTTCACAACGACGCAAGATGATCCGAAATATTTTAAAAAGATCGCCCCCAGTTATAACATGAATTAGTTTTTGCTGCCGAGCGGAAAATGTAAAATGGAGGGAGATTGGTGCGGGATGCAGAATCGCTGTGTTCTAGGAAAAGCTTGTTTTTCAATGCTCGCTTTCAGTGGATAATCCATACTAATATTATAAATGCGAAAGTAACTCTGTCTGTTTGCTACATAATCACAGCTAAACGGCTTAACCGATCTCGCTAAAAATTTTCGTGGTAATAGTATGTATCATGAGGACGGACATAGGTTATTTCTTCTGAAGAAATCGCGGACGAAGTTGCGGGTACAGCTGGTCTTCTATATATAAAAAAATCTCGTGTCACGGTGTTCGTAGTCGCACTCTTCCGAAACTACTCGATCGATTTTTATGATTTTTTAAATGTATATTTGGTAGGTATGAGAATAGATCGTAAAGTATTTTTCATCAGCATTTACATCACAATTTTTCATCACCACGTGGGTGAAACCGTGGGTCGCAGCTAGTGTTTTTATACAAAACAGTTTCCTCACGATATTTACTTTCATTGGTTTTGAATGTTGGCATCAAAAACCTCCATTAGGGAGTGTAAGGAGCACAATTAGGCACCTCTTGTTCTAAGTTCCAAGCCAACCTCACCAGCCCTAGATACATGCTGCTGAAAAACCACTGAAGTGAGAATTTCTGTGTGAAAAACGAACGAGGCTCTGGCGAACAGATAAATGGCGGTAAAACAATTTCGAAACAAATGTAGCTAAAATACCACAGATCAACAATGGGCATAACATCCTTGAAGCGAAGATACATTTCTGCGATCGCCAACACGCTCAGCGTGGCAGTTATGGGTCCAATCCTCCAGGATTGGACCAGCAGTTCAGCAGAGAACTGCCGATCGAGCTGAGTGGCGTGCATTAGGAGAAGCCTAAAGCTGATGATGATGATCTAAAGCTGGGCATGATTTATTTAAATATAAAGTAAATCAATGTATTGTAATTTAAGTACTAAATAAATCATTGGTGCAGTGCCAAGGATCGAACCGGATACTGTCAGTTTGTAAAGCGTACTATGCTACCGCTCCACCATCGTTAAATATAAATCTATCTTCTACCATTTTGAAACAGTCATTGATCTCCTATTTAATATATAAAAGATGAAGTGTGTATGTCCCTATGGCCAACGGACAGACCGATTTTGATAAAATGTTCAGGCAATCTTCAAATAAGCTCAGCCACTCGCTGAGCTCCTGTAAATCTTATCCTGTAAAGTTTGGGACCGATCGGACCAACAATGCTTTCCTCTGTCTTTTAGTTTACTAACAATTTATCATGCACAACCTACAAAACAGAAAATTAACGAAAGCTTAAAATACTAACTAAAAACTAAAACTTAAAATAACTATATAAAAACTTAAACCCTGTCTTTTAATATTTTCCCTACAAAAATCAAGAACAGGAATTGAAGTCTATATAAAAGAAAATTAATTGTCATCAATCAAAAGAGGTTGCTGTCGCTACCAAGAAGATTGCTTCAAGGAGGTATATAACGCTGGTGGAACCGCAATTCTATATTTACGTTTTCAATTAATAGAATGGTCTAGACTCCACATACCTAAGTCTTCAATATCAAAATGCCAAACTACTTAACAAGTATATCAAATATCGAAACTAATTCAATATAGATTTATTAGCTAATACTTGGGCTTAGTCAAAGTATCGGGTATGCTTAACCGAGGCTATTTCGAATGAGAATTTACTACAAAGAATACATTATTTACATTCGATGATGTTTTAAGGCTATCCAATTTTCTCGCTATCTTTCGCTTTAAATTTTATTTTGAAACTAGTTTTTTGCCCGCGACTTCGTACGCGTAGATTGTCATATAAACCTTCAATCCTTTTTTCTTCTCTTAATCCGGCCCTTGCGCAAAATAACATAGCCTATACATCAATCTGGTCATAGCTAAGCATATTCGTGAAAACAGCATTTAAATCCGTCTGCATTTTCTTCCAGGGGTTTAGGGGATGTGCGTGAACAAACAAAAATTCTAAAAACTGCCTTAACATGTTCAGCTGCTTATTTTATGTCGCCCTGTGTGAAGTATTTATTGATAGAAGCATAAAAGTAAAAATACCGTCAACAGTTTTCAAATCAAAAAGATAATGTGACCAGAGCAGACCAGTGCAGAGCATGTTTTGAAGTATTCTTGTTGTCTAAACCATAAAAAGTATATCATGTCATGTCGGGATTATACATCTCTGAAATTTGACTGTCCAGGTTCGCTCATTCGAATTTTTCTATGACCATCCAATTTCTGAACTATGAATACGACCACAAGCTTATGGCTTTGGCCACGTAACCCTGACATATGTTTGTCTTGACACGCTCTTTGTTTTTTATTTCTTATTTCGCGTGCATTTGTATTTATACCTTGATTAAAAAGCGCTGAAATGGAACAACTCTATTTATCTGTTAAAATATCACAGTAAAATAAAATTATTTCTTTATTCTTCTTGCAAATATACACTTTCTTCTTCTAGAAGCTAAGTTTATATACCCTGCATAAAGGGTGCAGCAATGACTTATGTAGTGGCTGGTCACAAAACCACACCACAGACAGAAGTAATTTTACCAAAAAAAAAAACATACTTAGTGTGATAGGTTACTTAATTATATATGAGATCATACAAAACTTATGGCGCTACTTTCTTAACTATTTATAGATCGATATTTATTTTCTAATTATAATTTTCTAAATTTTATCGTCGAAAAAATCTTTTATCTCGTAATAACATTTTTGGGTTAAAAACTTACGAAGTTGGTTCTGGAAAAGTGCTATTATTTCTTTATTGCGTCCGGAATTTTGTTGTATAGGTTTATTGTCATACAAATGGGCTTTTTTTAAATATTTCTATTCGCGGGACTGAATTAAAATAGGATGCGGTATATTTTGTGTTTTAAATTCTAACATAGAATAAAATCTCCGTATGAGTATTATATTATCTTGGGAATAAAATACATTGGATTGAATCACCAAAGAGGTTGTAAGGCCTATGTTTTTATAACATCCTTGATCTACACGTTCATTCATCTAAGAATCATAAATAAATCATAAATCATAAATCATATATTTCCGAAAGAACAGCACATAAAATTCCTTATAGACATACAATATAGAAAAACACAAAAAAGAAGTCTGCATTGGGCCCCAAACTAGGCAAAGCCTGTATCTTGGGTACCCGGAAAGATCAGAAAGATCAGAACATACGTACTTCCAGAAATAGCGCTGACAGTATTTAACAGTTTCCAAATATTAGTGATAAGTGACTATAAATTAAAACGGAGAAGAGAACAAAACATTTATTACTATTTCTCATTCTTATTAGTATTATATTATTATATTAGTTTTATGGTTAGTATTATATTATTATATTAGTACTTAGTATGTGTGTGTGTGGTTTGTGAGTATGTGTGTTTGGTAGTGCGTGTGTGTGTATGTGAGTGTGGGCGATTGCTTGTGAGTGAAACAGTGGATGCTTAGTATTAAAAGAAGCCAGCGTCAGGAGAACCAAGATGTATCTTGCGCAAAGACCTCTTTGCGCTTCATTTCGGAGAACCTCACTAGTATTTCTGTTTGATCCCCGGATAGCGAGAGAAGCCATTTCTGTATTTTATTTTTAGATTCGGCGAATGTTTTGTTTTGTATGTCAATTAATTTACAAACAGAGTTATAGGTAAATATATGTACATATTTAGGTAGGCGGGTGGCAAACGTAGTATTTACTCTTGGAGAAGGCACATCACGAGAGCGATTTTGCCTACTAGGTTTGACATTACAGGACAAGTGATGACTTTTGGCAATAGCCCGCATGACAAAAAGCTGTCGAACCCTTAGCACCGAAGCTTCTTCGTACAGTTTATCCGTAGGATACCTGCGTGGCTTGCCCAGTAAAACTTTTAGCGCAGCTCTTTGTGCGCGTTCCACCTCGTCCATATGTGTTTTAGCTGCGCCGCCCCAAACGCCTATGCAGTACAGCAGAAGTGACTGGCACAATGACTTATAGACTAGCATTTTGACTTCATCATAAGCACATGCTCTTAAAAGCTTCATAATGTACAACATCTTACGGATTTTCTTTGAAACATACGAAATATGTGACGAGAAGGATAAGTTTTCATCTACCATTACTCCCAGGTATTTCGTTGCTTTAACTCTACTTATTGAACTGCAGGAGCATTTAGATAGGGAAGTTCGAAGATCACAGGCAACTAGACAACTGTTATTGTGTAATGATATGTCCGAAATCACAGTTCCCGTGGCTTCCGTGATATGGAAAGCAATAAAGTTGGACTTTCTGACGTTAAGAGTTAGGAGGTTTACGTCAAGCCATCGGGATAGCACAGACATTCCATATTCAGCTTTTTTAGTTACTGACGCCCAATCTCTAGCATGGAAAATAGCGGCAGTATCGTCAGCGTAACAGATAAGTTTACAATTTGGTATGTTTAGCCCGAAAATGTCATCCATGTAGATCGTGAAAAGAGTAGGAGCTAATATACTGCCTTGGGGGACGCCAAAGGCAATCTGCATCTTGCTGCTCGTGTGTTCTCCTATTTTGATAAGCTGATGTCTGTTAGATAGATAACTAGTAAACCAGCTAAGTGAACATCCTCTAATGCCAATGCTTTCAAGCTTTTTTATCAGAATCAATGTGGAAACAGAATCAAACGCCTTGGCCAGGTCTAGAAAGACCCCCAAGCACCTCTGCTTTCTGTCAAGATGAGACGCCACTGTTTCCGTAAGCAGTTGAACTGCGTCATCGGTTGATTTGCCCCTTCTAAACCCAAACTGATGTTCGCTGAGCAGGTTGTATTTTTCAATGAAATCCACTAGCCTCTTATTGACCAGCTTTTCGAGAATCTTTGAAACTATACTGAGAAGCGAAATGGGCCTGTAATTATCTGGATTCGTTTTGTTACCAGATTTGTGTATCGGAATAACTACAGCCGTCTTCCAGCAATCTGGAAAGATTCCTGAGGCCATGCTAAGATTGCAAATATGAATCAGAGGCCCGACCAACGAATCTTTAGCGTATTTTAGTATTAGAGGAGTAATGGCATCTAAACCTGGGGCACTGTGGGTTTTGAGATTTTGAATTATGCTGACAATTTCCCTGTGGTCTGTAGGGGCCATAAAAAATGAATTTGTGCTGTGGCTAGGAAAGGACAGTCTTTGGCAGTGCGATTCATGAGAGGTATTTAGCTTGTCTAGGATATTTGAGGCCAGGTGCGCCCCTGTATTTGCAAAATGTGTATTGCAGCTGTTTAAAGCTTCCTGGGAGTTAACTGTGCTCGTTAAAAGCTCATTTGCACCCTTTTTAGAACTTGGTATGTCACAAACCTCCTTGATGGCTCTCCAAAGACCTTTGGGATCGCCATGGTGCTGAGCAAGCTTCGCGTTGGCATGTTCGGTTTTGAGCCGGTTCAGCAAATTATTACAAAAATTTCTGTACCGGGTATACGTTGTCTTAAGTGTTTCATTTTGAGGGTCTTTTCTCAGCTTTAGGTGGAGGTTATCCCGGTGTCGCATACACCTTATTAGCCCTGGCGTGATCCAAGGCTTAATATTGCTCTTCGAACGACTAATATTAATATTTTGAGTGTGTTTGTGAATGCACTCTGACAGGGTTTGGTTAAAAACAATGACCGCATCGTTAACATTGTCTTTTTCAAAAACTAGCCGCCAGTCCTCCTGTTTCAGATCGTTGGAAACGTCGTAAAAGTTAGTTCTGGAGATTGCTTTATTTTTTACTCTGCAAGTTTTAGTTTTTAAGGTCATTCCTACTAGCAAAATATCATGATCAGTGACAGAAGTTTTGCAGATTATGCCGAGACTTTTCCCCTTAGATTTTATAAATGCGTGATCCAAGCAAGTTTTCCCTCGAGTTGGTTCTGTTACTGTTGGAATAAAACCTTGACTCGCCATGAGGCACTGGTAAGCCGCGTTGTTGCCACTTGGGGGTTCTTCCAACAAATTAATGTTGATGTCGCCAGTGACTAAGACAGTGGCAGCGTCCTTAGTACTAGCTATGGTATTTTCGAGGGAGTCAATGAACCTATCCAGGTCATTCACTGCCGGGGATCTGTATATGCCTACAATTTTTAGACATTCTTCCACTGATACAACAAGGCAATTAGCATCTTCAAAGACTGGCTCTAGAGCTGAGGCAGACCAGCGGTCTTTTATATATATAGTAACTCCACCACATTTATTGATGATTTTTTTTGTATAGAAAACCTCATACCCTGGAAGTTGCGGAACGTGGGAATGCTCCTGAAGCCAGCATTCCGAGAAAACCAAGGCGTCAAAGTCACAGTCTAGACGAGTTAGGGTTGGTAGAAGGTTAGTAAGGTTATGGTTTAGGCTTCTTATATTAAATGAAAGGACTTTAAAGTTGTAAGGAGTAATGTGAACCTTGCAAAACTCTGGCATGTCAAAAGTGCGACATTCTACTCTAAGGGTTTCGTCTAATTCTTCGTAAATGTCTAAATTACCCATTGTCATAGATTATTGACATTAAATGATGGGTATTTCTACTAATAAAATAAGTCGCACTATTGAGAGCCACTAGATAAGAAAGTGGTCTGTGTATGTGAACATTTTTGAGGTTGCTCTTGAGCCATTGGGTGTCAGCAGAGTCAGTCCTAGAAAGACCCAATGGAATGGGGACCATATTTAGTTCCACTCTGGAAGTTAATGTGGGTAGTCGGATAATAAATGTGTTTATGTGTGTTCGTGTGGGTGTGTAATGAGGTTTGAGTGAGTGTGAAAACAGATTGTGTTCAGTGATAATAGGGCAAACACTA
The DNA here is from genome assembly GCA_949125355.1 of Agriopis leucophaearia. Classification (NCBI taxonomy): domain Eukaryota; kingdom Metazoa; phylum Arthropoda; class Insecta; order Lepidoptera; family Geometridae; genus Agriopis; species Agriopis leucophaearia. Next base: position 15,886,546 of record OX421266.1, on the reverse strand, counting down.
AAGTACAATTTTATAAAACATGAACCACTTAAAACTATAAAAAAAGTTATTGAGACATGCAATTCATTTAAAATAACAATTATTATTAATGTGATTAAAATGTATGCAATATAGATATCTAGAAAGGTCTTGAAAATTACCGGCAAAAAAATTACTAGTGCAGAAATAAAATACTTAATTATTATTAAATACCAAAAACGGTCAGAGTAAATCAGATTAATGTTTTTAAATAAGGGGACCGGACATTGCTGGATTGCAAGAAGGTTCCTTAATTTGTTTAAAAAGTTTTAATCTGGTTGATTATCTGAATGAGAGTTGACAGTTTCAACTTCTTAATGGCTATGTCAATAACATTCTCTTTACTTTGGATCTCCTTGCTTGAGGCTATGTGACGATCCTCATATTACGTTTCGGGTAACGAAGAAAATAATCATTGTTTTTTTAATTTCTTTTATGTAATAATAAAGAATTAAAATAAATGATATAACATAGCCTATGTTTTAATCTGGTCATTTCTAAGCATATTGGTGAAAACCGCATTTAAATCCGTTTGCGAATGGTTTAGGAGATGTGCGCGGACAAACAAACAAACAAACAAACAGACAAAAATTCTAAAAACTGTCGTATCGTGTTTAACTGCTTATTTTAAGACGCCATGTGTGATATTTTTTTTGTTATCTCGCAATTACAGTTTTTTTTTTCTCTACATTTTTATTATATGTATAGATATTAATTAGATATTTGAAGCCTATTAAAGCAAACTTGACTAGTAGTTTGATATTTGTATAACAACTTTTGTGTTGTAAGAATATGATAATTCTGTGTTAGGTATATTTAAAATCGATTTATAGATGCGTATAATAAATAATATTGGTACATAATTCATATAATTCGTTTTTATTTATATTACACAGGAATTACTCACGTAAGGTTAACCCGGTTACTCCGACTATAGTTTCAACCGCATTCGGCGGTCTTTTTCAAGGTGAATGCGTGCGCGCAGCTGTGTCTCGCTTTGCACTGATCGTATAATTCGTGTTTGTTCCAAATTCAAAATATTTTTGTTCACTCAGTGACTAAAAGAGTTTTATTCGCTGTTATCGATGAATCAAATTCCCTTTTCAAAAGCAAAGGTGAAAACATTAATATCATTGTGGTTCACGATGAACTTCCAAAATCGTATGACCCTATCATTTCATTATCATCAAAAGCCGTTTTATAAACAGCAAGGTGTTATGAACGACCCGCAACAAAAGTATTTTAATCGAGCTGTCTAATTAATTAATTTTAATTAATCTACCAACCGAGATCTTTACAATTCCTTGTTTACAAACTTTTCTTATAAATAACACTTTATTGTTCTAAGGAATGAACTTTTTCAATTAATGAGGAATTTCGCAATATAGCGCCGGCATCTTAAGTTTGTGTTAACCTTTTACTTCTTAAAGCGGTATATTTGAGCCTCACTAACACTAATGTAGCTACTTGCCATAAACCCATATAAAACTTCTTTTTTCTTCTATACTTAATAAAAATCTCATTTATTGATTTATTTTTATTTTGCATTTTTAGGAAACTTACAGCCTAACAGTATATAACTTAAATAATAGATTTGGTGACTGGCTTATAGAATGAATGAATGAAATTTCATTTACTTCATTCATTCATTCATTCACTGACATATTGCATAGCCTAAACCGACAGGTCTATAAGCATTAAACTATGCACAAGTTTAGTGATCCTAATAAATCGAATGCAAGCATTAAGAATGGTTTTTTTATTCATCCCCTATAATGGTTAAATAAGGAATTAAGGTTTGTATGGAAACTTAAATAAATAAATATCTGGGTCATTTTTGCACACACGGTCATCTGATCCCAAACTAAGCAAAGCTTGTAATATGGCTGCCAGAGACTGATATATATACATATATATTTTTAAATACATACTTAAATAGATATTAACACCCAGAAATAGAACAAACACAAATGTTCATCACATGAATGTTTGTCATAGGTGGGAATCGAACCCACGCCCCCGAGTGCAGGAGGTACCGGGGCAGTGAATAAAATACAACTTTCATTTTTATCGCACGTGCAAAAACAGGTTTAATCAACCTTTCAGATGTTTATAAACTCATTGAATAAACAAAGCCCATTCGCTTTCCAAATTCAATTACTAGCGAAATCACAAAGCGCTTCACTAGTATGTCTACTAAACGGGTTATAGTTCACTAAACAGATATCCCATATGGTTTGAAATATCGCAGGACGATCAAACAGACATTAATTCAATTCAGAGCAATGATCCACTCCGTGCCGTGTACTGTACTATAGATACGAGGTGCTGCCAGATTGGAATTTCAATTTCCTTTCAAACTGATCACAGTACGGATTCAAAGTTATCTCGTCGCTTGCAAAACATACTAATAAATGAGTTTTTCTGAAACATGACATTAATGTGATCAGATTTATATGAAAATTTGACTTTAAGGCGACCTTTAAGTAATTGGCGGCAAACTTTTGTAAATTAATAATAAAATTGGGAAACTTTTAAAACTCGGCATCGCTTTTTTCTATGGAATCTGGGCAGGACAACGTTTGTCGGGTCAGCTAGTCTATATCTATCTATACATGTAATAAAATCGTAATGAATAAAAAAAAACTGTAATTGCGAGATGTCAATAAAACACATAGGGCGTCTTAAAATAAGCAGCTGAACACGTTATGACAGTTTTTAGAATCTTTGTTTGTTTGTCCACGCACATCTCCTAAACCACTGGATGGATTTAAATGTGATTTTCACCAATATGATTAGCTTTGACCAGATTAAAATACAGACTATAGATATTCGCGGGCACAGCTAGTATAAATAGGTATTTATTTTGTGGTATAGCTCTAAACTAGAATCCAAAATCAGTAGAACTTTCTGGAACCTTAAACTTGATAAAATCGGAACGATCGTGCTCCGGGGAATAGATTATTTTGATATCCATTTGTACTGAGAAATCTGCTATTCTAGCTGGGTTGCTATTTATGAACCTCTTCTCCCAATTTTAGCCATTTTGGTCATTCTGTAAGTCAATTCCTGTAAGATAGGGGTTGCAACCGTATGGCGCAGCTAGTATACACAAAATGACCTTACAATAATAACATATACTAGTTATAAGAATGTTATAAAGTTATAAATACGCTACTTAGCCATAAAGCCTTAGAGCCAGTTTAATATGGAATTGTGAAAAGTCTATTTAACTTATAATTTTTCTCCGGTAAAGTCACCCCCTATAAACGGGGGATTAAACTCTTGCCCTCATTTAAACTCTGAAAACAAACTGGATTTGAAACTCGTTTGTTAACATATTATTCTTATTTTCCATTATAGTTTTATCCGAGAAGGCTAATTTGAAACTGTTACCCGCTTCCTATCTGTGGAAATAAAAGCTTAAATAAATAAAATCAGCTATTTTGAGCAACGATTTGGAAACGTTACAACTATTATTACGAGGTATTATAAAAACAACAAAACAACAACACCATAACAAAAGTAATTATTAGTTTTCGGAGATCATTTGAGAGCTTTAATTCATAATTTGTTTTTTAAAAAACAGCAGCATTTTCACGTATTGAAGATTTTTAAAGTCAATAAACTAACTAACATGAGACAAAAAAAAATTGGTGAACAAACTAACACTTGTTTGAAATTCGAGACTATATTTTGTGACATTTGGTACGTTTCAATTAAATTAAACTATTTTCATGTTTATTACCTGAAATAATAAGCACGTGTTATTCCACCAACTTGCCTCATGGTAAGCGAAGATGTTGCCGAAGTTGGAGCATGAAGACATAGCTGTGATCTCGAAGGTTATATTTCTCAGGAAACAAGGAAGTCAGCTGTATTTTATACGTACGTTAGTCTGAATAACCGTGCAGTTATAACAAAACTAGTTTCAAACAACGTATATTTGGCGAAGTTAAATTAATTACGTCGGCACAAGGTTGCCTAATGGTCGGTCTGAATTGTTGATAGAGTAATAATTAGACACTTTATACCTGTTTAATGGCTGTTTTTGTTTTGTTGTTATTGTCTTGGATTATTTATAGAGCGGTTTAGGGCCAGATTCGTTTGCGGATGTGTTGAAAGCTTTTTGAGGGCGTTAGTTTTAGATTAGTGGAAAACTTTTCGCAGTTTGTGGATCGAAAACTATGTGTCAGCCAGCCAGGCTCTCAGCTTTTGCTAAAATGCTTCATTAGATTATTAAACACACATATCTTATTATCTATGTGATTTAAGATGTATTGTGAATCCATTTATTTTCATAATTTGGCAAAAAATACTATCAATTTATTTAACCTGAATTGAAGGCGCTAAAATCTAAGCTGAGGTAATCAACTTTGAACTATAAATTTTTCCAATAGTAAATATTTATTTTAAAATCCAGTACCATCCAATTTATTTTTCAGACAGATCATTGATCTTTTTAGTCATTCCCAAAATCAGAAATCCTGATACTCACATTTGTAAGTATGTATATACAATGCGAAGGCTACGAGTGCTGCACAAAGCCTCTACCTAGTCGGACCAGTTGTTTGGTTGTTTGCGACTCAAAGTGGTTGCAAAGGGCGCAGTGCTGCAGCGATGGATATTGGAATAAAGCAAATAAAGCCTGAGCCCACTCTATATGCATGTAAATCGCCCCAGGCCGCGATACCGAATACAGATTGAAACGAACGGCAAGCTTAACATTTTTATTGGACACATATGTCGAGTACCGGCGCTACTCGCGTTTTAGTGCAAAACCTTCGAACGGTTGACGCCTCTGTAGTACGTACGCAAGAACATGTGACATTCAAAGAAAGTCACTAAATTAATTTTGTGTGTTCTTATAAAAATCTCCATTTTTTTCATGTGTGCCAAACAAGCAGGCTGGCTCAATAGTAAGCAGTCACCGTCGCTTATGGATACTTGTAACACCAGAGCCATCACAAATATGTTGCCATTTAAAACTCTATTAACTCTCCTTTTGAAGAACCCCATGTTGTAGCTTCTCGAAATCAAATCAAGTTATTTATTTCACACGGCGGAACGTAGCTCAGTCCACATTTTGCAGGTATGAGGCAAGAAGGTGTGAATCGCACAGTGTGCGATTTCCACTGATTTACGATATGTGGATGAACTTTCAGGCGGTGGCGGCTGGTTCGATGATAAAACTATGACGCCGGCATCAGATCTAACAGTTCTTCAGAACAATCCCCGTTGTAAATTCTAAAAGATTCAGAGAGACCCAACCTCTCTGCGCATGTAAAATTGTTTGAAATTGATGACAACGATGAAGATAGTTTTCCATTATTATGTGAAAACTGTGTCGGTGTAAATCAACCCCAATTCTTTTTTCTAAGTTTACCATTTCCATTTTAACTTAATCTTAACTTAACTTAATTCTCTGGTTGACGAACGTACAGACAGAACATGCAATGTGAACATAATATTTAACATACCTACAAGACTAGAGATTTGCTAACCCGCTCGGAATGATCCAATATGCAAATGGCTCGGCGTACGGCGTGCACTATATTGAACGTACGTTTATAAGGATTATAAGAATGGTGGGTGTTGACCATACTTTTATTCCCAATGACATAAATTCTACATGTCCTATAAAAAAAATAAGTTAGTCATGCGTGGTCATATTTAGACGTTTATCACCAAAAAAACTGCTTCATCATTGATTTTATGTTAATATTTTTATTTTTGTTAGACACATTTATTTTTGTCGATAATAAGAGTGGTTTAATAGAGAATGGATCCCAAATGACGTCGATCCAGAATAACAACGATCCAGAAGAAGTCTATTCACTCTAAACTTGAAGATGCCTAGATTATAATTCTCGGGAAATAAAGAAGCTGAAAACTAGTCTAATTCTTGGGCCATTTGTTTAGATTTTGTAGTCACGGGTTCAGCAAGCCTTTCAAATAGCAGTCTGATTCAGATTGCTATTTGAAAGGCTTGAATTATTTTCATAACATTGATAATCCTTGATTAATAAAGCAATGCCACAATCAGAGCGTTATTTTCAGTCCAAACTTAAAACGAGTCTCAGGTAATTTACAAATAAAATATGCTATTCATGGAAAATAAATTGCATCAAATGCTGTGAGTAAACAGTGAAAGCGCAACAGCTGAAGTGATACAAAGCCGTATTCTGTTTCATTACAAACAACAATACAAGCACCTAAGTACACAGCCCGCATGCGCTCTCATTATAATTCCCGAATATTCTGCGATTGTGAAGATTTCCTTTGTTGCTGAGTGTGACAAATACAGAACTTTCATAAAGAAAACTTGGTAGAGTTTTATGAACGTAACTCAAAAACCTCAAAAAGAAAAGTTTAATCGTCATAATAAATCGTAAAAGAATATAAAACTGCAAATAAACAATCGGACGCATCCGCGAGGCGCAGTTTAATAAAAAAAAACAACACGTCATAATAAATACTGGCCAAGTTCGATGTAGGGCTCGGTCGGCTTTTTCTTCCTTCAAAATGTTGAGAACATGCGAAAGAGCTCTGGCCGTTAAGTGCAGCCTGAAGCAACCGGACGTTCAGGTTTGGCCTTGAATGTTTTTGCCAGTCGAAGTCGCGACCGTCAGCCGCGGCTTATGCACACGTTCGATAGTTCATTTGCAGCTTAGTCCAGTCAAGTTTTGGATAGTATAATGGACATTATATTTCAGATTAATTAGATAAATCAGATAGTTTGTGAGCTTTTACTAAGTGAAAACACATCTCCGATAGTTACACATAGTACTCCAGAAAAGTGACTATATATTTTTTTTTTTATTACAATCAACAGCGTTATATATTCTATACAATATTCAACAATAGTAAGGACATAATAGTAATTGATCAAAATTCACGTTGGCTATAAAATAGGATATATCAGCCTATGTGATGTTCGTCTACTGCTGGACGTAGGCTCTCCTAAAGAACGCCATAAGGCACGATCTTCTGCTTTTCGCATCCACTAGCCGCCTGTCTCAGGTTGTCACTCCACCAGGCGTCATGGCGTCCTACGGCCACTCTACGTTTGCCAATACACGGTCTACATTCCACGAAACGTATCTACCCCACGGACGTCGGTTCTTCAACCAATATGGCCAGGCCATCGGCACTTCAGCTTGCTAATCCATTGAGCTATGTCGGTTACTTTAGTTGTCTGTCAGATAATCTCATTTCTGATTCTATCTTTCAAAATTGGTTTAGCCATTCGGGAGCTATGACGCCACAGACAGATATACAGACACAAAGATACACACGTTAAACTTATAACACCCCTTTGTTTGCGTCGGGGGCTAAAATTAGGATGTAGTCACAACAGAAAGTTTGTACAAAACATCTCATCTTAGAGATAACCGTGATTCTAAGTATGAACACACATAGCCTGCAAGAAAAACTGTTGTAACTCCTTGTTATTCACTTGGCGACAGATTTTCCATTTTGTACTAGATATCAGTGCTGGCGTAACGGTAATTCGCTAATAAGATTAAGCACAATCCCAAAAATTATTTATGTTTATGTAGGCCATTGTTTAGAGCCGTTGAATCGGGTCGAAATTAAAGATTCCACGGCCATTCGAAGCACGCGCCGCCGCCTTTGTTGTCGACAAAGAGTTAATTATTCAAATAACCTCCCTTGACTTAAGCAAGCCCACCGTTAGAGACTGTAACGGACTAGGCGGGGAGCAGTTGGATAGATTGAGATTACTGTGATAAAGGTTCGTAACCACATTTCGTAACCAAAGTTTTATATAACAGGCGTCTCAGTTAATAATAAAAAGTTAAGCACATCCAAATTTAAACATTTCCTTATTTTAAAGAAATAATTATTAATCGAAATGAGTACGGTTGTTCAAAAGTCGGGGGGTTGTTTATAAACCAATATATGAATACTTTCAAATTTCTAAACAATTTTTGATCTATACGTATATTACATATAATAAAAACGTAGAGATATAAAATCTGTTATTGCGAAATATCACAAAATAAACACAGAGCGTCTTAAAAGAAGAAGCTAAACACGTTAAGGCAGTTTTTATAATTTTTGACTGTTTGTTTGTTTGTCACGCACACCTCTTAACCTGAATATGACTAGCTATGATCAGATTGAAGTGGCTATGTTATTTTGCGCAAGGGCTGGATTAAGGGAGGAAAAAAAGGGATGAAAATTTATATAAAAATCTACGCGTACGAAGCGCGGGCAACAACACTAGTAATAAAATAAAATTCCACCAGTTGTATATGTACAACATATAGGTATATGTAAAGGACCTATATTAAAACGAAAGAAAACAATTTCACATAGGAAATAAAAAAATAAGTATGTTAAAAGATGTTCCATTGTCTCTCAAACTGCAGTAGCAGCCTCTAACCAGTGATTAGATTAAAGCAAAAATAACTTAACAGAGTTCGGAGACTAAACGCAAATTAGATTAGGATACCTTCTACACAGACAACCTCGGAATCTGTTCCACAATAGATTTACTACGCTATGGATATAAATTATTCTACGAGCAGTCTCAATTACTGGTGTGTTTTATTTAGATGTTTATCGAATTGGAATATAGCTCTTCGAAATAGCAAGTGACAATCGGCGGATTTTCGTATTAATATTGTTCAAGAACATCTAATCGCCAGTCACATATCAGTTAAATTTTATTCAACAAACCCATTGTAAACAGTCTGCAAATTAACCTACCTACAGTTTACCTCCACCCCACAATTCCAGAAGCATACTTAATAATACAAGAAACACTCAAAGGAAATAAGCATTAAAATGAGCGGAATCTTCCAGTAAACTTGCTACGAATGCTCTGTAAGTATCTCGTAGCACGTTGCTACGGCGATATAAATGGAGCTAAATATATGGTAGCAAAATAATTCTCGTAGTTTTAAAAACTAAAAAACACGCTTTAAAATCGCTAATCCTGAAGATCTTGGTAAGGATAATGGGACAAATATTTAAATTATTGTATTGTCATCAGTCCTTGATAAGTGTGCAGTTTCAAATCAATCCGACGTTTAGAAAGGAGTGAAAATCACGTTCTAAGATTCCTTTACGTAGATACTTACGCTTAAGCTAATAAAAGCGTGTTAGAACTGCTTAGAACTTAAATTAAACTTTGACAATGCATTGTAAAACTTTAAGTGAAAAATTTGGTTCAAACCAAATAGAGGTATCTCGTGTAGAACAAAGAATGTTATTAATATAAAGAGACGATGCGTTGTCTTAGTATGTAGGAAATGGATATAATTTTCAGTCCACAGCAATCAATCTCCTAACATTATTGTGAATTTTTAATTACAGGGCTCCTATAAATTTATTCATCCTCCTCTGCCCACCTCACCTACCCAGTAGGCCTACTCTGGTGTCAATGGGTTAACTGTCTATAAAAGTTATCACACCTCAGCACTAAATTAAATTCGTGTCTCGTAATAAATTCAAGATACCCAAATAAACTGGTGCTAAAAACCGAATTTGTGGTTATAAACACAGAATACAACAGAAACTCAATTCCATGAAGATTTGTGAAAAGATTATACAAGTTTGCGTTCCACAATACCCAGATACAGAACCAACGGAACATAACGGATATCTATTAAAAAATAATTTTATTTTCATCCTCATAAATCCAAATCTAATAGGTAGGTGGTAGGTGGGTGGTATCGTATCTGTGTGCACTACTTCAAATCATGCCACTCAAGTAGCATTACCTACCTTATTAGCTGCAGAATTAAAGTTACCGACATAGCCTACCAGATTAAGAAGTTGAAGTGGCAGTGGACAGGGCACATAGCACGCAAAACAGATGGCCGATAGGGCCGAAAGGTTCTCTAATGAAGACCACGCATCGGTAATCGCTGACGGCCTAAGAGAGACGGCAGGAAAACGCTAGAAGCAGGCCGCTTCCAACTGGCCCTTTTGGAAATCGATGGGGGAGGCCTATATCCAGCAGTGGATGTCCTGTGGCTGAAATAATGATGATGATGACTATGTAATAATAAGCAAAGCAAGCTTTTGGAATTAGCTCCATCACAAAGCATCTATTCATCAGTAAGCTTAGTAGCAATTGCCGTCATTTCAAAGTTGTATTTCTGTGATTTCTATTGTCAGAGTTATAAATAAGGGTTACCTCAAACCGTACTAAATAGAGGGCGTTATCGCAGGTGCCTGCTCTTTGCTTTGGCTCACTTTAATTAACGGTGGTTCTCACACGGCTTTACTGGATAGAACTCTCTATTACAGTTTTTGAACTTAGGAGAATCATATTATTTTACTCTACTCAATCGTGACTTATATATAATTATTATGTTTGTAGGAGGATTGTAATATCTTGAAACTACTGAACCAATTCTAAAACTTCTTACTCTGATAGAATGTCCTGAGTGACATCACAAAAGAGAAAACTTAAAACTGGATACTTGTGCACAAACCGCTCCGCGACGCCAGTCTGGCGCAACACGTCACACAAAAAAAATAAAAATTTTGGTGACGCAAACCCATAAGTTTTTCCCCTACCAAAAACTTTAAACGCAGCTAATGAAGTTTTCACTTCAAAAATCATTAAATTCATAACATACACGCAACAAATGATGTTGAATTTACAACCTGGAGCCTTAGACGTTCTAACGAATCAGTTGAAAATAATTAAATGTATAGCTTTTAATTATTTGTATAAGATGTCTTATCCAGCACGCTGTCTTTATATCCAGGACTTGCTACAGAGGCACTCGCACAATCTTGGGCCTGCTCTCGTAATTGTATTTAGTCAATTAGCATACAGAATTTCATTTACGGCCCCCAGCAATTACTTACCTAATAGTACAGTTATTAGAGTCTATTGCGACTGAGTCGGGACTGTGATTTAATAATATTGTTCTTTGCCGGTACCCTGATGGGTTGCTAGGTCAATAGACACGACTTGGGTAATTAATATGTAGAGAAAATAATGGTAACCTCCATCAGAATTATTGTTTGAAGTATTTCAAAATGTATCGATTTATGGCAAAGACCGCTGTAAAATATAAGTAGCATGATATAAAATATAAAATTATATAAGCGAAATACGATTCACTCTCTGAAAATCTGACTCATCACGAATCTCGAAAATTACTTGACTTTCGAAGCTGAATTTTGGTTGGTAGATTTCTGATTCGGCATATAGAGGTCCGCTAAGAGGGCGTCCGCTAATTTTGCGAAAGAGCCGAATTGAGATGATCAAAAGAGGGCTCAAATTTTATTTAAAAGCTTACGTAATCGCGGTCAGAAGCTAGTATAAAATAAAAAAATTGTTGTGCACCATATAGTTACTATTATTGGTAAGTAACCAAAGAACCAGAGTCACCGACATAGTTATTAAAATTTGCAAGTTGAAGTGGCAATGGGCAGGCCACATCACTCAAAGAACCGGTAACCAATGGGGAAGAAAGATTTTTGAGTGGAAACCATGAACCGGAAACGCAGCGTAGGTAGGCGTCCCACTAGACGGACTGACGACATAGTGACAATTGCGGGCATCCAGTGGAAGCAGATGGCAGGCGGTCATTCAGTGTGGAGGTTAAAGGGGGAGACCTATGTTCAGCAGTGGACGTCTTCTGGCTGATGACGATGATGAGACAGACAGTCTTGATTGACACCTTTAGCATAAATTGTCTAGATAATAGGCTTTTTTTTACTTTTATAGCTATGCTACATGGCAGTCCCATTGTATCCTAAACTAGAAAACTCAAAGTTAAAACAAAAACACAGACAACAAATAAAACAGGGTCATAGGTCACTTGAGGTGACTCACATAGCCAAGTAGCATGAGTAGCCAAGTCAAATATGAAAGAAAAATATTTTTATTTTCAATAAAAAAAAATGAATTAAACAAATTTTAATCTGCTAGGACCACCAGCTTCAATCTTAATTTGATACGATACAGTCAAGAAAGACTTGAAAAACTTTACGATAATCACTCAAGTTTTGAAGTAGAGCTAATAATAGGATTTTAAGGAAAGATAATTAATTATCAATATGAAAAACCGACTTCATCAGAACTGGACCAAATTGAAATGGAACCAAACGGGAAGACCATCTTTCAATTAAAAAAAGAAAGAAAGCAGTCAAAAGTTCTGAGGTAACAACAAACTAAAAACCTCCTCCTTTTTGGAAGTCGGTTAAAAAAGTAATGTAATCCGCAAACACCCGCATGCATACGCCAATCAACTCTCACTCGGCACCTAACGAACCAGACACCAAATAAAAATGCTAATACGCCAGAGTCAATTTATAAATCCATAAATCAGTACAAACCGCCTTGAGCCACTTGATGGCCATAATCCTATGACCGCGGCTTGCTATTCAAAAAGCAAATACCATATGTCCGGAAAAAGAACAGACGCAACGAATACGGCATTTTATTATGGAAACTGACGTGGTTTTCACAAATTTTATTTATGTTATACGGGAATTACTCACGTAAGACTAAGCCGGTTACTCCGACTATGGTTTCAACCGCTTCGGCGGTCTTTTTCAAGGTGAATGCGCGTGCGCGGCTGTGTCTCGCTTTGCTATATTTGGAGTAACCGGCTTAATCTTACGTGAGTAATTCCCGTGTAATATAAATAAAATACGGTATTTGTTCAGAAAGGTGTGATAATAAATTCAGTCTAAAATGACGCAATAATAATTACATTTTCTTAATTTACTTTAAAATACTACTTTAGATATCCATGTAAAAAATCAATATCTACCTACTATACTTGCAAATCTAAATAAAATCACCTGTAACACATTAAATGAAAAAAAATAGGCAGGCATAAAAACTAATACGTCACATTAGCATGTCTGTGACGCCAACCCATAAGTTGTAACCCCTACCGAAAATCGCTTCAGGCGACTAAATAAGTTTTCACTTCAAAAATTCTGATTAGAATTTACGGAATGTACGATGTGAAAAGCACCATTGCTATTATGCTATCAATTCTTTTGCAAGAAGATTTCGTCCAGGTATTTCATTAGGTATTTTAATAAAACCTTTCTACTTGCACTTTATCAGTTATTTGACAATGCCACTACTACAGTAAAACCAAATTACAATGTCACTTATGACGTTGCTGAAAGTGATGGGATACGACATAACTGTCATAATTATGACAGTTATGTCGTATAAGTTATCTTTTAGTTATAAGAGCGCGCGTAGTTTATACTTACGGTAGGATCATCAAGACAAAACTGAATAATCTTCGTTATATAATCTGTGGACTCGAGAAAAAATATCGAAGATAAAGAGAACGTCGCTTCACTATTGTAAAAAAACAGCTTCCATCTTTTAGCTATGGTTGTTTGTCAATAAATTATGGAACTTCATAGGCGTGCTTATGTCAACAGTGACATCTTAGTTTGGCATTACTGCAGCGATCAAAATGTCTGTTGGTATTCCGGACATTGCACCAATATAGCAGCGCCGCGGGCAGCGCGTAAACTATTCCATGCATTTGTGATTGATTTGATTAGTGTGAGGAGTGACAGTGCATCGATTTTATCGATTCTATCTCAATTCAATATTTAGGTACGGTTCGTTACAAAAAAAAACTCAAAAAACGTCACCAACTTCATATCGGTGTACGCTTACCATCAGGCGACCCGTTAGCTTATTTATCACCTATGGCATAAAAAACATCACTCGAAGCATGTTTACCATTGTTAACCACACCGCAACATATGACACCAAACACCTATCCAGTCAACAAAAAACCCACATTAAATAATATATATTATGTAACTTGCATTATGTACACGTCTGTATTTTATTTGCAGAAAAATTACGTCATTATTTATCAACATTTTCAAGATGATTGGCCTTATCCATTAGTATAGTTTTGAAAGCTTCAATCATCAAACTTTTAAGTGGCAATAAGCCGACATTGATAAGTGGTCAGAATCTCCAGTACCTAAAACCGTTCCCATCATAAACGCCAAAAACCTCTTATCTCTAATCTTTCCTTTACGGATAAAAATAGCCCGCTTTTCCGGCTTGGTCCCATCCCTATATCAAGCAAGAGGCCCACGTATGTTATTTAACGGCAATTGCGAATGATCGGCGACCCTCCGATGGGATAGCCCGCGCTATGATTGATTATTGTAGCTTTTTTAACCGACAAAAATAGCAGTATTTAGTTTTGTTTCGTTTCTATCTTAAAACAGTGGAAAAAATTACATGGATCTGGGCGAAACACATTTCTAGACATGCCATGGGTAGTGGTTTACGGCTGTCAAGGAGCCATGGCCTTGATTAGATTGGTGGAGTTTAAGACGATCAAGAATGAGGTGGTCCAATAGAATCAGAAGAGCAGCTTGGTCTTGAATGGCAACCACCAAGTAACTTAATAAAATAGCAGAAATAAAGTGAAGCCTACACTTAGCAGTGGAATATTAGAAACTGATGATTTGACTCTTATAATGATTTATTATGGATTAAAAATTGCTTACGACTAATACTTAGCTACAGGTAATTTTTTTCAAGCATATTTAGTTGCGCAACTAATAATGAAAACTTTCCACGTTAAAATACACATCATCAGCCAATTAACGCCCACTGTTGGACAAGGCCTCCCTCATAGAGAGGGGTGTTGCCATAATCCCCGCGCTTGGCAGGTGGCTTGGGGATCGCAGTACGTTCACCGTGTACTATTAGGACGCTGCTGCTCATCCTCCGGTGGTTCTGGTCGCAGTTTTAGGACATACCCGGGTCCCGTTAAAATACGCGTAGTCATAATTATGACCCGAATAGATAGCAAAGGAAATAAAATACTTAACATGATTTATTTATCAACCACAACTTGTTTAAGCACTGCGTTTACTGCAATATTTACATTAAAAATAAGTATATCATAGTATTCAGCCGACATAAAATTTAACAGCGATTTTCTTGACTACAAAAGCTCCTGCATACGTAATTTTATAGATTTTTCAGAAACCTCATTATTTAGTTTCGATTTGCCAATGTATATATCTCTAACATTTCTATTAGATTCACTGTTACGATTCCCAATAAATAACATAGTTTTCTAGATTCTATTAGCTGTTACTGAAGCAATCGTAAATAAACCTTAAAATAGGACTAGGTGGTAAAACTGGAACGTGTTTAGATTATTAAAAGCTTACGCACACTAGATGCATTTAGGCAACTTAAGGGCGAGTTTAATCAGGCAACTATCGCTTCAAATTCACCAAAACCTGCGAGCGGCATTAGATTAGTTTAATTGTTAAAGCAAAACGCTATTATTATACTGTCTAATCACAATCGAATACCAATGATAATTTGCCTTAAACTTGTTGTTTTTGTGGATTAGAATTTTGCCGACCAGCAATGTATGGCGTACAAGCGTGCGCGTGGCGCATCGCAACGCAGGTCGTTCGTTGACCTCTAGCGTCAGCTGATATTTTAATTGCATTACATTGCTAATATCAAAAAATAAAATAAGAGTTTTTTTGTGACATTGTATTAGTAATTGCCAGCACTATCACCAGTATTCGTTTTCGGGAGCGTTTCCCTTACACGCGATATATTATCAATGCTTAGTATTTGTAAATCATTGATTTTTACTAAAGTAGTTTCAGGTATTCTTTAAATCGTTTTGTTCATTGTATATAATATTACTGTCTTGGTACTTACTAACCACACTTGTGTTTTTGGTTTGATTCGCCAAAAACTTGATAAATCAGATTAAAGTAAATAAACGTATTTTAAAACAATTCTAATTAGAGAAATTTGTCATGAAGTAGATACATTATTAAGAATATTTAGTCATAAGAAGTTAATCACAGCGAAGCTACCTAGCATAATAGTCATTATAATCATTATCATTAGCCCTGAGTAAGTCCACTGCTGGGTATCCACCGCGTCGGTTAAAGTCAGGCTTAAAACTTGGCCCCTTGACCAACAATATTATAAATTTGATGACTATATTAAACTACCTGAAATATTCATGGATGAATCCATTAATATTTCAGGTGCTTTAGTAAATAACGATGGATGAATTGAATTCGACATTCTCAATTACTATTTTAATGTCATTTTTGTTCTATTTCATTATTGACTACATTATTATTTTAATTTGACGTACATAGCTACATAATAAGATATAATTTAAGATATATTAAGATATAATTTTTAAATACATTGTTGTAGAAGAGTGTACTGGAGAAGTTTGACTTGTAATTATGGTGTTAATAATAAAGTATTGTATAGGCCTTCCTTTGTTTATGCCACTCTTTCCGGTCTCTTGCCAATCGCATCTACTCGTTTCCAACAGTTTTTTGATGACGTCGGTTCCCCTAATCTTCGGTCTGCCCGGCGAGTTCAGCCGACCTAGTCTCGGTCAGCATAAAAGTTACTCCAGCAAAAATACTTAAAAACCATTCAACATGAAGCATGTAGTATAAAAAATGTTCTCGTCAACCGTAACGTCATATTAGACAAGAAAAATTGTTGCCAATGTTGTACGGATCTTAGGGACACATTTGTTTGATGTATAAAATTTAGTGTTAGAGTTTTATGTTTTCTCAAAGGGCCTAAATAAACCTTATCTCACACTGTGCCTGAATGAGGCCTTTGTAAGGGAAAATGTGTGAGTTTAAGATAAATTGTACCTCTTAAACGATCCCCGGGGACTCTCGATGAAGGTCAAGTGTGAAACGGAGCTTACGTTCTTATATTAAACGCTATAGGTATTTTGCTAGCAAATAATTTAATGAGAAATTTCAATCTTCTCAAGTGTATCCAGCATTTTTAATTGTATGGGGATAATAAACAAGCAATATATAAATTGCTTGAAAAAAAGTTAAAATATCAGCAAAATTTATGGCGATCAAATTTCGTAAAATACCTGAACAAAACATGGTCTACAAAACCTTACTTTCATTTTAAAAGACCTATTTGATGATACGTCACATTCATTAGAGGGTGCACTCTTCTCCTTTCCCTATCCTATCCTTAAGAAGTTAGGCAAAAATGTAGTGCATATTATGAAAGGTATATTATATGATATATTAATCCCGGAATGATGCATCAAAACCGCGAGCCTCTCATTGCAAGAGAAGCACTAAAAAACATTTGAATGGTATTAGTATTTAATAATCATAACGTAAAACATTATTTCTATCACATTCCATCTTTTAACTCCTATGTTCTCCATGCTATAGTTGCCTGAAAGAGATCGCATATAGCGATAAGGCTGTCAATAATTTTACTATTAAAGTTTTAAGTTGTTTTCTCCTATTTTATACATATATCATTTCAGTTGTGAAGAATAAAAAGTTATCTTTGTATCTTATAAAGATTCCTGACATTGAACCTCTTGTCACTTCTATATATTCATTGTTTTCCTCAATAAGATAATGATGCATCGCTCATCGTGCTCATTAAGCCATCAAAGGAGCATTAGCTTCGGCTCTGGATTAGGATGGTCGTCACGTACCGGCCACATTTGATGCCGGTCGCTAATCGACGGCAGAAGCTGTGGGCGAAACAATCTCCTCGTAAGTAGGGCGATATTGTTAGAATTTATGGACGTTTTGGATGTGCTTAACAGTACTTACACATTTTGTTGTAATTAGTTTTATTTATTTATTTGATCTGCATTGTCACATTGCTGGATAAAGGTCTCACTCAACTTATTTTTCTTTCTTATCTCTGTTCTTGACCAGCAACCTTTTAAAACCTTTGTTTGTTTTTTGTAGTGGTAGGACTCTTTTGCATGGGTCCGCCTGGAGAAGTACCCTACTACAGTTATTCAACCGCCAAGCAGTAGTGTGCAAACACTACTGTGTTCCGGATTGAAGGGCAATGTTTCCAGCGAAAATACAGGGCACAGAGATTTGACATGTTATATCTCGGGGTGACGAGCGCAGTGCATTGCCATCCAGGGTTTTAAACTGTTGAATTTCAAAATTCTGAGTGGCGTTGAGCTGTTATGGGCAAGCGTGAAGAGCCATCAGGCGAGCGACTTCGCTCGTCTCGTCACTCAGGTCATAAAAAAAACCAGGCGGTCGTTAAGCCATCGCGTCCAACCAATTTTTGTTTTATTACACCACAAATAATTATTAACACCGTTTATTATAATTCTTTCAGCATGCTATCGCTTCTTGTTCTATGCCAAACTCGTCTACTGTTTTTTCTGCCACCAAAAGACCTTATGTGTGGATTTCTCAACCAACAATAACCTAAATGGTTTAGGTTCACAACGTTCAATTCCTTGATTCTCTATTCATAAATTTCCCTGAACGTAAAATTTTCCGAACGTCCGTTTCCAAGTTAGTCCAATTTTCTGAACTAACTTTAATTTTTGTCCAATTCACTGAATATCTAGTCTCGAACTTCATCAAAAACCCTTAAAAAAAACCAAAAATCTTAATTTTTGTTTTTTTTTTAAATTATTTTTGGTTAAATTGACATTTGTCAACTTATCAAGCACCCACACATCACATCATCAGCCAATTAACGTTCACTGTTGGACAAGGCCTCCCTCATAGAGAGGGGTGTTGCCATAATCCCCACGCTTGGCAGGCGGCTTGGGGATCGCAGTACGTTCACCGTGTACTATTAGGACGCTGCTGGCCATCCTCCGGTGGTTCTGGTCGTAGTTTTAGGACATACCCGGGTCCCCGGGTCAAACACCCAACTAAACATATAATAATTAATTTTTAAAAACTTGAAAAAAAGCTTTTCTTATTTTTTTCAGCGAACCCGTTCATTTGATACCCATATCAAGAAGGTAAATATGGCCACCCTCCGGCTCCATCATTAACACCCTGGTCATCATCTAGGACAAAAGTGCTTGGAAGGATAAATGCAAGGAACTCAAGCTCGACGGGGTTACGTCGTTTCGTTTCGGAGTTCCTATGGCCACCTTATGTTTCCATAATAAGACCAGCTTGATGGTATCATAACATTGCATTGTCACCGAACTTGTATAAGTGTGCCAAATTTCAGCTCAATCGGTTGATAACTGGTCTAAAATTCAGTTGCAAGATTTGTCCCACACTTACATACTAACAGGTCAAGTTAAATAAAGCTTGTAAAAATTCATATGTACAGTGATTATTATGAACTATATTATACGTTATAATTGAGAAAACCTGAGCTTCAGTAGAGTTGAAACAATATAACACAAATGTTCCAATAACGTGTCATACATTATTGCAACCATAGAGGTGGGTCTACAAAGCTTTTACTTTTTTATCAGGGCTTGCTTACGTCTGATATCGTCCAATGTTACAGTTTGTAAAAGCACGACTTTATATCTAAATACTCTGTACACATATTTTATCTTTATAATTTAATATTTTCACCACCAACAAAAAGCACATAACGCCCGCCGGTCTGTTTAATCTTCTGGCCAAAAATGAAAATTTTACAGCATCACGTGAATTAATGGCCCTTAACACCGCTTCCTGAGGCTGTTAGGTGTTTTCATAAGGCTATAAATCCATAAGGCCTGCAGCATGAGACCTTCTTTGAGGTTCAGCCAGATACAACAGGTTTTACGAGCGTAGAGCCACCTCGGCTCGCCACAGAATGCTTTAAATTTAGTAACACATGTTAGATAACAGCAGTTGTTAACTGCTGCCATCTATTCTCATGTCTTAATTGTTTTTACTTCATTAACTAGTTTTTCCACATATCATAGATCTGTGGCCACCAGATTAGCAAGTTGAAGTGGGAATGAGCAGGGCACATAGCAAGCAGAACAGATGGCCGATGGAGCTTAAAGTTTCTCGTGTGAGACCGCGGACCGGTAAGAGCAGCGTAGGACGTCCACCCACAAGATGGACAGATGACCTAAAAGAGACCGCAGGAAGACGCTGAATGCAGGCCGCTTCCAACCGGTCCCTTTGGAAATCGATGGGGGAGGCCTATGACCAGCAGTGGAAGTCCTATGGCAACGTAGTTGTGATGCCTTTGGTGTTACAAGTATCCATAGGCGATGGTTATTGCTTACCATCAGGCAGCCAGTGTGATCTATGACATAAAAAAAATTTGTACGCGATATTTAAAATTAACATTCAACCTCCATATTTTGTCCTCCTTAATTCTGCAAAAATCTTTCAACACTCTATTAAGAATCTAACTGCAAAACAGCTTCGTTGCTCGAGTAGAGATAGATACTCTTACAGGATTTTAGATAATAGTATTATCAGCTGTCACACAAAATCACACCATCCCGCATGCATGGCCCAAGTGCGATAAAGCAAATAAATTAACACGATTGCATCGGTAATCAAACGCAAGCAGAATTCAAGTGGGTAGGTATATGCTACACACAAATTATAACATTGAATGTTACTACAAATATTAGCCAAAATGATGATACTGATCAAATGAAAGTAGTCTCCATACTTACTACGTAAACAGTTAAAAAAATATCTCTAAATAGCTTCTGTGACATTGCTTACCGTTTTCACGTCGCTGTGACCACATCGAGTGAAAAGCTCTTGCTTTACGGAATCCGGATTATGAATGTAATAAAACGGCTGAAATCTGTGTGCCTTGTAATTTCGCTAGAAACATTGCCCTTCAATCCGGAACACAGTAGTGTTTGCACACTACTGCTTGGTGGTTGAATAACTGGCAAAGGTGTGGTTCTTCCCCAATCATTCATCAACAATCATTGTTTTATGTGCCTTATAATACCATAATTGAGTGAAGCGAATTATATTGCTTTTATTATCAAAAGATTGGCGTCAGCAAAAAATCTTTCACGTAAACAAAAGAATCAGATATTGCAGCGAATTTTGCTCTTCATTCCTAAACTTTGTATCATCCAATCAAAAGATATAGGTCATCTCGACATAAATCAGTCCAACAGCCGTAATAAATCTGAAGCCCAGCCATATCTGGCTATATCTGGCCCTGGTTTATCCAGCTATTTGCAATATCCCCGCTGTGGACCGATAAAAAGATACCCGACTCAAAAAAGCGGGAAATCAATAAACGGATTAGGTGGTCGACGGGTCACAGCCGTTGGGGAAACCGCATAAAATTTGGACTGTCTAAAAATCTTATTTAACTTTTACTTGTACTAGTAAAATTATTTTCCTTGTCCTTTCTTCACAACTGTAGAAAATAAAAGGAATAACTTGGAAGAAATGTACAAAGGTAATGTTCTTTTGTAATGACAACAAATTATATTTGTATTACCGCACCCCGCGGTTTTGCCCACGTTATATCCAGGATAAAAGTAGCTTAAGTTAATCCTTATAATATCAGCTATCTACCAGTGAAACTCCCATCAAATACAGTCCAGCCATTTTGGAGTCCATTGGGAATAATATATACATATATACACATATCGCCTTTTATATATAAGGAGAAGATTTTCAGTAAATATTAGAACCTATTGTGCCCTAGCCTGTGGTTTTAGAAGCTAGTGTTTTGATGTTTCGAAAACTTTTAATCTGAGAAACAAATTTGTATTAACGTGATACATTTTAAACTCATACAAAATCCCAGCAAATTTTTCCTAAGTGTGAAATATTTCACCGGCTTAGAGGACAAAATTCATATTTTGAATACTATTTAAAATAAACCGGCCAAGTGCGACTCGGGCTCACGCACTGAGGATTCCGTACCACCACAAAATACAAAAGTTATCAATAAAAAAAATCGACTTCCAAATTAGTATTGTAAAATCATCCGTAAAAAACAATAAGGTCATTCAAGTAACCGAATTTTTCAGTTATAACTTGGTAATAAACAGAAATTTGTCACCGACTCACACTTGGCCATTATTTATTATTTGTTGTTATACCTACTTTAGAGTGTGTACTATAATCATGCCAAGTTTGACGTTGGACATATTATCGTACAAACACTAGTATAGAGTAAATACAAAAATACGTTTGTTGTACCTTTAGTTTTTACCTTTTGACTTTATTATTATTTCTTAGTTAATCCGCCGAAACATTACATATTCTGTGAAAATTTCAACTGGCAACTATTACGGTTCGAACGATACAGTTGTTAAAAAGTAGGACGGACAACAGACAGGGTAGGCTCAGTAATAGGGTTCCGTTTTTACCGTTTGGGTACGGAACCCTAAAAAGTAGCTAATAGCCACACAAATATAGGTACAAAACTGACGTCACAATACCTTTCACCACAGAAAAGAGAAGTAAATAGAACGGAAATGAGAAGGAAATTCTGTCGCCAGGCATTGTGATAGATATATGATTGAACATTCTTATTTATGTCAACGCGACGAACTCCGCGTCACAGTTGCTAACACAGTTGCTATAGGTTTAGGTATATGGGTGCAAGTGGCTACAACAAATTTCTTACAAAAATGCCTTGACAGCCGTTGTTGTTTAAACAAATTATTATAATTTTTTTCTGTGCCTTTCACAAACCAACTCTCATCTAGACAACATCGACAAATAACGAGCCATTGTGCCAAAGTGTAAAATAAGCGAATCCTACACGGTTCACTTTAAATCTGCGCCGAGTTACACAGACTTTGTGCATTCAGTGTATTCACAGCAATCCGTCACCTCTCTCTCAATGGGAGCTGATTGTGAGTCGCAATTTTTGTTAGCGAACGAATTTGTGCAATTCACGACTGTTGCTGCGTTTGTAATTCTGAGAAGCGAGTAGACTGGGAAAGTAGCGTACATGCATGCAAAAGAGTGAAAAGAGTGAAATAGTGAGAAGCAAAGATTTCTGTGAATGATAATTTAATAATTATCAATATTAAAAACCGACTTCATAAAAATGACAGAACTGGACCAAATTGCAATGGGACCACACGGGAAGCACCAGCTGTAACAAAAAAAAGAATCATCAAAATCGGTTCACCCAGACGAAAGTTCTGAGGTAACAAACATAAAAAAACCTGTCAAATTGAAAACCTCCTCCTAATTGAAATTTGGTTAAAAAAAGCAAACGTTATCTATATAAACCATTTTATAAAGTTATATGATTATTTACGGGATATTTACCGTGGTAAAGTTGTGGAAGGAGCTCCCGATATTTTGTCTGTACCTAACTTTGAACTTTTTCACCAACCATCCGCATTCTTCAGTCTTCCCGTGAACATGGTGCATGTAACTGCGCCGAAATATCGGGAGCTCCTTCCACAACCTTACCACGGTAAATATCCCGTAAATAATCATATAACTTTAGTGAACAACCGTGATAGTTTAAAACAGTGTTTAAACCATTTTATTTTATTTGAAGTTTTGTTCCACACTTTTGGATTTACTACATACATTTTATAGACAATCCAGAAATGTGACGACCAACAGGATTCGAACCTGCGCCATCGGGCCATATTATATGCCACGAGCGCTCTATATTCACTATGCTAGGCCGTTAACCGTATTATAGATTTTATTATGGAAACTGACGTGGTTTTCACACATTTTATTTATATTACACGGGAATTACTCACGTAAGATTAGGCCGGTTACTCCAACTATAGTTTCAATCGCATTCGGCGACCTTTATCAAGGTGAATGCGCGCGCGCGGCATCGTCTCGCTTAGCACTGCGTGCCGCCGCGCGACGCGCACGCGAGTATTTACCGTGTAATATAAATAAAACGTATAATAGATGTTCCATCCCAGGACTGGGAGAGTATAGATAAATTAAAGTATCAAGCAAAGAAAAAAAAGAGCAAAGTTTTCCCCCAATTTGGGGAGAGGAGGTTAAAAAAAATATATTGCGTGAAACCAGTAAGTATAATATAAAATTAAAAGAAAATCCCGGTAAAAGAGCTAATAATATTCAAACGGTTGAACAGGTTTTCTTGAATCATAGCTAAGAGTGAGCCGATCACGTCTCCTTTAAAGCAAAATAAACTAGCAAAATCCGAACAGTCATTTGGAAGCTACGATACCACTGACAGATAAACAGCAATTGCACAATACACACGTTAAACTTATACATCCCTCTTTTGGCGTCTAGAGTTAAAAAAAGTATACCAAAAACACTCACACACATGTTTTTGTTTATATATGGGTAAGGCCACGAAAAAATGTTCATTTCAATTTTTTACACGTAGACCATTATATAATGTAAAAAATAAAATATACGGTACATTATTCTCAATACCATTTACTGTTTTATCAATATTTAGAGGGTTCTTGTCCAGCAAGGCGTAATTAAAATTCAAAAATATCTTATTTATTTATGTAAATTTTTATTTATAATTTAGGTTGATTACTGCTTCCATACAAAATCTAAATGTCCCTCGTCCATGTGAAACCAAACTATTGATTTTTTTCTGATCAAATCAAGTTATTATCATATATGTATGCTACATTTTACCTAAAATATAGTTATAGCTTTGTTTTAAAACAAATAAATAATCGTTATCTGCCTATTATTAAAAAAAAAACACGGTTGAAATTAAGGGCCAAATTTGATTCCCGTGTGTGACATAGCATGAAAAACTCAGTAGTATTTAATTTTAAAATCACAGCAAGACTGTGAGTATTTTTTTAAGCTGGTAAACTACCCTACGAGTCTAGAGAAGTGTCAAACATCTGTCAGTCATTTTAGTATGGAAGCAATTCGTGAGATCGTTGTGAGCGGAAATTTTGTTCATCTTGTTTTTTCGAGTTATTTGATGTGATTTGACAAGGTAAGTATTGAAATTTAATCCGTTAAAGTCAAAATAACTGTAAAGAATGTTGTTTTCTGGGGAATCGTCTAGTTTTTTGTGCAACTAGACTGTATTTAAAAGTTTTAATCTCAGAAAAAGGTGATATTTTCGCGTGTGTTTATTCCCGCACGTTGCGTGTGTTATGTTTTGTGTTACGTAACACACAAGAAAATACGTTAAGCCTAGTTCACATTGCAAAATAGTTGAAACATCCATACTTATATAACCTCGGTGGCCTACGACTTGTTTTACGATAATTATTAAAAACATTAATATTCTTAGTACTTGACACTGCCTAAATGCACAAAATGTTTGAAGCTATAAAAAACATGATAATAACTGCCAAGTCTGGGCAGTATTATCCACAATAAGCTTCTTTTTTTAGGGTGCTGGAAAATCCCCTATTATATTTGATAAGCTTTCCCAGTGAAGGGTATAATTTCCTTCTTTTTTTTCAGATGCCAATGACGCCAGCTGAAAGGCAGAAGATACAGGGAAACACTCAAACAAAGGGATCCTGAAAAATTTTCAGCGCAGAAGAAATCAAACGCGGAAAGAACTAAAAAAAAAAACAGGAAAAAAATATTACTTGATAAACAGTTGTGATGAGGTTTATATTAATTGAATTCTTTTGTCGCCTAACTGATCTCATATAATTATTACATCTTAAAAAAAATTAAAAATAATATAAACTGATGTGATTAAGAGTGTGTACTTTATATTATATTGTAATAGTATATGTATATTGTTGCTCCTTGAATTCCAAAATATGATTATTATATCTTAAAAATATACATCAACTAGCTGCGCCCCGCGGTTTCACCCGCATGGAGATGAAAATGATGATGATGAAAAGTAGCCTATGTGTTAATCCAGGACATAAGCAATGTATATTCCAAATTTTATCCATATCCACCCAGCCGTTTCTGCGTGATTGCGTAACCTACATCCATTCATCCATACATCCATCCAAACTTTCTTGCAAAAACAAATCTTCATATATTATATTAGTGTGATATAAACTGATTTGATTAAGAAATGGTTACCTACTTTATATTATACTAGCGACCCGCCCCGTCTTCGCACGG
This sequence comes from Agriopis leucophaearia, assembly GCA_949125355.1. Classification (NCBI taxonomy): domain Eukaryota; kingdom Metazoa; phylum Arthropoda; class Insecta; order Lepidoptera; family Geometridae; genus Agriopis; species Agriopis leucophaearia. The sequence continues at coordinate 15,860,755 of OX421266.1, read as the reverse complement.
GTGTAAGCTCGGCCTTCGGCCTCATTACTACGACCCGCTCCAGGTACACAAAATTTCATTCAAATCGGTCCAGCCGTTTTTAGTAGTTATAAACTTTCTACAAAGTATTAGAAAACATTTGAAAAAAAGATGAATGAAATCGGTAAATTAGTTCTCAAGTTATACACCAGGAAAATATGGGTTCATTTTTATATATATAGATTGTAATATATAGGTATATTGATGCTCCTTAAATTCCTAAACGCGCCACTTTAAAGCCTTACAAAGTAATACACTTCTTAGTACACTGTAAGAAGATATTAAATGTTGTCAAAAATATTCGTCCCTATATTTGGAGTTTGTTAGCGGTGAGAATACTCAAATGAATCTTATGTAGTTATAACTATTTTGTGTTTTTTTAGTATGTAAGTTATATTTTCGAATCTTACGGGCAAAGCCGCGGAAAAAAAACTAGTTTTATTATTTGATCAATTATGTGTACTAGGCTTTACTATTTTCCGTTGTGTTATATTATTTCTAATGTGTTATCGTGTGTTACAGTTTCAAGTGTGTTATTGAACAATTTTTCATGGCCGTACCCATATACGTACGTAGTTCTGTCTCGTTTCTGGACCCGTCGTCGAGTCGGGAATGACGAAAGCACAAATAATTACCAGCTGCATGCCTATAGCACGGCCCGTGGAGAAATTCTCTTTCCACCGTTTTTATCCGCGTGTAAACGCGAAAAAGCTAGAATATGGATACGTTTGTATCTTTCTCTCGGGATAAAAAAAGACATATTGTCCACGGCCCGTGCTAGGCTTGCAGCGTACTGGCGCGACTGATTGTCAATATTGTTCCAGAGTGTTTTAGAGACGAAACGGGCATAAAATGAGGGCCGAAACCAGATTTTTTTATGCGGGACGTGGTTCTGTCGGTTTATTCTAGGCAGGCGTCTTCTATAGTAGTCAAGAGTGAATCGGTTTCTTCTAGGCAAGCGTGATCCACCGTAGGCCGCATCGTCGCTTAGCATCAGGCGAGTTGGCGGCCAAGCGCAAGTCTATTGTGTAATAAAAAATAATAAAAAAAATGCATCAACGCTTAACATCAAGCAAAGTGGTGGTCTAACGCAAACCTATTGTTCAATCTATTTCTAAACATATAATAAAATAGTACATATAAAAAAACTGTAATTGCGAGATATGAAAAAAAATACACAAGGCGTCTTAAAATAAGAAGCTGAACACGATACAACAGTTTTTAGAATTTTTGTCTGTTTGTTTGTTTGTTTGTCCACGCACATCTCCTAAACCACTGGACGAATTTAAAGGCGGTTTTCACGAATATGCTTAGCTATGACCAGATTGAAGTATAGGCTAAGTTATTCAGCGCAAGGGCTGGATTAAGAGAGGAAAAAAAGGTTGAAAGTTTATATAAAAATCTACGCGTACGAAATCGCGGGCTAGTATACGTATAAAATTGAACCCCTATTTCTCCTGGTCACGCTATAACTTGAGAACGGCTGGACCGATTTGGCTAATTTTGATCTTGAAATATTTGTGGAAGTTCAGGGGAGGTTTAAACGTTGAGTAAACGGCTGGACCGATTTGGATGAAATTTTGTGTTCCTGGAGCGCCTGAAAGCCGCCTCACACCCGTGTGAAGCCGGTGCGAGTCGCTAGTTAATTAATATAAAAAATTGGCAGAAACTAACAACATTCGACTTTGGAATAACTGTCACATTAGTATGTCGGTGACACGAACCCACAGAAAAGAGAAGTAAATAGAACGGAAATGAGAAGGAAACTCTGTCGCCAGGTATTGTGACAGATACATGATTGAACATTCTTATTTATGTCAACGCGTCGAACTCCACGTCACAGTTGCTATGGGTTTATATGGGTGCAAGTGGCTACAACAAATTTCTTACAGAAACGCCTTGACTACCGTTCTAATTTAAACAAAAAAAAACTTTTCTGTGCGCGAACGCATACGTTTTCCCACTGCCACAAATCGCTCAACGCCGTTAAAGAAGTTATACTGAAAAAAAATCATTGAATTTATCTAATAATTGCTTCTCTATCTTCTCATCTTGCTCTATAAGAGCAATGTGTCTGATATCTGATAAATTAAACTAAATACATAATGATTTTTCTCCGGTCAGGTCTCTGTGATTTATAATTATAATCACAATAATAAAAAAGGTGGCCGGGAAGAGATCGGTTATAGCAATAAAGGCGCCAATTGTTTCACTTGTTTTGAGTTGTTTTTGTCAAAATTACGTACAAATGTATTTTTGGTGTGAACAATAAAAAGTTATCTATCTATCTAATGGCTGGATATATATCTCGTAAAGCTAACAGCACTCACTAAAATAACCCATCAACTTAATATTCATACTTATCTCTATAATAAACACAGCAATTTAAAAAAAATATGCCAAAATTCTAAAATCCAACACAATATCGCGGTACAAATTCGAGGCAATTTTTTAAACATTTTATTCAGTCTCGTGAAAACGCCCTTACGCTGATGGAGTCACGTTCTTCAGTGCAGACGCGGTTTAAAAATGCTCACCAATTTCACCTCGAGAACGCGGCGGGAGTTAAAAATTCAATGTTTTAGCGTCTCCCGTCGACCAGAGTTTGACGTTAATATTTTTATATGATATTTTTGTGGGATAAAATGTGGTGTGAAAGTCACGGCGAACTTGTAAAAAGACACATATTATTTTGACCTGTGACCGCTTTGCCAACTCTCTGAGTATACCTCCTTTTGAACAAATGTCACAAAGTTTTTGATTACTTTTATTTTTAAAGTTTCTTGGTTTCTTGACTGTTGCATTAAATCTGTGCCAGACGCATGACGCAAATGACAATAGACAATGAGATCAACAATGTATTTTACTGACTTTAAGTCATCTCTAACCAAAAATAATTTATTGTAGTAGATCTGAAATTAATACATACCAGTCGCTGAGAGCTATAAGAATTGTCGACGATCCCAAGCTCTCTGAATACCTAGAGCCGCTTAGCATGCGCAGAGACGTTGGGTCTCTTTGTGTCTTTTATCGCATTTACAACCATCGAGCTATATTACTACGTATAGAGGAGACGGCGCACATCCCTACTATGTTCCGTCCAATTGCAGTCATATGGCAGCACATCACTTAGTTGCTTGCTAGCTCTTGAGCAATTAAGTCATGTTTGTTTTAAAACGAAAAAAGTTCAAAAGTATTAAATATGGTATCGTGTGTGTTAAGATATTGCACGAATAATTCAAAGAATACGTCGAAGTGCAAAGGAATAACTTTCCATCGGTGAGTAATTAGATAATCATTTACAAATTTTACAATTTAAGTCGAACAAAATATTCTCGGACGTAGCGTGGATGCCGTGTTGCGTCATTTGTCATAGACTAAAAATTAAGATGTGACATTGTGTTTGTAACAAGTGTAGGTAGAATTAGTTGAAGTTTTTTTTTATAGTGGAATATAATAATCTAACACATATTTAGAAAAGTACTGCCTAGTGATTTAATAAAAAAAGATAAAAAATATGATGAAAAATAATTATTGTCTTTTGTAAAATATAATTTTAATTTTAAAGGTTTCCACGTCTGGGCCGTAAAGATAGAGAAAAATGGATTGCATTTGTCCAGAACAATCGAAACGAAGAAACGTGGTTACCATCTAATAATACTTACATATGTTCCTTGCATTTTCGCGAAGAGGATAAATATTACTTACTACTTAAACGAATGAATTAATTTAACTGAAATATTCATATTATAATATAATACTTTCTATTGTTCAATTAATTCAACTAATAATAAATTATGAAACAAAGTGCGAATTCAATTGAAGCTTGTTAGGTAATATAAAACTACGTCACTTCTGTAGTCAGTCAGCAGTTTAGTCTATAGCAACGACAGGTTGATGCAGAACGTTGAACGAAACGCGTAAGCGCTTTGAAAAATCGCGGCGCTTACGACTTTTTCGTCGCGAGAAAACTATACCTTATAAGCGTTCTAGCGCTGAATGTTTATATTGGCTGGTTAGACGACTAATTATTGTTTCGGCGGTGAAGCAAACTTTAGGTTATATTCTTAACAAAATTGAGCATGATCTTTGTTTATGGTAGCTTCTCTATACGTAGTAATAAAGCTCGATGTTTACAACGGAGAATGTTCGGAAGAACTGTTCGATCTGATGCCGGCATCGCGGTTTTATCATCGCACCAGCCGCCACCGCCTGAAAGTTCAGCCACGTATCATAGATCAGTGGAAATCGCACACTGTGCGTTTAACGCCTTTCCTTTTTACCTGCCTTACACCTGCAATATGTGGAATGAGCTTCTACGTCATTTCCGAGTAGCTTTAATATAGGGTTCTTCAAAAGGCTGTTAATAGTCTTTAAGGGTCGTATCTGTGATGCCCCGGTCATATCTGTGGTGTTGCAGGTATCCATAGGTGACGGTGATCGCTTACCATCAGGCGGCCCGTCTGCTTGTTTGCCACCTACGGCATAAAAAAAGTTGACTGCGTCTTGCTCCTACGAGCAGCTTCGGGACCACGAGCGCCGCCCTCTGCAACGCGGCGATCAGCACCTCTGTTCCCCAAGCTAAGTCCCTAACCAGGGACCACCACAATTCTCCACCACCTTCTGAACTTTACGACCCTCAGTTTCTCCGTAAACTCATGTTTTCTACGTAAATTATTACTTTGTTAATAAAGTTAAATGATTATTTACGGGATATTTACCGTGGTAAGGTTGTGGAGGTGTAAGGTTTCCCGTGAACATGGTGCATGTAACTGCGCCGAAATATCGGGAGCTCCTTCCACAACCTTACCACGGTAAATATCCCGTAAATAATCATTTAACTTTAGTGAACAACCGTGATAGTTTAAAACAGTGTTTGTTAATAAACGTGTAATTATGAATCTAAAATCTCTTTCTTTAAAGCGCTAGGTAGGACTTAACCCAAGCTTCACTTGGGGTACGTTTTAATCTCACTGTATCTAGATAGATCGTTAACTTATTTCAATTGGTATAAATTAGGCAAATCTTACAAGTTTTTCAACCTCAGATCGGACATACAAGGGAGACGTGGTAAAGTAGCGTTGCGCGTACAAATGCATCAGGCCTAAATCAGGATTTAGGTCTTTAGTCGAACTCTATCCGTGGATGATTTCTTAGTTCTTTAGTGTTGCTGCAAGTTTCTAAGTGTACGTGAAATATGAGTTAGTGTGCCCTAATTACAGTTTTTTAGTTAAACGGTTTAGTGGCTAGTGAAAAAAGTGGTTAAAACATTCGAACAAGTACGACATTAGTACTAAGGCATTTCTCCCTTGTTTTTCTGGTCTTAGGTTTCAACCAAATCAGGGGTCGGTTTCTCAAAATCGGTTTCTCATATAGAAGCCTTTTTTCTTAGACTATTTCGTTACGGTCCATCTAGTCCGCCAAGACTCCATTGCACCCCTAACTGTATCAAACACCAAAACTACGATCCCGGTCATCATTAGACGAGACATCATCCAAAACAAAGGGAAAAAACTAAGGTTTTCCGCAAACTCTTTGTAAGGAGAGTTCGTCGAGTTGACCCTCATTAGAGAAAAAAGGGAGGCAAAGGAACCCTTTGGTCTCGGCTTAAAGACGTCCACTAATTCTAACCTTTGTGTCGCCATGATTACTGATCCGATATCGTTGTGGAGCTGAGGATTCCCCCAGTTGGAGACAAAACCAAGATTAACAATGGTTTGTGGAGACAAAAGACGTTTCTGACCTTATTTAGTTTAGCATACGAATCCGCAAAAAGATATTTTAGGGCTTTTCAACCGACTTCAAAAAAGAGGTTTGCAATCCTACTGTTTTTACAAGCTTTTAAAACTACTATTGCAGTGTTTGTTTGTTTGTTTCGGGCAAATCTTGAAAGCTAAATTATAACTAGTTCCTCCTAATCGATTTTGCTGTAATTTTTTATAGGTACACCTAGTTCTAGAAACATAATAATGCATTACCCATTCTTGTATAAAACACGGCTAACATTTCTTTAGATAAAACCTTTTTATGTTTATCAAAGTTTGCTTTTGTGTATAGTAATGTCTTCGTGTGTCATGTTAGTGGAATTATCCCTAGGTGTTCTCAATAAATAATTCGAATTCGCCATTAATGTAAAGCGGTTTTTATGATTAATTTTTATTGATGTTCCCATTTAAATTAGAAGAAAATATTCCACATCTGGGGTGTATATAAAGTTAAAATTTGGTGACGAGTCTCGTTTATTGATTTTTTATTATTATTTATTCTTAAGGGTGGTCCCATATAAATTAGAAGAAAAATATTCTACATGTGGGGTATATAAGGTTAAATTTAAGAGACGAGTCCCGTTTATTGAGCTTGCTATTTTTTTAATATTATTATGACACTTTATTTTATGAAATTCTCGGGTCTAGCCCGGACATTTGGTAGGCATTGGTGGAGCCGAAGCCAACACCAAGAGGCCCTGTTGAATATAAAAAATACAATTATGGAATATGTATAAAAAGGAATATGAAACTATTGTACAGTATAGGATTAAAAAAGTCTTGGCTATTGAGGTGAACAACTTGTGGATGGAATAACAGATCTATAGAATGAGAAACGGCACCTGCCTTATCCTGTCTCATCTCAAAATATATTTAGGCAGATGATGACTTGCCACCCACTGAATGGGCCCCCCATAAAGGCTGCCGTATCTTGGCACCGGAGGGGCAACATCGGCGTGGGTGGCTTAGGGTGTAGAGAGGTGTGCTGCACTTTCACTAAGAGCTACTCGCGGCGTTATGCCCTTTAACACTTCCACCCTGGAGCTTAGATTCTTAGCTCTTGCGGTTTCCACCCCTGGACGGCCGGTTAAGGCAAGCCAGGGGTCAGGGGTCTCATTTAGCCCCATGGAGTCGAGGTACGCGGTGTCGCCACTCACCGAATATTATTATTATTCTTAAGGATGGTCCCATTTAAATCTACTGCATAGCAGGAAAATTTTATATGTGTCGTCGCTCTTAAATCTACTCTAATTCTTCAATGACACATTCATTGTTAAGAGGGTATATAATTTTATTCAAAATAAATGACTAAAAACTACAACACTGTTTTAAACTATCACGGTTGTTCACTACAGTTAGATATATGATTATTTACGGGATGTTTACCGTCCGTCTTCCCGTGAACATGGTGCATGTAACTGCGCCGAAATATCGGGAGCTCCTTCCACAACCTTACCACGGTAAATATCCCGTAAATAATCATATAACACTGTTTTAAACTATCACGGTTGTTCACTAAAGTTATATGATGTCTTCCCGTGAACATGGTGCATGTAACTGCGCCGAAATATCGGGAGCTCCTTCCACAACCTTACCACGGTAAATATCCCGTAAATAATCATATAACTTTAATAATCATATAACTGTAAAAACTACAAAATTATATCCTGATTTTCTTTTTGTTTTCTGAAAGTATTTTTTTAGATGGATTTGAGATGGTTCCGTTAAAACAGACAAATAACTTATTATGAAATACTTCAGTAAAAACTTCTTAAAATTTATATGTTATAAACAATTGAAAAATTTGACGACCAGCAGGATTGGAACCTGTGCCACCCTGCACCATCAAGAATACGCCTCGAGCGCTCTATCCACTAAACTATGGCCGCCCTCAAGTCTGAAACGACACTTTAAGAAATTACTTTCGTAAATGTTGCTTCAAAGCTTCAAAAACAGTCGCAAGCTTAAACCGAGGAAAACTACGAATGCAGACAAACGTTACGCATCCAAACATGAGAGCTTACATTAATTAACACGACGTGCCCACTTACCAGCAGAAACTGCTTAAAAGATAATATAATTAAGCAAAGCAACTCCAACTCGGCGAATTGCTGGCAGAATCTCTTATTTATACGCAACTAGGAAGAAAATGCGCTCAGAGAATTTTAATTCTGTAATGCAGCACGATTTTACTCTAAGTGGGAATTACGGAGAGTGATGACGCCTCTGAATCGGAAAAGTATATGAACAGATCAGACAAATAAAGTGGCGAGGCGAGTGCATCTAGCCCAAATTAGACTTGATGCCTTTAGTCGAACTCATCCAGCACAGTTTTTTTTAAAATAAATATATGGGACATTATTGCACACATGGTCATCGACCCCACACTAAGCAAAGCTTGTCATATGACTGCCAGAGACTACATAGATATATATATTTAAATACATACCTAAATAGATATTAACACCCAGACATAGAACAAACACAAATGTTCATCACATGAATGTTTGTCCTAGGTGGGAATCAAACCCACGCCCCCAAGCACAGAAGGTAGGATCACTACCAACTGAGCCACCAGGGCAGTCAAATGTCAGTATGTCTGTACCTATGTGTGTATGTTTCCTATGGACACCTAAAAGAATAGACCGAATTTGATAAAACTTTAAGGTAATCTTCAGTTTAGCCCAGCGAGTGTAAAGTTTGGTAGTGATCGGATCAACAGATTATTTTGGGTTTTTAATTTTCCCTACAATCAACAAGAACAAGAAGTCTATAATAATGATATTAGTACTCTTCTATAGTATTCTTTTAGACAATGACATATCACATCATATAAAAAAACATCTAAGCCGAAAGAGGTTGCTTCAAGGAGGTGTATAACGCAGGTAAAACCGCGCAGCTTGTTTAAAATAATTATGTACATGGCATCCATCATTTTAGAATAACTACAAAGAATATCTAAAGATAAAACAAGTCACTTCCTTTCCACGGAATAACTCCATTAAGATCAATCAAGGCAGCCCAGGCATAACTCAAAAGTAGTATGCTTCTCAGAGATAACAATGATCTTTTCATTTCATAACCTAATGGAACTTTTCTCATTTTAACTTATTCTTTTTTATCTCGACCGGGGTAGTCGACCGTGAGTCTGTTTTTATTGCCCGATGATCCGAGTTTTCAGTATCTTTTTGTTTTTCTTTTAAAAATGAAATGTAAGCCAACTTCCAGGAAGGGTTTATTTTGGAAGTCGAGTATTTTATCCTATTTTATGAATTTTAATTTTGGAATTTTTTCTCACGTTTCGGGGTCAAATACTTAACGGACTTACAAGGTATATTTTTTTATATTTTATTGGCGTTTTAGGATTTTACTTTCTTTTTAAATATATTATACAAATTGTTTTTTTAAACTGCCGGTAAAAGAATAGAACTTTTTCTTTCATCTAAAATCTTAAATTAAATTTTCTTGAATCTGTAGCTAAGAACATTCTCGACCAAGACATCTTTCAAAGAAAAAAAACTAAATCAAACTCAGTTTAGCCGTTTGGAAGCTACAATACCACAAACAGATACACACGTTAAACTTTTAACACCCCTCATTTTGTGTCGGGGGTTAAAGATAGCGTACATCATCTTTCAGTGTTTAATCTACACGTATACTAATATTATAAAGAGGAAAGATTTGGGTTTTGTTTTTTTTATATTTTTGGATGTTTGTAACTCAAAAACTACTGCACCGATTTTAAAAATTATTTCACTGTTGGGAAGCTACGCTATCCCCAAGTGACAGGTTATATTATATTTTGTAGCAAGGCCAAAGGCCGAGCTTACACCCGTGCGAAGCCGGGGCGGGTGGCTAGTAAAAAATAACGTAATCTTTTACTTTTTATGTTTTGTATTCGCACCTTAGATAAGTTCCATTACTGAATATAGCAATAGAAATGTACTTTGTATCTGTCATTCACCCGGCAGTACTCAAGTAGAAATACATTAGACACGAGCTCTTTCAATTTACAAAATGCAACCAATCCATCAAATCACACCGATCTGACACAGATTTGCCACATCGATATCAATAATAAAGTATTGCTCAGTAAACAAGCTGTTGATCAATCATCAGAAAATTGCACTTAAATGCCATAGGCATAAAAGCTAGAGTGGTGGCAGAAATGAAATAGCAATTTAAGGGGTAATTGAACCATCCATCTTATGGTGTCGTGAGACAGCATCCATCCAGCTCGATTGATTGTTATTGACAGACGCCTGAAATGTGTACGTATTGAACAGATCCAACCTTGAATCAGGCACTTACGAATCAAGACTTATACGTACCTAAACTTAGAAAACAATCATGTTTCGTATGTATGTATGTACCCTATAGACTCCGAAACGACTGGCCGATATTGATGAAATTTTCAGACAATCTTTAGATTAGCCCATCGAGTGATCCTGTGAAATTTGGTAATGATCGGATCAACAGTTTTGTCTGGTATTGTATTTGAATATTTTAATTGAAGTTAATACATTGACATATTACATCTAAGTGAAAGGAGGTTGCTGTCGCTACCAACAAGGTTGCTTCAAGGAGGTATATAACACGGGTGGAACTCAACTCCGTTACAGCTTATCCAGGAAAGTGCATGAAACTGCGGGACGTTGCAAGATTAACAATGATAACTGACCAAGACTGTGTCGAGGCACATTTAAGCATGGTAGGGTTCCGTATTCAAAGCCATATTAATAGTGGCCACATTTACAGTTCAGGAATTGGTGGTTAGGTATATTTAGATAAATTCAAACTAACGAAGCTCTGTGGAGTTAGGCAAATCAGAGATGTATCATCCTGACATAGTATACGTACTTACTTTTTTATGATTTAGTAAAAAAGAAAACTACTAAGGAAATATTTTTTGTTGTCATTTGAGCTAGTACGTTTTGAATTTATTACAGTTTTACCGATAAAACTCAAAAAGTTATAATCAGTTTTTTTGTGATTTTGGATGAAGGTTTTCAATGTAACCTATCAGCATGGCAAGTTACAAGTTTTTCTGTGGTCAAATAGTTTAGAAATGCAAATGACGCCAACTTTTTGACTCTGTGGCGGGCCATATTTCGCAAAATATACACTTGATAAAAAGTAATGAGTAAAACCTTCTTCATTTTAAAATACCTATTTAGCGATACCCCACAAGAGGAGATGCAACGAAGAAAAAAATTTCATTTCCATTTAATATGTATTAGAGCAAAATTAAATTATTATACATTTAAAATTGAGATCTATACTAAAACTGTACTTAATTGTACAAAGTTTCAAGCACTTACCTGAATAACTATAAAAGTTAGAAGGTTAAAAAAATTGGGCTGGACTGACGGACAGACAGACAGACGGACGGACAGAAAAAACTTAGAAGGGTTTCTTGTAGTACTACGGAACCTTAAAAAATACAGTGATCATAATCAATTATTTGATGTCCATCTGCATTAGTAGAAAATTTTATAGTCCTACATGCTCTTACCTGTGTCCGCCTGCGGCTTTTTTCCATCTTAAAGATTTATAACATTGCTAAGGAGCTTTATAAGCCTTTCAGAATTATTTATGGCTTGTAATAAACGCTCATATTTTGATATTTGAACATTTATACCGTTGTAGCGCCTGTGGCTTCTCTCTGCGAGGGATTTTAACAACTGTTGCCGCTAAATGTTGTGAACATTGTTTCTTAATATTCTTTGTAAGTGCAGCACATTTTGAGACGTGGATTTATTATCTTTTTAACAACAGGAAATAGAGTAAAAAAAATAATTAAACCAAAATATGATATTATACTTCTTTATGTTTATGTATGTTCCTTATGGACTCCGAAACGACTGAAACAATTTTGACGGGACTTTCCCTGGCAGATAACTGATGTTATAAGGAGTAATCGTCGCGGGTAAAACCGCGACACTCAGCTAGTAACTCTTAAAATAATTTAAACACAAATATGTATTATAATATTGTTGTATTCCTAAATACTTAAAGAATATTATATTCGTGTTCCAAGTTTATTAATTTACTTATTTGCCAATGCCAATTATAACATCAACTAGGTTGGGTCAAGATCTGGTGTAAAGGAAAATTTTGTTTAAATAAATTATCATAATTTTTAATCGACTTCAAAAAAGAAGGACGGTTCTATGTTCCAATGTTTTTTTTTATGTATATTCACCGATTTCTACGCCTACTGTTGACCGATAAAAAAAAATCTTTTGTTCCATAGGGTATACCTCCAATTTGATCCTATTGTCACCAAGTCCGGATCTGATGATGGGATCCCAGGGAAATCGAGGGCAACCTTCAAATTTTATAGGTATTTATTAAGTTTTTCATATATTTTTGTTGTCCTTTAACAAAATTAAATAACAATTCAGTGATCTTTCTATGGCTGTCTACTTGTTTAACTCCCAAACTGAGCCAGTAAACAGAAGCATCCGTCTCAAATCTTCGGCACAAATCAAAAGCCCGTCAAATTCCTGTCACTACGTCACCGTAAGCCCAGATTATGCCAATCCAATATCAAAAGCGGGACAAGCGATCCGCAAAAACAGTATTCACGTCGTCCGAATACCCCACATCCCTCACTGGGCATTAGACGCGATATCGCGTTACAAGGGTCAATCTTTTGAGGGCGTGCCCTACATTAGCCTCTGGCCGGCCTCAAAGGAAATGGTACGAGATATTCGCTAATGGAACCATTGGTTTTGGAATCGAACCCAGCATTGAGGGATGCATTGCGGAACTTGTTATTTTTGCTGTGTTTGAAATGGATGTCGTGAACTCAAGATGAGATGTGAAAATGATTTAACGGTCACCGTAACCAAATTTCCATGGTTTTTTATGCCATAGGTGGCAAACAAGAAGACTGGCTGCCTGATGGTAAGCAGTCACCTTCGCTTATGGATACTTGTAACACCAGAGGCATCACAAATACGTTGTCAACCCTATAAGAATCTAACAACTCGTCTTTTGAAGAACCTCATGTTGTAGCTTCTCGGAAACACCGCGAAATACCTTTCGTTTCGCTCATTCCATATTTTACAGGTGTGAGGCAAGAAAGATTACGTAAATCAATTGTGTGCGATTTCCACTGATCTATGATATGTGGATGAACTTTCAAGCGGTGGTGGCTAGTGCAATGGTAAAACCGCGATGCCGGAATGCATTATTATTTTCATTCGTGTATTTTAAATCTAATTAAGTTTTTCAGTGCCTAGTTATTAGTTGTTAATACAAGGTTACGCAGAAAGGGTGAACTAAACCACAAGGGGTCCGTTACACTCATCACTATGAACAAATTTTACTATATGGAACTAACACTGAAATCGCGAGAAAAATATTAGCAGTTCCATACATTTTGTCAATGATCGTTTTCTATGGAGCAGCTGATATTTCTTTCGCAATTTCAGTGTTGCTCCAGAGTAAAAGTTTTTCATAATTATAGGTAATAAATGTACCCCTTACAGTTTAGTACACACTTTTTGCGTAACCCATTCTTAACAAGCCACGAGCTTCCTAAAATAATTTCTGTCTTCTCGTTATTATCATTCGAAACCTGCTGTGGGGATCTGAATTGTTAAATTTTATTAGCTTGGCGTTTAGTTTAAACAAAATTCAAAATGGAATTACTTTTAGCGTAATCAAAATCGTCTAATGAATCCCAGTGCATTTCATCCACAAAGAGACTACGTGAACCCGAACAATCAGCGCCCGCTTAAATAATTACCGCAGCTTAGCAAACTGCTTGCTTGACGTTGGGTTAGCAAACTGCTTGGCCAGGTGGCCTGTGGTGAATTAATCACGACTAGCTGAGTCAACTGCGGACGTACTCATCGCTGCCTAGTCTGTGATTGCGACGTAAATGCAGATATAGAGAACAGTGGATAAGTTTGCTGAAAACAAAGCTGAGACAGAAAAAAAAATAGACGACATCGAAAAATATATGTATTATCAGAAAATAGTTTAAATCACTCAATCGAAAGCTGAAAGCAAATCTGAAAGGCTTATCACAAGGACAACTGACTGCAAAATTTCTTAGTAGCAAAAAGTCACTTTACCAAATCGGCGCGGCGGGCCTTGAAAATGGCTGCGTTTCAAATGGACAGGATTTCAAAAGGTCGTAATTTTAAATTAATGCAGTTCACTAACTATATATGTATACACCAATATTGTAATTAGGGATATCTTATACCTATTCAAAAGGTCACACGTGACTTCTTTCAAACATGGAGCAACTGTTTTCTACACGTAAGGAAAAAATTTAACATTCTTTATAAGAGTTGCAAGTCTGTTGATTTTCTGTGTTGAAACGGGATTTTCTCTATCTCCACCTCACACCACAAGTGACTGTGACCACACGATAGAGAGTCACATAAGCTCCTGCCGTTAGTTTAGGTGCTGCGTACCCCAATATACTGCGTCGGACATAGTGACTGCATCTTAATCTATGTCGGTACGTAATTGGTCGCCTCCCTTGACAATCGGCTCGTCGGCTGGTCAAATAGACACCTGCTGTTTGCGGCCTTTGACGGGTTAATTGCGTTACACATGAATATTTGGGTATTATAAATAGTTCATTGAGAATGACAAAGGGTTATTCACCTAAGGTTACGTTAGCCTGTGTTAGTCTTACGCAATGACTTATCAAGATATGATATATCAAGTAATTTCATTATTTTGGTTATAGGATAAACCTAACAATTAAGTCGTTGTGCATCGTTGTCCCCTGTAGTAGTGTTAAAAATTATAACTGTATTAATATTCTTAGCCTATTTATATAACTACAACATACATGTAAAGAAAAAAAATACTTAAAAATACGTCTTAATACGTTAAATGTCATGGAGGACTGTTGAAATCTTTGGCGATTGTAGAATTCAAACCTGCAATGATCCAGGTTTACGCCTTTGTTGCTCTCCTAGTGGAGCTACGGTCATCATCCTGCGATTCGTCGAAAACTACAACTGTTCAGAGCAACGATGTCATAAACTCAGGTTTTTTTGAACTGCAGGTTCAAATCCTACCGGTCGCCTAATTTTAGATTTGTCAACCAAAACAATTAAAAAAACCAGCTATAAAGAATCAAAGAAATTGCTGTTTAAAAAAAAAGCGTTCTAGTATTATAATGTCAACTAAATTCGTGAATACCTCCAATTAAGGGGAAAAAAACAGTAAATCTAAAGTTTAAAATAATGGAGACTTCACGTTGAACGCAGAGAGACGGAATTTAATTTATAGTTCCTTAAAATTCCTAGCTGGACTCGGTTACTATACGTTTTTGTTATTTCTTGAAATGACTTTGTATAGAGGCACAAATTGAACAAAAATAATAAAAGTTTTTGATAAATGTTATAATTTCCCATTATTTCAGAAATCACGACAACGTTCATTTAACATTTAATTTAATAATATGTACTTAAATTCAAGCTCTTAAAACCCTTTGAAAAATTTGCATCACACTTTACAAAAATGTTTTTTGGTAAGTTAGATTTTTATAAGAATTTACGTGTTATTTTATTTTCTAACTAATCTGATGTACATCAAAGTAAATAACCATATAAATTCTCGCTCGCTTTGCTCAAGTATATCTGCTTCTTATGATTTGTGGTTTCTGCCCCGTCATCTACAATGAACAAAAAATATTTAAAAAACGTTGCTCGTTTAGCTCGCGCGCATATTTACTTCCTACGTTTAATTTCATTATATTTTATCAGCGATAAGTTGCCCGGGCGTGAAAATTGTACCAATATTATATTATTATACTAAAACATTCTACGTAGAGCAGCTAAAGGCCCGCTAGGATTCCGTGTGTTAGAGATAAAATAAATAAATATCTGGGATATTTTTGTATATTAATGGGAACGTGTTTGTTTTATGAGAAGAAGGTCCCTGGTTAGAGGGATCACCAGCCAGGAGGCTGGGCCAACTGTTGGCTGCCCAGCCTCTTGGCTATTAATGTTTGAATGATGAATTTAATTAAGGGTCTACTTTGGGTCTGGTTGACAGTTGTGCGTGGGTTTGTACGCGTTCCATGGCATCTTTGATTGCCTCTGTGGCTCAGTTGCTAGTGAACCTACCTTCTACGCTTGTGGGCGTGGGTTCGATTCCCATGTAAGGTAAACATTCATGTGATGAATATTTGTGTTTGTTCTATGTCTGGGTGTTAATGTATATTTAATCATCTATAAAAAAATATATGTGTCTGTGGCAGCCATACCTACATTACATTACATTACATACATTACAAGCTTTGCTCAGTTTGGGATCAGATGACCATGTGTGCAATAATGTCCGTGATATTTATTTATTTATCTATAGGCGTTGGGCTGAATTATAATACCAATCAGTATGGTTACGAGTAATTTTATACAGTGATCAGTAATCTGCATAATTGCTATTAGTGGTCATCATTAATTTGCTCAAATTAGGTTAGGTTATGTTTGTTATGGGTGGGTATGTTATGTATGAGACAATATTTATATAGATATATTAATTTATTTAAACAGGTAGATTAATCTAGAAGTATCTAGATAACTACTAGTAATGACGAGTACTGCTATATTTATTTCGTTTTAAACATATCTACTCGAAAAGCCAATCAAAATGCACTTCATCATCATTTCAGCCTATCTATTGTTCCCACTGCTGGGACTCAGGCCTTCTCTCAGAGAGAGGATGGGCCCTAATCCACCATGCTGGCCCAGTGCATGGTGAATGTCATATGACTTTGAACTTAATTTTAAGGTTAATAATGTTTCCTTTACCGTTTTTGAGCAACGGCATCAAAACTGCAGATAATTAATTTTAGGTAAGTAGGCATATAAGTCATTGGCCAGGGCAGGGAATCAAACCGGTGCCTTCAGGTTTTAAAGCGCACATGCTACCGCTCGGCTACCGTCGCTGTCTTGCACCGCAAATGCACTTATCACCATATCAATACTTATTACAGAAAAATACAGTAAACAATGAACATAGCAATACCATCTAAAATCAAATTAACCAATCAGAGTGGAGCACAAAAAATCACTTGTACATTCTTCGCGAGGCGGCAATCAACCACTTACTGACGAGGAAAGGAAATGGAACGCGCAAAGAAATCAACTAGTCTAAGAACTTCCCACTTTCGACGCTAACAAGAAAACTATTAGCAATTATCAGTTGCCCGGCGTTTCAATCAATTTACAAGTCGGAAAACAAAGCGTTTCAGCAAATACTCAAAACAAACTTATCTTGTCAAGTAATCTCAACCTTACTAGTTTTGACAATAAAGTCCACTTTTCTACACTCCACTTCAAGTTAAATACGCGACTATCATGTCTGGGGCTACAGCTCAGCAATTTTCATTCTTTCAATGTGCTTTTTCAAAATGTTTCAACTTTTGTGTGATTTTTAATTTGAAGCAGTTTTAATTGCCCGTTTGTTTGGTGGATGTTTGCTTAATGTACTTTTGGTTTGCATTGCAAATACTGTGAAGGGGGAAAATGAGGAAAGTATGATGCAATCACATTGTCATTTTTTTTTTGTTGTGTAAAAGTTTATGTATTTTTTTTTGCATTGCGTTTTCGGGCTTTTGTTTTGTAAACAAAGATATATTGAAATATTAACTGCGCTACATTTTAAACTGTAGCGTTCAGTTTGTTTGTTTAACTTTCATTTTCGTAAAATAGAATATCTCGAAATATAAACTGGATTGCTGCACTGCAATTCTGCACTGTAAACACGTAGGCTCATCGAAATTCTCTTCACCCTCATTTTTGTTGATATTTTGCTTATGCTCGTTGCATCCATTGTATCAAAATGCGTAAAGTTTTATTTACTTCACAAACACAACTTAAGCAGTTTTGGTAGGTAAATATACTATGCATTTGAATAGAACCTAAATAGAACTCAAATGAAAACACAATTACTTATCAAAATATATTTTTTTGGAAGAAAATTTTTGATGTAAAACATCTTTTAGCGCACCTAGGCAATAAAACTGACTCGTATGTAAAACGGGTGGCAAACGACATAACCTCAGTAAAAGTACTAAAGCATAGAAGTAGTGAACTAATTATACATTAAGATTCTTTACTCATATATAGGTATGCCAAAATTGTTGTTACCAGAACGAAACAGATATATTTTGACAGGACAGCAAATTGCAGGGTTGCACACTATTTTAATGTACTAGAGAACTGTTAAAGGCTCCAAAAGCCACTACTATTTGACAGACGGCCTTGTACGCTTTGTAAGTTACGTGACGGAGTCTATTCTCTTTATTATTTTGTGGGCATAACGCTATCATAAACCGTCACGTTTCACATTACCAGGTGTCCTGAGAGAGCCAACTTTCTTTAAAATTACATTGTATTTTGTCTGATAAACGCGGCATATAACCAAAGCTCATTGATGTCACTTATGTATCTGTATATTAAGCTTAGAAATCACTACACCCTATCATTTCCCTTCAATTGACTTGTCGACGCTTAACGCATTTTTGATTATCCGCTCTCACAACCCCCGCCCTTTGCAGCGTATTGGCAAAACCACTACAGCTATTAGCCGAAACATCGCACCCAGCTCTCCCCTCGTGATTGGTCTGTCATGAAGAAAATCGTTCCGACACATCTCTGACTAAATCGATTACGTTTGACTGACGGAACGTCATGGTCGGTACAGACAAGCGATGTGTAAACAACTTTTTGTAGGACAAAATAATCACTACTGAATTTTGCACCATATTATTCATCATCATAATTTCAGGCTATCATGTTCTCAATTATGGAAGTCAGACCTTCTCTCAGAGAGAGAGGATGGGCTCTAATCCACCATGCTGGCCCAGTGCATGTTGGCAGATATCATATGCTTTTATGTTTAAGCTTTTGAGGTTCTTGGGCATACCGGTTCCCTCGTGATATTTTCCTTCGCCGTTTTTGAGCGATGATATCGAAACTGCGCATAATTTATTTTGTTAAGTACTAAATAACTCATTGGTTTATGGCCGAGAAACGAGCTGGGTGCCGTCAGATTGTAAAGCGCACGTGCAACCGCTTAGCCACGATCCTTCTATATCATTCACTTCTCCAATATACATAGATCTTTGTGTAAATTTCTACTTTTTACACATCAAAGTTATCTAAATACACAAATATTAATTGATTTTGCCATTTTTACACCATGTTTGTCGTAGGCGTTTTTGCTGCACCTTGAAACCTATTTGTTAACAAATCACTATCATGGTAGACTGGATTATCTATCCAAACGACATGATCAATTGATTCACATGATCAGTTTGAAGGATTTATGGCTAAATCAAATGCATTTGAAAACTATTTTGAGCGTAAATATCGGACAGGTTGAATATAGATTATAATTTTTCGTTTTACGGTTAAGAATTACATTCAAAAACATTATCAAAAATATCACTTCCACTTTCACGTTACAGTTTCATAGCATTTTAACGTCAAAATCTCAAAAGATTGAGGCTCCAAAATTTAACAAACACATGAGTCAACAGATACAATCTTGTCTTAACCATATGTATCATTTATTACACATATCCCTTAACTATAGTGCCTAGCCCACATTTTTTTTTAAATTAGAACGGCTGTCAAGACGTTTTTGTAAGAAATTTGTAGTAGCTAGTTGCACCCTTATAAACGACACGTCAGTCATTCGAAATCAGTTACCAACTGTGACGCGGAGTTCGACGCGTTGATCTAAATAAGAATGTTCAATCAAGGTTCTGTCACAATACCTGGCGACAGATTTTTCTTCTCATTTCCATTCTATTTACTTCTCTTTTCTATGGCCTGGACGCTTTATCACTGCGTAGTTGCCCGTCTAAAACTCCAATGACACGTCGTAGTCATATTCCACAGGGATTCGATTCATGGCCGGATATTGAGGAGTGACAGGTTTTTGAAGAAGAAGAAATCAAATAACAGCGTTAAGTGCGTTGATACATGCAATAACTTCGCAATCGAAGGGAAATTACTAGGAAATGTGTCATTGAAAATCTCAGTAGTGGTTTTGGTAATATGTTATCTGTAATGGTTGACACACAGAAGAGGCTTTGATCGACTGACGAGAGCTCTGGTAAGCCGGTTAATTTTCGTGGACATTTTGTGATGTGACGGTGCGATGCACCATTGATTTAAAAATATACAGTGGAATATAATTGTGAAACAAAGATTACGCAAGCATTAGATCTTTGTTAGTCTTCTTATTTGTCTGATCTGAGATTATAGACCATTCTGGAGATTCGTGACCAGCAACATTTTGTCTATAGCATATATATATTATAAAAGACGATATATGTATGTATGTATGTAAGTACCCTATGGACTACAAAATACTACAACGAAAGCACTGATTGTGATGAAATTTTCAGGCAATCTTTAGATTAGCTCAGTAAAATTTGGTAGCGATTGGATCAGCAATTATTTTTTTTGTGTTTAATATTTTTCCTCAGAAATATAAGGACTAGGATAGAAGTAGTGCTTATTTAGTATAAACAAATTAAACATGTTGCATTCTTTACTTATATGCCAAAATTGTTGTTCTCTGAACGAAACAGGTATATTTTAGACAGGACGGCAAATTACTAAATACCAAATTAAATGTGACCTCTAAAAGGCTCCAAAGGCTACATGTTATTTGACAGGTGGCCTTGTAAGGTTTGTACATCACATTACGGATTCTTTGTGACCGGTCCTTATTCTGTGTATTTTCCATAAAAAAAACAACAAGAATCTATAGATTGACATATTACATCATAGAAAAACAGAAGGAATAGGGATATTGACGAAATTTTACAAAGGCCTTAAAATTAAAGAATATGGTCCATATTTACTAGAAAATATTTTTTTATCTTCATTAGTGTACGTAGTAAATAATTATAAGCTGTTTTAATTTCAAATTTTAAATGTTGCGCCAAAACGCCGATCGCCATTTTGTGACGTCAATAATCAGTACTATGACAGAACAGAAGTCAAGTACTGGATTACGTTCAAGAGATACATCTGGGTGCGCCTAGAGTGCGACTTGGCCATTCATAACGTCATCATCCGTGTGAAGAACAACCGTAACACAACTTGGCTGTTCCCAACATTTGAGTGTACCTACACCTCGGTTTTATCTAAACCGTCGAAATCGATGGTTAAAAACACTGTCGTGTTTCTGTCTTAATTTTAACACTTGTTATTAAGATGCAATCTGGTTGCGCTCGGACGTAACTTCTGAACGTAACTTTCCTGTATACATCTGTCACCGTCAGCCAGCCCAGTCGGCGCATCATCCGGAAATGCCTTGTTGTTAAATATTTGTTTGTAATTATTTCGTTGAAATACTTGAAATGGACCGTAAAAGTTATCGTTGGTGTGTAGTGCCTCAGTGTACCAATACTTCGAAAACTACACCTGAGAAATTGTTTATAATTGTACCGCCTAAAGCTGAAATACGACGAAATTGGTTGCGGCTTGCAAGAAGATACGATGCAACTCCAACTGCTTCCATGGTTGCAAATGAAGTAAATACTTAGTAGATAGAAAGAAATAGATCTTCGTTCAAATAATTTAAGATTATGAAGTATTTCAACTATAGTAAACTGTAAAAAGTAGTATATTATACTGTTTCTGTTTGCTTTGTTTTGTTATGGTCGTGCTGTCATAACCAGATTGACGTCACGCACTGTGATTGGATTTTCAAGTCACGTGACACATAGATTAAAAATCGTGATTTTTAAATCTAAATAATTAAATTTAGGAGTTATTATTATTATTGAAAAAATATTGAAAAAATCCCTTAATATAAAACCTTTCAATATAGCTAGGTTTCATATTTTATTTCCACCAGTGTCAAATACCCTATTGTCATCTAAGTCAAAGGAGGTTGAAGTCGCTACCAAGAAGGTTGCTTCAAGGAGGTATATAATGCAGATGAAACCGCGGGGCGCAGCTCAATAAATATAAATCTTTTCAAAAGAAGTTGTGTATAACTTCAAACATCATACAACCTTCAGTTCACCGGTAAAGTTGTATGTTTGTTGAAAGTTTCGCACGTACATTGGCAGCGACTGTGTCGCTTTGCGGCATACATATTAATTTCAGGTTCATTTCAATATCAACAAGCTGCGTTGCCATCGTGTGTGGAGACGGCGGGAGGTGTGACATGGATTTATGGTGTCAGGTGCAAAGTAAGAAGTTGCATGTGAAGCGTAATGGAGAAGAGAATGTATAAAACATTCACGGTTCAGTTTCCATGAGATAAGTGCTTGCATGATATTATAATAAGTGTTTAATGACTTCTAGTTGGACCCTGCGTGGAAATTCCCTACTTCGTATATTTTCAGGAATAAAAACAATGACGTATAAAAAGTATTATATGTCACAGTATTATTCGATTTGTCAACTTCCCAAATTTTTCAGGCTTCCAGTGAACATATACGTAACTGCGCCGAAATATCGGAAGTGAATAGTATCGGTTGTGAATAAACATCCACAAACTTTTTTCTCATCGCCAATAAGTCCGCGTTGGTCCACCAATTCGCCTGTTGGTAAGCAACGATTTGGTCGATGTGGTGTGGTGTGTTTATCATGGTTAATACCTCGTTAGTAATCATAGAACTGTGGTGAACAACCGTGATAATTGAGAATAGTTATTTTATTTACGTATTTAGTACAAACCAGTTAAAATAACAATTATAGAAATTATTACAGATTAGCAAATTACCTACTAGCCTCAAGAACCAATTGCAGTTGTACCAATAGGCCCCAAACTGGGTAAAGCCTGTATCTTGGACGCCCTATAGCCAGTTAACAGCCTCTTGTTAAAGCGCTTATGTTTGTACACATTATCTTATATTAATAATAGAAATAAATATTTATAAATCCATGCAATAAAACACCACCAAAAAAAACAGGCACACCATAGAAGAAAACTTAAACCTTTTTTTTTAGTTGTTGATTTCCGCTTGTAACTCGCGCCCATGTTACTGTTTGGCAGGTAGTGTGTCTCGTGCAAGCGCCTTCAATAATTTTATGCATGAAATTTGCTTTCGCGTCGGAAGTGTATTTAGTTTTAAGCGGCATCAGGGGTCGGATCTGTGCTCACCAGGAGCCTCCGAGCTTCTTATGTACTTTCTAACAGATTGTTTGTAAGATTGTTTCAAAATGTTCGGTTTTAAGTTGCAGAAACTAAAACTCTACACTTTGAAAGAGTCATGATTCTTTTGAACATTTTAGGGTGATTTAGTTCAACCGTGTCCGTCCGTTTGCCTATCCCCCTATATGTCATGATCATAGCTGATATCTGATAAAATATCAACAGGGGAAAAATATTTTAAAAAAAATACGTGACAATCTGACGTCGAACACCAAGCGAAGAGAGTTCTCAGATTCTCAGTTTCAAGATATTTATTTTCACTAAGAAATATTTACATTTTATTTAAGTGTTGTAGTGGTAGGACTCTTTTGCAGGGGTCCGCCTGGGGAAGTACCACAACTTTGCCAGTTATTCAACCGCCAAGCAGTAATGTACAAACACTACTGTGTTCCGGATTGAACGGCAATGTTTCCAGCAAAATTACAGGGCACACAGAGATTTTTATATCTCGGGGTGACGAGCGCAGTGCATTGCCATCCAGGGTTATGAACTGTTGAAGTTCAAAATTCTGCATGAGTGGCATTGAGCTGTTATGGGCAAGCGTGAAGAGTCATCAGGTGAGTGACTTGGCTCGTCTCGTCACTCAGTAACATAAAAAAAAATTGAGAAAATACAGAATATTTTTATTAGTAAAGATGTATAAGTAAGTAAATGTTAAGACTACAAGCATAGGAAAAAAAAACAAAAAAAAACATTTAGCTAAGTAAAAACATAATTCATGTTTGGTTAGTACTATCATGGTACGTAACAACATAATATTATTATATTGTAGGTAGGTGAGAATTCTAATGAGACAAGTCGACGTTTCTAAGTATATTTGTATATTTTTCCGACGACAAATTGCGTATCTTTGATCCGATCTTCACGTAATTTGTAGGCAAGTAGTTTATTCAAATACGAGCAAAATCGGGGTTGCGAAGAAAGAGGGTCACGAGGTCTCAATTTGGGGGCAACAAATAGTTGAATAAGGCACAATCCTATTTTAACCGACATCAAAAAAGGAGGAGGGTTCTATGTTCCGCTGTATTTTTTTTATAATGTATGTTCACCGAATTCCCCGCCAACTGTTGACCGATTTAAAAAAAAACTTTTGTTCGGTAGTATACTTCCAATTTGGTCCCATTGTCACCAAGTCAAAGATCCAAGGGAAATCGAGAGCAATCCTCCAATTTTATAGGCACTTACGTTTTCATATATTTTGGAAAGTCGTTTTTTAATGTGTTCCACATAATATGTGTCTAACATGGTTGTCTAGGTATAAATAAATGTACAGCAATAACTCGCTTAAGTTTTTATTGACTTTGTGTTCGTGCCGACTACTGCTGTCCAGGTGTGCTTTATTGCGCTCCTTTCTTTACGGTTACAGTTCCCAACACTGTCACAATCCAAACCACAGCTCAGGTAATTGTATAATTAAGGAGAGGACAAAAAACGTGAGCCAAGCAACACTGCGCCCTAATTAGTTCATCCAACAGCTCGCTCTAATTGCAACGCAGTATAGCAATTAGTCCAGCCTTTGCCTTCGACAGTCGCGGATACACACGGATGCAAATAAGGCTAAAATTTGCATGTTGCCGAGAGAGCTTTGGGTGAAGCTGCGAGCTTATAATTCTGCTGGCACATTCAAGAATACAAAGAAGATCTCAGATCTGGCAGTTTTAACACTTCCGTGAAATTACTACTAAATATACGTAACTAACACTGATAATATACAAGTAAATATTTAGTGCATTATGACGACGGTATCGCTCAGTGGTAGCATGTATGGCTCAGTGATAGTCTTGTTTGACTCAGTAGTACCTTTTCCGGCTCTTAACTGCTCCAGCCAGAGTTATTTTCACTGAAAATAAAAAAGTGCTGGTTTGTCCTGTTATTAGCAAAAATCAATGTAACTTATAGAATTGGCTTTAGGGGCATAAATAGATACATCGAATATAACAACAAAAAAAACTCACTCATAACTGCTCCAGCCAGAGTTATTTTCACTGAAAATAAAGAAGTGCCGGTTTGTCCTGTTATTAGCAAAAATCAATGTAACTTATAGAATTGGCTTTAGGGGCATAAATAGATACATCGAATATAACAACAAAAAAAACTCACTCATAACTGCTCCAGCCAGTTATTTTCACTGAAAATGAAAAAGTGCCGGTTTGTCCTGTTATTAGCAAAAGTCAATGTAACTTATAGAATTGGCTTTAGGGGCATAAATAGATACACCGAATATCACAACAAAAAAAACTCACTCATAACTGCTCCAGCCAGAGTTATTTTCACTGAAAATAAAAAAGTGCCGGTTTGTCCTGTTATTAGCAAAAATCAATGTAACTTATAGAATTGGCTTTAGGGGCATAAATAGATACATCGAATATCACAACAAAAAAAACTCACTCATAACTGCTTCAGCCAGAGTTATTTTCCCTGAAAATAAAAAAGTGCCGGTTTGTCCTGTTATTAGCAAAAATCAATGTAACTTATAGAATTGGCTTTAGGGGCATAAATAGATACATTGAATATCACAACAAAAAAAACTCACTGATCTACTCCAGCCAGAGTTATTTTCACTGAAAATAAAAAAGTGCCGGTTTGTCCTGTTATTAGCAAAAATCAATGTAACTTATAGAATTGACTTTAGGGGCATAAATAGATACATCGAATATCACAACAAAAAAAACTCACTCATAACTGCTCAAGCCAGTTATTTTCACTGAAAATAAAAAAAGTGCTTGTTTGTCCTGTTATTAGCAAAAGTCAATGTAACTTATAGAATTGGCTTTAGAGGCATAAATAGATACATCGAATATCGCAACAAAAAAAACTCACTCATAACTGCTCCAGCCAGAGTTATTTTCACTGAAAATAAAAAAGTGCCGGTTTGTCCTGTTATTAGCAAAAATCAATGTTACTTATAGAATTGGCTTTAGGGGCATAAAAAGATACATCGAATATCACAACAAAAAAAACTCACTCATAACTGCTCCAGCCAGAGTTATTTTCACTGAAAATAAAGAAGTGCCGGTTTGTCCCGTTATTAGCAAAAATCAATGTAACTTATAGAATTGGCTTTAGGGGCATAAATAGATACATCGAATATCGCAACAAAAAAAACTCACTCATAACTGCTCCAGCCAGAGTTATTTTCACTGAAAATAAAAAAGTGCCGGTTTGTCCTGTTATTAGCAAAAATCAATGTAACTTATAGAATTGGCTTTAGGGGCATAAATAGATACATCGAATATCACAACAAAAAAAACTCACTCATAACTGCTTCAGCCAGAGTTATTTTCCCTGAAAATAAAAAAGTGCCGGTTTGTCCTGTTATTAGCAAAAATCAATGTAACTTATAGAATTGGCTTTAGGGGCATAAATAGATACATCGAATATCACAACAAAAAAAACTCACTCATAACTGCTCCAGCCAGAGTTATTTTCACTGAAAATAAAAAAGTGCCGGTTTGTCCTGTTATTAGCAAAAATCAATGTTACTTATAGAATTGGCTTTAGGGGCATAAAAAGATACACCGAATATCACAACAAAAAAAACTCACTCATAACTGCTCCAGCCAGAGTTATTTTCACTGAAAATAAAAAAGTGCCGGTTTGTCCTGTTATTAGCAAAAATCAATGTAACTTATAGAATTGGCTTTAGGGGCATAAATAGATACATCGAATATCGCAACAAAAAAAACTCACTCATAACTGCTCCAGCCAGAGTTATTTTCACTGAAAATAAAAAAGTGCCGGTTTGTCCTGTTATTAGCAAAAATCAATGTAACTTATAGAATTGGCTTTAGGGGCATAAATAGATACATCGAATATCACAACAAAAAAAACTCACTCATAACTGCTCCAGCCAGAGTTATTTTCACTGAAAATAAAAAAGTGCCGGTTTGTCCTGTTATTAGCAAAAATCAATGTTACTTATAGAATTGGCTTTAGGGGCATAAATAGATACACCGAATATCACTATAAAAAGAACTCACTCATAACTGCTCCAGCCAGAGTTATTTTCACTGAAAATAAAAAAGTGCCGGTTTGTCCTGTTATTAGCAAAAATCAATGTAACTTATAGAATTGGCTTTAGGGGCATAAATAGATACACCGAATATCACAACAAAAAAAACTCACTCATAACTGCTCCAGCCAGAGTTATTTTCACTGAAAATAAAAAAGTGCCGGTTTGTCCTGTTATTAGCAAAAATCAATGTTACTTATAGAATTGGCTTTAGGGGCATAAAAAGATACATCGAATATCACAACAAAAAAAACTCACTCATAACTGCTCCAGCCAGAGTTATTTTCACTGAAAATAAAAAAGTGCTTGTTTGTCCTGTTATTAGCAAGAGTCAATGTAACTTATAGAATTGGCTTTAGGGGCATAAATAGATACACCGAATATCACAACAAAAAAAACTCACTCATAACTGCTCCAGCCAGAGTTATTTTCACTGAAAATAAAAAAGTGCCGGTTTGTCCTGTTATTAGCAAAAATCAATGTAACTTATAGAATTGGCTTTAGGGGCATAAATAGATACATCGAATATTGCAACAAAAAAAACTCACTCATAACTGCTCCAGCCAGAGTTATTTTCACTGAAAATAAAAAAGTGCCGGTTTGTCCTGTTATTAGCAAAAATCAATGTAACTTATAGAATTGGCTTTAGGGGCATAAATAGATACATCGAATATTGCAACAAAAAAAACTCACTCATAACTGCTCCAGCCAGAGTTATTTTCACTGAAAATAAAAAAGTGCCGGTTTGTCCTGTTATTAGCAAAAATCAATGTAACTTATAGAATTGGCTTTAGGGGCATAAATAGATACATCAAATATCACAACAAAAAAAACTCACTCATAACTGCTCCAGCCAGAGTTATTTTCACTGAAAATAAAAAAGTGCCGGTTTGTCCTGTTATTAGCAAAAGTCAATGTAACTTATAGAATTGGCTTTAGGGGCATAAATAGATACACCGAATATCACAACAAAAAAAACTCACTCATAACTGCTCCAGCCAGAGTTATTTTCACTGAAAATAAAAAAGTGCCGGTTTGTCCTGTTATTAGCAAAAATCAATGTAACTTATAGAATTGGCTTTAGGGGCATAAATAGATACACCGAATATCACAACAAAAAAAACTCACTCATAACTGCTCCAGCTAGAGTTATTTTCACTAAAAAAAAGAAGTGCCGGTTTGTCCTGTTATTAGCAAAAATCAATGTAACTTATAGAATTGGCTTTAGGGGCATAAATAGATACATCGAATATAACAACAAAAAAAACTCACTCATAACTGCTCCAGCCAGTTATTTTCACTGAAAATAAAAAAGTGCCGGTTTGTCCTGTTATTAGCAAAAGTCAATGTAACTTATAGAATTGGCTTTAGGGGCATAAATAGATACACCGAATATCACAACAAAAAAAACTCACTCATAACTGCTCCAGCCAGAGTTATTTTCACTGAAAATAAAAAAGTGCCGGTTTGTCCTGTTATTAGCAAAAATCAATGTTACTTATAGAATTGGCTTAAGGGGCATAAAAAGATACATTGAATATCACAACAAAAAAAAACTCACTGATCTACTCCAGCCAGAGTTATTTTCACTGAAAATAAAAAAGTGCCGGTTTGTCCTGTTATTAGCAAAAATCAATGTAACTTATAGAATTGACTTTAGGGGCATAAATAGATACATCGAATATCACAACAAAAAAAACTCACTCATAACTGCTCAAGCCAGTTATTTTCACTGAAAATAAAAAAAGTGCTTGTTTGTCCTGTTATTAGCAAAAGTCAATGTAACTTATAGAATTGGCTTTAGAGGCATAAATAGATACATCGAATATCGCAACAAAAAAAACTCACTCATAACTGCTCCAGCCAGAGTTATTTTCACTGAAAATAAAAAAGTGCCGGTTTGTCCTGTTATTAGCAAAAATCAATGTTACTTATAGAATTGGCTTTAGGGGCATAAAAAGATACATCGAATATCACAACAAAAAAAACTCACTCATAACTGCTCCAGCCAGAGTTATTTTCACTGAAAATAAAGAAGTGCCGGTTTGTCCTGTTATTAGCAAAAATCAATGTAACTTATAGAATTGGCTTTAGGGGCATAAATAGATACATCGAATATCGCAACAAAAAAAACTCACTCATAACTGCTCCAGCCAGAGTTATTTTCACTGAAAATAAAAAAGTGCCGGTTTGTCCTGTTATTAGCAAAAATCAATGTAACTTATAGAATTGGCTTTAGGGGCATAAATAGATACATCGAATATCACAACAAAAAAAACTCACTCATAACTGCTTCAGCCAGAGTTATTTTCCCTGAAAATAAAAAAGTGCCGGTTTGTCCTGTTATTAGCAAAAATCAATGTAACTTATAGAATTGGCTTTAGGGGCATAAATAGATACATCGAATATCACAACAAAAAAAACTCACTCATAACTGCTCCAGCCAGAGTTATTTTCACTGAAAATAAAAAAGTGCCGGTTTGTCCTGTTATTAGCAAAAATCAATGTTACTTATAGAATTGGCTTTAGGGGCATAAAAAGATACACCGAATATCACAACAAAAAAAACTCACTCATAACTGCTCCAGCCAGAGTTATTTTCACTGAAAATAAAAAAGTGCCGGTTTGTCCTGTTATTAGCAAAAATCAATGTAACTTATAGAATTGGCTTTAGGGGCATAAATAGATACATCGAATATCGCAACAAAAAAAACTCACTCATAACTGCTCCAGCCAGAGTTATTTTCACTGAAAATAAAAAAGTGCCGGTTTGTCCTGTTATTAGCAAAAATCAATGTAACTTATAGAATTGGCTTTAGGGGCATAAATAGATACATCGAATATCGCAACAAAAAAAACTCACTCATAACTGCTCCAGCCAGAGTTATTTTCACTGAAAATAAAAAAGTGCCGGTTTGTCCTGTTATTAGCAAAAATCAATGTTACTTATAGAATTGGCTTTAGGGGCATAAATAGATACACCGAATATCACTATAAAAAGAACTCACTCATAACTGCTCCAGCCAGAGTTATTTTCACTGAAAATAAAAAAGTGCCGGTTTGTCCTGTTATTAGCAAGAGTCAATGTAACTTATAGAATTGGCTTTAGGGGCATAAAAAGATACATCGAATATCACAACAAAAAAAACTCACTCATAACTGCTCCAGCCAGAGTTATTTTCACTGAAAATAAAAAAGTGCTTGTTTGTCCTGTTATTAGCAAGAGTCAATGTAACTTATAGAATTGGCTTTAGGGGCATAAATAGATACACCGAATATCACAACAAAAAAAACTCACTCATAACTGCTCCAGCCAGAGTTATTTTCACTGAAAATAAAAAAGTGCCGGTTTGTCCTGTTATTAGCAAAAATCAATGTAACTTATAGAATTGGCTTTAGGGGCATAAATAGATACATCGAATATTGCAACAAAAAAAACTCACTCATAACTGCTCCAGCCAGAGTTATTTTCACTGAAAATAAAAAAGTGCCGGTTTGTCCTGTTATTAGCAAAAATCAATGTAACTTATAGAATTGGCTTTAGGGGCATAAATAGATACATCGAATATCGCAACAAAAAAAACTCACTCATAACTGCTCCAGCCAGAGTTATTTTCACTGAAAATAAAAAAGTGCCGGTTTGTCCTGTTATTAGCAAAAATCAATGTAACTTATAGAATTGGCTTTAGGGGCATAAATAGATACATCGAATATAACAACAAAAAAAAACTCACTCATAACTGCTCCAGCCAGTTATTTTCACTGAAAATAAAAAAGTGCCGGTTTGTCCTGTTATTAGCAAAAGTCAATGTAACTTATAGAATTGGCTTTAGGGGCATAAATAGATACACCGAATATCACAACAAAAAAAACTCACTCATAACTGCTCCAGCCAGAGTTATTTTCACTGAAAATAAAAAAGTGCCGGTTTGTCCTGTTATTAGCAAAAATCAATGTAACAATTAGATCTGGTACAAATCCAGGGCTACAAGACGGCTGCATCTTTTTGCAGAAAAACCCGGAACGGCGGCGGAGTATGTATTACATTACAAGATCATTTAAACTATGTTGAAAAAACTGATATCACTGCTATGTCTATTGAATATGTCCTAGAAATTTGCGCAGTTGAGTTAAAAAATGTAAATACATTAATAGTTGTTATATACTGGAATAGGAGGGAGGAAGAAGTATTCTATAAACAATTAAAATTAATTCTAAAGTATCTAAATAAGAAATATAAAAAATACAGAATCGTCATCGGAGGCGATTTTAATACAAATATATTAAAAAATTGTCCAAAAACTAAAGAATTACTAGAAATAATGTCAAACCAGAAATTTACACAACGTATAAAGAAATGTACTCGTACAACAGATACATCATCGACGTGTATAGATTTGATCTTTACAAATTTTTGTGATATGAACCTATGCGCGACGGTAGAGGATTTGGGGTTTTCCGATCATTTAGCAACAAGCATAAGTATTACACTACCTAAACAAATAAAACAAACTACTTGGTATATACAAAAGAGGCTATTTAGTAACAATAATATCGATAATTTTAAAGCAAAACTTAGCGAGGTTAACTGGAACGAAACATTAAATAGTAATAAAAACGTTAATGAAAACTATCAGATATTTACAGAAACTTTGTCCAGAATAATGGACAAGTGTATACCTAAACGTCGAATAAAATTAAAACAAAATAATAAGAAACATTGGCTTACCGTAGGACTCAAAAAATCATGCAAACATAAAAGACTATTAAGAATACTTACAATAAGATCGAAGATACCTATTTTAACAAAATACTATAAAATATACGAAAAAGTATTAAAGAAAGCCGTAAATACGGCCAAAAAACTACAATACATAAAAATGCTACAAATATCTACAAATAAATCAAAAACAATGTGGAAAATAATTAACGAACGAACAAATAAAAACCCTAAAAAAGATAAGCAAAACATAAAATTGCAAGAGAATAACAAAGTCATTACGGATCCAAAACAAATCGCGAATACTTTCAATAATTTCTTCTCGTCGATAGGAGAAGTTAGCTTAGGCATGGGATCCTCCCCTTCTGCCTCGCAGAACAAACCACGTGGTCTCCCAGTTTCCCAGCCTACAACAAACACTATGTTCTTGTCTCCAGTAACTCCGCACGAAACATACAAGCTCATAAAAAACCTTAAAAACAAAACCAGCCACGGTATTGACGAACTACCGCCTAGCCTGCTCAGACAATGTGCCGTCGAACTAACTTTACCATTTTATCTCCTAATAAATCAATCTTTTAATGAAGGTATTTTCCCGGATCAACTTAAAATAGCCATAATTAAACCTATTCATAAGAAAAAATCAAAAACCGACACCAATAATTATCGTCCAATAGCTTTGTTGCCTTCAGCGTCTAAAATATTTGAAAAAGCTATGAGTGATCGCGTTTATTCATTTTGCGAAAAGTATAATATCTTTAATGACTGCCAAAATGGATTTCGTAAAAACAGGTCAACAACCCTGGCAGTCTATAAATACATGCAGGAAGTGCTTAATATAATAGATGCAAAAAATTACGCGGTAGGTATTTTACTCGATATGGCTAAGGCATATGACAAAGTTCAGTTTGGAATCCTTCTAGATAAACTATATGGTGTGGGTATCCGCGGAAAGGCTCACGACTGGTTTAAATCATATCTAAAAAATCGAGAACAGCTAGTTGAAATCATTCATTACAATTATATAAATAAAACTATACAGAATATCCGCTCAGATACTGTTACTACAAACGCCTCAATCCCCCAAGGAAGTGTCCTTGGATGTCTTCTTTTTTTGATTTACATAAACGATCTCCCTAAAATCATGACAGAACCGTGTGTTTGCTTCGCGGATGACATTTCACTACTTACTTCAACAAAAAACAGTTTAAATGTAAACTCAAAACTCACTGCGTTGCTCGAAGAAACAACTAACTGGATGCATCATCACAATCTTGAACTTAATTTGTCTAAAACTAAAATTATTTGTTTCCACCCGTATCAGAAACCACCACTTAATTTTAACTTCACATTCCATGGCACTAAATTAGAAATTGTAAACGAATTCACACTACTAGGTATTGTAATAGACACACATGTAAACTGGCAATCACACGTTAAGAAAACACACTCTAAACTTTCAACACTTACGTACGCACTCCGCGAAATAAAGAAGACAACTGATTTAAAAACTACAAAAATAACTTATTATGCGAATGCACACTCACGGCTTAGTTATGGGATTATCTTATGGGGTAATAGCAGCGCTGCGCAGGATCTTTTCAAAGTTCAAAAAAAACTTATTCGAATTATAGCAAATATTGATCAAATGGATAGCTGTAAACCATATTTTATAAAGTATAAAATCCTAACTTTGACATGCATCTATATTTTAGAAATTTGTAAATTTGTACGAAACAATAAGCATTTATTTATATCAAAAAGGGTTTTACCTACGGATTTAGACAACACACTTCAACACGCAAACCAGTTAGAACTACCAAAGTCTCGTCTAAAGATGTACTCGTCTGGTACTTTGGTTATGGCTGTAAATATTTACAACAAGCTATCCGGTGACATAAAAAATATAGAAAATAATGTTAGCTTTGTACGCAATCTAAAGCAGTTTCTAAACGGGAAAGCTTACTATTCAATAGCTGAATATTTAAATGAAAATATCAATTAAAAAGTTTATGTATCCGTCCTCCTCACTCCTACTGTGCTGTGCCCGACAGGGTCCATATGAACCATGTACTAATTTCAATGTCTTATTTACCACCTTTGTACTATTATGGAAGCAATAAATAATCTGAATCTGAATCTAACTTATAGAATTGGCTTTAGGGGCATAAATAGATACACCGAATATCACAACAAAAAAAACTCACTCATAACTGCTCCAGCCAGAGTTATTTTCACTAAAAAAAAGAAGTGCCGGTTTGTCCTGTTATTAGCAAAAATCAATGTAACTTATAGAATTGGCTTTAGGGGCATAAATAGATACATCGAATATAACAACAAAAAAAACTCACTCATAACTGCTCCAGCCAGTTATTTTCACTGAAAATAAAAAAGTGCCGGTTTGTCCTGTTATTAGCAAAAGTCAATGTAACTTATAGAATTGGCTTTAGGGGCATAAATAGATACACCGAATATCACAACAAAAAAAACTCACTCATAACTGCTCCAGCCAGAGTTATTTTCACTGAAAATAAAAAAGTGCCGGTTTGTCCTGTTATTAGCAAAAATCAATGTAACTTATAGAATTGACTTTAGGGGCATAAATAGATACATCGAATATCACAACAAAAAAAACTCACTCATAACTGCTCAAGCCAGTTATTTTCACTGAAAATAAAAAAAGTGCTTGTTTGTCCTGTTATTAGCAAAAGTCAATGTAACTTATAGAATTGGCTTTAGAGGCATAAATAGATACATCGAATATCGCAACAAAAAAAACTCACTCATAACTGCTCCAGCCAGAGTTATTTTCACTGAAAATAAAAAAGTGCCGGTTTGTCCTGTTATTAGCAAAAATCAATGTTACTTATAGAATTGGCTTTAGGGGCATAAAAAGATACATCGAATATCACAACAAAAAAAACTCACTCATAACTGCTCCAGCCAGAGTTATTTTCACTGAAAATAAAGAAGTGCCGGTTTGTCCTGTTATTAGCAAAAATCAATGTAACTTATAGAATTGGCTTTAGGGGCATAAATAGATACATCGAATATCGCAACAAAAAAAACTCACTCATAACTGCTCCAGCCAGAGTTATTTTCACTGAAAATAAAAAAGTGCCGGTTTGTCCTGTTATTAGCAAAAATCAATGTAACTTATAGAATTGGCTTTAGGGGCATAAATAGATACATCGAATATCACAACAAAAAAAACTCACTCATAACTGCTTCAGCCAGAGTTATTTTCCCTGAAAATAAAAAAGTGCCGGTTTGTCCTGTTATTAGCAAAAATCAATGTAACTTATAGAATTGGCTTTAGGGGCATAAATAGATACATCGAATATCACAACAAAAAAAACTCACTCATAACTGCTCCAGCCAGAGTTATTTTCACTGAAAATAAAAAAGTGCCGGTTTGTCCTGTTATTAGCAAAAATCAATGTTACTTATAGAATTGGCTTTAGGGGCATAAAAAGATACACCGAATATCACAACAAAAAAAACTCACTCATAACTGCTCCAGCCAGAGTTATTTTCACTGAAAATAAAAAAGTGCCGGTTTGTCCTGTTATTAGCAAAAATCAATGTAACTTATAGAATTGGCTTTAGGGGCATAAATAGATACATCGAATATCGCAACAAAAAAAACTCACTCATAACTGCTCCAGCCAGAGTTATTTTCACTGAAAATAAAAAAGTGCCGGTTTGTCCTGTTATTAGCAAAAATCAATGTAACTTATAGAATTGGCTTTAGGGGCATAAATAGATACATCGAATATCGCAACAAAAAAAACTCACTCATAACTGCTCCAGCCAGAGTTATTTTCACTGAAAATAAAAAAGTGCCGGTTTGTCCTGTTATTAGCAAAAATCAATGTTACTTATAGAATTGGCTTTAGGGGCATAAATAGATACACCGAATATCACTATAAAAAGAACTCACTCATAACTGCTCCAGCCAGAGTTATTTTCACTGAAAATAAAAAAGTGCTTGTTTGTCCTGTTATTAGCAAGAGTCAATGTAACTTATAGAATTGGCTTTAGGGGCATAAATAGATACACCGAATATCACAACAAAAAAAACTCACTCATAACTGCTCCAGCCAGAGTTATTTTCACTGAAAATAAAAAAGTGCCGGTTTGTCCTGTTATTAGCAAAAATCAATGTAACTTATAGAATTGGCTTTAGGGGCATAAATAGATACATCGAATATTGCAACAAAAAAAACTCACTCATAACTGCTCCAGCCAGAGTTATTTTCACTGAAAATAAAAAAGTGCCGGTTTGTCCTGTTATTAGCAAAAATCAATGTAACTTATAGAATTGGCTTTAGGGGCATAAATAGATACATCGAATATCGCAACAAAAAAAACTCACTCATAACTGCTCCAGCCAGAGTTATTTTCACTGAAAATAAAAAAGTGCCGGTTTGTCCTGTTATTAGCAAAAATCAATGTAACTTATAGAATTGGCTTTAGGGGCATAAATAGATACATCGAATATCGCAACAAAAAAAACTCACTCATAACTGCTCCAGCCAGAGTTATTTTCACTGAAAATAAAGAAGTGCCGGTTTGTCCTGTTATTAGCAAAAATCAATGTAACTTATAGAATTGGCTTTAGGGGCATAAATAGATACATCGAATATAACAACAAAAAAAAACTCACTCATAACTGCTCCAGCCAGTTATTTTCACTGAAAATAAAAAAGTGCCGGTTTGTCCTGTTATTAGCAAAAGTCAATGTAACTTATAGAATTGGCTTTAGGGGCATAAATAGATACACCGAATATCACAACAAAAAAAACTCACTCATAACTGCTCCAGCCAGAGTTATTTTCACTGAAAATAAAAAAGTGCCGGTTTGTCCTGTTATTAGCAAAAATCAATGTAACAATTAGATCTGGTACAAATCCAGGGCTACAAGACGGCTGCATCTTTTTGCAGAAAAACCCGGAACGGCGGCGGAGTATGTATTACATTACAAGATCATTTAAACTATGTTGAAAAAACTGATATCACTGCTATGTCTATTGAATATGTCCTAGAAATTTGCGCAGTTGAGTTAAAAAATGTAAATACATTAATAGTTGTTATATACTGGAATAGGAGGGAGGAAGAAGTATTCTATAAACAATTAAAATTAATTCTAAAGTATCTAAATAAGAAATATAAAAAATACAGAATCGTCATCGGAGGCGATTTTAATACAAATATATTAAAAAATTGTCCAAAAACTAAAGATATACTAGAAATAATGTCAAACCAGAAATTTACACAACGTATAAAGAAATGTACTCGTACAACAGATACATCATCGACGTGTATAGATTTGATCTTTACAAATTTTTGTGATATGAACCTATGCGCGACGGTAGAGGATTTGGGGTTTTCCGATCATTTAGCAACAAGCATAAGTATTACACTACCTAAACAAATAAAACAAACTACTTGGTATATACAAAAGAGGCTATTTAGTAACAATAATATCGATAATTTTAAAGCAAAACTTAGCGAGGTTAACTGGAACGAAACATTAAATAGTAATAAAAACGTTAATGAAAACTATCAGATATTTACAGAAACTTTGTCCAGAATAATGGACAAGTGTATACCTAAACGTCGAATAAAATTAAAACAAAATAATAAGAAACATTGGCTTACCGTAGGACTCAAAAAATCATGCAAACATAAAAGACTATTAAGAATACTTACAATAAGATCGAAGATACCTATTTTAACAAAATACTATAAAATATACGAAAAAGTATTAAAGAAAGCCGTAAATACGGCCAAAAAACTACAATACATAAAAATGCTACAAATATCTACAAATAAATCAAAAACAATGTGGAAAATAATTAACGAACGAACAAATAAAAACCCTAAAAAAGATAAGCAAAACATAAAATTGCAAGAG
Organism: Agriopis leucophaearia; assembly: GCA_949125355.1. Lineage (NCBI taxonomy): Eukaryota > Metazoa > Arthropoda > Insecta > Lepidoptera > Geometridae > Agriopis > Agriopis leucophaearia. The sequence goes on along the minus strand of OX421266.1, from coordinate 15,823,142 downwards.
AATAACAAAGTCATTACGGATCCAAAACAAATCGCGAATACTTTCAATAATTTCTTCTCGTCGATAGGAGAAGTTAGCTTAGGCATGGGATCCTCCCCTTCTGCCTCGCAGAACAAACCACGTGGTCTCCCAGTTTCCCAGCCTACAACAAACACTATGTTCTTGTCTCCAGTAACTCCGCACGAAACATACAAGCTCATAAAAAACCTTAAAAACAAAACCAGCCACGGTATTGACGAACTACCGCCTAGCCTGCTCAGACAATGTGCCGTCGAACTAACTTTACCATTTTATCTCCTAATAAATCAATCTTTTAATGAAGGTATTTTCCCGGATCAACTTAAAATAGCCATAATTAAACCTATTCATAAGAAAAAATCAAAAACCGACACCAATAATTATCGTCCAATAGCTTTGTTGCCTTCAGCGTCTAAAATATTTGAAAAAGCTATGAGTGATCGCGTTTATTCATTTTGCGAAAAGTATAATATCTTTAATGACTGCCAAAATGGATTTCGTAAAAACAGGTCAACAACCCTGGCAGTCTATAAATACATGCAGGAAGTGCTTAATATAATAGATGCAAAAAATTACGCGGTAGGTATTTTACTCGATATGGCTAAGGCATATGACAAAGTTCAGTTTGGAATCCTTCTAGATAAACTATATGGTGTGGGTATCCGCGGAAAGGCTCACGACTGGTTTAAATCATATCTAAAAAATCGAGAACAGCTAGTTGAAATCATTCATTACAATTATATAAATAAAACTATACAGAATATCCGCTCAGATACTGTTACTACAAACGCCTCAATCCCCCAAGGAAGTGTCCTTGGATGTCTTCTTTTTTTGATTTACATAAACGATCTCCCTAAAATCATGACAGAACCGTGTGTTTGCTTCGCGGATGACATTTCACTACTTACTTCAACAAAAAACAGTTTAAATGTAAACTCAAAACTCACTGCGTTGCTCGAAGAAACAACTAACTGGATGCATCATCACAATCTTGAACTTAATTTGTCTAAAACTAAAATTATTTGTTTCCACCCGTATCAGAAACCACCACTTAATTTTAACTTCACATTCCATGGCACTAAATTAGAAATTGTAAACGAATTCACACTACTAGGTATTGTAATAGACACACATGTAAACTGGCAATCACACGTTAAGAAAACACACTCTAAACTTTCAACACTTACGTACGCACTCCGCGAAATAAAGAAGACAACTGATTTAAAAACTACAAAAATAACTTATTATGCGAATGCACACTCACGGCTTAGTTATGGGATTATCTTATGGGGTAATAGCAGCGCTGCGCAGGATCTTTTCAAAGTTCAAAAAAAACTTATTCGAATTATAGCAAATATTGATCAAATGGATAGCTGTAAACCATATTTTATAAAGTATAAAATCCTAACTTTGACATGCATCTATATTTTAGAAATTTGTAAATTTGTACGAAACAATAAGCATTTATTTATATCAAAAAGGGTTTTACCTACGGATTTAGACAACACACTTCAACACGCAAACCAGTTAGAACTACCAAAGTCTCGTCTAAAGATGTACTCGTCTGGTACTTTGGTTATGGCTGTAAATATTTACAACAAGCTATCCGGTGACATAAAAAATATAGAAAATAATGTTAGCTTTGTACGCAATCTAAAGCAGTTTCTAAACGGGAAAGCTTACTATTCAATAGCTGAATATTTAAATGAAAATATCAATTAAAAAGTTTATGTATCCGTCCTCCTCACTCCTACTGTGCTGTGCCCGACAGGGTCCATATGAACCATGTACTAATTTCAATGTCTTATTTACCACCTTTGTACTATTATGGAAGCAATAAATAATCTGAATCTGAATCTGAATCTAACTTATAGAATTGGCTTTAGGGGCATAAATAGATACACCGAATATCACAACAAAAAAAACTCACTCATAACTGCTCCAGCCAGTTATTTTCACTGAAAATAAAAAAGTGCCGGTTTGTCCTGTTATTAGCAAAAGTCAATGTAACTTATAGAATTGGCTTTAGGGGCATAAATAGATACACCGAATATCACAACAAAAAAAACTCACTCATAACTGCTCCAGCCAGAGTTATTTTCACTGAAAATAAAAAAGTGCCGGTTTGTCCTGTTATTAGCAAAAATCAATGTTACTTATAGAATTGGCTTAAGGGGCATAAAAAGATACATTGAATATCACAACAAAAAAAACTCACTGATCTACTCCAGCCAGAGTTATTTTCACTGAAAATAAAAAAGTGCCGGTTTGTCCTGTTATTAGCAAAAATCAATGTAACTTATAGAATTGGCTTTAGGGGCATAAATAGATACATCGAATATCGCAACAAAAAAAACTCACTCATAACTGCTCCAGCCAGAGTTATTTTCACTGAAAATAAAAAAGTGCCGGTTTGTCCTGTTATTAGCAAAAATCAATGTAACTTATAGAATTGGCTTAAGGGGCATAAAAAGATACATTGAATATCACAACAAAAAAAACTCACTGATCTACTCCAGCCAGAGTTATTTTCACTGAAAATAAAAAAGTGCCGGTTTGTCCTGTTATTAGCAAAAATCAATGTAACTTATAGAATTGACTTTAGGGGCATAAATAGATACATCGAATATCGCAACAAAAAAAACTCACTCATAACTGCTCCAGCCAGAGTTATTTTCACTGAAAATAAAAAAGTGCCGGTTTGTCCTGTTATTAGCAAAAATCAATGTTACTTATAGAATTGGCTTTAGGGGCATAAAAAGATACATCGAATATCACAACAAAAAAAACTCACTCATAACTGCTCCAGCCAGAGTTATTTTCACTGAAAATAAAGAAGTGCCGGTTTGTCCTGTTATTAGCAAAAATCAATGTAACTTATAGAATTGGCTTTAGGGGCATAAATAGATACATCGAATATAACAACAAAAAAAACTCACTCATAACTGCTCCAGCCAGAGTTATTTTCACTGAAAATAAAGAAGTGCCGGTTTGTCCTGTTATTAGCAAAAATCAATGTAACTTATAGAATTGGCTTTAGGGGCATAAATAGATACATCGAATATCACAACAAAAAAAACTCACTCATAACTGCTTCAGCCAGAGTTATTTTCCCTGAAAATAAAAAAGTGCCGGTTTGTCCTGTTATTAGCAAAAATCAATGTAACTTATAGAATTGGCTTTAGGGGCATAAATAGATACATCGAATATCACAACAAAAAAAACTCACTCATAACTGCTCCAGCCAGAGTTATTTTCACTGAAAATAAAAAAGTGCCGGTTTGTCCTGTTATTAGCAAAAATCAATGTAACTTATAGAATTGGCTTTAGGGGCATAAATAGATACATCGAATATCGCAACAAAAAAAACTCACTCATAACTGCTCCAGCCAGAGTTATTTTCACTGAAAATAAAAAAGTGCCGGTTTGTCCTGTTATTAGCAAAAATCAATGTAACTTATAGAATTGGCTTTAGGGGCATAAATAGATACATCGAATATCACAACAAAAAAAACTCACTCATAACTGCTTCAGCCAGAGTTATTTTCCCTGAAAATAAAAAAGTGCCGGTTTGTCCTGTTATTAGCAAAAATCAATGTAACTTATAGAATTGGCTTTAGGGGCATAAATAGATACATCGAATATCACAACAAAAAAAACTCACTCATAACTGCTCCAGCCAGAGTTATTTTCACTGAAAATAAAAAAGTGCCGGTTTGTCCTGTTATTAGCAAAAATCAATGTTACTTATAGAATTGGCTTTAGGGGCATAAAAAGATACACCGAATATCACAACAAAAAAAACTCACTCATAACTGCTCCAGCCAGAGTTATTTTCACTGAAAATAAAAAAGTGCCGGTTTGTCTTGTTATTAGCAAAAATCAATGTAACTTATAGAATTGGCTTTAGGGGCATAAATAGATACATCGAATATCGCAACAAAAAAAACTCACTCATAACTGCTCCAGCCAGAGTTATTTTCACTGAAAATAAAAAAGTGCCGGTTTGTCCTGTTATTAGCAAAAATCAATGTAACTTATAGAATTGGCTTAAGGGGCATAAAAAGATACATTGAATATCACAACAAAAAAAACTCACTGATCTACTCCAGCCAGAGTTATTTTCACTGAAAATAAAAAAGTGCCGGTTTGTCCTGTTATTAGCAAAAATCAATGTAACTTATAGAATTGACTTTAGGGGCATAAATAGATACATCGAATATCGCAACAAAAAAAACTCACTCATAACTGCTCCAGCCAGAGTTATTTTCACTGAAAATAAAAAAGTGCCGGTTTGTCCTGTTATTAGCAAAAATCAATGTTACTTATAGAATTGGCTTTAGGGGCATAAAAAGATACATCGAATATCACAACAAAAAAAACTCACTCATAACTGCTCCAGCCAGAGTTATTTTCACTGAAAATAAAGAAGTGCCGGTTTGTCCTGTTATTAGCAAAAATCAATGTAACTTATAGAATTGGCTTTAGGGGCATAAATAGATACATCGAATATAACAACAAAAAAAACTCACTCATAACTGCTCCAGCCAGAGTTATTTTCACTGAAAATAAAGAAGTGCCGGTTTGTCCTGTTATTAGCAAAAATCAATGTAACTTATAGAATTGGCTTTAGGGGCATAAATAGATACATCGAATATCACAACAAAAAAAACTCACTCATAACTGCTTCAGCCAGAGTTATTTTCCCTGAAAATAAAAAAGTGCCGGTTTGTCCTGTTATTAGCAAAAATCAATGTAACTTATAGAATTGGCTTTAGGGGCATAAATAGATACATCGAATATCACAACAAAAAAAACTCACTCATAACTGCTCCAGCCAGAGTTATTTTCACTGAAAATAAAAAAGTGCCGGTTTGTCCTGTTATTAGCAAAAATCAATGTTACTTATAGAATTGGCTTTAGGGGCATAAAAAGATACACCGAATATCACAACAAAAAAAACTCACTCATAACTGCTCCAGCCAGAGTTATTTTCACTGAAAATAAAAAAGTGCCGGTTTGTCCTGTTATTAGCAAAAATCAATGTAACTTATAGAATTGGCTTTAGGGGCATAAATAGATACATCGAATATCGCAACAAAAAAAACTCACTCATAACTGCTCCAGCCAGAGTTATTTTCACTGAAAATAAAAAAGTGCCGGTTTGTCCTGTTATTAGCAAAAATCAATGTAACTTATAGAATTGGCTTTAGGGGCATAAATAGATACATCGAATATCGCAACAAAAAAAACTCACTCATAACTGCTCCAGCCAGAGTTATTTTCACTGAAAATAAAAAAGTGCCGGTTTGTCCTGTTATTAGCAAAAATCAATGTAACTTATAGAATTGGCTTTAGGGGCATAAATAGATACATCGAATATCACAACAAAAAAAACTCACTCATAACTGCTCCAGCCAGAGTTATTTTCACTGAAAATAAAAAAGTGCCGGTTTGTCCTGTTATTAGCAAAAATCAATGTTACTTATAGAATTGGCTTTAGGGGCATAAATAGATACACCGAATATCACTATAAAAAGAACTCACTCATAACTGCTCCAGCCAGAGTTATTTTCACTGAAAATAAAAAAGTGCCGGTTTGTCCTGTTATTAGCAAAAATCAATGTTACTTATAGAATTGGCTTTAGGGGCATAAAAAGATACATCGAATATCACAACAAAAAAAACTCACTCATAACTGCTCCAGCCAGAGTTATTTTCACTGAAAATAAAAAAGTGCTTGTTTGTCCTGTTATTAGCAAGAGTCAATGTAACTTATAGGATTGGCTTTAGGGGCATAAATAGATACACCGAATATCACAACAAAAAAAAACTCACTCATAACTGCTCCAGCCAGAGTTATTTTCACTGAAAATAAAAAAGTGCCGGTTTGTCCTGTTATTAGCAAAAATCAATGTAACTTATAGAATTGGCTTTAGGAGCATAAATAGATACATCGAATATTGCAACAAAAAAAACTCACTCATAACTGCTCCAGCCAGAGTTATTTTCACTGAAAATAAAAAAGTGCCGGTTTGTCCTGTTATTAGCAAAAATCAATGGTACTTATAGAATTGGCTTTAGGGGCATAAATAGATACATCGAATATCGCAACAAAAAAAACTCTCTCATAACTGCTCCAGCCAGAGTTATTTTCACTGAAAATAAAAAAGTGCCGGTTTGTCCTGTTATTAGCAAAAATCAATGTAACTTATAGAATTGGCTTTAGGGGCATAAATAGATACATCGAATATAACAACAAAAAAAACTCACTCATAACTGCTCCAGCCAGAGTTATTTTCACTGAAAATAAAGAAGTGCCGGTTTGTCCTGTTATTAGCAAAAATCAATGTAACTTATAGAATTGGCTTTAGGGGCATAAATAGATACATCGAATATAACAACAAAAAAAAACTCACTCATAACTGCTCCAGCCAGTTATTTTCACTGAAAATAAAAAAGTGCCGGTTTGTCCTGTTATTAGCAAAAATCAATGTAACTTATAGAATTGGCTTTAGGGGCATAAATAGATACATCGAATATCGCAACAAAAAAAACTCACTCATAACTGCTCCAGCCAGAGTTATTTTCACTGAAAATAAAAAAGTGCCTGTTTGTCCTGTTATTAGCAAAAATCAATGTAACTTATAGAATTGGCTTTAGGGGCATAAATAGATACATCGAATATCACAACAAAAAAAACTCACTCATAACTGCTTCAGCCAGAGTTATTTTCCCTGAAAATAAAAAAGTGCCGGTTTGTCCTGTTATTAGCAAAAATCAATGTAACTTATGGAATTGGCTTTAGGGGCATAAATAGATACATCGAATATCACAACAAAAAAAACTCACTCATAACTGCTCCAGCCAGAGTTATTTTCACTGAAAATAAAAAAGTGCCGGTTTGTCCTGTTATTAGCAAAAATCAATGTTACTTATAGAATTGGCTTTAGGGGCATAAAAAGATACACCGAATATCACAACAAAAAAAACTCACTCATAACTGCTCCAGCCAGAGTTATTTTCACTGAAAATAAAAAAGTGCCGGTTTGTCCTGTTATTAGCAAAAATCAATGTAACTTATAGAATTGGCTTTAGGGGCATAAATAGATACATCGAATATCGCAACAAAAAAAACTCACTCATAACTGCTCCAGCCAGAGTTATTTTCACTGAAAATAAAAAAGTGCCGGTTTGTCCTGTTATTAGCAAAAATCAATGTAACTTATAGAATTGGCTTTAGGGGCATAAATAGATACATCGAATATCGCAACAAAAAAAACTCACTCATAACTGCTCCAGCCAGAGTTATTTTCACTGAAAATAAAAAAGTGCCGGTTTGTCCTGTTATTAGCAAAAATCAATGTTACTTATAGAATTGGCTTTAGGGGCATAAAAAGATACATCGAATATCACAACAAAAAAAACTCACTCATAACTGCTCCAGCCAGAGTTATTTTCACTGAAAATAAAAAAGTGCTTGTTTGTCCTGTTATTAGCAAGAGTCAATGTAACTTATAGAATTGGCTTTAGGGGCATAAAAAGATACACCGAATATCACAACAAAAAAAACTCACTCATAACTGCTCCAGCCAGAGTTATTTTCACTGAAAATAAAAAAGTGCCGGTTTGTCCTGTTATTAGCAAAAATCAATGTAACTTATAGAATTGGCTTTACGGGCATAAATAGATACATCGAATATTGCAACAAAAAAAACTCACTCATAACTGCTCCAGCCAGAGTTATTTTCACTGAAAATAAAAAAGTGCCGGTTTGTCCTGTTATTAGCAAAAATCAATGTAACTTATAGAATTGGCTTTAGGGGCATAAATAGATACATCGAATATCGCAACAAAAAAAACTCACTCATAACTGCTCCAGCCAGAGTTATTTTCACTGAAAATAAAAAAGTGCCGGTTTGTCCTGTTATTAGCAAAAATCAATGTAACTTATAGAATTGGCTTTAGGGGCATAAATAGATACATCGAATATAACAACAAAAAAAACTCACTCATAACTGCTCCAGCCAGAGTTATTTTCACTGAAAATAAAGAAGTGCCGGTTTGTCCTGTTATTAGCAAAAATCAATGTAACTTATAGAATTGGCTTTAGGGGCATAAATAGATACATCGAATATAACAACAAAAAAAAACTCACTCATAACTGCTCCAGCCAGTTATTTTCACTGAAAATAAAAAAGTGCCGGTTTGTCCTGTTATTAGCAAAAGTCAATGTAACTTATAGAATTGGCTTTAGGGGCATAAATAGATACACCGAATATCACAACAAAAAAAACTCACTCATAACTGCTCCAGCCAGAGTTATTTTCACTGAAAATAAAAAAGTGCCGGTTTGTCCTGTTATTAGCAAAAATCAATGTTACTTATAGAATTGGCTTAAGGGGCATAAAAAGATACATTGAATATCACAACAAAAAAAACTCACTGATCTACTCCAGCCAGAGTTATTTTCACTGAAAATAAAAAAGTGCCGGTTTGTCCTGTTATTAGCAAAAATCAATGTAACTTATAGAATTGGCTTTAGGGGCATAAATAGATACACCGAATATCACAACAAAAAAAACTCACTCATAACTGCTCCAGCCAGAGTTATTTTCACTGAAAATAAAAAAGTGCCGGTTTGTCCTGTTATTAGCAAAAATCAATGTTACTTATAGAATTGGCTTTAGGGGCATAAAAAGATACATCGAATATCACAACAAAAAAAACTCACTCATAACTGCTCCAGCCAGAGTTATTTTCACTGAAAATAAAAAAGTGCTTGTTTGTCCTGTTATTAGCAAAAGTCAATGTAACTTATAGAATTGGCTTTAGGGGCATAAATAGATACACCGAATATCACAACAAAAAAAACTCACTCATAACTGCTCCAGCCAGAGTTATTTTCACTGAAAATAAAAAAGTGCCGGTTTGTCCTGTTATTAGCAAAAATCAATGTAACTTATAGAATTGGCTTTAGGGGCATAAATAGATACATCGAATATCGCAACAAAAAAACTCACTCATAACTGCTCCAGCCAGAGTTATTTTCACTGAAAATAAAAAAGTGCCGGTTTGTCCTGTTATTAGCAAAAATCAATGTTACTTATAGAATTGGCTTTAGGGGCATAAAAAGATACATCGAATATCAGAACAAAAAAAACTCACTCATAACTGCTCCAGCCAGAGTTATTTTCACTGAAAATAAAAAAGTGCCGGTTTGTCCTGTTATTAGCAAAAATCAATGTAACTTATAGAATTGGCTTTAGGGGCATAAATAGATACATCGAATATCACAACAAAAAAAACTCACTCATAACTGCTCCAGCCAGAGTTATTTTCACTGAAAATAAAAAAGTGCCGGTTTGTCCTGTTATTAGCAAAAATCAATGTAACTTATAGAATTGGCTTTAGGGGCATAAATAGATACATCGAATATCGCAACAAAAAAAACTCACTCATAACTGCTCCAGCCAGAGTTATTTTCACTAAAAAAAAGAAGTGCCGGTTTGTCCTGTTATTAGCAAAAATCAATGTAACTTATAGAATTGGCTTTAGGGGCATAAATAGATACATCGAATATAACAACAAAAAAAACTCACTCATAACTGCTCCAGCCAGTTATTTTCACTGAAAATAAAAAAGTGCCGGTTTGTCCTGTTATTAGCAAAAGTCAATGTAACTTATAGAATTGGCTTTAGGGGCATAAATAGATACACCGAATATCACAACAAAAAAAACTCACTCATAACTGCTCCAGCCAGAGTTATTTTCACTGAAAATAAAAAAGTGCCGGTTTGTCCTGTTATTAGCAAAAATCAATGTTACTTATAGAATTGGCTTAAGGGGCATAAAAAGATACATTGAATATCACAACAAAAAAAACTCACTGATCTACTCCAGCCAGAGTTATTTTCACTGAAAATAAAAAAGTGCCGGTTTGTCCTGTTATTAGCAAAAATCAATGTAACTTATAGAATTGGCTTTAGGGGCATAAATAGATACATCGAATATCGCAACAAAAAAAACTCACTCATAACTGCTCCAGCCAGAGTTATTTTCACTGAAAATAAAAAAGTGCCGGTTTGTCCTGTTATTAGCAAAAATCAATGTAACTTATAGAATTGGCTTAAGGGGCATAAAAAGATACATTGAATATCACAACAAAAAAAACTCACTGATCTACTCCAGCCAGAGTTATTTTCACTGAAAATAAAAAAGTGCCGGTTTGTCCTGTTATTAGCAAAAATCAATGTAACTTATAGAATTGACTTTAGGGGCATAAATAGATACATCGAATATCGCAACAAAAAAAACTCACTCATAACTGCTCCAGCCAGAGTTATTTTCACTGAAAATAAAAAAGTGCCGGTTTGTCCTGTTATTAGCAAAAATCAATGTTACTTATAGAATTGGCTTTAGGGGCATAAAAAGATACATCGAATATCACAACAAAAAAAACTCACTCATAACTGCTCCAGCCAGAGTTATTTTCACTGAAAATAAAGAAGTGCCGGTTTGTCCTGTTATTAGCAAAAATCAATGTAACTTATAGAATTGGCTTTAGGGGCATAAATAGATACATCGAATATAACAACAAAAAAAACTCACTCATAACTGCTCCAGCCAGAGTTATTTTCACTGAAAATAAAGAAGTGCCGGTTTGTCCTGTTATTAGCAAAAATCAATGTAACTTATAGAATTGGCTTTAGGGGCATAAATAGATACATCGAATATCACAACAAAAAAAACTCACTCATAACTGCTTCAGCCAGAGTTATTTTCCCTGAAAATAAAAAAGTGCCGGTTTGTCCTGTTATTAGCAAAAATCAATGTAACTTATAGAATTGGCTTTAGGGGCATAAATAGATACATCGAATATCACAACAAAAAAAACTCACTCATAACTGCTCCAGCCAGAGTTATTTTCACTGAAAATAAAAAAGTGCCGGTTTGTCCTGTTATTAGCAAAAATCAATGTAACTTATAGAATTGGCTTTAGGGGCATAAATAGATACATCGAATATCGCAACAAAAAAAACTCACTCATAACTGCTCCAGCCAGAGTTATTTTCACTGAAAATAAAAAAGTGCCGGTTTGTCCTGTTATTAGCAAAAATCAATGTAACTTATAGAATTGGCTTTAGGGGCATAAATAGATACATCGAATATCACAACAAAAAAAACTCACTCATAACTGCTTCAGCCAGAGTTATTTTCCCTGAAAATAAAAAAGTGCCGGTTTGTCCTGTTATTAGCAAAAATCAATGTAACTTATAGAATTGGCTTTAGGGGCATAAATAGATACATCGAATATCACAACAAAAAAAACTCACTCATAACTGCTCCAGCCAGAGTTATTTTCACTGAAAATAAAAAAGTGCCGGTTTGTCCTGTTATTAGCAAAAATCAATGTTACTTATAGAATTGGCTTTAGGGGCATAAAAAGATACACCGAATATCACAACAAAAAAAACTCACTCATAACTGCTCCAGCCAGAGTTATTTTCACTGAAAATAAAAAAGTGCCGGTTTGTCTTGTTATTAGCAAAAATCAATGTAACTTATAGAATTGGCTTTAGGGGCATAAATAGATACATCGAATATCGCAACAAAAAAAACTCACTCATAACTGCTCCAGCCAGAGTTATTTTCACTGAAAATAAAAAAGTGCCGGTTTGTCCTGTTATTAGCAAAAATCAATGTAACTTATAGAATTGGCTTAAGGGGCATAAAAAGATACATTGAATATCACAACAAAAAAAACTCACTGATCTACTCCAGCCAGAGTTATTTTCACTGAAAATAAAAAAGTGCCGGTTTGTCCTGTTATTAGCAAAAATCAATGTAACTTATAGAATTGACTTTAGGGGCATAAATAGATACATCGAATATCGCAACAAAAAAAACTCACTCATAACTGCTCCAGCCAGAGTTATTTTCACTGAAAATAAAAAAGTGCCGGTTTGTCCTGTTATTAGCAAAAATCAATGTTACTTATAGAATTGGCTTTAGGGGCATAAAAAGATACATCGAATATCACAACAAAAAAAACTCACTCATAACTGCTCCAGCCAGAGTTATTTTCACTGAAAATAAAGAAGTGCCGGTTTGTCCTGTTATTAGCAAAAATCAATGTAACTTATAGAATTGGCTTTAGGGGCATAAATAGATACATCGAATATAACAACAAAAAAAACTCACTCATAACTGCTCCAGCCAGAGTTATTTTCACTGAAAATAAAGAAGTGCCGGTTTGTCCTGTTATTAGCAAAAATCAATGTAACTTATAGAATTGGCTTTAGGGGCATAAATAGATACATCGAATATCACAACAAAAAAAACTCACTCATAACTGCTTCAGCCAGAGTTATTTTCCCTGAAAATAAAAAAGTGCCGGTTTGTCCTGTTATTAGCAAAAATCAATGTAACTTATAGAATTGGCTTTAGGGGCATAAATAGATACATCGAATATCACAACAAAAAAAACTCACTCATAACTGCTCCAGCCAGAGTTATTTTCACTGAAAATAAAAAAGTGCCGGTTTGTCCTGTTATTAGCAAAAATCAATGTTACTTATAGAATTGGCTTTAGGGGCATAAAAAGATACACCGAATATCACAACAAAAAAAACTCACTCATAACTGCTCCAGCCAGAGTTATTTTCACTGAAAATAAAAAAGTGCCGGTTTGTCCTGTTATTAGCAAAAATCAATGTAACTTATAGAATTGGCTTTAGGGGCATAAATAGATACATCGAATATCGCAACAAAAAAAACTCACTCATAACTGCTCCAGCCAGAGTTATTTTCACTGAAAATAAAAAAGTGCCGGTTTGTCCTGTTATTAGCAAAAATCAATGTAACTTATAGAATTGGCTTTAGGGGCATAAATAGATACATCGAATATCGCAACAAAAAAAACTCACTCATAACTGCTCCAGCCAGAGTTATTTTCACTGAAAATAAAAAAGTGCCGGTTTGTCCTGTTATTAGCAAAAATCAATGTAACTTATAGAATTGGCTTTAGGGGCATAAATAGATACATCGAATATCACAACAAAAAAAACTCACTCATAACTGCTCCAGCCAGAGTTATTTTCACTGAAAATAAAAAAGTGCCGGTTTGTCCTGTTATTAGCAAAAATCAATGTTACTTATAGAATTGGCTTTAGGGGCATAAATAGATACACCGAATATCACTATAAAAAGAACTCACTCATAACTGCTCCAGCCAGAGTTATTTTCACTGAAAATAAAAAAGTGCCGGTTTGTCCTGTTATTAGCAAAAATCAATGTTACTTATAGAATTGGCTTTAGGGGCATAAAAAGATACATCGAATATCACAACAAAAAAAACTCACTCATAACTGCTCCAGCCAGAGTTATTTTCACTGAAAATAAAAAAGTGCTTGTTTGTCCTGTTATTAGCAAGAGTCAATGTAACTTATAGGATTGGCTTTAGGGGCATAAATAGATACACCGAATATCACAACAAAAAAAAACTCACTCATAACTGCTCCAGCCAGAGTTATTTTCACTGAAAATAAAAAAGTGCCGGTTTGTCCTGTTATTAGCAAAAATCAATGTAACTTATAGAATTGGCTTTAGGAGCATAAATAGATACATCGAATATTGCAACAAAAAAAACTCACTCATAACTGCTCCAGCCAGAGTTATTTTCACTGAAAATAAAAAAGTGCCGGTTTGTCCTGTTATTAGCAAAAATCAATGGTACTTATAGAATTGGCTTTAGGGGCATAAATAGATACATCGAATATCGCAACAAAAAAAACTCTCTCATAACTGCTCCAGCCAGAGTTATTTTCACTGAAAATAAAAAAGTGCCGGTTTGTCCTGTTATTAGCAAAAATCAATGTAACTTATAGAATTGGCTTTAGGGGCATAAATAGATACATCGAATATAACAACAAAAAAAACTCACTCATAACTGCTCCAGCCAGAGTTATTTTCACTGAAAATAAAGAAGTGCCGGTTTGTCCTGTTATTAGCAAAAATCAATGTAACTTATAGAATTGGCTTTAGGGGCATAAATAGATACATCGAATATAACAACAAAAAAAAACTCACTCATAACTGCTCCAGCCAGTTATTTTCACTGAAAATAAAAAAGTGCCGGTTTGTCCTGTTATTAGCAAAAATCAATGTAACTTATAGAATTGGCTTTAGGGGCATAAATAGATACATCGAATATCGCAACAAAAAAAACTCACTCATAACTGCTCCAGCCAGAGTTATTTTCACTGAAAATAAAAAAGTGCCTGTTTGTCCTGTTATTAGCAAAAATCAATGTAACTTATAGAATTGGCTTTAGGGGCATAAATAGATACATCGAATATCACAACAAAAAAAACTCACTCATAACTGCTTCAGCCAGAGTTATTTTCCCTGAAAATAAAAAAGTGCCGGTTTGTCCTGTTATTAGCAAAAATCAATGTAACTTATGGAATTGGCTTTAGGGGCATAAATAGATACATCGAATATCACAACAAAAAAAACTCACTCATAACTGCTCCAGCCAGAGTTATTTTCACTGAAAATAAAAAAGTGCCGGTTTGTCCTGTTATTAGCAAAAATCAATGTTACTTATAGAATTGGCTTTAGGGGCATAAAAAGATACACCGAATATCACAACAAAAAAAACTCACTCATAACTGCTCCAGCCAGAGTTATTTTCACTGAAAATAAAAAAGTGCCGGTTTGTCCTGTTATTAGCAAAAATCAATGTAACTTATAGAATTGGCTTTAGGGGCATAAATAGATACATCGAATATCGCAACAAAAAAAACTCACTCATAACTGCTCCAGCCAGAGTTATTTTCACTGAAAATAAAAAAGTGCCGGTTTGTCCTGTTATTAGCAAAAATCAATGTAACTTATAGAATTGGCTTTAGGGGCATAAATAGATACATCGAATATCGCAACAAAAAAAACTCACTCATAACTGCTCCAGCCAGAGTTATTTTCACTGAAAATAAAAAAGTGCCGGTTTGTCCTGTTATTAGCAAAAATCAATGTTACTTATAGAATTGGCTTTAGGGGCATAAAAAGATACATCGAATATCACAACAAAAAAAACTCACTCATAACTGCTCCAGCCAGAGTTATTTTCACTGAAAATAAAAAAGTGCTTGTTTGTCCTGTTATTAGCAAGAGTCAATGTAACTTATAGAATTGGCTTTAGGGGCATAAAAAGATACACCGAATATCACAACAAAAAAAACTCACTCATAACTGCTCCAGCCAGAGTTATTTTCACTGAAAATAAAAAAGTGCCGGTTTGTCCTGTTATTAGCAAAAATCAATGTAACTTATAGAATTGGCTTTACGGGCATAAATAGATACATCGAATATTGCAACAAAAAAAACTCACTCATAACTGCTCCAGCCAGAGTTATTTTCACTGAAAATAAAAAAGTGCCGGTTTGTCCTGTTATTAGCAAAAATCAATGTAACTTATAGAATTGGCTTTAGGGGCATAAATAGATACATCGAATATCGCAACAAAAAAAACTCACTCATAACTGCTCCAGCCAGAGTTATTTTCACTGAAAATAAAAAAGTGCCGGTTTGTCCTGTTATTAGCAAAAATCAATGTAACTTATAGAATTGGCTTTAGGGGCATAAATAGATACATCGAATATAACAACAAAAAAAACTCACTCATAACTGCTCCAGCCAGAGTTATTTTCACTGAAAATAAAGAAGTGCCGGTTTGTCCTGTTATTAGCAAAAATCAATGTAACTTATAGAATTGGCTTTAGGGGCATAAATAGATACATCGAATATAACAACAAAAAAAAACTCACTCATAACTGCTCCAGCCAGTTATTTTCACTGAAAATAAAAAAGTGCCGGTTTGTCCTGTTATTAGCAAAAGTCAATGTAACTTATAGAATTGGCTTTAGGGGCATAAATAGATACACCGAATATCACAACAAAAAAAACTCACTCATAACTGCTCCAGCCAGAGTTATTTTCACTGAAAATAAAAAAGTGCCGGTTTGTCCTGTTATTAGCAAAAATCAATGTTACTTATAGAATTGGCTTAAGGGGCATAAAAAGATACATTGAATATCACAACAAAAAAAACTCACTGATCTACTCCAGCCAGAGTTATTTTCACTGAAAATAAAAAAGTGCCGGTTTGTCCTGTTATTAGCAAAAATCAATGTAACTTATAGAATTGGCTTTAGGGGCATAAATAGATACACCGAATATCACAACAAAAAAAACTCACTCATAACTGCTCCAGCCAGAGTTATTTTCACTGAAAATAAAAAAGTGCCGGTTTGTCCTGTTATTAGCAAAAATCAATGTTACTTATAGAATTGGCTTTAGGGGCATAAAAAGATACATCGAATATCACAACAAAAAAAACTCACTCATAACTGCTCCAGCCAGAGTTATTTTCACTGAAAATAAAAAAGTGCTTGTTTGTCCTGTTATTAGCAAAAGTCAATGTAACTTATAGAATTGGCTTTAGGGGCATAAATAGATACACCGAATATCACAACAAAAAAAACTCACTCATAACTGCTCCAGCCAGAGTTATTTTCACTGAAAATAAAAAAGTGCCGGTTTGTCCTGTTATTAGCAAAAATCAATGTAACTTATAGAATTGGCTTTAGGGGCATAAATAGATACATCGAATATCGCAACAAAAAAACTCACTCATAACTGCTCCAGCCAGAGTTATTTTCACTGAAAATAAAAAAGTGCCGGTTTGTCCTGTTATTAGCAAAAATCAATGTTACTTATAGAATTGGCTTTAGGGGCATAAAAAGATACATCGAATATCAGAACAAAAAAAACTCACTCATAACTGCTCCAGCCAGAGTTATTTTCACTGAAAATAAAAAAGTGCTTGTTTGTCCTGTTATTAGCAAAAGTCAATGTAACTTATAGAATTGGCTTTAGGGGCATAAATAGATACATCGAATATCGCAACAAAAAAAAACTCACTCATAACTGCTCCAGCCAGAGTTATTTTCACTGAAAATAAAAAAGTGCCGGTTTGTCCTGTTATTAACAAAAATCAATGTAACTTATAGAATTGGCTTTAGGGGCATAAATAGATACATCGAATATCGCAACAAAAAAAACTCACTCATAACTGCTCCAGCCAGAGTTATTTTCACTGAAAATAAAAAAGTGCCGGTTTGTCCTGTTATTAGCAAAAATCAATGTAACTTATAGAATTGGCTTTAGGGGCATAAATAGATACATCGAATATCACAACAAAAAAAACTCACTCATAACTGCTCCAGCAAGAGTTATTTTCGCTGAAAATAAAAAAGTGCCGGTTTGTCCTGTTATTAGCAAAAATCAATGTAACTTATAGAATTGGCTTTAGGGGCATAAATAGATACATCGAATATCGCAACAAAAAAAACTCACTCATAACTGCTCCAGCCAGAGTTATTTTCACTGAAAATAAAAAAAGTGCTTGTTTGTCCTGTTATTAGCAAAAGTCAATGTAACTTATAGAATTGGCTTTAGGGGCATAAATAGATACACCGAATATCGCAACAAAAAAAACTCACTCATAACTGCTCCAGCAAGAGTTATTTTCGCTGAAAATAAAAAAGTGCCGGTTTGTCCTGTTATTAGCAAAAATCAATGTAACTTATAGAATTGGCTTTAGGAGCATAAATAGATACATCGAATATCGCAACAAAAAAAACTCACTCATAACTGCTCCAGCCAGAGTTATTTTCACTGAAAATAAAAAAGTGCCGGTTTGTCCTGTTATTAGCAAAAATCAATGTAACTTATAGAATTGGCTTTAGGGGCATAAATAGATACATCGAATATCACAACAAAAAAAACTCACTCATAACTGCTTCAGCCAGAGTTATTTTCCCTGAAAATAAAAAAGTGCCGGTTTGTCCTGTTATTAGCAAAAATCAATGGTACTTATAGAATTGGCTTTAGGGGCATAAATAGATACATCGAATATCGCAACAAAAAAAACTAACTCATAACTGCTCCAGCCAGTTATTTTCACTGAAAATAAAAAAAGTGCTTGTTTGTCCTGTTATTAGCAAAAGTCAATGTAACTTATAGAATTGGCTTTAGGGGCATAAATAGATACATCGAATATCGCAACAAAAAAAACTAACTCATAACTGCTCCAGCCAGTTATTTTCACTGAAAATAAAAAAGTGCCGGTTTGTCCTGTTATTAGCAAAAATCAATGTAACTTATAGAATTGGCTTTAGGGGCATAAATAGATACATCGAATATCACAACAAAAAAAACTCACTCATAACTGCTCCAGCCAGAGTTATTTTCACTGAAAATAAAAAAGTGCCGGTTTGTCCTGTTATTAGCAAAAATCAATGTTACTTATAGAATTGGCTTTAGGGGCATAAATAGATACACCGAATATCACTATAAAAAGAACTCACTCATAACTGCTCCAGCCAGAGTTATTTTCACTGTAAATAAAAAAGTGCCGGTTTGTCCTGTTATTAGCAAAAATCAATGTTACTTATAGAATTGGCTTTAGGGGCATAAAAAGATACATCGAATATCACAACAAAAAAAACTCACTCATAACTGCTCCAGCCAGAGTTATTTTCACTGAAAATAAAAAAGTGCTTGTTTGTCCTGTTATTAGCAAGAGTCAATGTAACTTATAGGATTGGCTTTAGGGGCATAAATAGATACACCGAATATCACAACAAAAAAAACTCACTCATAACTGCTCCAGCCAGAGTTATTTTCACTGAAAATAAAAAAGTGCCGGTCTGTCCTGTTATTAGCAAAAATCAATGTAACTTATAGAATTGGCTTTAGGGGCATAAATAGATACATCGAATATTGCAACAAAAAAAACTCACTCATAACTGCTCCAGCCAGAGTTATTTTCACTGAAAATAAAAAAGTGCCGGTTTGTCCTGTTATTAGCAAAAATCAATGTTACTTATAGAATTGGCTTTAGGGGCATAAAAAGATACACCGAATATCACAACAAAAAAAACTCACTCATAACTGCTCCAGCCAGAGTTATTTTCACTGAAAATAAAAAAGTGCCGGTTTGTCCTGTTATTAGCAAAAATCAATGTAACTTATAGAATTGGCTTTAGGGGCATAAATAGATACATCGAATATTGCAACAAAAAAAACTCACTCATAACTGCTCCAGCCAGAGTTATTTTCACTGAAAATAAAAAAGTGCCGGTTTGTCCTGTTATTAGCAAAAATCAATGTAACTTATAGAATTGGCTTTAGGGGCATAAATAGATACATCGAATATCGCAACAAAAAAAACTCACTCATAACTGCTCCAGCCAGAGTTATTTTCACTGAAAATAAAAAAGTGCCGGTTTGTCCTGTTATTAGCAAAAATCAATGTAACTTATAGAATTGGCTTTAGGGGCATAAATAGATACATCGAATATAACAACAAAAAAAACTCACTCATAACTGCTCCAGCCAGAGTTATTTTCACTGAAAATAAAGAAGTGCCGGTTTGTCCTGTTATTAGCAAAAATCAATGTAACTTATAGAATTGGCTTTAGGGGCATAAATAGATACATCGAATATAACAACAAAAAAAAACTCACTCATAACTGCTCCAGCCAGTTATTTTCACTGAAAATAAAAAAGTGCCGGTTTGTCCTGTTATTAGCAAAAGTCAATGTAACTTATAGAATTGGCTTTAGGGGCATAAATAGATACACCGAATATCACAACAAAAAAAACTCACTCATAACTGCTCCAGCCAGAGTTATTTTCACTGAAAATAAAAAAGTGCCGGTTTGTCCTGTTATTAGCAAAAATCAATGTTACTTATAGAATTGGCTTAAGGGGCATAAAAAGATACATTGAATATCACAACAAAAAAAACTCACTGATCTACTCCAGCCAGAGTTATTTTCACTGAAAATAAAAAAGTGCCGGTTTGTCCTGTTATTAGCAAAAATCAATGTAACTTATAGAATTGGCTTTAGGGGCATAAATAGATACACCGAATATCACAACAAAAAAAACTCACTCATAACTGCTCCAGCCAGAGTTATTTTCACTGAAAATAAAAAAGTGCCGGTTTGTCCTGTTATTAGCAAAAATCAATGTTACTTATAGAATTGGCTTTAGGGGCATAAAAAGATACATCGAATATCACAACAAAAAAAACTCACTCATAACTGCTCCAGCCAGAGTTATTTTCACTGAAAATAAAAAAGTGCTTGTTTGTCCTGTTATTAGCAAAAGTCAATGTAACTTATAGAATTGGCTTTAGGGGCATAAATAGATACACCGAATATCACAACAAAAAAAACTCACTCATAACTGCTCCAGCCAGAGTTATTTTCACTGAAAATAAAAAAGTGCCGGTTTGTCCTGTTATTAGCAAAAATCAATGTAACTTATAGAATTGGCTTTAGGGGCATAAATAGATACATCGAATATCGCAACAAAAAAACTCACTCATAACTGCTCCAGCCAGAGTTATTTTCACTGAAAATAAAAAAGTGCCGGTTTGTCCTGTTATTAGCAAAAATCAATGTTACTTATAGAATTGGCTTTAGGGGCATAAAAAGATACATCGAATATCAGAACAAAAAAAACTCACTCAACTGCTCCAGCCAGAGTTATTTTCACTGAAAATAAAAAAGTGCTTGTTTGTCCTGTTATTAGCAAAAGTCAATGTAACTTATAGAATTGGCTTTAGGGGCATAAATAGATACATCGAATATCGCAACAAAAAAAAACTCACTCATAACTGCTCCAGCCAGAGTTATTTTCACTGAAAATAAAAAAGTGCCGGTTTGTCCTGTTATTAACAAAAATCAATGTAACTTATAGAATTGGCTTTAGGGGCATAAATAGATACATCGAATATCGCAACAAAAAAAACTCACTCATAACTGCTCCAGCCAGAGTTATTTTCACTGAAAATAAAAAAGTGCCGGTTTGTCCTGTTATTAGCAAAAATCAATGTAACTTATAGAATTGGCTTTAGGGGCATAAATAGATACATCGAATATCACAACAAAAAAAACTCACTCATAACTGCTCCAGCAAGAGTTATTTTCGCTGAAAATAAAAAAGTGCCGGTTTGTCCTGTTATTAGCAAAAATCAATGTAACTTATAGAATTGGCTTTAGGGGCATAAATAGATACATCGAATATCGCAACAAAAAAAACTCACTCATAACTGCTCCAGCCAGAGTTATTTTCACTGAAAATAAAAAAAGTGCTTGTTTGTCCTGTTATTAGCAAAAGTCAATGTAACTTATAGAATTGGCTTTAGGGGCATAAATAGATACACCGAATATCGCAACAAAAAAAACTCACTCATAACTGCTCCAGCAAGAGTTATTTTCGCTGAAAATAAAAAAGTGCCGGTTTGTCCTGTTATTAGCAAAAATCAATGTAACTTATAGAATTGGCTTTAGGAGCATAAATAGATACATCGAATATCGCAACAAAAAAAACTCACTCATAACTGCTCCAGCCAGAGTTATTTTCACTGAAAATAAAAAAGTGCCGGTTTGTCCTGTTATTAGCAAAAATCAATGTAACTTATAGAATTGGCTTTAGGGGCATAAATAGATACATCGAATATCACAACAAAAAAAACTCACTCATAACTGCTTCAGCCAGAGTTATTTTCCCTGAAAATAAAAAAGTGCCGGTTTGTCCTGTTATTAGCAAAAATCAATGGTACTTATAGAATTGGCTTTAGGGGCATAAATAGATACATCGAATATCGCAACAAAAAAAACTAACTCATAACTGCTCCAGCCAGTTATTTTCACTGAAAATAAAAAAAGTGCTTGTTTGTCCTGTTATTAGCAAAAGTCAATGTAACTTATAGAATTGGCTTTAGGGGCATAAATAGATACATCGAATATCGCAACAAAAAAAACTAACTCATAACTGCTCCAGCCAGTTATTTTCACTGAAAATAAAAAAGTGCCGGTTTGTCCTGTTATTAGCAAAAATCAATGTAACTTATAGAATTGGCTTTAGGGGCATAAATAGATACATCGAATATCACAACAAAAAAAACTCACTCATAACTGCTCCAGCCAGAGTTATTTTCACTGAAAATAAAAAAGTGCCGGTTTGTCCTGTTATTAGCAAAAATCAATGTTACTTATAGAATTGGCTTTAGGGGCATAAATAGATACACCGAATATCACTATAAAAAGAACTCACTCATAACTGCTCCAGCCAGAGTTATTTTCACTGAAAATAAAAAAGTGCCGGTTTGTCCTGTTATTAGCAAAAATCAATGTTACTTATAGAATTGGCTTTAGGGGCATAAAAAGATACATCGAATATCACAACAAAAAAAACTCACTCATAACTGCTCCAGCCAGAGTTATTTTCACTGAAAATAAAAAAGTGCTTGTTTGTCCTGTTATTAGCAAGAGTCAATGTAACTTATAGGATTGGCTTTAGGGGCATAAATAGATACACCGAATATCACAACAAAAAAAACTCACTCATAACTGCTCCAGCCAGAGTTATTTTCACTGAAAATAAAAAAGTGCCGGTCTGTCCTGTTATTAGCAAAAATCAATGTAACTTATAGAATTGGCTTTAGGGGCATAAATAGATACATCGAATATTGCAACAAAAAAAACTCACTCATAACTGCTCCAGCCAGAGTTATTTTCACTGAAAATAAAAAAGTGCCGGTTTGTCCTGTTATTAGCAAAAATCAATGTTACTTATAGAATTGGCTTTAGGGGCATAAAAAGATACACCGAATATCACAACAAAAAAAACTCACTCATAACTGCTCCAGCCAGAGTTATTTTCACTGAAAATAAAAAAGTGCCGGTTTGTCCTGTTATTAGCAAAAATCAATGTAACTTATAGAATTGGCTTTAGGGGCATAAATAGATACATCGAATATCGCAACAAAAAAAACTCACTCATAACTGCTCCAGCCAGAGTTATTTTCACTGAAAATAAAAAAGTGCCGGTTTGTCCTGTTATTAGCAAAAATCAATGTAACTTATAGAATTGGCTTTAGGGGCATAAATAGATACATCGAATATCGCAACAAAAAAAACTCACTCATAACTGCTCCAGCCAGAGTTATTTTCACTGAAAATAAAAAAGTGCCGGTTTGTCCTGTTATTAGCAAAAATCAATGTAACTTATAGAATTGGCTTTAGGGGCATAAATAGATACATCGAATATCACAACAAAAAAAACTCACTCATAACTGCTCCAGCCAGAGTTATTTTCACTGAAAATAAAAAAGTGCCGGTTTGTCCTGTTATTAGCAAAAATCAATGTTACTTATAGAATTGGCTTTAGGGGCATAAATAGATACACCGAATATCACTATAAAAAGAACTCACTCATAACTGCTCCAGCCAGAGTTATTTTCACTGAAAATAAAAAAGTGCCGGTTTGTCCTGTTATTAGCAAAAATCAATGTTACTTATAGAATTGGCTTTAGGGGCATAAAAAGATACATCGAATATCACAACAAAAAAAACTCACTCATAACTGCTCCAGCCAGAGTTATTTTCACTGAAAATAAAAAAGTGCTTGTTTGTCCTGTTATTAGCAAGAGTCAATGTAACTTATAGGATTAGCTTTAGGGGCATAAATAGATACACCGAATATCACAACAAAAAAAACTCACTCATAACTGCTCCAGCCAGAGTTATTTTCACTGAAAATAAAAAAGTGCCGGTTTGTCCTGTTATTAGCAAAAATCAATGTAACTTATAGAATTGGCTTTAGGGGCATAAATAGATACATCGAATATTGCAACAAAAAAAACTCACTCATAACTGCTCCAGCCAGAGTTATTTTCACTGAAAATAAAAAAGTGCCGGTTTGTCCTGTTATTAGCAAAAATCAATGTAACTTATAGAATTGGCTTTAGGGGCATAAATAGATACATCGAATATCGCAACAAAAAAAACTCACTCATAACTGCTCCAGCCAGAGTTATTTTCACTGAAAATAAAAAAGTGCCGGTTTGTCCTGTTATTAGCAAAAATCAATGTAACTTATAGAATTGGCTTTAGGGGCATAAATAGATACATCGAATATAACAACAAAAAAAACTCACTCATAACTGCTCCAGCCAGAGTTATTTTCACTGAAAATAAAGAAGTGCCGGTTTGTCCTGTTATTAGCAAAAATCAATGTAACTTATAGAATTGGCTTTAGGGGCATAAATAGATACATCGAATATAACCACAAAAAAAAACTCACTCATAACTGCTCCAGCCAGTTATTTTCACTGAAAATAAAAAAGTGCCGGTTTGTCCTGTTATTAGCAAAAATCAATGTAACTTATAGAATTGGCTTTAGGGGCATAAATAGATACATCGAATATCGCAACAAAAAAAACTCACTCATAACTGCTCCAGCCAGAGTTATTTTCACTGAAAATAAAAAAGTGCCGGTTTGTCCTGTTATTAGCAAAAATCAATGTAACTTATAGAATTGGCTTTAGGGGCATAAATAGATACATCGAATATAACAACAAAAAAAACTCACTCATAACTGCTCCAGCCAGAGTTATTTTCACTGAAAATAAAGAAGTGCCGGTTTGTCCTGTTATTAGCAAAAATCAATGTAACTTATAGAATTGGCTTTAGGGGCATAAATAGATACATCGAATATAACAACAAAAAAAAACTCACTCATAACTGCTCCAGCCAGTTATTTTCACTGAAAATAAAAAAGTGCCGGTTTGTCCTGTTATTAGCAAAAATCAATGTAACTTATAGAATTGGCTTTAGGGGCATAAATAGATACATCGAATATCGCAACAAAAAAAACTCACTCATAACTGCTCCAGCCAGAGTTATTTTCACTGAAAATAAAAAAGTGCCGGTTTGTCCTGTTATTAGCAAAAATCAGTGTAACTTATAGAATTGGCTTTAGGGGCATAAATAGATACATCGAATATCACAACAAAAAAAACTCACTCATAACTGCTTCAGCCAGAGTTATTTTCCCTGAAAATAAAAAAGTGCCGGTTTGTCCTGTTATTAGCAAAAATCAATGTAACTTATAGAATTGGCTTTAGGGGCATAAATAGATACATCGAATATCACAACAAAAAAAACTCACTCATAACTGCTCCAGCCAGAGTTATTTTCACTGAAAATAAAAAAGTGCCGGTTTGTCCTGTTATTAGCAAAAATCAATGTTACTTATAGAATTGGCTTTAGGGGCATAAAAAGATACACCGAATATCACAACAAAAAAAACTCACTCATAACTGCTCCAGCCAGAGTTATTTTCACTGAAAATAAAAAAGTGCCGGTTTGTCCTGTTATTAGCAAAAATCAATGTAACTTATAGAATTGGCTTTAGGGGCATAAATAGATACATCGAATATCGCAACAAAAAAAACTCACTCATAACTGCTCCAGCCAGAGTTATTTTCACTGAAAATAAAAAAGTGCCGGTTTGTCCTGTTATTAGCAAAAATCAATGTAACTTATATAATTGGCTTTAGGGGCATAAATAGATACATCGAATATCGCAACAAAAAAAACTCACTCATAACTGCTCCAGCCAGAGTTATTTTCACTGAAAATAAAAAAGTGCCGGTTTGTCCTGTTATTAGCAAAAATCAATGTTACTTATAGAATTGGCTTTAGGGGCATAAATAGATACATCGAATATCACAACAAAAAAAACTCACTCATAACTGCTCCAGCCAGAGTTATTTTCACTGAAAATAAAAAAGTGCCGGTTTGTCCTGTTATTAGCAAAAATCAATGTTACTTATAGAATTGGCTTTAGGGGCATAAAAAGATACACCGAATATCACAACAAAAAAAACTCACTCATAACTGCTCCAGCCAGAGTTATTTTCACTGAAAATAAAAAAGTGCCGGTTTGTCCTGTTATTAGCAAAAATCAATGTAACTTATAGAATTGGCTTTAGGGGCATAAATAGATACATCGAATATCGCAACAAAAAAAACTCACTCATAACTGCTCCAGCCAGAGTTATTTTCACTGAAAATAAAAAAGTGCCGGTTTGTCCTGTTATTAGCAAAAATCAATGTAACTTATAGAATTGGCTTTAGGGGCATAAATAGATACATCGAATATCGCAACAAAAAAAACTCACTCATAACTGCTCCAGCCAGAGTTATTTTCACTGAAAATAAAAAAGTGCCGGTTTGTCCTGTTATTAGCAAAAATCAATGTAACTTATAGAATTGGCTTTAGGGGCATAAATAGATACATCGAATATCACAACAAAAAAAACTCACTCATAACTGCTCCAGCCAGAGTTATTTTCACTGAAAATAAAAAAGTGCCGGTTTGTCCTGTTATTAGCAAAAATCAATGTTACTTATAGAATTGGCTTTAGGGGCATAAATAGATACACCGAATATCACTATAAAAAGAACTCACTCATAACTGCTCCAGCCAGAGTTATTTTCACTGAAAATAAAAAAGTGCCGGTTTGTCCTGTTATTAGCAAAAATCAATGTTACTTATAGAATTGGCTTTAGGGGCATAAAAAGATACATCGAATATCACAACAAAAAAAACTCACTCATAACTGCTCCAGCCAGAGTTATTTTCACTGAAAATAAAAAAGTGCTTGTTTGTCCTGTTATTAGCAAGAGTCAATGTAACTAATAGGATTGGCTTTAGGGGCATAAATAGATACACCGAATATCACAACAAAAAAAACTCACTCATAACTGCTCCAGCCAGAGTTATTTTCACTGAAAATAAAAAAGTGCCGGTTTGTCCTGTTATTAGCAAAAATCAATGTAACTTATAGAATTGGCTTTAGGGGCATAAATAGATACATCGAATATTGCAACAAAAAAAACTCACTCATAACTGCTCCAGCCAGAGTTATTTTCACTGAAAATAAAAAAGTGCCGGTTTGTCCTGTTATTAGCAAAAATCAATGTAACTTATAGAATTGGCTTTAGGGGCATAAATAGATACATCGAATATCGCAACAAAAAAAACTCACTCATAACTGCTCCAGCCAGAGTTATTTTCACTGAAAATAAAAAAGTGCCGGTTTGTCCTGTTATTAGCAAAAATCAATGTAACTTATAGAATTGGCTTTAGGGGCATAAATAGATACATCGAATATAACAACAAAAAAAACTCACTCATAACTGCTCCAGCCAGAGTTATTTTCACTGAAAATAAAGAAGTGCCGGTTTGTCCTGTTATTAGCAAAAATCAATGTAACTTATAGAATTGGCTTTAGGGGCATAAATAGATACATCGAATATAACAACAAAAAAAAACTCACTCATAACTGCTCCAGCCAGTTATTTTCACTGAAAATAAAAAAGTGCCGGTTTGTCCTGTTATTAGCAAAAATCAATGTAACTTATAGAATTGGCTTTAGGGGCATAAATAGATACATCGAATATCGCAACAAAAAAAACTCACTCATAACTGCTCCAGCCAGAGTTATTTTCACTGAAAATAAAAAAGTGCCGGTTTGTCCTGTTATTAGCAAAAATCAATGTAACTTATAGAATTGGCTTAAGGGGCATAAAAAGATACATTGAATATCACAACAAAAAAAACTCACTGACCTACTCCAGCCAGAGTTATTTTCACTGAAAATAAAAAAGTGCCGGTTTGTCCTGTTATTAGCAAAAATCAATGTAACTTATAGAATTGGCTTTAGGGGCATAAATAGATACACCGAATATCACAACAAAAAAAACTCACTCATAACTGCTCCAGCCAGAGTTATTTTCACTGAAAATAAAAAAGTGCCGGTTTGTCCTGTTATTAGCAAAAATCAATGTAACTTATAGAATTGGCTTTAGGGGCATAAATAGATACATCGAATATAACAACAACAAAAAAACTCACTCATAACTGCTCCAGCCAGTTATTTTCACTGAAAATAAAAAAGTGCCGGTTTGTCCTGTTATTAGCAAAAGTCAATGTAACTTATAGAATTGGCTTTAGGGGCATAAATAGATACACCGAATATCACAACAAAAAAAACTCACTCATAACTGCTCCAGCCAGAGTTATTTTCACTGAAAATAAAAAAGTGCCGGTTTGTCCTGTTATTAGCAAAAATCAATGTTACTTATAGAATTGGCTTAAGGGGCATAAAAAGATACATTGAATATCACAACAAAAAAAACTCACTGATCTACTCCAGCCAGAGTTATTTTCACTGAAAATAAAAAAGTGCCGGTTTGTCCTGTTATTAGCAAAAATCAATGTAACTTATAGAATTGGCTTTAGGGGCATAAATAGATACACCGAATATCACAACAAAAAAAACTCACTCATAACTGCTCCAGCCAGAGTTATTTTCACTGAAAATAAAAAAGTGCCGGTTTGTCCTGTTATTAGCAAAAATCAATGTTACTTATAGAATTGGCTTTAGGGGCATAAAAAGATACATCGAATATCACAACAAAAAAAACTCACTCATAACTGCTCCAGCCAGAGTTATTTTCACTGAAAATAAAAAAGTGCTTGTTTGTCCTGTTATTAGCAAAAGTCAATGTAACTTATAGAATTGGCTTTAGGGGCATAAATAGATACACCGAATATCACAACAAAAAAAACTCACTCATAACTGCTCCAGCCAGAGTTATTTTCACTGAAAATAAAAAAGTGCCGGTTTGTCCTGTTATTAGCAAAAATCAATGTAACTTATAGAATTGGCTTTAGGGGCATAAATAGATACATCGAATATCGCAACAAAAAAACTCACTCATAACTGCTCCAGCCAGAGTTATTTTCACTGAAAATAAAAAAGTGCCGGTTTGTCCTGTTATTAGCAAAAATCAATGTTACTTATAGAATTGGCTTTAGGGGCATAAAAAGATACATCGAATATCAGAACAAAAAAAACTCACTCATAACTGCTCCAGCCAGAGTTATTTTCACTGAAAATAAAAAAGTGCTTGTTTGTCCTGTTATTAGCAAAAGTCAATGTAACTTATAGAATTGGCTTTAGGGGCATAAATAGATACATCGAATATCGCAACAAAAAAAAACTCACTCATAACTGCTCCAGCCAGAGTTATTTTCACTGAAAATAAAAAAGTGCCGGTTTGTCCTGTTATTAACAAAAATCAATGTAACTTATAGAATTGGCTTTAGGGGCATAAATAGATACATCGAATATCGCAACAAAAAAAACTCACTCATAACTGCTCCAGCCAGAGTTATTTTCACTGAAAATAAAAAAGTGCCGGTTTGTCCTGTTATTAGCAAAAATCAATGTAACTTATAGAATTGGCTTTAGGGGCATAAATAGATACATCGAATATCACAACAAAAAAAACTCACTCATAACTGCTTCAGCCAGAGTTATTTTCCCTGAAAATAAAAAAGTGCCGGTTTGTCCTGTTATTAGCAAAAATCAATGGTACTTATAGAATTGGCTTTAGGGGCATAAATAGATACATCGAATATCGCAACAAAAAAAACTAACTCATAACTGCTCCAGCCAGTTATTTTCACTGAAAATAAAAAAAGTGCTTGTTTGTCCTGTTATTAGCAAAAGTCAATGTAACTTATAGAATTGGCTTTAGGGGCATAAATAGATACACCGAATATCGCAACAAAAAAAACTCACTCATAACTGCTCCAGCAAGAGTTATTTTCACTGAAAATAAAAAAGTGCCGGTTTGTCCTGTTATTAGCAAAAATCAATGTAACTTATAGAATTGGCTTTAGGGGCATACATCGAATATCGCAACAAAAAAAACTCACTCATAACTGCTCCAGCCAGAGTTATTTTCACTGAAAATAAAAAAGTGCCGGTTTGTCCTGTTATTAGCAAAAATCAATGTAACTTATAGAATTGGCTTTAGGGGCATAAATAGATACATCGAATATCGCAACAAAAAAAACTCACTCATAACTGCTCCAGCCAGAGTTATTTTCACTGAAAATAAAAAAGTGCCGGTTTGTCCTGTTATTAGCAAAAATCAATGTTACTTATAGAATTGGCTTTAGGGGCATAAAAAGATACATCGAATATCACAACAAAAAAAACTCACTCATAACTGCTCCAGCCAGAGTTATTTTCACTGAAAATAAAAAAGTGCTTGTTTGTCCTGTTATTAGCAAGAGTCAATGTAACTTATAGGATTGGCTTTAGGGGCATAAATAGATACACCGAATATCACAACAAAAAAAACTCACTCATAACTGCTCCAGCCAGAGTTATTTTCACTGAAAATAAAAAAGTGCCGGTTTGTCCTGTTATTAGCAAAAATCAATGTAACTTATAGAATTGGCTTTAGGGGCATAAATAGATACATCGAATATTGCAACAAAAAAAACTCACTCATAACTGCTCCAGCCAGAGTTATTTTCACTGAAAATAAAAAAGTGCCGGTTTGTCCTGTTATTAGCAAAAATCAATGTAACTTATAGAATTGGCTTTAGGGGCATAAATAGATACATCGAATATCGCAACAAAAAAAACTCACTCATAACTGCTCCAGCCAGAGTTATTTTCACTGAAAATAAAAAAGTGCCGGTTTGTCCTGTTATTAGCAAAAATCAATGTAACTTATAGAATTGGCTTTAGGGGCATAAATAGATACATCGAATATAACAACAAAAAAAACTCACCCATAACTGCTCCAGCCAGAGTTATTTTCACTGAAAATAAAGAAGTGCCGGTTTGTCCTGTTATTAGCAAAAATCAATGTTACTTATAGAATTGGCTTAAGGGGCATAAAAAGATACATTGAATATCACAACAAAAAAAACTCACTGATCTACTCCAGCCAGAGTTATTTTCACTGAAAATAAAAAAGTGCCGGTTTGTCCTGTTATTAGCAAAAATCAATGTAACTTATAGAATTGGCTTTAGGGGCATAAATAGATACATCGAATATAACAACAAAAAAAAACTCACTCATAACTGCTCCAGCCAGTTATTTTCACTGAAAATAAAAAAGTGCCGGTTTGTCCTGTTATTAGCAAAAATCAATGTAACTTATAGAATTGGCTTTAGGGGCATAAATAGATACATCGAATATCGCAACAAAAAAAACTCACTCATAACTGCTCCAGCCAGAGTTATTTTCACTGAAAATAAAAAAGTGCCGGTTTGTCCTGTTATTAGCAAAAATCAATGTTACTTATAGAATTGGCTTTAGGGGCATAAATAGATACATCGAATATCACAACAAAAAAAACTCACTCATAACTGCTCCAGCCAGAGTTATTTTCACTGAAAATAAAAAAGTGCCGGTTTGTCCTGTTATTAGCAAAAATCAATGTTACTTATAGAATTGGCTTTAGGGGCATAAAAAGATACACCGAATATCACAACAAAAAAAACTCACTCATAACTGCTCCAGCCAGAGTTATTTTCACTGAAAATAAAAAAGTGCCGGTTTGTCCTGTTATTAGCAAAAATCAATGTAACTTATAGAATTGGCTTTAGGGGCATAAATAGATACATCGAATATCGCAACAAAAAAAACTCACTCATAACTGCTCCAGCCAGAGTTATTTTCACTGAAAATAAAAAAGTGCCGGTTTGTCCTGTTATTAGCAAAAATCAATGTAACTTATAGAATTGGCTTTAGGGGCATAAATAGATACATCGAATATCGCAACAAAAAAAACTCACTCATAACTGCTCCAGCCAGAGTTATTTTCACTGAAAATAAAAAAGTGCCGGTTTGTCCTGTTATTAGCAAAAATCAATGTAACTTATAGAATTGGCTTTAGGGGCATAAATAGATACATCGAATATCACAACAAAAAAAACTCACTCATAACTGCTCCAGCCAGAGTTATTTTCACTGAAAATAAAAAAGTGCCGGTTTGTCCTGTTATTAGCAAAAATCAATGTTACTTATAGAATTGGCTTTAGGGGCATAAATAGATACACCGAATATCACTATAAAAAGAACTCCCTCATAACTGCTCCAGCCAGAGTTATTTTCACTGAAAATAAAAAAGTGCCGGTTTGTCCTGTTATTAGCAAAAATCAATGTTACTTATAGAATTGGCTTTAGGGGCATAAAAAGATACATCGAATATCACAACAAAAAAAACTCACTCATAACTGCTCCAGCCAGAGTTATTTTCACTGAAAATAAAAAAGTGCTTGTTTGTCCTGTTATTAGCAAGAGTCAATGTAACTTATAGGATTGGCTTTAGGGGCATAAATAGATACACCGAATATCACAACAAAAAAAACTCACTCATAACTGCTCCAGCCAGAGTTATTTTCACTGAAAATAAAAAAGTGCCGGTTTGTCCTGTTATTAGCAAAAATCAATGTTACTTATAGAATTGGCTTTAGGGGCATAAAAAGATACACCGAATATCACAACAAAAAAAACTCACTCATAACTGCTCCAGCCAGAGTTATTTTCACTGAAAATAAAAAAGTGCCGGTTTGTCCTGTTATTAGCAAAAATCAATGTAACTTATAGAATTGGCTTTAGGGGCATAAATAGATACATCGAATATCGCAACAAAAAAAACTCGCTCATAACTGCTCCAGCCAGAGTTATTTTCACTGAAAATAAAAAAGTGCCGGTTTGTCCTGTTATTAGCAAAAATCAATGTAACTTATAGAATTGGCTTTAGGGGCATAAATAGATACATCGAATATCGCAACAAAAAAAACTCACTCATAACTGCTCCAGCCAGAGTTATTTTCACTGAAAATAAAAAAGTGCCGGTTTGTCCTGTTATTAGCAAAAATCAATGTTACTTATAGAATTGGCTTTAGGGGCATAAAAAGATACACCGAATATCACAACAAAAAAAACTCACTCATAACTGCTCCAGCCAGAGTTATTTTCACTGAAAATAAAAAAGTGCCGGTTTGTCCTGTTATTAGCAAAAATCAATGTAACTTATAGAATTGGCTTTAGGGGCATAAATAGATACATCGAATATCGCAACAAAAAAAACTCACTCATAACTGCTCCAGCCAGAGTTATTTTCACTGAAAATAAAAAAGTGCCGGTTTGTCCTGTTATTAGCAAAAATCAATGTAACTTATAGAATTGGCTTTAGGGGCATAAATAGATACATCGAATATCGCAACAAAAAAAACTCACTCATAACTGCTCCAGCCAGAGTTATTTTCACTGAAAATAAAAAAGTGCCGGTTTGTCCTGTTATTAGCAAAAATCAATGTAACTTATAGAATTGGCTTTAGGGGCATAAAAAGATACATCGAATATCACAACAAAAAAAACTCACTCATAACTGCTCCAGCCAGAGTTATTTTCACTGAAAATAAAAAAGTGCTTGTTTGTCCTGTTATTAGCAAGAGTCAATGTAACTTATAGAATTGGCTTTAGGGGCATAAATAGATACACCGAATATCACAACAAAAAAAACTCACTCATAACTGCTCCAGCCAGAGTTATTTTCACTGAAAATAAAAAAGTGCCGGTTTGTCCTGTTATTAGCAAAAATCAATGTAACTTATAGAATTGGCTTTAGGGGCATAAATAGATACATCGAATATTGCAACAAAAAAAACTCACTCATAACTGCTCCAGCCAGAGTTATTTTCACTGAAAATAAAAAAGTGCCGGTTTGTCCTGTTATTAGCAAAAATCAATGTAACTTATAGAATTGGCTTTAGGGGCATAAATAGATACATCGAATATCGCAACAAAAAAAACTCACTCATAACTGCTCCAGCCAGAGTTATTTTCACTGAAAATAAAAAAGTGCCGGTTTGTCCTGTTATTAGCAAAAATCAATGTAACTTATAGAATTGGCTTTAGGGGCATAAATAGATACATCGAATATAACAACAAAAAAAACTCACTCATAACTGCTCCAGCCAGAGTTATTTTCACTGAAAATAAAGAAGTGCCGGTTTGTCCTGTTATTAGCAAAAATCAATGTAACTTATAGAATTGGCTTTAGGGGCATAAATAGATACATCGAATATAACAACAAAAAAAAACTCACTCATAACTGCTCCAGCCAGTTATTTTCACTGAAAATAAAAAAGTGCCGGTTTGTCCTGTTATTAGCAAAAGTCAATGTAACTTATAGAATTGGCTTTAGGGGCATAAATAGATACACCGAATATCACAACAAAAAAAACTCACTCATAACTGCTCCAGCCAGAGTTATTTTCACTGAAAATAAAAAAGTGCCGGTTTGTCCTGTTATTAGCAAAAATCAATGTTACTTATAGAATTGGCTTAAGGGGCATAAAAAGATACATTGAATATCACAACAAAAAAAACTCACTGATCTACTCCAGCCAGAGTTATTTTCACTGAAAATAAAAAAGTGCCGGTTTGTCCTGTTATTAGCAAAAATCAATGTAACTTATAGAATTGGCTTTAGGGGCATAAATAGATACACCGAATATCACAACAAAAAAAACTCACTCATAACTGCTCCAGCCAGAGTTATTTTCACTGAAAATAAAAAAGTGCCGGTTTGTCCTGTTATTAGCAAAAATCAATGTAACTTATAGAATTGGCTTTAGGGGCATAAATAGATACATCGAATATTGCAACAAAAAAAACTCACTCATAACTGCTCCAGCCAGAGTTATTTTCACTGAAAATAAAAAAGTGCCGGTTTGTCCTGTTATTAGCAAAAATCAATGTTACTTATAGAATTGGCTTTAGGGGCATAAATAGATACATCGAATATCGCAACAAAAAAAACTCACTCATAACTGCTCCAGCCAGAGTTATTTTCACTGAAAATAAAAAAGTGCCGGTTTGTCCTGTTATTAGCAAAAATCAATGTAACTTATAGAATTGGCTTTAGGGGCATAAATAGATACATCGAATATAACAACAAAAAAAACTCACTCATAACTGCTCCAGCCAGAGTTATTTTCACTGAAAATAAAGAAGTGCCGGTTTGTCCTGTTATTAGCAAAAATCAATGTTACTTATAGAATTGGCTTTAGGGGCATAAAAAGATACACCGAATATCACAACAAAAAAAACTCACTCATAACTGCTCCAGCCAGAGTTATTTTCACTGAAAATAAAAAAGTGCCGGTTTGTCCTGTTATTAGCAAAAATCAATGTAACTTATAGAATTGGCTTTAGGGGCATAAATAGATACATCGAATATCGCAACAAAAAAAACTCGCTCATAACTGCTCCAGCCAGAGTTATTTTCACTGAAAATAAAAAAGTGCCGGTTTGTCCTGTTATTAGCAAAAATCAATGTAACTTATAGAATTGGCTTTAGGGGCATAAATAGATACATCGAATATCGCAACAAAAAAAACTCACTCATAACTGCTCCAGCCAGAGTTATTTTCACTGAAAATAAAAAAGTGCCGGTTTGTCCTGTTATTAGCAAAAATCAATGTTACTTATAGAATTGGCTTTAGGGGCATAAAAAGATACACCGAATATCACAACAAAAAAAACTCACTCATAACTGCTCCAGCCAGAGTTATTTTCACTGAAAATAAAAAAGTGCCGGTTTGTCCTGTTATTAGCAAAAATCAATGTAACTTATAGAATTGGCTTTAGGGGCATAAATAGATACATCGAATATCGCAACAAAAAAAACTCACTCATAACTGCTCCAGCCAGAGTTATTTTCACTGAAAATAAAAAAGTGCCGGTTTGTCCTGTTATTAGCAAAAATCAATGTAACTTATAGAATTGGCTTTAGGGGCATAAATAGATACATCGAATATCGCAACAAAAAAAACTCACTCATAACTGCTCCAGCCAGAGTTATTTTCACTGAAAATAAAAAAGTGCCGGTTTGTCCTGTTATTAGCAAAAATCAATGTAACTTATAGAATTGGCTTTAGGGGCATAAAAAGATACATCGAATATCACAACAAAAAAAACTCACTCATAACTGCTCCAGCCAGAGTTATTTTCACTGAAAATAAAAAAGTGCTTGTTTGTCCTGTTATTAGCAAGAGTCAATGTAACTTATAGAATTGGCTTTAGGGGCATAAATAGATACACCGAATATCACAACAAAAAAAACTCACTCATAACTGCTCCAGCCAGAGTTATTTTCACTGAAAATAAAAAAGTGCCGGTTTGTCCTGTTATTAGCAAAAATCAATGTAACTTATAGAATTGGCTTTAGGGGCATAAATAGATACATCGAATATTGCAACAAAAAAAACTCACTCATAACTGCTCCAGCCAGAGTTATTTTCACTGAAAATAAAAAAGTGCCGGTTTGTCCTGTTATTAGCAAAAATCAATGTAACTTATAGAATTGGCTTTAGGGGCATAAATAGATACATCGAATATCGCAACAAAAAAAACTCACTCATAACTGCTCCAGCCAGAGTTATTTTCACTGAAAATAAAAAAGTGCCGGTTTGTCCTGTTATTAGCAAAAATCAATGTAACTTATAGAATTGGCTTTAGGGGCATAAATAGATACATCGAATATAACAACAAAAAAAACTCACTCATAACTGCTCCAGCCAGAGTTATTTTCACTGAAAATAAAGAAGTGCCGGTTTGTCCTGTTATTAGCAAAAATCAATGTAACTTATAGAATTGGCTTTAGGGGCATAAATAGATACATCGAATATAACAACAAAAAAAAACTCACTCATAACTGCTCCAGCCAGTTATTTTCACTGAAAATAAAAAAGTGCCGGTTTGTCCTGTTATTAGCAAAAGTCAATGTAACTTATAGAATTGGCTTTAGGGGCATAAATAGATACACCGAATATCACAACAAAAAAAACTCACTCATAACTGCTCCAGCCAGAGTTATTTTCACTGAAAATAAAAAAGTGCCGGTTTGTCCTGTTATTAGCAAAAATCAATGTTACTTATAGAATTGGCTTAAGGGGCATAAAAAGATACATTGAATATCACAACAAAAAAAACTCACTGATCTACTCCAGCCAGAGTTATTTTCACTGAAAATAAAAAAGTGCCGGTTTGTCCTGTTATTAGCAAAAATCAATGTAACTTATAGAATTGGCTTTAGGGGCATAAATAGATACACCGAATATCACAACAAAAAAAACTCACTCATAACTGCTCCAGCCAGAGTTATTTTCACTGAAAATAAAAAAGTGCCGGTTTGTCCTGTTATTAGCAAAAATCAATGTTACTTATAGAATTGGCTTTAGGGGCATAAAAAGATACATCGAATATCACAACAAAAAAAACTCACTCATAACTGCTCCAGCCAGAGTTATTTTCACTGAAAATAAAAAAGTGCCGGTTTGTCCTGTTATTAGCAAAAATCAATGTAACTTATAGAATTGGCTTTAGGGGCATAAATAGATACATCGAATATCGCAACAAAAAAAACTCACTCATAACTGCTCCAGCCAGAGTTATTTTCACTGAAAATAAAAAAGTGCCGGTTTGTCCTGTTATTAGCAAAAATCAATGTAACTTATAGAATTGGCTTTAGGGGCATAAATAGATACATCGAATATCGCAACAAAAAAAACTCACTCATAACTGCTCCAGCCAGAGTTATTTTCACTGAAAATAAAAAAAAGCCGGTTTGTCCTGTTATTAGCAAAAATCAATGTAACTTATAGAATTGGCTTTAGGGGCATAAATAGATACATCGAATATCGCAACAAAAAAAACTCACTCATAACTGCTCCAGCCAGAGTTATTTTCACTGAAAATAAAAAAGTGCCGGTTTGTCCTGTTATTAGCAAAAATCAATGTAACTTATAGAATTGGCTTTAGGGGCATAAAAAGATACATCGAATATCACAACAAAAAAAACTCACTCATAACTGCTCCAGCCAGAGTTATTTTCACTGAAAATAAAAAAGTGCTTGTTTGTCCTGTTATTAGCAAGAGTCAATGTAACTTATAGAATTGGCTTTAGGGGCATAAATAGATACACCGAATATCACAACAAAAAAAACTCACTCATAACTGCTCCAGCCAGAGTTATTTTCACTGAAAATAAAAAAGTGCCTGTTTGTCCTGTTATTAGCAAAAATCAATGTAACTTATAGAATTGGCTTTAGGGGCATAAATAGATACATCGAATATTGCAACAAAAAAAACTCACTCATAACTGCTCCAGCCAGAGTTATTTTCACTGAAAATAAAAAAGTGCCGGTTTGTCCTGTTATTAGCAAAAATCAATGTAACTTATAGAATTGGCTTTAGGGGCATAAATAGATACATCGAATATCGCAACAAAAAAAACTCACTCATAACTGCTCCAGCCAGAGTTATTTTCACTGAAAATAAAAAAGTGCCGGTTTGTCCTGTTATTAGCAAAAATCAATGTAACTTATAGAATTGGCTTTAGGGGCATAAATAGATACATCGAATATAACAACAAAAAAAACTCACTCATAACTGCTCCAGCCAGAGTTATTTTCACTGAAAATAAAGAAGTGCCGGTTTGTCCTGTTATTAGCAAAAATCAATGTAACTTATAGAATTGGCTTTAGGGGCATAAATAGATACATCGAATATAACAACAAAAAAAAACTCACTCATAACTGCTCCAGCCAGTTATTTTCACTGAAAATAAAAAAGTGCCGGTTTGTCCTGTTATTAGCAAAAGTCAATGTAACTTATAGAATTGGCTTTAGGGGCATAAATAGATACACCGAATATCACAACAAAAAAAACTCACTCATAACTGCTCCAGCCAGAGTTATTTTCACTGAAAATAAAAAAGTGCCGGTTTGTCCTGTTATTAGCAAAAATCAATGTTACTTATAGAATTGGCTTAAGGGGCATAAAAAGATACATTGAATATCACAACAAAAAAAACTCACTGATCTACTCCAGCCAGAGTTATTTTCACTGAAAATAAAAAAGTGCCGGTTTGTCCTGTTATTAGCAAAAATCAATGTAACTTATAGAATTGGCTTTAGGGGCATAAATAGATACACCGAATATCACAACAAAAAAAACTCACTCATAACTGCTCCAGCCAGAGTTATTTTCACTGAAAATAAAAAAGTGCCGGTTTGTCCTGTTATTAGCAAAAATCAATGTTACTTATAGAATTGGCTTTAGGGGCATAAAAAGATACATCGAATATCACAACAAAAAAAACTCACTCATAACTGCTCCAGCCAGAGTTATTTTCACTGAAAATAAAAAAGTGCTTGTTTGTCCTGTTATTAGCAAAAGTCAATGTAACTTATAGAATTGGCTTTAGGGGCATAAATAGATACACCGAATATCACAACAAAAAAAACTCACTCATAACTGCTCCAGCCAGAGTTATTTTCACTGAAAATAAAAAAGTGCCGGTTTGTCCTGTTATTAGCAAAAATCAATGTAACTTATAGAATTGGCTTTAGGGGCATAAATAGATACATCGAATATCGCAACAAAAAAACTCACTCATAACTGCTCCAGCCAGAGTTATTTTCACTGAAAATAAAAAAGTGCCGGTTTGTCCTGTTATTAGCAAAAATCAATGTTACTTATAGAATTGGCTTTAGGGGCATAAAAAGATACATCGAATATCAGAACAAAAAAAACTCACTCATAACTGCTCCAGCCAGAGTTATTTTCACTGAAAATAAAAAAGTGCTTGTTTGTCCTGTTATTAGCAAAAGTCAATGTAACTTATAGAATTGGCTTTAGGGGCATAAATAGATACATCGAATATCGCAACAAAAAAAAACTCACTCATAACTGCTCCAGCCAGAGTTATTTTCACTGAAAATAAAAAAGTGCCGGTTTGTCCTGTTATTAACAAAAATCAATGTAACTTATAGAATTGGCTTTAGGGGCATAAATAGATACATCGAATATCGCAACAAAAAAAACTCACTCATAACTGCTCCAGCCAGAGTTATTTTCACTGAAAATAAAAAAGTGCCGGTTTGTCCTGTTATTAGCAAAAATCAATGTAACTTATAGAATTGGCTTTAGGGGCATAAATAGATACATCGAATATCACAACAAAAAAAACTCACTCATAACTGCTTCAGCCAGAGTTATTTTCCCTGAAAATAAAAAAGTGCCGGTTTGTCCTGTTATTAGCAAAAATCAATGGTACTTATAGAATTGGCTTTAGGGGCATAAATAGATACATCGAATATCGCAACAAAAAAAACTAACTCATAACTGCTCCAGCCAGTTATTTTCACTGAAAATAAAAAAAGTGCTTGTTTGTCCTGTTATTAGCAAAAGTCAATGTAACTTATAGAATTGGCTTTAGGGGCATAAATAGATACACCGAATATCGCAACAAAAAAAACTCACTCATAACTGCTCCAGCAAGAGTTATTTTCACT
Organism: Agriopis leucophaearia; assembly: GCA_949125355.1. NCBI lineage: Eukaryota > Metazoa > Arthropoda > Insecta > Lepidoptera > Geometridae > Agriopis > Agriopis leucophaearia. The sequence continues at coordinate 15,782,944 of OX421266.1, read as the reverse complement.
GAAAATAAAAAAGTGCCGGTTTGTCCTGTTATTAGCAAAAATCAATGTAACTTATAGAATTGGCTTTAGGGGCATAAATAGATACATCGAATATCGCAACAAAAAAAACTCACTCATAACTGCTCCAGCCAGAGTTATTTTCACTGAAAATAAAAAAGTGCCGGTTTGTCCTGTTATTAGCAAAAATCAATGTAACTTATAGAATTGGCTTTAGGGGCATAAATAGATACATCGAATATCACAACAAAAAAAACTCACTCATAACTGCTTCAGCCAGAGTTATTTTCCCTGAAAATAAAAAAGTGCCGGTTTGTCCTGTTATTAGCAAAAATCAATGGTACTTATAGAATTGGCTTTAGGGGCATAAATAGATACATCGAATATCGCAACAAAAAAAACTAACTCATAACTGCTCCAGCCAGTTATTTTCACTGAAAATAAAAAAAGTGCTTGTTTGTCCTGTTATTAGCAAAAGTCAATGTAACTTATAGAATTGGCTTTAGGGGCATAAATAGATACACCGAATATCGCAACAAAAAAAACTCACTCATAACTGCTCCAGCAAGAGTTATTTTCACTGAAAATAAAAAAGTGCCGGTTTGTCCTGTTATTAGCAAAAATCAATGTAACTTATAGAATTGGCTTTAGGGGCATAAATAGATACATCGAATATCGCAACAAAAAAAACTCACTCATAACTGCTCCAGCCAGAGTTATTTTCACTGAAAATAAAAAAGTGCCGGTTTGTCCTGTTATTAGCAAAAATCAATGTAACTTATAGAATTGGCTTTAGGGGCATAAATAGATACATCGAATATCACAACAAAAAAAACTCACTCATAACTGCTTCAGCCAGAGTTATTTTCCCTGAAAATAAAAAAGTGCCGGTTTGTCCTGTTATTAGCAAAAATCAATGGTACTTATAGAATTGGCTTTAGGGGCATAAATAGATACATCGAATATCGCAACAAAAAAAACTAACTCATAACTGCTCCAGCCAGTTATTTTCACTGAAAATAAAAAAAGTGCTTGTTTGTCCTGTTATTAGCAAAAGTCAATGTAACTTATAGAATTGGCTTTAGGGGCATAAATAGATACATCGAATATCGCAACAAAAAAAACTAACTCATAACTGCTCCAGCCAGTTATTTTCACTGAAAATAAAAAAGTGCCGGTTTGTCCTGTTATTAGCAAAAATCAATGTAACTTATAGAATTGGCTTTAGGGGCATAAATAGATACATCGAATATCACAACAAAAAAAACTCACTCATAACTGCTCCAGCCAGAGTTATTTTCACTGAAAATAAAAAAGTGCCGGTTTGTCCTGTTATTAGCAAAAATCAATGTTACTTATAGAATTGGCTTTAGGGGCATAAATAGATACACCGAATATCACTATAAAAAGAACTCACTCATAACTGCTCCAGCCAGAGTTATTTTCACTGAAAATAAAAAAGTGCCGGTTTGTCCTGTTATTAGCAAAAATCAATGTTACTTATAGAATTGGCTTTAGGGGCATAAAAAGATACATCGAATATCACAACAAAAAAAACTCACTCATAACTGCTCCAGCCAGAGTTATTTTCACTGAAAATAAAAAAGTGCTTGTTTGTCCTGTTATTAGCAAGAGTCAATGTAACTTATAGGATTGGCTTTAGGGGCATAAATAGATACACCGAATATCACAACAAAAAAAACTCACTCATAACTGCTCCAGCCAGAGTTATTTTCACTGAAAATAAAAAAGTGCCGGTTTGTCCTGTTATTAGCAAAAATCAATGTAACTTATAGAATTGGCTTTAGGGGCATAAATAGATACATCGAATATTGCAACAAAAAAAACTCACTCATAACTGCTCCAGCCAGAGTTATTTTCACTGAAAATAAAAAAGTGCCGGTTTGTCCTGTTATTAGCAAAAATCAATGTAACTTATAGAATTGGCTTTAGGGGCATAAATAGATACATCGAATATCGCAACAAAAAAAACTCACTCATAACTGCTCCAGCCAGAGTTATTTTCACTGAAAATAAAAAAGTGCCGATTTGTCCTGTTATTAGCAAAAATCAATGTAACTTATAGAATTGGCTTTAGGGGCATAAATAGATACATCGAATATATTAACAAAAAAAACTCACTCATAACTGCTCCAGCCAGAGTTATTTTCACTGAAAATAAAGAAGTGCCGGTTTGTCCTGTTATTAGCAAAAATCAATGTAACTTATAGAATTGGCTTTAGGGGCATAAATAGATACATCGAATATAACAACAAAAAGAAACTCACTCATAACTGCTCCAGCCAGTTATTTTCACTGAAAATAAAAAAGTGCCGGTTTGTCCTGTTATTAGCAAAAATCAATGTAACTTATAGAATTGGCTTTAGGGGCATAAATAGATACATCGAATATCGCAACAAAAAAAACTCACTCATAACTGCTCCAGCCAGAGTTATTTTCACTGAAAATAAAAAAGTGCCGGTTTGTCCTGTTATTAGCAAAAATCAATGTAACTTATAGAATTGGCTTTAGGGGCATAAATAGATACATCGAATATCACAACAAAAAAAACTCACTCATAACTGCTTCAGCCAGAGTTATTTTCCCTGAAAATAAAAAAGTGCCGGTTTGTCCTGTTATTAGCAAAAATCAATGTAACTTATAGAATTGGCTTTAGGGGCATAAATAGATACATCGAATATCACAACAAAAAAAACTCACTCATAACTGCTCCAGCCAGAGTTATTTTCACTGAAAATAAAAAAGTGCCGGTTTGTCCTGTTATTAGCAAAAATCAATGTTACTTATAGAATTGGCTTTAGGGGCATAAAAAGATACACCGAATATCACAACAAAAAAAACTCACTCATAACTGCTCCAGCCAGAGTTATTCTCACTGAAAATAAAAAAGTGCCGGTTTGTCCTGTTATTAGCAAAAATCAATGTAACTTATAGAATTGGCTTTAGGGGCATAAATAGATACATCGAATATCGCAACAAAAAAAACTCACTCATAACTGCTCCAGCCAGAGTTATTTTCACTGAAAATAAAAAAGTGCCGGTTTGTCCTGTTATTAGCAAAAATCAATGTAACTTATAGAATTGGCTTTAGGGGCATAAATAGATACATCGAATATCGCAACAAAAAAAACTCACTCATAACTGCTCCAGCCAGAGTTATTTTCACTGAAAATAAAAAAGTGCCGGTTTGTCCTGTTATTAGCAAAAATCAATGTTACTTATAGAATTGGCTTTAGGGGCATAAAAAGATACATCGAATATCACAACAAAAAAAACTCACTCATAACTGCTCCAGCCAGAGTTATTTTCACTGAAAATAAAAAAGTGCTTGTTTGTCCTGTTATTAGCAAGAGTCAATGTAACTTATAGAATTGGCTTTAGGGGCATAAATAGATACACCGAATATCACAACAAAAAAAACTCACTCATAACTGCTCCAGCCAGAGTTATTTTCACTGAAAATAAAAAAGTGCCGGTTTGTCCTGTTATTAGCAAAAATCAATGTAACTTATAGAATTGGCTTTAGGGGCATAAATAGATACATCGAATATTGCAACAAAAAAAACTCACTCATAACTGCTCCAGCCAGAGTTATTTTCACTGAAAATAAAAAAGTGCCGGTTTGTCCTGTTATTAGCAAAAATCAATGTAACTTATAGAATTGGCTTTAGGGGCATAAATAGATACATCGAATATCGCAACAAAAAAAACTCACTCATAACTGCTCCAGCCAGAGTTATTTTCACTGAAAATAAAAAAGTGCCGGTTTGTCCTGTTATTAGCAAAAATCAATGTAACTTATAGAATTGGCTTTAGGGGCATAAATAGATACATCGAATATAACAACAAAAAAAACTCACTCATAACTGCTCCAGCCAGAGTTATTTTCACTGAAAATAAAGAAGTGCCGGTTTGTCCTGTTATTAGCAAAAATCAATGTAACTTATAGAATTGGCTTTAGGGGCATAAATAGATACATCGAATATAACAACAACAAAAAAACTCACTCATAACTGCTCCAGCCAGTTATTTTCACTGAAAATAAAAAAGTGCCGGTTTGTCCTGTTATTAGCAAAAGTCAATGTAACTTATAGAATTGGCTTTAGGGGCATAAATAGATACACCGAATATCACAACAAAAAAAACTCACTCATAACTGCTCCAGCCAGAGTTATTTTCACTGAAAATAAAAAAGTGCCGGTTTGTCCTGTTATTAGCAAAAATCAATGTTACTTATAGAATTGGCTTAAGGGGCATAAAAAGATACATTGAATATCACAACAAAAAAAACTCACTGATCTACTCCAGCCAGAGTTATTTTCACTGAAAATAAAAAAGTGCCGGTTTGTCCTGTTATTAGCAAAAATCAATGTAACTTATAGAATTGGCTTTAGGGGCATAAATAGATACACCGAATATCACAACAAAAAAAACTCACTCATAACTGCTCCAGCCAGAGTTATTTTCACTGAAAATAAAAAAGTGCCGGTTTGTCCTGTTATTAGCAAAAATCAATGTTACTTATAGAATTGGCTTTAGGGGCATAAAAAGATACATCGAATATCACAACAAAAAAAACTCACTCATAACTGCTCCAGCCAGAGTTATTTTCACTGAAAATAAAAAAGTGCTTGTTTGTCCTGTTATTAGCAAAAGTCAATGTAACTTATAGAATTGGCTTTAGGGGCATAAATAGATACACCGAATATCACAACAAAAAAAACTCACTCATAACTGCTCCAGCCAGAGTTATTTTCACTGAAAATAAAAAAGTGCCGGTTTGTCCTGTTATTAGCAAAAATCAATGTAACTTATAGAATTGGCTTTAGGGGCATAAATAGATACATCGAATATCGCAACAAAAAAACTCACTCATAACTGCTCCAGCCAGAGTTATTTTCACTGAAAATAAAAAAGTGCCGGTTTGTCCTGTTATTAGCAAAAATCAATGTTACTTATAGAATTGGCTTTAGGGGCATAAAAAGATACATCGAATATCAGAACAAAAAAAACTCACTCATAACTGCTCCAGCCAGAGTTATTTTCACTGAAAATAAAAAAGTGCTTGTTTGTCCTGTTATTAGCAAAAGTCAATGTAACTTATAGAATTGGCTTTAGGGGCATAAATAGATACATCGAATATCGCAACAAAAAAAAACTCACTCATAACTGCTCCAGCCAGAGTTATTTTCACTGAAAATAAAAAAGTGCCGGTTTGTCCTGTTATTAACAAAAATCAATGTAACTTATAGAATTGGCTTTAGGGGCATAAATAGATACATCGAATATCGCAACAAAAAAAACTCACTCATAACTGCTCCAGCCAGAGTTATTTTCACTGAAAATAAAAAAGTGCCGGTTTGTCCTGTTATTAGCAAAAATCAATGTAACTTATAGAATTGGCTTTAGGGGCATAAATAGATACATCGAATATCACAACAAAAAAAACTCACTCATAACTGCTTCAGCCAGAGTTATTTTCCCTGAAAATAAAAAAGTGCCGGTTTGTCCTGTTATTAGCAAAAATCAATGGTACTTATAGAATTGGCTTTAGGGGCATAAATAGATACATCGAATATCGCAACAAAAAAAACTAACTCATAACTGCTCCAGCCAGTTATTTTCACTGAAAATAAAAAAAGTGCTTGTTTGTCCTGTTATTAGCAAAAGTCAATGTAACTTATAGAATTGGCTTTAGGGGCATAAATAGATACACCGAATATCGCAACAAAAAAAACTCACTCATAACTGCTCCAGCAAGAGTTATTTTCACTGAAAATAAAAAAGTGCCGGTTTGTCCTGTTATTAGCAAAAATCAATGTAACTTATAGAATTGGCTTTAGGGGCATACATCGAATATCGCAACAAAAAAAACTCACTCATAACTGCTCCAGCCAGAGTTATTTTCACTGAAAATAAAAAAGTGCCGGTTTGTCCTGTTATTAGCAAAAATCAATGTAACTTATAGAATTGGCTTTAGGGGCATAAATAGATACATCGAATATCGCAACAAAAAAAACTCACTCATAACTGCTCCAGCCAGAGTTATTTTCACTGAAAATAAAAAAGTGCCGGTTTGTCCTGTTATTAGCAAAAATCAATGTTACTTATAGAATTGGCTTTAGGGGCATAAAAAGATACATCGAATATCACAACAAAAAAAACTCACTCATAACTGCTCCAGCCAGAGTTATTTTCACTGAAAATAAAAAAGTGCTTGTTTGTCCTGTTATTAGCAAGAGTCAATGTAACTTATAGGATTGGCTTTAGGGGCATAAATAGATACACCGAATATCACAACAAAAAAAACTCACTCATAACTGCTCCAGCCAGAGTTATTTTCACTGAAAATAAAAAAGTGCCGGTTTGTCCTGTTATTAGCAAAAATCAATGTAACTTATAGAATTGGCTTTAGGGGCATAAATAGATACATCGAATATTGCAACAAAAAAAACTCACTCATAACTGCTCCAGCCAGAGTTATTTTCACTGAAAATAAAAAAGTGCCGGTTTGTCCTGTTATTAGCAAAAATCAATGTAACTTATAGAATTGGCTTTAGGGGCATAAATAGATACATCGAATATCGCAACAAAAAAAACTCACTCATAACTGCTCCAGCCAGAGTTATTTTCACTGAAAATAAAAAAGTGCCGGTTTGTCCTGTTATTAGCAAAAATCAATGTAACTTATAGAATTGGCTTTAGGGGCATAAATAGATACATCGAATATAACAACAAAAAAAACTCACTCATAACTGCTCCAGCCAGAGTTATTTTCACTGAAAATAAAGAAGTGCCGGTTTGTCCTGTTATTAGCAAAAATCAATGTTACTTATAGAATTGGCTTAAGGGGCATAAAAAGATACATTGAATATCACAACAAAAAAAACTCACTGATCTACTCCAGCCAGAGTTATTTTCACTGAAAATAAAAAAGTGCCGGTTTGTCCTGTTATTAGCAAAAATCAATGTAACTTATAGAATTGGCTTTAGGGGCATAAATAGATACATCGAATATAACAACAAAAAAAAACTCACTCATAACTGCTCCAGCCAGTTATTTTCACTGAAAATAAAAAAGTGCCGGTTTGTCCTGTTATTAGCAAAAATCAATGTAACTTATAGAATTGGCTTTAGGGGCATAAATAGATACATCGAATATCGCAACAAAAAAAACTCACTCATAACTGCTCCAGCCAGAGTTATTTTCACTGAAAATAAAAAAGTGCCGGTTTGTCCTGTTATTAGCAAAAATCAATGTAACTTATAGAATTGGCTTTAGGGGCATAAATAGATACATCGAATATCACAACAAAAAAAACTCACTCATAACTGCTTCAGCCAGAGTTATTTTCCCTGAAAATAAAAAAGTGCCGGTTTGTCCTGTTATTAGCAAAAATCAATGTAACTTATAGAATTGGCTTTAGGGGCATAAATAGATACATCGAATATCACAACAAAAAAAACTCACTCATAACTGCTCCAGCCAGAGTTATTTTCACTGAAAATAAAAAAGTGCCGGTTTGTCCTGTTATTAGCAAAAATCAATGTTACTTATAGAATTGGCTTTAGGGGCATAAAAAGATACACCGAATATCACAACAAAAAAAACTCACTCATAACTGCTCCAGCCAGAGTTATTCTCACTGAAAATAAAAAAGTGCCGGTTTGTCCTGTTATTAGCACAAATCAATGTAACTTATAGAATTGGCTTTAGGGGCATAAATAGATACATCGAATATCGCAACAAAAAAAACTCACTCATAACTGCTCCAGCCAGAGTTATTTTCACTGAAAATAAAAAAGTGCCGGTTTGTCCTGTTATTAGCAAAAATCAATGTAACTTATAGAATTGGCTTTAGGGGCATAAATAGATACATCGAATATCGCAACAAAAAAAACTCACTCATAACTGCTCCAGCCAGAGTTATTTTCACTGAAAATAAAAAAGTGCCGGTTTGTCCTGTTATTAGCAAAAATCAATGTTACTTATAGAATTGGCTTTAGGGGCATAAAAAGATACATCGAATATCACAACAAAAAAAACTCACTCATAACTGCTCCAGCCAGAGTTATTTTCACTGAAAATAAAAAAGTGCTTGTTTGTCCTGTTATTAGCAAGAGTCAATGTAACTTATAGAATTGGCTTTAGGGGCATAAATAGATACACCGAATATCACAACAAAAAAAACTCACTCATAACTGCTCCAGCCAGAGTTATTTTCACTGAAAATAAAAAAGTGCCGGTTTGTCCTGTTATTAGCAAAAATCAATGTAACTTATAGAATTGGCTTTAGGGGCATAAATAGATACATCGAATATTGCAACAAAAAAAACTCACTCATAACTGCTCCAGCCAGAGTTATTTTCACTGAAAATAAAAAAGTGCCGGTTTGTCCTGTTATTAGCAAAAATCAATGTAACTTATAGAATTGGCTTTAGGGGCATAAATAGATACATCGAATATCGCAACAAAAAAAACTCACTCATAACTGCTCCAGCCAGAGTTATTTTCACTGAAAATAAAAAAGTGCCGGTTTGTCCTGTTATTAGCAAAAATCAATGTAACTTATAGAATTGGCTTTAGGGGCATAAATAGATACATCGAATATAACAACAAAAAAAACTCACTCATAACTGCTCCAGCCAGAGTTATTTTCACTGAAAATAAAGAAGTGCCGGTTTGTCCTGTTATTAGCAAAAATCAATGTAACTTATAGAATTGGCTTTAGGGGCATAAATAGATACATCGAATATAACAACAACAAAAAAACTCACTCATAACTGCTCCAGCCAGTTATTTTCACTGAAAATAAAAAAGTGCCGGTTTGTCCTGTTATTAGCAAAAGTCAATGTAACTTATAGAATTGGCTTTAGGGGCATAAATAGATACACCGAATATCACAACAAAAAAAACTCACTCATAACTGCTCCAGCCAGAGTTATTTTCACTGAAAATAAAAAAGTGCCGGTTTGTCCTGTTATTAGCAAAAATCAATGTTACTTATAGAATTGGCTTAAGGGGCATAAAAAGATACATTGAATATCACAACAAAAAAAACTCACTGATCTACTCCAGCCAGAGTTATTTTCACTGAAAATAAAAAAGTGCCGGTTTGTCCTGTTATTAGCAAAAATCAATGTAACTTATAGAATTGGCTTTAGGGGCATAAATAGATACACCGAATATCACAACAAAAAAAACTCACTCATAACTGCTCCAGCCAGAGTTATTTTCACTGAAAATAAAAAAGTGCCGGTTTGTCCTGTTATTAGCAAAAATCAATGTTACTTATAGAATTGGCTTTAGGGGCATAAAAAGATACATCGAATATCACAACAAAAAAAACTCACTCATAACTGCTCCAGCCAGAGTTATTTTCACTGAAAATAAAAAAGTGCTTGTTTGTCCTGTTATTAGCAAAAGTCAATGTAACTTATAGAATTGGCTTTAGGGGCATAAAAAGATACACCGAATATCACAACAAAAAAAACTCACTCATAACTGCTCCAGCCAGAGTTATTTTCACTGAAAATAAAAAAGTGCCGGTTTGTCCTGTTATTAGCAAAAATCAATGTAACTTATAGAATTGGCTTTAGGGGCATAAATAGATACATCGAATATCGCAACAAAAAAACTCACTCATAACTGCTCCAGCCAGAGTTATTTTCACTGAAAATAAAAAAGTGCCGGTTTGTCCTGTTATTAGCAAAAATCAATGTTACTTATAGAATTGGCTTTAGGGGCATAAAAAGATACATCGAATATCAGAACAAAAAAAACTCACTCATAACTGCTCCAGCCAGAGTTATTTTCACTGAAAATAAAAAAGTGCTTGTTTGTCCTGTTATTAGCAAAAGTCAATGTAACTTATAGAATTGGCTTTAGGGGCATAAATAGATACATCGAATATCGCAACAAAAAAAAACTCACTCATAACTGCTCCAGCCAGAGTTATTTTCACTGAAAATAAAAAAGTGCCGGTTTGTCCTGTTATTAACAAAAATCAATGTAACTTATAGAATTGGCTTTAGGGGCATAAATAGATACATCGAATATCGCAACAAAAAAAACTCACTCATAACTGCTCCAGCCAGAGTTATTTTCACTGAAAATAAAAAAGTGCCGGTTTGTCCTGTTATTAGCAAAAATCAATGTAACTTATAGAATTGGCTTTAGGGGCATAAATAGATACATCGAATATCACAACAAAAAAAACTCACTCATAACTGCTTCAGCCAGAGTTATTTTCCCTGAAAATAAAAAAGTGCCGGTTTGTCCTGTTATTAGCAAAAATCAATGGTACTTATAGAATTGGCTTTAGGGGCATAAATAGATACATCGAATATCGCAACAAAAAAAACTAACTCATAACTGCTCCAGCCAGTTATTTTCACTGAAAATAAAAAAAGTGCTTGTTTGTCCTGTTATTAGCAAAAGTCAATGTAACTTATAGAATTGGCTTTAGGGGCATAAATAGATACACCGAATATCGCAACAAAAAAAACTCACTCATAACTGCTCCAGCAAGAGTTATTTTCACTGAAAATAAAAAAGTGCCGGTTTGTCCTGTTATTAGCAAAAATCAATGTAACTTATAGAATTGGCTTTAGGGGCATAAATAGATACATCGAATATCGCAACAAAAAAAACTCACTCATAACTGCTCCAGCCAGAGTTATTTTCACTGAAAATAAAAAAGTGCCGGTTTGTCCTGTTATTAGCAAAAATCAATGTAACTTATAGAATTGGCTTTAGGGGCATAAATAGATACATCGAATATCACAACAAAAAAAACTCACTCATAACTGCTTCAGCCAGAGTTATTTTCCCTGAAAATAAAAAAGTGCCGGTTTGTCCTGTTATTAGCAAAAATCAATGGTACTTATAGAATTGGCTTTAGGGGCATAAATAGATACATCGAATATCGCAACAAAAAAAACTAACTCATAACTGCTCCAGCCAGTTATTTTCACTGAAAATAAAAAAAGTGCTTGTTTGTCCTGTTATTAGCAAAAGTCAATGTAACTTATAGAATTGGCTTTAGGGGCATAAATAGATACACCGAATATCGCAACAAAAAAAACTCACTCATAACTGCTCCAGCAAGAGTTATTTTCACTGAAAATAAAAAAGTGCCGGTTTGTCCTGTTATTAGCAAAAATCAATGGTACTTATAGAATTGGCTTTAGGGGCATAAATAGATACATCGAATATCGCAACAAAAAAAACTAACTCATAACTGCTCCAGCCAGAGTTATTTTCACTGAAAATAAAAAAGTGCTTGTTTGTCCTGTTATTAGCAAAAGTCAATGTAATTTATAGAATTGGCTTTAGGGGCATAAATAGATACATCGAATATCGCAACAAAAAAAAACTCACTCATAACTGCTCCAGCCAGAGTTATTTTCACTGAAAATAAAAAAGTGCCGGTTCGTCCTGTTATTAGCAAAAATCAATGTAACTTATAGAATTGGCTTTAGGGGCATAAATAGATACATCGAATATCACAACAAAAAAAACTCACTCATAACTGCTCCAGCCAGAGTTATTTTCACTGAAAATAAAAAAGTGCCGGTTTGTCCTGTTATTAGCAAAAATCAATGTAACTTATAGAATTGGCTTTAGGGGCATAAATAGATACATCGTATATCACAACAAAAAAAACTCACTCATAACTGCTCCAGCCAGTTATTTTCACTGAAAATAAAAAAAGTGCTTGTTTGTCCTGTTTTTAGCAAAAGTCAATGTAACTTATAGAATTGGCTTTAGGGGCATAAATAGATACACCGAATATCACAACAAAAAAAACTCACTCATAACTGCTCCAGCCAGAGTTATTTTCACTGAAAATAAAAAAGTGCCGGTTTGTCCTGTTATTAGCAAAAATCAATGTAACTTATACAAGAGGTCTCGATTCAGGGCCAGGCAACTGTTTGGTTATTAATTCGGTCCGTATTATATATATTATATATATATATATATATATATATATATATATATCTCGCAAGTTTTTTCTGCATAATAAAAAAAAAAAAAAATGGTTCACAAATGTCGGAGTAATCGTTTTATACATACATATATATATATATATATATATATATGTATGTATATATATATATATATATATATATATATATATATGTATGTATAAAACGATTACTCCGACATTTGTGAACCATTTTTTTTTTTATTATGCAGAAAAAACTTGCGAGATATATATATATATATGTATGTATATATATATATATATATATATATATATATATGTATGTATAAAACGATTACTCCGACATTTGTGAACCATTTTTTATTTTTTTTTATTATGCAGAAAAAACTTGCGAGAGAGTTCCACAAAATATGTCATTTACATTGGCTAAGTAGTTTTTGAACCAGCTCTACTAATTCTAATAAATTTTGTTCGAACGCCTGTTGATTTTGCAATATCAATAATTTTGTTCAAGTGCTTAGTAAGTTTTAAGTCGGTGTTTTATATTGATAATTATATAAATATCAGCTGGTGTGTTATAGTTGTCCTTATCTTTGTGTGTGTTCCGTAGCATCTTCAACACAGGGAATTATTGTAGGAGCTGAGTTTGACCCTTTTTACAAGTTTGTAATGTTTGTTTGCTTAGGTAAAATCTTGCAAGCTAATTAGATCCAAACTAATTTTGTTGAAATTTTGCATACACCTATAGTTCTGGTGACAATACAATATGTAATATCCAATATTGAAATACTTTCAGAATGGCTGCCGCCAGAAGATGGCGAATGGTGTATATTTTTGTCAACTTGTATAATGGGTATAATATGAAAAGGCTTGAAGAATAGAAAACGATAAAGTGACTGACATCACACTGAATTCATTATGGCCTCCGCTCCAAGATGGCAGATTACATTTTATTTGCTAAAGCTAATAGCTTGTTTTTTTTATCTACTATTATTTACTTCTTTTTATTCAAATTGAACTAGAGATGCTGTCATACATCGGCATCGCAAACTTCTGCAGTGGCGTATGTTGGCGGCACAGAACTTTAGAGTAACGTATTACAAAGTTCTGAACTTAGAGTTTTGTAAAACTTAATGTGATTGCGCACTGAAATCAAATCTTCTGAGAATTACAATCACACCTTCACGTATGCAGTGAGATTGCTTTCGACTACAATCTCGATGGATTAACTCATGAGATGAATTAGCTTCAATATTTGCGTAGAGATGACGTGAGGCATGTTAATTCGAATTATTCGATTATGCAGTGTTGAATTTACCCTCTGGGGATTACCGGTATGCACTGCGATTGCTTTCCTAACCGACGTATTAGTTTATAAGCTTGTACTGGTGTTAGGTGAGTGGTTCCAATGTGTTATTGCAAATATTTTTTGATACAGAGAGTGCAATAGCTGCTGCAAAATTATTACTACTACGGAGTTAACTCATGTATATTTACTATCTCTTTTCATCACTCTCCATCTTCATAATCGTCTCATTAAGATAAGATGATTAAATCTCTCGTTTGAATTCGACTATAACCATCATCGTCAACTGCTGGGACACAGGCTTTCCCTTTAGAGAGAAAGGATGGGCTTTAATCACAGAACTTTTTTTTTGTTTAATTTAGAACTGCTGTCCAGGCATTTTTGTATGAAATTTATTATAGCCAGTTGCACCCATATAAACAAAACGTTAGTCATTCGAAATCAGCAACTGTGACGCGGAGTTCGACGCGTTGATCTAAATAAGAATGTTCAATCAAGGTTCTGTCATAATGCTTGGTGACAGATTTTCCTTCTCATTTCCGTTCTATTTACTTATCTTTTCTGTGGCTTTAATCCACCATGCTGGTCCAGTGTATGTTAGTGAATGTCTTTGAATTTTTCACCTTAAATTACGACATCGATTCGACAGTGCCAAGTGAAAGGCGACTAACGTAATATCACAAAGAAATATTACATCCATAGGCAAACTCATAAACTGACAGCCACACCGCGCTCGCTCAATCACCCGCAAGCTGACAACCAAACAACTAAAACCATAGACAAATGTCAAAAATTTAGGCTTACGAGTCACCTATTAAAATAGGATTGGAGAAACAGAAGATTACGCTTAAGATTCTGCTTAGATTAGGAGTTCCTTAGTTAGGCGTGTTTGTTTGTTTTAGTAAAAACGTGCATTACTTATTGAAAGCAAAACTTTTGTTTAAAACCTTGCACCACACACCAATCGCCATATTGTATTAGCATGATTGCTCTGGTTATTAGCATTTATTTAGGCTCGCCTCGTTACGTCGAGTAGACAACGACAGATGAATATTCTATTGATATTTGCACACGGAATATGGAAGAGACAAATAACGAATAATAACATGCTAAAGGAAAAATTTAAGAGATAGACTGGGAATAAATTTGTCTGTTTACGTTAAAATATTGTACGGTTTGGAGCACTTAAAAGTTTTTCATTTTAGCAAGACATTTTAAGTCGACATTTACAAGGAATTTACGAAGGTCTTTTACTTGTTATTAAAACGTCATCTTAAATCTGACTTTAACTACGACCACACAGTCCATAATTATAAAAATACTGCAGTACTTATATTGTAAGTTTAAAAATCCTAAAAGCCTTAGGCGAGTTGCAAACGTCACTCACATACGATCAAACCGAATCCTTTCTCATCTCCGACTACTAACACACATTCTTACTCACACTCGACAAACACCCCAACAACATACAGAAAGGAATCATAAAACTTCTAGAGCACCGTTTTTTTTTTTTAAATTCTATATACTGATATATTTCATGGTCACCAAGATACAGGCGTAGCGTACTTTAGAACCTAGACCTAATTACATTAGATAATTACAGAAAAGTTATTAAGAAACACTCATTTTCATTATCATATAAAGATTAGTAAAGTAGAGTAAAATTTTATGCATAAAACTGTGTACAATGGTGGAGTAATTTATGGTAGTATCAACAGTTTATGGACGTGCAATATTTGAGGGTAGTATACCCACCTAAATTATTATACTGATCGCATACACATATTATCTCTTCTGACTCTCATTAATGAGTGAATTATCTGATGTCAAGAGAGATATTGAGACCATAAGTCTCGCTTGACCCAGCTTTACTTTTTACAATCTTTTATTTATCTAGTCTTTGTATTAAAATTCAGTTGCAAGATTTGATCCATAGTATGGTTAAAATCTTGCAACAGAATTTTTATTTTATACAGGTATCCCTAACCGATTGAGCTAAAACTTTGCCTACACGTTTAGTTTGGATGACAATGAATGTTTAGCTAAGTGAAGCCATTCTAAATCTAATATGACGGACTCCCTCCCAAAGTGGCGGACCAGTAAATTTTTATGCACCCCCACGATTATGGGTATCAAAATAATAAACAAAAGGTTTGCTTAGAAGAATGTGAAAAATAAAATGACGTAACACTGAATTCAATACGGCGGACTCCTAAAAGCTTGTTTTTTTTTTATTATTAATAATTTAACTCCTCTAAATGTTAAACTTTTCTTTTTTGACACCCATTCGGATAATGGATCTTCCATGTTATTACGATTCGGATTATTGGGTTTTTACTCGACGGTTATTGCGACCGCCACTAATTGGGAAAGTTTGTTCGGCCCATTGGCGATTGATACAGCTCGGTGGCTTCGAGAATCGGTCGGGTGAATTATTAATGTACTCTAATGGGTACGGGCAAGTGCGAAGTTTAATTAACTACACGATTGATAGATTTAGTTGTGAGCTTTCATTTTGTTGCTTAATGATTACAATAAGACCTTAAATATTAGCTGTCCTTTCTTAGAAGTCGGTTAAGGAAAACATAATATGGAACTTTAGTATACTGGAAGAGCATTTTCTTAATTACATAGAAAATAGAAACCATACTGGCTATCAAATAGAAACTCATTTCAACGAACACCTAACGATATATTCTGACAATCTCACCAGCATAGGTAACGTCATTGACGATATTGCTTGGCAACAAGAAGAAAGTTGTGATTAAACGCTTAATTTTTGTGACCATACCGTCGCTAAACAACAAGAAAGTTGTAGTGAAATGCTAATCTTTTTTACCACATTGTCGCCGCGTCGCTTAGCAACAAGAATGTTGTAGTCAAATGCTAATCTCTTTACCACATTGTCACCGCGTCGTTTAGCAACAAGAAAGTTGTAATGAAACGCTTCATTTTTGTGACCATACCGTCGCTAAGCAACAAGAAAGTTGTAGTCAAATGCTAATATTTTTTTACGTACCGTCGCTCAGCAACCAGACTGTTTTAGTCGAACGCTTATCCTTTTTGCCCATTTCTTTGCTTTGCAACAAAAGAGTTATCACCTTGTCGAGTTGTCACACGCATCTTCACAGCCACATCCTGTTTGACCATACCGTCGGTGTCACTTAACAACAACGAAGTTTTTGGCCGAGCATAAACATCAGACTCTAGTCTTATCAATAGAAATTTCTTTCCCGACGTTTTAATGGTAATGACGAAAATTCCCTCGCAGTAATGATTATGATTCGTTCACCGCTCATTAAGGACGCAACTCGATTACCTCTCGTCTTCATTTCCCTAATTGAAATAGGACTAATTGGATTGATTCAAGCTTCAAATTAATAACAAGTTAATGTGATGAAGAGAAAATTGCTCTTGGCGTTGATAGGATAGGTGACGGGGAAAGAAAATGTCGGACAAATAATAAGATTCTTATTTTAGTGTCAAGAAATAATTATTCATAATATCATCATCATCATAATCAGCTCTCTTAGGCCTCTGCTGGTGTATCCAAGCCACGCCACTTAGCCTGATTTTCGGTTTATCTCTTCCAGCTAACGTACACTATGTTTTCACTCCATTATCTTAGACTGATTTACGTTACATTTGTCAATTTGTGGTGTCCACTATTGGCAAATGTGAATATCTAATATCTCTATAGAATACGTCTTCCAACAGAAAAATTGTAAATAAGGTATTAATTGTAGCAAATTGAATCTACATCTTACACAAAGATGAGATAATTATGTGGTGAAATAACAAAGAAGTGCTGTGAATGGGATGTGAGTGTGTGAATTGTTCTCGTATAATGGGCTCTTTCCCTTTTCGTTCCGTAAATTTATACCTAAAACAAAGCTGTTGTAGTTTTCATAAACCTTTAATACTCATAATAATACAATAATTTTATTATTAAGGATCTAATAGTACTTAAGTCTGTAACCAATAATCTAGTGGTTGTAACTGAAACCATTTTGATTAGAAACTATTGGAACTTATGTTTTTGATAGATATTTGTTTCTTAAAAAAAAAAATAACAATAATAACGCAGGGGCGGCTTTATGGCGAGCCGTCGGTGAGTGGCGACACCGCGTACCCCGATTCCATGGGGCTAAATGAGACCCCTGACCCCTGGCTTGCCTTAACCGGCCGTCCAGGGGTGGAAACCGCAAGAGCTAAGAATCTAAGCTCCAGGGTGGAAGTGTTAAAGGGCATAACGCCGCGAGTAGCTCTTAGTGAAAGTGCAGCACACCTCTCTACACCCTAAGCCACCCACGCCGATGTTGCCCCTCCGGTGCCAAGATACGGCAGCCTTTATGGGGGGCCCATTCAGTGGGTGGCAAGTCATCACCTGCCTAAATACATTTTGAGATGAGACAGGATAAGGCAGGTGCCGTTTCTCATTCTATAGATCTGTTATTCCATCCACAAGTTGTTCACCTCAATAGCCCAGACTTTTTTAATCCTATACTGTACAATAGTTTCATATTCCTTTTTATACATATTTCATAGTTGCATGTATTTTATATTCAAAAGGGCCTCTTGGTGTTGGTTTCGGCTCCACCAATGCCCACCAAATGTCCGGACTAGACCCGAGAATATATTTAAATAAAGAGTTATAATAATAATATAATATTACTTTGTTTCTAATAATCATAACAAAAGATTCTTTCTTTTTAGCACCTCTGAAATGTCTTATTATCCACATCAACGTACTAAAGAGGTGGTAGGGAAACTGAAGGATTCTACATTTTGAGTATGAATCTGATTCTACACGTGACCAAAATGTTGGCCTGTACGTATTTAGGGGGAAGTTAGCCTCGCATTCCACGACCAGGTTTTTGGGCATGTTGCCTGAAATTAGAAGTAATTTAAGCTATGTGTAGGCCTTCGTTGTTTATAGACCAGACCCGGACACCGCGGTGCGAAAGACTCAATTTATTCAATTACTCAAACATATGCCTGGTTGAGAACCAAACACAAAAAAAACACATCTGTAATAGGACTGCACGTCAGAAGTGAAAACTTAAGTAGTGATTCATCTATTCTACAAGAGTTGGCGCTGTTTTCAAATACACGATACTGTGTATTATATATTCTGTGACAGCGTGACGATGACGCGAGTTCCATGATTTTTGTTCACCCAATAAGTGATCCACGTGCCTGAAGAAGTTTTCCCTTCAATAATTGGTAATAATCTTGATTAACGATTTTAAACTTATACAAATAACCAAATTCTCAAAGAAATTAGGAACAATTTGGGATTTTGGGAACAATTCCCACTGGTAGCAGTTTAATAGATAAGTTTTTAAGTAGGTACTTAGAATTTAATTGGTATATCAAGTTTTTTTTAAATAAATAAATATCTGGGACATTATTGCACACATGGTCATCTGACCCGAAACTAAGCAAAGCTTGTAATGGCTGCCAGAGACATACATACATATATATATTTTTTTATACATACTTAAATAGATATTAATTAACACCCATACATAGAATTGTAGTGGTAGGACTTTTTTGCAGGGGTCCACCTGGTGAAGTGCCACATCTTTGCCAGTTATTCAACCGCCAAGCAGCAGTGTGCAAACACTACTGTGTTTCGGATTGAAGGGCAATGTTTCCTGCGAAATTACAGGGCACACAGAGATTTGACATCTTATATCTCGGGGTGACGAGCGCAGTGCATTGCCATCCAGGGTTTTGAACTATTGAAGTTCAAAATTCTGAGTGGCGTTGAGCTGCTATGGGCAAGCGTGAAAAGCCATCAGGCGAGCGACTTCGCTCGTCTCGTCACCCAGTATCAAAAAAAAAACACAAATGTTTGTCCCACAGGTGAGAATCGAACCCACGCCCCCAAGCGCAGAAGACAAGTTCACTACCAACTAAGCTAACGGGGCTGTCATATGTTATTATAAATAAACTATTTGTCCAGTTACTCATCCTACATTGACATTTTGCGCAAAAAAATATCTCATAGACATTCGTACCATCACAAAACTTCAATGGAATATATTTTATCGAATTTATTATAGAAACTTCTTACCGAGATCTTAACTTCGTAGATCTTAACTACTGTTAAGATCTACGAACCGTCTCTATAGATCGGTAGGTATCTCCGAGTCTTGCCAGCGTATGGCGTTACTGAATTCTGAAGCATCCGGTGAAACACGGGAAATGGGACGCTCCAACATCTTTCTCCAGCACATTTCCGAGAGGAAATGCATTTTGGTTTTCCTAAAATCGTGATCGTAAACGTTATTTTGAACGTATGGTACCAATAATTGGAACATTAAATCATAATGTGCGTTGGTATCCATATTTTTTTATGAAAAGGTAAGGAAATATTATTATGTGTAGGTTTATTGAGCAACGCCTTGGGGTATGAATGATCCCAATCGGGACCTTTCAGGGTTCCGTACCCAAGGGTGTAAACGGGACCCTATCACTAAGCCTACGCTGTCTGTCTGTCTATCCATCCGTCCTTTTAACGTCTATATCTTTCCAACCATAATAGACAGCCAGTTGAAATTTTCAGACAATATGTATTGTTAAGGTGGATTAACTATGAAATAATATTAAAGTTGAAAATTAAAAACTTTTGAACACTGTTTTAAACTATCACGGTTGTTCACTAAAGTTATTTGATTATTTACGGGATATTTACCGTGGTAAGGTTGTGGAAGGAGCTCCCGATATTTCGGCGCAGTTACATGCACCATGTTCACGGGAAGACCCTCTGACGGGAAGAAGTGAACATGGTGCATGTAACTGCGCCGAAATATCGGGAGCTCCTTCCACAACCTTACCACGGTAAATATCCCGTAAATAATCATATAACTTTAAAAACTTTTGGTAAAAACCCATATAACAAACGTATTTTTACGTATTTTCGTATTTGCTCTAGTGTAAAAATGGTAATACGTACCTACAAGCGTCAAACTTTACATGATTATAGTACACACTTTAAAGTTAAACAAAATACTGGCCAAGTAGGTTACGGGTCGGTGATCAATTTCTATTCACCACCGGTTGTCTATGATCACCGAAATTGAAGGCGCGGTCGGTACTTGGATGAGTGACACGGTGTGTTTTTGCACTACTTTTTTGTACTTAAGTAGTTAACATTTTTATGTTGTGGTACGGAACCCTCAGTGCGCAAGCCCGACTCGCACTTGGTTGCTTTTATTAGCTTTATTTGCAACTAAAAAAGCAAATCTCTTTGAAGTCGTTTTGAACCTATACTTCTAATTTATCGTATCAATTTGAAACATTGCAAAAATATGTAATCCGAACAATATAATAATTTGGTATCATTTTTTGGGTGTACCTTTTTTTTATTGTTTGTTACCTCAGTACTCATAAACAGATAAAACTCATAAACCGATTTGGATTTATTTTATTTTATTTGAAGGGATATACTTTCATATTGGTCTAATAGATTCAAAAAGAAATTCAGTAGATTTAAATCAAATAACTGGGAAATATTATATCATCCAAATAAACGAATAAAAGTGTATTTTTACTAATTTTGAGGTTGGTTTTTAAATTTTATAATTATTAGGTTTTTTTAATAGTAATTACGTACATATTATAATTAGCCATGGTCACACCCATTATACACACAAGATAGGAAGTGAAATTCAGTCGGAATCTAATGTGCATTTAAATATTTACCTACTTTCCGTTCAACTTATAAGCGCTATGTTAATTTTAGTGTTTATCAGTACCTAATCACTATTATAATTATACTGAAGTCATCAGCGAGGAAATCTTTTTTTCATGTCGATTACTGAAGGCTGCTGGATGGTTGTAAGACTATGATCAATAAGGATACGGGGTCTATAATATGTATGTCTGTCTACATGTTGAAAACTACTTCCTTACGATATCAAAACTGGTTAAAACATTTTGGAGAGTTTCCGGACAGTATCTATATCGCTTACTTCCGAACCCTTTGTGGGTTGGAAAGTAAGAGATACAGAGTTACTTTTGCATTTTATAACAAAAATAACGCGCGGTTATCTCACTTCCAACTTTCAAAGTTTTTTCAGTGAATAAGAATTTACAAAACCTTATGAATATAAACTTTAGAATGACATTGACAATAGTTTCAATTTATGTGTTGATATTTTATTTTATAGGATAGGCGAAGGAATTAAAAAAGCTATTGTATCGAGTTTTTTTCTATCTTCTTGACACAGTGATTACTCAGTGATTATTTATCTTCAATAAACTGGAACCGTGCGCAAGAGATGCTATTACGAGTATGTCCACTGAGCGTAGCCTTAAAAGCCGTATTACAAAATGCATCGTAAAATTTTTGGTTGTTTAGTGCCCAAAAATCACTCTGAATTTTTGCCATAAAACAAAAAAATAAAGGCGTCAAGAATTATCAAGATGAATACAAAAAAAGTAAACCGTGAGATTAGAATTTTTTATTTTATGTCAGTAATTTAGCGAAATCTACTCCGATTTTCCGACTTTTGTAAATTGGAAGTAATAAATGGGTTGATTAATTTGTATTTTTTCAAAAGTTGAAGCAGTAATTTTGAATAAAAAGTACAGATCTATTTATTACAAGAATTAAATTTACTATAGATCTTACTATTTGATAGAATCAGAACGCCAAAAATACAATTTTCGTTATTTTTTTCTTCAGTAAATGTGAGAGGTTTCATATTATAGAAGAGTTTTGTTTTTATTACGTCAGTTTGCATCACATAAAAGAAAAAAGACGATTCACTTTTCTGTGGTTTCCATAGTACATAATAGAATTTCCGCTTACATTTCATAACTTATTCCAGACATAATGCGGTGAGATTAAGCGGCTCTATTAATACGTATTGTACAGAGCGAAGCCTCTTCGATTCAGCCGGGTGTATTGAGCTTAATTTAAGATGATTGCTTAATTCATAGTAATCTGTAGGTATCGGATGTTGGCCATATGGTGCACGCCGAACGTAACGCGTTATGTAACATGTGTGAGCTTACAGCGCTTGTTCACCGTTACTCGTACATGGTCAATTTACACCGACTTCATAAAACTAGTATAAAGGGACAAATTCGGTGAATGATCATATTTTCATTCCGGTATAGTGGATTAGCACCATTTACATAGAAGGAGAGGTTTAAGCTACCGACAATGGAAGAAAATAGCAGAGTCCAAAAGTCCAAAAAATTATGAATTTAATGCAACGAAAATCTTAGATAAACCGAATGACAGTTCTTTTTGAAGATACATGTTCTTTTATCTTTTTACTTTTCGCGCCCCAGCGCCCACACGTCGTGGAAAATCTGAATTAACTTCACGAAGGTTGGCACAAGGAGTACGAGTACGGATGGCGAGTACGCCACACAGGTACAAAATTTTCCAGTAATTTTTATTAAAAAGATTGATGAAATTTCTATGAGACCAATCTGAAAAATAGAGCAAATACAAAATTACGTTATTAGTAATTGGGTTTTCATTACTCATACTCGGAAAGTAGGTCTGAAGTTGCCTGAGGAGCGGGTCGAAAGTAATACATTTCAGCCCTAGGGAGAATCACTTTCAACTGCTAACAATGTACTATTTTCATCCTTGGGTACGAAAACCTGAAAATCTGTCAGGGTGTCAGAAGTTTTACATTATTTCGATGGTACGATGTACCTATTAAACCAAAAAAGAACACACGTAAAGCAATGACACATAACAGCTATTTTTAAGCACCTTACGTAACTTAACAGGTCCAATGGCAGATTCACAGCATCAATTTGTAATGTAGAGCCGCAAATTAGACATAAATGAAATAGGGTATTACGCGTAGTCGCCGCGCGACTGCCCTACAGGGTGCAGTAAAACAGCAGTTACGGCCAACCCGGGCCGGTCGCGGCCTGGATTCGGAACGCTCATAATGCTCCTGTAAATTAAATATGAAACCTGGTATTAGGTAAGACGACATCTGGTCATTATGGCAACAACACACCGTTTTAAGGCTATGCTTAGCAGCCATAGCTTTATCCCACTATTTTTCAACATTTTTAAAGGTAGAAAACCACTGGGATGATATCAAAACCGGAGAAGAAAAAAATAATGCCAGTCATATCATGGGGACTGCCGACAGAAGTGATAACTTAAAACTTTGGAATAAGTTTCACATTAGCATGTCGTTGTCGCGAACAATAATAAGTTTTGTTTTCCACGCGGCTAAAGAAGTTTTCACTTCAAAAACGTTTTTTTTTTATGATACTCCGTGACTGGACGAGCAAAGCCGCTCGCTTGATGGCTCTTCACGCTTGCCCATAACGGCTCAATGCCACTCAGAATTTTGAACTTCAACAGTTCAAAACCCTGGATGGCAATGCACTGCGCTCGTCACCCCGAGATATAAGATGTCAAATCTCTGTGTGCCCTGTAATTTCGCTGGAAACATTGCCCTTCAATCCGGAACACAGTAGTGTCTGCACACTACTGCTTGACGGTTGAATAACTGGCAAAGGTGTGGTACTTCCCAGGTAGATCCCTGCAAAAGAGTCCTACCACTACAAAAATGTTCTTCTAGTATCTCCTCCGCCATCCTCACGGAAATTGCTTTATACCATGTGTTTAGTTCCAAAACCGGTTTGAACGCCCCGCCCGGGGTGGGGCGAGCGGCCGCGGGAAGTGCATTAGGCACGGGGGGGGGGGGGGCGTCCGCGCTTACACGAGCCGCTTTGGGTTCGTACACCATGTATTTGCAATGTTATTCTTAGGATAATTTCCAATAGGCTTTTGATATTTTTTTATAAAACGTTGAAATGCGCAAGAGCGGAGCGCTTTGGGCTTCCGCTTTAAATCTTGACGACATCGTTGTAGGATTTTTTACTTTGTAAATAACCTGTTAGGGCAAGAGCCTTTATCATATACCGTGCATTGAACAGATATGAGTAAGCGTGACGCTTACCATCAGGCAAGTGACATGCTCTTCCGGTCGCTCAGTTGCATAAAAAATGTCTATAACTACCTAGTATTTACAAAATATGGGGCAGGCGTATGTCCAGCAGTGGACGTCCTGTGGCTGAAATGATGATGATGATGATATAACATACAAAAATCAAGACCACAGACCGGTAAGCGCAACGTAAGACATCCACCCATATGATGGACAGAACTAAAAGAGACCGCAGGAAAACGCAAGATGCAAGCCGCTTCCAACTGGCTGTTTTAGAAATCGATGGGGAGGCCTGTGTTCAGCAGTGGACGTCCTATGGCTGACATGATGATGATGATAAATCCAACCAGAAATGCAACCCACTACTTGTCAGCAGCGTAGGTACCTTTTTCGTGTTCCATCCTCGGCTTCACCGTCGCTTACCATTACACGAGTTGGTGGCCAAACGTAGATCAATACTTATAAAAAAAGACATACTAATATAAATAATATTGAAACTGTTTGTTCGTTTCTCTTTCACGCAGCAACAGGGCTATGATAATCACAGGGCCGGAGAGTGACGTAGGATACTTTTTATCCAGGATAAATAACTGTATAGTTGAGTGAAACCCGCGGTCATCAGTTTTATTTCAGCAAGCGTGCTCCATTGCAGACTGCATCATCGCTTAACAACACAGGTGAGGTGGCGTTCAGACACAAGCCTATTTTGTTATACAAAAAAAAAACACAGGCTGCAGCTAGTTTTTAGGGTTCCATTTCCTAAGGGTGTAAACGGGACCCTATTACTAAGGCTACGCTATCTGTCCGTCTGTCCGTTCTACCTTTTAACGGCTGTATCTTTCGAACCGTAATAGATATACCTAGTTGAAATATGTAATGTTACGACGGATTATCCAAGAAATAATAAATAAATAATAAATAAATAAATAAATATCTGGGACATTATTGCACACATGGTCATCTGACCCCAAACTAAGCAAAGCTTGTAATATGGCTGCCAGAGACTGATAATAATAAAGTCAAATAAAAAAACTAAATTGGGGTCCCGATTTTTTCTCCTTCGTATATTTGTATTTACTCTAATGTAAAAACGGTATTAAATACAAGCGTCAAACTTAGCATGATTACACTACACACTCTAAAGTATAACAAAAAATAATAAATAATGGCCAATGGCCAGACTCGGTTCAATTGTGGTCACCACCATGTGGAGCAAAGTCGAGCGCGGTCGTACTTGGATGGGTGACAGACAGGGCGTGATGTTGTCTTTTTACACTACTTTTTATATTTTGTGGTGGTACGGAACCCTCGGTTTGCGAGCCCAACTTCCACTTGGCTGGTTTTTTATTAGTAACTAAAACCAGTAGCAAAATACCTAGTTGCTGTTAAGAATTCTAAAATGTTTAATGCCCTACAAAGAAGTAGACTACGTCATAGAATAAGCTACGTTACCTAGCCGTATCGAAAAATAATATAAAATACTATTCACGAGTACGTATAAAACATGTTTTATAGTTTTGCTTTGCTCACCTGCAAATATCCCAGAAATTGAAAAGGTCGATATGTCAACAGGAACTCTCGTAAAAACTTCCACCCTTCAAACCTGGCAGCCGCAAACAGATTAGATACATCTCTGGATACATCTAAACTAATACAAAACATTCCGTTGCGTATCCATCTCTATTTATCAAGGCCCAAACCACAAGAGGGAAAAGATTCGAGCAAACAATCCGCCATTATTGAAAAACTACCATCCTGCCCATACTTTATCTTAGGGTACCCCATAAAAATGGTGAGTCGAACCAAACAACTCCATAACGTCTTGCGGAATGAATAGTCAGCAGAGGGCTATAAATAAGGCGGGCGGTACACTAGCGTCAGATAAGCGGGGATCTATTGAGCTTATATAGCACTTGGTAGCTATGGAACGTACCCTTATGTTGGCGATTTATGATACACCTGTGGAGACGCTTTAGCTGCTAAGATGCTGTACCTCCTGCGCCTGGGACCTAATGTAGCAATAGATACTTACGACTAGAACTACAGTCCTGCCACTGAGAAAATGCGCCTGGCAGCTGCAATAACATTGTTTTAAACTATCACGGTTGTTCACTACAGTTATATGATTATTTACGGGATATTTACCGTGGTAAGGTTGTGGAAAGAGCTCCCGATATTTCGGCGCAGTTACATGCACCATGTTCACGGGAAGACTACAACCTTACCACGGTAAATATCCCGTAAATAATCATGTAACTGCAATAACATTGTTAAAATCTGAATGAAAACATATTCTTTCAATATTTTACTGTAGTATATTGGTTACCAGCTACAACTATACCTGCCTTTTGCGCTTCGGGGTTCGATTCCCACCTAAGGCAAACATGCATGTGATGAACATTTGCGTTTGTTCTATATCTGGGTGTTAATATATCTATTTAAGTATGTATTTAAAAATATATTATGTATGTATATCAGTCTCTGGCAGCTATTTAAATGTACAAGTTATGCTTAGTCCAAACTAAGCATAACTTGCGACCTTGGGGTCAGATGACCGTGTGTGCAAAAATGACCCGATTATTTATTTACGTATTTAATTCTACACAAATTTAAAATTTATTAAAAATGGAGGCTATAATGTGAATATTTATTTGCGAGTAAAATGACTTTCCGACTTTCAAACCGATATAACAGTTTTTCCGAAGTGCACAGCGCACTGCAATAAATTCAAAAGCACTTTACCAAATATTTCACTGAACTTTTCACTTCACTTCACTTCACTCAGCCCTGTTACTGTAAGTAATTAATTAATTCAACACATCACACTTAAATTACTTCCCTGCACTGTTTCACAGTGAACCTACAGTGTGTTATGTGAAAAAACATTTTGCATATAATTTTGTGACTCAACTTTATATGCTTAGTACTATCACAGAATACATTGGTACTATGGTTCAGCAATGTTGAATCACACTAATATTATAAATGCAAAAGTTTGTAAGTATGTATGACTGTTACTTCTTCACGGCGAAACGGCTGAACGGATTTGGAATGGAGACTTTTATACCCTGATTTGACACATACTCGTATACTATTTTGTATCCCAATTTTTTTTCCTGTTGGATAGTGGTTGAATTCGCTTGGTGATTAAATAGATTATAACTGTAGTCAAAACAGCACCATGGTAACAGCAATATCATCTTCATCAGCCAGAAGACGTCCACTTCTGAACATAAGCCTCCCCCTTTAACCTCCACAATGAACGACATCCTGCCATCTGTATCCACTGGATGTCCGCACGTCTCACAATATCGTCGGTTAGTCTAGTAATACCCACCTACGCTGCTTCTTCCAGTTCGTAATCTCCGCTCAAGAACCTTTCTTCCCCATCGGTCATCAGTTCTTGGAGCGATGTGGCCTGCCCATTTCCACTTCAACTTGCAAATTTTATGGTAACAGCACCATGGTTTAAAAACAATACTATGGTCTGGTCAGACGGGTGAATCAGCACATCAACGGTGCAGCTTTAGTATAACTTAATATTATATACATAGTATTATAATATTTGATTACGATAATGAGATGACTTTACAAAACGTAAAATAGTGTTGGAAGCGTTTCTGTCCATAAAAGCGCGGGGCGACGAGCCATAGTGCTGTCGATACACCATCGAGCCTGTCTTCTCGGTGGCGCTCCGAGCTGATCTAGTTGTGACAAGCCCAGCCTACACTTACCACAATACACTTAATAACACTTATTGGTGCCGCGAACACCCACTGCATAGCATAATATTCCTCTTCTTGTACCCTATGTCCCTGAGCTAATATGGACCCCAGGGAGGGACTCTATAGGGAACCAACTCTTGCGCGCTCGTCATTACTTACTATCTGTCAGTGTCTCTCTAGTTAGAGCTATCATACGACTTAGGACTCTTTATTGTGTACACCAGAGATATATAAATCACAAACAGAAAACACTTATGAGCCGTGCGCGTGAGGATAGGATCGCAGCATAGATTCGTAACCACATATCACATCCTGTATATACATTTTCAAATGAAATGATGTCCATTGGTGCGTGGCAAAAATTTAATTCAATTAACTGGAATACTTTCACATAGCGGAGAGCACTCCCTTCCCTCCACTGCGCTATACTAAAGTACATTTTTGCGATATTCATTTAAAACTTTTCGTAAAAGTTCTGTTTTAATTAATGGAATTGTTAAGCGAACTGTCAAATCATGACTATGTATAACCAGGTTAATAATAGCTTATATTATTTTTTATAACGAGAATGACTTGGTTGGTAGTGCGTTTGACTTCTGAGCAGAAGGTCCCGGGTTCGATTTCTGGCTAGGCAGGTGTTTGTATGATAAATAGATATTTTTATTTTTATTTATTTATTTACCGAGCAGATAGCTCTGGTTTTTGTAACATTTCCTGATACAGAAAAATTCCCGAAATCCTACAATACAATACCACTTTATTGGGACAATAAATAAGTCTTAAAGTGTTGGCAATATATTTGTAATGCCTCTGGTGTTACATGTATCCATAGGCGATGGTGACTTGTTAGAACTATGGCATAAAAAAAACTTACAAAATAAATTGTTTGTTATATCCCGGTAGAAGAGTTGATTATTGTTAAACGGCTGAAAATATTTTCTGGAATCATTGCTTAGAACACTCTCGATTAAGTCACTTTTCAACCAAAAAAAAACCGGTTGTCTCAACCGCTTGTAAGCTACGATGCCACAGACAGACGCACTGATCCATAGATACCACATTAAACTTATAACATCCTTCTTTTTGCGTTGGGAGTTAAAAACATTGTAGAAATAGGTAAAAAGGCGGTCTTATTGCTAAAAGCAATCTCTTGGATCCTAATGGGAAGGTTATATAAACGACTATTCTTTTAAATGGCATTCCATCACTTTTTTTTTTTTATAAAAACGGCGATATCTACGCAAGAAATCATGTCTATACGTTGCTATGTTGCTGCGAAAGAGAAACAAACAAACACACTTGCACATTTATGAAAGACACATACACACACATTTTTAACCTTTTTTCTTTTGTATATGTTAAAGATTTATCCGTTCCATTACCATTACAACAAAGTATAGCAGTTACCTTCAATTAAATTAAGGGGAGCTTAACAGCAAAAAAGAATCCCTTAAGTACTGAGCTACAACTTAATTTAGGAAAATTCGCCGGTAGCGATATTAATGTAAAACATCCAAGAGGCGCTACTATTGTACAATAATTCCCTATTATATGAGCCACTCCATAATTTTCAATTTCAAACGAGCTTTGAAGTGAGAATTATTCGCAATTTAAATTCTGCGCCGTAACGAAATAACTGGAGTTATTCTGGAAGTTACAAAATTGACACTCGTAGTGTTTTGTTGAGTTTGACAGTGCTTTGTTTACTTCTTACTTCATTAGATGCGAGGCATCAAGAAGATATTAGATTATAACAAAGAAGATTTTACTGTTCATCTACGCAAAACTGACATTGAATTAACGAGCTACGGCTCATAGCGTGTCATATAACATAAATATTTTATTCCTGGCAGCAATTGGAGCTGGGGACATTGCTCTAATAGAAAGGCTAGGCATTTTAAGATGGTAGAATGTCATTATTTACAGATTATAAACAGAACAATGTAATTAGATTAACATTTAGGAATTTATTTTGGAATTGTAAACAAATATTAAAATAATTTAGAATTAATCAAATATCTAAATACAATATAATATTTGTAATCTGTTGAACTCTGCATCGCCATATGCGCTGACTCGCTTGCACTCAAAAAATGGTTCCGTAAACAAGGAAGAGAAAGGAGATGCAGGACACCATTTTGGAATGGATTATTCACACGGAGACCGCACGACGGGCAGGTTTCGTGGGAATCACATTTTTAATTTCCATCGAATTTTAACAAGATGACTTGAAGAAAAATACTGCAGTTGCCTTGTGGAAACGTTGGAGTCAGATTTCCGACTCGAAACCAACATGAGGACAACATTGGATTGATTTTGGAACAACATGTTCGGGCACGCCACGCGCTCGAACAATTTTTTTTTATTTTCTGGAATCGAAGACTTGATCACGCATCAGGAACGCAGAGCTTCAAGAATGTTCCGGTTTCAAGTGTAGATGATCCTGTAAAGCCACCGCGCACGCAGGATTTCAACAGATAACCACTTTTTATTTTCACTTTCATTTTCACTTAGTATTTTTTCCAATTTTTGATGCTGAGGCACATAAGTGTGCCAGCTTTCCCTTAACTAACTGCCATGAGCCCTCTCTGGATTTTGTTTACTTTATAATAATTTGTATTAGGCAATTTTAGAAAGTAAATGCATTGTAACCTCAAACTTTTGCATTAATTTATTTTCCACATTCCCTTAACACAAGATAGGTTCAGTAGACTCATTTAGGTTCCACAAGAGGACCCTTGTACTCCAAGAGTCCGATGGTTCTGGACTGATTCATATCCAGGCAACGTTTTAACCAACATAACTTCTTTGTCATGACTTTATAGGGATCTTTTCATCACAAACACTTTATATTGCAAATATACCGTTTGCAATCCCTTTCTATTTAACATTAAAATAAATCTTTTTATTTATTCCACATGACAAGCGATGATGATGAATGCATTTGCTCTTCAGTGTCTACAATGTACTATGTAATTTATTTAAACAGTACATTGAAAGCTGACATGGTGTTTCCCCTGAACACTGCCGCCACTGTTTTTACTCGCCTGTTATCAGCCTTTGTTCCCATGTCAATTAACTACACGCGTATAGTATAAGTGACGTCCAAACGGACATCGGGGACTGCAAGCGTCAAGTCCTGGCAATATTTTAACAAACTAAATGAAAACTACGCTTTTTTAATGGGAACTCTGTTTTATTTTAAAGTAACAGCGCTTTTGAGTAAGCAGTAAATGGAAATACAATTTTATATTTTAAACTGTGTTAATTTTCATTTGGAATAGATACGAGAGTTAAATAATTAGATCAATTGCTAATTATATTGACAGTGTACATATCCACACTTAGGGTTATAAGGAAAGGGTACGCTTAACCGAAAAGGGTTCGTTATACTCATCAACATAAACAACTTGTACTATTGTTAAACACTGTTTTAAACTATCACGGTTGTTCACTAAAGTTATATGATTATTTACGGGATATTTACCGTGGTAAGATTGTGGAAGGTTTTTTTTGTGCTATTGTATTATAAGAATGTTTTTGAGATTATGGTAGCCCACTAGAGTCTAGTTGATTTGCTATTTATATGGTCGATTTTCGCCATGCGAGCTAGCAGTGTTGCGGAAAACGACCCATGTAAATTGCACCTTAACATTTGGTACGATTCAAACCCTGTGATAATATAGAACATTGCGATGATCATAATCAGAAGGTTCTACACTTCGTATCTATGATCTTTGTCCCGATGATATTCTTTGCAAATTTGGGAATGTCTTCTTTAAAAACTTAGTTAAGTTCCAGTGTTTTTTTTTTTGCACACTCGCTCATCTGACCCTAAACTAAGCAAAGCTTGTAATATGGCTGCCAAAGACTGATATACATACATATATAATATTAAAAACATACTTAAATAGATATTAACACCCGCAGACATAGAACAAACACAAATGAACCCACGCCCCCAAGCGCAGAAGGTAGGTTCACTACCAACTGAGCCACCAAGGCAATCGAATTCTTTGCTTTATAAAATAACAGGGGCTTCGAAAAACAACGTCTAAAATTAAGGAAAAAACATTTAATTCTACAGAAATATTTTACAAAAACTTATCTACTCACCAATCTCTTTGAGCGACCAAATAAATATTATAAAAGCCATAAAAAGACAAATTATGATAATGAAACAGAAAATATTGTGACACAAGATAAGTCAATGGCACAGAAACACAAAATATTATCTGAAAAAGAACGTCTACATTGTGATAAAAAGAATTTTTATATGATGGAAAACAATATTATCTTGCCAAATACATTAATGTAGTGAATAAACTTAATATAATTAGATGCTTAAAATATTTACTGCTAAGCTAATAGCAATACGAAATAAATTTGAAAATTTAAGTGAAATTTTTGTTGTCGTCACCTTTTAAAGATTAAATTGTATATTATCAAAATCAAATTAACACAAGACCATTAAAGAGAAGTAAGTTAACTTTACGGTAATTTTGTAATCTAAGACAATTTATTCAAGTGATGACACAATCATGTTATATTTTAAGCATCCCTGTAGTAGATTCCGTAATCATCGCGGTGGGCAGGCTCTTCTTCCACGACCTTCTTCTTGGGAGTGTAGGGGTTCTTGTCGGGATCAGCATTTATCCTGTTGATAAAATTATTCGTCAGATTTGAAGAAATACTTTGTCATCCATCAGGCATCTCTCTCGTTGACACAAAATATATAAAAATATAATTATTATAAAGATGCATTGAGCTATTATTAATAGGCATAGAAAAGCTATCCTTAAAAAGCTTAATCTAACTAAAGTACGCTGCAGCGCTGAAAGAATAATTAGTAGTCTAATCAGACAGTATAAACACCCGCTAGAACGCTTATAAGGTGTAGTTTTCATGCTACCAAAAAGTCGATGATGTTTTGCGCCGTGATTTTTTAAGGCGCTTAGGTGTTTCGTTCAACGCTCAAACTGAGTGAAGTGCGGACATATGGCTACACTGGAACGGAACACAGTAGTGATGTGTGGTATTTTCTCTATTAAATAGTTAAATGTAACGAAGCATTTTACTTGAAGTATAAGAATGTAAAAAACTAAATGATAGTGTTATTTTGACGCACACATTACTATTAAGAACGACTGAACGACAACTATTAGTTACAGATACTAAAATAATTAATAATCTACAGCCAGGCAAGTCTACTGTGAATTTTTAATCCAACTGAGCTACAAGACGAGCATGTCGGTCGTCCGATGGTAAGCGTCGCGCTTGCCCATAACAGTTCAGTCAGAATTTAGAACTAAATTAGAATAACTGTTAATACCCTGTGCGGCAATGTACTGCGCTCGTCATCCTATGAAGTTAGATGTCGATTCTGTCCAGCCATTTCACTGGTAATCATCATCATCAGCCAGAAGACGTTTACTGCTGAACATAGGCCTCCCCCTTTAACCTCCATACTGAACGACATCCTGCCATCTGCATTCACTGGAACTATTGCCCACTGGTAATATTGCCCTTCAATTTGAAACAGTAATGTTTGCACACTACTCCTTAGCGGTTGAATATCTTAGGTGTGGTACCTACTTCCCCAGATGGACTCGGCAAAAGAGCCCTACCACTACAAACATGGTAACATAGATATTACTGGTGGTAATGTGTATGGTATTACTAACGACTATACCGTTAGTATCATGGTGTTATCAACTTACTTGTAATGAGCAATCGCCTGAGAGCAGTCCACGTTGTACCACCAGTCGCAAGCGAACTTGGCCTGGTCGAAGAGAGTGCCGTTGGTGCAGAGGAATGAAGCACCCTGGTGACCTTCCCGACCGTCGTGGCATACGTGGTAAGCCTGGATATGAAAATTATATGGTAAAACTTAAATTTTAAGTTACATATGCCGTCTGAAACACGAAGAGCTGAGAGCATAAGTAATTATATGCGCAACGCCACGTCTTCATTTAATAATTGAATAACTGGCCTAAAACATATCTTGAAACGCGTATGGTGGGGTTCCGTAGCCAAATTCATATATTTGTGGTCTCATTCATAATTCAAAAATTGGCGGTAATAGAAAAATTCGAACGAACGAAATTCAGTGGGCGTATCAAAATTTCACGGATGTATCATCCCGATATAACGTTTACTTTTTATGGTTCAAAGAGTAAAATACCTAGGAAACATTATTGAAAGATAATTTTTACGAAAAGGTTGATGGTATTTTTGAGGTGGAATGTCTTTTGTTGAAGTTGTTATCATGAAATGTTCAAAATAATTTAGAATGAAGGTTTATAAAATAAAATATCAAGATGGAAAAAGTACCATGTTTCAAATTTTTATAGTTTTGAGCAGGGAGAGGGGCGACTTTTTGTCATTGTGTCGGGCCATATTTTACACGGACAGACGGACAGACAAAACGATAAGTTCGTTAGGGTAGGTAAGGGTTTCTTGTAGTACTACGGAACCCTAAAAACGGATCTTAAGTATAATCCACACTTGAAGTTCGTTAAAGCAAAGCGTTCCCTACATTTAAACATAGGTAATATATACAAGTAAACAGATTTGTGTAAAAGTGGGTTTAAGTTCATAAAGATGATGAATAATGAAACTTCAAAATCTGTTTATGCTATACTATAATCATTCTGTAAAATTTCATAATTCAAAGTCATTATGCAATATTTATCTTTAAAACTTTCTAAATCATTCCCCCATTTGAGACCGAATAAAATGAAATCCAAACAATAATTTAAGTTAACAAAGTAAGCTTAAACAGTAATTTTTCTCAGCTTTTTCACGCTGCGTATTCGAAATTTGTATTAATCTTGGGGAAATTACAGTGTGGTCGAAATAATAAGTTGGAATAAGTTCTGATTACTGGCCGCTGAGCCTTTGAGGGTAGAGGGTTTCCCTCAGCGACAATATCTTGAAACTTATTCAATTTAGGAAAATTGGTCGAAACTTACAATCTGGCTACACAGTCTTGATGCTTAATTATGCTTACAATTACCCGTGTATTGTATATATAGATCTTCTAAGAACCTAGTAATAACATCCTACAGAAACATTATGTTTCAATTTTAGGCTTATTTTATTATGTTTGGATTACACTGAGATATGCTTAACAATACAAAAATAACAAAATTAGTAATATCCTGGTAACATTGAGTTAACGGTCGCATTTATATTTCACTAAATAATCAACCATCTATAATTTTTTTAAGGTATTGGCTTGCGCTTTATCGGCACCTCGCCTAATAATAGGTCGGGGAAAAAGTCTTTTCGTATTTTGTATGTATAAAGTTGTAGTAAAATCTCATCGGTTGTACTGTATGTATCTGGCTGGTTTTGATATCATTAAAAATATGACATTTTAAAAAAGGAATACAAAAAGTAAAAAGCAATTTCCCGCCATTTTTCAATTGTTTTTTTGTTCGATAAAATGAGTGAATCTAACGAACAAATTCGATATATTGTGAAATTTTATAACAAAAAAGGGAAAAATGCGACACAAGCCGCGAATAAAATTTGTGACGTTTATGGACCTAATGCAGTGTCATCAAGAGTAGCACAATGTTGGTTCAAGCATTTTCAGTCCAGGAATTTTGATGTCAAAGATGCAGCTCGCTCTGGTCGCCCTGTTACGGATAAAGTCGATGCCATTTCTGAAAAAGTGGAGCAAGATCGGTATATTAGTAGTTACGACGTAGCTGAAGAACTGGGGATCGACCACAAAACAGTTTTGACCCATTTGAAAAGTCTGGGTTTAAAAAAAAACTCGATATTTGGGTGCCACACGAGCTCACTGAAAGAAACCAAATGAATCGTGTGCTCATTTGCGATTCTCTGTTAAAACGTAACGAAACCGAACCGTTTTTGAAAAGATTGATCACTGGTGATGAAAAATGGATCACCTACGACAAGAATGTGCGCAAACGATCATGATCAAAGGGCAGTGAAGCACCATAGACTGTAGCGAAACCCGGATTAACACGTAATAAGGTGATGCTGTGTGTATGGTGGGATTGGAAGGGCATAGTTCATTATGAGCTTTTACCGCCGGGCAAAACCATCGATTCGGATCTCTACTGCCAACAAATGATGAGACTCAAACAAGAAATTGAGAAAAAACGGCCGGAATTGATCAACAGAAAGGGCGTGGTCTTTCATTATGATAACGCCAGACCGCACACATCTTTGGCCACTCAGCAACAATTGAGAGAGCTTGGTTGGGAAGTGTTAATGCATCCACCATATAGCCCTGACCTTGCACCCTCAGATTTCCACCTGTTTCGGTCTATTCAGAATTCTTTGGGTAGTGTTAGATTAACATCAAGAGAGGACTGTCAAAACTACTTGTTGCATTTTTTTGATCAGAAGTCCTAAAATTTCTACAGCAACGGGATCATGTCAGTACTTATAAGATGGCAAAAAGTTATCGAACAAAATGGCACATATATATTATAATTAAATGTAATTAAACTTGAAAAAAATATGTCTTGAATTTGTTTATAAAATACGAAGAAACTTTTTCCCCGACCTTATATTAAGCGATGAAGCGTATACGATCGTTCACACTTGCATAGATGAAACCCACAGATTAGTAGGTCTGTGATGAAACCAGTTTACTCACGACTTCTAGACACCCAGGTTGTAACGTAATATCATAGACGAAACTTATCTTTCTTGGTAATATCTATTCAAGCAGTGCACTCCACAGTCTAGCGAAATAACATTAAAAAAACCTACAATGATTATAAAAACTCAATATTTCATATCGCTTACCTTGGCCAAAGAATAAGTTTGGCCATTCAACGTGGTAATATCGGTAGCTTTTTAGGTATCCTACCCGAAGACAGTGACCTTAATGCAGTTTTTTACCTGTAGTTTATAGTTTTGGATAGGTATTCAGTTTAATTTAGATTTCATTTAGTTATTTATTTGGCTACTTTATTATTTTAAGTTTTAGTTTTTAGTAATATTTAAGTTTATGTTAATTTTCTGTTTTTTAACCATATCTATCATTCAAATTTGTATTGTCTGATAAATAAACTTTTATGAACAGACAAGCAATATATTCTTCTTTAATTACATGAGACATGACAACAAGAATCTAATTTGTTCAATGTTCAACTCACGATGTATAATATGTTCATTCCACATGGAGAGGCATTTATTGTTGGCAAGACAAATATAATTGTTTGGGCTCTTTGAAATTATATAACATAACATAATGCTACAAGGTACGTTTATTTTCTTTTATGAATTCTTGTCTTGAGGTTTTGCAATTTTAATTAGGGGTATTGTTTTCTTCTTTCGAGGTATTGTTTTGTTTCCTTGTTTAAAAACAAAGTAAAATTCAAAATAAAATTAGTATTTAGAAATCTTTCCTTATTAAAAAGATAACAACGTGCGTTGCGCGTACCTTCTAAACAACATGAATCAGAAATTCTTTTATACACTTTATAAAACTAATTTCTCCGTTTCCACTACGCAAAATACTAATTTAATTTTTCAATTTTCTCTCCTCCTAGCGTAGTCTTTATTAAGGTATAGTCTGCTCTAGACGCCTGCATTCATGTTGTAGGTTTTGAAACATTGCAAAACAATGAATTTCGCTCCAGAGTTTTAATGGCGGCGTGGCCACCTGGGAAATCTGTGACACTTAAAATTGCAGTAGTTGTACAAAATGCACAAAGTTGAATGCGTTCCGTTCGTGCCTCAAAAAGCAGTTGATACTCCGTGCTTCTTTGTCTATTACTTGTTTGTTTTGGTATGTCTCTTCTTTGTCGTACTTGCTTTTGTATTTGAATAATCTTTATTTGCATAATTAAACTTGCTAATTGTCATTTAAACTCTGTTAAGTTCAACCACACGATTACATCCTTAGATCAGATAAACAAGGGAGTATACAAACCTTGCTGTGTCGCACTGCAATGTGTAGTTAATCTTTATTATTATTTTTCTCTTATGTATATATTTATATATATATAATTATATATATTTACACTTTAATCTATTATATGTATTTACATTTCAATTTAGTGTTTTAATGTATTGTTTTAGTTTTATTTAATAAGAAGCTAATGTAAAAGAAATGCAATAGAAATTAAAATCACAACTGTATCCTGTTTAGGCCATGTTGTGTGCTCATTGTTTTGGGTCATGGGATCGAGCAAAATCATTAGTCCTGTGACTTGTTATGAGTGCCTAATAATAAAATAAATACACCGCGACACCGCGTACCCCGATTCCATGGGGCTAAATGAGACCCCGACCCCTGGCTTGCCTTAACCAGCCGTCCAGGGGTGGAAACCGCAATAGCTAAGAACCTAAGCTCCAGGATGAAAGTGTTAAAAGGCATAACGTCGCGAGTAGCTCTTAGTGAAAGTGCAGCACACCTCTCGACACCCTAAGCCACCCACGCCAATGTTGCTCCTCCGGTGCCAAGATACGGCAGCCTTTATGGTGGGGCCCATTCAGTTGGTGGCAAGTCATCACCTGCCTAAATATATTTTGAGATGAGACAGGATAAGGCAGGTGCCGTTTCTCATTCTATAGATCTATTATTCCATCCACAAGTTGTTCACCTCAATAGCCCAGACTTTTAAATCCTATACTGTACAATAGTTTCATATTCCATTTTATACACATGCCATAGTACTAATTGTATTTTTTATATTAAAAGGGCCTCTTGGTGTTGGCTTCAGCCCCACCACTGCCCACCAAATGTCCGGGCTAGACCCGAGAATACGTTCAAATAAATAAAAAATAAATATGGCAAGGTGGCGGGTGCTTGGCGGGTGCGAACTCATCAATTAGATGCATGTCGTGACACTCTCTAAGCCATTATTTGTATTTGAACTGATGCTTCATAATAGCATTTTGCATCGTATAGTACGACAAAATGACGTCATAATAGCATCTTTAAGTAGACGGCAACATTTACAACCGCCGTGAGTGCAAAACGTAGTCTGTCTGACCGTTGTCCGCTATGTGACCACCCTTGGAAATAAGACAATACTACACTTGAACATTTCACTCATCACGACACGACAAAAAATAAAACTTAGTGCTTCTTGTCTTCTCTTCTCTACATTGTATAAAATTAAGTCGCTTTCCGCGTCTGTCTGTCTGTATATCCGCTAACGTCTCCTAAACTACGCAACGGATTTTGTCAACTTTTTTATCGTTTTTTTTATTTTTTATTGTAAGATAGGCTCGCCTTGGCCGCCAACACGCCTGATGTTAAGCGATGGTGCGGCCTACGATGGATCACGCTTGCCTAGAAGAAACCGATTCACTCTTGACTTGAAGACGTCCAGTTTGTTACTATCGGGGAACACCCATTCAGGCAGCGCATTTCACAGACTAGCAGTTCGCACAATAAAAGTGGAATCAAAGCGCTTCGTACGGGTTTTCGGAATGTCAATCATAAAGCGGTGTCGATTTTTCGTGCCCGCTCTGGCAGTCCGATATAAAAGGGCAGGAGGGAATTAAATCATGCAGATCTGATGCACACTCTCCAATATGTATCCGATAAAAAACCGATAGACTAGCAACTTTGCGCCGATGCTCAAGACTAAGAAGCTTAGTCTGAACTAGGGCTATCTCAATAAACAATTGGTAAAAGTGTCATCGTTACAAGTCGCGCAGTGTATCCTAGTGCAGTTGCACCCTAATAGCGCTATTTTGTGCTGTTATGTACATTTAATGAATTCTCCGGAAGAAATATGGGGTCGTGAGTGTGTAGCGCATTTGAATTGGACGTAGCTGGCGTTTTGTTTTAGCTGTGAAACTTTGTTCCTTTTCACGACATTATTTGTCTATTGAGTTAATTTCTTTTAAAAAGAAACCATTACATATTATAACAACCTATCTCAGAAGTTTTAATAGCCTGTCGGTACCTATTGCGCATTATTATTATTTGCGTAAAAAAAGTACTTGTATGACCTAAAAACGTACTTATAATTCAACTGACTATAAACAAAAAAGTATTGAATCACTTTCGAGTTTTTACCACTTCTGGAGAATGACAAACAAACAAAATCACAGAATGGTCAAATTTATGTAAATTTGGACAGGAATACGTCTTTCAGGTCAGCTAATTTAAAATATATCTTGTATATATACAGAAAATAATACAATCAAGCGTTTTGCCCCCTTTCTCTTAATTAGAAAGTCAAAACAAAGCTTTGCCTTCGTCTATATGTTTCCGCAGAATTACAATCTTGTAGTTTCCAAGTCTAAGGTTTATTACTAAGCAAACATGATCACTTTCCATCAGGCGAGATCGCGGTAAAAGGTTAGCCTATTCCGATGTACGAAAATACAATGTGTGAATTTCAGAAGTGCCTTTTTTACCGACTTCCAAAAAGGAGAAGCTTATAATTTTTTTTTTTTTATGTTTTTTACCTCAGAACTTTTGACTGGGTGAACCGATTTTGAATGGTTTTTTTTTAATTTGAAAGCTGGTGCTTCCCATTTGGTCCCATTTGGTCCAATTTTATCCAGTTCTGATGAAGTCGGTTTTTTAAATTGATAATTATTTCTATTTATATGTAATGATCTACCTATTGCAAAAGAGCTTGATCTCTCCGTGTAAGTATACCAGTCTCACCTGACATCCAGTTTCCACATTAGCGTACATCCCCGGGTGAACAGGCACGTGCGCACACGAGAACCCAGTCTCTGGTACTTGGTGATATATCGGGAAATCGACTCCAGGCGTCCCGGGGACATTGCGCAGATCCTGTCCCTTCTCGTGCTCTCTCAACGGCTTCCGCTGCTGCTGGTACTGTGGTCGAGGTGGTAAGAAGTAGTCCTGATCGTACTGGATTTGAGGCTCGTAGCGCTGCGGGACAGGCTCGTACCGCTGAGGTGAATGTTCGTATCTCTGTGAAAATATACAAATAAAACATAAGCAATATTCCAACCTTCTCGTGTTTTTATAGAAACAATATTCTTTTTCCATATATTTGACATTTGAGATCGATTAGTGGTTTAAACGTGAAGATATAGGTAAGAAACACAGCGTAGGCGTCGTGTCATAAGTTTATGCCTCTGAGTAATATATCTGCAGGGTGAACAGATTTGATCTCACCTTTGATTATATCATGTATATTACCAAAGACGATGACATACATAATGGTTTCTACCTTGTTATTAGGACCCGTCACATTGACCTTACTATTTAAGGACCGGCTCAATGAAGCTTTTTCTAAGGTACCCAATGGTGTGCCCAATCATACAGTGCACCAGTGTATTTTCATTTTGCACGCCGATTTCGTTGGTAAGCAGTCGTTGTACTTGAAAACATAGTTTCAGATTTTGTCAGATGGTGCAAAATTAAATTCTAGACCTCTAGATCGCAAATGTTTAGATAGACATATCTTGATATCTACATGTATGACACGATACGATTATTATTTGCCAAACTCTCTGTACCTATTTGTACATTTGCTTACATAAATTGTCTTAATTTAATAACACTAAACAGGGGCCTTAAAGTGTCTTTAAAAAAGGTCAAAATACCAATCTCGTTTAGTAGAGTTAATGGACACCTTGACATCGATCCAGTTTTTATTCAAGTGAGCTTACACAACTTACGTACTTACATAATAGTTACTCGACTCGCTACTTCTCATAACACTGACATTACTGCTCATTGAGGTCAGTGAGAACTATTCTACTTATACAATGAAAGTAAAAAGCATACGGTGAATTGTTAATCGGTGAGTTTTGTTTAGACCAGGGTCGATAATTTTTGAAACAAAAAAAATAGTAGTAGGATGAAACCCATTAGAAAAGGAGGGGAATATGATAAAAATGAAAGGACAAATAAATTACGGGCGATCTGAGTTCGGGAAGTGGGAGGGGGGAGGGGGTTAAGGGTAAAAAATGGTTTATCTCGATTTCCGGTAAAACTACAAGTCCTATGAAAAAAAGTTAAATGGCAAAGTTGTAGGTAATAAAAAGATCTACAACTTTTATATGCACATTTTTTTTACATAACCTCAAAATTTATGTGAAAAATTCAAATAACCAAGTTTTTGGATTTTTATTTTTATTTTTTCAAAAAAAAAAACTACGAAATTTGGTGAGAACTTACCTTTTTATGTCCCAAATACACTGTAATTTATTTGATTTAAAATATTTATTTTTTCACCTTATTTTGACTTAATATCAAAAAAGCACCCTAATTTTCAATCGAAAATTCTCGTGTCAAAATATTAGCTTTTTTTAAAAAGTCGGTGTGCTTTTTGTTCCTTGAAATCTCTACTTTCTGATGGTTAATCTCTAATTTCTTATGGTTAAAAAAAAATACATTACAATAGTAAATGTTCTCAGAAAATGCAAAAAATCGAAATAAACTCTAATTCGAAAAAAAGCACCCTAATTTTCAATCAAAAATTCTCGTGTCAAAATACTAGCTTTTTTAAAAAAGTCGGTGTGCTTTTTGTTCGTTGATATCTCTACTTTCCGATAGTTAAAAAATACATTACAATAGTAAATGTTCTCAGAAAATGCAATAAATCGAAATAAACTCTAATTCGTTTTTTTTTTTATCATTATGTACAATTTTGAGCTATTTATTAAAATTTACACTTTAATTATTCAAAAAATGTAAGATTCCATATTAAGAACCCCATATAACGTGACATGTGTATATCGCGAGGATTCGAGGTTCCTTTATTTACGTCTATAAATATGGGGATATGACTATGTATATCACAGAAAATTACTTATCAGTGTAAAATGTATACCCCTTAATTTATAAATAAATAAATATCTGGGACATTATCGCACACATTGTCATCTGACCCCAAACTAAGCAAAGCTTGTAATAAGGCTGCCAGTGACTGATATACATACATATATAAGGTCGGGGAAAAAGTTTCTTCGTATTTTATAAACAAATTCAAGACATATTTTTTTCAAGTTTAATTACATTTAATTATAATATATATGTACCATTTTGTTCGATAACTTGTTGCCATCTTTTAGGTAGTGACATGACCCCGTTG
The DNA here is from genome assembly GCA_949125355.1 of Agriopis leucophaearia. Taxonomy (NCBI): domain Eukaryota; kingdom Metazoa; phylum Arthropoda; class Insecta; order Lepidoptera; family Geometridae; genus Agriopis; species Agriopis leucophaearia. Next base: position 15,739,960 of record OX421266.1, on the reverse strand, counting down.
CTGTAGAAATTTTGGGAATTCTGATCAATAAAATGCAACAAGTAGTTTTGACAGTCCTCTCTTGATGTTAATCTAACACTACCCAAATAATTCTGAAGAGATCGAAACAGGTGGAAATCTGAGGGTGCAAGGTCAGGGCTATGTGGTGGATGCATTAACACTTCCTAACCAAGCTCTCTAAATTTTTGCTGAGTGGCCAAAGATGTGTGCGGTCTGGCGTTATCATGATGAAAGACCACACTCTTTATGTTGATCAATTCCGGCCGTTTTTTCTCAATTTCTTGTTTGAGTCTCATCTGCTGTTGGCAGTAGAGATCCGAATCGATGGTTTTGCCCGGCGGTAAATGCTCATAATGAACGATGCCCTTCCAATCCCATCATACACACAGCATCACCTTATTACGTGTTAATCTGGGTTTCGCTACAGTCTGTGGTGCTTCACTGCCCTTTGACCATGATCGTTTGCGCACATTCTTGTCGTAGGTGATCCATTTTGCATCACCAGTGATCAATCTTTTCAAAAACGGTTCGGTTTCTTTACGTTTCAATAGAGAATCGCAAATGAGTACACGATTCATTTGGTTTCTTTCAGTGAGCTCGTGTGGCACCCAAATATCGAGTTTTTTGTATACCCAGTTATTTTCAAATGGGTCAAAACTGTTTTGTGGTCAATCCCCAGGTCTTCAGCTACGTCGTAACTACTAATATGCCGATCTTGGTCCACTTTTTCAGAAATGGCATCGACTTTATCCGTAACAGGGCGACCAGAGCGAGCTGCATCTTTGACATCAAAATTCCTGGACTGAAAATGCTTGAACCAACATTGTGCTACTCTTGATGACACTGCATTAGGTCCATAAATGTCACAAATTTTATTCGCGGCTTGTGTCGCATTTTTCAGTTTTTTGTAATAAAATTTCACAATATATCGAATTTCTTCGTTAGATTCACTCATTTTATCGAACAAAAAAACAATTGAAGAATGGCGGGAAATTGCTTTTTACTTTTTGTATTCCTCTTTTCAAATGTCATATTTTTAATGGTATCAAAACCAGCCAGATACAAACAGTACAACCGATGAGATTTTTACTACAACTTCATACATACAAAATACGAAAAGACTTTTTCCCCGACCTATTATATTTTCAAATACATACTTAAATAGATATTAACACCCATACATAGAACAAACACAAATGTTCATCACACAAATGTTTGTCCTAGGTGGGGATCGAACTCACGCCCCCAAGCGCAGAAGGCAGGTACACTACCAACTGAGCTAACGGGGCTGTAATAAAAGGTTTTACCCAAAATGTTAGCTTTAAAACAAATTTTCACTCGTTCTTTGAACGCCCACATTGTGGGTATAATCTAGACAATAGACAAAAAGCCAGACAAAAATTTATTAACTCAACTAAGCTCCTTATTATACTAAGTAGACAACAATAAAACCTATACTGGGTTACGCAGAGAGGGTGTACTAAGCCAAAAGGGGTCCATAGTACCAGCCATTAAGTAACAACTTTGTTGAAACTTAAATATATTTTTTTTAAAACTGCTGTTCCATAGAAAACAGTCATTCGCACTCGACACATTTTCATGTGGAGCACATTAAAAACCAACCACAAAAATATATGAAAATCATACTAAGTGCCTATATAATTTGAGGTTGCCCTTGATTTCCCTGGGATCCCATCATCAGATCCAGACTTGGTGACAATGTCCCACATTGGAAGTACCCCACCGGAAAAAGTTTTTTTTTAATCTGTCAACAGTTGGCGGAGACATCGGTGAACATACATAAAAATATATACAGTGGGACATAGAACCGTCCTCCTTTTTTGAAGTTGGTTAAAAATGTATAGATATAGACAAATTTTATTTTTGCAAATAAAAACTATGGAAAGTAAAACATTAAATATATTTTTTTACGAAATATCTGTTTTAAACTACCACGGTTGTTCGGGAGCTCTATTCACATCCTTACCACGGTAAATATCCCGTGATTTCCCGTGAATCATATTTATAACTTTAGAAAACTAAAACTTATTTATATTTTTTGTCACAAACCAGTTTCAACTCATCATGAAGTCGGTCGTAAACAACCGACGCTGGTCTTCCATTATATGGAAAAGTTGATAAATTTTTCATGATTTTAAGGTTGGTCCTATAGTAACAGTTGTTCATAATGATGGGTCTACGGACCCCTGGCTTAGTACATCCTTTCCGCGTAACCTTGTATACTGCTAACTGTACATATGTCTGTACGAGTATCTATTCAGAGACTCCTAAATCAAGGATAATCTTTTTCCGATAATGCTTTGATATTGAACTTTCCAAGCGCAAAAAAATATATTTAACATGCGTATCTAAATCAAAGCTAAATAAACTGTTTTCCATTATTCCGGGTTGTTTACTAACATATTTACTAACGGGTTAGTTACACCATTTATAACTCAAGAATGGCTAAACCGATTTTCATGATCTTTCATTTGTCGCATTTCTCTCCGTCCCAAATAGCAGAATAAATAGGTATTAAAATATCGGAAAAACTCCAAAAAAAAAATTATGAAGAAAATTCATTTTCCCGTACATTTTGGATAGAACGGCAAGAATCACATGGCAAGAATTGAAGCATAGAGTTAAGTAATCGATATTGACATTTATTACGACATAGAAAAAAAGCAGTTGTCATCTAATTCAAAGAAAGTTGCTGTCGCTACCAAGGAGGGTGATTCAATGAGGTATATAACGCGGGTGAAACCGCATGCGCAACTAGTAGTTAAATAAAATTAATACAGACATTCACAAACGTAGAAAACCTAGTGTCCAATATATCAACGTCTGGTTTTTGAACGATAATAGACTAGTAGACACGCTAGTCTAAGGTTAGTTACGAAATCCCTAGTACTGCCTAGTTAGGTCCAGAGTGAGAGGGGACGCTGTCACGGCCGTCAGGTCTTGCGCAGACACACGTTAAGCTAACTACCAATAAAGGCCCTTAATTCTATCAACAGGGTTACACGAAACAGTTTTACTAAACCGAAAGGAGGTGATTATCATCATTATGAACAACTTTTACTATAAGACAAAATATAATTTAAAATAATATCTGTTCCATAGAAAAATGTCATTCGAACTTTATATGTATGGAACATAATGATATCCGTGTTACGACGAATAGCTCCCGTGAAATATAAGCAAAATTTTACACAGATGATATCTTTTCCCGATATAAAATTTTTAAGATTTTTTTTCTTTTCTTGTTTCCTGAGAGATATAATTTGGGCCTTTTCAAGGCGAGAGTGAATAGGTATCTTCTAAGTCTGCGTGCTTCATCTTCGACCACATCGTCGCTTACCAACAGGCGAGTTGGTGGTGTAAACGCGGACTTATTCGCGAAATAAAAAATAAAATAAAATAAAGTTTTCATAATGATAAGTACAACGACTTCCTTTCGGATAAGCACCATCGTTTTGTGTAACCCTAAAAGCCATAAAACGCATATTATATTACTTTAGAACAAACACATGTTGGTATGTTACTTAGGTAAAATTGAGGACCTGGGGGTGCCACGGGTCCGAATGCAAGTTCCCGTGGCACCCTCATGGGTGTCCTGCAGGAGTACGGGTCCGGAATGAAAAAAAAAATACTAACTTTACATCATGAACTGAATCTCTAGTGCATGTTATAAATTATGGTAGAGGAGACGTGGAAGATCGAACCAATCGAAATTGATATCATAGGTTAGATATTTTAATTATAAAACCAATCATAAAGGCTTGCCTGCAAAAATCATAGGTACATAAAATATTATTGCCAAGCTAAAAACTTGCTATGAAAATTTTTTGATAGGCAAGTTATCATATGAGGCATATTTGTTTATAAATTATATTTGATAAAAAATACGTCTCATCTGGTTATCAGATCGGTGAAGGTCAATCTTCACCGGCTCTTAGACTATTAGTTTTATAATTGTATGGCCTTATGTTGTAGTAATCAATGTAGGTAAAACCAATTACACATTTATTTCTCGCTAGCCAATGTGTTAAAAAACTGAAGATCTACACTCGATATATAAAAAAAACAACAAACTTATTCCGAAGGAAGTAGAACAAAAAATTAAATATATATGGGTTTGATGAACCCTGATGTGTATATAATTATATATGCAGTTAGCATAGATAACAACGACAAAAAAGTATAAAGTCACCTTGGTAAATTTTCAGAAAGAAATACAACAAAACTAGCAAAATTATTCTTACAACACAAACTCAACAGAACACAACAGAAAATCTAGATATTATTCAGATAAAAAAAAGGAACGACATTTCTCGAAGCCTCAACTAATACTGAAAATGGTAAAATTATTCTGAGTACATAAGCGTGGCTATAAATTTTCAAACGTTGTATCGCCTAGTCTTCTCGTCGACGCTTGTGAAATCTTATTAATTTACAAGAAAGAACAAACAAAGTATGTAGCATGAGCTAAAAATCCAAACAGAAATAGTCCTAGTTAAGCCCATCTGTATACTTACATAGTAATAATTTAATAGTGGTGCTCTCTCATTTATATTCTCTCTACTATAATATTGCTGGATGGTAGGCAGGAATTTCAGAGCTTACGGGAATCCGAATTAATAAATCTCGCATAACAAGTACAAAATGGCCCGTAGTCGGCGAGGTGTGAATTACCAAATTACTGCTGAATATCTTCTGTCGGGGCCAAGTTTCAAACAATCCCCACTTCTCTGGCGTTAATCAAAGAAATAAAACTAAAAAACCGGCCTTTCGACGAAAACGAGAGTAAATTTAACCAACAGTAATTCGCCTTTGAAGGGCCCAAGGGAAACTCTGCAGAAAGGAAAATTGCAAAAGTTACAGCTCCCTTATGGGGGCTCAAGTTATTGCCACTAGATATTTTAGGATCGGGGCCTTTTATAGTAATAACTGTAGTTTTACTTGAGATTCTATAAAACCTTTTACTTCTTGAACTATAATTTTGCTCTACACCTCAAGATTCTTATTTCCTGCGCATTTTTTTTTCAATTGTAATATTATGAAGTAGTATGTTTTAGCCGTAAAATATATTTTTTACTATACTACACTATATATTATTGTATTTTTTTAAATGTTATTTCTTATTTTTAAGGCTGCTAGTGTATCTAAAATTTTAATAAATAAATTTCAGTTAATACATTTCCTTGACTTTGTCAGAAACAACAATTACGAGAATCTTTTTAAATTCACTACTGTCTAGGTCTCTTGAATGCTCAAATCATTCAGAATTTTATCATTAACTATTCTATTCTTAAATTATTTTTCCTAGAATCACTTTTGAACTTCGTCAATCAAATTTTTCACAAGACATAACTATTCCGCCATTGTTTGTTCATTATCAACTTCGTAAAGCTTAAAAGTGCTGAGATTAACTAGAATGTCATTGTTTTATAATTGCGATTGACCTCACAAATTCACATTTTGGCTAAAGATTAATTAATTATGCTGATTGCGATCTGACACCTTTAATAAAAAAACCTTGCAGAATTTTTTGTTACTATTCCAATCCCTCGTTCGGTAATACTTCTAAGGTCTGCCACAGTTAACACCCATGCTCATCAATGCAGCGAATAATGTACAAATACGATAGCAGTTACTTCTGAATAGCGGTGTCCCGCGGTTTTACACGTTATCCTACAAAAACTGTGTAATTTTCGGTATAAGTAGCCTATCAATACGGGGCTAAAGAAGAAATGAAATTTGGTATGGAGGTAGCCATACCAAATTTCATCCAAATACGTAAAGCAGTTACGAAATTGAGTGGAATTAAACATACTAATACACCCACAAACTTTCCTATCATAAATAATGATAGGTCCTTAAAAGAAACTTTCACAATTTGCTAGCTCTGTCCTTCTGTCTGCCCTTCTGTCTATTATCATATCACGACAAGATATTTAATCCTGATTCTATAGATAAATCACTAGGAAACTGAGAGGGAAATTAAAAATCGCAGGACAACCCGCGTGATGCATCTAGTAGGTACTTCCAAAATGCAGAATGGAACTGGCGGGACGATGGCTATCCGGAGAGAACCTCAAAAGGTGCAAATATAGTAACCATGGAAATGTTTGAGCCTTTTCAGGTCGAAACCTTGGGGCTTTGGGGACCGGCAGCCAAACAAATTTCATCACGCCTGCTCTATGCAGCGCGTAATATATATGCTTGCTTTTAATTCGCTGATTGCCTTACAACATTGTATCTTTAATTTATATATTATAGTCATAGTTAATTTAATTTATAGTGATTTTATATTTTTATTGCAATTTTTTGTATTCAAATATTCTTAATAGTCCAAGTTAGGTTTTTATGAAATGAAAACTTGAAAAAAAAACTGAACGTCCTTTTTTCTTTGGGTTTTTTTAAGAACCCAATACCATAGGCCGATTAAATTTATAATAATTTTGACAGGACGTCTGTCGGGTCATTTATCTATAATCTATACCTATATATCCCTACCATATTATAAATGTGTAGATCAAATACCTTCACACATGACTTCTAACTAAGTAGAAGCAATACCAGATATCGGTTTAACTTGCAAAAAAAAACCCGTTTGCGTGATTCAGGTAAAGTGTCGTATTTACCTATAATAGACGCACTTTTCATATTTGTGAAACTACGATCCATTTACACTCATTATTTTAGGAATTATTGAATACCTTATTACGTTTTTAATAATATTATTCGTAAAGTTTAAGCAAATTTACATTTTTTTCGCAAAACATCGTTTTAGTACGCAATCTATTTTCAAACTATGGAACTACAAATCTGACGGCTGTCAGTTTGTTTGTTTGTCCGCGCACATCTTTTAAACTACTAGAAGGATTTCAAAGCAGTTTCCATGAATATGCTTATAAAATACCTGATTGAAACATAGGCTATATTAATTTATGATAATAAATAGTAAAAAAAATTTTTTTTAATAATTATTTATAACGCCATCTAGCTTATTTTATAGTAATGTTGTCGTAATGACAGACTTCTACTCGCAGACATGGTAGGTAGGAAGACTGAAGCGGCTGTTGCCATAATCTATATGTAAATAAAAATATAGATATTCGCCAAAGAACCAGAGTCACCGACATAGCTATTAAAATCTGCAAGTTGAAGTGGCAATGGGCAGGCCACATTGCTCGAAGAACTGTTAACCGATGGGGAAGTAGGTAAGGTTCTTGAGTGGAGACCGCGAACCGGAAGACGCAGCGTAGGTAGGCCTCCCACTAGATGGACCGACGACATTGTGAGAGTCGCGGGCATCCAGTGGATGCAGATGGCAGGATGTCGTTCAGTGTGGAGGTTAAAGGGGGAGGCCTATGTTCAGCAGTGGACGTCTTCTGGCTGATGATGATGATGAAATAAAAACGAATAGCCGAAATGTATGTACCCGCATAACTTCCGATAGACTGCACCAAATAGTTTTTTTTGTGTTTGTTATTTTCAGGACAGCCAACTGCTTTTGAAGAGGTTTTACAGTTTATTATGGCGTAATTTAAAGTACGTTTATTTTTGTATTGACTTCTGATGTGCTAATATACCAAGTCGACGGAGATTAAAATGAATACATTTTTTTGCCAGGATCAAACTTAACACCAATAACAGACACGCAAAGTAGGTGAACTCGCGGCATCTAATCTGTTACTGATCTATGATTAGCAGCTATTTTGGATGTTATGGTGGTGAACGAAAGCGGTTTAGTTGTTGGAAGGGTCGAGGCGCAGAAGGCGGGCAAAAATTATTTAGACATCATTGATTGGCAGTCTTTACGCGGAGTAATGTTAAATAACAGCGATTAATTATAGATACCGCTCCATGCTTCCTACTTACTATTTACTAATAATTCAATAATAACGTTTGTCATGCATGACATTTCGCTTGACTTATACCAATTTTTTTTCCTTATTGGCTCCATGGCTCCACACTTCCAACGTATTTAACCAGTGAAAGTAATATATTATTTGCTTGAATTATATTTGAAACTATGGACATGTCGGGATACCTGTATTGAGTCAGATTAAAACTAGACTAAAATCATACTATGACGATAGTATGACAATCCGCATTAAAATGGAGAGCAATAAATCTACAATCATGTCATATGTGTAGGTATTATCTATAAAATATTCAGTATAAATAATCCGATGGATTTGTGCCTATTTAAAGTTCCGTTCGTGTTCGTTAGTGTAACATTTATATTTGGATATGTCAGTCTAATCGTCCACCCACTAATTACTTTGCGCTACGCGTACGAAGTCGCGGGCATTAGCTAGTATGTAATAAAACCATAGAGATAAAAAAAACTGTGATTGCGGGATATCAAAAAAAACACACAGGCTGTCTTAAAATAAGCAGCTGAACACGTTAAAACAGTGTTTAGAATTTTTGTCTGTTTGTTTGTTTGTCCACGCACATATCCTAAACCATTGGACGGATTTAATTGCGCTTTTCACGAATATGCTTTGCTATGATCATATTGAAGTACAGGCTATGTTATTTTGTGAAAGGGAGGAAAAAGGGTTGAAAGTTTATATGAAAATCTACACGTACAAATTCGTGGGCAACTGCAGCAGTAGTGTGTTAGTAAATTAGAAATTGATTTTTTTAACTGGGCAAGTGCCTTTATTAAATTAACAAAATATAAGCTAACTAACACTAAAAAAAACAGTTAGACTGTCCATAGACCGTTGAAGGTCTAAAGACAATCCAAATGATCAAGCCCTCTATCAGTTGGCAGCGTACCCAGCATGCTGGCGGCATTACCACGTTGAATGGCAATGCTTATACGTTGAGCCAGATACACGCCAGCATTTGATAAGAAATAAAAAACAAAATTATATATATGTATAATGTAATTGGTTGGTAATATAATATTCGCCAACTACATCACTGTGTGGATTGTAGACCAACTGGCTACGCTAGAGACAGGAGTCAGAGTCCCGAGTTCAATTAATTGGGTTACAGATCACCAATACTCGAACTACTAACTCAAACAGTCTCCGACGCATGCCTTCGGCAAACATGTACGTAAATAGTACCTGCTAAAACTGTTTGCTAGGACTTACACGTGGTAGTTACCACCACTAGGAGCCAATAAACAAATGTACCTACCTACCTGGAGTTATCACACTAATCCATACTAATACTAATATAATATATATGTGTATATATATATATATATATATATATATATATATAGATATACAGTCAAAATCTGTTATAACGACTGGACTGCTCATATTCAGTCGTAAAAACCGATAGTCGTAACAACCGGTGACGTTTACTGTGAATCGTGCAAGTACAAACAAATCGAAAGGTTATTATAACCGGCATGTTGTTCTAAACGATGTCGCAGTAAAAGGTTTTGACTGTATATATATATATATATTATACATTATATATTTGTTTATTCGAGTTTCTTATTCAAACTGTTAATGTTGACAACTGCCAAATAAACATAATACTAGCAACAACAAAAAAATGTTATATATCTATATATATATAAAAGAAAGTCGTGTTAGTTACACTATTTATAACTCAAGAAGGGCTGAACCGATTTGGCTGAAAATTGGTGGGGAGGTAGCTTAGAACCAGGAGACGGACATAGGATACTCTAAAAACAGCTGGACCGATTTTGATGTAATTTTGTGTTCCTGGAGCGGGTCATAGTAGCGAGGCCGAAGACCGAGCTTACACCCGTGCGAAGCCGGGGCGGTCGACTAGTAATATTATAAATGCGAAAGTAACTCTGTCTGTTTGCTACATAATCACCTTATCTGCTACCTAATCGGCTAAACGGCTTAACCGATCTCGATAAAATTTTGCGAGGTAATAGTATGTATCATGAGGACGGACATAGGCTATTTTTTCTGAAGAAATCACGGACGAAGCCGCAGGTACAGCTAGTATCATATATGTAAAAGTTTGGATGGATGGATGTATGGATGTTTGTTACTCAATCACGCTGAAACGGCTGGATGGATTTGGATGAAATTTGGAATATACATCGCTTATGTCCTGAATTAACACATAGGTTACTTTTCATCATCATCACCGATTTTCATCACCACGCAGGTGAAACCGCGGGGCGCAGCTAGTGATTAAATATTAGCTGCAACGCGTTGTCTCACCCGCAATAGGAACCTTACCACTTCCGAGACAAAAATTATCGTATGTCTATGCAAATAACCACATTGATCCGGTGCTCTGTTGCTGCTTGAAAGAAGAACAAAGAAACCGACAAACCAAAAACACTTTCACATATACATATAAAATTAATGTGAGTATGATGTTATAATTAAACTTAGAGAGAGCTACTTAATTCAAACTATGAATTGAACTGAAATTTGGACACTGGTAAGTATAGCTAAAAATTATAAATGTTTTTCGGACTTATCGAGCATTATTTTTAGGGTTCCGTACCCAAAGGGTAAAACGGGACCCTATTACTAAGGCTCCGCTGTCCGTACGTCCGTCTGTCACCAGGCTGTATCTCATGAACCGTGACAGTGAGACAGTTGAAATATTCACAGATGATATATTTCCGTTTCCGCTATAACAACAAATACTAAAAAATATAATAAAATTAATATTTTAGGGGGCTCCCATACAGCAAACGTGATTTTTTTGCTTGTATTCGCTTGATATTGATAACGGCAAGAGGTAGACGCTTGAAATATTCACAGAATATTAAGTTATATATTCACTTTAAAAATAAATTATTAAATTAAAATAATATTAAGATTTAAGAGGGCTCCCATACAAAAAAAACTTGTTTTTTTGCCGTTTTTATAGATAATACGGAATCCTTCGTGCGCGAGTCCGACTTGGCCGGTTATTTATTTAGGTAAAAATAGGTAGTAAGTACCTTTCGCTCGACGTTTCTACCATTTTACAATGGTTGCGAACTGACTGAAACCATGCCATAGCTGTCGGCTATTGCAGCATCATCGAAACGTCGAGGGAAAGGTACCTATTTATACCTAAGTAAAATAATGTATGATAAAGTCCCGATAAACAATTAAAACGTGTTCAAATCGCGAAATTTTAATAGTTGCTTTAGCTAGAAATATGTTGCGAAAGATAATTTTATAGGTGTAGCGTATTAAAGCCAAATCCCACCAGCGAATGAAGATTTAGATTTAAAATGTATCCTGTGTAACGTATCCATAAACCTTCTCCTATCACACATCATCAGCCAATTAACGTCCAATGTTGGACAAGGCCTCCCTCATAGAGAGGGGTATTGTCATAATTCCCACGCTTGGCAGGCGGCTTGGGGATCGCAGTACGTTCACCGTGTACTATTGGGACGCTACTGCCCATCCTTCGGTGGTTCTGGTCGCAGTTTTAGGACATACCCAGGTCCACCTTCTCCTATCGAGAACCGGATATTGAAGGAAACCATATGGTAGCGTTGGAAGCTAGATTAGATTAACCAAGTTATGAATAAAAACTATTACGTAAAATGTTTAAAGCTGTATGACTTGTGTCATTATAATTTTAATCAACATGGGCATAAACTTCATTTTGCAAATGTATTAAAAGTTTTCTTTTGTACCTAACTGAATATGTTCACCGAAAATTAAAATGTATATCTTCAATCCAATCCAAAGCAAGCGTGTTCCATTGTGGATCGCATCAGACGAGGTGGTGATCAAACGCAAGTCTAAATAATAACGTTCACGTCACGTTACTAATAACGTTTAGTTAATAGTATTTTAAAAAGATCATTATAACATCAGCCTATCGTGTCCCATTGCTGTGACACAGCCTTCTCAGAGAGAGGTGATTTAAAAAGATATTTTAATGTCTTTATATATATTTTTTACATAATTTTTGGACGTAGTGGTCTAAATTAATGTTTTTTATTTGATGTTATTACTGATTTTCCTTGCCTAATGCTAAGAAATAGGCCTGTACTATAACTTAGTAAGATATGAATAAGATCTTAAATAGCTATCTGAAAACTATAGTAATATGATGCTTTGAGTACTTTATTTGTAATTACACAGATAATGTATATTTTTTAAACATACCTGTAAATAAGCGGCATCAGACACAAGCCCGCAAAGCAGCGCACTAGTTAGTGCACCCAGGACAGCCTTTCCCATGTCCCCGCACATTTTTATAGATTTCTCCAATTAAAAAGAAAATAATATAATCGAAAAAATGATAGTAGTTTCAAAAAAGGCCGTATGTCCAACAAAAGTATAGGTTAGGCCGAATATTGAAGCAGTACTGGGTAAGGTTTGCCGCCGAGTGAAGGTGTAGCCCCCACTAGTGGGCTGTGGAACAGAGTTGTGAAATAAACAATTACTTGGGGATACTTGCAAAGTTTTACCAGTTAACATTTTTGTATGTTTACTTTAAAACGTTGGCACGGCACAATTTGTCAAAATCAAAACAGTAGTCGTATTTAGTCGCAGTAGAGTCGCTGACGTAAAATTAATTGCAAATCGTCTTGACAATATAATTAAATAGTACACCATACTAAATTACCGATTTATAAACGTAATAGACGTTTACTTTGATATTGAAATATATGTATGTGTAGTGGTAGGACTCTTTTGCAGGGGTCCGCCTGGGGAACACTACCTTTGCCAGTTATTCAACCGCCAAGCAGTAGTGTGCAAACACTACTGTGTTCCGGATTGAAGGGCAATGTTTCCAGCGAAATTACAGGGCTCACAGAGATTTGACATCTTATATCTCGGGGTGACGAGCGCAGTTCATTGCCATCCAGGGTTTTGAAGTTCAAAATTCTGAGTGGCGTTGAGCTGTTATGGGCAAGCGTGAAGAGCCATCAGGCGAGTGAATTCGCTCGTCTCGTCACTCAGTACCATAAAAAAAAAGTTATGAGGTCGACTTCCATACAAATAAGCATCCAAAAACGTATTTGTTAAACAACTATCTCTGAGAACACTCTAGCCGCGGCAGGTTACATCATTCAGTGACTCGTAAGACCAATACTAATTGCTAAATGTCACCAAAAATCATAAAACGTCAATGTGCCAATGACCTTTCACGCACACACGTGTGCAGCCCTTTCATTGCAGGTCACACGCACACGTTCACCTTCATTGGACGTTTTCGCTTGAGCAACAGACCGGCGATAATTGTTGCTGCTTGGTGAAATATCCTGACCGCTTAGTTCCAGTTTTCAATAATATACAAGTCTAGCTGTTGCCTGCGACTTCGACCGCATACACTTGCATATAAACTTTCAACGCCGTTTTGCCAAAATATGTTCTGCCCTTTCTTAGTGGACATCTACACGCCATACCATACATACGCATCATTAACCTGTCAAATTTCAGCTTTGTAGGTAAAAAAACTGTATTCCTCACAGAAAAGAGACGTAAATAGAACGGAAATGAGAAGGAAAATCTGGTATTGTGACAGAACCTTGATTGAACATTCTTATTTAGATCAACGCGTCGAACTCCGCGTCACAGTTGCTAACTGATTTCGAATGACTGACGTTTCGTTTATATGGGTGCAAGTGGCTATAAAAAATTTCTTACAAAAATGCATTGACAGGCGTTCAAATACAAAAAAAAACTGTGGTATTCCCGATCGTATTTTGTGTTTACCGACTTCCAAAAAGGAGGCGGTACTATGTACGTCTGTATGTAGGTATATTTTTTGTTTATATATAGACTAATATGGATAAAAACCTCCTAGTTACAACAGTGTGGAGAAGAGCAAAATCACAATATGAAACCTGAATTCCTTAATTCATAGTATTATGGCCCTAATGATGATATCACAAACTCTACATTACTCAAAGAATAATTATTAGAAAATGACCTAAAAAGATTAAATAAACTCTTTCTTTATGTGACCACATAAACAAGGATAATCTAACAAATAAATTACAATAAAGCTATACCTAATCTAGGCTTTTAAATGAAGGCCTTATCGATTAAAGCGATCTCTACCAGGCAATCGTGAACGGAAAGGAATTTTAATACTAAAAATAGTGGCCTTAACTAAAATAATTCAGAACTCATCAATATAACATATAATACATAATACATTTTAAAAAATGGGCTTTAATTAATAGCTTACGTTTATTCATAAATACGGTACTTATGCGATAATTTTTTTGGTTAATAAATCCTTACGTTACATAAGGTTTGAGCTGTTACAATTATCATGATCGGTACGTTTATAATTGAAACAAAACTATAGTCTGTGCGGTATAGCATGGTGCCTGTGACATTAGCCGAACCCTGATTATATAACTTGCAACTCGCGACTTACTCGCACATTTGACAGTTCGGTCATAGTGAAACTGTCAAATTTACGACTAAATCTCGAGTTGCAAGCTACAAAGTGAAGGGGCTGTTCCCAAAGTTCCCATGGTGCCCAAGGGGCACCATGCTACATCGCATAGAGATAAGACTGAAGTTCACTTTCGGAATTTGTATTATGTATTCTGTGATTATATAAAAACAAGTATTGTACCATAATAGCGTTATTAATAGCACATTACTTTTTACAGCTGATGCTACCATGTGTGTAACGGACGCATAACTCTATATGTAATGTTACTAATAGCAGGAGTTATTCGCATAAACTGCATAACAGTTAATTGCTGTATGCTATATTAATAACACTTTCAATCGCGGGTTAACGTTCGCAACACCGTGATATGTTCGGGTTTCTCCGGACGCGAGCGGTTGAAGAATGTCCGGATTCAATCTAATCAGTCATTAATTAGTTATGCTATAAAAGCCTACGAAACCCTTATACATTTACTGAAACAGGGTATTTATTGTCTATTAACTATGTATATATGTACATTTATTGAATAACATACTACTAGCAAAATTGTACTGATACGTTTCATGTTTGGCGGGAATTCAAATTTCAAACAGTTTTTTTGTCCTTGTAGCTAGTCCAGCCTAGCTAGAAGGACAAATAATACAAATAATTATTGTGAAATGGCACAGAGTTTGCGTAAATTGTTGGTTGTTCTTTACATTATCATGTACAGCTATTAATCAGTAACTCACCATATTACTTACATTCGGCAACAAACCGTTTGAAATAGCAAAAAATTATTTATTGACATAGGCATGTTATAATGTGCATTAGAGATAAATAACTTTACGTGAGTTTGTAAAGAATAATAATCAATTGTCGCAAACATCATGATCGTTTACAATAATTACCCGGCCTAGCTACAAGAACAAAAAAACTGTTTGAAATTTGAATTTTCCGCCAAACATGAAACCTGGTTTTGACTGGTGGCCAATTTTTGTCTGTTCTGATAATTTTGTACGTGCGTACAATACTTAAATGTGCAAAGAGGTTTGATTATGTTAGAATTTACAGATAAAAGATAATTGACATATCCTGATAGTGTCCTGGGAATGGCTCATATTATTACAAGACATAGCCTTCACGCTATATTTTTTTTTCGAATTTTGATTGCCAGGCAGCGTTTTAAAAAAACCAAAAATTATAACCATAATAAATAATAATATACGGTAATATTCGCAATATTACCGTATATTATTATTTATTATGGTTATAATTATTTATTATGGATATAATAATTTATGGATATTATTTACGTGAATATCCACGCAATGTTTGAGAAAAGTACTATACAAGCCTTAAATGGTCATTGATGGGCATCGTAGGATACGTGAATATGTTGATCTCGGCTACGCTTCGGCCTGAATTTTCGCGATCGTCCATAAATACTTCTTTTGCAAGCCTGTATTTATTGTGCCCTTCTTTTAAAATAAATCTACACTTACCTATAATCTATCAACAACGTTCGTGACAAGTCACGAAGACATCACAGATGGCGTCATCAGATCTGTAGATATCCTATGACGAATCCTAAACACAATTTAGGGTAAATAAAAAAAAAATCTTCGTCGCTTACCAACAGGATAATTTGTTGGGCAAACGCCGACTTATTCGCGAAAAAAAAACAGGGATTCGAAGCAACGTCTATAATTATATTTGGGGGGCTAAATTACACCACACTCTTCTACTTAACAGTTACCGTTTAAGATGGGCTAGAGGTTTGGTAATCAAACAATATTCATTATATTCGGTGAACTACAGAATCTGCAAACAAATATTGTTTACCACAGAGCAAACATAGACAGTTTATTGAACAAATTAACAGTTTATCTACTGAATTAGGTGATCCGCTACTAAACGGTCAGATAGTTAACAAATCAATAAAATTATATGTTCAGGTTTTACTCCGCAGATAACTTCTAACTGGCTATTGAAAATTTCGAAATCATGTTATCACTGGAATAAACCCTATATGATTATTTAACTGAGGGTTGATAAAGCGGCCCTAAGTAAACAATGTAGCATGTTCAATTTGGATATTGATATAGGATTATGGATCACCCCTGCCCCCTTCTCCCCTTTTATTTTATTTCTACTTGATAGTGTATGTAATCGATTTGATGTAACAAACCTCTTAGAAATGGTGATTGTGCCATTTTATGATGTTAGTCGATAACTGTATTATTTGTATATTTGATTAAACAATTCATACTATACTCCACAAGGAACATCTATCTACTCATCCGAAGAATATCTGGAAGAAATCGTTTTAGCGATATGACCATTATATGATATGCGTCTTCTTGAAATATCCTTCCTGTGGTTTTTTTTTTATGATATTGGGTGACGAGACGTGCGAAGTCGCTCGCCTGATGGCTCTTCACGCTTGCCCACTGAAGTGAGAATTTTTTCGTTTCTCTTTTCTGTGCACTTGCCCATAACAGCACAACGCCACTCAGAATTTTGAACTTCAACAGTTCAAAACCCTGGATGGCAATGCACTACGCTCGTCACCCCAAGATATAAGATGTCAAATCTCTGTGTGCCCTGTAATTTCGCTGGAAACATTGCCCTTCAATCCGGAACACAGTAGTGTTTGCACACTATGTTACTGTTTGGCGGGTGAATAACTGGCATAGGTGTGGTGTTCCCCAGATGGACCCCTGCAGAAGAGTCCTACCAGTACAAAAATTAAAATGGTTTCAATAAAGCGTTGTTGTTGTATTGTATTAAAGTGCTTTAGCGCTATATTCGACTTCTTATACCTAGTAATGTGAACAAAGCTCTGTTGTAATACGTGTTAATAGTTAGGCTTACCGAAATTCTAGTGGCCCTCGTTTTACCACATTAAATAATTTAATTGTAACAGAATCTCTGTTCAGCGTTCGCAAATAAATAAATAAATCAAATAAATAAAATATTACTTAAATAAATTGTTTATGTACATGTACTGTTAAAATATACGTATCTCTACTCAATACTTGCCTGGTTCTTAATAAACAGGCATCCAAGACCCAATAGTGGGTTGCGAAAGCGGCTGTATGATGCCTGTTCGCCAGGCCTGTGCCAGACTCGTTCCTTTGCTCGTACACTTCTGGACAATGTTACTGGCAAATCAACCGTTACGAGTTAAAGATGAAACAGATCTCATGACGCTGACAAAATTATTACTGCGACTGTAACAGACAAACCACAAAGCAAAAATTTAAGACTAACAACCGAAAAACTAGGCCACACAAATATACAGTTTTCATTTGGAATTATAATTACATGTTCACAAAAAAAAACAATGTTAAAGGACTAAAATGCTGTAAAAATTTTGGTCAAAACTATACAATTAGTTCGCCCGAGCTATGGACCTAGCGGCACTTATATTGGACCTATATTAGTCAGGACTGATTTTTCTCATATTTAACTGTAAATTGTATTTGAATGAACTACATAGCTAAAAATATTACGAAGATTAGATTAACGGCATGTTATTGTCAAACAAATATACAAACACAGAAACGAGAAACAAACATAAAAACGCTGAACAGCAGGGCTATTATGAATCTTTGATCGGGATCGCGACTTGTCAAAATTATGTCCAAAAAAAAGCGTTGTCTATTTCCAATTTCGTAGTATGAAATTGGAAATAAACAACGCTGTTTTTTTTTTGCGTCAGTGTCAGAATTTTGACACTTGAAATGACGGGCATTTCAAGTGTCAAAATTCTGACACTGACTGATCCCGATCAAAGATCCATAATAGCCCCGCTGTTCCCGTGGACTCTAAGATCTCCGGTCGGTCAATTATATGAATTGAAAAATTGCAATTGGTAACACAAAAGTCAAGTCAAAGTCAAAAGTGAATCGGTTATATGTCGGTTTCTTCTAGGCAAGCGTGATCCATCGTAGGCCGCATCAGGCGAGTTGGCAGCCAAGCGCAAGCCTATTTTACAATAAAAAAGCTAGCCAAGTGTGAGTCGGGCTTGCTCACCGAGTGTTCCGCACCAACACAAAATACAAAAAGTACCTGTAAAAGACAACATCACGCCCAGGCGGTCACCTATGTCACAAGTACTGACGGTGCCCTACGTTAATTAATTTGGTTATGAGCAGAAAATTGTCACCGACTTGCATTTGGCCATTATTTATTAATTGTTGGTTTACTTTGAAATATGTATTATAATCATACTATTTTTGATGCTTGTACGTATTACGGCACCCCGTTTCAGTTTTGCCTGTTTTATTATTTTCTAGTTAGTCCACCATAATATTAACATATTATGTAAAAAAAAACAAGTAGCTATAGATTACGGTGCGAAAAACACAGTCGTTAAAAGGTAGGACAGACAATAAGACGGACAGACAGCGTAAGCTTAGTAAAAGGATCCCGTTTCCACCCTTTGGGTGCGGAACCCTAAAAATAGTGTGAATTATATGTCGTTTGTGTTTTTATCGAAAACAAACGATACAATTTATTAGTTAGTTCAGTTGTTTTGTCGTCCACTACACGAGGTTATTGCCCAAGTTCACTTTTGATGCTGTCGCAGACACGTTACTCGGAGTTTGCAACTAGGCGCTTTTGTTGCATGGTGCGTTGGTATTTCATAACTTGGTACGCTATTTCTTTGTACTTTGAATCTGTTGGGCAATTTCTGAATGTTACCTGACTAGGCGAGAGAAAGCAGTTATAAAGCAAACACACATTTTGCTCACTCCAGCAACCCTGTTAGCTAATTATTGGTTTTATGGATCTTTTGTCTTTTACTATCAGTAGTAATATAATAGATAGTTTATATTTCCAGCTTTCTACCAAGAAAAACAAATAACATAAGCATGTAGAACAGATGGCCGATGGGGCCGATGGAGATCATGAACCAGTAAGCGCAGTGTAGGAAAAATACGTAGGACGTCCAGCCACAAGATAGACAGATAACCTAGAAGAGACCGCAGGAAAACGCAAGATGCAGGCCACTTCGAACCTCCCTTTTGGAAATCGATAAGCCTATGTCCAGCTGTAGACGTCCTATGACTGAAATGATGATGATGACCAAGTAAAAATATAAATAGTGTAAAATTACTCCATATTGCATTATTAAGTGCAGAATGCCAGATTTTCAACTAAAAGATTTAAACTAGCCTTTTTGAAGTACGTAAATATTATTAAAAAATAATTTACTCTACCGTCGTGCGGCATGAACATTCACTTACATACTCGTATTAAATTCCGTCACAGAAAGCTTCATGCTCCAAGCCATATTGTACTTATACATACTATTGATACTTTAAATATAGGTCATGTTAGATATAATATCTCACGTGGTCCATTCATGTCCGGACAAACACCCGGATAAAGCCGGACACTACCCTAACTACCGAACTGAAACAACGGACTCGTTAAGAGTAGCCTTGCAGAGTTATAGGTTTCTAGAAGTGCCAAAATGTTGACCCACTTTTACTGACTTGATGGGAAGTTTTCTGACAGCTCATAGTCCTGCAACCTTCGATAGATGGCGCTGGCTATACATGGTTTACATTATAATATTTTTTAGCATTTGTTCAATAAAAAAAGAGACATTTTATAACATGGCTTTTAGACAAATTAGTCTTATGTACCTACTAATTTGTGTTAAGGAAAAACAATTAGGTACTTTGTTAGCAAACAGTAACCACAAAATACTATACTACGAATTAAAATAACACATAAACAAGCATGACAAACAGTGTCAGACACAGATAGATATTTTCTGTCCATGATAATAAGCTTTTTTTATTGACCTTTCTTAGTGTGTGGTTTTTCAAAATCTTGATATCCATACTGACGAGAGTCAATGCCACATAATAATGGAAAAAATGTATTGCCGTTTGGTAAACCTTTCATTAGGTTAATACCAAGAACGATCAATGAGGTGAATACTCAATAATATATGCCACGTTCTGAAATTCACGTACAGTTCTTAAGTAGCACGTTTAAGGATGTTAGGTTAGGTTAGGTTAGAACCTATCCTAACAGTCCTAACACACTCCCAACTACAGTTAGGAGTGTGTTAGGACTGTTAGGTTGGTTTGTTTAGTTGGTTAAGGTTATTTGTATTGGTACATCAATAATTAGTAAAAAAATTCATAAACGGAACTATAGTATTACTCATATTAATTTTAAGCGAAGGAAACTGAATCTTTTCTTAAATTTAGAGTCAAGTATTTCAAATAAAAATGACCATGTGCGAGTCGGAAAGAAAAAAAAATACATGGTTTTTAATATGCGTTTTAATTTGTAACAGGTAAAAAATCTCATGTTTTGTAAATGTGTTTCAATATTTTTTTGTTATTCCTTTTTCATTGTACGAGTATACTTAATTCAGGCTCATCTATAATCTATAGATCAGTCTTCGTATCTTGCAGAAGGGTAACGGCGCAGATAGAGTAAGTTAGTTCGAAGGCTAATTCTCTAGTTTAATAGTTGCTAACGATATAGAGACCGGAAGTTGGCCTACTTTAACCTCACTCTCCGTTGTCTTACATCACCACGTTATAATGTAGGAAAAAGGTTTCCTATATTTACTTTTCTCAAGACTTTATTTATGAACATCTCTTCACATCATGGTCTTAATCATCTTTCACTTTAATAATTGCGAGTATCATTTACAAATCTAACTGCAACAAAAAGTTTGTTCGACACAGCTCCGTACGGCTCAACGCTGCCTTTCATTCGAGTCGGCATCGCAGCGTAAAATAGATATACGAGTATGTACATAACAACGTAAAACGTACTTTAAATTATAATCATAAAGGTATTTATAGGGAATCAATATAACTAATTGAAGAGGATTCTAGCGTGTACTTAATTGAGAACTGATTAAGGTAATCATTTCGTAATCAAATTTTGTGAAATAACTACTGGTGATTAGGGATATCCCGAAAGTTGCTAACTGTTAGATTAATTATCTGAATTAATTTGTTTGCTGTTGTTTTTATAATTGACTAGCCGTCCGCCCCGGCTTCGCACGAGTGTAAGCTCGGCCTTCGACCTCGCTACAAAATATAATATAGCCTATGTCACCCGGGAATAGTGTAGCTTCCCAACAGTGAAAGAATTTTTCAAATCGGTTCAGTAGTTTCGGAGCCTATTCATTACAAACATACAAACATACAAAAATAGGTACAAATCTTTCCTCTTTATAATATTAGTGTAGATATAAGTAAGTATTGAACAAAGGAGAGAATAAAACAAATTACAGCAACACGACCAACTTCAGCACCCTGAGGTTTTATCACGAAGTATTTTAACACGCTTTTATTAGCTTTGTATGTATCTATGTAACGGAATCTTTGAACGTGATTTTCACCCCTTTCAAAACGTCGGATTTATTTGAAACTTTTCATTCTTATCAAGGACCGATGTCAATGCAATAATTTGTATAGTTTGTCCCATTATCCTTGCCAGGATCTTCAGGATTTGAGATTTAAAAGCGTGTTAACTAGTTTTTCAAACTGTGAGAATTATTTTATGGAATGAGCGCAGTACAGTACCACTTATTACTCTATGGTTTCATCTTCTACTGTTTTAAGACCGCGCTTACCGTCCAGAGATATCTCTTTCGCACATTTTAAATATTATTTGAAGAGAAAAAATAACTGAATAAGAATTTGAAAAAAAAAAACAGATTGGGCATATTGCTTAAAAGGTATTAGTAGATATTTTTTGGTGATATTTCTTTTTGATATTATTTTGTTAATATTTACATATTTTTATATTTTGTGCCGTCGCAGATTGACAAGCGCTTTGACATCTTATATCTCGGGGTGACTAGCGCAGTGCTTTGCCATCCAGGATTTTGAAAAAAAATAAAATAAAAAACATACTACCGCCCAGCCACCATCGCTCTTAATCATATACTAATTCTGGGAATAAATAAATAAATATCTGGGACATTATTGCACACATGGTCATCTGACCCCAAACTAAGCAAAGCTTGTAATATGGCAGCCAGACACTGATATACATACTTATAAGTATATTTTTAAATACATACTTAAATAGATATTAACACCCAGACATAGAACAAACACATATGTTCATCACACAAATGTTTGTCCTAGATGGGAATCGAACGCACGCCCCCAAGCGCAGAAAGTAGGATCACTACCAACTGAGTCACCGAGGCAGTCAAATTGTAATCTAATATTATTTTAAACAATGATGTACATCAATAATTCCTAATATCCTTCATAATAAATTTCCTTTCCAACTTCGTTACTATTTATACTTTTACTTAAGCACCTATACAATAATTACTCCCGACAGGAAGCAACGTCTTTATGAATAAACAACTGTCGAAAGTGATTCATAATGAATCCTTATTAGTATTCTTAGGGTATAATTGTGTATTACCGCTTACCACGTAACAATTACATACTCTTGGGTGTATCACATACATCAGATATGTACCTATTATAATTAACTTTCTGAATTAACAAGTAACGCTTTTAACAACGTTTCACATATATTCCCCGATTATAAACTAGATTCAACAGTGAATATCACTATTTCTAATTAGAAAAGTATTTACTAGCTCATATACTATGACTCATTTTTAGGGTTCCGTACCCAAAGGTGCAAACGGGACCCTATTACCAAGCCTACGCTTTCTATCTGTCCGTCCGTCTGTCTGTCCAAACTTTAACGGATGTATCTTTCGACCCATAATCGATAGCTAGTTGAAGTTTTCACAGAATATGTAATTGTTACGGTAAATTAACTACAAATTGGAGAAGGATAATGTTAATAGTAAAGTCAAAAAGAAAAACTAACTAACCCATAAATTTATTTATTCACCTAATTAAAAATAAATGACAAAATAAAAAAATACATACTTTTGGAATATTCATCATAGAATAAAATTTTATTGCAAAGAGGTAACTCTTAGACGCTATCTAAGACTCAATGTATTTGAACTAACTGTAGACATTCCCTCAGAAACTATAAATTTTTCGAGATATAAAGTATCCTGTCATTCTCCGGCCCTGCAACTAATTCTGTACAAAAATCACTTTGATTCGTTGCTCTGTCGCTTCAACAAGCAAGCCATTAAACACTTGCATTTATAATATTAGTTAACCATATGTATCACTCTAAACATAGAACGAATAAACATATTAAATATCACATATTATTATATACTGTGCCACATACTAGAGTAAACCTGTTAGGATATCGAAGGCTATTCAGTTAGAACCCAAGATCTGCCAATCACTGACCGTATCAAACCGGCCCACACAATGAATTGGTCAGAATTCTTCAAGAATGAATGCTGTCAGGTGGCCACGACTGCAGTTCGGGTTGCCATACGTCCGGAATTTTCCGAATATCTCCGGGAATTCAGGCTTTTATCCGGAATGTGGGGAGATTCCCAAAACATCCGGAATTCTAGAAATGAAATAAAAATGACCGCCACACGAGTTCATTATGCCGTGAAATATGAACTTTGAAGGAAATATCCGGAAATGTCTTTAAGCGTCCGAGTTTTTCTCCAGAGATATTTTTTTTTCTTTATCTGCTAACCCCTATTGCAGTGAAAACAAGTAACAACCATAAAATCTATACAATATCTAACTTTGTGACCTAGTAACTGAACACTATAAATCGGTAAAATGGCCAAGCTAGCGACCTCGTAAAAGGCGACGTCTTGTTTCAATTGCTCAATTTCAGTTAGAGATTTAAGATTTACGTTTGTTCAAAAATATCTCGAAATAAATTTAAATTATATTTTTATGAGTAGTATTTCTAGTTTTATCAAATGAGTAACGAGACGAGCCAGTCTCTCGCCTGATAGTAAGCGTCACGTTTGCGATCAGACGAGAACAGTTCAGAGCCGACTTTTTGAAACTTAATTAATAAAAAAGTTAATATTATAAATTAAATATTTATATATTATAAAACTTATAAATTAACTTAATCCTGCTCAGAAATGCTTTGCCCTGGTCACTCAGAATACATTAGATGTTATGCGTGTGCTGTATTGCTGTCTGTTATTGTTTGTTGATTCTTAAATTATTGACTGTTTTTGTTGTTAGTATTTTAACTGAAAACAATGCCCTTCGATCCAGAACACAGTAATGTTTAAACACTTCTTATTTGCGGATAAATAACTGTCAATTGTGTGGTACTTCTACAGACGGAGTATGGAAAATAGTTCTTCCGCTACAACTGCCAAAGTTGGTGTGATATTGCCCCAGGTAGATTAATACAAAGTAGAGATAGTTCAGTATTTGCAATTTGAATGACTACTTTTAGTAACTTTCAGGGATATTTAGTCTCGTACCTAATCTGCTCCGAATGACTATGATCACCATGTCCTCTATCAGCCTACCGGTCGGGAGTGGTATATTCAAGCACCATATTCTAATTCTGTCGTACTATTTGAATATTCAAAATATTATGCTATCACAAAGGGAACTGTTTCACAAATTTAATCAAAATACTAATAGCTACATAGCATCAATTGTCAATTCACCAACATCATCCAAATCAACATACTTATATTTATTTTTATTCACAAAATGACCTCTAAGTCTTGGTATTGGCCCCATTTATGCCGTATTAACGTCCGGGCTAGATCCATAAGTGAAAGTCCATAAAAAACACAACATTTGAAACAGACGAGTCCAATCAAATAATTTTTTTAATAAGTATATAATTAATAGGTAAGTAATAACAAATATCCTGGAGCGTGTCACGGGTAACTCACGGGCGTATGCGGCGAATGCTTAAAACGCGTGAGTGAAGCTTACATGCGTTCCCCGTTTAATAAAACACGTATTACACCGTACCATATGTTCTCGGCCTAATATTGAACAAGCGATGTTTACTTAGGGGAATACATAATGAAAATACCCACGCTTCGCGCGTTTGTCACGCCCGGGACGCGTATTGCCAACTATTGCCCTTTACGACGCCATTGGGCTAGGTCATTTGGAAAATTATTTGATTGTCGTGTAAAGGACCGTGTGAAACAGCTTCGGTCAGGTAGATTTGCCGCTGATTTGAATAACATTTGATTCTACTATCTCGATTTAGAGTTCTTTTATACAGACAGACAGACGCGGAAAGCGACTTTATTTTATACTATGTAGAGATAGAGATGAAACAATTTTATGATGATAAGCCATTGAACCTCCTTTCGAAAAAATTATTAAGAACTTGTCTCTTTTTACATCGTCTACGAAAACAAACATTTGCTCAAATTGTACTGCACCACAGACATATAATACCAAGCAGAACCAACAAGCCACAAAAATATTGATGCAAAATACACTACATATACATTACACGCAAACATTTGCAAAACGCGGGCCGGACTCAAGGACATTCTTTTATAATAGTGCTAACAGATACTATTAGATTGTATCTGAAATGTAACGTCACAAAATTTACGACCCCTCCCTACCCCTTGTCAGTCACACTTCGTCGACCCCTCCTCCCCTCCTCTTTATGTGATGGAATTTATGGATGTTCCCATTGGGTATTAATATTCAAACACACCAGACCAAGTCAAATCATTTATTTTTGTATAAAACAATTTACCAGATGTGTCATGTGGTTGCAGGATCTGAATTTGATGGAAATGAGGTATTCTGCAGCTCCCGCAGAACATTTTTGCCAGTAACACCTCTTTTTGTGGCTTTCTTTTAACTTGGTATGTTATCGCTCTGAAAATTATTACATGCAAGTTATCATAATGTAGTTAGTACAACTTGAGATTCATGATAGTGATAGCGACTGTTCATTGAAAACTGTTGTTCCAATAAGCATTACACCTCGTACTCTCTAAGGATTGTACGGAAACCAGTCCGGTCGAACAAATGTGCCTCTAAATGCTTTGAGCACAACAAACTTGTCGCACTGGGCTGCCAATTTTCTAGATTCAAATTCTTCAACCATGCGTTTCTCAACTCTTCATCCTTGGGAAAATCTAAAATGTAATAAAAATGTTTGTTACTTGACATATGTCTAAATAACCCTTTAATTACACTATCTAGATCACTACGTATATATATGACATGAACCACAATAGGTAGGTAGGTACTTTATTTACATTACTTAAGAAAAGCAGCTAGTAATTAATGAAAAAGGTTCATGTCATCATAATCACATCAAGCTGAATCATCTATTTTAATTATACTTCTGAAATACGAATTCTGATTCTGAAATAAATTCCCTGGACAATGTCTAAATACCGTAAACGTAAAACAATGATCGATACAATGAATTTTTAAAGAAAATAACTTATACTATTTTAATTATACTACTGAAAGGAGTATTACATTCTCTTGGCTACTGAATACGTTCCCTGGACAATGTCTAAGTACCTCAAACGCCAAACAATGATCGAATCAATATTTTTTTAAAGAAAACTACTTATTAACTTTTATTACACCCACCAAACTTGTACATATATGAAATTGAAAGAAACACAACCTTCCCAAGCCTTCAAATTGTAAAGTTTATGAAAAATAACAAGAAAAAATAGCAATTCAAAATAATCTCTATTATAACACACGAAACTTACGTGTGAAACGTTATACCGGGTGGCATCTTATGAGATGAATTAAAACACATGAGGACACTGCACTTCACCATAGTATTTTCATATCTTTTAAACCAAATATGTAAAAATAACTTTTATTTTAGGTAATTTTTGCAAGCCGTGGTTTTCGCTGTCAGCCTTCTGTCAGAATATTGATGCTTACCAAAATGGCAACTTGGAACATCGTACCACATGCTCATTTTTTTCTATTATGTTGCAACGTTACGACAAAATGAGATAGGAATATATGATTTTTGTGTAATCGAGAGAGATGCAAACATAACTGTTTTTGCGAATGTAGTTGTAAAAAACATGTTCAGTCTGTTCTGTATTAAATGTCTGTGTACTGCACTTTGTTTCTCGATTTATCTTAGGTACTGTCCGCTCTTTTGGCCATAGCACAAGACATATTTCTTGTTGTTGATCAAATCAATTGTTGTTGTGCCTGCATGTTTATTTTTATAAATTTTAATGGCTTTTAGTATAAGTGTATGAGCGGTTTCCATGGTCATAGGCGATGACGTCATCTTATGTGTTTTTGTTGTTGTTCAGGTGAGCTGTAGTCAAACACCTAGCCTGTCAACCATAAAAACTTCATTTTTTAGCTCTTAATATACTTTATCATGTTGAGCTGTCTGATTCCTTATTTTATTTTCTAAGTCCTAATTATTTGGTGAAAATTCACTTCATCATTGTTGCCAGTTTTAAAATTATCGGCGTGTGTATACAATCTTACTAAATATAATTTAAATAAGTCGAATCATTTCGGAGTGTGTATCGGAGCGGCATGAGCTATCCTTCCTGCCCATTTTCTATCGGACTGCCAGTTTTTTTTTTTTTTTTTTATTCTGTAATAGGCTTGCGTTTGACCGCCAACTCGCCTGATGTTAAGCGCGATGCGGTCTACGATGGAGCACGCTTGCCCAGAAGAAACCGATTCACTCGAGATTTGAAGACACCCAGACTGTAACCATCGGGGAACACCCATTCCGGCAGTGCATTCCACAGACTAGCAGTTCGCACAATAAAAGTGGAATCAAAGCGCTTCGTACGGGTTTTCGGAATATCAACCATGAAGCGGTGTCGATTTTTCGTTCCCGCTCTGGCAGTCCGATAGAAAAATGGGGAGGAGGGAATTAGATCATGCAGATCTGATGCACACTCCCCGAAATGTATCCGATAAAAAACTGATAGACTAGCAACTTTACGCCGATGCTCAAGACTAAGAAGTTTAGTCTGAACCAGGGATTCATTGCTGATGAGCCTCTTGGCGCGACTCTCAATAGATTCCAACGCCCCAAGCTGGTACTTAGCTGATCCATCCCAAAGGTGAGAGCACTACTCCATGCACGACCGAACTTGTGCTTGGTACAGTGTAAGCAACTGTTCCGACGTGAAGTACCGACGCACCTTCGATAGGATACCCAGCAGCACGACTACCCTTCTTGGGCACAGGTTGCACGTTTGCAAGCTTCCATGACCTCGGCACTTGCCCAGTCTCAAGCGAGAGACGAAAGAGGCGTGTCAGTATAGGAGTCAATTCAGGTGCACATGTCTTCAGAACTATGGCAGGAATACCATCCGGGCCACTGGCTTTATTCACGTCAAGATTACGGAGCGTTCTGCGAACCTCCATTTGGCGAATGCGAATTTCAGACATAAATGTCGTGCAGCCAGGTGAAGATGGAGGAATCGCGCTACCAGCATCAAGACGCGAGGACTCCGCAAACTGAGAGGCAAATAAGTTTGCCTTCTCTTCAACGGTGTGAGCCAGTGTCCCATCAAGTTTCAGCAGTGGAGGTAGTGAGAGGCGGCAGAAGTTCGCTTCGACCGATTTAGCTAGGGACCAAAACGCTTTACTACCAGCAGGGCCAGAATGGGCACGAAAATGCGACACCTGGTTGAAATTCCGCGTTGATTCCACTTTTACTGTGCGAAAAGCTAGTCTATAGAATGAGCTGCCTGAATGGGTGTTCCTCTAAAGTTACAATCAGGGTGTCTTCAAATTGTGAATGAATCGGTTTCTTCTAGGGAAGCGGTACTCCATAGGTGGCGGTCAAAGGAAAGTATATAATTGAACTTTAAAAAAACAACTGCTGAGCCACTAATTGTTCAATGACAATAAATCTAGTGAAAATCTATCTACTTTACTGTTACTATCGGTATGTATCACTTCCTTAAATCACAATCAGCAGCTGTTACTGATTCATTTACTAAACTAATCATTTTATTTATATTACACGGGAATTACTCACGTAAGATTAGGCCGGATACTCGGACTATAGTTTCAACCGCATACGGCGGTCTTTATTAAGGTGAATAAATGAGTAATTCCCGTGTAATATAAATAAAATGTGTGAGAACCACGTCAGTTTCCATAATAAACTAATCGTTATTAAATTCCTTGCATCTTACTCGTATTCTTAATTAAATCTTATTTCTTAACATGGCATACGATCTAGAAAATACCTACTTTACCATTCCTGTCACCTTTAAAACAATTCCTGTGTTCATTCAAGCCCGTAGCTTGCCACTACCCATTTACACGCTCTACAAGCCAGCCCCTGATTTTTGCCGAGGGTTAAACTATGTAAATATCTAAACGTTATGAGGTACTTGGAATCCATATCCAAGAGCGCCTCCAAGGCCTACCTACAATTACGGCAGCGCCCGAGGCTAAGGGCACCTAATTGAAGGTTTTATAACATAAATGCCCGATGTTATTGACTAATTTATATTCATAGAGGGTGTAGGGAAGACCCTTGCGAATTTGCAAAGGGTTGGCCCGCTAGTGTTTACCTAATACCTACTCTGTTCATCCCATTCGCTCGGATCTGTTACTCGCCACTTGTTTACGGATTTTGTAAAGAAAATGTTGTGTATTTTAATGTTTTAATTGAAACCAGCACACCTTTATAATATCGACTAGCTAGTTTACAAAACGTAAAAAAAATCGGTAACCATTTATACCGCTGCCCACATGAATCATGAAAAACGAAAACGCAAAAAGAAAGTAACAGTAAAAACTCCAGGGTTTAAAACAAAAATATCTAAACTGATAAATAATATTATTTATCAGTTTAGATATTTTTGACAGATTGATATATATCAATCTGTTTAGTGTACTGACCTAACTGGTTGATCTATCAGGATCCTAAGAAAGATGCAAACGGGTCGCCCACCGACCTTTTAACTAACTTCTAAGCGAAGCTGCATAAGATCACCCTCCGTCTTTCAAACTAATGCATAAAGAAATCTACATGGGGCAGCTCTTCGGCCTTCTAACTAACGTCTCAAATAAGCTGTATGGACTCGCCTTCCGACTTTCAAACAAATGTCTAAAGAAAACTGCACGGGGTTGCTTGTATTTCCCTCCAACCTTCATACTAACATATAACGAAAGCTGAACTGAACTGACTTTCAAACTGGAGTTCATATATAGTGAAAGGTTCATTATCACTTATCAATGTCTCACAACACAATGAAATTTTAGTATCATTATGATCACTAGTACTAGGTAATTGTAAACCACTTATGTGCTTAAAACTAAACACAGTACCATCTCGGCGGCTAATGCGTACATAACACTGCAGTATGCGATAGCACTCCGCCGCCACGTCTTAATGGGCAGTTATATTTTATACGCCATTCAAGGGACTTAACTGAGCACCTAGCTCCTGGACTATGCACAAGGTGTTAATACTTACTCGTAAGTACTGACTTTGTTCTTATTAGAATATATTATTTAATAATAATTCAATCTTTTGTTTAAGTTATTAAGTCAATTTGTTATGGTATGTTTAATACCAGAACTAAAATGTAGGCTACTCAGCGAAGTTGGATAAAACTTCACAGAGGCTACTATGAAAATTTCCTACACCACACGCTCCAAAAAAAAGTCTGGGTACCTCTGGTGGAGCGCTTTATTTACTTGATACAAGACAAACTTTTCATCACTCGATAGACGTTCCAATGTGTTAGCAACAAATTCCAATTGCTTCTATTGCACCTCATGCTCGGTTTCTCAACAGCAGTCCATTGACCTACATCCTTCGTTATCATTAGTACCCACCATTTACTTTGCTAATCTATAATCATACAATTATGTCATTGTTTCCTTTTTATTGCAATGAAATGACGACAAAAACTCATAAGTTATCATCATCAGCCAGAAGTCGTCCACTGCTGAACATAGGCTCCCCCTTTAGCCTCCACACTGATCGACATCCTGCCATCTGCATCCACTGGATGCCCGCGACTCCCACAATGTCGTCGGTCCATCTAGTGGGAGGCCTACCTACGCTGCGTCTTCCGGTTCGTGGTCTCCACTCAAGAACCTTTCTTTCTGATCGGTTGTCGGTTTTTCGAGCGATGTGGCCTGCCCATTGCCACTTCATCCAGCAAATTTTAACAGCTATGTCGGTGACTCTGGTTCTTTGACGAATATCCACGTTCCGGATTCTATCGCGCAAAGAAACTCCAAGCATAGCTCTTTCCATTGCCCGTTGTGTGACTGTGAGTTTTTCCAAAAGTCAAGAAGTTTTAGGTCAGTCAGTCATGAAGTTTTAGGTCGGTGACGTCTTTTTGATGAATCTGATGTCACATCAGGTTTACCATCAGACAGCCTGTTAGCTGGTCTACCAATTGACAGACAAGCTAACAGTACATGATTGTGGTTAGAATTAATGGGAATCGTTCGAATGATGGGAATTTGTGATTCAGGTAAAGTGTCGTATTTGCCTATAATAGCAGCACTTTTGATATTTGTGGAACTAGGAACCGTTTACACTCATTATTTTAGGAATTATTAAATACTTATTACATTTCAAATTGTATTATACGTAAAGATTAAACGATTTCACATTTTTTTTGCGAAACATGCGTGTTAGTACGCAATCTATTTTAAAACTATGGAACTACAATAAATGTACACTTTTTTTCACATAACGAATTACGGTAGAGGTAGGTGCAAAATGTTATCTTTAAGGTAGAAGAAGAAATAACATTCGTTAATCGTTGATTCTATTTTTAGTCTCATTTACTCCGAGAATTTGTAACGGTCAGGGGGGCTACCATGACTTCTAATTTTAGGCAGTCCAGGTGGGTCCAGTAACTTTACATTGACTTTTGTCTTGCTCTCTCATTAGCCGAGAGAGCGAGACAAAGCTCAAAGTAAGATTATTTTAAGAATGTTTTTTGAGATCATGGTAACCCACCCGGACTACCTAACATTAAAAGATACCTATCTCTGATTCTAGTTCCTTTATGTGCTTGTATGTAAGGAAGTCCTAAACTAATACGAGTCAAAATATACTACAGACAGACCCCACAAAGTACAGATAGGCGTAAAACAGATGCTGCGCAAGGTATTTCACTCCTCTCACTACGTTTTGCATTCCCCCCGCGTCCCTCGGGAGCGTTTCGACAGAAAGCCGGTTATTTCTTACATTCTCTACTAAATTCACAGTTAGGAAATTGAATTTTTCGAATTCCACGTCTTATACACTAACCGCCAGTGTAACTTGGCCTGCCATTCGAACCACCCCTTAACAATTCTCTCCCAAAAAGGGTTAATGTGAGGGCAATCGAAGGTCGGCGGAAAGTGGTCTTGTATCGTTTTGTTCTCAATTCTCGAGACAGGAAGCGGGTAGGAGTGAAAATGGCCCGTAATATTGACGATTTTATTTTTTTCACTCATAGTGTAAAAGGTTTTTCACCACTAAGAGAATGGAATTTCTGCGGCACTTATTTTGCCTGCAATATTTAAGTAGGCACTATTTTATTGGTTTCTTTCAATTTCTACAGCTAAAACCCCAGATATTTTAGTCCATCGACCGTAAGAAAAACAAAGGAAAAAAGCTCTACCACTATTTTAAACTTTTTATTACTTAAAATGAGAATAAATGGCGCCTCTAAATAACAAAAATAAAAATTCAAATTCGTGTATCACGTAGTACGTCAAAAGTGTTCATTTAACAATCTTGCTGTTCCAGTTTTAGCTCCCATTGTTATGACTTACCTTCCTTTAAATTTCCTTACTTATTCCTTGAGCTTTAAGGTTTATTTTGTTTCGTTAAGTGCATTTTAGTTAACTGAAAAGCCATTAAAACATGGCAAATAGTCCCGCTAATGACAGGTTCTATTAAAAATATCTGCGACGGGAGGATTTCGGATTGTCTGCCGTTGCAATATTCGAATTGGTAATTTTGCACTCCTCATTTAACACAGTAGGTATCTTCATCTATAATTATTTTAATCATTTCCGGTATTTAATTTATATAGAGTGTATTCTTCCCCTCGGGTACCATTGGTCATTATCTCCCGAGGCGATATCGAATCAAGAGAGAATAGTAATAAGGATAATGGAGAGTATAACTGTGTTTATTTTTCATTAATCTACAGGATGCGATTATTTATGTATTTTTTTTTTGTTAAGGCGCTGTTGAACCAAGATTTTTCTATGATAGTGGATAGCAACCACCTGATGGTAAGTGGTCACCGCTGCTTATAGACACCTACAATACCCGATGCATTGTCTGTGCGTTGCCTACCTTTGAGGACTCTATTCACCCTTCGTTTGAAGAAGTCCAAATTATACCTCGGAGGAAAAACTGAAGAAGGTAAGCCATTCCACAACTTACAGGTACGTGGCAGAAACAGTCGATCAAATCTAACCGTGCGAGACTTCCACGTATCTATAATGTGTAGATGGCATTTCTGGCGATGACGTCCGGTTCGGTGGTAAAACCGGGATGGAGGGATGACTGATTTCGAATGACTGACGTTTCGTTTATATGGGTGCAACTGGCTACAACAAATTTCTTTCAAAAATGCCTTGAGAGCCGTTTTTTTTTTTTTTTTAACTTTGATATGTAGTGGGCATAAACATTTTACTATGGAGCCAAATATATCAGCAAAACTAATATATTACCAGTTTAGCCGCATCTTCAAATGTGGCATCATAGTCTGCACTGCATAACAAACCAATAGATAGGACAAGTTATTAAATACATAAAATTGCGATCAATTCAACACAAGCGGCAACTGCACCAACTTGCGCTCGCAATAAGCAAATGTTTGTGCAACTAGCAACGTTTCCAAACATAGCAATTCTTTCCCTAGCTGTGTCATTATCATAGATTAAGTATTTGTTCAGAATAGACAGACTAGTTCAAAAAAATTGCCTAAAATAACGTAAACGAAAGATATTGAAAATAATCGTTATCATAGATTACCTAAACTAATAACGGAAACTCAAGATTTGTTGATATAGCTGCGTGAAAGAACCCTGTATGTGAAAGAGCTCTATTACAATATCCCTTAAAAAATTATACTCTGTAGTTATCTATCCTGACAGATAAGTTCAGTATTCATTTTAACAAACATTGTGACAACTTTTTTTTTCTATTTCCGATTAATAAATATATCAGTTTTTTCTATCTTTCTTGGAATGCTCATTGTTTTGTTTCATACGATTTTATTTTCTTCCATTTAGCTCATTAATGAAAAACACTTGTGTAACTAGTAAACTACATATGAAACTCTATTAAATTATATGTCACATCTGAACAGCCCAGTCGATTTTATATTCTTTGACGTGCCAAGCCATTACACCCGGCAAGGAGCGTAACGGTTCACAATATTCGTTCACTAACTTCTAAACCCTCGCAAATTTACTCATGCATTTGCCTTTTCTTTAACTCGTAGAGTTTAAAGGCGAGAATCATATGTAGTTTAGTAGATAAGTTTGTGACTGTACAGTGAAGAGTACTTTGACATCTTGCGAATTGATAACATCTATGTTTGCACGCGATACATTCTGTGATGTTGCTCTGAGATCGTACTAGGGCCTGTGTCTATTGAAAGGTTAATAAACTCTGGGACATAGTTTATACATAATCTCTATATCAATACATAGTAGAAAGACGGCACACTACCACCCGTTTCTCGTGAAAACTCCAAAATTCGTACACAACGATTTGGGTCGTCATTTATTATACGTACGTACGTCTAAGAACTCAAGAAGAAGAATGGAACGGGAGTTCCATTCTTGAGCAGTAGTTGTAGTTCTTAGAAAACGAGGAGAACGGCAGGGATGCCGTTCTCCTCGTTTTTCAATTCTGCCCTCCTAAGCCGAAGAGCGGTAACTCAAAAAAAAATGAGATTTCTGTTTTTTCGCGCATCTGATAGCTTACAAAATTTCGCACCAGATGTAGTAAGCAAAATAACCGTATCTACATTGGAACATTTAAATAAAAACTAAAAAAGTATTTTTTCTTTTAAAACTCATGTTTAAAAACTATTAATTCTAAACGAAATGACGGTATCTCATAAAAAACACAAAAACAATAATGTTGGGGTTTTAAACATATATTTAAGAAATATATTGGTCCTAACATAGGCACATAAGTGAAAATAAATTAAATTATATATCATTAGGGTAACGAAAAATCAACTTTCACAAAAACTCGATTATCTCGAAATACACCTAGGCTGAGATACCGCTCTTGGGCTTATGACGGCAGAATTAAGGCATCTTCAAGACTAGAGTATAAAATTAGCTCTATTCTAGATTTACGTGTTCCATCCTCGGCCACACGTTTGCTTACCATCAGGCGAGTTGGTGTCCAAACGTGGATCTATTATTTCTAAAACGAACCAAAAAATATTTTTAATGACTTAAGCATGGTTCTTTGATATATAGTTTGGATCTGCCTTTCAACTCGAGATAGTACCGTAAAAAGTTTGCCAAAAACTGAAGTGGGTGAGGTAAACACGTATTGCAGACACTGACATATTCTTACTAGTTCTACAAACGCACACTTTAATATTAAGCGCACACAACTGCAAACTATGTGGTCAAAATGTATGCGAATGGACGACCCAGAGGGGATGTATTTTTGTTTTTTCTAATGTGACTTACTGCTGTTGGCCTTGCGGCCTCTTCAGCTTGACTGGACTAGTTGGTGAACGCAGAAGGCGTTGAGCCAACATGGTTTAGATTTTTTGGGCGACAAGCGCAAGGGCACCTCGGAGGTACGAGCCTCGGCTTGGACCGTCGCCGGGAGTGGGGGATCAGACTTGCCCTGGCACCCCAGAAGGGGTGTGCCCTGGGGCCCTAGTAGGTTGTTGAACTGAATGGGGGGGATGTAAATGCTAAAGGGGAAACTATAGGCATAATGCTTTCATTTATTAATTTTTTCTGAGGTATGTTTAGTCTGTCAAGCTCGATGACAAACCATTAAACTTTACAAAAAATATATAGCTATGTCAAAAGTCGATTTATACGTAATGATAATGAGATACGTAATTCCTCGGACGGGACGGGGACGTGACGGGCATCGTTCACAACGTGCACATGGTTTTAAAACATAAGTACAGTGACGGTGATGATATTTTTCAACGGCAACGATATTTTTCCTGTCCCGTGCATGCCACGTCGTCTTCCCGTACGTGACCCGTGGTGTTATGCACTGTCGTATACATTTTCTATGAAACTATGTTTCCAAAAACTGTCGCCCCGGACCGTCTGGGGTAAAACACGTTATGTACTTATCGGCCTTTACTTAGTGGTTGGCGCGTTCAAATTCCAATCCGCAGGATGTGGGTTCAAACCCCAACAATGAACCTGAGCCGGTGAAGAAAAACATCGCGAGAAAACCATATCATGCAGCCGAGCATTAGAAAGTGCTCTACCACACAATACTTTCTATTGCTCGCCTTATTCGAGAAAACGTCGAGCATAAGGTACCTATTTTTAATCAAAATACCTTTACATAAATTTTTATTTCTACCTTCATTTTGGAGTATGTGCAAAAGAGCTGTTTAAGCTGATCCCGTCAACAAATTTCCGCCATGTCATCGAGGCAATCTAGATTCTATTCATACCTCGTGAACATTGGTAAAGTTCGCACCATGAACGAGCATAATATGTTCCTATCTTCCTTGGTCCGCACGCAGCTTATTCAAAACTCATTTTGCTGTTTTTTCTTATTGTAATTTTTTCCTTTTTTTGACATACAAGCGTGCTCCAAATTAAATCCATCAGGTGAATTGAGATCAAACGCTAGCCCATAAAAAACATTCATCAGTAAAAAAATGTCTATATAAAAAACCGACTTCATAAAAATGTCAGAACTGGACCAATTTGAAATGGGAACACACGGAAAGCACCAGCTTTCAAATAAAAAAAGAATCATTAAAATTGGTTCACCCAGTCGAAAATTCTGAGGTAACAGACATTTAAAAAAACAGTCGAATTGAGATCCTCCTCCTTTTTGGAAGTTGGTTAAAAACGTGATATGTCTCGATAGACATTTGAATCACGTGTCAAATGTATTGGAATAAACTGCTTGTCTACAACCACAGACCTACTCACAACATTTCATGAAGATCGGATTAATATTTAAACTCACAAATATACGTACAAACGTTGACTCATTCCCGTAGACATTGTCGATTCTGTTCTACCATTATCTAAACTAAACTTGCCAACTCTAAAATTGTTGTCATTTTTCTCTCACGTATTGACATGTAAAGAGACGCAGATAATTTTAGTAAGGTTTATTTTAGTGAGTCCATTGT
This sequence comes from Agriopis leucophaearia, assembly GCA_949125355.1. NCBI lineage: Eukaryota > Metazoa > Arthropoda > Insecta > Lepidoptera > Geometridae > Agriopis > Agriopis leucophaearia. Next base: position 15,702,414 of record OX421266.1, on the reverse strand, counting down.
GAGAGTCGCGGGCATCCAGTGGATGCAGATGGCAGGATGTCGTTCAAGTAAAGTTAAAGGGGAGATGATGATGATGAGTTTAATGAGTGTTTTTTTTTTGTAATGATACTGAGTGACGAGACGCGTGAACTCGCTCGCCTGATGGCTCTTCACGCTTGCCCATAACAGCTCAACGCCACTCAGAATTTTGAACTTCAACAGTTCATAACCCTGGATGGCAATGCACTGCGCTCGTCACCCCGAGATATAAGATGTCAAATCTCTGTGTACCCTGTAATTTTTCTGGAAACATTGCCCTTCAATCCGGAATACAGTAGTGTTTGCACACTACTACTTGGCGGTTGAATAACTTGCAAAGGTGTGGTACTTCCCAAGTGGTATGACAGAATCGACACCAGTGAGAACTTTGCTTTACTAGGTCCACAAAAAGCGGTCATAAAATCACTCAAACATTTTCCCCGCGTCTTAAAAACGTTGTAAAGTATTCCGTTTGTTTGTACGCCTTGCCAAAGGTCGCAAATAAAGCCACAAAAGTTAAATTCTAAGTCCCCGAGAAATCCCCTGACAGGCCAGATGTTTTGAAATAGTCGTCGCAGATTTAATTAAACGAACTTTCTGCTAAACTTGTTCCCTAAATATAGCGAGTTGGATGAAATGTCGCGTATTTAGTTCCAATTGAGTTGGTTGTATTTCAGTTTGTTCAACATGCGTCAATTTGTTTACTTTGTTATTTTGTACGTCAGCCGTTTTCATTACAGTTTATGAAGCCGCTACGTGGTAAGCGTAAAAAACAAATTTTAGTTATAATACTAAGAAAAACTAGAATTATAATTATATGAGTGAATCTTCGGAGCGAATTGAACAATTCTATTCTTATACGAGACTCCGGGTCCGCTATAAGAATAAGAAAATGACTTGACCTCCAGTTCGCGTAATTTTTTGGGTTCCGTACCCAAAGGGTGTAAACGGGACCCTTATTACTAAGCCTACGCTGTTTGTCTGTCTGTCCGTCCGTCTGTCTATATTTTAACGGCTATATCTTTCGGACAGTAATAGTCAGATGAATTTTTTGTAGAATATCTAATGTTATGGTGGATTAACTAAGAAATATAATAACGTCAAAAAGTTATTAACCGGCCAACTTCGAGTCGGGCTCGCACACTGAGGGTTCCGTACCACCACAAAATACAAAAAGTAGTGCCAAAAGACAACATCACATCCAGGCGACCGATGGGGCGCACCTGTTGTATCTACTTAATTGCAATCAATATACTGAATTGAACTCTGCGCTGTTGTCTCTACATCCCCGAAAGTAGTTTCATTCCTATCTTACATCGAGCTTTCTGTGTGTCTCTTTCTATTATCTACTGCAGATAATAGCAAGAAATCATCCAACAGAGTAACTAAACAAATACAACACAATGAATTTAAACTAAAACTCTAAGCTAAAAACATAAAACGACTTTAACCAAAAATCCAAATCAGGATACAGATTGGTAACACTTCAAAATACGAAAATCCAATTTACAAAGCGCCGCCTGCCCTCAATCTCCAGTAGCCCAAAAGAACTCGCAAAAAGCGACCCGTAATGAAAGATCAAAGGTCTTTCACGCGTGCACTTGTCCCTAAGCCCTTATTGGCAAACAGTGTAATTAGTGGGACAAAAAGGGCATGATTGTGTAATCTACGGGCTATAGGCGGCCCATGGGCCCTATTGACCTTTGTTCTTAATGAACGCCTGTGTCCGTGGCCCGGGGCGTCTTTGTCACTATGTTATGACCTGTGTTTTGCGGACGAAGGAAAACCTTTTGGCAAGTCTGGTATATAGAGAGATCAGGTCACGGTCAACACTAAGGTTATTATTATTTTGCATTTTAGGAAAACAAACGGCCTATTTATATGAGTAAGAAATTTAATAAGGTGACTGGGATAGTTACAAGTATTTGCCAAATTAAATCCTAACTACAAAATAAACAAAATAATAGCATTACAAATTTATATCGTAATAAATACTGTCTATCTCTACTATATGCACACAACACGCATAAAATTTGTGCAAACACCAAACGCAATTTTTGTTCAGAGTGGGAACTCAGCGCTGCATGGAATTAACTATATGAAACTAGTTAAATTTAAAAATAACATAGTACGTTAAAACTGTTGGGGGCAAAAATGTGAGAAAATTAGGCAATGTGGTGAACCCTTATATCACACGCAACGCAATTAAAGACTTAAACGCAAACGCATTTATGTGTACCTATTTATATAACGACGTACTAATCTGTGCACCAGCAACGAGCCTTCCTAAATCAATTATCCCTAGTTCAGACTAGGCTTCTTAGTCTTGAACATCGGCGAAAAGATACTAGTCTATTGGTTTTTTATCGAATAAATTTCGGAGAGTGTGCATCGGACCTGCATTATCTAATTCCTTCCTGCCCATTTTTATATTGGACTGCCAGAGAGAGCACAAAAAATTTACACCGCTTTATGGTTGTTACTCTGAAACCCCGTACGAAGGGCTTTGATTCCACTTTTATTGTACGAACTGCTAGTCTTTGGAATGCACTGCCAACAATACGGGTGTCTTTAAATCACAAGGAAATCAGTTTCTTCAAAGCAAGCGTGTTCTATCGTAGAACGCATCATCGGAGTTGGCGCAACCGCAAGCTTATTCCTTAACTTTTTTTAAACGAACTCCTTATCCGAAACATCAATAGACAAAGTAACATTAAATGCATAGTTAAGTTACTAGTGCTTGAAAACTAATCGCTTACAGCTCCTGGAGGAACATCAATTCAAGAAGCCCAGGAAGGCAGCTGAAATCATTCCCCAAACGGCTGTGTTATTCCGCCAACACGACACACCTACATCTTATAACTTTACTAGGGACTATGCAAATGCACTGGTTTGCATGCCGCAAGCTGAGAGCGTACGTAGTGACGGAGGTCTCGCTGTTTAGAAATTGGCAACTGCACTTGAATGTTAAATTGGGGAGTGAGATGGCAGACTAGTAAATACATTGAATAGCACATCTTCGCCGTTACAATAACATTTAAGCATTCCTTCTTCGATCAAAAAAATTTCGAAGCATTCCTCAAATTTCCTTTATTGGCCGTAATTTAAGTTCGTTGTTTATTGTTTTCTTTCTTAGGGATGACTATTTTGCTTAGTAAATTAAATTAAATTGTGTGTGTTTTGTTGTTTATTGGTGTTTTTAACTTCTTGAGACAGCAACAGAGCAACATTTTTTGCATAAACATCGAAGGCCGAGATTGACACACGATACTTTTATCCCGGAAAATGTACGGTTACTGAGGTAATATCAGCGCGGACAAAACCCCAGGTCCAACTAGTGAAAAAAGTAAGCATAGGTACTACATCATAGATTGAATCATAATCATCGCTTAACATCATGCGAAGTTGCGGTCAAGCGTAAGAAAAATGCACAAGTGCTGCGCAAAGCCCAAGGTTCATTAGTCTTTGTTTTTTTTTCATCAGTACTTCAAAACCTACCAGGGCTCCTTATTTTAGCAATTATAAAACCTAACCTAACCTATATTGTAAGCAAAAATAAAGGCGGGTTAAAATGATAGTGGTAAATAACCTATGTTTCATAGATGCAAATTTTACTGCAGCGTGTACGAACACACATGGCTGATTATTCTAGCATATTCGGCAAGCTATATTGTTTCTGTCCCCGTTGTCTGTCCACTTACGTAATTTCGAATGAGAATGAATGTGACCAAACTATAATGTGGCAAGTCCTAGAAGAACCCACCTGAAAAGGTTACTCGAGAAAGAAAGATAGCTCAAACAAAAGTTCAAACACTGCATTGTATTGCACTGCAGCCCAAGATTTGTGGCGCGCTTCTTGATATCCATGTTTCGGTTATGATACTCCAGCCCCGGGAATATTAATCCCGCGAAACGCGCCGGGATTCCGCCAGAATCCCGGATTAATCCGCCACTTGACTGTCGAATGAGAGAGAAAAATAAGCTTACTAAATGTTTGAACTAACAGTTTTACAGCTTCCCGTTCCCCGATCTGAAATGTATTTGAGAATATCATGGTTACTTATCATGATCATCTACTTTTTACTTTTTTGTCTGTATATAGAATTTTTTCTTCTATTTATATAACAATCTATCTATGTCCCTATAGACTCCAATACTGATGGACCGATTTTGTTGGGACTTTCACTAGCAAATAGATGATGATACAAGGAGTAACTTGGGTTACTTTTATCCAGAAATATGCGGGTGTAACCGCGGGGCGCAGCTAGTTTACTATTTAAAAAAGTATGTACACAGAAGAACCAATTATATCCTAACTGCTAATAAAACTAATCTATTAAACTGTTTAACCAGTGGAAATTGTTTCCAAAATGTTGACCCCGTTACCACATTGTATAGCAATATTTACTCATATATTTACTCATCCTTTCAGTAAAGGCCAGCTTTTATTTGGTTACTTTATTTACTTTATATAAATTCAATTCGTTGTTATCATAAGGTTATAAACACCATGCTTACTCAAACTTTCATCCGAAACTTCTAACTAGTGTTTTTTGTTTGTAAACATGTTATTTATTTTATGAGTTCATATTCGTAATTTGAAGAACTTTCTTCTACAAAAAATTCACTTGAGCAAATATTTTCAGCCATGTCAACCATTTTGTGGTAAAAAACTTCCTTACCAAACAATCTCTCGCGATCAATATTGTAGGTGTACAATTTATTAGAACACATATATATGCGTTGATGTTTGAACCATATAAACAGACAAATCATACAATTACATTCACTTCGTAGCGTGAACCGCTAGCATCTAAATACTCCTAATTGCGGTATATCGAATCAAACCGACTCATGAGGTGTCGTGACATCAAATTAATTATTCACTTGTCAAAGATGGCAAGCTGATTGCCGTACACTGAAGAAATTAGCTCTCGTTCCTGACACTACTGAGTCATGCATGAGATGGGCATGCTCACAACCCTAATACGTGACTTATGACGTCACACTTTTACGGTCTATTTAGATCGATAGGCTTTCAATATATCTACAGTACAATACAATATCGCTTTATTATACACCATACTAACTTAAAATTAATACAAAACCGGCAGTATAATAGTCAGTATAATAGTATAATATATCTAATGTCGTAATAAATATAAAAAAACAATGAACCGTGCGTGATTCGGAACGTAGCTTACGTAGGAAAGTAACTACTTCTTCTTATTATTTTTTTATAATAAGTATGTTCATAGCACAGACATATAATACAGAATTATATGTCTGTGGTTCATAGACGCTATGCCGCCACGTCACATTTTAGATGACACAATTTATTTATCTGTTTCATTTTGGCACCTAAATACTTGTATTGAAAAAAAGAGATGACTATTCGCTGGGTGACCCGTACTTGCCCGATTTTCGGGTGGCTGTGACCACAACCTTTTTTGAGGGCTGGATCCGCGCCTGTACTGAGTTACACTGAAAGGTTGCACTCAGCTGAAAGGAAGCTATTTACTCATTATTGTTTTTTTTAATGCAATTGGCGTCAAAGCAAACCAGCCGCTTTGTGGTAATCAATCAACGTCGCCTTATTATAAGCTAATTTTACAACACTAAAATCTCAAAAGAGTTTAGAATAAAAAATCTCCATGAAGGTATAACAGGAGTTGGTCTCGCAGTAAAAGTTATACACAATGATTAGAACTATGAACTCCTTTCGGTATACTTTTTCGGTAGTAACCCTATAAGATAGTTCAATCCACGAACGCCTCACCCTTTAGTAGTAGGAGTAGTAGTAGTAGTAGTTACTTTTAGTTAGTAGTTACTCAGTTCAGTACATCAGTAGGTACACTCATTTTTGAAGTGAAAACTTCTTTAGGCGTGTTGAGCAGTTTTTGGGTGAACAAAAATCATGGAACTCGCGTCATCGCGACGCTGTACCGTTTATTTTAAAACAGCGCCATAATATCTCTTCTTAATATCGCCTCTTGTATAATAGGTGAATTACTACTTAAGTTTTCACTTCTGACGTGCAGTCCTATGACAGATGTGGTTTTTTTTAAGTGATGTATCCAGGACTGACTAACATTGGGCTGACATAAAATAAGGGAACATACTTTATCAGAATCAGCTACTTTACATACCTACAAAATTTCATTCATGTTGAAGAATTCAGGTTCGCGACGTTCTCTTGTTGACGTCCTGGGGAATGATGGTGGCCGAGTGAGGGAGCGACGGTGGCCGAACAGAGGCCGATATGTGCTTTACAATCTGACGGTACCCGGTTCGATCCTCGGCCCAGCACTAAATCAAAAAAGTACTCAAATAAATTATGTTTAGTTTTGATGCCATCGCTCAACAACGGTAAACGTAAACATCGAGGAAACCGATATGTCTAAGAAACTCAAGAGTTCAAAGATTCACAAACATGCACTAGGCTAGCATGGTAGATTAGGGCTCATTTTCATACTCTGAGAATAGGCATGTGTCCCAACAATGGGAACATGATAGCCTGATATTGATTGATTGACGTCCCTTGTTTGAGAAATATATCAATAATTGAATTCACAAAAACTATTTATTTATTAATTTGCGGAAAACAAACAGCTTAAGCAGTGTAAAACATAGCAATAAAAATATGAACAAACAAGCCATAAAAGTTTTCACAAGTAAAGAGAGATACAGTCCAGTTCCGTGAATGTTGAAATAACAAATAAAATAACTATCAAACAGTAGATATAAATAAGTTGAAATATATACATATAATCAAAGGTTGAAAAGTGAGAGCCTAATCAGTCTAATAAAGAAAAAAGAAATACAACATATAAATGTATATATAAATTAATTAAAAATCACGAAAGTCAATCGGAAGAAAAAAAAGCTGGAAATGCATAATTTTTGAATAAATTTTGACCCGTAGTATTCAGGCGTCTAACTTATAAGTAGAAACACACATACACGATAAACCAAATACCCTTCTTTTTGATTTGCGTCGTTGAGTTAAAAGGCAGATGTAAAATTACGGTTCAATCTAGACTACGTAATCCACATGAAAGTTAGCCCACTTTGATGCGTGACCAAAAATACGAGAAATTTTAACACAAAGAGAGAAGCCCAGCAATCAGACGTAGTAACATAAGCATCCGCTTAATCCACCCAAGCCCCTTGCATCCACCAAAAGCCAACCAAAAAGGGCCACTCTAGCCGGCCATGTTTAACGGACTCGCGAACGAATAAAACCACTCACTCGCTTTGTTCTTCCCTCTTTGTCTGTTTATTCGTTTATGCGTTCTTTGAATTTGATAGGAGCCCAGATAATGGCCTTAAAAAGCAGCCGAAAGAGGATTACTCCCAACCTCAGTCGAATTAACATAGACGCAAAATTGGCATGTCGAGGCTGTGGGAGAAAAGTAACAAATTGAAGCTTTTGTTTCTCGCTGAAGTTATTAGATATCTCAATGTGCCTTATGAAAATAAATAATTAAAAAAAATATGGCAAATAGCTGCATGACCTTGCATCAAAACAAAGCCCTAAGAAATTTGATTGTCAGGTTCATTAAGGATCACAAATCACGATGTGTTCCGGCAGCCTTGCTTTAGAGCCAGTTCCTATTCCATGGTAGGCGTGTTTACCATCTTCGACCACATCGTTACTCAATATCACATAAGATCAACCATGCAACAGTACATGCAATTACGATCTTCGAGTACCAGTTTTCATGACCCCTTTAAAAATTCTGTACCAAGATGACTCACAAAGACAGAGTCAAAATATTTCAGTCATAATAAAAGGCTCAAACTGTAAGCAACACACACCACAAGATGAAAGCTCCAAAAATATACAAGGCACAAACCACGGGCGATACGGTCAAGCCGCATTGTGGTTCTTTCCCAGATTATCCGGGCAGAGTACGGAGCCGGGACATACCGGGGAAAGCTGTTTCTCATGTAGCCAACACGCGACTGTGAACACATGCGGAAGTAGCGTATTTAATAAGGAAGAAGGTACAATCATAACAAAATAAAAAACAAGCGTTATTTATATTTTTTTCAGTAACAGTAGTGATGATAAGAATATATACAAACTTAAAGAAATCGTGGCAATGGTTGGTTTGAATATTTGCGGCCTAGTCATTCCAGAAGACAATATTTCCTACATTAGGTAATTAAGTACAATATTAATAAATAAATATCTGGGACATAAATTAAGATTAAGACCCAGACATAGAACCAACACAAATGTTTGTCCTAGGTGGGAATCGAACCCACGCCCCCAAGCGCAGAGGGCAGGTTCACTACCAACCAAACTAAAGAGGCTGTCAACCTGGCTGAATGCTGTCAATTAATACCTGTATCATGCACCTATCTCACGAGCACCATGTTGAATTACAACACAAATGACAAATGTACATCAAAAATAAGCATTACCTATGTTTTCATTGAGTAGATACACAAATATTCGCAGATTTAACGCTAAACGGTTTTATTAATCACAAAATATTCGACAAATTCAAAATAATCTCGAAAGCTTAGCATCATGTTTCACGTCGAGAGGGCTTTAGCTATTAGGGCAAAACATATCACATCAATATGAACATCGGATCCCAATTCGGAAAATCTCGTATTCGGCTCGAACGTCCTCGAACCTCTCAAGACATCTCTCAGATAAAATGGTATTTTCTCACTTTTTCGCTCGAAATCGTAATAAGTTTTCGTATGCATAAATGGACCTCATTCCAAGTGTTGTAACAATGGGAATTTCTCTTCCGACCGGCGCTCCTTTATTTTTCCCGTCTCTCAGCTTCCATTTCACTTGCAAATGTTTCATTCTTTATGAATTTACGCGACTCTTAGGGTAAAAAAAGGTTTTCCGGAATCAAACTTGTACAAATATTTGGAGTGAAAAGTTTTGAAACCTTTTTCAGCGTATTCTCAATTTCCGGATTGCGAACGGGTTTATTTGTGTTTAATTTTTATGACGAGTTTCGCACTACGTAGATCTGTGTTAACGGTCTGGATGGGATGGGAGGGAAGTATAAATATTTCGTGCGATTGATTGCGAGTCCAATTGACATGTACGTGTGTGATAAACAAAGAGGATCGTTGCTATCCGCTTGGGACGAACTTTTATTTGGAGCGTCGTCGGAATCGTGTTTCACAGTTTCGTCCGATGATAGCGGACACAATGCTTTAGGAAATTAGATTCTCATCGCAGTCATAGCACGTCGGGAACCTTCGCTGGACGACTTTATATGTGGCAACTCTCATGCTAGGGACTTGAGTCATATTTTTTAACACGTTTTTTGTTTCACCTTACTTTTCTCATTTCAGGGAATCTATAGCTGTTTGGGTAGTTTCTGCTACAGTTTTATGATTATACTGAAATTAAAATACGATTTGAAATTTCAATATATGGTTTTAAATTTAAACAGCTACTATGCGCTCTTTTCAAAACTTTGTTTTGTTAGTTGGTTATAGAATTGATCGATTCAAGTGTTATACGGATATATTACTTTTAGTTGCCCCAAGTCACCAGTATCCGTGTACCTAATACGTTACAAGTTAGCTATTTGCGCGAGAGGCGAGCTGCAAACTTAACACGCTCTTTGCCCGGACGGTAGCAGTTCGTCCAGCTTACTAACAATTCTCACGTGTGATGGCAACGTGTGCTGTTTAGGGGGCTTCGATAATGTTATGTTCTGGTGAACTGCTGGTGAATTTACGAGAAATTTCACTGTAAACATTATCGAATCAATAATTCGAATTACAAATCAAATTAAATCAATTAGTTCGCTTTAATTCACTCAAAAATATTTTATTGTCGTTTAAGGAAATTAATATAAAAGTATGTCGCCCTAGGGCGTTCAACTCTACTAGATAACTCCAGCTATCCATCTCCTGACCAATTTCCCCGGATTAAATTTCATATTCATGAAGTATAACGGAATCCTTTATGACAAAAGTTTAAAAATCTCCCGGCGTCCCGGACAAGTTCTAAACTTAAACCGAGAGCTTAGTTTTTAACTTTGCACAATGCACCTAGACAGTTTTGCACACTATTAGTTTTGTACTTTAAAAGTTTTCAAAGTTAATACATAATTCTGATAAATTTTAACTTACGCTCAACTACAGGGAATAGCGTGATACGATTCTCTGGTAACTTTTAAAAGGTTAGTAATAGACTTGCTAACAAGTTGTTCGGGGAGTTTGAGATCTCGAGTTTAAGCCGCTCGGATCGGTTAACATTCGCTTCAATATGTAGGAGCAAGTAAATGAAAGTTTAGAACAAATTGGTCAAGATATTTGCAAATGTTGAGTTGAGTAATGGCTAGACACGAACTCGATGGCACTATTTGATTTCAAGCGATTTAGTTTCACTTTTTATTTGTCTTAGAGCATCGCATCGCAACCGATGGTGTCCGAGCGATAGCATGTGAGCTTTACAATCTAATGGCACCCAATTTTATCCTTGGCTCTGCACCAAATTTAATACTTAAATAAATGATCTATAGTTTCGACGCCATCGCTCAAAACGGTGAAGGAGAAACATTATGAGAGGAAACCGGTATGTCCAAGAACCTCAAAGGTTAAAAGACGTATGACGTTCACCAACATTCACTGGGCCCATGATGGATCAGGATTCAGGGCCCATCCTCTCCCTGTCTCTCCCTCTCTCTGAGGAAGGCCTGTGTCCTAGCAGTGGGAACATAATAACGTGATAGGCTGATAATGAGAGCAAGGCTGACCGGGGTTTGATAGTAACAAATAACTGGCCAAGAGCATGTCGAGACACGCGTATGGTAGGGTTCCGGTACCAAAGCCATATAACTGTAGTCACAGTTTAGAAAATTATGGTTATAGAAAAATTCGAACGAACGAAGCTCTGTGGACTTAGCCAAATTTCAGAGATGTACCATCCCGACATAGCATATACATTTTATGGTTTAAACATAGAGAAAACTGATTGAGAAACATTACTTGGTAAGACCATTTTACAAAAGGGTCAATGACCTTTGAGTTAGAACGCTTTGAATTTATTACAGTTTTATCGCTGTTACTCAAAAAATCATCATCAGATAATGTTCGAAATAATTTTGAATGAATGTTTTAAATATGACCTATCTGTATTGTAAGACTCAATTTTCTATGTCTTATAGTTTAGAAATGCAGGGGGGGGGCAACTTTTTGCCACTTTGGCAGGCTATATTTCGCAAAGTATAGACTTTATGAAAAAGTGATGTATCAAACCTTACCTTCGTTATAAAAGACCTTTTCAACAATACCCCACATGAGTAGGTGGAGTGAAAAAAAAATTCATCCCCATTTCACATGTACCAGAGCCACCCCTAAAATGCAATATTATATATTTTTTTATACTTTTAAAATTAAGATCTATATTACTACTGTCATTATGCAAAATTTCATTCACTTAATAATTATAGAAGTTAGAAGGTTCAAAAAGTTTCGGACAGATGGACAGACAGACAGACAGACGGATGGACAGAACGAATTTAAAGGGTTCCTTGTCGGGCTACGGAACCCTAAAAAGGGATAAAAACAACGATAACTTGTAAATGTACACGTACATTACACCTCATAGAGAGGGGTGTTGCCATAATCCCCACGCTTGGCAGGCGTATAGGCGTACCCATGTATGAATCATCTGATATTATTTCGCGATATCTGGCTTTGTTTCCATAGTAAAAGTAATGGACCTCTTTCGTCTTATTACACCCTTTCCTCGTAACCGGTAAATGGGATTGATTAGTTTCACATTATTTAAAGTCACAGACTAATATAAATTCAATGCAGTAAACACAAAAAATACATTTAAAACAAACATAAATAATTATACACGGAGTTATAAACAATAGTGATACATAGAGTAATTATATCCGATGGTGATACACTCTCCCGTCATCACTGGAACACAAGTGCATAACTGAATGTCGGAGCGCAGATTGGCGCTGAGTTTTGAGCGTCTGATTGCACACTTGCTCCGGATAATCCATCATTGAGATACGAGACGAAAAATGATTTATTTTATACCCGTTCGAGAGCGATTTTATATTTTAAACTGGGTGAAATGTTTACTGTTGGCTGAGCGAATCGAGATTTAATTTGTTTTTGATTATTGGTGCTTCGTTTAAAGTTTTCCAGTAGAAAGTTTTTTTACATCGGACTTGGTTTAACTGTGATCTACCTGATGAAAAGCGATGATGCTGTCGAAGAATTATTTTTAATCGCGATTTCAGGTTCGGTTTAATGTTTATAATGATGAGTACATACATACCCTTCAGTATTACTACACTTTTAGTGAATATGTTGTATAATAGTCCGAATCCGAATTAAAAATGACCTTCACCCATCTGTTTATTTATTATCTTAGGCTGTATAGTCATACTGCAGGGCAATGGCCTCCTTATATTCGTCTCTGTTTTGGGCAATTTGGGTCCCACCCACCTGTTTAGTCAATGAAATTTTCTTTTATCAAATTAAGTAGGCTACAAATATACATCACGAGTAGGTTGGCTAAAAAATTCCTGGCCAGGCTATGATTCATTAAAAATTTTGACTTGACATTATATTTATACATGAGTTTAACCACAGAATACATATAGTAATTTAACGGATAAATTTAATACCAATCAAAAGTATGAAGCCTATAAAATATGCAAACGTTGGGCTGTTATTTTTTTTTCCTGTCTTAACTACTGGGTTGACAGGTATATACAGGTATGTTGATGCTAGATATATTTTCACTTATTTGTTTATTAAATAAATCTTGTACCAAAATAAGCACTATTTCGTTGCAAACACGGTGATACAAGATTGTTTGTAAAATGTCTGGTTTAAATAACGGTTGTCAAATTTAAAAAGTTACATTTTAATGCGAATGTAAACTTGCGACCAAGAGATCCGAGCTAAGTATCCCGTGCGATAGAAGAGGACGCCACATTGCAACTTCCAAAGTCAAATTTTGCACACTAACGTAAAACAACAAATAATAATTTTATATTGTTTTGATATTTTTTGTTGGAATAGCCTGACACACACTTGGACGGTTTATTTTTCACCACTTATACTTACAAGTCTATTTTTACACGTTCTTTTTAATTTTACTTTTTATTTCACCAATTTCAGCAAAGCTCATAAAGCTCTAGTAAAGCTCCAGTAGAATAGAAAGGCGTCAAGTAGAGTGCGCCAATGGGACGGCTATATGCAATAATTCAGTGTAAATTGCTCGTCGTCGGTACATTACCGCGCGACATGCTGACATGGGCCGGTAGTTCGCTCATGCATTGCCACATCCTCGCTGAAAGAAGGTAAAGTAATGACGTTATAATATTATGTCAAAATCACAAACATAGTACTGTACAATAGTACATAGGACTAGCTGTTACCCGCGATCTCGTACGCGTAATTTTTTAGATTATTTTTCAACCTCCATTTGGCCATCACACAAAACCTGACAAAATGTTTGCTTCATTTTTCAATTAACGCATTTCCTTAATTATGTGAAACTAGTAGAATATTAGGTATACTAAGTTTCACTATAGATTTGAACAATTAATTATATATATCCGAATGACCAAATATTTCTGTATTGTCCTGAAAAGAATCAAGCTATACATAGTTTGAGAATAATGTGCTATTGATTTGAACACAAATAAATCGATATATCCCCAGTGTCGCGTGACATCTCGCATCCTAAGAGTCCACAGTCTTGCAGCACGGAGGTAGCGACGCGACGTCTAAAGGAGTGTAATAAATTCAATTGAACGAGTGTCGTGGGCAGACATAACTCGGCGCCCGACTCCGCCCGCAACAGATTCCTTACTGATAGGGCTTGCAACTTGCAGTTTACGCACCATTATCAGCCTTTCATGTTCCTAGTACTGGGACACATGCCTTCTGTCAGAGAGGATGGGCCCTATCCACCATGCTAGCCCAGTGGCTGTTGGTGAATCTCTAATATGTCTTTGAACTTTTGAGATTCTATGGACATTTTTTTTTTATTCAGAAATAGGCTTGCGTTTCCTCGCCAACTCGTCTGATATTAGGCGCGATGCGGTCTACGATGGAGCACGCTTGCCCAGAAGAAACCGATTCACTCGAGATTTGAAGACACCCAGATTGTAACCATCGGGGACATATCGGTTTCCTCACGATGTTGTCTTTTATCGTTTTTAAACAACTGCATCGAAAGTGCACATTATTTATTTGGGTCATTAGTGCAGGGCCGAGGATTGAACCGGGGCTGTCAGATTGTAAAGGGCACTTGCTACCGCTCATCATCGCTCGACTTTTTTGCACAATTACTACTTAAATGGTGTTTGCAAATTAATAATTTGGTATTTTAAGCACGTAAACGTAAAATATGTTACGAACCGTACCTTGGAATGGAAGTTATCATTTGTGACCAAACAGTTGGGCTACCAAAACTACAAATTCATTATTTTAATAATCTTATGTTGAATTTTGTCTTGCTCTCTCTTTAGCCGAGAGAGCAAGACAAAATATTCAACTGCAAGGTAAAAAAGTTGTGGATTAGAATGGTACAGGAACGGAACGCAGCGCGTACCAAAGAGTTGACCTTCTAATTTTAGTAGTGTAAAATATGATTCATCGTTATGATTTTGAACAATTATAATCAATATCAAAAATTCAGAATGTTAACTGGGTGAATGTCAACCCTATTGTAAAGAGCGTAGGGAGGGGACGGAACTTTAAAACGCTGCCAGTCGTTTGTATAAAAGTTTGCTTTCTTATTATTTTCCCGTTTCTCGACTTTGTAGAATCCGTCGGACGGTCCTGACAGGTTATCTTTGTGCGGCTCTCGCTAATCGTATAACTTTTCTTTTAAAATCGTATTTTGAAAACGGCAGAGGCCAAGTAGTTTAAGATTTTTGTTCTTAGTTAACTTGTTTTTCGTATAAAAAAAAACAGTATTTTTAATTGTATTTGTTTAAAACATATTTATATAAGCATTTTACATGTCGAATATTCGCAGTTCACCCACAGATATTGCAAAGCACTTTGATTCCACTTTTATCTAGCGAAATGCTAGTCTGTGGAAAGCGTTGCCGAATATGTTCCCTGATAGTTACAATTTGGGTGTCTTCATATCGCGAGTGAATTGGTTTCTACAAGGCAAGCATACTCCATCGTAGACCTCATCATCGCTTAACATCAGGCAAGGTGCCAGTGCAAGGCAAGTCTGTTAAATTAATACACACTATACACACTAATGTCATATATGTGAAAGTTTGGATTGAAGCTTCTTAGTCTTGAGCATCGATGCAAAGTTGCTAGTCTATCGGTTTTTTATCGGATACATTTAGGAGAGTGTGCATCAGTACTGCATGATTTAATTCCCTCCTGCCCTTTTTTCTATCGGACTGCCAGAGCGGGCACGAAAAATCGACACCGCTTTATGGTTGACATTCCGAAAACCCGTACGAAGCGCTTTGATTCCACTTTTATTGTGCGAACTGCTAGTTTGTGGAATGCACTGCCTGAATGGGTGTTCCCCGATGGTTACAATCTGGGTGTCTTCAAGTCAAGAGTGAATCGGTTTCTTATAGGCAAGCGTGATCCACCGTAGGCCGCATCATCGCTTAACATCAGGCGAGTTGGCGGCCAAGCGCAAGACTATTCTACAATAAAAAAATGGATGTTTGTTACTTAATCACGCAGAAACGGCTTGATGGATTTGGATAAAATTTAGAACATACATTGCTTATGTCCTTGATACTACTTGAGGCTACTTTTCATCATCATCATCATTATCAATTTTCATCACCACGCGGGTGAAATCGCGTGGCGCAGCTAGTTATAATATAAAAAGTAAGGCTATAACATTAAAATGTAAAAAACTCCAGTGGTACTAATTCCAGCTGAATACTAGGTATCCTGACTTAAATTACACTATCAATCAAGCAGCACTGTGACGCTACATATTATGATTACTGCATGATGATATCATAATGATGAATGGATCTGGAAATCACATTTAGATCCATTGATCATTTATTAGAGAGCAACCAATCAGGCATTGGTATCCAATTATTAAACTTAGACTTTGAAATTTTCTAAATTTTGCATTGGATTCTATTGTTTTAAACCATCACGGTTTTTCACTAAAGTTATTATAATTATTTACGTGATATGATGTAGCTTCTGATATTTTGGCGCAGTTATATGCACCATGTTCACGACAAGACTCAAGTAGGACCTCCGTTCAGAACCTTATCACGTTAAATAACCCGTTAATATTCATATACCTGCGGATTCTATTGTTAAAGTTTCTGAAATTTACATTTTATTATATAATTTTAAACGCGTTTTTGCTATGATAGCTTTATTTGAAGTAACAAGCCTTAAAAGTCAATTTTAATCTATTTTTCTCCGATCTCCAAAACGGCCGATTAGAAGCGGCCTACATCCTGCGTTCCCTGCGGTTTTTTTTTATATAAGGAAGTATTTATTTAGTAATTTTTAAACTTTCGCGATTCGAACACATGTTTTCATATTTATCGGGACTTATCGCGCACTATTAAATATAGGTAAAAATAGATACGAGTACCTTTCGCGAGTCAGCTCGTGACCACGGCCATTGTAACATGGTCGAAACTTCGAGCGAAAGGTATGTATTTTTACCTATATTTAATAGAGCGCGATAAGTCCCGATAAATATGAAAACAAGTATTTATTTCTAGACAAAACTATAATTTAAACTAACTTGAAATCATTTTTAAAAACAAACTATAAACTAACTACTAAAAATATAAATGTAAAATATGTGTTTGATAATTAATTAGAATAGTAAAAAAATATTATAGTTGTTATAGCATCGCTTTAGTTTATCTGTAATGGTGTTATAAGTGTTTTTTATTGAATAAATAAATACTCACTTAATAAATACCTAACTAAATTAACTCTAAATCTTAAACTGAACCTTTACTGACGTTTAAATTATAAAGCAAACATTTTCACAGATCTCGGTCGACCTACAAGACGTTATAAATGAACTATTTAAGTATTGTACTTGGCTTGAAGCCAGAACTTCATGAAACGGTTAATTTATCCGCTAATTACCCGTATAAACTGGTGTGAACCAGTTCAAACTGCTAAGTACTGGTGCACCTGACGGCTATCGATCAGCAGCGTGTCAGTGCCATAGATAAATTACCGAGAGCTCATAATGGCGTAGCTATTGGTAATCTGCGCTGAATAGACATGTTTTGATGCAGTCTTGTACCTAACACTATCGTACACAGTTGTACAGAAACTTACGCAGTTGTTCAGTAGCATGTAGCATACACAGCGACGTCATATAAGGATTCACTATGAAATGCGCAATGAGTAGTAAACTAATACAATA
Source organism: Agriopis leucophaearia (assembly GCA_949125355.1). Lineage (NCBI taxonomy): Eukaryota > Metazoa > Arthropoda > Insecta > Lepidoptera > Geometridae > Agriopis > Agriopis leucophaearia. The sequence continues at coordinate 15,685,004 of OX421266.1, read as the reverse complement.
GCTGCTTTTTTTAACAGCTCTTCGTACTCCTAATATAATTATTTGCCAGTGATGTCCGGCCTAATATTATTCTTATATTATCGGCTAAGGATTGGAACAAACTATCGGCTTCCTTGTTTCCTGAGAGATATAATCTGGGCCTTTCAAGGCCAGAGTGAATAGGTGTCTTCTCAGTCTGCGAGCTTCATCTTCGACCACATCGTCGCTTACCAACAGCCTAGTTGGTAGTCAAACGTGGAATTATTGGCGATAAACAAAAAATCTGTTCTAAAATAGATGCTCACCTTTTGGCCAGGCTCGCTATTTGTGACAGCGTAGACCTCCCACTAGGTGGACCGACGACATCGTGAGAGTTGCGAGCATCCAAAGGATGCAGATGGCAGGTTGTCGTTCAGTGTGGAGTTCTAACGGAGAGGCCTATGTTCAGCAGTGGACGTCTTCTGGCTGATGATGATTACACCGATTACTCCGATATTTGTGAATCGATTTACGTGATTATTTTATTATATAGAGGAAGCTTTCGACCTTGTCCCAGTTTTGAATCAGATCTAAACGACACGAATATTGTGGCAATATCAATAATTATGTTCAAGCGCTTACTAGTTATGAAGTTGGTTTTTAAGGTTCCGTAGCCCGACTAGGAACCCTTATAAATTCGTTCTGTCCGTCTGTCGGTCTGTCTGTCCGTCCGTCCGAATTTTTTAAAACCTTCTAACTTCTAAAATTATTAAGATAATAGAATGAAATTTTGCATAATAACAGTAATAATATTGATCTCAATTTAAAATGTATAAAAATATATTATATTGCATTTTATAGACCAGGGTAGAAGCCTTCAAAAATGGTAAAAAGTGAAAAAAAATAGTAGTAGGATGAAACCCATTAGAAAAGGAGGGGAATATGATAAAAATGAAAGGAAAAATAAATTACAGGCGATCTGAGTTCGGGAAGTGGGAGGGGGGGGGGGGGGGGGGGGTTAAGGGTAAAAAATTATTTATCTCGATTTCCGGTAAAACTACAAGTCCTATGAAAAAAAGTTAAATGGCAAAGTTGTAGGTAATAAAAAGATCTACTTACAACTTTTATTTTAACAATTTTTTTACATAACCTCAAAATTTATGTGAAAAATTCAAATAACAAAGTTTTTTTTTTTTTTAATTTTTTTTTTTAATTTTTTTTCTACGAAATTTGGTTTTTGCATTTTCTGAGAACATTTACTATTGTAATGTATATCTTTTTTAACCATCAGAAAGTAGAGATTTCAACGAACAAAAAGCACACCGACTTTTAAAAAAAAAAACTAATATTTTGACACGAGAATTTTCGATTGAAAATTAGGGTGCTTTTTTGACATTAAGTCAAAATAAGGTGAAAAAATAAACATTTTAAATCAAATAAATTACAGTATATTTGGGACATAAAAAGGAAAGTTTTCACCGAACTTCGTAGATTTTTTTTAATTTTTTTTTTTTATTAAAATAAAAAACCAAAAACTTGGTTATTTGAATTTTTCACATAAATTTTGAGGTTATGTAAAAAAATTGTTAGTAAAAAAGTTGTAGATCTTTTTATTACCTACAACTTTGCCATTTAACTTTTTTTCATAGGACTTGTAGTTTTACCGTAAATCGAGATAAACCATTTTTTACCCTTAACCCCCCCCCCCCCCCCCCGCCCCTCCCACTTCCCGAACTCAGATCGCCTGTAATTTATTTTTCCTTTCATTTTTATCATATTCCCCTCCTTTTCTAATGGGTTTCATCCTACTACTATTTTTTTTGGTTTCAAAAATTATCGACCCCTATTAGGGATGACATGTGAAATGAGGATGTTTTTTATTTCACTCCACTTACTTGTGTGGGGTATCGTTGAAAAGGTCTCTTAAAATGAAGGTTAGAATTGATACGTCACTTTTTTATAAAGTCTATACTTTGGGAAATATGGCCCGCCAAAGTGGCAAAAAGTTGGTCCCCCTCCCCCCCCTCTGCATTTCTAAACTATAAGACATGGAAACTTGAGTCTTACAATACAGATAGGTCATATTTAAAACCTTCATTCAAAATTATTTCGAACATTATCTGATGATGACTTTTTGAGTAACAGTGATAAAACTGTAATAAATTCAAAGCGTTCTAGCTCAAAGGTCATTGACCTTTTTGTGAAATGGTCTTAACAAATAATGTTTCTCAATCAGTTTTCTCTATGTTTAAAACATTAAAAGTATATTCTATGTCGGGATGGTACATCTCTGAAATTTGAAAAGTCATCTCTGAAAAGTCCAGCTTCGTTCGTTCGAAATTTTCCATAACCATAATTTTCAGAACTATGACTACAATTATATGGCTTTGATTACGGAACCCTACCATATGCGTGTCTGGACACGCTCTTGGCCAATTATTTTAAATTGATAATGTTCTTTTATGAACATATTTATTTTCTGCTATGTAGGTTATAACGAGTTTGTACCTAAATTTCATATTCTTCAAGTGCCTCTCCACCACTGGAGGTTGGCCGGCAGCTCAGCAAACTTCTCTCTATCCTGTGCTAAGCGGAATAATTTTTCGACGCTGGCTATGCTGGTCCGCTCCCGGATGTTGCGTAACTACGACTTTTTCCTTCTTCCAGCCTATATTTCATCATCGCCATTATCAGCCTATCATGACATATGTCCAACGCTGGGACATGGGCCTTCTCTCAGAGGGAGAGAGAAAGAGTACGGGCTCCAATAATGTTGTGAATTATCTTTAGGCCCTAATCCGCCACGGTGTCCTGGTGCATGTTAGTGAATGTCATATTTTCTTAAACTGGAAGAACTCCCCAAGATAGGGACTGGTCTGGGAAAAATTCCCAACACTGAAAGTTCTTGGAGATACCACATTATCACGAGGTTTCATCTCAATATTTGGGAGCGATGGTATCAAAACTGCACATTATTTAAGTAGGTACTATATAAGTCATTGGTGCAGGACCGATGATCGAACCGGATACCGTCATATTGTAAAGAGCATGTGCTACCGCTCGGCCACCATCGCTCCAACTTCATAATAAATAATAATAAATATCTGGGACATTATTGCACACATGGTCATCTGACCCCAAACTAAGCAAAGCTTGCAATATGGCAGCTAGAGACTGATATACATACATATATATTTTTAAATACATACTTAAATAGATATTAACACCCAGACATAGAACAAACACAAATGTTCATCACACAAATGTTTGTCCTAGATGGTAATCGAACCCAGGCCCCCAAGCGCAGAAAGTAGGTTCACTACCAACTGAGCCACCGAGGCAGTCCATCGTCGTATCTATATCTATCGATTTGTCTAAGGTACGATATTGCGTGGTTGGAAAAGTCTATGTTCATGCGTACTAGTTGCACCCCGCGGCGTGGCCCTCATGGTAATGAAATTTTCGCCAGTGGAGAAATATATCAGATCAAATAAAATAGATTAGTCTATGTGTTATTCCAGAACCTAAACAATAAACATTCCAAATTTCATCACAATCAATTTAGCAGTTACGGAAATACGTGGTAGTAAACATCACACAAACTTTCGCATTTTTGTTATTAGTAGGATTATAATAGCGCTTTTCAATTCTGCGAATACTTGCTGTGCTTTTAGCTTGCTTTTGCTTTATTTCAAGTTACCTATTCCATGATATCTGATTATTGTTATGTAAGCTGAAATGCAGTCATAGCGTTTCAATAGGTATTGAGCAGAAGTAGGTATTGCATTACTTACTTTTTATGACCTTAGGAATTTAAAATTACTACAGTCGAAATGTTACATTTTCCTATCGTGCTTGCCCTTTACTAATGACGTCTAGACGAATAAATAGCTCTATTATTATACAAATAGTTTGGTTTTATGTAATTTTAGAGTTCGTACTACAGTGGCGATGTCACAGGTTGGGACTAAGAATTATAATTCTCGTTTCTAATGTTAACCACATTTTCAATAATGAATACAAGCTCAATTTGTTATTCAGACATTGTAGTACTTTCGTGGTTAATTGAATTTTAAACAAAAGCACCTAAAGCTCTTTTGCATTCCTAATAATTTTCCAAAGTTTGGGTAAACTACTCTTTACCAAACCAACTCTATGTCGTAGATCGTTTCCTAGAAGATAATGGTTATAACCCGCCGTAAGAGCCTAATACAACATAACCCTATACCAGGTTGGATGACAGCATGGTCTTAATGATTGTTATTCTGTCATAATACCATAACATAATAATGTAAAGTTATATGATTATTTACGGGATATTTACCGTGATAAGGTTGTGGAAGGAGCTCCCGATATTTCGGCGCAGTTACATGCACCATGTTCACGGGAAGACTGAAGAATGCGGGTGGTTGGTGAAAAAGTTCAAAGTTAGGTACAGACAAAACGATCTACCCTCTTTCTTAGTCTTTTGCTACGGTTTTGCTTTTGCATATAACTTTAGTGAACAACCGTGATAGTTTAAAACAGTGTTTAACATAATAATGTTCCTACAACATAAACAAACCAAGCCTACAAAAGAAAAGAATCGTCGATTTCAGTATAATAGGACAGGTGATTGATTTGGTAAAAATAATAGGCTAAGTGAAAATGTAATACGTTTACCGAAGGAATTATTCATATTAGTTTACAAAGTTCCGGTATACAGGGTTATTTTTAATTCACCTTGAACCTCACGCAGTTAGCTTTTCACAAAACTTAATAAGTACCCCTTTTTTACATTGAAGTTTTGTATTTTCACTTTTTGCTTAGAAAATAAGGAAAACTGTTGTTATATGATTACTTACGGAATATTAATCGTTATTATATAGGTTGTTAGTTGTATGCTGCTGTGAACAACCATGATATTTAAACCAGTGTTTATAAGGAAAACTTTCTATGCCATAGATTGTAAACAAGCTAACTAGCCGCCTGATGGTGAGTGATTAGCGATCACCGTCGCCTATGGATACCCTGTAGCACTAAAGGCATCACAGATACATTGCCAAAACAAAACTGTTCAACGAAAACCATAACTTGAAAGCCCATCAAGAACCTGACATGCCGTGTCTTTCAGCGTTCTAACCTCAAGACAACGCCTTAATTCGTATTCCAGAATTCAATTTCGCTGTAGTCGGCAGGCTGCAGTAAATTACATCGCTTGACGTCATCTTCAACAGTGGATGGCGTTCTCCAGCGGGCGTCAAAGGGTGATATACTCCGACGATGATATGTGATGCACAGTGCACTTAGAGACAGAAGGGTAACTGAGGATTTTTTATTTGTTGTAATTGCCGTAGTCATCACACTTATACAGGGTTACGTAGAAAGGGTGTATGTACCCGAAAGGGGTCCATAGTATCCATAATTATGAATAAATTTTACTATGGGACCAACCTCAAAATTGCGAAATATATCAGCTGATTTCTATGGAACAGCTGATATTTTTTCGCGATTTCAGAGTTGCCCCCATAGTAAAAGTTGTTCATAATTATGGATACTGTGGACTCCTTTCGACTAAGTACTCCGTTTCCGCGTAACCTAGTATTATAAATACGAAAGCTTATGTAAGTGTGTATTTTTGTCCGCACTCAACTCCGTAACAGCTCAACGGATTTCAGTGTATTATTTGGTATAGATGTAACCTCAGTCAAAATAAATAAATGGAAACTGGAAGCTACAGTTTCCCCTTTAGCACGTATACCCAATATAAAAAAACCGACTTCATCAGAACTGGACCAAATTGAAATGGGAAGCACCAGCTTTCAAATAAAAAAAGAATCATCAAAATCGGTTCAACCAGTCAAAAGTACTGCGGTAACAAACATAAAAAATATATTTATATACAGTCAAATTGATAACCTCCTCCTTTTTGGAAGTCGGTTAAAATAAACGAAACTGTGTATTTACTAATCAAGAAGTTGATTTTTAAATTAATAATTATCAAATAAGTACTAAAATAGTTAAATGTTAATTGAACTAATTACATAAACAATTTTTGTTAACATTATGCTCTAGTACTGAAAACATATTACTTACTGAAACTCATACAAAAGTTTTAATCGTGAGTAAGCGTAGTGAAGCTCGAATAGAACAAGTTTAGACGTAATGTGAAGGCCTGAGGCTGAAGAGATAGACGTGGGTACTGGGTAGATCAAATCAAGCGAGATATATGCAGATTGTCTACTGGTTTATACTGTGCTGAGTATTCATGTTATGTCTTCGCAAGGGAAATTCGTCCAGATATTACTGGATGATAAAGTTACAATTCTATAAAGATAATGCGTAAATGAAATAATATAATGTGCCAAGGTGATTAAAAAAATAAGGAGACATGATCATTTGATAACTTGAATACGGGGACGATTATTTGAGCAGATTTTGCACATATTCAAAATTAACTGCACTCTGTACTTTTATTGTTTTCTAATTTAAAAGTATGCTTTGTCCTAGTGGCGGATTTACACCTTTCCCAAGTATACTGATAAATTTTTGCCAAATACCAATATGCACACAAACTACCCAGTTCGTAGCCACAACTGGTAGTTGGACTTGTATGAGTGGGTAGTGGGAAGAGTGCGAAATATATTTGCCGCAATTTCGCTCTCTTCTCACTCATACAAAACCAGTTTTCGTTGTCGAGAACGTTTCTTTTTTACCCTGTATATATAATTAGAGGAAAATATACCTTTTAATTAGACTGCATGCAAATCAAACAAAACCAAAATAATCATATTATTGAAAAAACTTAATTATTTGACACGATCTGTTAATGTCAATGTATACAAATCAAAGCGTATCAACAAGTGCTGACAATATAGCCTAGAGACTGGCTTTGCCTATCCAATATAGCCTATTATATGGAGTCCATTAGAACCATTGTTTTTGCATCTAAAAAACTACTGTTTAGCTAAATTTCTTTCTGGTCCATTCTGCTATTTAGGCGCGAAAAGATAACAGACATGTAAAACGAGAATGGAACATATTGAGACAGCTCTTTATAAGTTACTAGATTTCACATAAGTGTGAGTAATCTGTGGTATATTATCACACTTATATAATAATTACGAGAGTTTGTGTGTAAGTGTGTGTTTCTTTGCACCCAACTCCGTAACAGCTGAAAATTTGATTTGTATTATTATATGAACGTAACTTTGACGCCCAGATTAACACATGGGCTTGCATGTACTCTTTGACCCGAAAAAATAAAGTTTATGTAGGCTAGCGGGTAAAACCGCGGGGCGTTGCTAATGTTGTGTAATTGAGTGATGTGATGATAATAAATATTTAAATTAAAAATATCACCCCATTGGCTGTTAATAGAAACCTGAATAATCACCGTCCTGCTGTTGATTCTCTTCAAATCAACGTCAACATATCTGGGTAACCTACTTTCGGCCACTTTATTTACCTTCCGTAATAAGCGAATAGGTAAATATTTATGGATCGTTCGCCACTGATAGCAACCGTAAACTTCCTAATGCTCAAAGTTACCTTTATCCCAAAGATAAACTCAACACTAAATGGTTTACCAAGTTGGGAGTTAGCTCGCCGGCGCAGTAAGTTCATTTATTAATTGAGGGTAAAAGGACTTCCGTTGCCCTTGGGCCTGTAACGTACTTACCTCATAAGGCAGCCTAATTAAAGAAAGGTACACCTAATTCTGTTCATAAAACTGTCTTAAAATCTGGTGCTATAAAATTCGAAGCTCTACTTAAACTGTGAATTACTAGTAAAGTGGAAATGGCTTTAAGGTTTTATAGGGGCCGTGGTGAGCCTTTCCGTAAATAAGGAAGAATTAAACAGTTTACAATATACCTACCTGTATAACACTGCAATATTAAAAATTAGACCGGCTTATCTCAGAATGTAAATAACTGTTCTGGATCTGGTTGTTAGTTATCCGTGTCTATATGAGTGTTCCATGGCATCCCCGACACAGGGCTTTCTAGTGGGGAGCTATGAGTGTAAATCGTTATTAAAAAAAGACAGCTGCGTATTATTCACACATATGTAGTACTTATGTAGGTATTTAAATCCGAATTATATTAAGATTGCTTTCATTTTAGAGTCGCCGTAAAAAACACCGACTCTAAATAATAGGTCGGGGAAAAAGTCTTTTCGTATTTTGTATGTATAAAGTTGTAGTAAAAATCTCATCGGTTGTACTGTTTGCATCTGGCTGGTTTTGATACCATTAAAAATATGACATTTTAAAAAAGGAATACAAAAAGTAAAAAGCAATTTCCCGCCATTTTTCAATTGTTTTTTTGTTCGATAAAATGAGTGAATCTAACGAAGAAATTCGATATATTGTGAAATTTTATTACAAAAAACTGAAAAATGCGACACAAGCCGCGAATAAAATTTGTGACATTTATGGACCTAATGCAGTGTCATCAAGAGTAGCACAATGTTGGTTCAAGCATTTTCAGTCCAGGAATTTTGATGTCAAAGATGCAGCTCGCTCTGGTCGCCCTGTTACGGATAAAGTCGATGCCATTTCTGAAAAAGTGGACCAAGATCGGCATATTAGTAGTTACGACGTAGCTGAAGACCTGGGGATTGACCACAAAATAGTTTTGACCCATTTGAAAATAACTGGGTATACAAAAAAACTCGATATTTGGGTGCCACACCAGCTCACTGAAATAAACCAAATGAATCGTGTACTCATTTGCGATTCTCTATTGAAACGTAAAGAAACCGAACCGTTTTTGAAAAGATTGATCACTGGTGATGCAAAATGGATCACCTACGACAAGAATGTGCGCAAACGATCATGGTCAAAGGGCAGTGAAGCACCACAGACTGTAGCGAAACCCAGATTAACACGTAATAAGGTGATGCTGTGTGTATGGTGGGATTGGAAGGGCATCGTTCATTATGAGCATTTACCGCCGGGCAAAACCATCGATTCGGATCTCTACTGCCAACAGCAGATGAGACTCAAACAAGAAATTGAGAAAAAACGGCCGGAATTGATCAACATAAAGAGTGTGGTCTTTCATCATGATAACGCCAGACCGCACACATCTTTGGCCACTCAGCAAAAATTTAGAGAGCTTGGTTAGGAAGTGTTAATGCATCCACCACATAGCCCTGACCTTGCACCCTCAGATTTCCACCTGTTTCGATCTCTTCAGAATTCTTTGGGTAGTGTTATATTAACATCAAGAGAGGACTGTCAAAACTACTTGTTGCATTTTATTGATCAGAATTCCCAAAATTTCTACAGCAACGGGGTCATGTCACTACCTAAAAGATGGCAACAAGTTATCGAACAAAATGGTACATATATATTATAATTAAATGTAATTAAACTTGAAAAAAATATGTCTTGAATTTGTTTATAAAATACGAAGAAACTTTTTCCCCGATATACATATTTCGTTTTGTAAACTGCAAAGACATAATGTCAATCGGATCGTTTAATCTGCAATCCACAGAAATCAGTTTCGTTAATACTGAAACTTACAATCATAATTCTTAACAACTTATATTCAAGTCAATTAGAATTGAGCCCTTGGGGAACGGGAGCTCACCAAATTTTCAACAATCTTTTAGTGCGCCTGGTTGGTGGCGACGCGTGACCAAAATGCAGGCGTTTCTTCTGGCTTAACACAAGCATTGTAAATCAGCGTAATAATACCGTCAGCGACTGGGTTCACTGCCAACTGCTAATGGGCTTGAGCTTTAGAATTTTCTCTAGATTTTCAGCAGTCTATGGGCAATCTAAATGTTTTCGTATTAGGTAGCTTGTATTTTGTTTATTTAAGGAAGTTTAATAGTATATATAAGTAAATTAGATCAGCTATTAGTATAAAATTGGATATGAGTTCGATTCTAAATCAACCTTCCAATAAGAACATATCGACTGAACGAATACAACTTATTCTCCAAGACGTGCCACATTAGCTTTCATACAGCAGTCTCAAGATCTATGAATAAGAATTGAAATATTGCGTAGCTATTGGCAGACATTGCGTTCCTATTGCTTTCTCTTCTACATAAATCAAAGGAAGATACGTTGGAGAAACGAAATTTAATTTCCAAATCAACTGGCTCTATTTCCTGTTGTCCTTATACTGGATTATTCATTTCGCAGTATTTTTATACAAGCTAAGTTCTATATTTCTAGATAGTTGACCATGTTTAGGTAAACTTATTGAAGGAAGAATGCCAGGTGGGTTATTCAACTTCAAATTTTGTTCACGGCTTGTGTGCGGTGTTGCTGCAATTTCACCAATGTCATGTAATGGCAGTGAATTTAGCTATCTAAATTCGCTGTGTAGTGGTCTATTCCAGAACCTGCGATATGAGTGTTATCACCGTCACTCCCATTCGGATTTACATAAGGGTGACGAGGACAAAATCAATGTCAAATGTACAAGATAACCCGACCAGATATCATGACAAAGAATTTCTATTAGTATATTTACCTATTCTGTAGAACGTATTCACGTAGGAAGCAGGTTACCATCGCCGATCTACCTGCGCTTATCGGAACTGGTCCGAGCAGGTCACGCGCAGGTAGTCGGCGCAGGTAATCTTTATACTTTGTTCCACCAGCGCTTATAGGAGCAGGTCGGAACTTGTAGATGTTGGTTCGACACAAAGTATAGAGAATGCCTGCGCCGACTACCTGCGCGTGACCTGCGCGGACCAGTTCCGATAAGCGCAGGTAGATCGGCGCTGGTAACCTGCTTCCTACGTGAATACGCCCTTAAATATGTCGACCAGCGTAAACTAGGGCAGAACTTGATATAAAAAAACTGAATACAGCTCAGTCTGCGTATATTAGAAGGGTTTTTATGCATTAACTGCATGTATGTCATTATTAGACAATATTTGTCCACTATTACAGTTGTAACTCCATTATCTTATTTAATCAGAAATGATAAATCGGAATAGTTTTAAGGTGAAACGTTTCACTTTGGCGGGAAATTCAAATTTCAAACAGTTTTTTTGTTCTTGTAGCTAGGCCGAGTAATTATTGTAAACAATAATGATGTTTGCGAAAACTGATTATTATTCATTACAAACTCGCGTAAAGTTATTTATCTCCAATGCACATTATTACATACATTTGTCAATAAACCAATTTTTGCCGTTTCAAACGGTTTATTGCCAAATGTAAGTAATATGGTGAGTAACTGATTAATAGCTGTACATGATAATGTAAAGAACGACCAACAATTTTCGCAAACACTGTGTCATTTCACAATAATTACCCGGCTTAGCTACAAGAACAAAAATCTGTTTGAAATTTGAATTTCCCGCCAAACGTGAAACGTTTCACCTTAAGGACATTAGTTATATCTTGCTAATGAGATGACGATACTTCCAGCAAATCGTTTGCTTACATATCTTTCTATTTTGTTTATCCCAGTATCCTCTCAACCCTCCCCCGCCTTTTGATCCCTTCGAAACATAGCGGCTAAATATTGAATACGTGATGTCAATACTTAACATGTAATTGAAGAATCTTTAACTTAAGCCTTCGTACGTGCGGCAGAATGATCTAGTGAGATTAAAGAGGCTGAGCAATAAATCGGCGTAAGCTTAATGCTCTATGAACTTTAGTGTATCGGGAAAAGTTAAATCGTTTTAATAAGAAAACTTTGTGAAATCAAAAAATACAGTTACATGATTATTAACGAGATATTAACCGTGACAAGGTTGTGGATCCCGATATTTCGACACAATTACATAACTTACTCAAAAACGTTACTTAAGTTAATCTTGGCTTAAAATTGCGCTGATCGTTTTTGCGTGTGTCGTGAGTTGAGAGAGCATTTTTAAGAATAGATCAACGTAACGTTTTTAAGTAAGGCTCTTTATGTACCATGTTTACGGGAAGATAGATGGCGTTGGCGACTTAATTTTATAACTGTCCAGGAAACCATATCTTTAAGGGTTCCGTACCCAAAGGGTAAAAACGGGACCCTATTACTGAGCCTACGCTATCTGTCTGTCCCTCCGTCCTACCTTTAAACGGCTGTATCTTTCGAACCATAATAGATAGCTAGTTGAAATTTTCACAGAATATGTAATATTATGGCGGATTAATTAGGAATTAATAACAATGAAAGGTTTATACAACAAACGTATATTTTAACGTCATTTGTATTTGCTCTAGTGTAAAAACGGTAATACTTACAAGCATCAAACTTGGCATGATTATACGACACACTCTAATCTAAAGGTATAAAACAACATAGACTAAATAATGGCCAAGTGCGAGTCGGTGACACATTTCTGTTTATTACCAAGTTAAGCAACGTAATTAAGTTAGTTGGACGACCTCATCATTTCTTTCAAGGAATTGATATTGCATATTTTACTAATTTTGAAGTCGGGTTTTTAAATTGTTAATTATTGTGTTTTGTGATGGTACTAAACCCTCAGTGCGCGAGCGCGACTTGCACTTGGCCGGGTTTTTTTTTCAGTAGGTACTAGGCTTCTGTTTGACCGCCAATTCGCCTGATGTTAAACGATGATGCTGTCTACGATGGTGCAAGCTTGCCCCCCTCTCCCCCTTGCCTTGATCCTCTCCTGCCCTTCCCTCCTGCAGGTGGGAATAGCTTGCGATCTTGAGATGAGATCCTAGGAAAGGATCACGATGGTGACTCATCAACACCAATCCATCATAACAAAACACAATGCAACGTGCGTACGGCTTACTCAAACCAAATGCATTAATTGGATTTCCAGTGCACAATATTATTACGCTATTGCGATATTATCGTGAAATTAATTCATGCAAATATACGTTTCCCGTAATCCGTAAGTGCCGTTTGATATATCGCCTCGCAGCCGACTGGGGCTTGCCGGCGGCTGCTCTGATAGGCACGGAAATGCCGTAATCTTAGGCAAAGAGAACCTTGTTGACGCATTTATTTATCTCACGCATATCATACATGTGAAAGTTTGGATAGATGGATGGATGTGTGTTACTCAATCACGCGGAAACGGCTAGATGGATTTTGATGAAATTTGGAATATACATTGCTTATGTCCTGGATTAACACATAGGCTACTTTTGGCCTCCTCCATCGATTTCCAAAAGGGCCGGTTGGAAGCAGACTGCATCTTTTAGGTCGTCTGTCCATCTTGTGGGTGGACGTCCTACGCTGCGCTTACCGGTCCGTGGTCTCCATTCGAGAACCTTTCGGCCCCATCGACCATCCGTTCTGCGTGATATGTGCCCTGCCCACTGCCACTTCAACTTGCTAATCCGGTGAACTATGTCGGTAACTTTCGTTCGTCTACGGATCTCCTCATTTCTGATTCGATCTCGTAGAGAAACCCCGAGCAGAGCCCTCTCCATAGCTCGTTGTGCGACTTTGAGCTTGTTAATGAAGCCCTTAGTTAGAGACCACGTTTCAGTTCCGTATGTCATCCTGGCAACACACACTACAAATTTAATTAAATACAGATATATTTTTATTTGATGAAATTGAGTGATTTAATTTGCCTATTTTGAAGTAAGTTTGTTCTCTCTGATTCGGTGCAAGCAGTTACTGATGATATCACGGATTTTAAAGCTGTCGTAACCGGTTTATTTGTCTCTAACCTCTATAGCTCTATCGTAATGAAAAACAAATGTTTGCAAATTTCTTCCTTCAATTTGTCATTGTTAAGTTGAAATCACGTGAAGCTCCAGGTGAGCGTAGCGCAGCCGGTTCAGTCTCGTTATCTGTCATTACTTAAGAGAATGACGTGCCTCCATGAAAAATTCAAGATATAAATAAGTGGATCCCGAAATTAATGATTCACAAGTCAGATGCGGTATTGTTTACCGCGGCACGGCGAGACGACGCGAGGAATACTAATTAAGGGGCGGAGGAGGACTGAAATCAGTGTAATGTTACCGGTACCAACGCTATATTTTTTTTTATCTATACTGTCCTAGTTCTAGGTAAAAGTCTCCCCCATTTCCTTTCATAATTCCCGGTCCTTTGCCACCTCCTACCAACCTCTCCAGAATGATTCAAGATCGTAATGATAAAATGTATTTTAAGTTTTTAGTATACCTAATATGTCCTACTTAGGTATCGAAAAATGTTGTTCGATAAAATTCAAAGCCATGGCTCTTTTACCCGACTGCGGAAGACGGAGCGTTATGTTTTTCAAGTGTATGTATGTATGATGATTTCTTTGGCACGCCCTACAGCCTAAGTGGCGTAATGGATTTCGATATGTGAAATGTCATTTGAATTGTTACTCGTATAATAGCGGAAGTGACATGGGCTACAAGAACTCAAGACAAATTCAGCGAAAAATATAATGGAGGGTAAGTCAATATTACCATCATTACCTATGTAGAGCTCACTCAGCAGATTACAAAAATATACAACACTACTATGAAATATTCAGTAGTTGACGAGATAAGCTGTATGACAGAGCTCTGTCTTTATCTACTACGAGTAGGTATAGATAGGTACGTAGCGCGTCATTGTTACTTTTCAGTTATTTACTGTTTATACAATGCAATCGCGTTATATATTTTTAATAATTTTATTACTTGTTTAACTGACGTAACTTTTGCTCAGCATTTTGATTATCTTTATACCTTCATCGACCTACGGGTAATCAAACTGTTATTATATAATATACTAATTAGTCTAAGTACTTAGCTATAGGTAGTTTGTATTTTTGACCCTTGCCAGTTTAAAAATAAACTTAAATATTGTGATTAGATTTTAAAAGCTAAAATAACCCCACCGGTTTTCACTCGCGAAGCGGTATTGCTGCCTTAACATCAATATGTATCGAATATCGTAATTCTGAGCATCAAAATATTAAGTTATATTCGGTCTTAGAGCTCCGCAGTAGTCCGGGTTAAATAACGCCAAGATAACCGGTTCATCATTCATCGTCATCATTATCAGCCATTAAGTTCCCACTGCTGGGACACAGGCCTTCTCTCAGAGAGAGAGAGAGAGAGAGAGAGAGAGAGAGAGAGAGAGAGAGACTTATCCCCCATCCTGCATGATCCAATGCATACATATTGGTGAATGTCATATGTCCTTGAACTTTTGAGGTTCTTGACCACAACTGTTATCTTCACGATGTTTTCCTTCACCGTTGTTGAGCGATGACATCGAAACTGCACATAATTTTTTAAAGTACGAAATAAATCATTGGTGCAGGGCCTAGAATTGAACCAGGTGCCGTCAGGTTGTAAAGCGCAAATGCTACCAACATTGCTAGCACCACCATCCCGTCCACCACCAGTATCAGGTTCGAAAGTTTTCAATTAAATTAGAACTTCGTGCTTATACATGATAATAACCGCTACTGAATCGCGATTGAAGCAAATAAGGTAACCATTTCGGAGAAAGCGGACGGTTTATCGGGTTCTAATAGTATCCACGAAATACATTAAATTTATGACAAGATATTTAATTACCGGCTTTTTTGTAAAAGAAAGAATTATATGATTGGATACGTGATTTTAATGATGAAAACGGTAAAAACGTTAATTGTAGCAGCTTGGTCAAAGATAGGCCACGGTGCAGAGTTTTTACACAACATATAATAATTAAAAGTAAAAAAAACCTTATAAGTGGGTCTTATGTGACTGGCATCATTATTCCAAAGGACTCCAAACGCAAGAACGTAACAAAGAACCGCCCATCATTCCACCTTCCATTAGATAAAGGAAAAACAATAAAGTTGGGTCGCGCAGCAGTCATACATCTCCTTCCATACGGAGGCAAGACACCAGTCGTAAGTCAATTGGCAAGCGATTCCTCTCACGTACCTAATATTGTTTAGGCGTAATACTTTTACCTGGAGGAAATTATGTTGTGTCCCCATCGAATTAACGGCGTCTTGTCCCTTTTGAAACGTGACGGGTGAGGCTCTAATTGAGACAATGCGACTTGAGAGTTTACGAACCTGTAAAAAGCCGAAACGAAGGAAGAATGACAATCAACCGTCGTAGAGGTTGCTCTATTGGATCAACAATTACAGTTTGTTGGATCAAAGCTTACATCTGACTTGTATTTAGCTGATAATGTTTAATTTAGATCAGATTCTGATATTAAATCGCATTTGCTCCACTAAGGAATTTATAGTCAAGTGTAACTTTTCTCCGTGAGACCCAATAACTAAATCTATCTATCTTTATATATGTATCTATAAAAGGCGATGTGTGTATGTCATGTATGTATGTTCCCCATGGACTTCGAAATAGCTGGACAAGTCATGTTGAAATTTTCAGGCAATCTTCAGATTAACCCATGTAAACATGTAAGTCAAAGAAGGTTGCTACCGCTACCAAGGAGGTTGCTTCAAGGAAGTATACACGCGTTTCATATATATGAAACGTGGGTGAAACCGTGGGGCGCAGCTAGTTTCATTATAAATTCTTGAATAATTTGAAATATTTTGCTTTAAATGTTTATGAGTTCTGTATGTTTATACTCCCTAAAAATAAACCTAGAAGCCTAGTTCGTATGCACACACTACTCAACTCTATGTACTGCTGTGTATGTGAGCTGTGTGTTTATTTATTTTATTTAAATAGTTTTAAATCATAACGAAATTGCGTATGGAGCGCTTTAAAAACTGAATTCGCCTATGACAAACCTTATTACATATTAAGAGACATAAAGCCACGACATCACTCACGCAGATATGTTCCATTTCCCTATCTACAAACAGGTTTACCCCAGTCGACACTCACCCTGGAAATACGTTTTTTTCCGCGCAGATAGGCACAATTTACGACTATTTTCCGCGTTTTGACAACGTGAAAAATTCGGAAATATGTGGAAAAATCTCGAGTGGATCATGTCGCCATTTCTCGTAATAGGCGCCTACGCAAACTTGTGCGGATATTCAATGTTCTGTGTGTTGCCGCGATCGACTTCTTCAGGGTATTCGGTGTAAGGAGTTACTTCCTGTGCGAAGGAAAAGCTGAGATATTTGTATAATATTAATATCTCCATCTGTCCATCCAAAGGTTGCCTGGAAGAAATCGCTCGAGGCGATAAGGCCGCCCATTATACTGCCGTATATTTATTTTTGATGTTAGTTTAAGTTTATTCTGTATTTTTCGGTGTGTAATAAAGAGATATTGTATTGTATTGTAATATACGCTGCGCTACGCAGTTTTTCCCTCTATCCTACAAAAATACTTACGCGTTTTAAAATGATTACAGCCCGATCTATCAGCAACTGGTTTAAGGAGAGTCTTGAAGTCATTGGCATCAATTTTATCGTACCAATCTATAAACTAATCTGACAGGACTAAAATTATCGGCGTCTTTTTTCATTTCAGTACGTCATAAAAGGATGGCAACCATTTTGGAGTTGTCAAATTTAGTTTAGTTTTAGATAATGGTACATCAGAATCAACATCATTGTGTTACGTCATAAACAGAAAATAGTCGCCTGATTCGCACTTCGCCAGTATTTAATTTTTAAGGTTTTACTGCACTATAATTATGCCAATTTTGACGCTTATATGTATTACTACCGTCACTACCGTCACCGTCACACTACCGTTTTGACACTAGTGTCAAAACGGTAGTGTGACGGTGACGGTAGTGTGTTTTGCTCTAGAGCAAAGACAAAAATATGTTTTCAGGATATAAAACCACTATCCCCCCCCCCCCCCCCTTTATTTATTTTTTGTTCATGATTTTATAATATTATTTCATATTTATTTCACCGTAACATCACATGTTCTGTAAAAAATTACAACTGGCATTATGGTTTAAAAGATACAGCCGTTAAAAGAGGACAGACAAATAGACAGCGTTAATAGGGTTGATACCCTTTGAAACAGAACCCTAAAATAATCATTAAAATCAGTTCACAATCGACGGAGATATCGAAGAACATACACACAACAAACAATCGAATTGCGAACCTTTTAGTAGGTTGAAAATAAAATATGAAATTAGACATAATAGGAAACCATAGCAGTAGCTAGCTACTCAGCCAGAGGCCGCCAAACCCAAACTCCGCGACACATATTGCGCGCGTGACTCGAAATATCGATGCTGTAGATACCGTTTCTCTCTGAATTTTAAAACAGGCACAACTACTCTACATGCGGGTAACATGGGGCAGGAATAAGGCTGCATTTTAGGGTAATTCTGGGATATATGCCAACCGGGAAATGTGGCTGCCACCGCAAAGTAGGGTGATTTGGTGGTTTGGTAAATTCAAGTGGAAATAAAGTCGAGAATTATATGAATTTATATCTAAAATACCGCTTCGGTTTGTGTTGGCGGTTCGTGTAATGAAATTAAATTTTGTGGATCTATATTTTAAATTAGATATCAGCAGTAAATCGCGTTGCAGATGATGCGCAGTAAATTAGTGCGATTAATACTTGCGCTAGTACTGCGCATCATCTGCAATGGGTACTAAGTAACTGCCACTGACATCACTTGTACTATTATGTATTCTGTGCTGACGCTAAGTAAAAAAATTGTAGCCTAAGCCCATTGCAGACGATGCGCAGTAGGTACTTGCGCATGTATTACTCGCGGCAAACGATGCTCAGTACTAACGCAAGTATCACTTGCGCCAGTTAACTGTCACTGTGTGCGCATAATCTGCAACGAGCTTTATTGCAGACGATGCGCAGTTAACTGGCGCAAGTAATACTTAGGCAAAAACTGCGTACCTATCGTCTGAAATGAGCATACGAATTCAGTCCATGTATGTTATAGTAGCAGAAGTGCAATTTCTCTTTCTACAATATCATGCTTTGCAGCAAAACACGTCTACGATCCCCCGACAGCTCAAACTTGTATATCAAACAATTTGAGTTTCCAAGTTGTTGAATGTTTGGTTTCATTCATAAGGCACTGTTTTACCACCAAGCCATCTGGTTCGGTGGTAAAACAGCATGCAAGATCAAACAACTACGTTTTCGTTTGGATTATTAAATGGACTTCAGAATTGACTGTCACTACATATATTTTTTAAATGTACTTATGTCATTTCTTACAAAAGTATATACACCAGCTAAACCTTTTATTGCTTAAACACATCAAACTAATATTATAAATGCGAAATTACGGTTCATGCAGCATAGCCGATAAAACGGTGGCGCGAAGCTAGTATAAGAATTTATGAAGTGACTCCTTCACAAATTTTTATATAGGTACAGTACGAGTAACTTCCGTACCGTTTATTACCGCATTACATACTCAGCATTTATTTATGGATTTCTTATATATTTTAGTGCGTGCGACGACGAATTATAATTTTAGTTAAAATATGTTATCACATACGTGACAAATTTGTCTTTGTGTTAATAAAGTATACCTGAAATCAATGTGAAGTACCTCGTGAAGAAAACCAAACGTGTTGCATCGTCATCTACACAGAAAAGACGATTTTTTTTTTCAATTCAGTGGTCATCTACGTACCCACAGAAAAAAGAAGTAAATAGAACGGAAATGAGAAGTAAATCGCCAGATATGTGATTGAACATACTTATTTATGTCAACGCGCCGAACTCCGCATCACAGTTGCTAACATAGTTGCTATCTTCGACCAAAATAAAATGAATGGACGGGCCCAGTAGAAGAGCATTTTTGAAGATTGCAAAATGAGCGCCAGCTCTCATTTTGTTTCAGTCGGTCTCTAGCCGTGGGAAGTGCAACACAAGATTATTGTTACATGATAACGAAACATCTGACAAAAATATGCCTTCGTGTGCTTTCCGGAAGTGTAAAAACACAACAAAAACACAAAATAAAAGTTCAGGTGTCACTTTTCACTCGTGAGTATTTATTCATCATTCTATTTTGTCATAAAATGTAAATTAATTTCATCAAACATCGCTAATTAGTCCCCATTTTGTTTTATTCCATCGTTGCGGGATAGAAATATCTGGGACATTATTGCACACATGGTCATCTGACCCCAAACTAAGCAAAGCTTGTAATATGGCTGCCAGAGACTGATAAACATACATATATATATACACATATACTTAGTGAGACAAGGAAAGCATCACTATGTTCGACAATCTTCACCGCACATCGGACATGCCGAACTTGAGGCGAATGTACCGACAGCAAACTAATTTCGCAAACTACTATTTTTTTTTTGATTTTTTCCTAATAGTCGAGGGTGGTGTTTATTTCCTACCAATTACATAAATGTTTATTTGAATATAATTTATTGTAGGTACACATAAATAATGCCCGATGAACTAGTTTTTCTCATGAGGAGGTAAAAAGCATTATTGTATTACACCCCCTTTTTTTATTTTTGACACCTCGTTTGAGCTTCATAAGTTTCATAACCAGCAAAGATGTATTTATTCTGTACTGATTGAAATAAGCTACAGGTCAGTGAACTTAAGTTGTCGTTGGAACGTTCATTCGATCGGAAATAAATTGACGAATAGCAGCAATTCCCATACGCACCGCATGCCTAACGCGCGTCGGGCACTTTTCTCTTACGCCGACAAGCGGTCCGTAACACACTTGGAGGGTTAAGTTATAATAAGTTTTGCGTAAATTATTCCTCAGCTGACATGTATAGGCACAGCCGATAGATTTTAAACAATTTATTTGTGCTTACCCCTGTACCCATCCCTCTAAAATAACAGAATAATAATAATATTACCAACTTATTTACCAACATGTCTTTCCCCCCTACGCTTATTACACCTTCTTTAGTAAAAGATGTTTTTCAAGTAGCGAAGTAAACACTGATTTATTAGTCACGTGACCAGTCACGTCCATCCACGGCGAGACGCAGTGAATAAGCGATCGGTTTTGCTAACGCTACTCAACATGTCTAGCCGCCTGGTGCCTGTGAATGTCAAACGGTTCAAGAGCAATAGACAAACACAGGTGTTCTCTTTTACTCACGTAGTTATTATATTAGCTATCTATTTTTTGCAACAAATTTACTGTACATGGTTACAATTAGGTATTGCAGTATATGTCCGACGGTTTTGACTTGTTTTTACTGTGAAAGTTTAATGGTTATGGCATGTCCATTTACTTTATATTTGTCGAAGGTTGCTGTCATGTACTTCCCTACTTTTTTTATATATACAGTCCTCTGTTCTAATAACTATTGAAGTTAGTTGCCAATACACACTCATTGAAGAAACACGTTCGTCTATCATTTAAAATACCAGTTGTAGGAAAATCGACCTTATCACTATGACATAATGGTCCATATTCGAACCGGATTGTGATTAAATTTTTCCACAACAACAAGCTTCCAATTCCTAGAATTCGCGCCGCCGGCCGCGGGACTGACGCAAAATGGCCGACATGGTCGACTCGTGTTTGCTTTGTTTGCAATGATTTTACTCAAATACATAAGTGTTTACGGTTGATGTACAACTTACTACGCTACGAAATTAATAAGCAACGTGATATTCAATCAAGATTAACAAAATGGACAAAATAAAAGCAAAATTGAACGAGATTGTCAATGTTATACAACGTGCACAAGAAAACTTTAAAAAATGTCCGAGGGCACGAAGAACTGTAGCTTATACCAAAGTGCGGATGGAGTATTTGGTGGATAATTGGGACACATACAAGCAGTATTACAATGATTTACCGACGTTGGAACAAGGTACATTGTCAATAAGTTATTGCGATGTTGAAGATATGTTCTTAAATACGAAGACAGAAATGCAAGAAGTGATTGAAATTTCTACTCCATCTACTTCTACTACTACCACGTCTACCACCCCGGCAAGCGTTGGTAACAAAGGAGGCGTATCTTTGCCACGTATTGACCTACCGAAGTTTTCCGGTTTGCACGAAGAGTTCCAAAATTTTGAAGATACTTTTACATCATTAATCGGAAATAACCCA
Organism: Agriopis leucophaearia; assembly: GCA_949125355.1. NCBI lineage: Eukaryota > Metazoa > Arthropoda > Insecta > Lepidoptera > Geometridae > Agriopis > Agriopis leucophaearia. Next base: position 15,663,177 of record OX421266.1, on the reverse strand, counting down.
ACGCTAAGTGACGTTCAACGTCTTCACTACTTGAAGTCGTGCCTCACAGGTGAAGCCGCTACAACAATAAAATCGTATCAAATTACGGAGAACAATTATAAGCCCGCCTGGGAGTGCTTGAAAAAACGGTATAGTCACAAGCGACTAGTAGTTAATGCCATCCTCAAAAGGTTATTTCAACTGCGTAAGATCACCATGCAATCGGCGAGTCAGTTGAAACAGTTAATGGACACTACACGAGAATGTTTAACCGGTTTAATAAATTCGGAGATAAATACCGATACATGGGACCCAATTGTGATCTACATTGTCATTCAAAAACTCGACCAAGATACCCACAAGGAATGGGAAGACCAAGTTAGTAGGACGTTTGGCGCAGAATTACCAAAATTGAAAGATTTAATGACATTCTTGGAATGCTGCATTCACACTCTGGAGCTGACGTCACCAACCAACCCAAGAAGTGTTCGTGAGCGAGTTTTGCACACATCCTCTCCGTCGCAAGGTACAAGAGAAGAAAGATTATGTGCATTTTGTTCGGACAAACATTCGATCTTCAATTGTAAACAATTTTGTAAGTTGACACAACCGGACAGAAGTGAGTATATCAAAGGTAAGAGATTATGTTTTAATTGTTTCTTGCCTGGGCACCCTGTACATTCCTGTCGCCAAAAAACAAATTGTAGGATTTGTGGTAGGCGGCATCATTCCCTGATACACCCTTATTCAAAGAAAACTTCTGAAAATCCAGAAAAACAACCCACAGAAGTTTCCTTACACACACATGTAGATGAAAAGAAGATAGAAGAAGAAATACAACCCAATCAGGGAATACAAGCCACAGTATCATCATTCTTTACCTGTATTGACTCACCCGGCCTGCTGGCAACCGCTTTAGTGCCAGTCAGGGACGGACTAGGGAATGAAACGATATTACGTGCTATAATTGATTCAGGCGCTCAAATTACACTGATTAGCGAACGGGCAGCTCAAATGTTGAAGTCGGAGAAAACCCCAGTCAAGGGGCATGTATTAGGGAGTGGTTCTGCGAGGGCTTCTGTTACCCATGTAACAGCTTTTGAGATATTATCCAGGTATGACAAAGAGTTCAATCTCAAGGTTGTTGCTTATGTTATGTCAGGTAAATTAACAACTTTTTTTCCAAAGAAACCTATAGATTCTAGTGCTTGGCATCACATTGAAGGACTTCCACTTGCAGACCCAAATTTCAACCAACCAGGGAAGATAGATCTTCTACTAAGTTCAAAGGTATATAGTAAAATTCTGAAAAGCGGTGTAGTTCAAGGTCCACCTAACTCACCTAGCGCGCAACACACAAGGTTAGGATGGATTCTATTGGGAGAGTCGGGAGAAGAGAGGCAAGAAGATACACTTTCACTGCATATTCATGCGGACCTGGACAACATGCTGAAAGGTATGTGGGAATTAGAGTCTACAGAGAAACAGGAACACACTGCAGATGAAAAACTCTGTGAGAAGATGTTTCAAGAAACGCATTCCAGGAACCATGAAGGCAGATATGTAGTAAAACTACCATTTAAGACACCGAAACCACTTTCAGTTGAAGGAGAGACGAGAAATATTGCATTGAAGAGACTACAGCAGCTGGAAAGGAAGTTCCAGCGGCAACCTCAACTGAAAGAAGAATATTCAAAGGTTATAAAAGAGTATGTGGACATGAATCATATGGAATTAGTTCCACAAAATGAGAAGGAGAATCCAGCGGTGTACTTACCTCATCACGCAGTGGTGCGAGAAGATAAGGATACGTCTAAAACCAGAGTGGTCTATGACGCATCAAACAAAGGTACGAACAACGTTTCATTGAATGAGGAACTACTCGTAGGTCCTCAGATTCAAGGCGATCTACGCAATTTAATTATAAAATGGAGAATGAAAAGGGTTTGTTTCATCGCAGACATTCAACGCATGTACCGGGAAATTCTGGTTACAAAAGAAGATGCAGATTACCAACGTATATTATGGCGATATAGTGAAGATCAAGAAGTACAAGATTACCGTCATTTGAGAGTTACTTTTGGAACTGCTTCAGCACCCTATCTTGCGGTTAAAACGCTGCATCAACTTTCTGAAGATGAAGGAACACATCATCCAGCTGCTGCTAAAACAATAAAAGAAGATTTCTTCATGGATGACATGATGTCTGGACAAGATACTGTCGAAGGAGCCCTGGACGTTGCACAAAATGTTAAAAACATTCTTCAAAAGGGAGGCTTCACATTGCATAAGTGGGCATCAAACAGCGCAGAGTTTCTACAACATTTTCAACATGATGAGAAAAGTACACATGTATCACATGTTAATCTTGATGTAAAGGGCAATGTCAAGGCGCTTGGCATAGCCTGGGATATCGGTCAAGATGTTTTTAGATACCATCTAACACAACCACCAGCTCCTGAAAACGTAACAAAAAGAGTTGTTTTGTCAGAGCTCCAGCGTCTCTTTGATCCACTGGGCTGGTTGGCTCCGGCAATTGCACCGGCAAGGATATATATGCAGAAATTATGGTTAGAAGGAATTGGATGGGATACTGAAGTGGACGGGCATCTGAAAGAAGAATGGTTAAAAATACGTCAAGGTTTTGAACATTTAAATGAAATATGCATACCGAGATGGCTGTGGACAACACAATCAAGAATAAAAAATACAACAATTCACGGGTATTCAGATGCATCGATGAAGGCATATGCAGCAGTGGCTTTCATGAGAGTAGAAACTGAAGATGGAGATATCAAAACTGGAATTATAGCTGCTAAAGGAAGAGTGGCACCAGTAAAAACATTATCACTTCCAAGACTGGAACTGTTAGGAGCCGTGATCTTATCCCGACTGCTGAAACAGATAAGAGAAGCAACAGGGTTGCCTAATGAAAAAATATATGCCTGGACTGACTCTACTGTGGTGCTGTCTTGGCTCAAGGGTGATTCTGGTAGGTGGAATATCTTTGTCAGTAACAGAGTTGTAGAAATTCTGGAAAACATCGGAAACAGTAGATTTTACCATGTGGCTTCAGCTGAAAATCCAGCAGATATAGCCACCAGAGGCACGTCACCTGCTGCCTTGGCACGGGATCAAATGTGGTGGTACGGTCCACCATGGCTGAAAACAAAGGAAATTCCGTTAGTGGAAGTCAATATAGATGATACCGAATTAGAGAAAAGAAAATGTTTACACACATCCATCGATATCATGGAAGAAGAAAGAAAAATCGATCTGAAGGAATTTGACACGCTGATAGAACTTCAAAGAGTAATAGTATACGCAAGAAGATTTTTAAACTACAAAAAGGAAAATGAAGAAGAAGCTAAAGAAATAACAACACTTGAATTACAAGAAGCTTTAGAAATTATGATCAGAAGAGTACAACAAGAAGAATTTGAAGAAGATGTATTAAGACTACAAAAAGGAGAGCCAGTAAAGAAAACGAGTAGATTAAAAACATTGAACCCATTTCTGGACTCGAAGAAAATGCTCAGGGTGGGCGGTCGTCTCAGAAATGCGAAGATACCTGAAGATGAAAAACACCCAATTATTATTGGACACAACAATGATTTAATTGCTCTACTCATAAATGACGCACACAAAAGAACATTACATGGAGGAGTTCAACTTACCTTGACTTACTTGAGGACGAGATACTGGATTCTGAAAATGAAAGGCGCTGTTAAACTACGGATATACAGATGCTTGATATGTGCTAAGCAGAAGGCAAGAAATAGAGAACAAATCATGGGTGACTTACCTGAAGCTCGAGTGACACCTGCTCGTGTCTTTTTGAAATCAGCCGTTGATTTTGCCGGGCCATATCAGTTACTGACATCAAGATTCCGTGGAGCCAAATGCAGTCGAGGCTATATAGCAATTTTTGTATGTATGGCCACGAAAAATATTCATTTAGAACTGGTGGGTTCACTGGACTGTGAGTCATTTGTAAATGCATTTAAAAGATTTGTTGCACGCAGGGGAAGATGTACTCACATCTGGAGTGATAATGGTACTAACCTGGTTGCAGGCAACAAAGAGTTGGCTAAGATGTGGAAGGAGGCTAACTTAGATATGCCTAGTCAACTACAACCTTTACTAGCAGCAGATGGCACTCAATGGCATCACATACCACCGTACAGCCCGACACATGGAGGGTTATGGGAAAGCGGAGTGGCTTCAGTTAAATATCATCTCAAGAGAATACTAAATACCAACCTGACATATGAAGAATTTATTACAGTATTGTGTCAAATAGAAGCCTGTTTAAACTCGAGGCCCCTATGCCCAACAGATTGTGACGACCCTGAAATAGTAGAAGTTTTGACACCAGGTCATTTTTTGATAGGAGAAGCTCCGATCAATGTCCCCACACCTGACTTATCGGATCTTCCAGTCAGCCGGTTATCTAGGTGGCAGCATTGTCAAAGGGTAGTTCAGCACTTCTGGCGTCGTTGGCAAGAAGAATATTTGACTAGGTTGCAAAACAGGTCTAAGTGGCATCGCAGTAAGCCTGAATTCAACATTGGAGATGTTGTGCTGGTCAAAGAAGAGAATCTACCACCAGGTAAGTGGTCGATGGGTCGCATTGTAAAAAAAACATGTAGGAAATGATGGAATGTGCAGGGTGTACAGTTTAAAATACCATGGTAAAATAACACAACGCTCTGTCCTAAGGTTATGTCCACTTCCTATAAATGATGATTAAAAATTGCAATTAAATAAGTATTACTTATTAACTCATGTAACCAAACATAGAAATGTTACTAACTAAACATAAAATTAAGTAATTTTGTCATTAAGGGTATTACAATAAGTATATTTTCCTTATAATGTAAAATCTTAATTTAGAAATATATTTAGTTCCTTATTACGGCCCTGGTCAGATGTTATATAACCTGCTGGTTGTAACTTGTAGTGGTAGGTAGTTATGAATGGGCCTTACTTGATTAGATACTAATAGAAATTGTTGTATCCGTAGAATTGTGCCTACCAATAAATGATAACAAATACTTAACCGAGGAATTATATTTTCCAAGTTATCATATTTTAGACTTAAGAACTTTTGTTTATGTAAACTGAAATGTTATCTATCTGTCGAAGCAATACTTTGTAGTATTATTGTAAGGATATTTCCTATTATTATCTTATTTGTTGTAAAATTAATACTAAGTTCTGAATTTTACCTACTATCTCAAAATTGTTAGAATTAAATACCTATTGGTTTCTGATTTTGTTTTGCTTAAAAGAAATTGAATTACATTGTTAAGATATTTGGCTTGTACTTCTGTGTACCAACATGTTTAAACTGATTAGAATACTTTTTCTAGTACCTACAAGAGGCATGTTGTCTAGTTTATAGTAGATCAATTTTAGTACCTACATCGAAGAGGGTATCATGCCTATTAGTTAACCATTGAAATGTATAGTGTAGTTGTAATTATTATACTTAAGGGTGAATACTGATTGTAAATTCCCCTCATAAGAAAAACTAAATGTTTTGGTGGGCGGTATGTCATGTACTTCCCTACTTTTTTTATATATACAGTCCTCTGTTCTAATAACTATTGAAGTTAGTTGCCAATACACACTCATTGAAGAAACACGTTCGTCTATCATTTAAAATACCAGTTGTAGGAAAATCGACCTTATCACTATGACAGTTGCTATGGGTTTATATGGATGCCAGTGCCTACAGCAAATTTCTTACAATAATGCCTTGACAGCCGTTCTAATTTAAACAAAAAAAAACTGTGTACGTACTTACTTGACAGATTTCTTGTTTACTTCTAATATAATTAAGTCTCACCATTATCCCTCACGTCCACAGCTCACGTCTGTTTCGTTAGCTTAGAATAGAAACAAAAGCCGCTCCTGTCAGCTGATAGCTACACAATACCTCTCAAAATAAAGGTATCTTTGGATGCACTCCACTCGCTCTAGGTATTCTGTCTTGAGATATTAGCCTGGGGGATAAAAGGACCTGTATATAGGAGTAAAAGCTCGCCCCTTGTTGTTTTCGTATTTGTTTTATCAATATAACGATGACAACGTACTAGCTTCTGTAATGTGAAATATAATTACAACTAGTGGGCTTGAGCATTTGGATTGTCTTTAGACCTTCAACGGTCTATGGGCAGTCTAACTGTTTATGTAGTGTTAGTGTTAGCTTGTATTTAGTTTAGTTAAAGGCACTTGGCCGAAAAAATAAATAAATATATTACAAATTTCATGTAAAACATTATTACATTACTAGCTGCGCCCCGTGGTTTCACCCGCGCGTATTATACTCCTTATAACACCAGCTATCTGCCAGTGAAAGTTCCATCAAAATTGAACCAGTCGTTTGGAGTCCATACGGAACATAGATAATATACACACATCGACTTTTATATATTAGAAGAAGTAAGATAGCTAGTAGCGGACTCGGCAGACCTACTTTATGTCCGTTCCTTTTTTTTGCTATTTTCAGTTGTTAATTAGGTATCATTTAAGTAGTGATTATGTTTTAGGTCATACAAAAGTCCCATAGAAAAATGTTTAGTTTTTCCTGAATTCGATTTTTACCAAGAATCTTGTCAAGCTTTTCTTTCCTTAAATACCTAATTTGGACTGACAGTAATTTGCTTTTAGGAACTATCCAACGTATACACAATTCAAACCGGGTTTTTTCACTAGAAGTAATTCTCTGTATAAAAAAACTAAAAAACACGCTTTAAAATCGCTAATCCTGAAGATTCTGGTGAGGACAATGGGACAAACTATTTAAATTATTGCATTGTCATTGGTCCTTGATAAGTGTGCAAAGTTTCAAATCAATCCATCGTTTCGAAAGGGGTGAAAATCACGTTCAAAGATTCCGTTACATAGATACATACCAAGCTAATAAAAGCGTGTTAAAAACTGTATTATTCCTTTGTAATCAATGTTTTTTTTTTTCGGACCAACAGCAAAAAAAATATAATATCCTTAAGTACTTATTTGAAAGTGCAGCCTTAATTTAATAGGTCTATAATATTAGTAGTAACATTATCGTTGAAAATCACTCTTTATATTTAAAAAAATATATCGTAAACTAAGCACCAAAAAAGTTGAATTAGATTAAATTTAGAAAAGTATAGTTGATTGAATCAGGCGTTACTTTATATATTTTATGTTTCAGAATTAATACATTTTTGTTTTCAGATTTAGTATTATCATATTTCATGTATCAGAATTAACTAATTTTTGTTTCAGATTACTTTAATAATTTTATAATTAAAAATAATTCAGAATTAATTCATTTTTGTTTCAGGTTACGTTAATTTTCAATTTATGTAATTAATATTTTATATCAGGTTAGGCAAAATTAATCTCAATAAAATTAACATTATCAACAAATATTTATCACAAATTCCTTATTGTACTTGAAGCGACGTAGAAGCGGAATTACACTAGAAATTCATCAGTAAAACAGTTTAGAAAAGTATATTTAAGATAATTTATAAAAAAAACAAGCACATTTATATAGCATTGGTATATAATAAGTACTGGTTAACTTTGTCTAGATATCAAATATTTGTATAAATTTAATATCCAATGCCATTGTAAGTCAAATTATTGTTTTAATAAACGCTATAACAGCCCCTTATAAAGTTATTGGACGCGGGCATGTTTTCATAAAACCGATAACACACAAACAAAATAACAGCTCTGAACGAATGGGTTACTGGAATAACATCAGTCTATCCGCTGTAAACCCATTCGGCGAGATTGGATCGCGGCTATTAGAAACATTGCAGTAATAACCTCGATCGAACACTTTTATGTAACTGCAGCGAAGCCCCGGTTTTATTATAAAGCTCTACGTATGATGAAGTTATAAAGGAAGAGCAGTAAAGCGAGTAAATATCACTATATGCTTGGAACTGTAGTTAATATTTATGTCAGTTGCTGTAGTTATTGTATTTACAACATAAAATAAAATTTACTGAGTAGTAAGGGCATTACTTAAAACGTTACTCAAGTTGACATACGCTTAAATATGCTCCGTCTTGTTTCCGCGTGTGACGATTGCCGTCAGTGAGAAGTTGAAAGAGCATTTTAAAACATAGATCAACTTGAGTAACGTTTTTAAGTAAGGCCCTATATATTTATTTTTGTCTGAAATTTTTAAGCTCTACCTATGTGTTCTACAAATATATTCGGAAAAAACACTAGAATCAGAGAGGATTCGAAGAAAACTACAAAGTTAGGTAGGAACAGCTGTTATGAAGTATTGCTTTATTTCATTACTAGCCGCCCGCCCCGGCTTCGCACGGGTATATGCTCGGCCTTCGGCCTCGCTACAAAATATAATATAACCTATGTCATCCGGGGATAGAGTAGCTTCCCAACAGTGAAAGATTTTTTTTAAATCAGTTCAGTAGTTTTTGAGTTATTTCATTACAAAATTCCAAAAACACAAATATTTTCTCATTATAATATTAGTATAGATCAATGCCTTTAAAGACCGTATCCAATCTTCATCTACCTACTCTGAAAGTGTTTAACTCATTTACAAGGGACACGCAGGCCGACGATTAGTGGATGGCCCCAGGGCATCCGAACACGACGTAATTGCAGACGGGTAGGGACTCCGGATCCGACCAATGGGACAGCCTCTAGATATTGAATCCCCGCTGCAAAAATCTACAGGTAATATAGCTACTTATATGTTTAAAAGTCATTAGCTTCGGACGGTCCTATACATATCTGGGATGTGAAGGGGTGGAAGTGGTAGTTATCTGTGTGATTTTATCAACTGGGTTAATCGAGTACTTATGGAGCAATCGGATCGTTTCAGAAAAATCTGTCCTTAATATATTCATCCTTTATACACGTTTTTTTGCCGAAAATAAGCACGTTTTTTTCACACCACCTGCACGACATAATATAGCGTACTGAATTTAATTATAACCCGCTGACCAATAATATGATTTGAATCTTTGATAATAATCATGTCTTTGAATTTAAAATTTGACACCTCAACATTTATTTGATGAATTTTTACATTAGCGACCTGCACTAAAAATAACTCATTAAAAGTCAAACTGGCCATCACGATTAGAAGACAATAAAAAAGATGCGAATACTGCAAATCGCTGTAGAGTTAAACAACAAACATCCATTTGTTTTTCCTAATGTTCAAACATTAATTTTCACATTTAATTTGATAAAAATGTATCTACTTCTACGAGTATAATAAATACTTTCTTTCTAGTAGTGTAACTTTTTAATGTCTCGGAGAAAGTGTGAAAAGTAGAGTATTCCCCACATGGATAAAAATGTCTTTGTCTTGGGCGTGCTTGAATCCCGAGCGCTACGCGAGCCGTAACAGACACGTCAACATGAGAAAATTTTCTCTTTCTCTCCCGTTGGTTGGACAGCGGTTCGTCAGCCAAATCCGTCACGTCTGTTAGCTACTTAATACCCTCGGGATTCAATATGACGCCCGTGACTTAAGACACTGCTAAGCCCCTTAGTGAATAATTTACTTTTTCTCTGGCAAGTGCCTTTATTAAGCAAACAAAATGCAACCAAACGAACACTACAAAAATAGACTGCTCATAGATCGTTGAAGGTCTAAAGATAATCCAAATGCACATGCCCACTACCAGTGATATTTTCTTTCACTGTTCTTAGAGACCATACAAAAATTAATAAATATGTATAACACAAGTTCACAAGTTTGGAATAATTTATTATTCTCAAATTTTTTTTTCTTAAAGTTAAGTTTTTTTAACATTAAATATGTATAAACAAGATACATAAAAGATCTCAACATAGAGTGCCACTGGCAGCCAGGCAGGGCCCAAGCTACTGGTGGTTAGGGCTGCAGAGTGAGGAACCTGACAATGCGTACCGTGTCAAGGATTACCGCCTTCTGCATCTGACCCTTGACCCAACCGTCTAGAGAGAGCCTCTTAAGGTGTTGGTCGAGGCTCTTCATTCACCGATACAACTATCGGGACAATGATCGTCGAGTCAACATCCCACATGGCAGTAACTTCATGAGTCAAGTCAAGGTACTTGCTGAGTTTGTCCTTCTCGTCCTTCACGAGGTACTTGCCATGCAGAATCATTTATTTATTATTATCATATCATAATTCGTACATTAATAATTACAATTAACAACAATTAAATTTACCTCTCACGTGTAAAAGAAATAACAATAAACATTTTGAAATTGGGTGAATCGGCAGCATTACAACCATTTCGCTGCGGTTGCACGTTAACGGTTTAAATGCTTTTTACCCGTTCACCAACACCATGCTGGCAGTAAACTGTTACAAATATGGCCAATAGGTAAACCGCTTCAATTATAGCCCGTTTTATACATTTGAAATGCATGAGCGTCCCGGGTAAGTAGTTTGAATATTTCATAAGGGTAACGTGTTTACTCAAACCCGGGGCAAAACGAATTTTAGTTGATAAACTTATTAGTGAACGTAATTTGAAAGTGGGAGTTGTTTAAGCCCTCGTTAAATCTTAATTGATTGTGAAAATGGAGAAAATGACATGAATAATTTTGGGCTTGAACTAAAATGTTCAGGAAAGGTAATAAAATAATTTATTTAGTGTGCTGACTTAAATCAGGGGTAAGGCTTAAAGTTAGGCTTAAGCTGAGTCAATTTCAGTTTTATTTTATTGCGTGCATCTCCACGGACTCCGGGGACCGTGCCCTTATCAACTTATACAATTTATTTTGTCAATTATTACTAATATTCTTATATTTAAAAGGCAATGAGTGTATGTATTGTATGTTCCCTAGATTTGTCTTCACGACTGGTAGATGCAACTCGTGACCAGAATGTCGGTCTCTACTTTGCGCAAAGAGTGTGCATTGCCATACAACGTAGTAATGGGGCCAGCATTTTGGTGACGATTCCCACTGGTAGCGGTTTAATAGATTAGTTTAGTCGTTAGGTTTAATTTGTCGTTTTTATTATTGGAATGTTATTTAAGTTATTGTAAATAAATATAGTTTGTTTTCTATGGGCTACAAAACGGCTGGATCAAATTTGACGGGACTTTCACTGGCACTAACAGCGGATAGCTGATGTTATAAGAAGTAATCCACACGGGCGAAAACGCGGAGCGCAGCTAGTTATAACATAAAACTAATGACATGACAATCAATTAATTTGAGTTCACTAGGCTTTACTTTAAAGTTATAATTGGTATTAATAAATCAAAAGTACAGTCTCTGAATTCTAATACCATGTTAAGCAAATAAAAAAAATCGTTTCGATATTCAAATAATAATTTTCGTGTTGCCCCAATTTAGTTTAACCTTACACATTCATAATAGAATTAAACACAAAACATCACAAATTCAAAGGTCCGGCACAATTATGGAACTATCAGCGAATAAACAAATCAAGGACAATTCTGTGTTATGTTTGCTTTCAGTAAACAAACACCGGGCGGGGCGTGCCGGAAACCGCGACAATTTGGACCCAAACTCAATGTTTGCTAACTGAACTGCCAACATAAACAACAATCTCTAAACAACCTTATTTTGCTAACCTTAAGACCCAATCTAGATAATTCGATTACAAAAATAATGTTGGTGCCAGAACCTGACAGACCGAATTTACAAGCGGCTTGAATGTAGTATACAATTTAGTTTTTTTATTATTAAATATAGGGTCAAAACATTGATTCAAATTATAAATATCTTATGAAAAATACGAAAGTACACAGCTGTTATTATTTCGATGCTTAGTAACATCGTTTTCTTTTTGTAAAGTAAATGTCTCTGCTTTAAAATTGTGTCGAAAGTAATTTCACTTTGACCGAGATTTTTAAACTAACCTAATTTTAGCAAGTTTCGAACGTGGAACGAACCCTTAGTTCCCTATTTCATTAGGGGGTCCCTTAACATCTGTTGCTGTGAAACTTGATGCTGTGCCTCAAACTTTCCTCCTCCGTGTCCCACAACTTTTACTCAAATCCTCTACTTCGACAAGATGACAAAGTTTAATTTGTTTATTAAAATCTGTCGATATTCTTGCTTTAAGTTTTGTGATACATTTGGTAAAATTTATTGGTGGTTTTTGTAGGTGGAAAAAATTCTCCTCCGTATCGATTCGTACAATAGCAGGATGACTAGCGACTGGCCATTTAACTTATAACAAGATAATTTGTTTTGCTAATCTTTATTTTTCTTTCAGTAAGTTGTAATCATTTATTTTTAGTTGCCCTCTTCGCAGTAAATAGAGACAGATTTTAATAGAGAAAATATCTCTATTCTTATTCCCTAACAAATAAGTTTTTTTTCAGTAGCTAATTTCATTCAGTCCATTTATTTATCCGTATTTAAATATCATATTTTGTTATTTTCTGGTAGTAGTATCATGAACCAGGTTTTTTTATGATACTGAGTAACGAGACGAGCGAAGTCGCTCGCCTGATGGCTCTTCACGCTTGCCCATAACAGTTCAACGCCACTCAGAATTTCGAACTTCAACAGTTCAAAACCCTGGATGGCCATGCACTGCGCTCGTCACCCCGAGATTTATAAGATGTCAAATCTTTGTGTGCCCTGTAAGTCCACTGGAAACATTGCCCTTATTTATTTATATTCTTTCTTTAAACAATTCTACTATCCCTCACTGTTGATATAAAAATTGCCTCAAGACCCAAAAGAGCAGTAGCCAAGTAAAGACAAAAAGCAAAAAAATAACTAAATTGAAATTTTCGATTGGAAACCTTTTCGAAAACTGAAACTTTGCGGGTGACATTTAATTACACACGTCAAATTATTACTTATCGGGTTTAAAATCTATGCCTATTTTATCACGCACGGATTCAATCTAGTCCCCTCTCTGTACAAATACTCTGCAATTAATCCTCCAATCCTGGCCATTGGAAGCCGAGATGGAGGGCGGAAGCGATAACGCGACATCTAGCTGCAGTCTGCCCGGTTATCTGTACATTGGTACAACTTGTTTTCTGTGTCTTAATACATTGATTACAGGAAAATAGATTCAGTGTTTGTACTATTCATTGGACCTATTTTCCCATGAATTGTCTCCATTGAAAGTACTTTTTATCATGTTGAAGTGTTGTTCCACACTTTACAATCTGATCTTTTGTTCTAATTTTATTGGATTTTCTTCTTAGTCAATACTCTTGTCAGAGTAGTCATGGTTGCGTATATGCTACGGATCTAAAGGATCTAAAGGATCCTCGCTTATCGTCCCTTCCCAGGGTTGCTGCTCGTCTCGTAATGCTTCTCCGTGTCCGGCAGCTGGTACATTGCGAGCACACTGCACTATGGTGAACTGCGTGACTTTTTTGAAGAAGTCGGTCCAGCGAGTTGGTGACTATCCAAGACTTCACTTGCTTTTTACTCCATTGAGTTCACGTTGCTGGAGGTATGTCCAAAGAACTTTAGTATTTGCAACTGCACAATCCACGATAGTCTATCTTGTAAATGGAGCTCTATGAGGATAGAGCGCCACCTTGATTGTACAGTGGGCGTTACGCCTTAGTAAACAAAGTAATACTTTGTCTGGCTCGTTTCTTTCTAGCGGATTTTATAAATGTTGCTCCTCTGTGGTTATCAGTTGTTGCTAGCAAAATGCAGAATGCAACGATGCCTACAGATAAGGCTCTAGTTAGATTACCCTTATGTAAAGGTCATAAGATAAGAGCGATGGTGGCCGAGAGGTAGAAATCTGTTAGCATACGGTTCGATCCTTGGCTCTCGGCACTAATGACTTATTATTTAGTAGGTACTTAAATTAAATAAATTATGAGCAAATTCGATACCATCGCTCAAAAACAGTGAAGGTAATAATCGAGAGGAAATTGGTATGTCTAAGAGCCTCAACAGTTCAAACACATGATTTCACCAACATGCACTGGGCCAGCATGGTACCTCTCTCTCTCTCTCTCTGAGAGAAGGCCCCAACAGTGGGAACATGATAGATTGATATTGTAATTTGTAAGGTGATAAGACTGACATTTTGGTCAGATGAATCTTATCACAAGAGTCATCTGACCAAAAAGTCAACGTATCATATTTGATTGATTTCAAAACATTGTACATAAAAGTACACCTGCAAACTCCGGGAAAACACAGTCTGTATAGTCGTGGATACTGGTAAATACGTTTCTCTGTTCATTGTTCTGTGATCATTAAACTCGTACGCAGTGATAGTTCGTTTAATGGTCATTGTTCCCTCTTCCTACGCCGTATTCTTATTTCAAAACTGTAGTGATGATAAGCATGATGCTACCAAAATCATTATTTTATGAAGATTTTACCTGTTGTCTGTTTTTTCTTTGTTCTAGTTACCTATAAAGGTTATAGTATTAAAAATTTTGCTTATTTTAGTTTTTATAATCTTTTGATTGAATTAAATAAACTTATACTTATTTTACTTATTATACATATCTATTTAATACAGAAATTGAATTTTCTATAGATCTTTTATTTTTAATAGAATTATAACGCCATAAAGGTAGTTTTATTTGCTTTTTAACTCAAAGAATGCTAACTCAAAAAATGCTCTAAAATATGTAGATTTACATGTATTAACATGTATTTTTTATTGAAAATAACGGCTTGTACTTTTAATAATATTAACATTCATATCAACTTATTACCTATCATATCAACTTATTACCTGCAATTTACAAAAGTCGTTTTTCGTAAAAGTCTAGGATTTTTTTTAAAGCTGATTTTGTTAATTTATTGACATAAATGAAACCATTTCAATGTTATGGTTTACTGTGGTGTATATTCTTCTTGACAATTATATCTTTATTTCATCATTTTATACCCGAAAATCCTAATACCTAAATTGAACGATTGCATTTTATAAGACGGCTCTTATACAAAATTAATTACTTTCCAAGAAAAAGTAAATCACATACAAAATTACGCAGTAGATACACTAGATATTCGTATATTATTTACACGTTTAGTTCTAATACAACGTGTAAACTCATCAAATTAAAAACGACCACATAGGCATTATTAAAAGTACAAGTAAGTACATACAAAAATATATCAGTAGAATACCAATAAAATTATATAGATGCACCAGATGACTTGTGCATAAAATAAATGGTGTCGTCGCAAATCCTCTGCGAACTCTAGCTATAAGCTCTACACGTACATATATAGTTATATGTATAAAAACTTTACATATATACCTGTCATACACGCTACACTACTTGAACCAGGAGCAATAAATCAAATATCTTCATAGATTGATCCGCAGTCATAAAGCGGAACACGGAAACATTTTACTGCTTAGCGAAGGTCCTTATCGGAGAGATATGAAACAATCATTCTGTTTTCATGTTTGGGTAGTTTGGTACCCCTGCTGTTCTGATTTATGAGTGCCAAAAAAATTTGATCTGATAGGGGTGGCAACTATTATTCTTGAATTTTAATTAAGTTGGAGAAAGCTGGCTCGGAGTTTCTTTGCGCGATAGAATCCGGAACGTAGATATTCGCCAAAGAACGAGAGTCACTGACATTGCTATTAAAATTTGCAAGTTCAAGTGGCAATGGGCAGGCCACATCGCTCGAAGAACTGATGACCGATGGGGAAGAAAGGTTCTTGAGTGGAGACCACGAACCGGAAGACGCAACATAGGTAGGTATCTCACTAGATGGACCGACAACATTATGAGAGACGCCGACATCCAGTGGATGCAGATGGCAGGATGTCGTTCAGTTTGGAAGTTAAAATGGGAGGCCTATGTTCAGCAGTGGACGATTTGTTCCCCAGAGATACACTTTCCCCGTAGAGACACTTTTCGAAAAGTCTCGCTTCTGTTCCTTAGAGATCCACTTTTTTTTAATCCTACTAATTGTTCCTCATAGGTACACTTTTCGGTACTATTGTGCACGAAATATAATTATATAATATTAAATAATCGACATTTATGAAAATCTAATTTTTTTTTCACCAAATCCAAGTACCAGGAATGCATAAACCATGAAGAGCTTTCCCCTTCGCGATCCATAATAACACTTTTTGTGAATCTAGAGTGAAATACCTCTGCATCGTTTCTGTTATCTTGGTACCTGGTATCGGCAAATTGAGCTGTTCCACTTGTCCCTACCAACGTAAACCATCATCATCATTATTACCCTACTCTTATCAGACGGACTTGGGCCACTCTCTCGGGGTAGAGATCTTCGTTTCAGATGACAGCTGTCAAATGTAGTTGGATGATATCACAAGAACTCGACGAGATCTATCACTTCCGTAAAGGAACTGCTAGTCCAAGATCGATAGTTTCCGAGATATCGTCCAACAAAGTTTGACAGCTGTCATACTAATGAAGATCTTGACGAGGTCTATCACTTCTGTAAAGGAACTGCTAGTCCAAGATCGATAGTTTCCGAGATATCGTCCAACAAAGTTTGACAGCTGTCATACTAATGAAGATCTTGACGAGGTCTATCACTTCTGTAAAGGAACTGCTAGTCCAAGATAGATAGTTTCCGAGATATCGTCCAACAAAGTTTGACAGCTGTCATACTAATGAAGATCTTGACGAGGTCTATCACTTCTGTAAAGGAACTGCTAGTCCAAGATCGATAGTTTCCGAGATATCGTCCAACAAAGTTTGACAGCTGTCATCCGAAATGTAGATCTCGATGAGGTCTATCACTTTTGCAAAGGAACTGCCACTACAGGATCGTCAGTTTCCGACATATCGTCGAACAAAGATTGACAGCTGTCACACTGACAGCTGTAAGCTAATGATGATGATGGTGGATTAGAGCGCATCTTCTCCCTGAGAGAAGGCCTGTGTCCCAGCAGTGGGAAAGATAGGTTGAAATTATGAAGTTTCTATTTTAAATTTGGGATACTTTGCGAATGATGATGATGGTGGGTTAGGGCCTATCCTCTCTCTTAGAGAAGCCCTGTGTCCCAGCAGTGGGAACATGATAGGATGAAATGATGATGATGATGAAATTTCTAATTTGAACCATTTTTTATTTATATTCATGGGTGATCAAAAGATACCAAAACAACTATGGTCACCTAGGTGCAGGTGATCAAAGGATACTCAAATAATAATTTAAATGGAGTCGCCTATTATCACCCAGGTGATCAAAGTGGAATAGACCAAAGAAAATTTGTTTTAGTTTGGTGGAGTCTAGTTTTTTTATTCTCTAGGGAAAAATATAAAAAATATATATATAGGGATTCAAAAACTTTTCTATTTAAGTGTATTAGCCGAAAGTGGATCTCTAAGGAACAGTAGCGAGACTTTTCGAAAAGTGTCTCTACGGGGAAAGTGTATCTCTGGGGAACAAATCCAGTGGACGTCTTCTGGCTGATTATGATGATATGAAAATTATGAGTATAATTCTACATCATCAAAATACTTCCATCCATCTATCCATGTATCGATTATAAGTTCAATATCTCAGGACCCGTATCGTGCGTGACCTCTTAAGCGATAAAATTTCGGTGACTGCGAGAAATTACGTTAACGCGCTGACATACGGTTTGCGGTCGCGCTACTTTTCGCAATCACCTAAACTGAACTGCGTTAAAGAGGTATCATTACGGTTTACTACACCAGGTTTACTAGCCATTTACAGACCGTGGTAGCAGACAAACATCGACCTCTAGACTAGACTAACATAGGTAGGTATAATACGCTGCAAAATTTTAAAACATTCCCAAGTTCTTTATCGTTATTCGAAAACTACGCAAACTTGACACCCCTAACTACCCCGATTAATACGTCCCACATATTTCATTGGAAAGTATTCGAATCAGTGAAGTATTAGCATAAACAAGGCCGTCATAAAAACTTAACGCCTTTCCCATAAAGGGGTGGGCAGGGCGGCGGTTGGTACGGTAAATATTACGTTAAACTGTATTATGTCATGTCAGCCAGGGGCAAGTTATGTGGACGTACTCAGGTTTTATTAATTACAATGGGGCATAACCTGTCAAAACAAAAGCAAGGGTCACTTCACAACCCAACTCGTACCTTTTTGTTGTTGTAGCGCATATTGAACAATATCAAAACAATTAGTGAAACTAGAACAAGAGTTTGAACATTTTTCATTATTTTTTCCCAGTAGTACTCTTTCCGTCAGTCTACAATTAGTGGCACTTTTAGAAACCTATAAGATGTTTTGTTACATTTAATGCATCTGTGTCAGATCAGCTGGGTGGAGTATTTATAAGAGCTACATACGCTCAGGTGTTTAGCGCGGTGTATCATACATCTTTTTAGATGATGCATGTTTGCCTTCCGGACTGAAAAGCGCAGCGTAGGACATCCACCCACAAGATGAACAGACGACCTAAAAGAGACCGCAGGGAAACGCTGGATGCAAGCTGCTTCCAACCGGTTCTTTTTGAGATCGATGGGGGAGGCCTATGTCCAGCAGTGAACGTCCTATGGCTGAAATGGTGATGATGATAATGTTTGCCTAGGCTATCGCAGGTGTATATTGGAAGAGGTGATCGGTTACCATGGTAAGGACCGAAGCTCAGCTGATAATTGTTTATTCATCATCATAATTTCAGCCTTTATCGATCCACTCCTGTACTTAGGCCTATTCTGTAACATCATGCGATCGATAAAGCGATCTTAGCGATCTTATTCACGTCTTGCCCTGTGCCCTGAAGATAACCCTATCTTCAAGGCCCTTGTAAATGGTTGGTGGTCTGCCTAATGGACTTTTTGCTCCTCTATGCTACCACTTGTTTTACAAATAAAAATAAATCGGAAGTAAAATTAGACAAGTCAGGAATTATCTTAGTTCACCACGAGAAGTGTCTCATTTTACTCCCTCCCTGGCTACATCCATGGTGAGTTGTCGAAGAGACGAGACGATTTCCTCGGAATGTTGATTTATAGCTAAAGGGCGGCTTGCTTTGAATTGATTTGTTATGCTTCTCGATTCTCAATTGTAAACGGGGTATGATTGGTAACGTAACTCAGATAGGTACCAGTACTTCCTGGTTTGTTATGTTTACCTCAATTCGAATGTTGCCATTACAACTGATTTGCATTCGTCGATGGGTATGGTGATGAGCTGCGTGCAAGAAAATGTAAAGTATACGCGTAGTTATTAACAAAAGGAAATATTTTTTATGTAATGTTCACAAATTAGAACACCAAAACTATATGGACATTAAGAAAAAACAATAGTAAGAAAACAAAAAAACAGATGTGGATCTTAGTAAAACTAATAAACAAGAACTGCAAAACTTACCGATATATTTTCTTTCGTTTGCTGTAAATTTTGCAGTTCTTAGAAACTGAGTTTTACTTAAAGCCACATCAGACTTGTTTATTTTTTTCTTGTCTTTCCTACTACACTGTACTAACAGTTTGGTTTATAAATGATTATACACAATAAAATGTATTTAAATTCGTCCTTGTTAAAATATAATACAACGTTCAGAATGTTCCGAGGTTCTGTTTTTCTTTGTCTCATTGTCAAAACTGCCAAACTGCCAGGGCTTACGGAAAAACTTCAAAAATAGACAAAGTATTGCCGCAACGAGACGGTATAAAACAGGAAGTAAAAGTACTCCTTCCAAGCCATAACCACAGAATTCACCCTACATATACAAACCTAAAATAATAGCTACAACATCTTGACAGCATTTGCATTTTTTCTACAACATAACCTGCAGAAACTACGCCTAAGCCACAGTTTACCAATAAAAGTAGGGCAGCTTCAAACAACGCTGATAAGCCTTCTAGACAGTTCTTGATTGTAAGTTTCTTTCTAGAGCTAACTAACGTATCTCTCACACATCACATACACATATCATCAGCCAATTAACGTCCACTGTTGGACAAGGCCTCCCTCATAGAGAGGGGTGTTGCCATAATCCCCACGCTTGGCAGGCGGCTTGGGGATCACAGTACGTTCACCGTGTACTATTAGGATGCTGCTGCCCATCCTCCGGTGGTTCTGGTCGCAGTTTTAGGACATACCCGGGTTCAACGTATCTCTCACTGCGTTGTTATTAATGCATAATGACATGAGATTGACAATGGCAGAAATTCTAGTAGGTAAGTACATATTTGGGAATACTTATTTCAGTGTGATTTTGACTTCTACTAATTATTTGGTTTTGACATTCAATAATTATCGTGTAAGTGAATTGTTGACATTGTATTATATATTGACATCATAACTTTTAATTTAATTTGTTATATTTGAATTGTAATTTCTAATCTAATACTGACTATATTTAATTATAAACCTTATAACATGTATATTATCAAAGTTATAAGGTTGGTTAACTAATATTTATTGTAGGTACAATGTACATATTAGTTATCAAATAAATACATTTCTCTATTTTTCTTTGACATGTTGTCAAAACTGCCTAACGGCCATCGTTGACGAGGAAATGATAGCAGCGACGGAACTTGACTGTTCTAGGACATTCCACCATTACGACCCGTCACCGCTATACCTTTATCTTTCTTCTATTTGCTGTATTTTTGATGAAAGTTTTCTAAATATTCTCTTCTTCACTGTGGTTGCCACTACTAGCAGGCTTCGAAATTTCGACGTACGAGCACGCCACGCGGCAGGCAGTAAAGGGCATATTGTTTATACCTGTATTAGGATTCTGTCTCACCGCGGTGGGCCCGCTTCAGCCTGTGTGGTTCTGTACACGCCGGTTTACGATCAGAGTAATAGCGATCCCTCGGCACTCGGCATATTTACTTTTATTGCGTCGCATAAGTCCGCCATATTTCGCGTGAGATACTTTCTGTCAGGCTGCGCTGCATTGAGTTTGATGACTAAGAAATATACGAGTGAAATGTTTGTTTTCTATCGAGTCCCTTTTCAGCTGATTCTGTAAATGTTGTGCTTGTTGGGCACTGGTAGAAGGCCTACGCTAGGGTCTGATTTTAGAACATTCGTTGTTTCTGTCCCGTTTTTCCCATAGCCGTTGATAGTTGCAAAAAGTCATTGTGCATCATGAGGACAAACATACTCGCCGGATTTCTTTGGAAATGTTACCTTTCCTTCCAGGAATGCGGAAAAAACCGCGGGTAACAACGCAGGATTCAGTTAGTTATTATATAAGTTATAAAAGCAAGTTATATGTTGTGATTCCCTTAAAAGCACTCCTAAAAAAGGCCGCAAAAACTTTGCTTTCCTCCGTTCATTTTTTTGCTTTCTATGCTAAAGTATTGATAAAATACTCGAAAAATGTAACTAATTCCCAGACCACGTACATTGTCTGGGAATACTACTAAACCCAAACAAACGAATCCCAGTACTAAATCATGTACTAAACCAAATAAAAAAGGATAAACTGAGCAAATCTGGATCCCGAGGCGTATTAACCCGAGGCGTAGCGTCGGATTAGAGATAAGATGATCCGATACGCGCGGATTAGTCGCGGATACTAAATACAGATTACTGTGACGTACACGCGCCACTGGAGGTGATGTAGTGGAGATATAGTGCGGAGATAGCGCAAGCGCTGTATTTGAAGATAAATTACTGTACAGTGATTACTGCGCTGTGATCCCGCCATAACAGAAACTACGCCATTTTTTATCCCAAGAGGATTGTTTTTATTTGTTTAACGTTTTTGTCTGTAACATCATAGCTTACAAATGGCTGAGCCGATTTTGAAGAGTTTTTTGTTATTTATAAAAAGCTTGATCGGGAGTGTTCTTAGCTATGATTCAGGAAACTGTTCTGTCAGCCGTTTATCAACAATTTTCTCAGGTTTTTTTTTTATTATTACAAATATTTCTTGTGCTTATTTTAGGGTTTGTAGCTTTTGAAGATACTTTTGGGTTTTGAACTATGGTAAAACTAAAATATAGGTAAAAATCAGCGAGATATCTTACTTATAGAGTCACAATTTTTAAGTTAAAACAGTCAAAAATATCCGAACGTCGTGTACATACCTAAACATTAATTGTATAGTTCACAATGCCACATTTATTCCAATTTAAACGTTATGTCCCTTACATAGTGCTCAACGTTGCTTGTCCGCTATGGCATCGTAGCGCTGGCATCGTTCGGCGTCGTAGTATTGCGCCGAGTTTTGGTTCGTTTTTTTTGGCACGATTGTGACTCTTTAAGTATTGTATCTCTATGGTCAAAATAAATACCAAATTTATGAGTAATAATTAAATTCGTGAAGAATCCTACCTTTCAATACGATGGCTAACTATTGCATTAACACGAGTCACACGTCACACTACATAGCTGCAGTGTACAAAGTTCACGTTCGGAGCCGTTTTTGTGACTAGAAATGTTAAGTAAATTGGCAAAAAACAGCATGTAACTGAAGCTAACTAGTTAAAATGTTTCGGACACTCCCAGTGGGTGTTATTTTTGGCTTATTTCGCAGGAATTCTGTTTGTTTTTTGTCGTTTGTGAGCAACTAGACTATTGTTCATGCAGTTTAGACTTTATAGTGCAGTTTTTGCTATAATGTTACATAAATATATATTTATGCATCCCCCCATCTCGGAAAGAGTGTTTTTGCTCTTCGATATCTGAGTGCAAAAGCCGTTTTTATCCGCTAGAGGATAAAGTAAATTGAATTTAGAACATGTGCACTAAGTTTGTGAATTCAAAACATCATTAAACCTATTTACTTCTACCTCCATGATGCCGAATTTATCATACAACCTTTTTTAATTTGTTATAAACTCAGACTCGGAATCTTCTTGGTGTACTTTTTTGTTAATTTTCTTTTCACGTCATATTGTTAAAACCTTAGGTCATTTCCTCGCTGAGATGGGATGAAAAGCTACGCGTTGCACTCGAGTGCAAAGATTTTTCACCCCGTGCTCTTTTGATTCCCTCGCTAACGCTCAGGATTCTAACTATGAATCCTTCGCTTGCTCGGTCATGAAATATGAGCACGCGGTTAAAAAGCAACTTTGCACTCTTGTATAATAAATAACTATTATGCCATCGGTGGCAAACACGCAGACGGGCAGCCTGATGGTAAGCGATCACCGTCGCCTATGGATACCTGAAACACCAAGGGCATCACAGATACGTTGCCGACCCTTAAAGACTCTATTAACAGCTCTTTTGTTGAACCCCATATGAAAGCTACTTGGAAATGCCGCAGTGGACGAATCGCCCAGGAAACATTTTTTTGTAATTAATTATAGGTTTATTCAATATAATCAACTTGCTTGGTCTCTGTACAGGATGAAAGAGAGCGAGTACATATCATTTTAACATATAGTGTCATAAATGTTGACACTGACATTTCTTATGTTTTAACACGCAGGAGGGATGCAGGGAGCTCATTCCACAAATTGCAAGTGTGAGGCAAAAAGGAAAGCGTAAAACGCAGTGTGCGATTTTCACCGATCTATGATATGTGGATGAACTTTCAGGTGGTGGTGGTATATGTTATTACTACTAAAAGTTATAATTCATCGTCTTTTTTAGACTAAATTCTGTTCTTTGTGAATAAGATTTATTTCCACCTCTATTCTACATAAAATATACTCTAGCATCTATCATCTATGCTACTCAGCTGCTGCTCCTATGATGCTTCCGAGTATAGAGTACGATAAACCTGAACGGTTTCTTATGTTTTAGCGATTATTATATATTGGAAATAATAAATAAAACCTGTGGACACCGTGAGCGTTCCTTATGCACGCTAAAGTCACTGCGTACATAAGAAACGTTTTGATTAAAAATCATCTAGACTATCCGTGACACTGCAAAGTGTTCGAAACGTCCAGAATTGTAAAATACATACAATAAAATCTGTTAAAAGTTCAACCTTAACCTTTCCGTTGTCCACTAGTCGTACAGACCGACTGTCTGAGGATTTCACCGGCTGAAATTCTCTGGCTTTAAATTTATTTGTTCACTAAGTACACTACTCATATTTTTTTGTAATACGTAAATGTTTTAGCTTCCATTCTTTCGTATCTGTAATCTGTATTTACATTTTGCTGACTCCAACCTAATTTAATGACTTTTTTTTCATCCTACAAGTGCATGGTACTAAATTAGAAAATAGTCCACTCCGGTTTCTCCTAATTATTGAATTACCGTTGCTCTCCCCATCGGTTATTTACGCGAAACGCGATGCAAACAAATAGAATTAGCTTAATTATGCACTAGGATACTTACCTATACTATTCATTTATACGTAACTTATATCGCGATACGAACATCTATGTTCCTCAACATTTAAAAAAAAAAGTCTGTTTGTCTGTACGTCCGTCCGTCCAAATAAATAAAAAAAACTATGGTTATTAAGGCAAGTGCATAAAATTTTGCACAATTACAATTTAAGTATAGATATCAATTTTAAAAGTATGAAAAGAATATAATATTGCGTTTTAGGGGTGGCTCTCGTACATATGAAATGGGGATGATACTCGTATATTTTTTTCGCTGCACTCCCTTGTATATCGTTGAATAGATCTTTTATTATGAAGGAAACATTTTATATATCACTTTTTTATCAAGTGTCATCATCATCAGCCAGAAGACGTTCACTGCTAAACATAGGCCTCCCCATTCAAATCTTGCAATCTTAATTACTGTTTCGACAATGCTGAAATTGTGCATACACCTTTTAGTTCTGGCGACAATACAATATGCAATACTCAATATTGTAGCGTCTAGCCGGCCACTGTAACTAATTCCTACCTGCAAATAAATAAACTTTATCCAACAGCACACACGGTACTCATAACTAAAACCACAAATAAAATATCCCTAGCAAAACATAACTAAAATTCGCCGCAAAACCCACTTCATACATATAGGAGGTATCTCTTTATTCAAAACCACGAAACATTGCTGGCATAAATTCATATGGAACAAAAACAATGTTCGACGTGAGCCACATTAGTGGCCCAATGTCGATCGTATTCCGATCATGCATGTTTCATATGTGCTTTATAACAGTAAGCAATGTACACACCGTATGTTAAACGCTTAAAAACTAAAATTCCGATGAAAGAATAAAAGAAGTTATTAAAGTCTTAATATTTTTATAATAGAATATAATATAATGTTAATTGTCAGAAAAAATATGTAACCATAACCAACTATAATATCATCTATGTTAACTCTTTAGTAAAATCATTGATAAAAAGTTAAAGTTAAATTTCTTATAGAACCGGTGACGAAACCCTTTCTTTATGCTTCGCATTTCAATGTTTTTATGTAAAATGATTAAATGTACCTACGTATATATAAAATCTAAGCTTTACAAATAAACAAAATAACCTGATGAATCATTAATAATTTAATATTTCATTTTGATTCCAATAAGTTTTGAATTATAAAAACTAAGTAAAAAATACACTAGAATTGATTTTAGAGTTGAAATCCGTTCGAATCGTTTTTTTTTTTAAACCGTAAATTCTTAATGTTTTCTTTTGTTGTACAGAATTTATTTTACTTGAAGTACACTTTGATGTCTTCAAAATTTTAGAAATATCGTACGCGTGTTAGAGGACTCTCGAAACATAGATCTGCTATGTGTAATTGCATGATAAATGCATTCTTAAAAGTCTTCGATCAAAATAAAATGAATGGACGGGCCCAGTAGAAGCACATTTTTGAAGATTACAAAATGAGCGCCAGCGCTCATTTCGTTTCAGTCGGTCTCTAGCCGTAGGAAGTGAAACACGCGTCTATTGTTACGCGATAACGAAACATCTGACAAAATTATGAATTCGTATGCTTTACCGAAGTGTAAATACACAAATAAAACCAATATCTATTTTTTGTAACAAATATACTGTACATTTTCATAATTAGGTGTTGAAGTATATGTCCGACGGTTTTGACTCGTTTTTACTGATCAAGTTCAATGGTTAGGGCCCGTCCATTCATTTTATTTTGGTCGAAGTTAAAAGTTTGAAAATAGTATTTTTTTCTGGTGAGTGGAGCTGTAGGTATCTCAGATGAGATGAGATATTTTCAGTAATTATCTCAGATAGTTTACTGACTAGTGTGTACGGTGTTGTGTATATGGACACTTCGCGTAGAAATGTATTATGGAAATGCACTTTCGTAAACGGGTATTGTGTGCACCATTCTTAAGTACGTAGGTAGTAGTGTAGAAGTGGCTATCATCTTTGCTGTACTTTTAAAGTAAGGCATAGTTCACTTGCCTTTATATGTTGATGGTATAGGACATGCTACCCTTACTTCGTATAATTTTATTTTTATTTTGTATCAAATTCTTACCTGTTGCCCTAGTACGAGCACTTGCGAAAAAGTATTCGTTCCGTAAACGATAGCAAAATGTATGAAAAATTGAACAGCGCCTCTATCGGACGTAAAGCGAAACTGAATTTTTCATACATTTGCTATCGTTTACGGAACGAATATATTTTCGCAAGTTCTCGTACTAGCTTTACTGTAGGTACTGTAGTCTGAGACTGTAGTATACACCAAATCGCACAGGAAGCCAAAACTACCATTAATAATAATACAAATAACCATTATTGGTAAACCATTATACAAAATATCTCAAATAATTTAAAAAAACACCAACATCCCAAGTGTTCCAGGTGTTGCTATTATCGCTACGCTATCTTATTTTTTGCGTGAAAATGTCTCTCGTGGGCTTCGCATGCCTCAACTTTTCACTCGACAACTCTCTGTTTTGCTTTGGCGCCTCAATAGCTTTACAATGATGCGATGAACTCTTTCCGTTGTGGAATTATGACTAATTATTTGTTCGCGCAGAGTGAATTTCGAGACTCTTTTCAACCGATCAATGACGTATGCGTACGATGTGCGCTGTAAGTGCAACACATGGTGATACAGCTCTTGAGTCACGAGAAAGGTAATTATGAATGTTATAGTCTGTGAGGTGTAGCATGGTGCCTGTAACATTAGCCGAACGGCCTCCTGACTAAGTAACTTGCAACTCGTGATTTAATCACAAGTTGGACATTTTCACTATGACCGAACTGTCAAATTTTGCTTATATTTTTTTGGCTTCAACAAAAACGATTCATCGCGGTCCTTAATAAGAAACCATTTGAAAAAGTTTTCACATTAAAATCTTTACGAAATTTAATGGCATAAATAAAATAGTATAAATTAAGACAAGTAAACTAAGTAAAGAAAAGTTTTAAGAAATTAGTAGTTCAAAAACACCACTGCTTGAAAATAAATAGTATTATACACTACAGTTTCATTCATATTTCACAAAGAAGTAATAAAATGTTTCTATATCGTCTTCGTGTCGAGTACATTTTACCCCGTTCGTACATTATGTGTTTGTACGGTTGCAGTAAAACAATTTGTTGGATGGAACGAGGGCCTGGGGACTAATTCTGCGTGAAAAGTTACCACTAATAAAGATTACTTCTTACGCCATCTACACGCTAGAGAACGGAATTAATATGATATATGAGTGCAGTTGTCTCGGACGTGAATAGTCGCTGCTACAACAAGCAGAGAATTTTTTTAAAGTTGGTTAGGTTTTTTTTTTGCTGACTGGAGATTGACCGTGGAAAAAATCAACAAGTTTTAGTATAAGTTCCGAACAGTTAAGCGTCGATACTCGATTACACGTCATCAGATCAAATTCAAGTTTTGCCACTGCGCAAAACAGTGAGAAATCTGTGTGATTTACGCCTGCAGGAAGAGAAACGCGCGAGCCGGCGTCCGCCTCAGAACTAAACAACGTAAATGATACTGTAAATGATATAACTAACTCCAGATTACTCAAGAATCATTTTAATTTTAAATAAAATAAATATACACTAAATTACATTACATAAAAGAATAATATTAATACATTGTTATATTCTATTCTGACTATATAAAGTTATGTCACTAGTATATAATTAATATAAATTTTACATACCTAAAAGATTATTAGAATATGAAAAACAAATTGTCAAGAAACTTCTAGAAAACCTCAAAAAATATCAGGTGTTGTATACATTTGTTGATTTGGTGTGAATTACTAAGCAACGGTTAATTATTTTTCGATGTCAGGGTCCTAATCACTAATAACGATTGCTCCTAGCGGTCTTGCCGGTCAAGAGACTGTTTTTCATAATTATAAGTACAGTAACGTCCTTTCGGCTTACTACCGTTTTATGTATTATTTTTACAAGTCATAAGGAGGCTTATGCACTTCGCATAAGCCTCCGCTTTCACCAGTTTTCCATGTATTTTTTTTAATAAATTTTGTGCCATTATCGAAAAAAAATAATTACCCTGCGCATAAAAGTGTGCATATAAATAATACCCTATGCATTTTTTTTTTATTCGGTAATAGGTTTGCGTTTGACCGCCAACTCGCATATAAATAATCCCAAATCCCAATCCCAAAAATGCCGAAGTCTCGAAAACTACTAGATCTAGGTACATACCAGACATTTAGCGTGGTTTAAAAAAAATGACTACATTTCTTTTTATTTATATTACACGGGAATTACCCACGTAAGATTAGGCCGGATACTCCGTCTATAGTTATACTATATTTCTACTATTACTGGGTGTTCAGATGTGCAGTGTAGTTTTCCCTGTGAGTTCCAAACTATATAAGTATGCCGGGTATGTATGTTGGGGTCCGTAGATTTACCAGACGGTTATAACGACTTTGATCAACCCTGTTGGTACAAAAGTTTTAAAAGCTCAGTAAAGCTGGTCGGTATAATGTTAATCCTCCTTGTCCTTTAGCTCAAGCCTAGAATTACCTTCATGATATAGAATTTTTTGACGACTTCATAACATAAACAAAGGGGTTTGTTTTTGTATTGTTAAAACTTCCACTACAATGACAAAACTTCGGCTCGTAAGGATCTATTAAAAAATAAGCGCCCTAAATATTTCACAATATTCAAAACACAACGAAACTCCAGAAAATTTAATTAAACAAAAATTTACCAAAAGGGTCGAACTCCGCCAGGACTTTGTTCTAGTAACATGTACATGACAGACGTGAATTTGGCACCGAAGTTTTTAAACTGATTTTAGTTTGATAATTGGAAAATTCAAGTCAAGATACATAATTAATGACTACCTAATACAGCTTATAATTAGTCCTTATATAACGTACAAGCTTGCCCCGCGGCTTCATCTGCTTCATCAGGATTTACTACTGAAATGTTACAGACAATTTGAATATGGCAAAAATAACAATAATAAGTCAATAAATAAGAGCGATTTAAAAAAGTGCTCGGGGAAAAATGTAAAACACGTATTTACTATGTATTCTTATTTCATCTGTATATTTACAAATCTTGAGACATGCCTAACCTTTTTTATAATAAATGCAGACACCGCATTTCATTGGCGTAGCATTTTTTACATACATACTCTAAGGGTTTTAAAAAAACAGATTAGTGAGTTTCAACTACAACAATACAAAAATGTGAACCCGCATTTTTTACGTCACAACGGAAAAATTAAAAGACTTGACAATGGCACATTCTTACTGGGACTTCAATTAAAATTCCCGTTCTTAACTAAATAGTTTAAAAAAAATGCTTAAATGAAAATGACTTTGCATGATTGGGAGTAATAAAAAACGGGAATGCATTGTTCATTGTACCGAGTGAATATTTTTACAGAACGTGCCACATATTTAAATAGATGACTCAGCGTGTGTACGAGGCCCTACTGTTGTTAAAGTATGCCACAAGAATTCTGTAACGCTGAAAATTTAAGGGCGATGTTAAAGTTGTTTTTGTCCGTGTATATTTCAGGAGATAATTATAGTGCTTCTTTGCTTGTATTCTTTGATATTTACTAGCCCGATAATGCAAAACCAAAAGGAGACCAATTGGAGTTAACGTATGCTTCTTGTTATTTCAAAATTTATTTTTTCAATGTACTTTTTTACCAAAGTAAGACCATTTTAATAGATCATCTTTGTCACTAACCTTGAAACGTAGGACTCATTTTTTTTAAAAGTTAGAATCCACATTTTAGTAACTTTTTTCTGTTTAAAATACATATTTATTGTAATAATGACAAAGGAAGACAATTTTACGATTTACTTTGACTTATAAATAATAGAATGACAGATGTTAAATGTGATCTATAAAATAAAATTATATTTCCCAATTGTTATGTTTTTTCTTATTTCCGCTACTCTTATTAACAAACGAACAAAAACAAATCTACAATGTTCGTTAATTTGATATAACATATTGCATCTAAACTTCGAATCAAATAGATGTTGATAATTAAAGAACCCTAAAGAAAAATATGTAATTCTAAAGTCACATTTATTGCCATAAAAAAAATCTCGTAGTAATATCCAAACTTGTTACAATTCCACTCATTTACATAAAAAGCTTTCATGTCACTAATTGCGCCCTTATCAGCTAACATTGTGTGCTTATCTGATCGCAGTAATTACAACCCTCTAAATTAAATAAAAGAAATTCTGTTTCGAGTGAACAAACAGTTATTCAGCCCGAGGACCTAGTTTACATAGTTTGGATTTATGCGCATAAAGTGTGAATACTACAAATAAATTTCAAATAATCAAAAGTTATATTAATACTACTTAATACATCACTTTCAAAACATTTCTAGTTCGAAAACTTTTCTAATTAAAATTGTATTTCTACACTTATTAGGTATTTGTTTTATGAATTCAAGAAGTTTAGCTCTACTAATATTAACCACTAAATACTAGATTCATGCAAACTTTAAAGCACGCTACCCCGATACATCAAAATTTGAAATACCAAAACCGCAATTAATGGCCAGGGTAGGTGGCGGAGCTCTTAGAATAAATGTGGAGTCATCAACAATGATTCAGTGATGGGTATAGCCACAGTACAACCTCAGGCAGTAGTGAACTTACCCTTGAAAGCCTCATTCAACGCTACTATCTTGGTAGTCTAATTTTAACTGTCATTATTTTGATGTCTTTTAGCGAGAGCTTGCTAAATTGTCTAGAATTATTGTTAAGGCTCTTAAAAAGATTAAGGTTGTCACCATGATAATCATCATCCATTTTCCACGCTTAGTATTGGTTTCCTGTTCAGTGCGCCATTCTTTCCGGCCTGTGCTAGTCTCGGCTACTGCTTTTCTGCCGCCTTAGGGATGTTTCCTACCAGCAGCGGGCTGATGGTAATATAATTATTCTTTAATAGAGCAAGCGCCTTTATTAATATAACAAAATACAAGTTAAAACTAACACTACGAAAACTGTTAAACTGCCCATAGACCGTTGAAGATCTAAAGACAATCCATATGCTCAAGCCCACTACCAGTCGGCAGCGTACCCAGCATGCTGGCGGCATTACCACGCCGAATGGAAATGCTTATGCGTTGAGGCAGAAACACGCCAGCATTAGTTAGTCTTAATAATTATGATGTAATAGTTCATTGATAAGAGAGACATTAAAGATTTAAAAAAACGCATCTGTCATAGGACTGCACGTCAGAAGTGAAAACTTAAGTAGTAATTTACCTATTCTACAAGTGATGGCACTGCTTTAAAACACACGGTACAGCGTGACGATGACGCGAGTTCCATGGTTTTTGTTCACCTAAAAAGCGCTCAACGCGCCTAAAGAAGTTTTCACATCAAAATAAAAGTAAGACTGAATCGCACACTTTAAAAAAACAGCCGAATGCGATTGAGTGACCCCGTGTAAACAAACCGTGTATAGAAACATAATGTAATCTTTTTATTATTTAGGAATGTTTCTGCCAGCAACTTGACTTCTTTGTCATTCACTTATAACCTAAAAAAGCAATATTCATTACAATGTCTTACAAGAAATAAATCTAACATAACGTATGGCTAGCATGGCGAGATGGTTCATCCCTATATTCGCTAGTGTGGTTCAGTAAAACTAAGGATCTTTTATGTCGATACTGACTACCATCCACTGTACTATGGGGCCGATATACTGCGTTACCAGATAGTACCTTGTACTGACCGCAGAGGGCTGTGATATACTGTTATAGGCCGCCCGGCCCTCGCTCCAAATGAATGGTTCTAGGTAAGGACCTAGATATGACAAATGGTTTATAATAAAACAAGTGTGGGGTCTTGTGGAAACTCTTGGGGGTGTATTAATGTAGCGCCATGGCGAGTCTTGAGATTATTCTAGTCGCTTTGTTAATAATTCTGTAGGGACTTAATATTTTCAACACTACAATGGAAGATCACATGATTTATTTTTTTTGTTTAAATAATAGGCTTGCGATTTACCACCACCTGATGCTAAGGGATGACATCATCGCTAGACCGTATGTCCTATACCATGAAACACGATTGTCCAAAAGAAACTGATTCACTCGTGACTTTAAAAAATCTATGTTAATTGATTAGATTATAGCATAATATTTTGAGTATTTAAAGTGTTAGACTACTTAATTTAATTTAACCGAGCCCACCGAGGGGCTTTTAGATTAGTCGTCTTTTTGCGAATATTGTTTTATGATATATTTATTTGTATATATAGGTAGGTATAGATTAATTTTTCTAAGTTTTAGTTTTTGTTAATATATAAGTTTTACTTAATTTTCTGTACTGAAGTTGTTCATAATAAAATATTCCTATTTAATTTAAGATATATATTCATCATAGTGACAGTATTTGTATGTCATCTCTTCAGATTTGACGTTCCTTGACGCTCTACAACTATTGACGCGTACTAAGCAAAATATGATTAAAAGTGACAAGTTCAATGTGAAATATTGTATAAACACATATTGTAACATAAACTCGTGTTTTATGCAAATAAATTATCTTTATTGAAGATCTAATGGTGCGCCGAACCGAACCAAACGCAAAGTTAATTTAGCGATCTCCAGTGAGGCTCTATTTTCTAGAATATTATGTATAGTGCATTTGTCACGACGCATCTATTTGTTTATTGTGCTAGATAACCCCTTACCAATTTAACATAACACATTTATTACCAACAAATTCGTTTTAAAATTACCTTTTACTGACAAAATGCTACGTATGCCATTCCGTAGCACGTTTATATTCCCTATTCCCCACTATCCCATTAAACATTCCATACCCTCCATTCCATACCTGTCGATAGGACACCTGCGTCTATACAAATGTACATTAAAACACAACAACTGCGCCGTTACCAGGCGAGTGCATGACAAACATTCACGACGTGGAGAGACGGAGAATCGGTTCCGATCGGTCCGGCATTTGGTAAACAATTTGGTAGAGCAGCTGAGTATGCAGGATCAAACACATTTTCAGACGCTCCACAAGTGTACATTGCTTTTCCTCACATAGGTGGACATTTGATTGAGTCCATATTTTCAGTCGTGGAGCGATGGTGGCCGTGCGATAGCATGTGCACTTTACTCCTTGTCCTTACACTTAAGATACTTAAATAAATTATATACCATTTTTGATGCCATAGCTCTAAATCTGTGAAGGAAAACATCGTGAGGAAGCAGGTATGTCCAAGAACCTCAAAAGTTCAAAGACATATGACATTCACCAATATGTATTAAACCATGGATTAAAGCCCATCCTCTCTCTTTGAGAGAAGCACGGAAAAGCGAAAAAATTCTCACTTCAGTCAGCCTTCAGAGAGAAGGCCTGCGTCCCAGCAATGGGAACATAATAGGCTGATAATAAATAAATAAAATGAATATAATTAATATCTGGGACATTATTGCACACATGGTCATTTGACCCCAAACTAAACAAAGCTTGTAATATGGCTGCCAGAGACTGATATACATACATATATATTTTTAAATACATTCTTAAATAGATATTAACACCCAATATAAATAATTATAATGATGATATTTTAAGTTATAGTTCTTCACAAAACAACGCTGCATAAAACATTGTCCTTGAACTAAAACGCTATACAAATATAACAATTCTTACCTTACCTTACATTATTTGGCTTTTTAATTTCAGTCCAAGTGAAAAGGCTAGCAAATATAATTCACAAAATTAACGCTGTGACTTAAACAGGACTAAAATCACTGAAGCTGCTGTTAAACGCCGTCAAGGTTAGTACGAAAGTTCGTCACAGTAAATCTCAGGGTTCTTGTCACGCCCGTTCTATTTAATTAGCTAAGTGCTGTTTGTTAGTTTGTTGGTTCGTACGTGTCCTCAAATGGGCCGACGGGATTTTTGCAGAAAAATAAAATTAAGTTAAATAATCCTGTTATTTACAAATAGAGATACGATATACGAGTACCAAGTTTGAAAGGAGTTGTTTCAATAATATCGGAAAAAAATGTCAGCATGAAAAGTTTGTTTTTATGTGGAAAATTAAACGTGATATTTTTGATGAAAAATTTCAAGCCGTCCGAATAACCGGAACGAATAAATCTGGGGTTGATCATGATTGGACAGCAACGTTCATATTCATTTATCCAAATCAAACTATATAGACGCCTAGTTGTATTGAAAAGGACTTTCTAACTAACGCAAAAATCACTGTAAAAACCTTGTTTTTTAATGGTCTTCCTGTTTTGTCAGATTTGTGAGGTAAAAGTTTAGTCTTAATGGCTTTAGACCTCAAAGATATTGTTAATTTTATTCTCTGATTGACTCTGAAAATGTGTACTTCTCATCATCATCATCAGCCAGAAGACATCCACTGTGCTGAATATAGGCCTCCCCCTTAGACCTCCACACTGACCGACAGCCTACCAAATGCTGCTGAAATCTGTATACTAGAAGTTCAATTTAACCACATTATGTCAATTTACAAAGAACTCTGTAATCGTCGGTGGGTAACTTACAACCATGATTCTAAGATTGCCTGGAAGAGATCGCTTATAGCGATAAGGCCGCCAATTGTTTCACTAGTTTTTAAGTTGTTTTTTATGTTACCTACTATGTAAGTTCGTTATTTTTGGTGTGAACAATACAGAGTTTTCTATCTATCTATCTATCTAAGATTACAAACAAGACTAATTCATAACGACTTGTTTACTTCTCCAGAGCGCTGCGTGTAAAATAAAAATATATCTACAGACTCTACAGAGATAGGATAATATAAAGCTGGAAAACTCTAAAAACGCCTGGAACACGCACTCGCCATAAATTCCCTTACAGCGTCGGTGGCGCCCTCTGCCGAGGTAATTGCGCGGTCGCGGGGCGTCGACTTCATCACCAAACCTCATTTGCACGAGTGCTGCCGCGACCTGCTACTGTGGATACTCGATTATTATTCGAACTTACCTACACATCTGATCCTTTTCAAGGCAAGAGTGAATAGTCATCTTCTAAGTCTGCATGCTTCATCTTCAAACACCATCGTCTCTTACCAACAGGCGACCTAGTGGTTAAACGCAGAACTATTAAAAACTTTATTCGGTCTCAAATCATTCTTAGTTAAGGTGAAACGTTTCAGTTTGGCGCGAAAATCAAATTTCAAACAATTTTTTCTGTCCTTGTAGCTAGGTCCGGGTAATTATTGTGAAATGGCATAGTGTTCGCAAAAATTGTTGGTCGTTCTTTACATTATCATGTACCTACAGCTATTAATCAGTTACTCACCATATTACTTACATTTGGCAATAAACCGTTTGAAACAGCATAAATTTGTTTATCGACAAATGTACTTATGTAATAATGTGCATTGGAGATAAATAACTTTACGCGAGTTTGTAAAGAATAATAATCAATTTTCGCGAACATCTTTATCGTTAACAATAATTACTCGGCCTAGCTACAAGAACAAAAAAACTGTTTGAAATTTGAATTTCCCGCCAAAGTGAAACGTTTCACCTTAAACGAAACTTTATGAACCTATTCTGTCCTCTGTATGTTTCATATTGAAGAATTTATTTGTTCCAAGAAGTTTGCCATCTCATAAGCATACAAACTTTAGCGAACTCAGCGTCACAAAAAATCTGCGGTCAAAAGTACCTATGTGGTCTGCGCCGAAACACTTACCGAAAAAAAAAAACAATTACATTACTAAATTATTTTAACTTAATTTTGTATACAGCTTAGAGGCACATCACAAAGCAAACAACCAAGGAATACCAACAATACAGAAACTTCCACAAATTAGCAAAATCAATGCTACACGATGGTATTATTAATACTATATACTTTAATACATAACATAGTATCAGACTTTTATCATTCCTTTTTCAACATCTCTTACAAAAAAATATAACTATGTTCGAGAACAATCAGTAAATCCAGCCCTTCCCACTGCCGGATACACACTCAGCCAATTTATATAGCGAGAGGGCAATTACTGGCGTTTTCCGTCGTTTTAGGTAGCCAAACGTCATTTGGGGAGATGATTTCGCCGGCCACCCCGATCGCCGCGGGCCAGGTGATAATCACAATTGAATCGAGAACACAACGCAATCGAGATATTGCTTCGACTCAAATTGGTAGAGTCCTTTTGGACAATGTTTTCATTTTGTAGCAGCGCCTCGTAGTTTCACCCGCTATCCTGGGGGAACTATGTTTTTCCAGAATAAGTAGCCTGCGTTAATCCAGGTTGCCTTGAAGAGTTCGCTTTAAGCGATAAGGCCGCCTATTAAAAAACCTAGACAATACTTTCATTGTGATGTATGTTATCCTTGTTTGTGTGGTATTTTAATAAAGAGTTATCTTTTTTTAATAACTAAAGCTAAAGTATTGACTCATTTTAAAACTAAGTGGCTGTATTGTTTATATCAAGAGAAATAATACTAGATACGACAACTAAACTCGGTCCAAGCATTTATTTGCTCTGAAAGTTGCAATAACAAAAAATAAAAAGAGTAATAAAAATATTTTATTTTAATATTTCACTGTAGTATATCTTACTACGGTACTTACTACAATCTTATGTTCAAAAACCTAGCGACAGTAATCAGGTTTTTTTCTCTCGAATAAGTCTGCGTTTGACCACCAACTCGCCTGTTGGTAAGTGACGTGGTATTCGTGGTTTTTGCAACATATTGCAAATGTCAGAGCAAATAAATGCTTGG
This sequence comes from Agriopis leucophaearia, assembly GCA_949125355.1. Classification (NCBI taxonomy): domain Eukaryota; kingdom Metazoa; phylum Arthropoda; class Insecta; order Lepidoptera; family Geometridae; genus Agriopis; species Agriopis leucophaearia. Next base: position 15,626,237 of record OX421266.1, on the reverse strand, counting down.
ACCGAGATTAAACATATATATATACATATTTATATATATATATTATAATATATATCATTTGGTAGTATTTATTTAATGGTATCACTAAAAGTGTTTTAGCATCCCCCGTCATCGATAAAGAGTTTCTATCTATATGTCTATCAAAACACCATTAGATAAATGCCTACTTTGTAAACAGTTTCAGATGTTAAATGCTTTTACGAATATTTAGCTACTGTCTCAGTTTCTTATTATACAAATCCTATTATGCATTAATCACTCAACAGTTTTAGTTTTCTTCAAACAAATTTGAATGACTAATAGCTTAATAACATTTTAATGTAAAGAAAGTAGTTTTACATCTCTTCTAAGTCCATTGAGATCGTGCATAAAACTTTGTGAAATTGCAGAGTTTACTTAAAATTTTAGGTGCTTGAGTTAAGTGATATGTATGCGCTCTACTTAGCTTAACTTCATGCTACATCTGTCATGTTACGACCTAAGTTACGAGTTGGATCTGGTGTAGTGGCAGTATAGATATTTATCAAGATAGACCCCGCGTGTTCGCTTACTTTGCATGTTGGTATTCAGTCTTAAGTTGGTTCAATTCTCCAACTAGCACGCAGTGTAATTCAGTTCGATCTTCGTCGTTTCAGCAGTTACACGTGACGACATATCCACTTGACAGCTCAACCTTTACCCCGCCGTGATGAAAAGGTACTGAATTTTCAGCAGGATCTTTTTCGAGCGGGCCAATCCTGCGCGAATTGAATGAATGACTTTTGTTTCCGTCGTGTACAAGCAAATTATGACTCATGTGCGATCAGATAGTTATAGCTTTGAGCACGTCAGATTTAACAATGCTAAATAGCGATATAGTAAACTGTAAAAATACTTCGAGAATCAAACAAAGTGACGGTCAAGTCAAAGTCATCTCCTAGTAAAGTGGTGGAGACTTTACAAGAGGCTTCTATGGAGTTTTGGAAACAACATGAAAATACACGTTTCACCGCGTTATATCACCTTGCCACAGTCAAGCACTTCCACGAACCCTTAATAAATAATAATCCACCATTATTAAGCATTAAAACGCGAAAATACACAAGTTTAAGAAAGTAATACAAAGAGGTGACATGTTTTTATCGTGTTGGCGCCGAAACTCTACTTATAACCACAAAATAAGGACTAGTAGCATTAGCAGTAGTCCTAATTTAGCATAAATTCATTTTTACTCATATGCCAAAATTGTTGTAACCTGAATGAAACAGATATATTTTTGACAGGACGGCGAAATGCAGGGTGGTACTCTTATTAAATATACTAAGTAGATATTGGGACATGACCTCTAAAACGCTTCAAAGGCTACATATTATTTGACAGACGACCTTGTACGCTTTGTAAATCACGTGACGTATTCTAAGCTACTAGTCCTTATTCTGTGTTTATTAATTATTATTTGACATTTATAAGGCGATAAATAGAGATATGATGTGTACTAGTGACCAGAGGTTCCGCGTGGATTGTGATCAAGCTTTCAACCATCAAGTGAGCAACTTTCTCATCTCATTTACATTTTAAAAATCCCTTTACTTTACTGCGTAAAGTACAGAGTATTGGAAGAGAACCCTTTAGACCTTGTGAATGTTATTCCGCCAAAAAATCGGAATAAGCAGAATTCCAAAAAAACTGACGTTTCGGCTACTTTTAAAATAGTAGAGAACAAAATTAGTGATGGCGATATCAAAGGCGCCGCACGTGTCTTGTTCTCTAGTGACACAATCGCTCCCTATACACCAGTTACGGTTCAGTCACTACGTGACAAACAACCACCTGCAGCGGCAAATCTCCACCTCCCTGATCCACCACAACCAGATGACGTTGCTATTGAAACCACATGCCAGGAGATTGCAGCGGCTGTCACATCTTTTCAGAGTGGCTCAGCTGGAGGCCTAGATGGTCTGACGCCTCAACATCTAAAAGATCTTCTATCTTTTAGTTGTGGTGAGGCCAGTGAGACCCTCTTAAGAGACCTAACAGCTTTGGTAAATCTCATGTTATCTGGTCGGGTCAGTGATGACGTCATTGAAATTTTGTATGGCGCTAATTTATGCGCACTTGTCAAAAAAGACGGTGGTATCAGACCTATTGCGGTCGGCACCACATATCGACGCCTCGCGGCCAAGGCAGGCTGTAGGAAAAAGGTCGCTCTTTTGAGTAGCCTTTTCCAACCGATACAGCTTGGTTTTGGTTCGCGAGGTGGATGTGAGGCTGCTGTTCATTCTGTCCGAACTTTTATCGATCAAAATTGCGGTGAGGTACTGCTAAAGGTGGATGTCAAAAACGCTTTTAATTCGGTCGATCGCGGTGCCCTGTTGACACAAGTAAAAGATAAAATTCCTGACCTTTTCAATTTTCTCTTGCAATGCTACGGCAGTCCTACCAAATTGACATACCAAAACAATGTTTTGTTATCATCCGTCGGTTGTCAACAGGGTGATCCTTTCGGTCCCGCCATTTTCAGCCTAGCAATTCACCCAATTATTCAACGTCTCCAGTCCAAACTTAATGTTTGGTACTTGGATGACGGAACCATAGGAGGCGACGTAGACACTGTTCTAAGTGATTTGCAAATTCTCATAGACGAATTTCGTCTTATTGGTTTGGAATTAAATTTTTCAAAATGCGAACTTTTTGTTTGCGATTCATGTCCGAATAAAGAGTCGGTTATTCAAAAATTCAATGATTTAGCTCCCAATATAAAATCATTAGACAGGTGTTCTCTCCGACTCTTGGGTTCGCCGATATTAGATGAGTCTTTTTCACCTTTTGTTGAAGAAAAAATTCAAAATTTTATGAGTGCTTCCGACAGGTTACTCAAAATAAACGCCCATATGGCGTTTACAATTATCAGATACTGTTTGTTTGTTCCTAAATTTATGTACGCTTTACGATGTAGTCCACTGTGGAAACACGGTGAGCTCCTTTCGAGCTTAGACAATGTCGTAAAGGAAACTCTAATATCGGTTTTGAATGTTGATTTGAATGACAGGACATGGTCACAAGCCTCACTACCGATAAGGTTAGGAGGCTTAGGGATCCGCCAAATTTCAAGTGTTGCATTACCGGCGTTCTTGACCTCATTTCATAGTACTCATAATTTAATAGAAAAAATCCTTGCACCCTCTTTAGGCCCTTCCGATGTAGTTGTATCTCATTCGAAAGAGGCAATGAATGCTTGGAGGCTGGCGTGTCCAAATACCGATTTTCCCAGGAAGTTGTCTTCCCAGAGTCTGTGGGATCGGCCGATCTGCGAACTAGCACGGAAATCGCTCTTAGATACGTGTTCTAGTATTGCAGATCGTGCTCGTATTCTTGCAGTCTCTGTTTGGGAATCGGGACTTTGGTTGCAAGCCATGCCCTCTTTTAATACCGGTAGCATTTTAGACCCAACCGCATTTCGTCTAGCTGTCAGCTTACGCTTGGGTGCAAGGTGCTGTGAGGCTCACCGCTGTCAGTGTGGTACTGCAGTTGACCAGCTCGGTCACCATGGTCTCTCTTGCTCGAGAAGCGCTGGTCGTATTGGCGGACACGCCAGCCTGAACGACATCATACGCAGGGCTTTTTCCACCGCCAATGTCGCAGCTGTGCTCGAACCGAGCGGTCTTGCGCGTGACGATGGAAGGAGGCCTGATGGTATGACACTTGTTCCCTGGAAGTTGGGGCGGCCCCTTGTATGGGACGCGACTTGTGTCGATACTTTGGCACCGTCACATCTTCCTGAGACACAGGGTAGGGCTGGTGCAGCTGCCAATTCGGCAGAGCAGCACAAGCGGCGCAAATATGCTAACCTCAGCAGTGGTTACATATTTGAGGCGATTGGTGTCGAGACATTGGGCCCTTGGGGACCGGGAGCTCACCTCATTTTCAAAAATCTTTCAGAGCGTCTGATTAACGCGACGCGTGACCAAAATGCTGGCGTGTATCTGGCTCAACGTATAAGCATTGCCATTCAACGTGGTAATGCCGCCAGCATGCTGGGTACGCTGCCAACTGATAGTGGGTTTGAGCATTTGGATTGTCTTTAGATCTTCAACGGTCTATGGACAGTCTAACTGTTTATTTAGTGTTAGTTTTAGCTAGTATTTTGTTTATTTATTAAAGGCCTTTATTTTATGACTTCAAATCGCTTGTTATTTTAATGTAAACAAATGTTTCTTTTGAATATTTCGTAAGACTATTATAAAACAAACAGTAATAAAATCCGACGTAAATTCACTTAGATACAGCTTTGTTACACTAAGCAACTTAGTTTCATTGACTTACGTTAAGTCAGTTATTTGTAATCTCACTTAAGTGAATGAGCGTAGCATTCTCAATCTTAAACAATAAAAGGAACTATGTTAGAGCAGTGTAGGTTTTAAAACTAATTAGTAACCGGCTCTAAAGATGCACTTCTGAGCTTTGTTCAGTATGCGTAATTTAACTTTATCTTGGATAAAGAATAATTATAGTTGTAAAGTTGCAATTTAGATGTTTTTGCTCAATAAACCCAGGTAAAAATATCTTCAATGAATGATCAATGAGTTATATACAATTACGTAGTATTTATAATACTAAATAGTTAACTCTTGAGATTTACAACTATTTGTTGTACTTAGTGGTCGTTCAAAAGTCCATAGCAATGAGTTAGTCGTGTTTAATATTGTTTGCAAATCGTCTGACCTCCGGTTAGAGGTCCCAATAGGTCGAAGGTATGCTAGCCTTATTTATTAGCTTTTGTGACCTTGACTTTAGAGCAATTGATCCAACTAAAATACAATGAAATAAAAAATATTAGGATAGAAGCCAATTTAAGTAACTATGACGTTATTCACTACTTGATATTAAATCGCTAATACTTTTGGCAAATTAATAGTTTGTTGTTCCACTTGTTCTAAGAAGTTTTTAATTTATTTATTAGTCCGAAATTTCCCACTGCTGAGCATATGCCTCTCTTAGACTGTTCTACTTAATGTCCTCGATCCCTAGCCAGTCACATCTACTCTATAGTCTATTTTTGATGTCATTTCACCACCTCATTGTCTTTCGTACCTTCTGGCCTCCGTCGACGTAGCCTGGGTCATCACTATGTTACTGCGGTACACCACCTGCTTTCCCTAAGTCTGGCCATGAGTCTTGGATCCAGCTTTTAGTTATAAATATCTACTTGTAAATAATTTTAGAACCTGACTTGGAAAACACTACGAATTTGAAGCAAAAATCGTATGTCGAAACGGTTAATTAAATCGCAAACTAAAATCAACCATTCCCATCGTGTACAGCTGATCCTACATCATATCCATAACAAGGGCGCATTCAAATTGTATTAACTAACTAGTAGGCAACGGCAAATAGAATCTGGTGAACGCGGCGCGACTAATTGATCAGGTAATTTGCCAGCCTAGTGTGCAGGTGGGAAGCGCGGCTTTATGAATTACAAAGCAGATGGCAGGTGCTGTAATAATACGTTATATACATGCCGGAGGAATATTAAGTATTACTCTAAAATAGCTAGTTTTACTGTGGGCAAAATCATCAATATCATCATTACAGCCATAGGACGTCCACTGCTGGACTTAGGCCTTCCCTCATCGATATCCAAAAGGGCCGGTTGGAAGCGGCTTGCAACCAGCAGCGTCTTCCTGCGATATATTTTACGTCATTTGTCCTTCTTGTGGTGGACGTCATACGCAGTGCTTACCGGTCTCCATTCAAAAACCTATCAGCCCCGTCGCATACCCCTAATTTTAATGGCAGTACCAAGCTGCACTATTAGTAGTACCGTGAAGATTTTTCCTCTTTTACACTACTGACCGGAATTAACACTCAAATCTTCATTCTTCTACCAACTACCAACATAATTATGTTTATTAAAATTAAGACTATAATATTTAGCTTATTTTTCGACATTTTAGTTGTGTAAAAAAACTCGTACAGTTTATAATAACTTCTGGCTTTACTAGAGATAGTTTGTGTTTCCAGAACCTTACAGGATAACAAGTATTCTATGACCGTCCTCGTTATGCATGTACTATTTTTTGCCTTTTACCAGGATTAGATCAGCAGTTACCCGTGAAAAGTTAACAAACAGTCAGACATACAGAGAGACAGGAACCTACTGCGAAACAGAAGAACATGTGCATATTAATAAATCTGCTGTTCCATAGAAAACGGTCATTAACACTCGACAAAATGTATGGAACAGCTGTATTTTTTTTTTCACTATTTCATGGTTGGTCCCATAGTAAAAGTTATTCATAACGATGAGTACAATGACCTCCTTAGTACAGGGTATATGTGTAACTCTCTATTGAAGTGTTCCCCACTGTGAACACATTTTATTCCAGTGTATGTATGGCGTGTGTAGTGTGATCTTTTGTTCAATATTTAAATTGTCTAAAACAATTAAATATAGAGCCTCACTGGAGATGGCAAAATTTATTTTGCATTCGAATCTGTTCGGTGCACCATTTTTGCGAAGTATTGTTAGCAAAATCCTAGCAAGAAACATTTATGTACTAAACGTTATATCTTCAAAGCAAACTGGATTACAAAATCTATCTATTCGCTCCGGTGGGGGCCGAGAGGCCGCCAGTATGAGAATATACGCCGATAAATTCCAATCAGAGCGCGTCGAGCCGACTCCACAAATGAAGTTATAGGTTTATCTACGGTAAATAAGTAAATATCGGTGAATAAACCACACCGACACGTGATACCTTCGAGCCAATAACAGCGTTTTTGCATTAGCCGATGCGACGTAGCGTTAGAAATAATCCTTTGACATTTTGTTTGCAACCTCTTTTTATAAAAGTTTTACCTCTATTTCCGATGATAATATTTCGGAACCTGTAAACTTTAATTTCATTCTGTTTAATAATTTGTTTCTAATATTGCACCAACATTAGGCTATGTAAATGATATCTGAACTATGTGATATCAAAATTTTCTTATGTTTTCCTATAATAAGTGCACCCATACTATTATTAAAAAATATTTAAAGTGTAAATTTGATTACACGATTATCGTATCGAACGCTTTAAAAGTTTTTCTAATTTAGTCATAGTCAGTAAATATAAACATTTTATATTATTATTTAAGTTGATTAAAGGCCTCTACGTTTCAACATATTGTACTAATTTTGATTACAATCACATGATAAAGGTGACATTTCATTTTAATCCCAACGCTGATTGGCTACATTAATGAGTGAATAGTTGATTAAAAACGTAGACTAATTAATAAGTAACTGTATTTATAAAATCTTTTATAATCGAGCTTGGTGTTGATTTCCAATATTTAAGTAATTCCAGGAATTAATTATTCTTTATTGTCTAAAAATAGAAAGAATTATCTACCTAACTTGAAAAGTATCTCATCTCAGAAGTAATTTTTAGGTATTTTTAACTAAGAACAATGTACTGCCTATGTATTTTCTCTACAGTCAATAGTTAACATTCCCAAACTACAAAGCATAGCAAAGTGCTTGCCAGCGAACCAACCATTTATTAAATACGTAGTTTGCCCATTTTTTAGCTTCCGTTCCAGTTAAAAACTGCGATTTTCAGCGTCTAGACACGAACAAACAATAGCTTAATGGAATCATAAAGACAGAAGAAAGCCATTCCATTAGAAGCTAGTTATTACGAAGGTGGCTGCCGTGCAATGTATTACCGGGCTTGCAATTTCTTTAGATTTATTGAATAACTTGGCAAACACTAACGCGCCGGTAATGGAGGGATTCGCGTTATTACTTTGTGTTTGTAGCATTTTATGGCATTGGATACTCGTATTTGGGTTAGCTGTTGCGTTTGCAATAACAGGATATGCTTCTGATAATACTGCATTGCTTTAAGCTATGGTAATTTTATGAAAACAGAGTTCAAACTTGCAACATACTGTATTACAAATGTGTTTTGAAAATCGTTTTTCTCTGTGCCTTTGGAATAGACCATAGCATATTTTGACTGATTGATGGCTGTTGGTCAACTACTAACAAACTCTTGAATACATGGTTCCAACAATGCTTTGACTTAAGATTGCTATCATTTTAAGGTACTCGTAGTACCTACCTATCTATATTTTTGTAAAGTCATATCACAAATATCTTTGTGGACAAATAAACTATTAAAACAAACACCAAATTCATGCCGGTTGCTGTAGTTCTTCCCAGTTTTGTTACTTCGACCCAAAATTAAACCAATAACAAAATCACAACAAAAGAAGAAAACACGCATTAGACAGGTCACGAAACATAAAAGGGCGGCATTCAAATGATGGTTTGATCCACTTCGGTCCTCTGTATGCTTCTTCGCACAACAAAACAGCATGAAAGGCTCTCATTGAATAAACTTTCTAAGAACTTAGGAGAGCCCTTTTGAACGCTCGTATTTGCGTAGCCATCGCGAAGGATTTGTCAAAGAAACTCGCGAGATGCTCAAATATGGGCCGAATCAACACGCGGGCGTGAGCGGAACGAATTGTTTAGAATGTCACACTTTGTTTATGAGACGAAGTGTGAAACGTAAGAGAGAACGGATGTACTGGTTTCACGACTGTTCTTCAAATTTGATTGAAAGTTTTAAAGATTATTTTTCAATAGTTGATGGGCTAAACGTTTCCCCATTAGTTTACCTTAAGGTAACAGACGCGTGGTAAAAAATGGGAAACACGCAATACATAGATATAGCACCCATGTATGCACTTTTTTTTCTTTTACCTATCTGATATACTTTCATAGTCATAGATACTTTTTGCTAGTGCTTTAAAAAGATAACCAATATTTTTGTACCATTTTAATGTCTTAACTAGTGTTAAGTACTAGCTGTCATAGGCGGCGTTACCGCTTACCTTCAAGTGGACCGCATGCTTGTGTGTCGCTCTTTTTATGTATAAAATAAATTCTTAATTCGTATGGATGGATAAAGAACAAAATAATTTGTGATCCGCTCAAATTTGAAATTTCATTTACGAAACTAAGCAGGCAAATCAATAAAGAGATTACTTTCAAGACTAAGTGTTTACTAGACTGTGAAATCCTTTAATAAAACCTTCTGTTTTCTGTTTCTTGACATTCAATGTTTGTACCAATAAGTTTATGATTTGTGACTAGAATTTCGTGTGATAAGAATATGAAATATTCAAAGGCTAGAGCGCATTTGGACGGATTTTAGCAAACTCTTTCATTTAATACCCATATCATGGGGTTGCATACTAAGTACCAATACAAAAAACCGACTTCATAAAAAATTCAGAACTACACCAAATTTATATGGAACCACACGGGAAGCAACAGCTTTCAAATAAAAAAAGAATCATCAAAATCAGTTCACCAAGTCGAAAGTTTTGCGGTAACAAACATTTAAAAAAACAATCGAATTGATAACCTTCTCCTATTTGGAAGTCGGTTAAAAATCTAGTCTGCCATTTTGGATTTAGATTGACGTCATTTAGCGAACCATGCATTGTTATCCAAACTAAACGTGTATGCAAACAGCCCAATCGGTTGGGGATAACTGTTTCAGAATTTTGACCTATACAATACTAACAGGACAAGTTAAGTAAAAGCTTGTGAAAAGAAAAAAAAAACATCCAGTACAATGTAAGGAACATTTGTACCCATTTTACGCAGGCTCCGAGAAACTGCGAGAACTATTTTCGGAATTCTCGTGATAAAATCTTCCCGAGACTTCGAAAAAGTCTCGAAATGAGGTAACTCGAGCACCTACACCTACGGTAAACACATTGGAACTTTTCCGCGAGTTCACTAAGAGTTTCAGTAAGTTAGTATTTAATTTCCCCGCCTGCAGAGTAGAGGTAACATCCCTGATAGCTAGGGCTGCCACGATGTAGGTAGGTATCGCGTCTGACTCAGAATAGATTTCGTAACTAGTCAATAGATACCGTAATGGATAATTATTAAAGTTTAAAAAACTAAGAAATGATTTGCTATCATTCTGCCAAGTATTTATTCTAAAGGCTATATGTATTTATACGCTATACTATAAGGCGCGTATAAATACATATAATAATTATACAAATCGAATAATAAATAAGCACAATAACAATTTCTTACAAAAAAACACTTACCTACATACAGGGCCCCGATTCTACAAAATCAATTGTTTTTAAATTGTTAATTATTTATCTCAAAAATTGCCCTTTTGACACTTTTGGTATAGATAAAATGTCAAAAATGAAAAACAAAATTGTTTTTAAATTGCTAATGAATTGCATCAAAAATTACCCTTTTGAAACTTTTTGTATAAATAAAGGGTCAATAGTAAAAAAAAAACGCAAATCCTTAACAATGGAAAAATAATTGGTTTAGTAGAATCGGGGCTCAGAACGACAATCAGAGACACAGACATGTTTCATCATAGACATGTAATAAACGTAATGCCACTGTAGCCTAAAATTAAATTGCACTGGTGTCATTTCTTTGACATTGCTCACCTTTTTGGGTGCAAAAAAATAAAATTCAGCGTCAAACAGAAAGTAAAAAAATGGCTCCTAACACTAGATTACGATGTTACGGGGTCTTTGTTTATCATTCAATTATGAAGTAATATTAGCAATACTTACAAAAAATATAAAATTAGAACACCTTATAGTATTACGTCTCAAATTATATCTAAATATATTATTATTTTAACATTATTATTTTATCCCTTGCCACTATCTATCAAGATTTGTACGCTAAGTAGGCTCAACATGATACAAAGTGATTAATGTTAATTAAACATATATTAGGTAAGCATTTTTAATGTGTGTATGATTTACTCGTGTTTTGTTCAAATAAATTTTGTTTATCTTATCTTTCTCTACTAAACTCAAAATTAATTTGAAATTTTAATATCTAATTCAAAATGAGCTACACCCCAATCTTTTAATTCAAATTCAAGAATGTGCAGTTTAAAATCAATCAGAACTTATGTGATTTTTGTTTTTGTTTTTTGGTTGGATAGTCCAGTCAACATACTACAACATCAAAATAAAATATTATTATACAAAACAGCACGGTATTACGATATTAATTGTACATATATACACTATCGGTACCTACATCTAGCTTAAAAGGAAATTCCAATGCATGCTAAACAGGTACGGAATTACTTCAAAGATTGGAAATTCCTAATTATCATTCGAAACAGCGTTCCCAGATGCCATTCGAGCATCCGTGGTCCCCAGACGTGATCGATCCATAATTGGGAACCTCGCTATGAACGTTTTCAATTAAAAGATAATTAATAACTCACTAATTACTGCGATAGCCTGGAGATCCACTAATTGTCACCAGAATTGTCGAAGACTATTACTACACATCGTGTTTTGAAAGCATATCTGAACGTCCCATCTTATGACGAAAGATACCTGGAAGCGTCTGAGACCAAATCTGACACGGATCTAGATCAAAGTATTAACGAACCTTTTATCTGTCTAATACTTAATATGTTATTGTCTATGGGCAGTCTAACTGTTTATGTTGTGTTAGTTTGTATTTTATTTTGTTACTAATAGTACTGCCAGTAAAAAGTAATCGGATGTCCTTTGTTCCTTGCTTTTTTTTTCATTTCCACTTTACGTGTGACCATTGTAAACAGTGACCATTCCTGAACCTATACAAATCTATTAACACCACATTTATCGAAATCCGTTAAAACTTCATCATCATCAGCCAGAAGACGTCCACTGCTGAACATAGGCCTCCCCCTTTAACCTCCACACTGAACGACATCCTGCCATCTGGATCCACTGGATGCCCGTGACTCTCACAATGTCGTAGGTCCATCTAGTGGGAGGCCTACCTACGCTGCGTCTTCCGGTTCGTGATTTCCACTCAAGAACCTTTCTTCCCCATCGGTTGACGGTTCTTCGAGCGATGTGGCCTACCCATTGCCACTTCAACCTGAAAACTTTAATAGCTATGTCAGTTACTCTGGTTCTTTGGCGAATATCTACTTAAGGCTTAAGTGGGAAGAATTAGTATAAAAGCATTTACCACTTTTTGCCTTTGGGTCATTGTATAAAAAAAACAGGTGACAATACAAGGCAACCCTATCTTGTCGGTGTTGCCCGATTCCTCACAAAGTTCGCACACCTACTTAATTAACAGACTGTGAGCTCTGATATCGCGCTTTTAATTTTAAACATCCATTAACTACTAATTGCAGCAACTTAACGTAATATGGAATTAGGGAATTAACTCTGACGCGTTATGTTGCTGATTTAGTATTATGGTCTCTGCAGGCAAATTTGTTTGAGCTAATATTAGTGCATTACAATAATATAATGTGTTAGAATACAGACAAAATAAAGTCATATAAATAGATACAATAAGGTCACATTTAGGTATCTTCTGAGTCTTAATCTTCTTAATCTTTGACCACATCGTCGCTTACCAACAGGCGAGTTGGTAGTCAAACGCGGACTTATTAGCGATAAAAAAATAATAAATAAAAAAGTTAAAAACTGAACAGGACTACATTCATAAAAAAGTTTGTAATCGCTTGGTAATATTGATTATTACTAGCTGCGCTCCGCGGATTCATCTTACTCCTTATAACATCAGGTATCTGCCAGTGAAAGTACCATTAAAATCGGTCCAGCCGTTTCGGAATCCATAGGGTACATAATTATAGGAAATAATTTTACAATATATTTATTTATTAAATTTTGGAGAAACTAACAGCCTAAGCAACACAAAAATATTATTTAGGTATATGTTTGAATCGCTGATATTAAACATGGGTAGAAGATTAAAAACGAAATATTAATAGAAGAGAAAAAATAGGAAATAATAATAATTAAACCCTAAGATTCTGCTCTCACGTAAAAGCAAATATTTAAAGGAATTATACAGATATCATTATAAGTTTAAAAAAAAACTAACTGAAAAAGTTGTCACTTAACCACTACTTTACAGATGAAAGACTGATCCACATGTTTACAAATTGTTAAGTTAGAACCGTTCCACAGATAGTATTGTTTATAACGACCCCTATTCCCATCACGATCGCGTGATAACACATTAAACACTACATAATTAGTTAGAGAGGCCAAAACTCACCAGTTCCTTGCAAATTTGTGGCGTAGCTCAACCAAAGTGGTGGATAAAATCTTTACATGTAAACGAAACTCCGTGGCCATAATTATTGTCCACACTAGATAATAAGGCACTTTAAATGTCTGAAATTTTGAAGTTCATTGAATTGTTAATAGACATACGTCGTAGACCCCAAAAGCTCGTAGCTTCGTAGGAGTTCGTTCACGTAAAAGCTTGTAGTCTCGTTGAAGCGCTTTTTATTATTTAACAAGTGACGCGCCCCGGCTTCGCACGTGTGTAAGTTTTATAATATACCTATATATATCCCTTCCGTGAAAAATTATCGTAATGATGGTGAAAACCGCATCAAAATTCGTTGCGTGGATTAGGAGGAGTTAGCGGATATACTGATAGAATGATAGACGCGGAAAGCGACTTTATTTTATACTATGTAGAGATAGGTTTACGCGTGGCTGCCACGTTTCTGATGTTAGCGATAATTCGGTCTACGATAAAGCACGCTTATCTAGAAGAAATCAATTAATCGGTACTTGAATACACCCAGATTATAACTGGGGAACACCCATTCCGGCAGCGCATTTCACAGTCTAGCAGTTCGCACTATAAATATGGAATCAAAGCGCTTCGGACGAGTTTTCGGAATATCAACCATGAAACGTGTTGCCTTTTCGTGCCCACTAGACATTTCTCAGTTTTTTTTTGTTTACTACCATTATACTATAGTACAATTTATCCAAGGTTTTATTCAGCACTGAATTATGATAAATCTGTAAAAGCGAACCCCTCTGAATCGTCAAAACCTCGCAGAACTGAGATACGAGTACCACTCGTAGCAGGCAGCAGGCGTGGTCCGTCGGCTATCTACAACTTTTCTCGTTTAAACTTATTCCTTTTATCTAGCCGACCTTACCGCGGACTTATCAGCAGCTTTATTAAATTACTTGATAATTTCAATGGTTGGTGATCTCGCGTAGCTTGTTTAGACTTTTTCTACTTTTTCGGTGAATTTCCTCCTCCACCGGATAAATTTTCATTTTCTCCAGTCTGGTTAAACAACTGGGAGTTTGTTCTAAATAATTTCACTTTTATTAAATTTACATTATGTTCTCCTCATAAGGTAAAACAGGCCAAAGTAAATAAAGTGTTCGCGACGTGAACCAAAATGCTTTTTATGCTATAGGTGGAAACGCCGCCTGATGGATCTGTAACACCAAGTTGATGCCTCTATCACAGATCTCCTGTGGGTTCACAATACCACAGACATGCTCTACAGTTTCGTTCTCCTTCATGCAGCCACGACACAGTGGTCCGTGGCTCCCACTTTATACAAGTGACTATTCAAGTTGCAATGACCTGTTATGAGGCCTATAATAAGGCGAAGGTCCTGTCGTTGCAACTTCAATAGATTGATGATGATAACGTTCGCCAAACGGAACGGCAACATCAAAATGAAGCCAGCTCGCTCCGCACCAATCAACGCTTTTACCAACCACAGTCAATTCTGACGCGTCCTTACCCTCTAATTTTCCCGCTGGATAAAACCCGGATATAAAATTAACAAATTGCAAACACGGATGCCGACCGCAACGTTTCATTACAATCCGGGGCTAATCGAGCGAGGCCGTCGTATTGATTAGCTGCTTCACGGGATTTAGGGAAATGATTCATCAGGTTATATTTCACAAAGCCATTGTTAAAATAATAAGGCCTATTTTGCCACAGATAGGCTAGAATAGGCCACAGCGCTCAATATAGGCCTGAAGCCGAATGGAAAGTGGAACGAAGCAGCATACTAGCGGCCGTGGAAAAATCGTCTCCTTTCTCATAGTCCGATGAGCCAGGTTATTATTTGTATGCACACCCTGACTATAATTCCTCTGTCGCTGAAACTTTCCAGTGTGATAGAGTAATGATATTTATATTTTGAAGTTAGCTATTTGTACCTAAACATGGAAGTTCTTGAATTGAGAACCTCCTGGGGTCGTGCCGTGAGCAGTTAAACGCGATTCAGTTTAGGTGACTGCGAGTAATTACGTAAACATGAACCTTGACGCGCGAGATATGATTTGCGGTCGTGTAACTTTTCGCAGTAACTGATGACACGAGCCCTGAAGTCGATACTTTTCAATTTATGGCGGGTCAAAGTTTTGAGAATATAAGGTTCCGAGTTAAGCCCTTAAAGCTCTCCTAAACAGCAACCAAATTTGATAGTATATATATATATATATGGACCCGGGTATGTCCTAAAACTGCGACAGAAACCACCGGAGGATGGGCAGCAGCGTCCTAATAGTACACGGTGAACGTACTGCGATCCCCAAGCCGCCTGCCAAGCGTGGGGATTATGGCAACACCCCTCTCTATGTGGGAGGCCTTGTCCAACAGTGGACGTTAATTGGCTGATGATGTGTGATGTGTGATATATATATATATATATATAAACTCTTTATTTTTAACACCACTAACTACATACACACCATAAAATAGCTCAGAAATACTAGTAAAACAATCGGCGTGTTATGATTGTTAAAGTTTGACAATAGCTATTTTGTATTTATTAAATATCTCATGATGATTTTAGGTCTCCAATCAATTTCAAAAATCAAATAACACCTAATATTTTCAATAAAGCTTATAAATTCAAAGTCTACTAAGTAGGTTCATCTCTGGCTTTTAATATTTAAATATTAGTCACGAATTGCAATCGCTTATAAATCTTCCTAATATCAGATAACAGATATTGAAATAAATGTTATCCCAGTCTGCTTTCTTCTAGAAGTGACACAAGTCCATTTAAGTTAGCGTACCGATATTTAAAGTGATAATTATAGTAATGGTGTTTTATCGCGGCGCGAGCGTCCAGTTTGTTTTTAAACGCATTTATTGATTACTAGCTTTTTTGCCCGCGACTTCGTACGCGTAGATTTTCATATAAACCTTCAATTCTTTTTTCTTCCCCTAATCCGGCCTTGCGCAAAATAACATAGCATATACTTCAATCTGGTCATAGCTAAGCATATTCGTGAAAACCGCATTTAAATCCGTCCGCATTTTTCTTCCAGGGGCGTAGGAGATGTGCGTGAACAAACAAACAAAACTTCTAAAAACTGTTCTTTACATGTTCAGCTGCTTATTTTAAGTCGCCCTGTGTGAAGTATTGATAGAATCATAAAAGTAATAAATAACACCGTCAACAGTTTTCAAATCAAAAAGATAATGTGACCACAGTGCAGAGCATGTTTTGAAATTTTCTTTTTGTCTAAACCATTAAAAGTATATTTCCGGCCAGTTTCGCTGGCCACGGAACCCTGACATAATGCTTGTCTTAACACGCTCTTGGCTAGTTATTTCTTATTTCGCGTGCATTTGTATGTATACCTTGATTAAAAAGCCATGAAATGGAACTACTCTATTTATCTGTTAAAATATCACAGTAAAATAAAATTATTTCTATATTCTTATTCCAAATATACACTGTATTCTTCTAAAAGCTAAGTTTATATACCCTGCACAAAGGGTGCAGCAATGAATTATGTAGTGGCTGTTCACAAAACCAGACCACAGACATAAACATATAAATTTAAGTATAGTTAAATCTATTACATAAATATTATATATACTATTCAAACTTAACCTAGGGTGAAGTAATTTTACAAAACAAAAAAAAACATACTTAGTGTGATAGGTTACTTAATTATATATGAGATGATACAAAACTTATGACGCTACTTTCTTAACTATTTATATATCGATATTTATTTTCTAATTATAATTTTCTAAAATTTATCGTCGAAAAAATCTTTTATCTCGTAATAACATTTTTGGGTTAGAAACTTACGAAGTTGGTTCTGGAAAAATGTTATTATTTATTTCTTTCTTTATTGCGTCCGGAATTTTGTTGTATAGGTTTATTTTCATGTACAAAGGGCCTTTTTTGAATACTTCTATTCGCGGGACTGTATTAAAATAGGATGCGGTATATTTTGTGTTTTAAATGCTAACATAGAATAAAACCATGAGAATGTAATATGGAACTTGGAGCTTCCCGGTGTGGTACTGGATGTAGATGCGACCTGGGCTATAGGGACAACGTCATGTATGCGGTCGGCTAGGTCTGCCAGCACATCGAGTGATGACGTCATCTGCTGCGAAGCAATGATGGTCTGCGTGCTGTTCGGTAGGCGGCTGGTCCAAATCATGCGTAAAAAGTCTTCTGGAACTCCGGGGCCTGCTAGGTGTCGTAGATGACGTAAGAATTGAGAAGGCTTACGATCACCTAGCTCCTCGCGTGTTAAAAGTTGCTGTACCTTTTTTTCTCTTGATGCGGACAAACGTTTAATTAGCTCCAGCTTGAGTTTTTCGTACTTCTCGGTCACAGGCGGATTGACGATGATGTCTTCGACTTCAGCTGCGTATTGCGGGTCAAGTTGTCCAATGACATAGTAGAACTTGGTGCTATCTGCATTGATGTTGGAAATCGCGAATTGGCCTTCGATCTGAGCGAACCAAATCGCCGGCTTCTCGGGCCAAAACGGTGGAATTCGCACGCCAACTCGGAATACATTGTCATCATCTTTATTCTTATTGTCAGCCGCAGTGCTATCAGTACGATCTAGCGGCATTCTGACCTTTGTCGGTGGTGTACGGTCCATTCAGTGGTCACCAATTATAGAGGATTTGTACTATTTATATAGAAGGAGAGGGTTAAGCTACCGACAATGGAAGAAAATAGCTGAGTCCGAAATAAAATTATAAATTTAATGCAAAGAAAAATCTTAGACAAATCGTAGAAAAAGCGAATGACAATTCCATTTGAAAATCGGTGTTCTTTTATTTTTTTTCTTTTCGCGCCCCAGCGCCACACGTCGTGGAAAATTGGAATGAAATTCACGAAGGTTGGCGCAAGGAGTATGAGTACGCCACACCCCTACTCCATGCACTGGAATGAATCACCAAAGAGGTTGTAAGGCCTATAACATGCTTGATCTACACGTTCATTCATCTAAGAAGGTTAAGGAACCTTCTTTAAATTTAAACTGATTAACCGAATGACAGTTGACAGTTTCAAAATTTTAATGGCTATGTCAATAACATTCTCTTTACTTTGGATCTCCTTGCTTGAGGCTATGTGACGATTCTCATATTACGTTTCGGGTAACGAAGAAATAAATCATTGATTTTTATTTTCGTTTATGTAAAAATAAAGAATTAAAATAAATGATATAAGATAGCCTATGTTTTAATCTGGTAATTTCTAAGCATATTCGTGAAAACCGCATTTAAATCCGTCCAGTGGTTTAGGAGATGTGCGCGGACAAACAAACAAACAAACAAACAAACAAACAAACAAACAAACAGACAAAAATTCTAAAAACTGTCCTATCGTGTTCAGCTGCTTATTTTAAGACGACCTGTGTGTTTTTTTTTTGTTATCTCGCAATTACAGATTTTTTTATCTCTACGTTTTTATTATAGATATATATATATATATATAGAATAGATATAGATAGATAGAAGATAGATGATTCGACCAAATCATCAGGCAAAGTGTTCCATTTGAAAACGACTCAGTTTTCCATCACATCCTCAGCAACTGAGACGTTTTCAAATGGAACACTTTGCCTGATGATTTAGTCACATCGAAATCAATAAATGCGTTTTAAAAAAAATGTTGCACTTATAGCCACTGGACGTTTCTTAGACTCTCCAATATTTAATGTTACAAAATTAGTTTTTACGTGGATTTTCATAATAACTGTTTTGACACAGAAGATGTTTTAAAAAGTTCGCGAGTTTAAAATCCGTTTTGTATCTATCGCATACTTTAAAGACTTTATAATGGGAGTCTTTGAAACTTTATCCCATGGAATGGCCTATTAACTGCGCAAACTAATTGAACAAGTGCCATTTGCCATCAGTTATTCAAGTATGCGAAAACTCTTTGCCATTGTTTCAAATTTTGTGATTATTAAAAACCAATTGGGTTACAACCATACGATAATTATATTTTAAAAATTTAGTACGTATGTACTGACCAGCCCTATTGTCAGATTTAATGTTTATCTGATGATCTCCAAAATGGTTTGTCAATTATCGTTATAAGACAACCGAGACCAAATTTTTTGAGCAATTATTAAATTTTTGTCATAGATTTATTCAATTTCTACTTTAATTTATCTGTAGTGTTATCTTACCTACGGTAGCGTTCACTTGTACCTAAATACGGTCAGTACCCGAAAGCTAACCAGTTTGCCTGTTGCTTAGTTTCGATGATGTGTTAAAATCATCTACTCCCTGATTTATAACGCTATATAAACAACGCTATATAACAATAGCCTTTATTCGTTTTTTTACATATAGTAAACTATTGGCCTAGTTTCTAAGTATTAGACAATTGATTTCTGTTTTCTGTCCTTTTTTGATATATAGGCCTCTTCCCGCTTCTTCCATTCTTCTCAGTTTGTTTTTGACCATGCCTTCCCAATGATTGTTTTGATGTCGTCTTCCCATCTTTTAAGCTGACCTCCTTTCTTGCGTTCCAATAGATTAATGTTTTACTCTACTTTTCCCTTCCCTTCCCTTCCCATTCCCTTTATAGTGTGTCCTGTCCACCTCCATTTGTTTTTCTGTTTTACAAATGTAACGTTTTCTATTTTGATCTTCGTGTTAATGAGTGCTTCTTATCCTGTCTGATTTATTTACGCTAAGCATGCTTTTCTCCACTGAGCTCTGGCAGACTTCAAATTTTTTATTGTGGACTTTAGTTGGGGCCTATGTTTGACAATCGTACGTTAGTACGGGGAGTATACAGGTGTTGTATAAATAAACGCAATTAAAGGTATTTAGAATCCTCACCTTTATTGCTCGCTTTGCTAAGGTTTGTTGATCCTCCAAGCCTCCTCCCTCATGTTCGGGATTGTTAGTAGGCTCTGAAGGTTCTTTCAGTCCACCTCAAATGAGGACAAAATAAGAATGTACGTTAAAGATGAAGTCACCAGATCTGTAGATATTTCTTTATTGAGGTAACCTTAATATGCACCTTAAAGTTACCTTATTTAATGGACTAAAAACGCCAAAACACGACTTAAAGGAATATTCAGGACGAGGATATAGAGGTAACTATTATAAATATGGAGGCTAGTCAACCTAGGTACGCCACTTGGATCTAATACACATTATTTGATCAAATAGGATTTGAAAGAACGATTATTACACTGTCATAAATACCTACATAATTATGTCCATTAGGTAATATTTAAAACAAGCTAAAAATACTTTTAACCGTCATTAAATAAAGGTCCCTCATTCTTCGATTCATTCAATCGTACTAACACAATCAACTGGTAGGTTTGTTGGTATACTATCTAAATTTGGCCAAACATTCTTGCTTACCCGAGCAACTAACGAACTTTATTCGAACGGGCCATTTCTCCAAATCGAATCACAGTTTTTTTCTAGAGACTTTTTTGATCGGGTCCCGGGAAAACGTCAGATAGTAAAATTAGAGCATACCAGTAATTGTTTGAATCCAGCGTTTGTTGCCATATCTAAATACGAAAAGGTAACGAATTTTAAACCTTAGGTTCTTGTCGATAAAGTAGTACAAGGTGGCTAAGATAAGGTGGCGGTGGCATGCAGAATTAGAACAAAGGGTTGTCACCGTTCTACGCCGCTCAATAAAGTTTAATCAGGTCTGACAAGCGAATGTAACTTACGTTGTTTGCTTGGCGCTACGTGTTTTCTTCTCTACGCAAAAATATTCTTTTTCCATTGCGAGTTTGTTCTTTTTAGCGGTATTTAGTTACTACGAGTATATGAACAAATTCATATGTGCTTTTAGCAGATTAGAGCTACATTTTTGCGATTAATATTTAAGTTTTTATGTTAGCAGTCTATGACAAAAATCAAGCTTGATAAAATATTGATTCTATGTAATATTATGTGTATCTATTGGTTGTATAAAATGAATCAATAATACCAATAACTTTACTTGACAAATTATAACGGAGGCAATCCGTTTTGTGCTACAAAATGTAAAAACATAAGAGCATAAATGAGTACACATGTTGTTTCTAATTTACAAAGCTTGCTCCTTCGCCTCCATCTTTAAAAAGGTTAATTAACGTTTCTTTGTAACAGACGTAAGTAATTTAATTCGTTCCACGTTACCTTTACGTGGATAAATTAATATTAAATTGGGCTTCAAAGCATGTTACGGCAACTCGCAAGGAAGATGTTTGGCTTAATGTACTTTAAAAGTCTTGGTAATATTTCTGCGAGTTTATTATGCTTTTACATAAAGAAACGTTTATTGCGACAATCTGGGAAGGTTCCGTGTTTGTTTCCACCAGGCTCATTCTAGAGTACTTTTTTTCATTCCGCGTCGCTTCCAAGTCTATGTCAACTAGAGCGGCAAGGTGAAGGAAATAATATTACTTAGCTAGGGATTAACTCACAGATCTTAAAGCAGGTGGCGTACTTTGGGCCACGAGTACTGTCATTATATTTTTATTGCGATAAGTAGGAAAGTGATCATTCTGTGACAGTGTATATAGCTCCACGCCAAGCGTAAAAAATGCAGTAAAATGTCACACTTAAACATTTTACTTCACTTTTTACGCACTTTTTGCCCTACGATGGTACATAGATTGACCGTAATACGAATAGGTAGGTATGTAGGTAAGTATTCCAAGTAAATTTCATATCTGTCGCGTACTACTTACTCTGCGAAAATTTGTATAAGTATGTTTTTCCCCACTCAATTCCGTAATGGAATTAGATGAAAGTATTTTTAAGTGTTTGACGTCAATTGTAAATCCTAAAGCGTTAAACAACTCTTACAAATATAAAATTACATTCCGACCAATACCAACGGAATATAATATTTAGTAGTAATTTGCTAGACGCTTTACAAAGTTATGTCGTCAACATTGTATGATCTGTGAAAAAAGCGATTAACGTATTGGACTTACTATAAACTGGTTGCAAAGAGCTCAAGAATTTTGAGGCCAACAGGAAAGCGACCGTAACTTAGCGGAAAGAGCGCTCCGGGCGTAAACCCGGATGACTCAGGTTCAAATCCTGCCGGTCGTCCAAATTTTGAATTGTCTATTACATAAAATGGATATAAATAATTTAATATCGAGGTAGTTTATACACATTCAGACTCACAGAAAAGTAAATAGCACGGAAATGAGAAGGAAAATCTGTCGCCAGGCATTATTACAGAACCTTGATTGAACATTCTTATTTAGATCAACGCGTCTAACTCCGCGTCACAGTTGCTAACTGATTTCGAATGACTGACGTTTCGTTTATATGGGTGCAACTGGCTACAACAAATTTTTTACAAAATTGCCTTGACAACCGTTCTATTTTTAAACAAAAAACTTTGTTCAGACTACTATTTATACCGGAAAATTATTATTTCCTGTGAGATAGCGGATAGAACTGCGGTTGCAGGTAGTTTGCAATAATATTCATGATAGTGAAAATAAGTTATACACACAATGCCGTACGGTATATGAATGTCAACTAGAATTGACCACGACAACAGAGTCGTCAGGGCGTGGCCATTTCCAGAATTGACTATGTCAATAGGGTCGTCAAGCGGACATCACATGAAGACTTATCAACTATGCACAGAGCCAGTTGGTCGATGTTGACAGTCACGTCTGAGCAAATACCTACCTATATTGTATCCAAACGTACTTCCACGTCAACGGAAACTGTTGATCGAGGGCTTTGCGGACTTGTATATTACCTACTTACATTGCTAAAGCTAAGAACACTCTCGATCTAGTCACCTTTGAAACAAAAAAAAACGATACGTAAATCGCTTTAGACGTTTGGGAACTACGATGCCACAGACGGATTTACAGGTACACACAATATACATAGATACATACATACACACGTTAAACTTATAACACCCCTCTTTTTGCGTCGGGGGTTAAAATGTTTTGCCTAGACTTCCTTTGAAAAAGTCTTAAGATCTGCGCATTTCCTTTGCTTTTACAAACGACAGAGAGGAACAAAGCGTAGTGCTTTAGCCACCATACTGAGTAAATGAAATGCTTATCTGAACAAAGGGAAATATGAATATACGATAGATAGAAAGATAGAAACTCTTTATTATGTACACCTGAAATAGAAATTAGAAACAGATGGGAAACACTTAAGAGCTATTGCCACAAGTGGCGGCCTTATCGCTAAAAGCGATCTCTAGCACGCAACCAATGAATGGAAAGAATTTACGTAACAGGATCTCCATGGATATCGGATATTATATGAAAGAGCAAAAAAATACTAAATGCGAAAAAGCTAACTATGCTTTGGTATTTTACATTTAACAATAATGTGCATATCCTGTATATAAATGCAATGAAGATAACTTATAGAACTGTATAGTTACAAGACGAGCAAGTTAAGTATTCACCTAATGGTAACCGCAACTCTTATCCTGTGGAAAAGAAAAAAACACTTTGCTACTCAAGTGACTAGATTTCGCTCTCTGTGAGTCAATTAAACCCAAGGAAGAAACCGTATAAGTTTAACCTCAAAGCTATTCTAAAGTAAAATGGTTGAAATAAGTACCTAATCAATGAAGATGGAGAATCCTTTTAAAATGGTCGCCATTTCATGGACGACTTCATTTCTAATTTTCCATCATTGTTTCAGTAAAATGAGTATTTGATTGCCCTTGCCTCTGCGTAGGTATCCATCACCGATATTGAACCCTGAAAAGCTTATTTGAGATTATTTGGGAATTGTGGTCCAAGAAATTGTATGTGTCCACATGTATACGTGTATGTACTTATTATATAAGTACAGTACCAACACGTACTCATTATGTGCAGGTACCTAAATATTATATACTTAAATAATAAGTAATAAGTACCTACGTCCTACACGTACGTGTGTCGCTGTTGAATCGTACTTAAATACTTTTCATTACCAATTTTTTTTAATTAGACTATAGTCTGTGTGGTGTAGCATGGTGCCTGTGACATGACATTAGCCAGGGTCTCCCAGATTATGTACGTAACTTGTAACTCGCGATTTAGTCGCAAATTTGACAGTTTCACTATGACCGAACTGTCAAATTTTGCGACTAAATCGCGAGTTGCAAGTTACATAATCAACGTTCGGCTAATGTCACAGGCGCCATGCTATACCGCACAGACTATACAAATAAAGTAATATTTAAAATAAAAATAAAAATACCGACTTCAAGACTATACAGACCACAGAATAAGAACTAGTAGCACCTAGTAACATAGAAGTAGTGCTAATTTAACATAAACGAATTAAACACGGTTGTTACATTTTTTACTCATATGCCAAAATTGTTGTTACCTGAACAAAACAGCTATATTTTTGGCAGGATGACAATCCAAATGGTCAAGCCCACTACCAGTTGGGAGCAGTGTACCCAGCATTCTGGCTGCATAACACCAATGCTTATGCGTTGAGCCAGAAACGCGCTGCTAGTGCGTTGAACACACCAGCTCCAAAGACTCACCTTTTTACGAGTATAAAATGATAAGCTATAAGACAGTTTACGTATTACTATGGTAAAAAAAACAAGAAACCTTTGACCCGTTTAACCGTTTTAACTTCCCGTGCTTTAAATGTATGAAACTACTACACCTACATTCATATACAACCTACGTTCTTTATACTAACAAAATAGGCCAACCCCATAACCCTCTTAAGAAATAAATATCGACTTTTCAACATTTCACGAAACATTGCACTTGTTTCAAGATCATTTTTAATCTAAATTCCAGGCGTACCCTCCCTTTGTGAAGCCCTCCACCCAGTCCTGATCATGAAATCGAACATTATATTGGATCCTATCAATTTGTTCCGAGCGAATAATCCACAACTTTAAAGAAAGGCCGAAAGGAACTCCTTGAGGTAAGTCTCTCTAAGGTTCAGTGGTGAAATACTTGGGACGATGCCGTGCCGCAAATACTTAGACGAATTTGAAACTATTTAGCTAATATTGACTGGACCAAGTCAAGGTTCAGGTGATCAAGGACCAGTAAAGAAACATGGACACTCCTATAGATATAAATGTATTATAAATGTAAATGAATGATATAAATGTATGTATATGTTGAAAATACGAACAATCAAATGAAACAGGTATGCTTCTTCATCAGTTCGTTTGCTTCACGCCCTCCCTTCCGCCCTCCTCTCGTCCAAGACACTCTCTGGCATGAGAGCTGACAGTGTACAGAGAGCCAATATTATTACTGAACGAGGCTGTGTAAGTATTGATACACTTTTAAATACCCATAGAGGTGTACAAATGGTGGGTCGGCAAGCATAAAGTGGCACACACCTTTTCATTTTTCTCCTTTTTCAAAGTTGAATAACCTACCAACGAACGCATTCCCAAAGAGAGTTGACGTTTGACAGGCGGTCGGTAATAAAAATGAATAAACTTCGTCCATTCCCCACGGCCCTACCTAGCTGCAGTATTAGTGGTGTGGAGATACTTTTCCTCTTCTGCACTACAGACCAGTAGTGCAGTAATTTAAAATAGGCTCATACCTTAATTTCCAATCATTATTTAGGCCACCATTTTGTGCCTGCAAGTCTGCTAGTTGCCGTTCTGCGGTATTACAGTCCTGAAAATGCAAATCACAATCATAATAACTCATCCGTGTGGAGAGGGCAATGCTCGGGGTTTCTCTACGAGATCGAATCAGAAATGAGGAGATCCGTAGACGAACGAAACCGACATAGCCCACCGGATTAGCAAGTTGAAGTGGCAGTGAGCAGGGCACATAGCACGCAGAACGCAGATGGCCGATGAGGCCGAAAGGTTCTCGAAAGGAGACCACGGACCGGTAAGCGTAGCGTAGGACGTCCACCCACAAGATGGACAGACGACCAAAAAGAGACCGCAGGAAAACGCTGGATGCAGGCCGCTTCCAACCGGCCCTTTTGGAAATCGATGAGGGAGGCCTATGTCCAGCAGTGGACATCCTATGGCTGATATGATGATGATGATGATATCTGACGGAAACCTGACACAACAATAACAGTTGGGTACGATACGTCTATAGGATATCATTATTATATCGGAATTTTTTTTCACTAACTTGCTCTATAAACAGCTTTATTTATTCCCGTGAATTCTCTTTTGAAAGCAGTAGAGGTAATTTTATCTTAAAAGTTGAGCAATATTTTTAGAATAATTGGATGGAAATCCACCACATCATTAATCACAGAGACTGGCAGAGATGCGCGGAAGAAACCGACTTGACAGGAATCGAACGTGACACATACCGGAACCAAAGTGTACCTAGTAGATGTGGTGAGGTAGAGTAGAGAAACACGAGATTGGAAGCCTGGAATTTTTCTATATAAAAAGCGTAGCGTTTTGTATTGTTTATGTATATGTATGTATATATATATATATATGGTTGTATATATGTATAGCTAGGTATGTATATATGGTTATTATTTTTTATTATTATAGAATGTTATTTAAGTTATTGTAAATAAAACTCATTTAGATATTAAAAAAATGATGCAGATACATGTCATGACATACATGTGATATGACAATGCAAAGATGCAGTTTCCTAGGTCGAATTATTAACTAAAAAAAATATTATATGGTTATGTACATAGGGATATGAACTCCGAACCGTTCGACCGATTTTGACGGGACTTTCACTAGCAGATAGGTTATCTTATAAGGAGTAATCTCGACGAGTGAAACCGCGGGCGCAGCTAGTCGATAGAAAATGTGAGCTATGCTTACGCGCTTCATATATTTACGCCAAAACAAAAACATCGAAAAATCTTTCTTCACAAACGTCTATACTTACGTGTTATACCGTCCGCTCATCAAATTCTAGCTGACGAGAAATTTATGAATTAAAATGAATCAATATTTCAGCAGGAAAACTCGCTTAGCAAATATTTCTGATCGTTCATGATAATATGAAAAGTCATTACAAAAAACGGAAATAAAATTGACGAATAAAAATGCTTGGTTGTAACGAGAGACTCAAAGCTTTCCTTCACTCACTAAGAGCTCGGCCAACTTTAACTAATTACCCTCATCATCACAAAATCTCAATATCTAGCAAAACAATCGTAAGAGAGTCTTTCTTATGAGTGTATGTTACGTGCGTCCTCCTCTCGATTCGCTCGCGCAACATTGTTTCTGAAAATTAGAATGATGAATGTACTTATATGAAATCTAAGCAGAACGAATAAAAAAATAACATTACAAATGTTCAGTAAAATTTTATCATTGATTCACGAGAGAAATAATAGATGCGGCGTAGCACACTTGCATTGTTTGTAACCAGCATACAATTTTAATGTTGAAATAAGTAGTTTAAATCCTGGGCACATGGGCTACTTTTTACTCCGGACAATGGTTGATTCCTGAATGATAGATTTCGGAAATGAATCGCGCCGAAAGACAATTTTGATATATTTTGCTCTACCCTGATAAATGGCTATCGCCGCCACTGTTCGCGTTCACAGGATAACGTTGAAGTAATTATTTAAGAAACACAGTAGGTTATACTTGTACTGACGACAAGACAAAACATAATATAAGAAAAAGAACTCCCGAATTCCCGACGGCAGACAAAGCCTATTACTAGGCATTAGCGTGTCGTTCACTGTCAGTCGTGTTTAGTTTTTTAACTCTAAAGCACGCGCTAACTCCACTCAACATCTAAAATAGACTTGGTATCTACTAAAGTGGATACGGAAAGGTAGGAACTTTGCATAAAATGTTTGTTCAACGACTTTTCTTAGTGTAGGAGACGGGCGAAGACGTACTTGATAGAATTTTGCTTGGACAGTACCTCACGCGGTATTCACATGTCATAATAGACGCACTTGCATACGCTCGACTGGAAAACAGCTTTAAGATGCGATAACAAACACAAAATTGCCATATTATGCACAATACCAATTGAAAAAAGTTAAGTTTGACACCTTGTTGACACTTGCTTATTTTGCTTTAACCGAAGACAAATGGTGTCTATTATAAAGAAACTAGCTGTACCCGCGATTTCGTCCGCGATTTCTTCAGAAAAAAAAAACCTATGTCCGTTCTCATGATACTTACTATTACCTCCCAAAATGTTATCGAGATCGGTTAAGCCGTTTAGCTGTGATTATGTAGCAAACGGACAGACAGACAGAGTTACTTTCGCATTTATAATATTAGTGTGGAAGTGTGGATTAGTGTGGATTTGGATGTCTAGTGGCAAAGTATGTACTGGTTTGACTATAATTATAAATGGTACTTTCATGCAACCCTCGTCTAAACTGCTAGGAAAACTTAGACACCTATATCATAAAAAACCCCAAAAAAATAAGCGGCATTTTGATTGTATTATTGAAATAAGTGAATAAAAAGCTACCTCTTGGACTAAAACCTACACCAAAGTGAAGATTTTTCTAAAGTGGAAAGTGTAGCCAGGTTTAGACTACGTTGCTATCAGAGTACTTTAGACATTATCTGTCCAGTCGCTTCTTAGTTGACTCCGAAATGGTTATCACTTTGTAGCTCTGCCATTCAATGTTCACTTGCTGTATATATTCCGTTGTTCTTTCGATGCCATTTTGTGCATGCGTTTCTTTATAGGTAGAATTAAAGTAATAAATTATATAATTTTCGCCTACTTCGGAAAAGAACTCATAACTTTAAATCCACTAAACAGATTATGAACAAACATAGCTAAGAACAACTGCAATGAAACGCGCTTAAAACAAATGGATGACATTAAATCCCGTCTTCAAAAATAGATATATGAAAAACGTGATAAGTGCCTATACAATTTTGAATGTCGCCCTCGAATTCCCTGGAATCTCATCATCAGATCCTGACTTGGAGACAATGGGACCAAATTGGAACTTTACCCTAAGGAACAAAAGTTTTTTTTTCTTTTGATTGTACATACATAAAAAATATACAGTGAAAAATAGAACCTCCGCCTTATTTGAAGTCGTTTAAAACACATTCAAATAGATCCTGCTGATTTTTATTTTAAGAGGAAAATGGTGACAGAGATATATACAAGCACAGATTTAGCAAAAAAAATTTTTAGGTCTGTGGGTACAAGCACACACACTTAAGAAAAGGGTTAAATATGTACGTTGGGAAGCTCCAAAATACATACTCGCAATTTGAATACATGCTCAAATCGAGAGGTGGAATAGTTTTAATGCGTTTAAGCATGCGTAAGTCTTGATAGAAAATTAGTAAAAGTCATAATTAATTCGCTAGTGCAGGACACATTATTACCACTGAAGCGATATTTTTTTCGTTTAGATTTTATACACAGGAATATGTGATATGTCAAAATAATTGAATCAATTCGAAACCGATAAATATTTGTCAATGAAAAGAATCAGCCAACCGGCGCCGGCGTTGGCAGTGCCCTGGGCGCAACTCAACCGTTCGGATGATCGAGTTACACGAGCATTTCAAACGCGTCCAATATTGAACTCACATTTACAATGCAGTCGGGCCGTTTGAATTATTTTTTTACGTTTTCTGACGTCTCTTTTATGTAAACAAAAAAGTGTATAAGTAATGTACAGGTGAACAAACACACACAATAGATATTTGTGTATGAACCACGTTTGAGGAAGATAGGTGAATTGAATGTTGTGGATTGTTCAGAATATTTGTGTCGTGGGCGAGTTTTGTTATTTTATGTTTGCAAAATAATTGTTATTTTGTACTACAATGACGCTCGTACGACTCGTACTACGTACTACGAAGTGTAGCTACGGTTCTACGCTACGCAGCTAGTAGCAGATCTATCAAGAACAAACTCAATTGTGTACAAAAATCTTATGAGTTGAACTTAGTCAAAACAATTGTGTTCATATAGACATATAATAAATAAAGCTCTATGTTGCTGTTGTGGGAACTCCATTCACAACTATACCAGATAATGTTATTAATTTAAAAAAAAACACAATTATATGTATAATAATATAAAATAAAATAAAAATTGGTAAATTTGTGGATGGAGTTCCCACAACAGCAACATGAAGTTTTTATATTTTTTATTGTATGTTTATGAACAACAATTGTATACAATAGAATAAGTAGAAACATAACATACATTAAAATATTGCATAAAATATTAATCACTATTGTAGACATTATTTTATCATTTACTTGCCAAAGGCCTTTATTTCAAAAACAAGCTACAAACTAAACGAACTAAATAAATATCTAACTAATTTAAATTATGAAAATGGACTTTCTAAAACTATAAACAAAGTATACACTCATCTTGTTAAAGGCTTTAGATATTAACCAGGTTTTGAACTCGTGTTAAATTGATATCTATCCTATCTATCTAGAATGTTTCACTCAGTAGCAGCGAATTGGATAACAGTAGGCAGGTATAATCTAAAAAGAATGTATTTACAATATGCATTGAGTCTACGAAACACGTAGTGGGTCTACGAAGCATGACTACGCAGCAGGTCTACGACACACAAACGTCCCAGTAAGTATATAAATTCTACATAATACGTAGCGGGTCTAAGGAGCTTGGACCTGCGTCGTTTAACGTAAAACAACCCAGCCCTAATAAAATTTAGATCAGATGTATCAGCTCTACGAAATGCATAGCAGTGCAAATCTACAAAACGCGTAGTTGTGGCCAGCTCGAAAAGTTGACCCGCATAGGTGTTATTTGTCTAAACGGTACCATCAACTACGATAAGTGGTACTTATTTGATAGCCGCCAAGCATTTCTATTTTCACGCATACACGCATAGTAAAACGGATTTTCGTTCATTCAAGTTAGACGCTTTTAAACGATGCAACTTAAATGAGTTGGTTAATTTTAGGTACCTATCAGGTACCTACTAAAAGTTGGCTCGCAAAAGTGAAGCTAGGGGTAAGGCCCCTGCTCAGCACGTCTACGTTCCTAGAATACGTAGGTATACGAAAAACCTATATTATGTAGAAATTTTATAGCGCATGTAGAATCAATTATCTAAAAATTGCAACAAAAAAAAATGTGAGACAAACATTTGAGACACAACAAAAACATTTCAATCATTAAAACGACACTTCAAGTATCGCTCACGGAGAAAATTATTGCAATAAAAAACAACTTTTAAAATTTCGTCCCCCGGAGCATACTTGCGTAAACAGCCGACGAAGTAGTAAAGTTGGCCGGGGACAAACGACGGAAGATATTATGTATGTCATGGGACGAGCGCAAGTTTTTCGGGACATTTTTGGCTTAATCTCGGAAAGAAGAAAGTTTGGAACTCATTAGAGCGAGAGCTGACGGCATACCGCGTGCGCCAAATTAAATTCCAAGTCTCGATTAAGATAATGATGTCGTAACCCGGATTCAACAGACGTTGGAGACCTGCAGCTGCCAAGACCTTTGACGTGTTTGGAAGCATTTATACTTCAAAAGTGCAATAGTATTCTATTTATAACCTAATTCCAAAAAGGAGGAGGTATATAGTCAATTCAACTAAAGTTATATGCTTATTTACGGGATATTTACCGTGGTATGGTTGTGGATATCGGGAGCTCCTTCCACAACCATACCACGGTTAATATCCCGTAAAAAATCATATAACTGTAGTGAACAACCGTGATAGTTTAAAACAGTCGCGCCCTGTCGGCAAGCCCGCCGCTAATCGCGCGGCCCACCAGTAGCTCCACGAATGACGCAATCGATGCGCCCGCGCGGAATGTAAACAATGAATGTAGGAACGGGCGACGTGCAGACCATTCGGACTCCGTCGTGGAACAAAGTATTATCATTTGCCAGCAAAACATAAGATCTTTAAATGTTAAGAAAACACAACGACTTGACGTTCTGTTGCAGCAGGAGTTACAGTGCGAAGTACTCGGAATTACAGAACACTGGTGTAGCGGTGATAACCTGAAATGCGTAAACATAAATGGATACACACTGATTTCTAGTTATTGTAGAAAACATACCGCGCGCGGTGGCTCTTGTCTATTCGTTAAGGATGGTGTGAAAGCTATCGAATGTGTTGATTTTGTACAACTATCGATCGAGCTATATTGTGAGGTGTCCGCTATTGAGCTCTTAGATTATAATATTATAGTGTTATGTGTATATAGGACTAACTTGGTTAGTGCCAGTAGCTTTCTTGTTCATTTTGAACCCGTTCTTGAGCGAGCCAGTGAAATCAATAAAGAAGTTATAATTATAGGCGATACAAATATTAACTGGTTGCATAAAAACTGCGGTATCCAGAAACAACTTGGTGATATGCTTTCGTCACACAATTTCGCGAACGTAGTCGAATTCCCGACGCGAGTGTACGGTAGCTCTTCGACTTGTCTGGATCATGTGTACAGCAACAGACGGCAAGGGACGGTGGTTGCAACTGCCGTAGATACCTCGTTCTACACCCCAGATGACCCTCTTAGCGATCACAGGGCGGTGCGTACCGCGGTCGCATGCCAGCCGTGGCAACCACCGCCGCGCACCCGCCTGATCAGGGACTGTTCTGAAGTGAGTCGCTCAAACTTTCACTTAGCTGTAGTGAGTGTAGACTGGGAATTTATTTTCAAAAAACACCAGAACTCTGTAGAAAATTTAGCTTATTCTGTAATTAACATTATTACAAATAAATATAAAATATGTTTCCCCCTCAAACGTAAAAATGTCAGGAAGTCCACATGGGTCAATGAAGAAGTGCTCGGGCTTAAGACTGTACTGTTTGAGACCGCGCAACTGACGAAAAAATTCCCAGATAACCACCAACTATTGTCTATCTCAGAGGAGTTGAACTCTCTATATGACAAAGCATTAACAGCTCACAAAACTGGCTTCTACTCTGAGATGATTTTAAATAGCTCTAGTAGGCAGAAAACCATCTGGAAAGTAGTCAATGCAGAGAGAGGGATCAGTAAAAAATCACCTGTCAGTTTCACAGACGTCGCTAAAGACGAAGCGGGTAAAAGCTACCGATCCAAAAAAGGCGTAGCCGATGCCATGAACTCCAGGTTTGTAGGCGCGGCGGCAGCGTGCGGGGCGCCGCGCGCGGACGTGTCGCGGGTCGCCAACACTCTCGCCGCAGCGCGCCCGCCAGCCGACACTAGCTTGAGACTTACCATGTTCACGGCTGATGAAGTATATAAAATCATATCGCGAATACCACGAAAACTGACCAAAGACATTTACGACATATCGATGGAACTCATCGGTTTTATCCAGACGGTTTTTGCGCCATGTCTAGCTGAGTTATACAATCGCTGTATAAGCGAAGGAATTTATCCAATTGCGATGAAGCTGAGTAAAGTATCGCCACTCTTCAAAGGAAAGGGAAAGCGCGAAGATTTGGACGCGTACAGACCCGTATCTATCATCCCAGCGGTATCCAAAATATTCGAGAACGGCCTGTGCTCGCGGATCACGAATTACCTGACCTCCACCGGGGCGCTCTCTGAGAGGCAGTATGCATACCGCCCGGGCAGGTCTACGACAGTGCTTACGCGAGAGGTGGTGAAGCGCGTCATGGAAGCCAGCGAGAAGAGGCAGCGAGTCGCCGTCTTATGCTGCGATTTATCGAAAGCTTTCGATGTCGCAGACCACGGCGCTCTCGCTGCTAAGCTCATCCACTATGGTATTAGCGGACCCGCCCATGCACTGTTGACTGACCTGCTTAAGAACAGATCCCAGGTGGTTGTCGGTGATGGTGGTGTAACGAGGTCGGACCCGTTAGGAACTACGTTGGGAGTAGCCCAAGGATCGTCGGTGTCCAACATTCTCTTCTCGTTACTGCTAAACGACTTGCCCAGCTTTGTCGCATCCGGCGAAATTTTTATGTACGCGGATGACGTAGCCGCGATCGTTACCGCGAAAACGTCCGACGAGCTGGAGAAGCGACTCAACGATGCAGCGGATGAACTAGCGCAGTGGTTTAGACTGAACGGCCTCGTTCTTAATCTTAAAAAGACCCACTTCATACAGTTCTCAGTTTCAGGGCGCCGATTAGACAGACTGCGAGTGCTAATACACGGAGAACCGATAAGCCAGGTTGACTCAGTTACATTCCTCGGCTTCCAACTTGATCGTGGTCAGACGTGGTCCTCGCATATAGACAAGCTCTGTGCGAGACTGGGTAGTGCTTGTTATGCCTTGAGCCGACTGTCCCGAGTGGTTTCTGCTGATGTGGTGCGCACTTGCTATTTTGCGACCGTGCATTCGGTCCTGCAATACGGGGCCGAACTGTGGGGGCAAGCAGCCGACAGACTGCGTGCCTTCAGGATGCAGAAACGGGCAATAAGGGCGATTGTGCAGGTGTCGCGCCGAACATCAGCGAAGCCTTTCTTTAAGGCGCTCGGTATACCGACACTACCCTCGATCGTGATAATGCAGGCAGCTCTCTATGTGAGGCAGAACCTAGACTCGTTCGAGAGGCGAGGAGCCAGCCACTCGTTTCAGTGTAACCTCCGTAACGTGAACAGTCTCGCGACAGTACACAGGCGGCTCGTACGCTCGGGGAAATTGACTCACGTGATAGGTGCCGAAATATATAACTGTTTGCCAAAGGATGTCACGAGTACCGCCAGTGACAATATATTTAAAATTAAATTAAAGAACTGGCTCGTTGAAAGAACTTTTTACTCCATCGACGACTTTTTTAAAAGTGAAAGGAAATGTTATTTAAATAACTACGGACGCAATGTAATAATTAAGTAATGATTTATGAATTAATTAATTGGAATTATTTTTATTATTGTTTTACAAGAAATTCATTATACTGACTTATAATTATGCACACTATCCCTACCATATTATAAATGTGTAGATCAAATACCTTCACACATGACTTCTAACTAAGTAGAAGCAATACCAGATATCGGTTTAACTTGCAAAAAAAATCCCGTTTGCGTGATTCAGGTAAAGTGTCGTATTTACCTATAATAGACGCACTTTTCATATTTGTGAAACTACGATCCATTTACACTCATTATTTTAGGAATTATTGAATACCTTATTACGTTTTTAATAATATTATTCGTAAAGTTTAAGCAAATTTACAATTTTTTCGCAAAACATCGTTTTAGTACGCAATCTATTTTCAAACTATGGAACTACAAATCTGACGGCTGTTAGTTTGTTTGTTTGTCCGCGCACATCTTTTAAACTACTAGAAGGATTTCAAAGCAGTTTCCATGAATATGCTTATAAAATACCTGATTGAAACATAGGCTATATTAATTTATGATAATAAATAGTAAAAAAAATTTTTTTTTATAATTATTTATAACGCCATCTAGCTTATTTTATAGTAATGTTGTCGTAATGACAGACTTCTACTCGCAGACATGGTAGGTAGGAAGACTGAAGCGGCTGTTGCCATATAATCTATATGTAAATAAAAATATAGATATTCGCCAAAGAACCAGAGTCACCGACATAGCTATTAAAATCTGCAAGTTGAAGTGGCAATGGGCAGGCCACATCGCTCGAAGAACTGTTAACCGATGGGGAAGTAGGTAAGGTTCTTGAGTGGAGACCGCGAACCGGAAGACGCAGCGTAGGTAGGCCTCCCACTAGATGGACCGACGACATTGTGAGAGTCGCGGGCATCCAGTGGATGCAGATGGCAGGATGTCGTTCAGT
Source organism: Agriopis leucophaearia (assembly GCA_949125355.1). NCBI lineage: Eukaryota > Metazoa > Arthropoda > Insecta > Lepidoptera > Geometridae > Agriopis > Agriopis leucophaearia. Next base: position 15,590,498 of record OX421266.1, on the reverse strand, counting down.
GTGGAGGATAAAGGGGGAGGCCTATGTTCAGCAGTGGACGTCTTCTGGGTGATGATGATGATGAAATAAAAACGAATCGCCGAAATGTATGTACCCGCATAACTTCCAATAGACTGCACCAAATAGTTTTTTTTTGTGTTTGTTATTTTCAGGACAGCCAACTGCTTTTGAAGAGGTTTTACAGTTTATTATGGCGTAATTTAAAGTACGTTTATTTTTGTATTGACTTCTGACGTGCTAATATACCAAGTCGACGGAGATTAAAATGAATACATTTTTTTGCCAGGATCAAACTTAAGACCAATAACAGACACGCAAAGTAGGTGAACTCGCGGCATCTAATCTGTTACTGATCTATGATTAGCAGCTATTTTGGATGTTATGGTGGTGAACGAAAGCGGTTTAGTTGTTGGAAGGGTCGAGGCGCAGAAGGCGGGCAAAAATTATTTAGACATCATTGATTGGCAGTCTTTACGCGGAGTAATGTTAAATAACAGCGATTAATTATAGATACCGCTCCATGCTTCCTACTTACTATTTACTAATAATTCAATAATAACGTTTGTCATGCATGACATTTCGCTTGACTTATACATTTTTTTTTTCCTTTTTGGCTCCATGGCTCCACACTTCCAACGTATTTAACCAGTGAAAGTAATATATTATTTGCTTGAAATATATTTGAAACTATGGACATGTCGGGATACCTGTATCGAGTCAGATTAAAACTAGACTAAAATCATACTATGACGATAGTATGACAATCCGCATTAAAATGGAGAGCAATAAATCTACAATCATGTCATATGTGTAGGTATTATCTATAAAATATTCAGTATAAATAATCCGATGGATTTGTGCCTATTTAAAGTTCCGTTCGTGTTCGTTAGTGTAACATTTATATTTGGATATGTCAGTCTAATCGTCCACCCACTAATTACTTTGCGCTACGCGTACGAAGTCGCGGGCATTAGCTAGTTATCAATAAAATTGTTTATCTGTTTATCTGTTAACAGTCAATTCAACTGTTTTTTTTTTAATGTTTGTTACCTCTGTCAGAACTTTCGACTGGGTGAACTGAATTTGACGATTTATTTATTTTATTTGAAAGGTGCTTCCCCTTTGGTCCCATTTCAATTTGGTCCAGTTCGGATGAAGTCTGTTTTTCATATTGATAATTATATACAAATGGCCTGATGTTTTTATTTTATTTAATTTTAATAATAAGCTTGCGTTTGACCGCCATCTCGCCTGTTGTTAAGTGATGATGCGGTCTACGTTGGAGCACGCTTGTCTTAAAGAAACCGATTTACCCACAACTTGAAGACAACAAATTGCCAAGCCAAATTGACAAGCGAGATTGTAATTATCAGAGAACAACTATTCTGCGCATTTCATAAACTATCAATTCGCACAATAAAAGTGGAATCAAAACGCTTCGTACAGGTTTTCCGAATATCGACCATGGAATGGTGCCGCCTTTTCGTGCTCACCCTGGCCGTGCTATATAGGTAAATGGGCAGAAATGAATTAGATCATGCCACTAAAGAGAATTTTTTCGTTTAGTCTCTTTTCTGTGGATCATGCAGCTGCGACTCCGAGAGTTCCGATCATTTCTAAGAGTATGCACTTTCTGAAATTTATTCGATAAAAAACCAATAGACTAGCAACTTTGCACCGATATTCAAGGTTAAGAAGCTTTATCTGAACTAGAGCAGAAAATTTTATAGAATTTCAATCGACCTTAAATCCACCAAAACTTATTTACCTACCTAAAGGTGAAATAACATAACGGAAGAACAAGACTACTTAGCTTTTAACATACATACTCTTCAATTCGTGTTTCAGCTATTGTAACTTACTATACTATGTAAGTACTTACACAGAAATTAAATTAAAATTTACTCAATTCCAACAAACAATATTCAAGCGCCAAGTTTTTTTTCTACATTACTACCTATTATGATAATATACCTATACTTTCTCGCTAAGTGGGTCCTAGTACATTATCTCAAAGTTTAAAGTAGAAAGTACGACAATAACGGACGTCTCAGGATACCTGGGTAGGTACAACGTCCCCAAGTTTTATACTTACAAGCTAACCAACTACTTCACAACTTTTTTTATAAACTTCTGTGGTTAAGGAATATTTGAAAGTATCGTACGCAGTTTTTTTTTATTATTATATTACTTTACTCACAATTTAATTTACAAACGCTAAAAATATAATAAATAATACATAAAATATTTCAAACGTGTATCACTTGATCTGTGGGAGGACGATTGTAATTTGATACCACCAATCCCCCCACAGATCCATTGCTATCCTATAAATATATACCTATCTAAAATCAAACGCTATAATTAAGGAAAAAAATAAACATAACAATTAATGACGTGCCATTATATGATTTTAAATTTCTGAAAATCAGCTGAAAATACTATAAACTATTTTTTCCCAGGAGGCTATCTATGGCTGACTCTTTTCTTAAAATTCATTAATATCGTATGGTGATACACCCAGGAAGGCACATGTTTCATGTGTTATCGTACGCAGTTACCTTTTTAGCGGTGCAGCGGTGCTTAATATTTACATACTGCACTTTAAACAATTCTACATATTCATCTAAAAAATTATATGGTGCATCGCGTAGATACACTTTATAAATAAACTGGTCAAGTGAGAGTCGTGTTCGCGCACTGAAGATTCCGCACCACCACAAAATTCAACAGGTTCTGTGAGACAAATGCTTGCGCTTTTTAAAGTGATTACATCGCCATCTATCGGCAATGGGGGCAAGTAGAATATTAAAATGAATTGAAATCAAGGATCCATAATTGAAATTAAATTTATTACGATTGAGCACAAACAAAATTGCGGAAACCTAAAAAAGGTTTCCATGATTTTGTTTGTGCTCTGTCGTAAAAACGGTAATACAAACAAATGTCAAAAGTAGAAATTGCAAATCCATATATTATTCCCAAATCCAGCATACCTACGAGTACGAAGGCCCTCAACAAAGCCAAAGTTATTCATCCCCGAGCCTAAAATGCCTCCGGATGGCCATCCATCCCTCCGCAAATACCTCTCGGAGGAGGCCTCAGGCTCTATACGTAAGCTCCTCGCATTTACTGATATTGATACAAGTCCTGGGTGACAATTACTTATATACAGTCCGGGCGGAAACGTGGATGTAGGTATTTTGGAAATACCTTTTCGGAAATATGTACTTGTAAACCAAACTGATGCAATACAAGTTACAAAGAATACCATAAATAAATAATAAAGAATTAAATGCTCTAAGTGTATAATGTACCTATTTAATATTATGCAAGTATCTTAGATGCTTTTTTGTGGTGATTTTTTTAATGCGTAAGTATCTACCTGGAAGTTCGCGTTTAACCCCATGTTCTCTTTTGGTAAGTGGAGATAATTAGAAAACACCGTCTAATTATAAGAACCTACCATAAGTGTTGACATAGAAAAATATCGTACCTATGCTAATAAATGTTACTTAGTTGCTTTTCGTATCTACGTTTTTTGTTATATAGGTGGCAAACAAGCAAACGGGTCGCCTGATAGTACCTACCAACGCGATCACCGTCACCTACACTGAAATTTATTTAGGACGGAAATGTCATCTTGCAATCTTCCAAAACCGATTTCTTCTTCCAAGACTCATCAGGAAAGACAGGTTTTTTTCAGTTTTTAACACCAGAACAGCATCACAGATACGTTGCTGACCTTTAGAGATTCTATTAACAGCCCTTTTGAAGAACCCCATATTATAGCAATATGTGCCCTTACCTAAAGCTGCTTAAAACATAGCTTTTGAATATAAAAAGTTTGTCTGTGTTGATTTGTTGTAGGAAAGCACATTGCACTGGGCCCGGGTCCTATCAGCATTACGGCCTGCTCGCAGCTCTTCAAGGCATCGCTACATCTCATCCCAATAACGTATCCGCGACACAACCTCCGAATTTCCCCCAGGCCCTATCCACTACCGCTGCGAAGAAGAATAACGCGACTGAATGCAAAATGAAAATTATCATACAAATTTGCCATCTTATATGAACCGGGGTATTACTGTCGTCCGTATAAGTATGCAAAAATATGTAAGCAGAACGCCTTTGCCTTTCAGATGTTGAGGCGAAAATACGCCAAGGAATATCGGCTAAGTATTTCCAAGGAAGATAGGACTAGGTATTTCCCACGCGTAAATTTTCAGCTCGCGCGATTTGCATTTGTTATGTAAATAATTGTGGGCCGCCTTTGTCGAATGTTTAGTGTGTAGTAAAGTTGAGACGGCTTGCTGTGGTGTTTCTCCTTAATTCTTAGACCGCCTCAGTGCTAGTCACAGATCAGATAAACAAGGGAGATATGCCTTGGTAAAATTATCGTTCGATGTCTCTGTTTCATACGCTTTTTTCACTCTGTCGCCACACCGCTTAAAGCAAATACTGTAAGCACGGCACACTTAAATACTCATTTTTCACGCACACTAAGAAACTTACAGAGACACCAATGAACTAATAGCATATCAGTCCATTAGCAAAAAAAGGACGCCAAGGTCTGCAGGATGAGTTCGACTACTATCAAGACTGATTTAGGCCTGATGCGTTTGCACCGTCTTACCATATCTTCCTTGTTTCTCTGATCTGAGGTGCTTGTAGTACGATATGTATCAGCTAGCCGTTTTTAAGATAAACTGCTTTCTTTCTGATTATTTCTATTTCAAAATATAAACTAGTGTTGTGACACTTGTGACCATTCGCAGCCAAGCATAGATTAGAAAGACGCAGAATCGATTAATTACTGATCTGGTGAGTTACCATAATCTCAAAATCATTTTTTATTGTTTCTTACCTCACATTGACTTTTGTCTTGCTCTCTCATTAGCCGAGAGAGCGAAACAAAATTTAATGTAAAATGTTTTTGAAATTATGGTAACCTGTAGGCTTACGAGGTCTATGATATTATTGAAAGAAAAAAAACAGATTTAAATCCAAACTTACGCACAAAAGATGTCATGATAAAAATGACGAAGTATTGCTCGACTCTCGATCACAAAATTAATACCACCAAAATAGAAGTGAATAAGTGCCTCTTGCAGTGATGTATATAGCTGGCTAGACGGTCCTTGGCACCACTTTTATGCCAGACCAGTTCTATACTAGGCAGCGGAACACTCACAGGAAAAGCAGTCTAGAGCCGGGGCGGTCGATTAGGCCCAGATCAAAGGGCCTACGAATGCAAGCCTCTCGTATGACGATCGCGCGGAAAATCTTACCGAGCGTTTATTGCCTGAAGTGGGCCAATTACTGCGAATGACGGATGTTAGTCATACCACACCTAGAAGGGATGGGACATTTTCGATTCGTTTGAATGTTGATATTTTTTGTAATCGGCTTTAAATATTGAAAACGATAAGGAAAGTTTTAGGTTAGTAAGGTCGTCATTAGGTCAGTAGAAAAATTCAAGGTACAAGTAAAAATATTGTATATAGCCAGGTACCTATAAAGGTAATAAGGCCTTAAATTTTAAGGTTACTTACCTATTTACAACAATGGAGTCGATTCTTTTATATTCCTAGTTCCATTCCCTAAACTTACCTGCCAGCGTTGAATTGAAGAAAAAATATTGAAAAAAATGTTCGTAAAAGTTTATTTAGTTCAGAAGTGCAACAAATTCAATGCCAATAGGGACGGCATATTTATTCCCATTTCGAAATGATTTTAGCTACCGGTTCGGTATTTTAGTGTTTTACTCTTCATCTGCGACAAACTCGCACGCAAATACCGTTTAGTTTGTTCCATTCTCGACCTAATCTCATTAGCCATAAAGTTTTTGTAAAAGCTAACACAACATTGCCAAAGTATGCATGCGAAATATGTACTATTAAAATACACGTGTAAGAGACAACACGGTAGGTATACGGTTAAACAAGGTTCATGAACTCCGTTTAAACAAATGAGATCTCAATGACGATTGTAACAAAGGCGAGAATTATAAGTAGGTAGGTATAAACTCAGTAAGTAAACGCAACCACCTGCGTCTGTAATACAGGATTACGCATATAGACTGTATTAAGCCGAAAGAAGTTCATTGTACTCATCATTATGACAGGGGCGGATCCACTGTTGTGGTCACGATTGGCATGCCCACAACCCTAATTCGTGACTTGTGACGCTTTACCCGCGTGAAACTATGATACACTGTACAAAATCTTGGTCAGGCCGTCATATAAACATTTCCTTTGTAAGAATGCACTAATGATCGACACACTGATCGATAATCATGCACGATGTAAGGTTCATACGCTTACTCGCACTTGCCCGATTTTCGGGTAACTGTGACCACAACCTTTTTTGAGGGCTGGATCCGCGCCTGCATTATGAACAACTTTACTATAGGACAAACCCTGCAATCGCGAAAAAAAACATACCATACATTTCGTAGAAAGTCAATGACCTTTTTTATGTAACAGCAGTTTTTTTTCGCGATTTTAGGTATGGTGTCATAGTAAAATTTGCATATAATAATGATTATACAATGGCCTCCTTTCGGCTTAGTACAGTCTAAATGCGTAACCCTGTATGATCGGGGCGTTTCATCCCTATGTATCAGTTAGAAGGTCGGTATACCACGCTGTAACATCCCCATATAGTAATTACAAGGGTGTTCAGGTTCATTTTGCTCGTGTTTGAACTGTATAATTTCTCTCGAGCGAACGAACTCGGGGGAACGCTCAAATCATTCCAGCCGTAGCTCTGCCATGTATAATTGTGTTTAGATATGTTCAATTATTGTGGTATTCAACCCAATTAAAGATGTTTTACGAAGCTTAAATAATTGACTCATATTGATGTGGTACCGTGTACCTACCTACAAATTGGAGAATAATTCTAGCAGGGTAGTTATATCAATTTCTAATTTCATATACCAAAAGCAACGGGAATATTGACCAAATTTGTTACACATACAATACCTAGGTATTCACGACTTAGCCCTGGTGCCGGGGCAATTAGCCCTGGTGCCGGGGCAATTAGCCCTGATGCCGGGGCAATAGAATACGGCACCGGTACCCCCTGCCTGTAGTAAGAGCCTACTAACTCTGACCATCCACTTAAGCGTGCCCAGGGAGAGTACGTTGTGTAACCAACGTTGTCGAGAGTGAAGGGACTGAGACAACACGCAGTTGTCTCGGGAGGAGCCATAGCGCAGTGCTGAGGGCTCCGATGCGTTGCTCTGGAGATCCCGGAGCCCTCTTGTCAAGCACTAAGGCTGATCACCGGGGGGGTTTTAGTGGGTACAATCCCACATAACCTGGCTGCACCCCAATGCAGCCGGGTATCTTTGGAAGATTTCCCCCTCGAAAACAAAAAAAAAGTATTCACGACTAATTTTCCACATATTTTTGAACAGACAAAACTTGAAAAGTATACTTTTTTATTTAATTATGTTAGTGTACTAGTTTCATATAGATATATAAATACGGACACAGTTAATTCAATAATTAAAATAAAAATAAAAAATACCTCATATACTTAATTTTGTTGCTTTAATTTATAATACTCGTAATAGGATAATAACATAATAGTCCGATCAATTTAGACATCCAAGGTTACAAAAATTCCCATTAGACTGAAAATTGGTAGGATCGTTCATTACACTATTATAAAGGAAATGTGAAAAGTCCTCATCGATCCGGCACGTGCAAAAAAATCAAAAAGTCACATAAACGGATTTTTCGCGATTTTCAGCAAAATTTTAAGTTTTATCATAAAATTAGCTCAGACAAAAATTGTAGATTAGATATTTATCTATAAAAAATGTCTCAATACTTTTTTTCCTAAAAGCCACCGTTTTGTAGATATAACGATTCAAAAAGTTGAAAGAGTTGTAATCGTCATAATACGAGGGGCGGCTGATAAATACGCGGCCTAAGGTACTTAGCGATGACAATCATCTCGTTATTGATAACACTAATTGAGAGGCTCAGTGGTAGTATAAATGTCACACTTTTGTTTTTTTAAACCATAAACAATTTACCTGTCGAACAAACAACATCACCATGTCTGCCGAAACTGCAAATTCTCGTAATCTGGAGCACCGCGCCGTGATTAAGTTCTTCGTTAAAGAAGGAAAAACGTCGAAAAACGTATACAAAACACAACGTAACAAAAAATGGGTTCGCTTATTTTAACAAGGACGAGAGAGCTGTGAAGACGTCCCCGCCCGGGCCGATCGCCAATAGCCGTGACCGAAGAAAATATTCAAAAAGTGGAAAATTAGTACTGGCTGACAGAAGAATAAATGAAAAATTTAGCGCGCGTTGGGTACCGCAAATGCTCACGCCGTTCGACAAGCAGCGCCGACTCGAGAGTTGCAAGGAGTTAGCCAAAGATGATTTGGACAAAATTCGTAGTCGGATCGTAACTGTGGATGATCGTAACTGTGAACGTGGATCCGCCAGTATGATCCAGAGTCCAAGTCCTGTTGCAAGACAACGCGCCCGTTCACAGCGCGCGGATTGCACGGGAAGCCCAGAAAAACACAGGGTTCGCAGAAATTTCAGAAAGTCCAGACCCGGCTCCCAGTGACGTTTTCCTTTTTTCAAAATTGAAAAAAGACTTAAGGGGCCGAAGATTTTCGGATGACACTGAGATGAAGGCAGCCGTAGAAAGCTATTTTCAGGACAAAAAGAAAGAAATTTTTTTCAACGGGTTAGGCGATTTATGCCAGATCTGAAAAGTGTACCTATTAGTCTCGAAGGAGACTATATTAAGAAATATATTTTTTAGCATATTTTCTTTCATTAAGTACCTTAGGCCGCGTAATTATCAGCCGCCCCTCGTATGCACACGTTTCCACGCCACCTTTGAGGTAGTGTACTTAGCGTACCTACTACCTACTCTTTCAACTTTTTGAATCGTTAAATATAAAAAACTCTTAGGAAAATTATTATTTAATTTACAATTTTTTCTGAGCTATTTTTATGATAAAACTTACCGTTTTGCTGAAAATCACGAAAAACCCGTTTTTGTGACCTTTGACCTCGAGTTTTTTTTTTTGCACGTACCGGATCGATGAGGACTTTTCACATTTTCTTTATAATAGTGTAATTAACGATCCTACCAATTTTCAGCCTAATGGGAACGTATGTAACCTCACCCCTATTTTTTAGTCTAATTTGACCGGACTATAAAACTATTAAAGTTTTGTCGGATCAAAAATGTATGAAAATGAACAGCAGAATGCCCTAAGTTTACGGGAAAAAAAGTATGAAGTGCAAAAGTAGAGTATGTATTTCCCAAAAGCTGTGAAAATAAAGAGTCAAATCGTTTTAAAAACATTTATTAAAAAGTAAATAAAAGCTGTTACAATTGCCGCGAAAATTAATAACACCCGTGGGGCTGCCGCTATGAAATATTAACACAATAACTGTTAAATTAACGGACGTTATATTCGAATTATCGTCGTGATAAAAGTAGCTGTATTTATCGCGGTTTCAAGTTCCCAGTAGACACAGCGATAACAGTGATAACCGAGAACTGGGGCTTTACGCCCAACCCTAAGCGCGGGCCCGAATACGTGCAGTTTGCAAAATCACGCAAACGCGAATCTTAACGCGCCAAGACAGGGTCAGGGTTTGAGGTGGCGTGATTTTGCAAACTGCACCTATTAGGGCCCGCGTTTAGAGTTGTGCGTAAGGCCCCTGTAGCCGGTTTAAAAACAAAACGTTATTTTATTTCGTATGATTCTTATTAAAGTTTATTTGAATGCCAATTGTTATTATTAAAATTATTTTAACTTTTTTTATTGCATATAACTCGCCTGTTGGTAAGCGACGATGTCGTTGAAGGCGAAACACGTTGACTGATTAAAACTTGACTGCTATTTTTCTTGAAAATTCTTGTTATAAATGCCATTATCGCTCTGTTTACTGGGTACAAAATTAAGTACATAAATAATAAAAGTAATACAATGAAAGTTTGGAATTGTTCACTATAATTAAATGCATCGCATACTGATTAAAGATAGCGTCTAAAAATAAAATGGAATTTAATTTTTTACAAGAATGTTATATAGTTAAAATAATAGAATCACTGGAATAGCTTTGGTTTTGTACAGTTAGACAACTAGGCTTAAAACTAAATTATAACATTACAATAATGTTCAGATTAATTATAAGTATTTTATTAGTGCCATTGGAGATTCTAGAAAATAATATGGCAAGGAAAAAAAATTCAAACATAAAAATATGTTATTCATTCGAAACATTAAAAAATGTTTTTTTTTTTTCATTAACAAAACTCTTATAATTATTATATTTTCCATCTTACTACTAAAAAGATCGCAGCCTTTTAACTCGAGTATTCTTTACGCAAGCAAATGTACTTAGGTATACTCAAGTTTTCAATGTTTCGTATTGTCCTCAAATATTATAAAACTTTTAGTTATGGATTTATTTTCATAGTTATAATTTCAGAGTAAATAAAACCGCATCAGTATATTTTGTTCCTAAGAAAAAAAATTACATGTATTACGAACTATGCCATGTCAAAACTGATGCGGTATAGCGAAAACTAGACACTCAATAAGTATTGGATAGCGAACGTACTCCAAAGAATATGTACTTATCAGAATATGCATGTAGGGTTACGCATATTGACTGTACTAAACCGAGCGAAGTTCATTGTACTCATCTTTATGAATAACTTTCACAATGGGACCAAAACTGAAATTACGAAGAAATAACAGCTATTCCATAGAAGTCATTGACACCCGACTCGACCAAATACATGGAACGGCTGTTTTTAGGGTTCTGTACCCAAAGGGTAAAACGGGACCCTGTTACTAAGACTTCGCTGTCCGTCCGTCTGTCGGTCTGTCTGTCTGTCCGTCTGTCACCAGGCTGTATCTCATGAAATATGATAGTTAGACAGTGGCCTTAGTACGAGAAATTAAACAGAGTCTCTATCGGACGTGAAAGGAAACGTAAATTTTTTCATTTTGCTATCTTTTACGTAATGATAAATTTTTCGCAAGTGCTCGTACAAAGGCCACAGTTGAAATTTTCACAGATGGTGTATTTCTGTTGCCGCTATAACAAATACTAAAAAACAGAACATAATAAATATTTAAAGGGGCTCCCATACAGACATAATTTTTTTGCCGTTTTTATAGATTATGGTACGGAACCCTTCGTGCGCGAGTCCGACTCGCACTTGGCCGGTTTTTTCCGCTATTTCAGCCGTAGATCCATAGTAAGTTGTTCATTATGATGAGTACAATGACCTCCTTTTGACTTAGTATATTTTATATGCGTAACCCTGTTTAATGAGCGTCTAGCATTCGCCTAAGAGTGTATGGTTGTTATTAAAACTCGTCGTGTCGAGCGAGCGCCTCGCCGAAGTCAGTGGCCTGCGATCCCACGAATAGGTCGTATTTCTCGAGAATCTCTGCTTTGGTCAGTTTTTCGTCAGCGTCAGAATCCGCTTCGAACACCAAGTGCCTGGGAAATAAAATATTATGACAACATTGACGTACAACCTCAGAAAATAATAATAAATGGAAACGTTATACCTACAGTTTCAGTACTAGCTCGAGTTTAAAGGCCGATCCGTAACAGGACCCTATTCCTAAGCCTACGCTGTCTGTCTGTCCGTCCGTCCGTCCTACCTTTATTTTTACAGAAATGTAATGTTATGGCAGATTTACTAAGAAATAAAAATATAGTCAAAAACTAAACCCCCTGTAGTTTTTTACTCCCAATACAACAAACGGTTTTTTTTTATTAGCTCTAATGTAAAAACGTGCTACAATCGTCAAACTTGGCATGGTTATAGTACACACTCTAAAGTATAACAACAAATAATATATAATGGCCAACTGCAAGTGGTGACAAATTTCTGTTCACCACCAAGTTAAGCAACGTCGGGCGCGGTCAGTACTTGTACTATTATGTTTTCTGTGGTAATACCAAGATTAGGTACACATTGACTTCAAAATCTGTTGGTGACCAAAACAACGCAATAATTTACCTGGCCTCAGCCTCGGCGTGGTCGAACTCAGGCGGCGCTATCCAGTCTTTAACTTCATGCTCGTCCATGAAACCATCCTTGTTTGTGTCTCTGTGGGAAATGAGAATCACAATCAGAAATAATTTATTGTAAATACTATGTACAAAAAGAGGGTAAAACATATCAACAGTCTGCCATTTACGAGCGCACAGTAAAATAAAGTATTTTGCTTTAAAGAATTAACTTCATGTATGTGTACTGGGCTATGAACAAGGTATACATGGTTATGGTTATGCAGAAAGGGTCTATATAGTACCTACCCATCATTATGAATAACTTTTACGATGGGGGTATCTCTAAAATCATAAAATATCAGCGGAGTCATACTTTTTGTCAAGTGACAATGAGTGACGTTTTCTATGGAACAGCTGATACTTGTCTCATCCTCCATCTTGTCCATGTCATCGACATGCTCTTTTAATGCCTTTTTACTCACACTCCAACTCTTTCGCTATACCCATCTCACTCACTCTACTCCTTTATAGTTATCTGTATTTGGTCCCTCTCTTGAAGCAACCCAGTCGAGATCCTCCTCATCCTCGCTATTCTCCGGCTTGTACATATCAGCGATGTACTTCTTATGCCTTTTCACTCACACCCCACCTCACTCGCTATCCCCATCTCACTCACTCCACTCCTCTATAGTTATCTGTAATTGGTCCCTCTCTTGAAGCAACCCAGTCGGGATCCTCTTCATCCTCGCTATCCTCTGGCTTGTACATGTCACAACGAATGTATGTGAGTGCTGGCCAGACCAGTTCATTCAATGATTCATTTGTTCGTTCTCCATCATTCAGCGTGTACATAGGACCGTTGCGACATACTCTACTAATGCCTTTTCACTCACACCTCACTCGCTATCTCCACCTCACTCAATCCACTCCTCTAAGCAAGAGAGATAGTTACCTGTATCCAGTGAACTGGTCCCTCTCTTGCTTCACCCAGTCAGGCTCCTCCTCATCCTCGCCATCCTCTGGCTTGTACATGTCCCCGATGTACTCTTCTAAGGACACCTTACCATCCTGTAGACAACACAAACCAAAATAATACTACCTTTAAACAACCACACGAGTATTGTTAAACTAGAGATATGGACGGAGCTCCCGATATTTCGACGCAGTTACTCACTCTTATTCACCATGTTCACAGAAAAACTGAAGAATGCGGGTGGTTGGCAAACAAGTTCAAAGTTAGGTGCCAGACATGAAGGGCCGCCATACGTGAACGTATCATCACCTTAACATTTAATTACATTCTTCACTAAGCTTGTTATTGCTAACAAATCGAACAAAGAAACAGAGTTTTTGTCCTCTGTATGCATTAATCAATCAAACACTGTCCAATAGCCTATCCCAGGATGTTTTAAAAGATTTAAAAAAACACAGCCAAAGCACATTGCTTCCTCAAAATCGAACTGCAGGATACTTACCGAGTCGAAAGTTCTGTGGTAAAAAACATTTTAAAAAAGAGTCGAATTGAGAACCTCCTCCTTTTTGGAAATCGGTTTAAATAAGCATGACTTTACACGATACGAAATCTTCATCATCAGCCAGAAGACCACTGCTGTCCACTGCTAAACATAGGCTTCCCCCTTAGACCTCCACACTAACAACCTGCCATCCACTGAATGCTCGTGACTTTCACGATGTAGTCGGTCCATGTAGTGGGAGGCCTACTTACGCTGCGTCTTCCGGTTCGTCAACTCCATGCAAGAACTTTCTTTCTCGTGGGTTATCGAATCTTCAAGCAACGTTGCCTGCCCATTGCCACTTCACTTTAAATAGCTATGTCGGTGATTGGTTCCTTGGCGAATATCCACGTTCCGAATTCTATCGTGCAAAGAAACTCCAAACATAGCTCTCTATATTGCCGCTGTGTGTCTCATGAGTTTTTCCATAAGACCAAATAGATGAACTAACCTTATCTTTATCAATGTCTTCCAAAGTTTCTAGCACCACAACATTTCTCATAGAGGAATGGTCCTCAGGGTGCAAGAAACCGGCGAATTCAGTCCTGTTCAACGCGTCATCTAGATCGCCATCTAGAAATAAAAATATATATATAAATTAACTAACTGGTTACAACTAATGGTTGCCTGGAAGAGATCACTTTTAGCGATAAGGCCACTACTTGTGGCACTAGCTCGTAAGTGTTTTCTATCTGTTTGTAATTTTTTTCGTGGTGTACACAATAAAGAGTTCCATCTAACTAGATGTCACATGTACCAGAGCCACTCCTAAAATGCAAAGATATTTTTTTATACTTTTAAAACTGTGATCGAAATTTTGCAGTTGCACTTATCTTAATAAATAAAGTTAGAAGGTTCTTAATTAGGACAGATGGACAGTCGGATGGAATGAACAGACTTATAAGGGTTCCTTGTTACTACGGAGCCCTAAAAAGTACAATGGTCACAATGGTTAAAGTACAATGATTATACCTCATTGTACAGGTTTATCGATTACTAGCCGTCCGCCCCGGCTTCGCACGAGTGTAAGCTCGGCCTTCGGCCTCGCTACAAAATATAATATAGCCTATGTCACCCGGGGATAGTGTAGCTTCCCAACAGTGAAAGAATTTTTCAAATCGGTTCAGTAGTTTCGGAGCCTATTCATTACAAACATACAAACATACAAAAATAGGTACAAATCTTTCCTCTTTATAATATTAGTGTAGATTAGCTAACAAACTCTTGCAGACAACTTTCTTACATCATACTTCTTTTGTTTTTTGTTATTACTTGTTTTGTTTTTTTGCTGTTGTTTGTTTTGTTTTTGAAGGGTTCGTTTGTAAACTCGCGCTGATAGTCCTTTACTTTCTGCAATAATGCCGTGATGGACCTATACGATACTGATTGTGTCCTTTAGATATACGTATTTGTAGTAGCTTTAAATGTGTTTTCGCGTTCACGTTTCATGGAATATTTTACGGTAAGTGCTCACCAGCATAAGTCCATCGCCTGCGGTCCCGTTTCAGCAGGTTTGAGTATGTGAATCCTTCACTGTTGGGGTGTTTCAGTTCCTTCTCGTCCATTTCGTCCATGAAACCGTACACGTTTTTCCTGTATGTCTGAAAATTCAAATGGGTGTTTTTACTAGCTGCGCAACGCGTAGACTACTTCTTATAACATCAGCTATCTGCCAGTGAAAGTTCGTCCAAATCGGTCCCGACGTTTTGGAGTCCATACACATGGGAACATACATACACACATCGCCTTTTATGTAAAAATATGTGCCTACATACATACAAATCCATACTTATTGTAACGACCCCACTACACGCGCGATCGTGGTCTCGTGTTTTCGCGATTGTTATAATAAACAATTTTTACCATGCAAGCTCATACCACTGTTAGAGGACTTGCTGATTTATGACTGACCACATTATGAAATTGGTACTGTATGTAATTGACCAGACTCGTAGCCTGTACAACAAAGTGGGCGTCATAGAGCGTCATAGAGTGGGCGCATATCAAGCACAAGATCAAGTAACAATCTACGATAACTTCAATTGTTTGAGTGTTGCTATTCTCATTGGGGTCACTTTGCAACAGTAATTCAATTAATACTACTATCAGGTTCGGTTCGTTGCAACAAGACATCAGATCATTGATTTGACACGCTATTAGTGAAGCGCCATATTTGATTGGCCTGATAATATTTAAACCAGCAAGCCTTTTAGGGCCAATTTACATTGAGACTTGGTAAAGTTCTTATTCTGAGAAGTGGCATGTCATGTGGACCAGTAAGCCAGCCTAGTTTATAAGGTTTCATTCACACCAAAATTATGTAGTACTATATTAATTCTATGCCGAGATAGCAGCGTCCAGTAGAGCTAAAATCACCTAATGTTATTGTTATGAAAATAATGCATTAGAACTGGCTTTTCTTTTTCGCCCACATAGTAAACAAAACCTTGCCTATCATTTAGGGATAGTATAACATAGCTTTCTATTGGTGAAAGAATTTTCAGTATTGGTTCAGCAGTTCCATAGATGACATCTACACTAATATTATAAAGAGGAAAGATTTGTACCTATTTTTGTATGTTTGTAATGAATAGGCTCCGAAACTACTGAACCGATTTGAAAAATTCTTTCACTGTTGGGAAGCTACACTATCCCCGGGTGACATAGGCTATATTATATTTTGTAGCGAGGCCGAAGGCCGAGCTTACACTCGTGCGAAGCCGGGGCGGACGGCTAGTCTGCTATATTTTGGCAAAACTGACCTCCCAAGTGATAGCATCATTGTTGTCAGGATTATGCTGTCGCCAGTGTCTTTCGACATCCTCGTCGATGTACCTCTTCTGTGTGTACCGGATCCAGTCCTTCAGCTCTACTAGCGTGATAAACCCATCTGCATCGGAGTCGATCTTGTCTGTTATTATACTGGAATGCACAAAAAAAATTGTGCTGATTCTGAATATTATTCCTACATAAACATTTAACCAGAATGTTGCAATCCCACTTAATATTATAAATGTGAAAGTTTAGATGGATGGATGGATGTATGTTTGTTACTCAATCACACCAGAACGGCTGAACGGATCTGGATGAAATTTAGCACAGAGATAGAATATAGTCTGGAATATCACATAGGCTACTTCAAAAACGGCTGGACCGATTTGGATGAACTTTTGTGTTCTTGGAGCGGATCATAGTAGCGAGGCTGAAGGCCGAGCTGACACCCGTGCAAAGCCGGGGCGGGTCGCTAGTATTAACTATATACTGAATGTGCTCAGAGTTCTGTCTTAAAGGTGATGATGTATCTGCCCTTCAGGCACCCCACTGTATATGTTTATAATAAAGTTAATTGTCCTGAATCATCATCATCAGCCATAAGACGTCCACTGCTGAACATAGGCCTCCCCTTTCAACCTCCACACTGAACATCAACCTACCATCTGCATCCACTGGATGCCCGCGACTCTTACGATGTCGTGAATTGTCCTGAATGTCCGTAAACTATTTATTTATAAGTGTATTCAGAGATACCACAAAAATGTTGTGCCTTCTCTATCAGATAGTGATTTTCACTCAAGAAAATATATTCATGCTGTTCCCTTGGTTATTTTATGTGTATTATGTATTCTGTGCCAATACCTTTAATAATATAACTACATATAAACTTTAAACAGTACCAAAAAAATATTTTTTGATTACTTCCTAAAGTACCTTACAAAATGAAAAAAAAGAAACTTCACAAGTTAAAGGATTACTAGAAAATAAATTAAGTAAAAATGTTATTAAATAGTGAAAAGATCAAAAAAAGAAGCTCCTATAACTGAGTTAAGCCACATTAACAATGTATATGAACTGATAAGTAGGGTCAGTGAACTCAAGATACTGATTTTGGCTGCTCTACTCACAGATCATTCTAGAAGGGCAAATTTAAAATTATCTCATCGGCCAATTAGCAAAGGAATTTTTTACAACAATATGTAGGTCATGATGTTAATCAATCTTAGGTGAAAAGTTTACCAAACTCACAGAATGTGACCTACTTCTAACAAAAAGTAGCTAGAGGTTATTGGCCAACTATCCTTATTATACAATTATTTCGAGACCTGTGGATTTTGTATTTCGGAGGCTGTGGATTTTGTTAAATACTTAAATAAAATATGAGAAGTTGATGCATTTTACCTATTTTACCAAAAAAAATAAAAAACAATTTGGGATACAAGTATTAACTAAGACTTTCAAAATACCACAACCTTATCACAATAAATATCTGGTAATATCTGGGACATTAAAATAGAATGGAACTTAGCAGATGTTTTCAATAAAATTCAAACTACTTTATAGCACCTACACAAGCTCAACATTGTTTATACAGCATGTGGATGTGTGGGTGACATCATTATCTAGAAAATAATCTAAAGAAGCAGGAATGTAGTTGTTTAACTAAGAGATAATCTCTGTAAGTAAATTGGAGCATCTTCCTGAAGCTGGAGGGCCATAAGATAATGACAAACTTTTTGTTAGCAAACCTTTTATAGAGTTTTTTTACTGGCAAGTGGCTTTATTAACTACACAAAATACAAGCCAACTAACACTACAAAAACAGTTAGACTGCCATCGTCAGCCTTGTGGAAGAGCGAGAGAAGCGCCAGATAGCATGGGGCACCAAAATATAAATGTTGATGGTGCCTCGTGGCGGGCGGGACACACTTGCATTGTTAGTAACCAGCATAAAATTTTGATGGCGAAATAATTTTAATTCTGGATGCCCAGTACCCATTGAACATTCAAGGTCTAAAGATAATCCAAATACTCAAGCAAGTTTAATTAAAGTTTACTGGATAATAGAAGTATTAAATACATCAGAAAGAACTTTTTTTTAATGCCCTAAATCGGTGGCAAATAATCAGACGGGCCGCCTGATGGTAAGCGATCACCGTCGCCTATGGATACCTGCAACACCAGGTCATCCCAGATATGTTGCCAACCCTTAAAGACTCTATTAACAGCCTTTTTGAATAACCCCATATTATAGAATTAGTTATGTATATCTCTGGCAGCCATATTACAAGCTTTGCTTAGTTTGGGGTCAGATGACCATGTGTGCAATAATGTCCCAGTTCAAACTTACAATAGTGTAATTAATTAGTAGTGAAATTGGCTTATCAGCAAATCTAAGTTTTCTAGTCTTTATCATCCTCTAATTATTAAGAGTCATGGTGTGCATGTTTTTACTGAATGTAAGTATAAATGTGCAGTAACTTTATGTTTTCAGTTCACTTTTCCCAGATTTTTCCGGGATAAAAGATATCCCATGTTTATCTTGATTATTCACATTACTTTCTTGCATCAATTCATCCAAACCAGTTCCGCCAATTACACATGAATAGGTAACAAACTTGACTCAGTGACAGAGTTGTTTTCATACTGAGAACAGTGTCGTAAATAGGGCTGTGCCAGCAGTGCCCAGGCACAGGAAGCAGACCCTGGAAGAGTGCAGAAATGAAAATACCAAACCAGAACCCAGTTTTTTTTCAAAGGCGCAGTTATAGAAGCTCGTACCGGGCTCATAAAAGGCTAGTTACGGTACCTAAGAACTAAGACTAAGAATATTGATATGATGAGTACAATTGAAAACAAAAACTAAAAAATATGCTTAAGTGTCTAACTAAAACATAACACTTGGTGTTGAGAGTCAGATGGAGACAGGAGATTGATGGTGAAATTCTTTGCATGAGACCCATTAAAACAAACCAATAATCCCAAACTCGAGGGGCTTAACCTCCAGCTCCATCATCAGAACAGTTTGATGGTAGCAAACTATTATACTGTCGAATTACATAAGTACTTGAAAATAATTGACTTAACAATAAAATTAGAAGTAGGTAATATTGACTTCCAAGACTTGTTCACATTGTTAGTTATCTAGCCAATTAGTTACAAATGAAGTTAAAAAAATATTAGAATGTGTAAAAATAAAACCTTTTTTCACTGCTATACTGCAGTATACTGGGCCATAACTTTAGTGGCGTACTTACCCCAGTCTCCGCTTGCTTTCTTCTGGTGCCAACTGATCGAAGGTTTTTGCTTGGTCTTCTCCTAAAAAGGCGTCATGATCAAACTGCTTGTTGTGGTGCTCATTCTTGAAGTGTTCCTGATCGGACAAGTGGTCCATCAGCCGCTTGGTCTCCTCCGGCGTCGGCACGCCGGCAAATACCGCCGATATAGTGAGCGCCACAAACAGAGATCTCAGCATTTTCTACTAAAACACACAATGATATCACCGGCTGCAAAGATGAGCTCAAACTACACGAGCAGTTTTAAATGTCAATCGCAACAAACGAGGCTCTACTACTTCTTGATTTGACTTACCCGCTGGAAAAGGCCACGTCAGCTTCCACGTAAACTTCCTGTCCTAATTCCAGAACAAAATAATATTCGGGAATAGAGGAGAGGACAGACGTAAATGCAAAATGACAGCAGCGTGAAGTGAAGTGAATGACAGCGTGAGCGTCTGAGCGAGCGATCCTTAGTGCTGCCTTGCCGTTGCCGGTCGAATTCGGCTCGATAGATTATCGAATTGTTTACTAGTATCGAATCGATAGATTGATTGGATATCGATAGGATTGATAGTACGGCATTGACAATAGTATTTATGACTTGTAATAGTATCGATAGTTATTTATAGTTTTGGATAGGTATTCAGTTTAATTTAGGTATTTATTTAACTACTTTATTATTTTAAGTTTTAGTTTTTAGTTAATATTTAAGTTTATGTTAATTTTCTGTTTTTTTAGTTACATTTGTTTCATATCGATAGAATATATCTTTGATAGTCGGTTTGAAAAATAAACTACTATAAATATCCCAATAACAACCTATGGTATAGATACTATTAGATAGTGAACTCGTTCATGACAAAAAATATATCGATAGTATCGACAGCGTGGCGATTCTATCGGTAGTATTGCTAATCATCAATAGTATTTATCACCTTACATGCTTCTGCTGGTATCGATAGTATCGATAGGACTATCGATATCCTAACTGCTTTTTGAGGTCAACTATTGATAGCAGGACTATCGATAGTTACAGCACTAGTGATCCTATGCTACTCAAAAAAAAACTTATTTTGATGTCATTTATAATTTTTCGCCCATTACTGAGCAGGCTAAAGCCATTATAACGTACCACCTCGTCTTCCGTGTTTGTATGCCAAAGTAGTTAAAGACTTTTGAAGTTTTGGAATCGACATGACAATTATAATTATATCAGCTGATATCAGCCGATCATGTTCCCACAGCTGGGCCAGTGGCCTTCTCTCAGAGAGAGAGGATGTTCATGTTCCTCAATCTACCAAGCTGGCCATATTGATGCATGTTGGTGAATGTGATAATATCTCTACGGTTTTTTTGTACTTGGCAAAATGGCCCCAAAACTTAAAGAGCAGTAAGGGATTTCGGTCTCCCTCTACGTGGTGTAATATGTACTTAGATTATATAATTTGCATTATAATCACACTCTTTCTCTCCCGTTGGTCAGACGGCGGTTTGTCAGCCAAGACATCTGGTCTAAGCGACTCAGTATGGCCCTTATGACTTTAACCTGCTCAGTAATGGGCGACGTAAAATTAAAAAATATTAATTTTTATTTATTATTTATATATTTATGTACTTACTTTACTTTACAATATTTACATAAAGATCAGAGTATATCAGTATATATTAATTCTGAAAACTTTACAGTAGGTACAGTCTTCTAAACTTTACTTGTGATTGTCTTCCTTCTCTTTGTAGTTTGTACATGTTTTGTGTATCATAATAATATGTAGGTACTTTGTATTTTACTTGTAGAAAGACGGGTTTCCTGTATTTCTTTGAAAGAATCAAAGCATAATTATCACTTCGTAGTAAGCCGCACGGCGCGCAGTCTAGCACCCATAAATTATAAATATTACCATACTCTGCTCTAGTGTGTCTCGGTAATTGGTATTATACATTGTCTTTTGCCGACGGCTGGCATTGTTAATGTTCACTTGCTAACAAAATTATTACTTTTTAGAGAAAAATACTGTCGTAAACATGGCAGAAGGAAGCAATCCCGATTTCAAAAAAGCTTTATCAATTCACGAGTTTACTGTGAAAAACATCAAAGGTGAAGAAGTAAAGTTAGATGCATACAAAGGTCATGTTTGTATCATTGTAAATGTTGCATCGAAATGTGGACTCACTGGAAATAACTACAAGCAGTTCAATGAGTTATACGACAGCTATGCAGAGAGCAAAGGTGATTTTTATGAAACTAATAAGTTATCTCATATTATCATATATTATAATATGTTTTGTGTAAGTTATACAGTATAAGTGATCTAATTGTTTGCTATGGTGCGGTGTAACAGGTTTACGCATTTTGGCATTCCCTTGCAATCAGTTTGCAGGCCAGGAGCCTGGCAATCCTGAAGAGATTGTATGCTTCATGTCTGAACGCAAAGTCAAATTCGATATGTTTGAGAAGATTGATGTCAATGGAGATAATGCCAGTCCTCTGTGGAAGTTTTTAAAGGTGAATCAATGAGATAATACTGTACGCCAAACAGGCAGATAAGCTTATCTGACTCATGCCATCAGCATTAAAATTACATTCAGTATGTCCCAAGTAAAATAATGCATAAATATGTTGAATGTTTAGTTAATAAAGTTGTATAAAGCTTTCAACAAAAAAGTTGAAAGTATCATAGTTTCATAAAAATCATGCATAATAGATTCTGTTACACAGATGGACCTAAAGATACTATTGTAGTAGCTTTAGAGAAGAATATTTCTACTACTTTACTACACTACACTTACAACATATTTATGCTTTTTTTTTTCAGTACCGTATGCCTGTTTTGTCTCAAGATTAAAGTTGTACTTGTAGGAAATCTCTGGTGTGGGTACCTGATAATTTACTATTATTACTAAATTAGTAACCTTGAATAATAGTTTTAAAAGTAGGTTCCAAACATGTTGTGATAGGTTTACTTAAAAAATAAGTGTATGAATAGTAACAGGAAAATAATGTGTTGAACTTCAATTTCAGCACAAACAAGCAGGCACACTGGGGAGTTTCATCAAATGGAACTTTACGAAGTTCATTGTAAACAAGGACGGGGTGCCAGTAGAGCGCCATGGACCTAATGTCGACCCACAGGACCTCGTGAAGTCTCTGGAAAAGTACTGGTGAAAAATAGACCTGGGTGGCGGGAACATCTCGATTCTTAACATGCATTTATATATATCAGGGGCTTGAAGAAAAGTTGTTGTTTGCATATATTTTTTAAGGTTTTTTTTGGTAATATTTTTATCCATTATGGGAGAAAAAAGTACATTTTACTATGTGCTATATAAACAAATGAAATAAGTATCTACTACATAGGTGTATCATTTATCCCTGCAGGGACAGTTATTAATTTTCATAAAATTATTTTTATTATGTAAAAAATATTAGAATCGCACTTGCTTGTGGTACGAAACACCTCTTGTTTTTTTTTTGTTCTGCTATCATTTTTGCACTGCAAAATGGCACAGTAAGGCATATTTGTTGTGTAGTGGCGGATCATGCACACAGAACACATATACCAGAGGATCATGCAATAGACAGCGTACCTACCATTGAGCACATTATATATGTACATATACGGGTAGTAACTACCATGCGAAGCTGTCGGCATAAATGTGGCAGTCGGTCTTTCCCGCCTAATTTTTACTTCTATCCCCCCCTTTCCCTTTCCGTGGTCAAATGTTGACGTCACAGAAAAGTAAATTTGTGACGTCACTAATGTCTTCAGCCAGAAGACGCCCTCTGCTAAACATAGGCCTCTTCAACCCTGAACGACATCCAGCCATCTGCATCTGCTGAATGCTCGCTACAATCACAATGTCGTCCACAGACTAGGTATAGTTACTACGTAGCTCAGACTTGTAGTTACGATTATTTTCAATGGAAACAATTCAGTCAAATACCTGAAGGGCGGGGTGAGGGGTTACTAAATGCTAATTGGCCCATTCAACGTCAGTTCAAAATGTAAACAAAGCATAGTGATGGCGTACCTACGGTATTGGTCGGAAATGACGTGACAGTGTCCACTGAACCAGTGGAATCAGTGGGCGTGTTTTTTATATCAGTAGTGGCAAGGATGATTTTAACAACTGATGAAGTATCAGTATGTTCGCCCTGCATTAAATGTCTAATTATAGAAAGTCTTTGATGTCGTCGGTCCCACTGAAGTGAGAATTTTTATCTTACCCTTCTCTTTTCTGTGGTCGGTCCATCTAATGGGAGCTTTGATTATCTATAGTTTGGATCTGCCTCTAAACTCGAGCTGAGCTAGTGCCAAAAACTGAAGGATGCGAGGTAAACACGTATTGCACACACTGACATTCTTCTAGTTCTTATGTATTCTGTGGTTCTACAACCGCACACTTTAAGGTGAAACGTTTCACTTTGGCGGGAAATTCAAATTTCAAACAGTTTTTTTGTTCTTGTAGCTAGGCCGAGTAATTATTGTAAACGATAATAATGTTTGCGAAAATTGATTATTATTCTTTACAAGCTCGCGTAAAGTTATTTATCTCCAATGCACATTATTACATACATTTGTCAATAAACAAATTTTTGCTGTTTCAAACGGTTTATTGCCAAATGTAAGTAATATGGTGAGTAACTGATTAATAGCTGTACATGATAATGTAAAGAACAACCAACAATTTTCGCAAACACTATGCCATTTCACAATAATTACCCGGCCTAGCTACAAGGTCAAAAAAACTGTTTGAAATTTGAATTTCCCGCCAAACATGAAACGTATCACCTTAATATTGAATATACACAACTGCAAACGATGTGATTAAGTTATATACCAATGGACGACCGGGGGGGGGGGGGGGGAAACTAGGTATAACGCTTCCATCTATTTATTTTTCCTGAGAGTGGGAGGCCGACCTACGCTGCGTCTTCCGGTTCGTGGTCTCCACTCAAGAACCTTTCTTTTCCATCGGTTGTCGGTTCTTCAAGCGATGTGGCCTGCCCATTGCCACTTCAACTTGCAAATTTTAATAGCTATGTCGGCTCTGGTTCTTAGGCGAATATCCACGTTCCGGATTCTATCGAAGAGTACTTTTTAATATAGATTCTATCACGCAAAGAATTTCCAAGCATAGCTCTCTCCATTGCCCGTTGTGTTTAGTTTTTCCAAAAGGCCACGTCTCAGTACCAAATATCATCACTGGCAACACACACTGGTATGGTATGTTTGCTTGGACGAGAAGATGTTCAAGTTATTAAACTACTGCGTAAACGCTGTCGCTCACGTTTACGAGGTAGTTTAATAACTTGAATTTTGAATATTTTGATCCGTCATTTAATTTTCAAAATGATAAAACACTAATATTCTGAAAACTATGAGGAACACACACATATCACACAAGTGTACCCATGGTCATGAAAAGGTACGAAAAAAATATTGAAACCACAGACTTTTAATGGAAACGAAATGAAGTCAGTTGATTGAGTTGCTGGTGCATCTTCAGATTTCTATCTGAAAAGAAATTCTAATAATGTTTCCTGAAATAACTGTAGCTTAGTTGTTTAATAACTAATACTGGCTGTTACGAGTGCATCCTCTGGTTATAAGTTGCTTAAACAGGATTGCAAATGTCAATATGTCAGGATCTCGGCCTTAATTTCCAACAGAGAATGGTAAGATTTTGCATTAATTTTGTATTTGTGATCATCACCTAGGTATTCCGGAAACAATAAAATATATAATATGGACTTCTGCGGGTATAGATTAAAGTTTCGGACATGTACGCAGTATTAACCTAAGTCGGCATTTTCGTGTGTCAATCCAAAACATAAATATCGCTGCATTGATATATTAATCAAATACAGTACTCAAACTATGGCATTTTGAATTGTTCACAGGGCGCAAATATATCACAATTGGAAAGGGATATTGGGTCAGAGCAGTTCCCGCCTAATGAACATTATTTCGGTTTGGTAAACGTAAGTAATTTGATATATTTCTATACAGTTTTTGCCTGGTAAACTTTCATGACTATTTTAGTGAAAACATCGAAACATTATCCCGTGCCAGGATTGAGGTGATATAAAAACTGTGAAATGTACTGTACTGTTTTTATCATTCAATTTATTAAGTATTTTGTCACAACAATGATAGCTAGGACAGCAATGTGATAAAAATTACGAAGTAGTTATGAACCCTATCATAAACAATTTAAACGGAGAGGGAGAGGGCTATGCTCAGGGTTTCTCTACAAGATAGCATCAGAAATGAGGCATCAGAATCCATAAACAAACAAAAGTTTCCACACAGACAGCACACAGCATTAGCAAGTTGCAGTAGCTCATAGCACGCAGAACAGATGGCTGATAGGACCAAAAAGTTCTCGAATGATGACCATGGACAGTGTAGGATGTCCACCCGCAAGTTGGCCAGACGACCTCAAAGAGACCGCAGGAAAACGTTGGATGCAGGCTGATTCCAACCGGGCCTTCTGGAAGAGATCGATGGGGGAGGCCCTCAGGAGGAGGGGATGTTTAATATATTTTAAACTAATAACAAGATTACCAAATTTTATCACCCTAATATTAAAAGCATACGATTTTCAAACTCCATTTGCCCCTCTTAATACGGCCCATTTGTAAAATCGTTTCTTAGCAGACCTCTACAACCCGGCATAAAGAATCTACCTGCCAAATTTCAGCTTCATAGGTCAGGTTGTTTTCAGGATTTCGTGATGTGTCAGTGATCTCATTGGCGTTTTGGTCCTATCCCAGTCCAATTCCTCATAGGTGTTCATCGTGCGATTGTATAATTTACGTGTTTTCCTTCATAGTTTCTATGTTTCCCTGGACAAGTACAGGTTACCTTTACCCTGGCTTCCCGGAGTTGATAGTGGACCAGCTGCCCTGAAGCTTGTAGTAAGATTTTTCGTCAGTTCAGTCAAGGTGGAGGATGGTCAGAGATGTAACTTACCGTGTTATTGATCTGTAAACATAACCTTGGTTTCATCCTCGCGCAGTTCTAGGACCGGTTGTGTTCGAAAGTATAGTAGGGAAGATGCTCAAAATAGGCAAAAAACTATTTAGAGAATGAAGCCAAGAAAAAAATATGGTTGGGCTAACATCACACTACAATTTAAAAAAAGAAAAAAAATCTTATTGGAATAGTTGTTAACTAAACGGCTTAACCAACCTTGACTCAATTTGACAAGGAATTGGTCTCAACATATATTATGAATGAACATTATGATACTTACATAAGAAAATCGTGGGCGCAACTGCAGAGAATAGATTGATAAATAAAAAGACACAAATGCATAATAATAAGAATAATGTTTATTGGACCCAAATTGCCCAAAACAGAGGCAACTGGAAGGAGGGAAGGGGGCAGGCCTTTGCTCTGCAGTGGGACAATACAGGCTAATATAATAATAATATAATAATGTTTATTATTATGTTTCAGTTTGGTAATACATGCTACAGCAATTCTGTGTTGCAAGCCTTATACTTCTGCCGCCCATTTAGAGAGAAAGTACTAGAATACAAAGCCAAAAACAAGAGAACCAAGGAAACTCTACTGACATGCCTTGCAGATCTTTTTTATAGCATCGCAACTCAGAAGAAGAAAGTTGGTTCCATTGCGCCTAAGAAATTTATTGCTAGGCTTAGGAAGGAAAAAGGTAAGCTAAGCATAATTATTGTTCTCAACAATTATCAATCTATTATGTATTGTATTGTATCTTAATATATATCTGTATGTGTGTTTGTTACCTAACTCCTCCTAAACGGCTGAACCGATTTGGATGAATTTTTGTATGTATATTTCAATGGGTTCCTGGATGGTTTAAAAACAATTGGACCCTAAAGGTGGCGCTGCTTTTCCAGGCAGGATGATGTCTGCCGGGTTTGCTAGTATTGTATAAAAAATTATAACTCAAGAGCGGCTGGATCGATTTTCATGATCTCTGATTTGTTAGATTACTCTCCACCCTGAATAGCAGAATAAGTATTAAAATATCGGAAAATTTCACAAAAAAAGAGAAATATATGAAGAAAATTCATTTCTCCATACATTTTGTATGGAATGGCAAGAATTAAATTCTATGCATTGACATATTACATCAAAGTCAAAGGAGATTGATGTCGCTACCAAGGAGGTTGCTTCAAGGGGGTATATAACGCGGGTGAAACCGCTGGGCGCAGCTAGTTTAAGTATAAAAATAGGAATTATTTTATAACTGTGATTATTTTTCTTACAGAAGAGTTTGATAATTACATGCAACAAGATGCCCATGAGTTTTTGAATTTCCTAATTAATCATATTAATGAGATTATTTTAGGTGAGTAGAAGAGTCTTATCTATCACTATCACTTCATAATATAGAACAAAGTCGCTTACCGCTGTCTGTCCCTATGTATGCTTTGATCTTTAAAACTACGCAACGGATTTTAATGCGGTTTCTTTAATAGAGTGATTCAAGAGGAAGGTTTATATGTATAATACATACATAATATAGCCGAGACACACTGATAATTTATATGTACATCCTAACAATACTCTAACATTGTAAAACAACTGTGCAACAACTTAATTGGTTTTTGCAAACAAATAGAGGAATGTATGCTCCAGACGTTGTTGAGAGCTGACCGCTATCACAAGATTATGAAAAACCTTCACGGTCTATGTATATCACGGTATTATTACATATGTAAAAATATGTTAAACCACTTAAAAAACTTGCATATAATTTTTAGGCAGTCAGAAAAAGTTTTACAGTAATTTCGAATAACATTTACCAGGCTTCTTTACACACTTTTAGAAGACGTGCATTGTTTTTTTTTTTCTGCTTCAGTCAGAAAAACTTGTATGCCGAAAGTTTTACAGTAATTTCGAATAACATTTACCAGGCTTCATTACACAATTTTCGAAGAAATGCATTGTTTTTTTTTTTGCGTCAGTCGGAAAAACTTTTACCCCGAAAGTGTTACAGTAATTTCGAATTATTTACCAGGCTTCTTTTCACCCTTTTCGAAGAAATGTATTGTTTTTTTTTTCATCTGGGTAGAAATATTTGTCCCCAATCATCTCCAGAATGGCTGAAAGGATAGAGTAGATGCTTAATAAAATACAGGGGTTAGAAGCTTAGTTATAACTAACCGCCTGTTAAGACTTAAACATAAACTCTAAGGTTGGTTTTCATCCGAATTTTGAACTATGAAAGTGAAACTGGCAATAACAAAGTCCAGAAAATATACAGCTTCTGTAAGAATCCATAAAATTATTTTCAGCTGAACGTAACCAAAGCACTTTGAAAGTGCAAAAGAATCCATCCGGTGAGCCAGTAGTATGCAACGGCACAGTGCCCCAGAACACAGAGCCGACGTGGGTCCACGAGATCTTCCAGGGCACCCTCACGAGTGAGACTAGGTGTCTCAACTGTGAGACCGTTAGCAGCAAGGATGAACATTTCTTTGACTTACAGGTACTTGATCTTTGACTCACTGATATAATAACCTGGATATTAAAGTTAGAAAGTTTGATATTGTGCCATCCTCTCTTTTGTGGGTTGGTTCTTGTATAAACATTTATTTCAAGACTGCCCCAAAAAATTGTTTATTCTTAGGGTTCAGGTATGTATCTATTTATGTGAGTTCCTTAATTCTAATGTAACTCCTGAATACTTGGACCAATTTGATGAGAGTGGTATTGTTATAATTATCAATATAAAAAACCGACTACACAAAAACGTTAGAACTGGACCACACGGGAAGCACCAGCTTTCAAATAAAAAAAAGAATTATCAAAATCGGTTTACCCAGTCGAAAGTTCTGAGGTAACAAATATAACAAAAAAAAACATACAGTCGAATTGATAACCTCCTTCTTTTTGGGAGTCGGTTAATAATAGGCATGTGCATGTGTCTAATTTATTTATTGTCCTATTTAAATTTGAATAACATACTCCACCTTGCAGGTAAAAAAATTAGGGATTGATTGTTATTTCAGGTTATTTCTTCTAAAAATGTATTAATTATGCCCTCTAAAGTAATTAATATTTTTTCAGGTGGATGTAGGTCAAAACACGAGCATAACACACTGCCTAAAGACATTCAGTGACACGGAGACCCTCTGCAGCGACAACAAGTTCAAATGTGATCACTGTAGCAGCTACCAGGAGGCGCAGAAACGCATGAGAGTGAAAAAATTACCGCTCATATTGGCACTGCACCTTAAGAGATTCAAGTATATGGAACAGTATAATAGACATATCAAGGTGTCGCACCGGGTTGTCTTCCCCTTGGAGCTAAGACTGTTTAACACGGTAAGTATTGAGGTAAATTAAACTAATAGATGACTGTTTTTTTTTTATATGTCGTATATGTAGTCCTTAAATATAGCTGATTAATAAAAACAAAATTAAAATCTGATCAAAAATAAGCAACTTATAAGCATTTTAATATCATGCTAGACAGCGTGAAACAGTAAATTATGACGTCACGTCTCTGTACGCCATATGAAATCTATTCTGACAAGTATGGCGCATAGAGGCGTGACGTAATTTTTTGTTTTGTGGGAAAGGGACAGTTTTCTCTACCAATAACTTTAAACATATATCAGAACATTATTTATTTATTTATTTTAGCCGTGGTCATCCCATTGCAGGGCAAAGGCCTCCCTTCCTTTCTTCCACTCTCTCTGTTCTGTGCTATGGTGTACCAGTTTGTTGCGTGGAAGTCAAGCTCGTCCCGCCATCGTTTTCTGGGCCTTCCAAGGGGTCGTATGGCATGCGGCAGAACATTAATAACCGATATAAATTATTTTTAGACAAAATATCGATTGCGTCTCTTTGGCAGGCCGAAAGGGAAACCAAGGAGAATTTCGACCGCCCGAGTTTATGCTTCTTGC
The DNA here is from genome assembly GCA_949125355.1 of Agriopis leucophaearia. NCBI lineage: Eukaryota > Metazoa > Arthropoda > Insecta > Lepidoptera > Geometridae > Agriopis > Agriopis leucophaearia. The sequence continues at coordinate 15,559,981 of OX421266.1, read as the reverse complement.
ATCCTTTTGTAATTAATGGAGTGTATAAGTGCACTAACTTTTCCCCCTCTATGCAGTTTTTTTGCTCTAGATGTTTGCCGGTCACTATATCTACTAGTCATTGTTATCAGAGTGAAATCTCAATATCATATCATAACATCTAATACGTGAAGTGCATAGTATAATGTTCAGTTGCAGGTTTCATTATGGCTATTATATTGGTCTTATTTGTGTTTGAAAATGACTGCCCCGGACTGAGCCATCAGTTGGTAGTGAATTTACCTTCTGCGCTTGGGGGTGTGGGTTCGATTTCCATCTAGGCCAAACATTTATGTGATCTATGTCTGGGTGTTAATATCTATTTAAGTATGTATTTAAAAATATATATGTACATATATCAGTCTCTGGCAGCCATATTATAAGCTTTGCTTAGTTTGGGGTCAGATGACCATGTGTGCAATAATGTCCAAGATATTTATTATTTATTTACAATAATAATATAATGTGTAATATTATATTAGAAAATGTTGCCTCCCTACAAACATATATAATGAACGACACAGTATCTATCCATCCAGTCGGACGACGCGGTGAACCCGGACCGGCTGTACGACCTGGTGGCCGTGGTGGTGCACTGTGGCTCGGGGCCCAACCGCGGACACTACATCAGCATCGTCAAGAGCCACGGCTTCTGGCTGCTCTTCGACGACGACATGGTCGATGTGAGTACCTCTCCTGGCTGTGCACACTCACCGCGACACTCATACATCTCGCAAGTACCAATGAGATCACAGAAAAATTTTTTTTTTGTTTGAATTAGAATGGCTGTCAAGGCATTATTGTAAGAAATTTGTTGTAGCCACTTACACCCTAAGCAACTGTGTTAGCAACTGTGACGCGGAGTTCGACGCGTTGACATTGCTTGTATTTTGTTTGTAAAGGCACTTGCCCTCTTAAAAAAAGCAAACAATAAAAAAAAAATATGGATGGGCTGGGTACTATAGAGTATAGATGCCGTAAGGAAAAAATGCAAAATAGCCAAAACCGACCTCAAAATTAATAAATACGTAATTTCGTTTTCTTGGATGTCATATTTTTTCCAGTTGTTATGATTTAAAAATCAAACTACTGAACCGATTTCGATGAAATTTCCATGAGACCAGTCTGCATATCCGTTCAAATAACATTAAGTAAAAAAATCAGATAAGCATTTTTCATATGAGTTTATAAATGACGGAGTTTTGAGATAACAAACAGAAAAAAAAAAGATTCTACCATAGCTTAGGTAACCCAAACTATTTAAACCTTCATTTTGTGTTTTGAAAATTCATGTTTTTTCTTTTTCAGAAAATCGATGCATCTGCTATTGAAGACTTCTATGGCCTAACTTCTGATATTCAGAAATCTTCAGAAACAGGTTATATACTATTCTATCAGTCTAGGGACGCTAGTTGTTAAGTTTCTCCAGTTAATTTATAGTAATTTATTAAAGAAATAGTCATGATAAATCATGTTAAAATAATATGCCGAGTTTGTTAAAGTTGATGGCATATAAATTATTTAAAAAAAATTGTTTAAATTGCAATGAATATTGATTATTTTATTCCTCTTATAGTGTCAATCAATTATTGTAAATATTATTTCATTTCAAATAAAAATTGTGATCTTTCTCGATCGACCCAGTCTTTTATTGCAAAGATTTAGACCTATATACAGAAAGCTGCACCTGATTTGCAGTCTAGTGTGTGTGAACCGGCCGCAGCTAGTAAAGGCACAGTAGATATACAGAGTTATGCATAAACCCTATACTAAGTCGAAAGGGGGTCATTGTAAACCTAAAATCGCGGGAAAAAGCAGTCGTTCCATAGAAAACTGTAATTGACACTCGACAAAATGTATGAAACACCTATTTTTTTTTTCGCGATTTCAGGGTTGGTCCCATAGTAAAAGTTGTTCATAACGATGAGTACAATGACCTCCTTTCGGCTTAGTACAGGGTATATGAGTAACCCTGTACATAAGCTAAAGCAATAGTTCGACTATGACACGTCTTTGAATTCAATACCTGCTGTCTGCCACAGGGCTAGGGTTACTACTATCGGGTTTTAAGAATATGTTAATTATTTTGTACGCTGACGACACGCATACGACGAATCACAATGACGCGACTAGCCCCAAGCGTACCGTGAAAGTATCGGAGCGCGCGGAGGAAGGGGTGCTCGTTTGATTGCGTTTCTCGATTCGGGCGTTTGTAAGTCGAATATTACTGCTTTGGCTTACATAATTATGTCTACTGTGGTAAGGCTATGACTACAGCTCACTGTTAAGTAACTAAAAATTATGAATGTGCCTACCCTGGAATGGGCATAGGCCGGAGCATTAGTCCCCGGGCCCAGTGAGCCATTAGGTTATAGAGTTCTCGCGAAATTGTTAAAGACCATCGCAGCCTGCCTATTCTGTGTACAGCTCCGAGACTTCGCATACTTAATTTTGATCCCCTATACATGTATGTAGCGTCCACTCGGGTGACACCGCGGGGCGCAGCTAGTTTAAAATAAAAACCACCCAATATAAAAAAAAAATCTTTTAGAATCTACTAAATTACCAACTAATGAAGAAGCGTAGACAGATTTCCTCCGTCTACGTGAAGAAGGCTTACTACACTGTGGATATGTTTTAAAATGACAAAAATACGAATGACAGTAGGTAGTTATTGGGCACGCTGTACCACTTGGTCGCTGTTACAACTTCAGGTCGTATGCTCGAGGGATATCGACTGCGTTGCTCCACCTTCAGCTATCGCTTCAGGTGGAGTTCAACGCGGTCGATATCCCTCGAGCATACAACCTGAAGTTGTAACAGCGGGCCAAGTGGTACAGCGTGCCCAATCACAATGTAAAATTGAGTCAAGATAGACATTTAGATGATTATATCACTCACCTAGTCGATGGTGTAATTTATAACTTCACATTTGAATACAAAGTCACTTTCACACCACTTACTACTCTTTATAGCGATGGTGAGATATAATAACGTAACATAATGTGTATGAAAAATTGTGAATAAGAAAGAAAACTAGATAAAGTTATAATTTTATAGGTACTGTTCAGATCAGAATAGATTTATTGTACCTAAGTGGTTTGCTATTACTTCTCAAAGTCTCTGCGTACTGATTTTCATCGGCAGAGATAACACAGGAGTATCAAGAAATGTGCACCAATTTCAGTGTGCGTACTAATGATCATCCCCACAAGAAATTGGTACAAGTTCTGCAAAAGTGACTGCGTACTAATTTTCATCCCCAGTCGCTAGATAGCAGTAATTTCCACTCCACATACTACATAGAAAATGTGCTCGATTTCAGTGTGCGTACCTATGATCGTCCCCACAAGAAATTGGCACATGTTCTGTAATAATGACTGCGTACTAATTTTCATCTGCAGTCAGGAAGTAAATAGCGAAACCAAGGTAACTTTAAATTCTAAACTTGAAGCTAAACGATATATACCCACTAAAATTAACACCATCAATTAAATTTAATTATTTATGTCACCATCGCATAGCACTACACAAGTTCACAGTAGAAAAATAACTAAAATGTAGCTAACGTGATATGTGTGTGTATACGCGGAGAAATTAAGTAGTTGACATAGACATATAGTACAGGAGCCCGAAGCTATTCAAATAACAATAAAGGTTACCGGTTATCTATGTGAAATTGGTCTAAATAACACCATTTTAAATATTGAAATCCAAGTCTCAAAGATCGTAAACCCGCCGTAACCATATACAGTGGTAAAACAAAGATCTCAAAATGTGTTAATTATTTAATTTTCGAGGTCTTTGTTCAATTACCATAAGAAAGAGTAAGACTTTGGAAAGTTGTTATATACAGACATTAATATCATTTGAAGTCAGGGTATAAATTATTATTTAATCATTTACATTTAAGAGTACCAGTTCAAACTGAAACAGCTGACATTAGACCCTCTTTACAAACCATTTTCATATTTTAAGATGTATTTAGACTACGGCGGATTATGATTTGTAAGATTTGGGTTTTAGTATCTACTATGATGTAATTTAAACCAATTTCACAAAGATAACCTACTAACCTTTATTGTTATTTGAATGGCTGCGGGCTCCTGTACTAATATAACTTTATGCTTTATCTGCAAGTTTTATTACATATTCTGTGCCTTAGCAAGTAGTGGGAACGTTGTAAATTGATATTACTTGACCTCATTTCTGAATTAGGGTTCACCTATTATTTTTGTGATTTTTGAAAACGATTTTGCAAATTAAGAAAATATTAGAAGGATGGATTTGCATGAATTTTCGCTTATCTAACAAAATTCATCTAATGTATATTTTGTTTTAATTTTTCACATCTACCTATATTTCATAAGTACTAAATTAAGAGGTACCAATTACATTGTTATTGAGAAATAAAAGACAAGTAGACATACAAGATTTATAGAAAGTCTCGCTGGGATACAATCCGGGTACTATGGGTATCATTTGTTTATGATTCCTGACTTATGTCTAAATAATCGAGAAAATCGTGAGCGAAACCGCGGGCGAAACTAGTTAATAGGTTATATTAAGCAGGTGTTGCAGTGACGTCAATTCCTACCTTTAAATGTGTGTGCTGTATGCACGTCAGCATTTTCATGTAAAACTAATACGTAAATACTATGTGTTTTACAACACGTGGGAATGCCTAAGTCATCAATTTTCCTACCTAAAGCCTCGTAAATGCGGAAGTCTACAATTTCAAATCGATGCATGTATGATTATGATGTAAGTAATTAATTGCTTTTAAATTAGTAGTCATTGATTTGTTATTCTTGTCATATAATATGTGACTTAAGCTCTTTTGTTAAATTATATCATTTTATACGATTTTACGTATAAAACTCGAACCTGAAGGAATTGTTTCATACTGAATTCTGTCTTCGACGTGGACGTCAGCAACTTCAGCTTCACCAGCATCTTGAGCATCTTCATCATCATCAGAAGTACCCTGAGTGACCTCGAGTGAATTTAAATTCATCATGTAAGTGAGTAACTTACCTTACTCTTAATTTTTGATATAATTGTGTTGTCTTGAGTAAGCTGATTGTGATGTGGTAAATATCACACGTACTATTAATATTTAGTACTTACATAATGTTTCAGTCATTTACATAAGTTTCAGTACTTTTAATTTATCATGAATTAAATAACTGCGCTCGACGCTTGTCATGTTTGACCCCATATATTTCATGTTAGTAGTAATTATAAAGTTTGTAATCAAAGTTTTTTTTTTCAGGTCTGACTCAGAATCAGAAGCAGTACCCATCATCATCCCAGCAGCGCAGAAAAACAAGAGAGGAAAGAAATCTGCAGAAACAACTGCCAGTATCGGGAAGAAAAGAAAAGGAGACAAAATTACTCAGAGGTATTTTTCTTTTGTTAGATACTTATTTATTTTAATTTTAAATACTTACATTAAGTTTTTATTTGTACTGTCTTTATTTTATTACTAGCCGGCCGCCCCGGCTTCGCACGGGTCTAGCTCGGCTTTAGGCCTCGCTACAAAATATAATATGCTCTATGTCACCCGGAGATAGTGTAGCTCCCCAACAGTGAAAGAATTTATAAAATCGGTTCAGTAGTTTCGGAGCTTTTTTCAATGCAAACAAACAATCAAATCTTTCCTCTTTATAATATTAGTATAGATTTATTATGTCAGTATAAACAAGTGTCAAGTAGTAATTCTTTAACTTTGTGATTTATTGTTGGTATGGTGGTAACCTTATAAACTATGGGTTTACCTGTTTAGAGTTATAACATCCATTAAAATTTTATTAATTGTTACAGTTTACGTGGAAAATCCCAACGCACGGACATTTTCGGACTAGAAGAAGCCGTCGAAGAGACACCACAACCCAAAAAATCAACCATCACCAGCAGCTTCGTCAACCGCGTGGCTAACGGCTCACAGCGACGAGTCGCAGACATTAAGGGTGATTATTTCATAGACCTAAAAATTTATGACTCTGAAGATGCTGATTCCACTGCTCCAGAGGAGCGGTGGAAAAAAGCACTGGTAAGAGCCAAACTCAAAATTGAACCAGACTCGTCGCAGTGGAGTAAGCTCCAGAGCTTTGTGAGGGACGCTCACAAGCTTTTTGAAGCTTGTGATCCAACATTTTATTCAGATAGTGTTTATTTCAAGGACAAGTAGTAGGATTGATTTGGAGTGTCCTATAATAAGAAAGGTCTATCATTTTGTCATTAAATATATTTTTAAGTTGTGTTCTTTTTGTCACTAGATTTTACGCGGTATAATTAAGTATACTAGAATTAATTTGTGTTTTCGAATAATTTAGATAGCTTTAGGTGGCCTTATTATTAAGAAAATAAATATTATAAAACAATATACTAGTATTGAATATAATTTCCACCTTTTAGGGAGTAAATAAATTTGAAATGCCATATTGCAAAAACTAATTATAATGGTTGTCATACACTGAGCTATAATAATATTCAAATATAACATACTTTCCGCACAATCTTTCTTATATTTTCTATTGAGGTATACTAACAGACAAGATAATTAATATTTAGATTTTTACACTTCTGAATATTTTGAACTAAAAATATAAAATATACATTATAGCTCAGTGTGTTATGTGCTTAATAGACGTTGCGAATAAGGCATGGTCGACTAATTTCAACTTCATTTACTTTTTACAATTGAGTGAACTTCAAACTAGATTTTATTCCTGTCGCAAATTATTTAGATACGTATAACTAGCACTAATAATAATTAAATAAACGGTTAACATACTAAATTACTTGTATTGAACAAAGTTTCTATAGGATATTAGGAAGTTTCTATAGGGAATTGTTAGAAATTTAAAATGCCATTCTGCAAAACGTGTAACGTTGACGTTGAAAAAAAATGTTGGTTAGGTCATACACGTAGTACTAAACATAAGAACCGTACATTTTTACCGATGTGTGATGGTATAGACATTATTGAGTCAGCATTTCGCAATCGCATAGCGAGTTATAGAGTCAAAGTATCAGATGATAAGGAAGGAATTTGTGTACCCACTTTCTTTAATGCTATTCGCACAAAGATTAATTTGCTTCTTGATCAATCACTTCAAACTCACACTTGCATTAAAGTGAATTTTGAATTGTTTTCTATGTTTCTTATGTTTAAAAATGATACACAGGAAATGAAATCTTTTGCAACTACTAATTTTACACTTCATCTAAACTATGATTTCAATAACTTGTACACAAACATTTTAAACAGTATCATGAAAAAAATAGAAGAATTCCAAGAGAGAGACAGTGGGTGGACATTTTTAAACAATTGTCATCTGGAAATAAATATTTGTAAATATGAACCACTGCGAGGTTCAAACTTCATAAATTTACCAAAATTCATACAAAACAAAAAAGCGTGTTTAAACATTAAAAATAACGATGATTACTGTTTTTTGTGGTGTGTTATCGCTGCGCTTTACCCCGCAACCGAACACCCAGACCGGGTTACTTCGTATCCTTGTTTTCAAGACAAACTAAATATCAAAGATTTATCATTCCCTATGACTTTATCAGATATTTCTGTTTTTGAAAAAAATAATCCTGACTTGAGTATCTACGTTTATGGTTTAAGAGATAGTAAAGTTATAACCGGGCCTTTGTATAAATCAGAATCTAAGAGTTACAAACACCGAATTCATCTATTGTTCCTTGAAAATAACACGTCGTCACATTTTTGTTTAGTAAAAGATTTACCTCGTCTGGTGAGAAATCAATTAACAAGACATCATGGAAAGTTACATTGTTGCGAAAATTGTTTATTATTCTTTTCTTCAAATGAAGAGCTCGACCATCATGTTTGTGGGGGTATCGTTACTATTTTACCTGAAAAGGGGTCAGTAATACAGTTTAAAAACTATAATCGCAAGCAAGATGTTCCATTCGTCATTTACGCTGACTTTGAAACAATGTTACGTCCTGTACAAGGTTGTGAACTTGATCCCAAAATATCCAGCACATCTGATCGACATCATCACGTACCTGTCGCTTTTGCATATAATATTGTTTGCGTGCTCGATGAATCATATAACCGGTTCGTAAGCTATCGCGGGGAAGATTGTGTTACAAAATTCATAACTTCACTACTTGATGACGTACATAAAATTCATAAGATCCTTGGCAAAAAGACTCCAATAATATTTAACCAGCATGATGAAAAAGTATTTAATGAATCGATTCGTTGTCACATTTGTGGGCATTTAACGTGGGGTTGCAAAGTTCGCGATCATTGTCATTTAACTGGAAAATTCCGGGGTGCTGCACATGAGATGTGTAATCTAAATTACAAGCTACCAAAATTTATCCCAATTTTTTTTCATAACTTGTCCGGTTATGATTGTCACTTATTTATAAAAGAATTAGGAGAATTACCGGGTTCAATTAAAGTCATACCAAAGACAAAAGAAAATTATATTTCTTTTACTAAATATGTGGAAGTTGCCCTAGATGAATACCTGCAGCTACGTTTCGTAGATTCGTTCAAATTTTTGAGCACAAGTCTAGACAAGCTATCTCAAACACTAAACTGCAACGATTTAGTGCATATGCATAGACATTTTCCGGACAAAAGCCAATTCGAGTTACTGACTCGGAAAGGGGTTTACCCTTATGAGTATATGACGAAATGGGAATGCTATACGGAACCAGCTTTACCCCCACGGGAAAAGTTTTATAGTTCTTTAAACGATACAAATATATCTGACGCTGATTACTACCATGCCCAGCTAGTTTGGTCGCAGTTCAACATCGAGAATTTAGGTCAATACACAGACTTATATGTTAAAACAGATGTTTTACTATTGACAGACACTTTTGAAAAGTTTCGTAGGACAAGTAAGATGCATTATCAGTTAGACCCAGCCGCCTACTTGACTCTCCCTTCTCTATCATTCGATAGTTTTTTATTAGGTTCTTCCGTCCAGTTAGAGCTAATCAATGACTTAGCAATATTACGTATGATACAAAAAGGAATTCGCGGAGGTGTGTGTATGTGTACGCACCGCTATGCAAAATCTAACAACAAATATATGTCTAACTATGACCCAAATCAAGAGGATTCATTTTTAGTATATCTCGATTGTAATAATCTGTATGGGTACAGCATGTGTCAGTCACTTCCGCTGTCAAACTTTAGGTTTTTAAGCCAACAAGAAATCAATACTTTGGATGTAATGAAAGTATTAGACAATGCTGATGAAGGTTACATTTTGGAAGTAGATTTGGCATATCCAGATATCTTGCATTTATCGCATAACGATTTGCCGTTCTGTGGGGAAAAATGTATACCCCCACACGGAAAATGTATGAAACTCGTTCCAAATTTGTACAACAAGTACGAGTACGTAATTCATTATGTCAATCTTAAGAAATGCCTAGAACACGGTCTGGAATTGCGGAAAATACATCGAGTGATCGCATTCAATCAAAGTTCTTATCTGAAAAGATACATTGAGGTTAACACAGTACTTCGTCAAAAAGCTGAATCCGTGTTTGAACAAGATTTTTTCAAACTTTTAAATAATAGTGTTTTTGGTAAATCTTTTGAAAACACAGAATCAAGAGTCAAAGTGCATCTTGTAAATCAATGGAACGATAAAAACAATGTTACTAAAAAAAGAACAAGCGCTGATAAATTGGTTAGTAGTCCATACTTTCATAGTGCATCAGTTTTTTCTGATAATTTAGTAGCAGTTCAAATGAAATCTGATCGAGTAATTCTTGATAAACCAATTTACATTGGTTTTTCAGTCTTGGAATTGTCTAAAGCACACATGTACAACTTCCACTATAATGTCATCAAACCAGTGTACAATGATTGTGTTCAATTATGCTACACAGACACCGACAGTTTTATATACTTCATAAAGACACCCGATTTTTATAAAGACATGAAAGACTCGTTCTTGAATTATTTTGACACAAGTAATTACCAACGTAAAAATCAATACAATTTACCATTAATGAACAAAAAAATACCTGGTTTGTTTAAGGATGAAATGGGTGGAAGTATAATAACTGACTTTGTTGGGTTGCGGTCGAAATTATATTGCGTTAAAACTGAAAAACGTACAATAAAAAAAGCTAAAGGAGTAAAGACATGCGTGATTCGTAATTTTGACTTATCAGATTATCAAAACGTGAATTTTAATGAAAGCATTGTACGTAAAAAGAACTTATTGTTTAAATCGATAAAGCACCGAATATTTACTAAACAAGTAAATAAAATTGTTCTCTCCGGAAACGATGATAAGAGACGTGTTTCTAGTAATAGAATATCTACCCTGGCTTGGGGTAGCACTTATATTTTAAAGTCATGATTAAGTATGTTTTAATTATGACCTAAGTATTAGTAAATAAGTACCTTATTATTGTATCCTTCAATGATAATAGAATATGATGTACTTACTTAGTACTTATAGTTTGTAATGTTTGTTAAGATTAGTTTGTAATTTAGTATGATAGACGATAGAAATAAATGATGTCATGTAATTTTGACTTTTACTAACTCTACTTCCTTAACCAATCATACCAACTTTCCTAAGTAGGTAGGACATCAATTTTAGTAGGTGAATGTGAGGTCTATATAAAATGAGCAACAAGTTGAAACAAGTTTGATTGACAGAGATAAAATAGATAACCATTGTCGTAATTTAATAGGTAGGTATTATAGTTACGCTGCCTGGGTTGATATTTGATACGTTGTGAGGGAGCGACAAGTTATATCCTGCTCTTTTCGATTGATGTCAGCATTATTTGTGTTAATTGCTATTGTAGTTTTGCACATTCATTAATTATAATCTAGACTACAGGCAGGTCGCATGCAAAAATATTTTTTACAACTCGCTAAATAAATATTTGGTATTGATTTGCGTTCAACACTTGATTCTATAAAGGTGAGCGTTTTGTTTGATTTGGATAAATTTATTAATGTTCTTTAATGTCACTTATGGTGCATTTCTCTTATTTATCTCTATTTTTTTTTTCAGATCAACATGTCAACTGTAAATGATGATTACTATTCCATGCCTTGCGCACAGGATCCATTAGCAGGCTGGGACTCGTTTGAAGCAGAACAGCGAACCAAACGCAAGCTCGAACTAGCTGAAGCTAAACTCGCTAAAGTTGAGGCTACTAAGAAGAAAAAAATGATGAAAAAAAGTAAGAAAGAGACGCTTTCTTATGTTATCAATAAATCTTCAGAGAGAGGATATAAAATGCTAAAAATTCAAGTATACGATTTCAACGAAGGGGAAAATACCTACAGTGAATCGGTAAGAGTGCAATACATCGTGACTCATCCAATAGATGAAGTGTTAGACTCAGTTCAAAGTGTTGTTAATAAAATTTCAAAACGATTAAGTAATGAGACTCTGTGAATTAATAAAATGTAAACATAAATAAAATAAAAATAAGTAAATTTTAAAGTAATTTTTAAGTTAGTTAAGTTTTTAAATTAATGTATATATCCTTATTTATATTTTTAAATAAACTACACAGGTAATAAATAAGATTTTTGTTTCATTTAAATAAAACAATTTATTTTTTAAACATACATTTATTGATCATTATTACATACAATTATAATTTTTATCATAATTGGTAACATTTGTCAAGATAGTATTAGGTTATAAAATTGATTAGAATAAATTAGGTTATTGTATAATAACATAATATATTGCAATAGATATCTATAGACCTCATCAATTATCAACACAATCATAACCACCAGATTCACTAGAATCACTTTCCTCTTTGTCATTTTCAAAATTATTGTTTATTACATTTTTGTGATTATTTTCACTGAAGTTTTCGAAAAATTTGAATACATTCATATAGTTATCAATAAACCATTTTTTAACTAAAATTACATTTTTTAATGCGCAATGTTTTTTATGATATACACAATTTAGAGAGTTTTTACCATTTTGATTATAAAGTTGTTCCAATAACAATAAATTAGGACATCCCTTTTCTCCAATGTCTATGATATCACAATTACTATTGCAAATATTTTGTAACCACTTAATCTTTTCCAAACCCTTAACGAAAACTTTTTTATTATTTAATAGAGTCCTGCTGACACGTTTAAATTCACTATAGTCGATGTAACCTTCGCTCCATAATATGCCACGATATCTTTCTAACCATGAAACTTGTTTCTTTTCCTTTTCTATGAGTCGAGAGAATGGGTAAGGTGGTTTCACTAAAAACACTTGGGTGTATTCTACCGTAGCCAAAGCCAATTCTTTGATGATAAAAAAGTTATTGGTATCTTTAAATCCTTGCAAATCCACTATAATGTATTCCGAATTCATGATAATTTCTTGACAGTGCTACTCAACGGTTTGTATTCAACGATGCAATCGTTTAGAATCAAACAAAATGCTGATGTGTTTTCTGGAAACTCAATGGCGGTTTCAAGTTCAATTCGCACGTCTATAGGTCCAGATTTAAGAGTTTCGTTTTGTCTCGAACAATCTATCACAAAAAGAGGCGCCCTAGACTTAAAGTCTTCGTAACTTAATAACGGTTCTGGCCGACGGTTGTAATACGACTGTTGAAATCTAGTGTAGCGTTCATATATAAGGGAATAGTTATCGTCAGCGAACCTGGTATTCAGATTTTCATATGGAAAATAGCAAGAGTTTAGAAAAACTCTTAAGTTTTCTATGTCACAATGGTCAAACTGAGACATGTCGGCATCGGCACGACGCATACGGTTTGTTTGAAATCCTACTATTACATACCGTGGTTTTTCTATTTGGGAAGAAGTTTTTACAGACCATGTATGTTTTCTAGTTTTTGGAAGAGCAGGATATTCATAAAGATCCCAATTTCTATAAACCATGCTGATAGAACGATCTTTTTCCAGGTATTTGAGTAAATTAATCCGTTCACGATCAGATACTTTCACATGGGGTACGCGCCAGTTTATGTTTTCTATTTCAACATTATGAACATATTCACCCGCTTCTAGTTTTATTGCATTGAGATTCGTGCTACTCCGAAGTAATATCAACTCATGCTTACAATTCATAATAATCTTATTATAATCTTCAGCAAAACCTAGTATTTTATTAAGAGGTATAGACACTGAAAAATTACCTGCTGCTTTATTTGTGGTACCATTCATATCCCACCCCCATAACTTCGACATCTTAGACTCGTTATCATTGATTGAAATTAGAGATTTCATAGTGGTAGTAATACCAGCATTTTTTATTTTATCTATTTCTACTCCATTTAACTCATATCGAATGTCTTGAAAGAAAAATAATACTGGGTTATTTGTAAAATGAACTTTGGCTACAGCAGCTTTTGTATCACGTTTAACTACATGTACAACGCCTTTTATGAATAGAGTACTTGCCGAAGGTAGTACGCATAGATCTTGTTGATTAATAGGTATTCGTATTTCGTCATTTTCTCGAAAGCTATTGACATATGGCTTATATGTATGATATTCTATGCTTTCAATAGAATTATCAACATGTATCGTATCTGTTATACTGAGCATACTCATTTTAATAATCCGATTAGTTTCAAAAACTTCTTATTTTCTTTAGTTAGTTTCACTCGAGGTCTTCTTTTGTTGATGACACGGTTTGAAATGTGTTTATTTAGTGTTTGTACTATGGTTTTATTGTGGTCAATCATTTTCTTCTGATGTGTAAGTATAGTTGTATATCTTCACCACGTAAGTTTACTAAATTATTCTTAGCATCCAATATTCTGACGGTAATTGAGCTGATATTATTCTGGTTAATTGGGAAATAAATAATGTTCTTGGGTATTTCAATAATTCTGTAACCAGGAGGTACGTTTGGAGGAAATTCGTGAATTATATGACTGGGTTTACCGTCCGTGTATGAACCGCTTATAATGTCACATTCGATTCTTAGCACGGTCGTCGAAAGAATGTTGACTGGATAAGAGGATTCATTTAATATATTCGCTTTTAAAGTTTCTTGGTTGAAACCAAATACTCGAGCTAGCAAAGGACTTTTTTCAAAATGTATATCTTTAGAACATATGATGGAAGTTTTTAACGTGTTGTTATTACAAATTAATTTAAAAGAACAGTCTTTCATGCTCTGTTCCAAGTAATCGTTTATATCACTCAGCTCATACGATCCTTCGGGTATTACAACGACTTCCTTATCACCATAATGTAATTTGTTATTGTTGCTATCGATGTTAGGTATAGAATTAAATGTTGAGAAGTATAGCAGACCGCATTCGTATTCGCCATTGAGCTCTAAGCCAGGTGAATAATTTATCGTAGACAGTGGACTGGAGCTTGATATGGATAGTGTAAAAGACATATTGATACTGACAACAACTTAACGATTCTTTAACTTAAATTAGATTTCCAGAAGTTCTTCAGATATTTTATGCATAAGTGTCCGCAATTTACAGAATCATAACTTTGATATTTCAGGTAATTATAATAAATTTCATGATTATTAAAATACCTCAGTAATTCTAGCGGAGGCTTTAAATCTCCAAAGCTGTCAAAATACTCACAATATTCATTATTTTTTACATAGGCTACCCAGTGAGTGCCAGGATTTTGATGATCATCTAGATTAATTATACCACATTCAATCCGCTTGGGTTTTTTTTGGTAATCTATCTCTCATGTAGACACCTCTAAAATAAGGTATATTAGCACTATACGTCATTATATCAATGTCAGTCAGAGCGCGTTTGGGTAGCCTTGTATTTAGTTTTTTGGAGCTTTTAAAAACAAACCACTACCTTTTTTGTATGGTTTTAAATAGCATCCCTTTCCTAGTGCTATTGCTTCCATTGTTCTATTATGACGTTCAGATTCTTGTAGGTCAAGTTTTGCTGATTTATAATCATGCACAGCTTTTGCAACACCTGCAGCACCGCCAGTTAGAGCGCCCAACGCTGATAGAGCCGCAAATATTGGTATTAACGGTAATATACCTCCAGTTTTTGGTATAGGTATAACACGCGGTACGCGAACTCTATTTTTTGTAAATACTTTTTTAGCAACAGCATAAGCAATTTTAATGGCAGCTTCATTATTTTTTGGTTTTAATTTTTTCAGCGTTGTACTAATTTGAGTAGTTAAAGCCTTAAATTTTTTGACACCAGCACCTAATTTAAGTTTTGATTTCATAGCTTTATTTACTACCCAGGAAGCAATTTTTTCACCAGTACTGGCATCTTTAGACTTTAGTCGCCTTTTAGTCATGTTAATGAGTTCTATATCAGCTTTGTGACGATCACCTAAATTAGAATTATTTGAGTACGCAATGTCGTGTTGTTTACAAGCTTCGTCTAGTTCATTGACTCCTCTATCACCACGCAAAATCCGTTTTTGCAATTTTGTACCGGGACCACAATAATTATATCCAGGTAAATGTAACTCAAACGGTAATTTATTTATCACTGTGTTAATGAGACCACCTCCTTCCATCGATGTTATCTTAATAATGTTTATTGTACGGTCTCAACCATTTTATATATAATGTTAAAGAAATGCATTTTTATTAATCCACGAGTTTTCACTTTCACTAAAACCTAACCATTTAACATATAGTTTATTACCTTTTTGTTTCAATACTTTTTCTACTAGGTATACGCCAGGACAATTAGTCTTTTGGAGTTCTTGTTTATAAAATGAACCTAATATTTTCTGATTATGTTGATCTTCTAAATGGTAAGTCACAGGCTCTGTTTCATTCACTTTAATAATTTTAAACAATTCAGTAGACCAATTTGGTGTGTAACCTTTTTGAAAACATCCTTTATATTTGCTAATGCGAACCTGATCTCCAACATTGAAAGTTTTTTTCTTTTTAGAAACAGTTTTTTGACTTTTTTGTATATTATTCAATACAGAAATTCTATTTGAGGTACAAACATTTTTTGGTTCTATTTTAATAGTTCGATGTATTGAGCTATTATACGTGTTGATTATTTCTTGTACAGGTTTACCTATCCACTTATAGTTTCCAGCTAAATTGAAATATTTGTAAAGTTTGTTTTTAATTGTTCTTATAAACCTCTCTACAATAGATGCTTTTTTGATAGAATGTGTAGAATAATGATTAATTTTAAATTTATTCATTATTTTTTTAAAAGCTTCGTTGTAAAATTCTGTTCCTAAATCAGTTTGCAAATTAATTGGAATCCTTCCTTCATTTATCACTTTTTCAAACGCGCTTGCTATTTCACACATTGATTTGCTTTTAACAGGAACAGCCCAACCAAATTTGGAGAAAGCATCAATTATAACTAAAATATATTTATAACCGGAATTGAATAAAGATATATTTTTAATATCAATTAAATCTGCTTGCCATAGGTCGTCAATATCTTTAATTACCACGGAGCGCCGCTTATAATTCCTTCTCGCTTGTTTGTGGATTTCGTTCACTATTCCTTCCTTGCTCATTTTTAGTTTCAAGTTTTCTTGGATATGCGGTTTGTTCACTTCGATTATGTCTGTTATTATTTTCAATTTTTATCCTTATTTCGACAAATTTTGCATCTATTTCTTGCTTTGTGTAGAAATGGTTCTTAATAATTTGTTCATCAAACTCTAAAGCAGATTGATTAATTATTTTTTCGTGTAAACGTAGACGTTTATGAACGTGATTTCCAAATTTGTCCACATTCATAGCAGCAGAGGTATTGATAGCTGAACAGTTGAAATGAATCTGTAGAAACTAATGAAATAATATTGTTTTTATTTAGCTAATAACACCACATTCGCGAAGTTCTTCGATTATTGATATTATTTCATTGTCTAAATTTGAATTTCCGGCATCGCCAGATGCTATTAATAGCTGTAATCTTTCGACTAATTCATTAGGATCATCCCAATAAATATAGTCTACTTTTGTTTTTACTTTCTTTAACACAGGCAATAATCCAGTGCCCTCTACTTCTTGATCATGGCTTTCAGCACTCGTTGTACTTATTGCTCTGTCTTTTATATACTTGAAAAGTGGTTTTATGATGTATTTGTATTTGATACCCTTATTGGTTTTGATTGGCTTCTTTGGATCATAATCACGGCGATGTACATTTGTATCTATTAACATTTGTTTATAATTTTGCTTATCTTCTGCAGTTATTTTCGACATATTAGGTGTTCTTTTAAATAATAACTCGTACAACCCGAATGTTCGAGGATACTTTTGTCCCCCTACAGATATTTCAAAATCTTTAAGAACAAAAGTTGCAGATCCCATTTTAAGTTTTCCACGGTCTAATCTAACACCAAATGGAATTTCTTTAAATGCGGCATCTGCTAAGCTCCAAGACATATCATTCGAGTCTATGGACTTAAAAGATGAGGCACTTAGATTTTGATGATCAGTGTTTTTATCTCCAACATCTTCATTTTCGTCAGAACTTTCTGAGTTGACTTCACTTGATTGCGTGTCTAATGTGTGTACAACAGGTACATCAGACATTCTGTGTTTTTTGGTACCTTTATCAGACTCATTGAAATCCTGGTACCGAACATTTTTCAACCGTTTAGGTGTCCTTTCAGTCTTACTTTCATCTGATGATACTCTATTTGCAATTAATTTATTAAGAGGTTCCGTTATTGGTTTTAACGCAGTTTCAATAACCAAATCACTGTTTAATTTTAAATGTTTCATCAACTGAACTTTTTTTTTTACGGCATCTGCTGATTTAACAATTTGTTGTTTTAATGATTTTTCTGAATTATACATAATATATATTTTACTGTTATGCGACCTGTTCTTTCCGATGATGCATTAATGAATGAATTTGATATTATTGTTAATGCCGTTATATATTATTTCTATCAAACTAGCTAATGGAAAACAACAAACGTATCAAATTTTTTCCTATAAGCACCTTTATTTTTTTCACAATCCTTATTTATTACTAAATAATTAAATGGGATACTCCAGATTTCTTTACACATTTCACGAAACTGATTCCAAGACATATCTGTATTGACGTGCTCATCGTAAACATGTTTAAGATTAATATCATCTTGTCTAAATAGAACAATCATATTAGCGTTGTCCCTGATTAATTGTTTTGGTATCTTGCTATATGTTTGGTTTAAATAAAAACAATCAATATTTTTATGTCTCCCTGTAGCAAAATAATCTCGAATATTATTCTGTTTTTCGCAAGCTACATCATCAAATATAAACACTGAATCAGGTTTTGCATCTGCTGTACTCAATATTTCATCATTTTCTTTATACTTATATAAATTTACGGCTGGTACCATTTTCAGAACATTATCGAAAAACATATACATCGGTTGAAATAAAGTTTTGGAGAATATATATACATTTAAGTATTTTAATCCGTGCTCATGTAATAGGAGCCCAATCATTAAATTGGTTTTTCCACAGTTTGACGGACCGCAAATTAAGCAGCGAATCGTATTTGGTAGAAGTTCACTATGTCTGTGTTTGTTCTTTTCTGACGGTAAAACACATAATCTGTTTAAATTTAATGTGCAAGGCTGTTTAATAAATAACATGTTTAAGTTCCTTGACTATTAGAATAGAAATGAAAGATTAGAAAAAAAATGCATCATTTATACTTTTGATGAAACAAGCTTTATTGAACACAATACTGTCGCTTATTTAGTACGTTTCATGTAGGTGTTAAAGCGACTTTGTATTCAAATGTGAAGTTATAAATTACACCATCGACTAGGTGAGTGATATAATCATCTAAATGTCTATCTTGACTCAATTTTACATTGTGATTGGGCACGCTGTACCACTTGGCCCGCTGTTACAACTTCAGGTTGTATGCTCGAGGGATATCGACCGCGTTGAACTCCACCTGAAGCGATAGCTGAAGGTGGAGCAACGCAGTCGATATCCCTCGAGCATACGACCTGAAGTTGTAACAGCGACCAAGTGGTACAGCGTGCCCAATAACTACCTACTAATGACATTAGCTGAATTGTACTATTTTATTTTTATTTCTCTTTGACATGTATTAATTTTACTTAATTTCTCTGGTTGACATGATGTATGCATTGAGAATTTATTGTTGAGATTTATATTAAAGTGTATGCGGAAGTAAGTATTTCAGGCTGCCTAATATATTAAGTTAGATAAAATAACAATATTATATAGTTAGTAATTAATTTCTTTTTTGTAGTTATAGTCATCATGATGTCTGTATACCATTTCTGGGTAGAAGCTAGAGCGCACACAACTGTTTGACACCTATGTACTTATCATACCACCTAGTTTCACAGACCAATAGTCATTGTATCAAAAAAGTGGAAAAACTACTCAATTTCAACCCAGCCTAGGTCTACACTGCTATGGTAGACAACCACGGTCTCAGATGCTTGGGCTATATAGTTATCAACAAGGGTTATGTAGCATAACTACAGGAGCATTTTAGTTTTATCAGTTCCTGATGCTCTCCGCAACATGGCACTAGTGTGTTCGGCCATGTAAGCCTTCTGCCCATGCGAAGATGTTGCAGACCATGCTAAGTAGCTTGCAAATACAAGTAGCCAGTACCTACTATACGCATTGTTTGCAATAAGCTACAAGTTTTTGCGTGCAAGTACTTAGTAGCACCCGCGCAATTATGTACTCGCACGGGAGTGGCTATTTACGTTTTCGCCCACTTGTACTTGCAAGCTACTTCACATGGTCTGCAACGGGTTTTTTTGTATTATTCGTGGCTTTCGTTTGACCGCCAACTCGCTTTAGTCTCATAATATTGCCTAAGATTCAATTCACACTGAGATACTTATATTTCGCTGCTGAGATAGCTGTGATGGGCGCTTCAAGGCCTCATCGCACAAATGTTGAAAACTGTCAGCTGTTTTTTTTTTTTTTTGAATAGGTTTGCGCTTGGCCGCCAACTCGCCTGATGTTAAGCGATGATGCGGCCTACGGTGGTAAATTTTACAAAGGTGCAATTACTTATACTTGAATTTATGCTAATCATTGTTCTTGTTGAATTTCCATCATTGAAAGAACAGCATTTTTGATTGGATTACATGTTTAGGTATGACATTTGTTAGCTTCTTAAATTTGGTGCAACATATACTACATTTGGCAAGGCGGCACTTCAAAGAGACCTGTATAGTTTTATCTTCATTGCCTATAACACAACAGTGGTCGGAAATTGGTTACGATGAAATAGAAAAACAAATAGTTCTTACAAATAGTTTATTTTTTTAAGCTACGAACTCGTATGGGATAGGCGCGAGTAAGACGGGTGCTACCAAACCACTGACAATGTGAGAGGGTTTAGGGGCTGCAGGTTGTCTCTTAAGCTTGATGATTTTTCCAGCAGCCTTGGCTTCTTTGAGCAGCCTTTCGTTTTCCTTCACCCGCTTGAGGAAGTCCTGTCTGCACTTGGAGTGCTTGACATGCTCAATGCGGATGTTGATGCGCTTAGGGATGATTCTGCCACGCACACGCTTGTTGACAATCACACCGAGAGCGTGAGCGGTCACGTTGTATACACGGCCAGTCTTGCCGTGGTATACTTTGTGTGGCATACCCTTCTGGACTGCACCATTACCCTGGAATGAAGAGAAAAATAAGATTAGTAATTTTTTTAACTATTTGGACATTTTATAAAATGACTGCCACAAACATTTGTAAAGAGTGTGCTATGAGAATGAGATATCCCAAAAACAGTCAGCTGCCTTCCGTATCACAAGATCCAAATCAAACCATCACCTGATGAAACTTAAAGTATACAAGGTTACACAGAAAGGGTGTATAAAGCTGAAAGGGGTACATAGTACCAATCATTATGAAAAACTAACTATGGGAACTACCCTGAAATCCCAAAAAAGAATATCTGCTGTTCCATTTTTTTTATGCACTCTTTCTGGATAATCCATTCCAGTTCAGTATCTCTGATTTTCCAACTGCTGAGACACAGGCCAGAGGCCTATTCTCACAGAAAAAGGATAGGCCCTAATACACCACGCTGGCCCAGGGCACACTGGTGAATGTCATGTCTTTGAAATTTTGAAGTTCTTGGACATTTTCTTGGTTTCCTTACAATGTTTTTGAGCTATGGCATCAAAACTGCACATAAATTATGTCGGTGATAAATAAGTCATTGGTGCAGGGCCAAGGATTGAACCAGGTGCCGTCAGATAATAAACAGCACATGCCACCGCTCAACCCCCATCACTGTTTTTCACATTATTTAAGTATATTAAATTGTAAATATGAATTTCTATCTGTTTGTATATCAGGCTAAGTAGTTTAGGAATTTAGAGTAAGCTTGTATTTTGTTTAGTTAATAATAATAAGAACTTACAACGTCACAGCCAATGTTGGGGTGTTCTTAAGTGCATTTATTTAATGACTGTACTTTTTCCTCACAGGTTAGGTTGTTTTACTAATAGGATATTTATGGCTAATTTGATGGGCCTTACTTAAAAATGTTACTCAAGTTGACATATGCTTAAATATGTGCCGTTTCGTTTTCGCGGGTTACGATTGCCGTCAGCGAGAAGTTGAGAGAGCATAGATCAACTTGAGTAACGTTTTTAAGTTAGGCCCCATATGCCTAGCCTGTCAACAGTAAAAAAAAAACAACTCCAAATTCATCACGGTGAATAGTTTCAACTACCAGTTGAAATTTCACTCTCCAGAGGTGTAATCACTAGGAGAGAATCTGCAGTGTTTAGAAACAGTGGCAAGTTAACTTTGCTTGCTATCATTATTTGGAACACAGCGTTGGTCAGTTTGCTTTTAAGAACTGTGATATGGTGGGGTCAGTAGATGCAAACAGCAAAGAACCAAGGGAGATAACAGTTTACCAATGAGAGCCTTTAGGCAGCAGTGGATTATTCAAGTTCAATAATTGTCAATAATCCAATATTTATTTTTTAGGATAGATGTTGGTTGAGAAGACCTAGACTTCTACTTGAAGGATTGGACCCAAACTGCGCAAAAAAAATATGAGAAGAATGGTTATCTGCCATTAAGTAGAATAGCGCAGGCTTATAAAATAAATTTGAGATATTGAAAGGGCAATTGAAGTTCTACACAGCTTTTACGTTGTTGAGGCTGTGAATACATACAAACACCAGTGAATTAGATGGCTGACGTTAATACCAGAGCCTTACCTTGATGTCAACGATGTCTCCAACTTTGTACACTTTCATGTACGTGGAAAGCGGGATGGTTCCATGTGTACGGAACCTCCGGGCGAACAAGTCCCTGGTTCCACGACGATAACCTTTGGAGTTCGTCATTTTTGTGCCTGAAAATAAACGGGGACTCCGTTACAAGCCGCGCCGGACCACAACACGTGGACTAACTCACAACCATAAAATAAGTCACTAAAACTCTACAAAAACATTAAAACCAACTTTATTATCTACAAATTCTTTGGCTGAATAATGATTAATGCAATTTTCCTTTGGTTTTTCTATAATTTTATAAATATTTCACGATATTCACCTTGTGTTACAAAGCTTGACGGATTAAGAAAGAGGTTATGTTGTCTATGGTTCCTTAATTGAGATCACAGATTCAAAAATAAAGTACCTATTTTAGTCGATTTTCAGAGAAGCCATTTCGATGTGAGCAAAATAGCAGAAGTAAGCCCAACTCTTAAAAAAAAAAATGCGACAGCAACACTGAAAATGATATTATCATCTGATAGCACCTATCTGTGTCTGAGAGGATTTGATTGTATCAATGGGATTTTGGCGTCACACTTTAGTGCATTTACCATAGCAAGTTCATATTTTTTTTTATCAAACTATCAAACTTGCTATTAATTGACACTGGCAAATACACTAAAGTGTGACGCCAAAATCGTCACAGAGGAGAGAATAAAAAAAAAAGAACATGACAAATGCTGACTGAACATGAACGTTTGTTTCAGTTTGTTTGTTGGTTTGTTGTGATGTGATGTGAATGATTTATTTAACCATTTAAAGATTTTCATGATTATTCTTCCTTTGCAATGACACGACACGCAAGAAACTGCACGGCAGGAGCCGTATACACATACCACGAAAAGAAAAAAGACGCTGCAGCCTCTGGTTATGGTACACAAAGCGAAAGAGTGGGCAAGGACTCTGTAAAGAGTTTCGACTGCTGTAGTTTAACTCTACAGCCTTGCAGGAATCCGGTAGTTACTAAAGAAGGATATCTATTTGACAAAGAAGCTATATTAGAGTACATCATAACCAAAAAAAATGAGTACACCAAGCAATTGAAGAAGTACGAAAAGCAATTGAAGAAGGAAGACGCAGAGAAATCTGAGCTTGCTGAGGCTGAAAAAGAAGCAAACCTGATTAAGTTCATGAACAGAGAGAAAAATATATCAAACAGTTCATCAAAGCCCTCTTCTAGCACACCATCTACTTCGAGTTCAGTATCAAATCTGGCCAACGGTAAAGAAAAACAGTTACCTAGTTTTTGGGTGCCATCTCAGCTTCCAGATGCAAAGATATCTAAGTTGGAGAAACCAGATCCAACAGTAAACTGCCCAATAAGTGGCAAGCCATTAAAAATGAAGGACCTCATTGAGGTGAAGTGGACATTGGTGAACGACCCAGATGATAAAAAGAGTTTAATAGCTAAGGAGAACAGATACATGTGCCCTGTTACTCATGATATACTGAGCAATGCTGTGCCGTGTGCTATCATCAGGTGATACAGTAACATTGTTTAAAGTTTGTGATTCCTTATTTTGCAGCCACACATAGGTCATAGTTTGCACCAATATGTCAAAGTGATCGCTGTTCGACATAAAATTCTCATTCGTGACCAATCTATACATACTTTTTTACATTGGTGCAAATGTGCCCTTCCCTCTTCGCATACAACAGTGCATACATTGCATAGTTCAACCATAGTCCCAGGTAGAATCCTAAACATCCTGGCTTGACATGTAGCAGACAGCCATCAATATGGATGTGCATGCCGGCCGCACTACTGTCCGGCTCACTGAGTAGGAGTACCATACCACCACATCTACAGATTGGAGGACAGGATGTCAAGAACAGCTGAATGTTTTACACAAATTCAGAGTTGGTCCTTATGTAAAAATAGTTCATAATGAGTGAAATGATCTTTCAGCTTAGTACTACCATTCTTTTGGTTTACATAGTACATAGTTTTTTTTTGTATTGGTTTTAATCTTTGTTCTGTATTTATTTACTAGATCTAAATTGTTACTTATTTTCAGAACAACTGGTCATGTTGTAACAATGGAGTGTGTGGACAAGATCATCAGAAAGGATTGGCTACATCCCCTTACTGGTGAAAAGTTGAAGGAAAAAGACATTATACCCATGCAGAGGGGAGGCACAGGCTATGCTCTTACTAATCAAAATCTGGAAGGAAAGAATGAGAGGCCTGTGTTACAAGCTTAGACATAATTATTTAATCTAACATAGTTCATAACTCTAGCTTTGGAATTGCTAACATATTATTATCCAAACTAGCTAAATGCCCACGACTTTGTATGTATAGGGCTCTGCCTTTAGCCTCGCCAATAGATATGCTTTTCAAACATCCTTTCTTAATGCTCACCTAAGTATTTCATTAAGAACACTTCTTCAGGTTGTGCAATCTCAGTAAATGAATTTAAGATTTCTAAAAACTCCATCATGGTTGTTCACTTCAGTTATTGGGAACTCCATCCACAACCTTATCACTGTAAGTATCTCGTTAATAATTATGATTGTCATTTTTATAGTGTTGATCTTAATTAAAAGTGTGAACTTTGAATTCCTCAAGTCGTTCATTTTATGTTAGTTGAATAGTATTTATTGAAATACTTGCAATGTACGAATATCTTATTTAGTTTTAAGGTATTGACATTCTGTAAGCAAGTATTGCATTATATTGCTTGCCTTTTATGTTTTTATGTCGACAGAGATGTAAACCTTTAGTCCTTCTTCTGAGATGTAAACCATAGAAGGCTCTCTAAAATAAAATCAAAACAGGTTGTAGTATATAAGTCTATAATTTCATTAATTTCATTGAAAATAAACTTAAATATAAAAATTATTTTAATATAATTATTTCTACTCTTATTTTACTAATCATTTATGATCTATGAAAGGAAAATAAATCAATCTGGAAATCTCCACAATTTGTTCTAATTTCAGTCCCTGGATACGAGAGGCAATCAGCCGCAAGAGTGTCTAGAAAGTTTAATACTGATGAATCATCATTATCATTGGAGGGCAAATCAGTTTTTTGACCAATATTAAACTCAGGTTTAATCTCATCATCTTTTACATGCAACAATGCAGGCTGTATCAAAGTATTTGATCTACTAAAATCATCTTCAGACTTGTCATCATTACTTCTATTGAGAATCCAATCTTTTAATTCCCGATCTAAAATGAAAGATTCTTTGACTGCAGACAGGTCCTCATCTCTGAACATCTCTTGTAATGTATCATCATTTACTAAGGCGTCTCTGACTTCTTCATTGGTCGGCAAAACATCTTGACTAGTTAAGACATTTTCGTTATTATGCAGTACTTCTTGACTAGTCTGTAGAACATTTTCATTGACACATAAAATATCTGGACTAGTTTGTAAAGCATGTTCTTGTATATGCAGAACATTTGAACTATCCTGCAAGACATTTTTATCTCTATGTAAAAGATCTTGGCTATTTTGTAAGACATTTTGTTCGGTATTTAAAATATCTTCACTCATTTGAAAGACACTTTCGTTAGTATTTAAGATATCGGCACCGGTTTGTAAGATATTTTCATTAGGAAGTAAGACATCTGCATTTGTTTGCGAGACATTTTCCTTGGTATGCAATACTTCTACAGTTGGGCAAGGTATATTTTTATCTCTATCATGGTCTTTATCCACTGTTTCAATGGAATGAATAATTTGTGCCTCATATTTCGCTAGAAGTTCAGGATTGATTTGGAATTTACGGAATATTGTAGATGTAGGTTTAATAGGTGAAGATCGTATATTGAAATGAGCGCTGTGAAATTGTGCGTAATTATTTTTGCTTGTTTGGTCCTCTATAGTGTCATCCACTTGTAAAATATCAGTTTCTGGTTGTTCTAAATTACAATTATTTTTAGGTTCTTGTTCAACTATATTCGCACATACCTCCTGGTCAAGGATTTCTAATGGCTCGATTTTAACAACTATTTCATTATCAGCCTTTTGTTCAGCACCTTGTGTGGTATTTGCACTCTGTTCCTCTAAACACCCATTAGTTTTTCCTAAAATGACAAAGTCTTCCATACCAAGCTCTATAACTGTATCGCAATTTTCCGATGCCAGTCTCATTCGTTTTGCGTTTTCTTGGGATTTCTGTTGTTTTTGTTTCCACACCCTTTTGTTGACTGTTGGCCATTTTTCCACCGAATTAATTCTCGCACAATCATCAGTTTCCATCTCGGTATTGGCTAGTATATCTTCATTGTTCATAGTTATCCATGACTGGGCTCCGTTTGCATCTAGTATTGGATCTTTAGGCGAGGGTGGCCTGTGGTTACAGTGGCCATCTGTATTTTTAACACAGCTCAAAGCTTCCATGTCGAGGTGGTATTTACCAGGATTCATGCCCAGAAGCCTGAAATAACAAAGCAAAAATGGAGTGTCACATTATTAATGAATTCAAAGACTTCATTCCCAGTTAAACAAGTGATTTTTCAAGTTGCAATGACTGGCCTACTCATAGTCTTGTAAATTACCTTTAGAAATTAAAATCTCACCTGCCCACATCTTCACTGATAGTACAAGCTTTTCCTTCCTCTTCAGAACTTTTCAATACGCAAGGCAATAACGACCTTAGCTTGACAATCAACTGTTCAAGTTGCTGGATGAAAATATTGGTCCTATCACTGTCTGTACCACTCTTGACGATAGCAAGGAGACAGTGGAATAGGTTTGAATGCATCTTAACTGGTATGTGAGTTGGGTGCATCTCATAATGCTTTTGCAGGAGGTATAAACTGGGAAATTCCTGGAAAAGATAATGCAAAAAATTAAAATAAAATTTGGGGACTGAGTCACCCTCATCCGTATGATGGTAACCGTAAATTCTGAAACCCCACTCATATTCTTCATGCGGTGCTAATCAGGTGACAAGATAGTGGTGGTAGGCTTCGGCCGTGACTAGTGGCCTGACTACACCCATCAAAGTCAGATGTCCTAACTGTGTTCCAAGATGCTATCTTGATAGGAAAACCAGTCGGAATAGTTGCTTCACTGCTACAAGACTTCTGCCATGCACTCTTACACTGCATCGAGATCTGAGGCAGTTAATAGGGCGCCCAAGTAGTAAGTTAGCCACTCACAAAAGACTGTCTCGGCAACTCGCTTATAGACCCAGGATTTGCCGTTGTGCTGGTGGAGATCCCGGATGGGGAGGGGCAGGTTCCGGGCATCCCCGCAGTCCCCACATTGTTCTCAATTTATGTAGCCCTGCAGTGCATGTCTACCGGTCACCAACGTGGAGTCTCATAATATTCTACTGCCGTGCCACCCATTCACTCAATAACATGTAGAATAAGAGAAATTGGGTTTTATAGCGGCAATGTCACTTACCATGGAACACTGACAGCATGAGACATAGTTTTTGTTTTGAGCATTATATTTCTTTTTCTTCTTTGGTTTTTGAGGAATGCCCTGTGGTAAGCTCATCTTTGGTAGTTTCACTTTTCTACCGCTTCGCGTTACTTTTGGTGGGCTTGCCTGTAATAAAATATAAAAACCGACTTCATAAAAATGACAAAACTGGACCAAATTGAAATGGGACCACACGGAAAGCACCAGCTTTCAAATAAAAAAAAATATCGTCAAAATCACCCAGTCGAAAGTTTTGAGGTAAAATTTAAGAAAAAAAAAACAGTTGAATTGAGAACTTCCTCCTTTTTGGAAGTCGGTTAAAAATACTATAATGTCGTATGAGCTGAGGTGTCTGACGTTTAGCGTTATTTCCATGGCATGTTGTATAATGAAAAGAAAATTAAGCAAATAAAAGCTTGGGAACTTTCAAAATTTTACCTGACTACCACTCCCAAACTCCTTTCTACTAAACTAAGGCGTCAATAACGGAGAGGTCAGACAGATCAACATGATTCTTTTTGAGTTACACAACTGATTAAGTAAAATTTTTCAATATAGATTTTATACTAAGAGCGAGCAAGCCAGTTCCATGAGCGAGTAACAAAACAGTACAAACAAAGCAGTAGTTTGTGATGGATACCTGATCTAATGCCTCAGCCATCGCTTCAGCCATTTCCTTGTCTTCTTCCAACTCTCTCTGTAGTCTCTGCTTTAGTAGTTTTGCTTCATTCTTTTTAGCATTAATTTCTTTTTTCACTTCATGTTTTGCTACATTTTCTTTTTTCACCACATCTTTTACACCATTCTCTTTTTTAATCACATCTTTAATAAGGCTCTCTTTTTTTACAGCATCTTTTACCAAACTCTCCTTTTTTGGTAAATCTTTTGTGTTATCTCTTTTAATTTCAGTTTTGTTAACAAGATCTTTCTTTACGTCAGCCTTGATGATGCCTTCAATGTTTGGCTCATGATGTTTCTTTTCCTTTGTGACTATTTTGTTCTTGCCCACAACTGTTAAATCTCTTGGTGATACCACTCTGGGAAATAAAACAAGTAGAGTTAAGTAGGAGCCATTATGTTTTCTGTACATTATGGGATGGACAAGTAGAAACATTTACAGTTTTTTTTGTATTTAGAAAATAATATCAATGGAAAGTTTTCCAAAAGGCAATTTATAAAAAATATTAATTCTTAAAGTTGCGATAGATGGCGTTGAAGAGACATGACTATGAAGATTTGCAAAACCACAGATGCAGAATGGTCAATAAAGAAAACTTGCTTATTCCCATAGACAGGCTATATCTATCTGTCTGTCTGACACTGGCTGTCATGTTTGTTTCTGTATTATTTTATTTCGTAGTATAGCAAAAAAACTTAATTTGTCAAGGAGATTTAAAAAAAAACTTATGGTAAAGGCTCGGTTTTTACTAAAGTAGGCTTGCATTTTATCTCTACCTTGCCTCATGTCAAGCAAATGGTTTGATGAAGCATACCTACCTGCCTATAAAGCAATATTATTATTATAATATTTAGCCAGCAGCACTCCTAGGGATAAAGGCTAGGGAGGATAGACAGATATCTAACAGACCATATAACTTCCTTCTTCTCTGCTTGAAAGAATGTATCTTACTTGTAAATAAACTGAGTATTGGTAACAGGATCGTAAGTGGGCTCTGGAGCAATTTTCTCTGGATTGCTGAATATCTTCAGAGCTTGAGACACCATCTTCATTTGCTCATCGCTGAGTTGGTTGAGACTGAAAACAGATAGAACACAGGATAAATAACTACACTAGCAAAGTCTATCTGTTTTAAAACATGGCCGATAAATAATGTGTTCATCTGCACTAATATTATAAAGAAGAAACATTTTTACTATAATGTTTAAAAAAAAAAACAACCTGGGACAGGTGGCTAGTTATTTATAAGACATTCTTTAAAGAATTTAATCTTTAAGGTATTATAGACCTAAAATAAATTGGCTTGGAAATTTGTGCATACATTTATTTCAGATTTTACATGGATCTCAGTCACTATATATAATATATATATATATATTCACTATATGACTATTTAACCAAATCAATTTTATTATGCTATAATTATCAATATGAAAAACCGACTTTATAATACTGGACCAAATTGAAATAAGCACTAGCTTTCAAATAAAAAAAGAATCATCAAAATTGGTTCACCCAGTCGAAAGTTCTGAGGTAACAAATATAAAAAAAGAAAAGTCGAAAATGACAGAAAATTACGAAAGGAAAAAAAAACAGTCGAAACGAGAACCTTCTTCTTTTTGGAAATCGGTTAAAAATATGTTATTTTACCAATAATATTTTAGTATTTTTTCCTCTCTCTCTCTCTCTCTCTCTCTCTCTCCGAAAAGGCTTGTTTCCCCGCAGGGGGGAACATGATAGGCTAAACTATACTATTAACACTGCATCAGTGGAATGTCACCCTAAGAACTGGCTTCTAGAGATAATGCTATCAAGGTTGTTGGTTACTATTCCAATTATGGTTTTGTGTACCTGACAAATAAAATTCATATTTTTGTTTAACATAACCATTTATATTGGGGTTATTAACAATATTTAGACAGATTGAAGAACAAAACGATACACACCTGTGGTATGTCTCACCAAGCTTCAATAATTGCACTGATGTATGCTTGGATGGTGCAGCTGAAGTCTGCAGTATTGGCGGTCTGAAACAGTAGTTATATTCATACAATCAAAAGAAAAAAAAGAGGTATATGCATGCTTATTAGTTTTACCACCTCGCCTGTTGTTAGGTGATGATGTGGTCTACGATGGAGCCCTAGAAGAAACCGATTCACTCAAGACAAGACACCGAGATAGTAACTATCACTGAATAAATGGGTGTTCCCCGATAGTTACAATCTGGTTGTCTTCAAGTCAAGAGTGAATCGGTTTTTTCTAGGCAAGCATGATCCATCGTAGACCTCATCATTGCTTAACATCAGGCGAGTTGGCGGCCAAGCGCAAGCCTTTTTTACAATAAAAAAATAAAAACATTCAGGCAGTGCATACCACAGTCTCGCTGTTTGCACAATAAAGTGGAATCAAACACTTCACAAGAGTTTTTGGAATATCAACCACAAAATGGTGTTGCCGTCTGATAGATAAATAGACAGAAGGGAATAACATCATGCAGATCTGATGCACACTATCCATTAGTAGAAAATACTGGTTGAAATTTAATACTTTATACATCCATAAGGCATTGTGAAGTCACAGTAGAAACTAGAATCACTACCTGGTTGTATAAGGCATCATTACCTTCATCATCCACGTCACAACATCAGCTAGACTGCTTTCGTCATTATGCACAATTCCATCTACACCACTGGAGCAACTGTGCCAGAGCCCCAGAGCTTCACTCCGTTATTTCAAGGAGTTGGGTTGGCTCGGGTAGCTGCTGGTAGGGGGAAATGCACAATACACCCCAAGCGGCACGTCAGTGCAGGACTTATCTCCCCCACTTTGAATAAGAATCCATAAGCCATAAGGGACAGTATAGATAAAAAGATAGGTAATTGAAACTAACTATGCTTATAGCTCTACCCAGTCTATATAGATTTATTGCAATTCCCAGATAAGATGAGATGAGATTTGCAAATGTAGAGTATGTTGGCATTATCACTATGGGGTTAATAAGAAATATTTTAAAGTGAATATTCTCATACTTACACTTCTTTTGGCTTAGTGATCTTTGGTGAAGCTTTCTCAACCCGATTATACCTCCTTCCATCAACTGTCTTCAATGTTGTTCCATTGAAAGTTGTATCTTTCAGCTTTACTATCTTACTGTCTATATTTAGTCTAGGTACTGTGTTTATTGTACTAGTGGTGCTGACAGTATTGTTCATAGGAGTATTCACGGTGTTATTCACTGTATTAGAAGTGTGAGTGGTAGTGCTCAAGGTAACATTGGGTTTCAATATAATATTGTTCACAACATATTGCTGTTTGTTGGAACTCTCATTCTTGGGTAGCAAGAAGCTGGCTAATTTCAAGTTGTTGCCGACGATGCCACTGTCTTGCTTTTTCAGAATTCGTGGCTTGGGACTACTATTTACATTTACAAAACTATTGTCTAAATTGCCGCTACTCTCGTAAAAAGATTTCAGGTTATCACTGATCGGTTTCGGCTCTTCTATAGTACTCTGCGCTAGGAAGTAAGATTGTCCCTGAAAATACATTTGTATTATTATTACAATCATATTATTGTAATTGTAACGATTAAAAATCCTGTACAAAAAATACCTGAGGGGCGCTAGGATCTTGTATCAAATAAACTGGGGTAAATTGACATGAATTCACTATGATACTATCTGGCACAGCATTCATGGTGTAAACACTGTATTTTTAATTAATAATTACATTACATCCAAACAAAATCAAATGAAATAAAGCGAAAAAACAAAACAGGAAAACACCCCCTCGATGTTGACAAATCGACTTTTTTTTAATTAATATTAACCATAGATTAACAAACAATATAGATATAAAATTTGACGTCGTTTATTTTTTTTGTAATACTGAAAAGGAATATCAACACCGTACGTCCGCCATGTCAAGCTGCCACATGATACTTTAAATATATTTTAGAACGCAGCTTTAGAGATATATCATGACAGGCAAATGACAGGTAGGTATACCTAGAAATGCATATATTGTATTGTATTGTATTGGGTGCATATATTGTATTCTCTTTGCGGATGCATACATTGATGTCCAAATAATTTTTGCAATATACTAATAGCTCTGAGAGGTACTGTTTTAAAACAGGAATAATCGATCCGATAGGTACGTAGGTAGTGCCATTCTCTAAACTAAACTAATCTGACAGGACTAATATTATCGTAGTCTCTTTTTATTTCAATCAATACGTCAGAATAAGATGGCGACAATTTTAGAGCTATCAAATTTAGTTTAGTTTATAGGATGGGACATCAGAATCGACGTCAGTGCTGGCTGTCACCAGAAAATAATGTATGAATCTCTCGTTAGAGAGTAGTATATTCCTTGGTATGAATCGTGCATGCTAATTAATGGCGACCAAGATGGCGACTTGTCCAATTATTATCCGACCAAATCAGAAAAGTGTAGAAACCCGTATCAATACTTTGGACTTTGGTGTTGCTCTTGTATAGACGGATCACGCTTTTGACATGACATCTGGACGATACACGTCTAGATGTCATCATATCGAAGCGTGATCCGTCAGTCTGCGTAAAGTGTGTTTGTGTAATTTTTTTGCAGATGCTTATTATTTTCGTATTTCAGTGTTTTAGGTAGAGACTAGCACCTTCACGTGTGCCCATAAATACAGTGCGCATTGCATTACTTGAAAAAGCAGCATGAGTAAAATAAATATAATGTGAAATATGCGATATAAAAACATGCCCGGCGAATAACGAAAAATGTAAAATTATGTCTAAATTTCCCTTAAATGAAGATCAGTAAGTAAACTCAATGTATATTTGTTTTTATTCTCAAGCCTTTTATCAGCAATTAGAGGATTCAGTTGAGATTTAGGTCTAAAATTAGCAAAATAAATTCTAGGTTTGTAAACGATAGTGCTGGATAAAGATTAGAAATCTATCGATATCGATAATTGCTGTATTTTATATTAATATATATAATAATAATACAATCATTACTTTCAGATGTAAGCAATGGGTTAAAGTAACGGGTAATGAAGACTTAGTACATGTACCTATAGAAAAACTGCACCAATTAAAATACATATGTGGAAATCATCTGAACCCAAAAGATTTTAAGAAGAAAAAATGCAACTCAGTAAATATGCTATTTGTTTCCTCACTCGGCATCCCTAACAACCGGTAGCTTGGGTCCTGCCCCGCTGCTGGCGGCACTCTAGGTTTAGTTTTTTTTTTATTTATATATTTATTGTATAAAAAAAACTTAAATTTAAGAATGAAAATTAATGATGTAAATAATAATGTTGATAAAAAACCGTGAAAATTTAAAACAGTTACTGGATATTTGTTGATGTAATATATGGTTTTTTATTAGTTTGCTCAAGCGGGATATCTATGTTAATAATATATTACTGTCAAGTCTGTCTATTTCTAAGTATTACTACAAAAATACCATAAATTAATTTTTTAGTAAATGGTTTTTGCAATATATCATATTTGATTTAAAAATTTTTGTTTAATTTCTAAATATTAGTGTACCAGGAAAATTTATGAGCCAACTATCGATAGACAAGCAGTACAGCTCAAGACATCCCTATTTGATTTGTTATGTTGGTAGAATTATCGTTGGGTTGTCATGATGAAATGAAGCTGTCATCAGTCACGTTATGTTGGCATTAGGTAATCCTGCTTGTTTCATACTTTACAATTTTTTTTTTAATTTTTTTCTAACGGTCCCGTCTCTTCTCCGTTGGAGTATTACATTCTTTTGGGCTGTCACCAAAGAGTAGGCTGTCACTGTAGTAAATAAAATTATTATATTTTGTCTGGTTGTTTACGTTGGCTTCGCTGGTCGGTTCAGGGTTTTTGTAAATTCATTAATTCACATTTATCTCACAAACGTGTTCTTGTGCACTGCGGAATCGGACAGACGAATCAACGTTTCGAAACTGCAAAGAAACGATAATTCTTATTGGTGATTAGTGTTATCTAATCCCTTTAAATTAAATTACATTGATAAAATATAGTGGAGTGTGACGACCTAGTTGACTAAAATAATCAAGCATCGATTAGTGTAGACAACTGTCGTGTTTCAATAATCTGGCGATAAATTCATGTGAAGAATGAACTTATCGTTTGCTGGTTGCGGTTTTCTTGGTATTTACCATGTCGGTGTGGCAGTGTGTTTTAAGAAATATGCACCTCATTTATTGTTAGGTCAACTATCTGGAGCCTCTTTCGGGGCATTATCAGCATGTTGCCTTCTCTGCGACTTGCCTATAGGTGAGTTTTGATCAAGTACTTTTATTAAAGTCATGAACAAATGTTGTCAAAAACTAGCCTTTTCTTTTAGAGTGTCCTCAGTGTTCCATAGATACTGTTTGAATCTATCAGAGACAATAATTTGTAAAGCCATATTATATGTGTGTATACCCTCCCTCTGAGTACCTACCTAGTTTCTATTGGAGTTGTGAGCTAATTCCTTTTCTAAAGAGATATTTTATAGGAAATGTTTTGCTATAGTTCAAGCACTATTATAATATTAGCTAAAAAAAAAAAAACTTGGAAAAAGTATCCTAGATGTAAATGCTCTGGCTTTTACTATTATGAACCCCTTTCAGTTTAGTGCACCCTATGCACGTAACCCTATGTATATAAAAAAAAAACAAAGCATATATTATAATGTGTAACAATGCTTAAATGCATCCTACTTCCTGCATCTAACATAATTATACTGATGACGTCACAAGGACATCAACATAAATAGTACCATCGACAAAAGATAGATTAAAATCATCCTTGATAGTACTTAGGAACAATTAAAACTTCATTAGTATGTCTACATTACTCTCAACTATACATTGCATTATGTATATATTTAGTATACCTATAAAGTTATGAGATAAGATATGAGAACATGTAAATAACAATTAAATATTACATGTTATTATAGTTTGGTCAATGTTTCTGATAATTTCCCAACATAAACAACAAATTTGATTTAGTAGCGAATGATTGTGCTTAATGCATTTATTGTTATTTTGGTTAAAGATTTGACAGTTTTAAATCTTACTAGCTGCACCTTGCGGTTTCATCTGCATAGACATGCCCTTAGAAACCATATTTTTTTCCGGAATAAGTATGGCCTATGTTGCTCTCTGACCCTCTTCTATACAAAAAAATTGTTAATCCGTTTTTTATCATACTATGGTGTACAAGTTGCATGATAAAAGAAAACACAAACCTTTTTTAACTGACTTCCAAAAAGGAGGAGGTTATCAATTGGACTGTTTTAAAAAAAAAAAATGGAGGTTACCTCAGAACTTTCGACTGGGTGAACAGATTTTGATGAATATTTTTTTTATTTGAAAGCTGGTGCTTCCCGTGTGGTCCCATTTCAATTTGGTCCAGTCTATCTTTTTTTTTTTTTCCTTCTGCCTTCCACCTTCGGCTGGGCCATAAATAGAAGTTCCGGGTTGAGGTCCAGTCACCTCATATCCGTGGTGGTCCTCTCATTTCTGCAGGTCTGCTATGCAAATTCTCTGTAGTCTTGTTCTTCTATGGCTGCTGGTGGGCTGTGTGAGCTAATAATAAGGCTAGCTTATTGTATATATGACTGAAATGGCATACCTGTATCAAGCTGCATATGGATTTCATTATCAGCTTTGACATTTTACTGTAATTACTAGTTTAAATAAACATGTATATCAAAGGGTTGAAATCATAAATTCTTAACAAATATATAAAAGAGTTTTGATGATAACATGGAAAAAATATTAAGATTATATAAAACAAAATTGACAAAAATAATCTACATTTTTAGGGGCGCCAAAGTGAAAAAACATCACCTTATTGGATTTGTGAACATGCTCAAGTGTATGCAAATAAAATAATGAGGTGTCACATGCATGATGGCTTTTCGTGATGTTTCCTAAATTCCATAGAAGCCTTAGTAAAAATCTTTTTTACACGGGCATGACTTGTACTTGACCGTGACTTTCTTTGCTGGACTGTGACTATGAAAGGTTTGACGATATTTATAAAACGAAATATTTTCTATACTTGACACTTGCAAATGCATAGTGTGTGCAAGATGTGCGATGCCAAAATCCTTACAAAAGTTTTTTTTAGTAAATCTGAAATTAATAAAACAAGATTATGAAGTAAAATATAAAATAATCAGTCGATCTGTCTGATGGTAAATGGTAATTGCTGCTATAGACACCTCCAACATGAGCTGCGTTTTCGATGCTTCACCAGCCCGGAGATATGATTGTAGATACTATAAAATACTCCATGTCAAAACTCAGCATGTAGACCTTCAGGGAAAGCCTGCCTGAATGTGGTGCTTGAATGGGTGTTTAGTTATAATCTGGGTGTCTTCAAGTCAAGAGTGAATCGGTTTCTTCTAGGCAAGTGTGATCCATCGTAGGCCGCATCATCGCTTAACATCAGGCGAGTTGATGGCTAAGCGCAAGCTTATTTTACAATGGAAAAATAAAAAGGACATTTCACCGTCCGAGGAAGAAAGGAGCAGAAATTTTAGATTTTTGCAGTAACACCTTTGTTTACAACTTTGATAAGAATTTATTATTTTGATCATAGGTGAAATCACTAGTGATGTCCTCCGAGTGGTGGGTGAGGCGAGAGCAGGATCTCTTGGCCCGTTCAGCCCATCGTTCAACATACAAAATGCCCTCCTGGAAGGCATGCAGCGTTACCTCCCCCACGACGTGCACAAGATTGTCAGTGGGAAGCTACACATCTCTCTCACGAGGGTATATGATGGCAAGAATGTCATCGTCTCAGAATTCCCCACTAGACAAGATCTCTTACAGGTAAGAAATTTCAGGTTGTTTTTACATTTATTTATATATACTTAATTATCATAGTAATATTTAATCAGACATGTTAATTGGCTAAGCAGGATGGTAATTTTTTAATCTCATATTTAAAAGAAAAAGAAATAAACTTTCTTTCTTTCTTTGACACAAACTGCTCAAAACAGAGAGGAATGGAAAGAGGGAAGGGAGGTCTTTGCCCTGCAGTGGGACGAATCAGGCTAATATAATAAAAATATCTAAAAGGGATGTGTGTATGTATATTCCCCATGGACTCTCTCTCAAGTAGATCTCTAAGAACTAAATGAAGGCGTATTCAATATTTAGGAAGAATTTTGATGTCATTTTAGAGCAAGAATGCACTATACTTAAACCAAACAAATTCGAGATGAGACTCGTGCGGAAAAGGGATAGTGCATCTTTTTTTAATCACTAAAAACACTTAAACAAATTTACTTTATTTAAATTACGTTTTTCAAAAACTATTAGTTAAGAGGTATAGATGAAACTTGACGTTTAAATTAGCATAATGAATCATCATCAGCGTGCTCCATCGTAGACCGCATCATCGCTTAACATCAGGCGAGCTGGCGGTAAAACGCGAGCTTATTTCTAATTAAAAAAAAAACACTCTGCTGCCCTGCGACTTGTTGCAGAGCGGGATGGCCTGTATGTTGTATGTTAAAGGCTTTGATCGTGTCTGCGTCGCTCGTCGCCTGTGTCTATTTGTTTGCATATTACTAATTTGTTTACTTCGTGTATTATGCGGTGATTTAGTTTAAGATATGATGGGACTGACATACCACTGTTGGTAAAAGTCTCAAAATAAATGAAAAAAAAAACATCTACATCATTATCAGGCTATCATGTAACCACTGCTGGGACACAGGACTTCTCTCAGAGAGAGAGAATGGGGCCTAATCCACCATGCTGGCCCAGTGCACGTTGGTGAATGTAGAAAAAATATTTATTAAAATACCGAGGTCCATAAACCTGTTAACATTTGACATTTTATCCAAATATTGTTCCCAAGGCGCTGCTCGCGTCCTGTTTCGTGCCAGTATTCTCCGGCATGCTGCCGCCGCGGTTCCACGGCATCCGCTACATGGACGGCGGGTTCAGCGACAACCTGCCGGTCCTCGACGAGAACACCATCACCGTCAGTCCATTCTGCGGCGAGAGCGATATATGCCCCAGAGACTTGAGCTCGCAGCTGTTCCATGTAAGTCTATCTTTATTTATTGTCAAGAATAAAACCCTAACTTAGGAAAAGTGTCCTATAATATCCTTGGATAAGATTCCTTAATAAATCTCAAAATATAATCAATCTCTAGAACACTCCTCTACATATCCCCATACATCTAACATTCAGTGGCCTTAGTATGAGCACTTGCGAAAAAGTTATCGTTACGTAAACGATAGCAAAATGTATGAAAAATTTAACAGCGCCTCTATCGGACGTGAAAGGAAACTGAATTTTTCATACATTTGCTATCGTTTACGTAACGATAACTTTTACGCAAGTTCTCGTACTAAGGCCACTGGTCATAATAATAAATAAGTTTATTTGCTACGTTATATTTATATGCCTTTCATACATGTTTAAAACGAATTAAGCAATTCTTTCTTAATTTACTTCGGGCTGCTGAGCAATACCTCAATTCTTTCCATTTCTTTGGTTCCATGGGCCCCGAGCCCATTCGGTCTCCATAATAATTCAGAGGGGTTGATAAGTTTTCAAGGCCTCGAATTTTTTTGTTGATACCTAATGTAGCATGAAATGTGACAGCGATGCACTGCATGTAATCCGCTGTTATCATCGTCATTATTTCAACCATAGGACATCGACTCCTGGACATAGGCCTCCCCCATTGATCTCCATAAGAGCCGGTCTGAAGCGGCCTGCATCCAGCGTTTTCCTGCGTTCTCTTCTAGGTCGCCCGCTGTTATACAAGCACGCAATTGCGCGATTATTCCGTTGCGAAAAGTGAACGTGTTTTAAATTGTGATTGCAAACCAGTGACCACCAAGTTTCTCTTTTACTGAACTGCCTATTACTGTACTATATTAAGTTAACATGATCTAAAATTGTGTTTGGGAATGTGGTAGGAGGAAAGAAGTGTGGTAGTCATTTTTAGAAACCTTTTAACCCGACTCAATCAACTCTACAATTTAACGATATTTTCGACCAAAACCCTGAAAGGAAAGATTTCTGATTTTTTAACACTTTCAATACTTTACGTACCACTTGTATGAAAATTGAATCGCATTTCTTTAAACTATATTATTCACATCTCGATTTATTTCTAAATACAGGGTTTATCTTTCTTTTAGGAGTTGCAAGTTTTGCATACATAATTACTTATGATCATAGAAAATAAAAAAGAACCGTATTTTTTGTATCATTCTTTTTGTAATAAAATAACTTCACATGAAACGCGCCCGCCCCGCGCTGCGCCCTTTAACGGGACGAGCGCGCACGCTTGTATGATATATGTACATTGCTGCTGGTTTGCAACATTCTAAATCACAAAAACAACACTAAAACAAGAAGTATCAGACAAATAGTTATTGGTATTCGGTTACGTTTAGATAGTATAATAATAGCGTTCTCGCTTCGGAAGCGTTTCCCTTACACCCGGAATACTTTATCTTTGAACATCAAAAGCTAAAGTCTAAAACATGTATGAATCTTACAAACCCGACATTGTTTTAGGTGAACGTAGCAAACACAAGCATAGAGCTATCGAAGCAAAACATGAACCGTTTTGCTCGCATCCTGTTCCCTCCCAAACCAGAAGTCCTGAGCAATATGTGCAAGCAAGGGTTCGACGACGCACTGAGGTTCTTACAGAGGAATAACTTGATATCTTGCACGCGATGTCTGGCGGTGCAGTCTACATTCCATCTGCAAGACGTCTTGGACGATACTTCGTACGAGTTCGACCCGGAATGCGAGGAGTGCAAGACGCATAGACAAGTGAGTGTCTGGATATTAAAAAAACTATACTGCAATATGCAATGATTATCTATAGAGATGACCAGCAGAGTTACAAATTTAAATAAATATCAATTTAAAAAACATACTTCAAAATTAGTAAAATACGCAATGTTATTTATTTAAATATTATAGATAGATAGATATAAACTCTTTATTGTGTACACCAGAAATAAAAATTACAAACAGATAGAAGACACTTACGAGCTACCACAAGTGGCGGCCAATTGTGGCAGCGGATTATGTCATCCAAGTAAACGAATTTTACAATTATTCTGATTTAAAAAACCAAATTACTGAACCGATTTTGATGAAATTTCTATGGGACCAATCTGAAAGCATAACCTTCCAATTAAAAATATTTTTCCTGCTTGCTTTATAAATGACAGATTACTGAGGCAACAAACCTTGAAAAAAAAAACTGAATTGCTACAGAATTGATTCACCTCCTATTTTTGTAAGTCGGTAAAAAAAACCGCCTTACGCCCAACTCTAAACGCGGGCCCAAATAGGTGCAGTTTGCAAAATCACGCGAACGCGAACCTTAACGCAACGAGATATGGTTTGGCCCCTGGATTATTGTCTCCTACTCAACTGTCTAGATCAGTTGGTCGCACTTTATATTTCCGAGACATGTGTTAGTGATACCACATATTATTTTAGAAATTTGAAACGTTCAATATACCTACTATATTGACCGTTTAAAATAAAAAAACCAATATCCACTATCTGATAGAAACGATAAGTGATAGTAAACTAAGTTATATGTATAGGCACCAAGACCATTGACTGATTATATTATAGCGGATGTATTACAATCAATCTATGATTCATATTTAGCATACACTTTGATCACAATAGGCTACAAGACTGTTTTTTACTGTCATATTAAAATATAGCTGATTAATGAAAACAAAATGAAAATCTGATCAAAAATAAGCAATTTATAACCATTTTAATATCATGCTAGACAGAGAGCACGAAACTGCAAATTATGACGTCACTTCTCTGTACGTCATATAAATTATATTCTGACAAGTATGGCGCACAGAGGCGTGACGTAATTTTTTGTTTTGTGGGAAAGGGACAGAGTTTTGGCTATCAAAAACTTCAAACGTATATCAGAACATTAATAACAGATTTAAATTATTTTTTCAATAAACTTATTATAATTACTTAAATTCTTCATCAAAGCTATTGGTTCCAACGATATAAACATCAGTCATCTACCCTATTTATAATCAGCTAATTCATTAAAATCCATAATTCTACTGAAAACATTGCCCAAAACCCATCGAGATACAACACCAATAGAGTCACAATCGTGCCAAAAAATGTCCGAAACCAAAACTCGGCGCACGCTACGCATTGCGCAGACTTTTTGGTTAGTTGTAAGGCAACCTCGACGACCGACTACACGATCGCGCTCGATCCGACTACAACGCCGCGCGATGCAGTGCTACGATGCCCTAGCGGACTAGCGACGTTGAAGACTATGCAAGCGACATAACGTCTAATAATTATCAATGTAAAAAACTGTCTTCTTCAAATAAAAAAAGAATCATCAAAATCGGTTCACGCAGTTGAAAGTTCTGAGGTAACAAACATAAAAAAAAACATTAAAAAAACAGGCGAATTGATAACCTATATATTGATTGATATCCTCCTTTTTGGAAGTCGGTTAAAATGAAGAAAAATGTGTCATTGATAACTAACTATAATTGATGTCTAGGTATGAACAACGACGCTCGGACGTTTTTTGTCTGTTTTCACTTAGAGATTGTAACTCTATAGGTATTGTATATCGATGCTAAAACCGTATCTTTTTCAGTTGATTGACACAGTAAATTCTTTCCAGGACGCCCTAGTAGACGACCTCCCCGACACAGTGATGACGATATTTCAAAACGCGATCGACACAGCCAACAGCGGCATCGTGAACTGGGTGATGCGGCAGAGAGCCATGCGGTACCTCACAGTGCTCGCGCTGCCTTAC
This sequence comes from Agriopis leucophaearia, assembly GCA_949125355.1. Taxonomy (NCBI): domain Eukaryota; kingdom Metazoa; phylum Arthropoda; class Insecta; order Lepidoptera; family Geometridae; genus Agriopis; species Agriopis leucophaearia. The sequence continues at coordinate 15,517,801 of OX421266.1, read as the reverse complement.
ACTGTGCCCATCGACATCATGTATGCTACATTTACCAAGTGAGTACTGCACGACTGCATTTATACGATTCAATCCAGTATCGGAGACGTCAAACCTGCATTCCTGCAGTGGGGGTTATGGTCTAGTGCGGGAAGGTAAGTTCCACAGGTTCCACTACATACGTTTTATGATTACTAACGTATACAGTTATATGATTATTTACGGGATATTTACCGTGGTAAGGTTGTGGAAGGAGCTTCCGATATTTCCGCGCAATTACATGCACCATGTCCACGCTGTGACTGCGCCGAAATATCGGGAGCTCCTTCCACAACCTTACCACGGTAAATATCCTGTAAATAATCATATAACTGTAGTGAACAACCGTGATAGTTTAAAACAGTGTTTTACTTACGTATACATTTGAACATATAGCCAGAATAGCCAGAGACAGAGAAAAATTGCGACTTTTAGAGGAGACCTATGTCCAGGGAGGAAAACCTGATTGTGGAACTGGTGCTGGCGTTACAGACAGAACTTGTACAATTGAGTATAAAAAACAATTTTGAACATTTTTGACACACGGTCATCTGTCCCCAAACTAAGCAAAGCTGGTAATATCGCTGCCAGAGACTGATATACGTACCTACATACATATTTTTAAATACATATATTAACACCCACACATAAAACAAACACAAATGCTCATCACATGAATGTTTGTCCTAGGTGGGAATCGAACCAAGCACAGATGGTAGGTTCATTACCAACTGAGCCACCGGGCAGTAATTGATATAAGTATATGTAATAGAACTTCCTTAGACCCGAGATCACTTTATGAGCTAGAAATAAGGTCTCGTATAGGAGACGCCAGGTCCTAGTAGAAACTAGTAATACTATAGTAGTTAAAATAAGAGAATAAAGGCTTTTTTTCCTACTGTAGACGTCATTCTAGCTTGATAGCACTGCAGCAGCATTGGCATGGGTATGAATGAGGTGACGCAAATGAGTAATTTTGTACTTCAGTTAGACTAAGTACCTGCTGGTTACAGCGGTGATTTCCTCCTAAGACAACTTTTGTATTGATGAGGGACCTGGATGGGGGACACTGGAAAATATGATTAACTAATGCAAATTATTTTGAATACACATATTCGATGTTTAAAGTAAATATTATAAATATACAATATTTAACTCTCATATTATCAATAAATAAAAAAAATTACAAATAAGCTGGATAGAAAGTTCATTAGTTCGCTGCAAAACACTATAGAGGAAAAACACAATAACTGTAAAATTAAAAAATATATGAACGAAGTAGATACATCGAATATTAGTACTCGACAGACTACTTTAAAAAAAATGCTTGCGTTTGACCGCCACCTCGCCTGTTGTTAAGCGATGATGCGGTCTACTATGGAGCACGCTTGCCTAGAAGAAACCGACTCACTTGCGACTTGAAGACATTGGTTTAAATCAAGTTCAGGATTTTAAACGGCCTAATCTTGTGCATCGAGAACGTAAATAAGTGTATTGATAAAAAGGCATGAGGAATGTATCGCTTTCAGAAAAACTTAAGGTAACCATAACATTAACATATCACCACGCTTTTTAGCTATCACGCTGGTAGAGTAGAGAAGCATGCAGTGCAATACAAAGTGGCTGGGAATGTGCTCATTCGTAGGAGGAAGTGTCTGCGACATAACAACGTCATGACTAGGTTAGTTCTGGGAAAATCCGGTAGAGGGGATGTTTATGTCTAGAATTTTGAGATTTTTGAGTTGCGTCCTTTGTGTGGTGATGGGTCGATATGCATTTTGTCGGTGTTTGATTTTATAATGTAAAGGTTGCGGTGATCTCAGAAGGCCTAATTATTCCTACACAAGTCTGTTATTACTGTCTGCCACCGCGTGGGGGTAGTTCGTCGGGGCAGACGGTAATAAACCTGTGGCAGTAGCGTTTTGTATGTTTTTGGACTTTTTGATAGTCAGTATAAGTATTTTTAATACCTATGGTTGACTAAGAAACGGTTTATCTTTTCTAAATAGATTTAAAAGATATCAAACAGTTTTGTTAAATAATCAATTCTATTTCATACTAGCTGCGCCCGCGCTTTTACCCGCAGAGATTACTCGTTATAACATCAGCTATCTGTCAGTGATACTCCCGTCAAAATTGATCCAGCCGTTTCGGAGCCCATAGGGATCATACATACACACACACACACACACACACACCGTCTTTTATCTATACTAATATTATAAAGAGGGAAGATTTGATTGTTTGTTTGCATTGAATAGGCTCCGAAACTACTGAACCGATTTGAAAAATTCTTTCACTGTTGGGAAGCTACACTATCTCCGGGTGACATAGGCTATATTATGTTTGGTAGCGAGGCCGAAGGCCGAGCTTACACCCGTTCGAAGCCGGGGCAGACGGCTAGTCTTCTTATACATATATAAAAATCTCGTGTCACGGTGTTTGTGGTCGCACTCCTCGGAAACGGCTTGAATGTATATTTGGCAGGTATTAGAACAGGTCGTAAAGTATTTCATCATCATCACAATTTTTTATTACCACGCGGGTGAAACCGCGGGGCGCTGCTATTATATATATATATATATATATATATATATATATACCTACTATACATACATTAAAATGTTTTTGTAGTTTTATACATTACACAATAGTTTGACGCACAATTTTTTTTACTCAAAGTATTATTCTAAATTGCAATAACAATAGTGTTATCAGTAACTGTTACTCAACTTCCATATCTCTACAATTGTTATACATTGTGTTTGTATGTCATTCGGTCAAGGTTATGTGAGAACTGATTATAAATTGGAATAACTGTTATGCCTATTTTCTAAGCTAACTTTGATAGCTCTTAAATTGTTGCCGTCCCTGTATCACATTTTGCCCCCTTAAGTTGCGTTTATAAAAGGCGCCCCTTAATTTAGTTACAATCTAGGCTAATGTAAAGGCTAATCTATATATATATATATATATAATAAAAACGTAGAGATTTAAAAAAAACTGTAATTGCGATATATAAAAAAACACACAGGGCGTCTTAAAATAAGCAGCGAAACACATTAAGACAGTTCTCGGCATTTTTGTCTCTTTGTTTGTTTGTACACGCACATCTAACCCACTGGACGGATTTAAATGTGATTTTCACGAATATGTTTAGCTATGGCCAGATTGAAGTATATGCTATGTTATTTTGCGCAAGGGCCGGATTAAGGGAGGAAAAGAGGGTTGAAAGTTTATATGAAAATCTACGCGTACGAAGTCGCGGGCAACAGCAGTAGTAAGTTATATAATTCAAAGTTAGAAGTTAAACTTCTACGTTTGCTAATTTAAAAACTACATTATATATATTATGGACTTTCCTTGGATATGTACCAAATGTTTCGATTCTACGTTTCTAATCCTTACGGCCAAGGATTGGAACAACCTGCCGGCTTCCATGTTTCCTGAGATAAAATAATATAATCTGGGCCTTTTCTAGGCAAGAGTGAATAGGTATCTTCTAAGTCTGTGTGCTTCATCTTCGACCACATCGTCGCTTACCAACAGGCGAGTTGGTGGTCAAACGCGTAAAAAATAAATAAAAATAGTTTGTGAAAACACTGGTGTGTAAAGAAAAAAATGCGCTAGCAGATTATTTTACTTTAGACTTAAACAAGTAAAGTTACCGTGTGGGTAAATGCTCGTTCAAAGAGCTTAATTCTCAGCCAAAGAGTCAATAATTTGAAATAACGTTGCATTTGTCCCCAACTGCCCCCTGACACGTCAAGAAAATTCTGGTTACGTCCCTGTAACACCCTTATAGAGCCCGCCCCGCGGTTTCACCTGCGTAGACATCCTCTCAAGAAGGAACTGTATTTTTTTCGGAAATAAAAAATATCCTAATATGTCACTTCGCAATTCATTCCCTTGAATCTCTCTTCGAAAAACCTCGATCCGTTGCTCAATTGCTGCGTGAAATAGGAACAAACAAACCAACTAAAACACATAAGCATCAAACTATTATTATAAATGCGAAAGTTTGTGTATGAGTGCGTGTATGTTTGTTATTCCTTCACGCAGAAACGGCTGGACGTATTTGGAATATACAATATACATACGGGTAGCTTATGTCCTCGATTAAAACATAGGCACATAATATAAGTATACGCTTTTCATCATCATCATCATTGTTTTTCATCACCACGCGGATGAAACTGTGGGACGCAGCTAGTTTATAATATTAGTTAGTCTACAAGAAATTCAAGTAATAATATCTGCTGAAATTAACTTGAAAAACAATAAATGGACAACAAAAACTACGTCGGTTGAAAAATATTTTCTCTGCATAAATTATCATATCAAAAAAACCCGTCTCAATCTAAGAGTATATACCAAAACTTCACATGAAAATTTTTGTTCACAATAATTTTGTAATTATTTTATTTTATTAGTTTGACTGATAATCTCTATACCATTATTAGACATTTCATTCGTAGTCGAGTTAAAAGTAAGTATGTACATACATTTTATTTATATTACACGGGAATTACTCACGTAAGATTAGGCCGGTTACTCCGATAGTTTACGTGAGTAATTCCCGTTTAATATCAATAAAATGTGTGAAAACCACGTCAGTTTTCATAATACCTAAGTATATACAGTTTCAATGCCATAAACATTCAAGACACACCTCCAGTTTTAACCACTAGCGACAAGTCGAAACGACACTGAATTACATGAAGAGCATTAACTAAATATTATAACTAGTGGGTACTTATTTCTACTTTGAATTGTTGACCTCGCTTATGTTGATAACGGAGAAACAAACCGCTGATAATGATAAAGTCCTTACGCACTTTGATATACTTCCTGTTTTTGTGTTCCACGGTTCAAATGAACGAGATTTTGATTTTACATCGCATTTTGGTCTTAATTAATTTAACGAAAAAAATAGTTTTCCTTGTTTTAATATAATTGAGATGAGTAAATACAATACGAAGAATAACAAAAGGATTAATCGCAACTGCCCCCGTTTGCAAACGGGGGCTGCTAAATCTAATCTCGATTTTTTCTACATATAATTTAAGCATAATTATTATAAACTTTTTTTGAATTAAATGGCTTTGCTTCTGTGCTTATGCTTTCATTATTTCTACCTGTAACTGATTGTCCTACATTCGTGGATTAAAATGTCTTTATAGCTCTAAGTTGGTATAAAAAAGTTATTTTTTTGTTGGGCTTAAGTACTTTTAGTTATTTAGGTACTGACTTTTGTGTTAATGTTATTACATACATATTTATTACTAGCGACGTGCCCCGGCTTCGCACGGGTGTAAGCTGGGCCTTCGGCCTTGCTACTATGACCCGTTCCAAGAACACAAACTTTCATCAAAATCGGTCGAGCCGTTTGCTCACCGTTTAAACCTTCCCTGGACTACGACAAAAATTTCAAAACCAAAATCAGCTAAATCGGCCTAGCCGTTCTCGAGTTTTAGCGAGACTAACGAACAGCAATTGATTTTTATATATATAGATACCTACCACCATGAGTTTTTTAAACACCGTATGTTGTGTAGCTTTTTGAATTTTAATTAATCTTACATAACAACCTTTATGTTTACGTAAAATACAGAAAATTCTACAATGTTTTTACTTTAAAGTTTTTCCACGTGTACATGTTTAAGCAAACATGCGTGTAACAATTACCTAACCTAACGATAATCACTAATAAGTTAACATCTTACAGGTTTGTGACATGCACCCCGAAGATGAGCAAGTCTCTGTGGAAGTTGAGCCTCAACCTTCTGCAACAGCTGCACGGCTTCGTCTATACAGCGCAGGATAAATCCGTGGCTGCTGCCAGGATTTACTACAAACTGACAATGGACGCGAAGAAGGACACATACGACAACTATCAAATGGAGAGAAGGTGAGTTATATTGTAATGTAATCAGAATCTACATTTAATCGTTATTTTGCACTGGGTTTTCTCATTTAGCTCAACGGTTTGCACGATTTTGTTCAAAAATTAAACAAAGACTTCTGTGTCTTTCTGTATTCAACTAATCTGAACGAGCTTTGTCCAAATTATTCCTATAAATAATGTACAACTAGTGCATAAAACAAGCTATTTTAGCCGCTTATCAACCCGAACCGAAGGCGAAAGCAAATAAAGTTTTAGTCGAGAATAAATAATTGATTTAGGTATTTATTTTTATGCATAAATTATACACTTGGCTTTTCACTTTGGTTGCGAAGAGATAAACCAGTGATAGGTATATCTTTAATTAAAATTCAAAATAGAAATTGAAATGAAAATATTAGAAGCTCTAATTTTTGACAAAAAGTTAAGTCTGTCCTAGGCAAATATTTATAAAAATTCCTACATGAAAAGGGTTTTTCTTTTATACAGCTTTGAGTACAATAATACAAAAAAATTACAACAAATAAAACAGTCTTCACGGGTAACGGATGAAATTCACCTTATGGGTGAATTTCATGGATGGAATATTTTCTGCAAATTTAAATGGGACCACACCACACTAGTTACTAAACAGCCTATTCAAAAAAAAGGTCAGTTCACAGTCAAATTGAGAACCTCTTTCTATTGTTGCGTATACTTTGTGATCCTAAAATTTAAGTTTTGCGACATTTATCAGTCTTCTGTAACATATTTTCCCCTATTAATCAAACACCGTCCAGAGATTACAACGTTAGGTAAATCCTGTATATTAATTTTAATTCCTTAATCTATCTCGTATCGGTTATTGTTATCTGTTTGTCCTTCATGTTTGCATTGTAACGTTGCAGTTGTGTCCGTATTTACTATTTACGTCATTTCTATTTTCTTTTTGTACGTGCCAACGTGCCAACGCACGTGTTTTGTTATGTGCCAGTGTCAATGTCAACTTAAATGCCTCGTAAGGCATGTAAGTTGACACTGCATTTTGGTGAGGTAAGGATGTAGGGATCGTCCATTAATCACGTGAGACTTGAAACCTTGAAACTGGGGGAGAGGTTTAAGAAAGGTAAAGAGGTTAAAAAAGAAAACACGAAATATCATTTTAGTGAGATATCATTTGTATTTATTTTTTCGTTGAACACGCGATTTTTAATTGATCACTATGCTTAATTTTCCATAATAGGCATGATGAATATTTTTTTATTACCTCAAAAAAGCTGATCATCAATAGAGCCTATCAACGAAAACAAAATTTAAATTAGTTCAAAAATAAATAACTTATAAACATTTTAATTTAATGCTAGACAGAGAGCGCACTATACTGAGCTATGACGTCAAGCCTCAGGCGCGGCATACAAATGCTATACTAACACACGCTTTGCGAGAAAGGGATGGAGCATCCCCTCTATCCCCACCTAAAACTTTAAACGCTTTTATCTCAAAGATTAATCAGCCATTTTATTTTTACAGTATGTGTAATGTATTTAGTTATATTCATCGCTAAGCCTGTTATTTGTAATAAATTAAACATTAGGCCACATGCCTATTAAATTAGAACCTGTATTTAAAGATATTATTCTAAAAAAAAATTAAGAGACTTCGGACCGAAAAAAATACACGTGATTTTGTTAAAAAGTTGCTAAAAACATCATTTGATTAAGAGACCAAAGGCGAAAGTTCGAAATGTGGCAAACTATTTTCTCGCTGCAAGATGGAAGTTAAAGAAAGTTGCGCGACAACTTTCCAGTCAGTAGTTGGGCGTTTATTTTAGAATCTAGAATGCTATTTCCATTTTTTTGGTGACGGCTTAGAAAAAAGTAATAGTATATTACCCGTTCTTCATAAATTTGCCCTTAAAATATCTAGTTATCTACCAGCGTGTGAATCATCGCACTAAATTAATTTGACATTTTAATTCTTATCATAACACTAATCTAGGTATATTTATAACTCTTAGGTACGTTCGATTGTTCACGCTGTACTTGTATGCAAATAGGTTTTTTTATGATACTGAGTGACGAGACGAGCGAAGTCGCTCGCCTGATGGCTCTTCACGCTTGCCCATAACAGCTCAACGCCACTCAGAATTTTGAACTTCAACAGTTCAAAACACTGTTTGCACACTATTGCTTGGCGGTTGAATAACTGGCAAAGGTGTGGTACTTCCCCAGGCGGACTCTGCAAAAGAGTCCTACCATACCAAATAACTAATAGGAGTTGCAGAAGATTACTTTGAGTACGTTCATTGGCCTTACAAGTCACTGTTTTCTGGATTCTAACTTACTGGGAGACTGGTAGACAATCTTAATTAACATAATCCATGCAAGCATAGCTCTGTGTGTGTAGCACTTTAATCCGCCACAACACGGAAGAACTGCCAGATATCAGCTCGGATGAGATCGTGCTAGCTCTAAAACAGCTTAAAAATGGAAAAGCCGCGGGTGACGACGGGATTACAACAGAGCTCTTAAAAGCCGGTGGAACTCCGATACTTAATGAGCTCCAAGAATTGTTTAATACCGTCCTCTTTACCGGGAGAACTCCGCAGGCATGGCACAGAAGCGTGGTGGTATTGTTTTTCAAAAAGGGCGATAAAACCCTTTTGAAAAACTATCGACCCATCTCGCTTCTGAGCCATGTCTATAAGCTGTTTTCAAGGGTTATCACGAACCGTCTTGCGCGAAGGCTCGACGAGTTTCAACTCCCGGAGCAGGGTTTCGAAGCGGGTACAGCACCATAGACCACATTCACACAGTGCGGCAGATTGTACAGAAGACGAAAGAGTACAATCGGCCCCTTTGCTTGGCGTTTGTGGACTATGAGAAGGCTTTTGATTCGGTCGAAACCTGGGCTGTTCTGGAGTCCTTACAGCGATGCCAAGTTGACTGGCGATACATAGAAGTGATGAGATGTCTGTATGACGCCGCAACAATGACCGTTCAAGTCCAGAACCAGCAAACAAATCAAATCCATCTGCGTCGAGGTGTGAGACAAGGGGATGTTATCTCCCCGAAATTGTTCTTAAACGCAATGGAGGATTTGTTTAAGACTCTGGACTGGACAGGAAAAGGCATTAATATTAATGGCGAGTACATCTCTCACTTGCGTTTTGCAGACGACATCGTCATAATGGCTGAATCGCTGGAGGACCTACAAAGGGTGCTTGACGGCCTAGCCAATTCTTCCCAACGCATCGGTCTCCGGATGAACTTGGATAAAACCAAGGTCATGTTCAACGAACACGTTGCTCCGGGACCGGTTGCCATAAATGGCTTCACTCTGGAGATTGTTCAACAATATGTTTACCTAGGGCAGACGCTCGAACTAGGTAAAAACAATTTTGAGAGTGAGGCCAAGAGAAGAATACAGTTGAGCTGGGCAGCGTTCGGGAAATTACGTAGTCTTCTTGTCACCTATCCCGCAAAGTCTTAAGACGAAAGTTTATAACCAGTGCGTTCTACCTGTCATGACTTACGGTGCCGAAACGTGGACACTTACAGTTGGAGCGGTCCACAAGTTCAAGGTCGCTCAGCGAGCTATGGAGAGAGCTATGCTTGGGGTTTCTCAGAGGGATCGTATCCGGAACGAAGTAATTCGCCAGAGAACCAAAGTCACCGACATAGCTCAGCGTATTAGCAAGCTGAAGTGGCAGTGGGCCGGTCATATCTGTCGCAGAACCGATAACCGTTGGGGTAGACGTGTTCTAGAGTGGAGACCGCGAATCGGCAAACGTAGCATAGGACGCCCTGAGACTCGGTGGAGTGACGATATACGTAAGACGGCTGGCAGTGGCTGGAAGATAAAAGCCGAAGATTGGGCTGAGTGGCGTGCCTTGGGAGAGTAGTATAGGCTTATTATGATGATGATGATAGCTCTGTGTCAGAGAAGTACCTAATATTACATTTTTCATAAAAATTATCTGCTCTCAGCAATGACGATATTACCACTTAACAGCTTATCCTGCACCACGTGATGAAAAGGAACTGAATTTTGAGCAGGATCTTTTTCGGGCGGGCCAATCCTAGACGCGAATTGAATGAATGACTTTTGTTTTCTCCAATCACAAGGGCCATACGATACTGCGCACAAGCAAATTATGACTCATGCGCGATCAAGTGGTTATATTATTAGCTCTAAGTTAACCGAACTGCCCATTGCCACTTCAACATGCAAAAAATGTCTTATGTAAATTAATTAGATATCTAAGTACCTAAAATTATCTTAGTAATGAGGAAATACACCTAATATTAGGTAAGTATATGTTTACATATAATCGATATTTATTTATCAATACGAATAGATAAAGGCACAACGTCACAAAAGGTTTTCTTGATACTGATGAAAGTTCAAACTCCATTATACAATAAGTGTCAATAGAAAAGTTTTAAAAACCTCGCGATAAAGGAACTGAAAATCTCCAAAAGGTTGAACAGATTTTCTTGAATTTTACCTGAGAACAATCTCGATCAAGTCACCTTTCAAACAAAGAAAACTAAATCAAAATTTGTTCAGCCGTTTTGGAGCTACGATACCAAAGTTAGACGTTAAACTTAAAACACCCAACTTTATGCGTCGGGGTTAAAAATGTTAGTTGATGCACGCGGAAGATGTAATAGTGCAGTACTGCAGCGGTCTACAATAGAAACATTTATGGACGAGCGAGAAAATATGGGCCGAGGCCAGCATACCAGTTATATCTTCATTGAATACGAGACTATAATTGCTCAGTAGCCTTGTTGTGTTTCTGCAACATTGCACATTTATATTCACGTAAAAATAGGCATTTATTCCATAAATATACAAAATACCCAGAGTCACCGACATTGCTATTAAAATTTGCAAGTTGAAGTGGCAATGGGCAGACCACATCGTTCGAAAACTGATGACCGATTGGGAAGAAAGGTTCTTGAGTGGAGACCACGAACCGGAAGATGCAGCGTAGGTAGGCCTCCCACTAGATGGACCGACGATATTGTGAGAGTCGCGGGCATTCAGTGAATGCAGATGGCAGGATATCGTTCAGTGTGGAGGTTAAAGGGGGAGGCCTATATTCAGCAGTGGACGTCTCCTGGCTGATGATGATGAGAAATTATCATCCATGGGATGAGAAATAGGCATATATATTTTGGAATAACCTTCATATTCTAGATGACTGGCTTGTACTATGAGCTAATCACAAATATCAAAAACGTTTTTGTTAATAAATTCTTATTAAGCCTCTGCATTGGCCTCTTTTTAGTAGAATAATGTAATCAAACCTCCTTGCACGTTGAAATATTATACGCCCATACTTAATCAAAACACCAATTACTCTAGAAACTCGATATTGATAACGGCAACAGGTAGACACTTGAAATATTCACGTTATATATTCACTTTAAAAATAAATAATTAAAATAAAATTCATATTTAAGGGGGGCTCCCATACAACAAACGTGATTTTTATGCCGTTTTTATAGATAATGGTACGGAGGAACCCTTCGTGCGCGAGTCCGATTCGCACTTGGCCGGTTTTTCATTTTATATAGTAAAGGGTTCTTCAAAGCATGAACTCATCAAATACCTTAAAATAAATAATAGTTACTTCATAAGTCAAGACGTCCATTATTAGCAATGTCTATGAAGAATTAGCTCATCAGTGTATGTAGCGAAGCTAAACATAGGTACTCGTATTGCGTAGTGTTAGTGGTACGCCCGCGGCACAGAATCTAATTTATGTCTTACTAGCCGTCCGCCCCGGCTTCGCACGAGTGTAAGCTCGGCCTTCGGCCTCGCTACAAAATATAATATAGCCTATGTCACCCGGGGATAGTGTAGCTTCCCAACAGTGAAAGAATTTTTCAAATCGGTTCAGTAGTTTCGGAGCCTATTCATTACAAACATACAAACATACAAAAATAGGTACAAATCTTTCCTCTTTATAATATTAGTGTAGATAAGTGTGCAGTTTTTCTAAGAGACAATGCCTGTTTTTAATAGGGTATTTGACCTGTTTTGTAACACCATGAACCTGTTTTGTAACACCATTATGTCGACAGAGGATCAGTAAATTTAATACTTTTTGTAATCAGGATTCCTCGACACAGGCTTTGCCTAGTGAGGAAACTGATGTACTTTTCACTATACAAAAACGTCTCTGCAATGTATGTAGGTACTATAGAACTTTATTTTCGTGTATATGCAGTGTATTTGCAGTAATTAAACATTTTTCATTTCATTTTCATATATGTATAAGAAGAATATTATTTCCTCAACGTGACACTTTAGAACACGGTTTATCGTTTTTGTTCGACTAAGTAGTTTCAATTCAAATATACAAGTTCCATTGTGCGACGTGATTTGCGCGAACAAAAGAACGACGTAATTTATTTATTTTTAAATTGCCATATCGGGATGTCAAGGCTAAAAAACTAACCCTTTTCAGTGCTGCCCGCAACCGTACCGGCTTGTGAGTTTCCCTTTGTAAAAAGGAAGATCTGTTTGTGGCTTTGTGGTTATGCGTTGCTCGTTTTTGCAAGGGTTACGCTTCTCGCAAATTTCGCCAGAAATACCACAAAGACTAAAGTTTTTTTGGCATAAAACTTGAATAATGCGTTCACATCTAGGTACTCAAGTAATTATCATGGACGTATTCGTGGACACGTCCGTCAATAAATAATTATCAATGTAAAAAAATCGATTTCATAAAAATTACAGAACTGGACCACATTGAAATGGGATCACACGGGAAGCACTAGCTTTTAAATAAAAATAGAATCATCAAAATCGGTTCACCCAGTCCAAAGTTCAGAGGTAACAAACATAAAAAAATGAGTCGAATTGAGAACCTCCTCCTTTTTGGAAGTCGGTTAAAAATGACATCACACATACGCGATTTCGCGGTGTTGTCTGCGCCTTTTATAAGGTTACGTACCCAAAGGGTAAAAACGGGACCCTAATACTGATCCAACGTTGTCTGTCTGTCTGTCCGTCCTACCTTTCAACGACTGTAACTTTCGAACCGTCATAGATTTTGATTTTCACCGTTGAATTTTTCATAGAATATGTAATGTTACGGCGGATTAACTTAGAAATAATAATATAGTAAAAGTTAAAGGGCCTCGTATATAAAGCAAACGTATTTTTGTATTTGCTCTGATGTAAAAACGGTAATACGTAAAAGTGTCAAACTTGGTATGATTATATTACACACTCTAACTAAAGTATAACAACAAATCAAACAATGACCAAGTGCGAGTCGGTGACCAATTTCTGTTAATTACCAAATTAAGCAACGTACGGTGTGGTCGGTACTTAGATGGGTGATCGCCTGGGTGTGATGTTTTCTTTTTGCACTGCTTTTTGTATTTTGTGGTAGTACGGTACCCTCAGTGCGCGAGCCCGACTCGCACTTGGCCGGTTTATTTTCCTCCGTGGTTATAAGTATAATGTAACAATGTTATTCATATCATTTATACTTGTTCATAATTATATTAATTTAAGTTTTCGAGCAGTTGTCAGCCCAGCTGTTGTGTTGATAACACAACAAAGACTTCTTATCCGAGTGGCCCATTTCCCATGTTTTCATTTAGGTATTTAGTTTTGGTACCAATCAATTATATATTTACTATTGAAACGCATCTTCTTATTTCTTCATCATCATCTTCTAATCTTCTTCTCACTACCCATTATGTGTAATGTGTATTTCTTTGTATTGAATTATTTTGATGTAGGATACTTAGTGTATTTCATTTTTATTTATATGTACTCAATATTCTTATATACTCATATGTTTATAAATTTCACCACCATGCTATATTAATAAACTTCAATCTTTAATCTACAGGTTGTCTGGAAGACATTTCTTTTTTTTTTTCATAAAAATCATAATAGGCTTGTTTTTGACTGTCACCTCGCCTGATGTTAAGCGAAGATGCGATCACGCATGTCTAGAAGAAAACAAAACGCTCGCGAGTAAGTCACCAGATTATAAAAATCGGGGAACACCATTTTAGGCAGTGCATTTCACAGACTAGGGGTTCGCACAATAAAGGTGGAATCAAAGCGTTTCGTACGAGTTTTCGGAATATCAACCATGAAACGATGTCGCCAATTCGTGCACGCCCGATTGAAAAATAAAGGCGGTTTTATCGCTTTTGGCGATATGACCTCTGTTCTCAATTCGGCATTAAAAAAAATGTTTGTTACCTCTAAACTCCGTCATATCAAAACCAATTTGGAAAATTCTTTTTTTATTTACAACTTGTCAGATTGGTCCCATAGAAATTTCCTCAAAATCAGTTCAGTAGTGTGGTTTTGAAATCAAAATAACTGGAAAAAATATAGTAATTTTTAAACTTTCGCGATTCGAACACATGTTTTCATATTTGTCGGGACTTATCGCGCACTATTAAATATAGGTAAAAATAGATACCTTTCGCTCGACGTTTCGACCATGTTACAATGGCCGTGGTCACGAGCTGACTGAAAACTGCGGGTGAGTCCGGCGAGAAGAGCGGATATTTTGTTCTCCTACCCTCACTTGATCTTGATCTTGAAAAATTGCAGGGATTGGAAAAAATATGTCATCCAAGTAAACAAAATTGCCTATTTACCTACTCATTTTAAAGTAAACTAAGTGCTGTTATCATTTACACTTACCCAACTTACTCTTATGCATAAGTCTAACTTTATTTTTTCGTTTAATATACCTTATTTAAGCCTATGTTTATGTAAATATATATATATTTTGAAAGTCGTTTTTTTATAGATAATTATTATTGTGTCGATAAACTGTTATTGTGTGTTCTCAGCTTAGAATGTCCATCAAGTTTCAATGACTCACCGCGAAAGACTGATGAACAAAGGGCTGATGCGATAGTTTTGTTAAAATTATGATTCATAAAAATAAAATCACTTAACAATAAAATGGTTAATAGGTTTGCATAACTGTGCTATCAGTAGTTAAAGATAATTTTTGCAATAAAACACGAGTAAATCGTACTCATATTTAAAAACGCAATGGGTGTTAAAATAATATTAGTGCGTATCATGTTTTGCCTCTAGGGCGTACAAATCTAGAGAGATGGCATAAAATATATAACGTTAATATTATATACAAAAAAACATATTACTTAAATTAAATCATTCGAAATAATATCAAAATCTAACTAATTCCTATTATTGCAAAATAAAATATATGCGCAGTAGTGCTATCTCTATCGGTAGATTATCAAGCAAAAGTTTGAGGAACATTAGATAAAATTTTCGAATATGCCAGGCCAGTAGGTAACAGTTGTGTTTTCCAGTATTATGTATAGATAGTGCGATTAGCCACGACCTTGGTGGTCGATTAGAAAAATAAGACTAAATCCGTTTACGACAAAGGATTGCGATATCGTCAGGCCATTCTAACGATGTTTTTGTCGAAGATGTTTATTGCGTTTCAAGTACTTAAATGTAATCGCTATTTTATCAAACCAAGCAGTTCTCCGACTATACGGGAACTACTCATTCACTCACTCATCACGGAATCTCGAAATTTACCTCACCTAACAATTCCTACAAAGCTGTAATTTTGCAGGTAGATTCTTTATAAGGTGTAGAGATCTGCTAAGAAAGTTTTTGCGACAATGAAGAATTAAGGGGGGAAAAGAGGGAAGTAATAGTAGCACGTAGTAGTTAGTACGCGTATACGAAGTCACGGCCAACAGCTAGTGTTTTATATTTGTAAAGCATGTATGTTTGTTCGACGTACCGTTCACACCACCTACACAGTTCATTCAAATACAAATCTAAATTCGAATATGAGCAAATCGGTCAAGGGGATGCAAAGATATAGAGGTCTAGGTTATAGTGCAGGGTGAGCTACTAGTTACAAAGATGGCAATACTATGCTGTAACTGGGCCTTCATTTGAATACCTGAATATTTCTGGAGGAATCTATACTGCTGATACTGAAAATCAATAAACATAATTATCAATGTAAAAAACCGACTTCATAAAAATTTCAGAACTGGACCAAATTGGACCAGGTTTCAAATAAAAAAAGAATCATCAAAATCGGTTCACCCAGTCGAAAGTTCTGAGGTTAGGTACAAACATTTAAAAAAAACAGTCGAATTGAGAACCTCCTCCTTTTTTGGAAGTCGGTAAAAAACGATTGATTTTTTCAATTCGAATCTAAACAGTCTATACTTATAAGCGAAATACCACACTAACTGTTTCATCACAAAATGTAATTGACATACCAAGCTGAAAATTGGCAGATAGATTCCTTATGAAGTCAAGAGATGCCAAATTAAGGGGGATGAAATTTTATATGAAAGTCAACGCGTATGAAGTCGCGGGCAACAGCTTGTCTTTATATAAAACTCTTTACGGTGTATGTACAATTGTTCATCCCTTTCGAACGATGCATGTAGTACGACCATAGAGTACGACGGACTCTACAGAATAAGTAATAGGTACTAGGGCCGTGACGTCAGGGTCTTTGACCCAGTAACATCATTTTGAAAAAACAATGAACAAATGAAAAACTCATTTGCTGTCTCGTTTACACGCGTTACAATTTGCGTCAGCGAAAAGTTGACAGAACAGTATTAACATTCCTAGGTTAGTTAAAAAAAGGCTCGTGGATCTCTTACAAATTTTTGAAAATAACATTTCGCATACATTTTACCAAATTTTTAAGTATTTGAATCAAGCAAATACTTAAAAATTAGGTATAGCCAAGCAAGGACTCTACAACGCTTTTATCTTAGGAAATATGAACAAATAGGTACATACCTAGTTATGTCCAGCTATGATAAGAAAACAAAACGGGGGGTAATGTCAGGCATTCGATAAGACAATTGCGCGCAAGTTTGATGTCATCAACTCGTACGCAGCAATAGGTTAATGATAACACATTTTTAATATAAACTGCTTATTGCTTTGGCTGGCTTAGAACCGTGTCATTGCGAGAACGCTGCTTTTCAAGAGATACAATGAACTCTCTGCAAATCTAAGATTTTAACCGACTTCCAAAAAGGAGGAATTTCACAATTCGCCTGTTATTTTTTATGTTTGTTACCTCAGAACTTTCGACTGGGTGAACCGATTTAAATGATTATTTTTTTATTTGCAAGCTGGTGCTTCCCGTGTGGTCACATTTTAATTTGGTCCAGTTCTAATTTTTTATGAAGTCGGTTTTTATATTGATAATTATATCAAAATTGAACTATATTAATAAGATATATTATTATTATTATTTAAAAAGATATTTCATACTATTAATCAGGTCAGTAGTCTATTATATCCTCAGATTAGACGAACAAGGAAATCTTAGTACAATTTTATCGTTCGTATTCAAATGTATATCCGTATTTGACTGCCCCGGTGGCTCAGTAGGTAGTGAACCTAACTTCTGTGCTTGGGGGCGTGGGTTCGATTCCCATCTAGGACAAACATTTGTGTGATGAACATTGGTGTTTGTTCTATGTCTGGGTGTTAATATCTATTTAAGTATGTATTTAAAAATATTTACGTATGTATATCAGTCTCTGGCTGCTATATTACAAGCTTTGCTTAGTTTGGGGTCAGATGACAGTGTGTACAAAAAAATAAATGTTACTGTTAGTGTTTCATCCACATTTTTCGTTATACCGCTTAACGCTAAAACTGTATGTAACCAGTAACCACACACTTACCTACTATTTTTTCACGCACACTAAGAACTTACTATTAAATTAAGGACCTCTTTTCCCAATTTTAGCAATTTTGGTCACCCTACTTTTAGTTTGTCCACTTCGATGGTTAGCTTAAAATTATAATTTTTCGATATTTTTGAACTAGACCCGGCACTTCCATCCACGTGTTCGTAAATCTATATATAAAAAAGGCGACGTGTGTATGGACTCCGAAACGGCGGGACCGATTTTGATGGGACTTTCACTGGCAGATAGCTTCATGTTATAAGAAGTAATCCCCATGCAGGGAGTCAATTAAATAGTTAAAAACAATATACCACTCACTGACTTATCATGAAATCTCGAAAAACTAAGAAACCTACGCATTTGAAATTCGGTCGATAAATTACTTATCTGGAGAGTAGAGATCGGCTAAGAATTTGCGAAAAGATCCAATTAAGGTGGGCAAATGGGGGTTGAAAATTTATATGGAAGTTTACCGCACGAAGTCGCAGGCAAGAGCTAGTGACTAGTCACTGGCTCTTCTAGAAACTGAGAATATTAACCTTCGTAATAATAGATTATTATCGTTCGTTCTTCGAGTATGATCTCCTTTCCTCACATTATAAATTGTTTTCATTGGTTGCTGAACCTAGCGACCTCGATGCCCTGTTCGATTGTGTCGAAATGGAGCTTCAATTGCTTCATATCCCGATTTTCTATTCCTGTATTATAAATAAATATCTGGGACATTTTTGCACACACAGTCATCTGTGTAATGCATCTGTGTAGTGTAATGAAAGCTTGTAATATGGCTGTCAGAGACTGATATACGTACATATATATTTTTAAATACATACTTAAATAGATATTAACACCTAGACATAGAACAAACACAAATGTTTGTCCTAGGTGGGAATTGAACCCACGCCCCCAAGCGCAGAAGGTAGGTTCACTACCAACTGAGCCACCGGGGCAGTCAAGATATTAAAAGTTATTAGCGCGATAGTGGGATGGAGCTATAATGGCCGAGCGGGTAGCATGTGCGCTTTACAATCTGACGGCATCCGGTTCAATCCTCGGCCCTGCACCAATAACTTTATCATCATCATTTCAGCCATAGGACGTCCACTGCTGGCCTCGGGACCATCGTTTTCCTAAAGGGCCGGTTGGAAGCGGCCTGCATCCAGCGTTTTTTTGCGGTCTCTAACGACCACCATCAATAACTCCAATTACTTTTCTTTTTTAGTGTAGTGGTAGGACTTTTGTGTAGGGGTCCGCCTGGGGAAGTACCACACCTTTGCCAGTTATTCTACCGCCAAGCAGTAGTATGCAAACACTACTGTGTTCCGGATTGAAGGGCAATGTTTCCAGCGAAATTACAGGGCACACAGAGATTTGACATCTTCTATCTCGGGGTGACGAGCGCAGTGCATTGCCATCCAGGGTTTTGAACTGTTGAAGTTCAAAATTCTGAGTGGCGTTGAGCTGTTATTGGCAAGCGTAAAAAAGCTATCAGGCGAGTGACTTAGCTAGTCTCGTCACCCAGTATCATTAAAAAAAAAACTTATTTAGTACCTAAAATTCGAGTAATTTACGTATGATGAAAAATTTCGTGACTTTTTTACGTTTTATTTTTAATAATAATATAATGTAGCGCGTTTTTCAAGTTTTGTATTACCAAATCATTCTAATCGTTGCTAGTAAAATATTAATTTCGTAAAAACAATGTAAGTAGAACAATTCAACAGATAATGTTAAAGTATATCGTCATATTATCTGTTGTATTACATTCCTAATGCATCGACGGCTAAATATATTACAAATTGGAAATTTTCAGACGTTTACACAAGACCTTTTACCGTGTAATTTGCGTCAATATACGGAAATTGGTTAATGGATGTTTTGGAATGATGTAATTTGAATTGGATGTTTGTCCTTGTTTTATCAAGAAACTAACACACCGCACAAATTGAAAACAATCTTGAAGTAACAAATTGGTCCTTCGAGTCAGAATCAGTTTTTTTGCTGATTTCCAAAAAGGAGGAGGTTATCAATTCGACTGTTTTTTTTTTAAATGTTTGTTACCTCAGAACTTTTGACTGGGTGAACCGATTTTGATGATTCTTATTTTATTTGAAAGCTGGTGCTTCCCGTTTGGCCCCATTTCAATTTGGTCCAGTTCTGATGAAGTCGGTTTTTTATATTAATAATTATACTAAGACTAGTTTTTATTTGTTTTTTCAGACGAGCGAGCCAATACAAGCTGACGTACGGCGACAAACACATCACGTATGACGACACAGATACCTTCGAGCACATTCTCAGCGTGACGTCACACAACGACGCACTACTAGCCTATTATTACCTGGATGGAGAAAATAAGGTAGACTTCATCACACCATATCATACTAAGACTTACATGACGTAAACAACTGCGTAGCGTAGGTAGGCCTCCCACTAGATAGACATAGTGAGAGTCGCGGGCATCCAGTGGATGCAGATGGCAGGATGTCGTTCAGTGTGGAGGTTAAAGGGGGAGGTCTATGTTCAGCAGTGGACGTCTTCTGGCTGATGATAATGATGATAAAACAACGGAAGTTATGGGAGACAATTGAATGATTCGTTTATTTTTTTTCTAAGTAAAACACCGATAGATGAGGTGGACGAATAGGCAACAACCCATTAAAGGGCCAATATTAGTTCTAGATAAAAACATCGGAACCTGGTCACTGAGCATGCTTCTTGCATTCTTGACAAAAATATTTTTATATTAAGTATATGAATTAACCTTTACTAAAAATAATGAAGATGGTTCAATTTGGTAACATGATAGTGTAAAATTGTCGTTTCCCCGTAAAACTCTTGCCACTAGTATACTTGACCCGTATATCTGGGGCCAAACGCGCTGTGATGACGGCACAATGGCGCGATGACGCACGCATCGCGCCATATCGCGTGCCACATCGCGGGTTATCACATCACACTGGCAGCTTTCTGCACATATTTTTTTAGTAATTAAAGGCCTAAAATCTAATTTAATCTACCGCGCGTTTTCATTTACCTGCGATTGCATGGCTATCTCAAATTTTCCTTCATTCGTAAGTATGTAGGTAGCTAGGTAGTTTCTGTATTCTATGTTGTCAAACATTTCCAACTCAAACCTCACGAACACCCTGAACTCAGGGCTCCGAACGTAAATAAACCGGCCAATTGCGAGTCGGGCTCGCGCACTGTGGGTTCCGTACCCCCACAAAATACAATAATTATCAATTAAAAAACCCACTTCAAAATTAGTAAAATGTGGCATTTGGATCCGGTGAAAGAAATGATAAAGTCGTCTAAGTAACGAAATTACAAGTGAACAGAAGTTGGTAATGAACAGAAATTTGTCACTGACTCACACTTGGTCATTATTTGTTGTTATATTTTAGAGTGTGTAATATAATCAATATCAAACGCACACTTCAATATTGAGCGCACACAACTGCAAACGATGTGCTCAAAATTTATACGAATGGACGACCGAGGGGGGGTGTTAGTTCTAAAAGAGAAACTGTAGGTATAACGCTTCCATTTATTTATTCTGAGGTTAGAGCATAAATTAGCGTAACGAACGTTTTCAAAGCAAGGGTTATCAATTTCAACTTTTTTACAACTCTTGTTGTACCTTGTACCTTGCTCCTAATAACATTGTAGTGTCACTGCAAATAGATCGTAAACTTTGGCCAAATAGCGCAGAATAATCTGTAACCTCGGCTGCGCTAGACACGTGTATGCACTGTGCAGTTGTAAATAACTAACTTTGTTTACCAGCGCCGTTGTTTTGATATTCAAACTCACATAATGAGGTGCGTAATCATTGTTGTGTAAGCATCAATGTAAATCCGTCGATGACTGTAAATGATGCTGTTTTTGCATCAATAAAAACATAAAAACATGTATGTTCACTACAAGTACTACAACCTACTAACATTTATATTGCAGTTAATTTTAAATGTGCTAGTTGTCACACTTTACCTTCTCAATTCTGACACAATGAAACGATTGTCAATGTAGCAATAG
Organism: Agriopis leucophaearia; assembly: GCA_949125355.1. Classification (NCBI taxonomy): domain Eukaryota; kingdom Metazoa; phylum Arthropoda; class Insecta; order Lepidoptera; family Geometridae; genus Agriopis; species Agriopis leucophaearia. Next base: position 15,496,126 of record OX421266.1, on the reverse strand, counting down.
AATGACATTTTCTTATTTTGTCTTTAGGGTTTTAAGAAATTCTAGCTTTTTTTTGTTGATGGGGGGAAAACCTTCAAAAGATATCCAGCTGAAATGGGGTGTAGCCAGGCTATATGAGATTGCACCCACTAAAACCCCCTCGATGGCCGACTTCTGTACTAGACGGAGGCACCGGGATCTCCATAGGAACACACCGGTCCTCTCCTAGCCCTCTGCTTGAAGCTCTCCCTGGAAAATGTTGCATTTCGGTTCCTTTCGTTTACAACGGCGTGGGCTACACCACGCCGGGCCTCCAGTGGATGCAGATGGCAGGATGTCGTTCAGTGTGGACGTTAAAGGGGGAGGCCTATATTAAACAGTGGACGTCTTCTGGCTGATGATGATGATACTTTATTATTATTTCGACTGACGCAATCTGTACTCATGGTCCCAAAATAATAATCACCAAGTCCTAAATTATAGGTATAATGTTATGGTTGTGTTCCAGATGAAAATGACAGAGATCTACGATGTGACGGATGCTGACACAGAGGCGGTGCAGTCGCCGACTGAACGCGAGACCAACAAGCAGCTCGAGTTCGAACACGACTGGGCGGCAGAGTTCATTGCCGACAGCGGTGAGTTCCGTTCGATAGAATGTACTTCATTCTCATTTTACACTTACAGCCGTAACCAGACGTGTCGAACTTGGCTGACGAACCGCCGTCTGACCAATGAGAGAGCAAGGGAAAATTTTCTCAATGCAATGTTTGCAGCCAAATTACAGGGCACACAGAGATTTGACATCTTATATCTCGGGGTGACGAGCGCAGTGCATTGCCATCCAGGGTTTTGAACTGTTGAAGTTCGAAATTCTGAGTGGCGTTGAGCTGTTATAGGCAAGCGTGAAGAGCCATCAAGCGAGCGACTTCGCTCGTCTCGTCACTGAGTATCATAAAAAAAATAGATTCCACGTATCCTTTTCTCTAATTCGAATTTGGACTCGTTGTACGAGACAAAAGACGAGTAAATATTTTACCTACTCCTGTGTTTTTAGTACATCTTCATTCATTAGAAAGTTATAGAGTAAGGGCATATTAATGGTACACACAAATAATAATTTCTGAAAACAAAATTTTCGCCGTTGTTCACAGATGATCTCGACATGGAAGCAATGGACGACGACGCGCTCGCCGATCGCAACATATTCTCGGACCCTGAGAGCGAATGGAACCGACGGTCGCCGACCACCTCCGACAGCGACGCCGACCAACCGGAGTCCGACCGACGGACACCCATCTCGTACGTCCATGCCTAGTTAACCTTCAACTACCTGATTCAACTTGATTTGATCAACAATTATTATTTATTTTGTAAATTAATGGGGGCTGTTCCGGTCTGCAGCTCTCTCGGTTGCACATTTTGACATTATAGAAGATATAAAATCACTGACTGGCAACAGTTTGGTGAAATGTATCCCACTTCTCATCTTCTGAACTTTCTCTAAAATGTGCCTTTAGTAAAAATAGTTTAGTGCATCTTGTGATGTATAGAAGTAATGGAGTCGATTCTGTCATACCACTAAATCAATCTGACAAGACTAAAATTATCTGTCTCTTTTGATTTCAAGATGTGAGAGAAGGATGGCAACAATTTTGGAGCTGTCAAATATAGTTTAGTTTAGATAATGGTACAACAGAATCGACACCAACGTGTCGATCAAGTTTTAAATCAGGTTGAAAATAAAAAAGATTTTATGTTTTTTTTTTTAAAGTTATCTGAGGCTACTCATACTGATCTCGTTTATAGCAATGCAAAATACATTTTAAATGTTATAGCAAATATATGAAAACCATAAGGCCAAAAAGGCCCATTTTCAGTTTTTGTAGTAAATATATCAACCAAACTATGTAATAAAGAGCTATTAATATAGGCATGTGTCCTAATGTTTCATTAATTGCAAATAACAATCTAAGGGAAGGATATAATCAAATAGTTTAGTTTTGTACAAATTTTAATTTAGTTTTTTGTTGATGATGATTATGATCAGCTTTTTTAAAAGATTTAAAAAAATAATTAGGACAAATGCCTATTGCCTAATGCCTGATTTACACTTTGTTAAGTATTTATTGCGAGTGACAAGTGTAAGCGTTAAGTAATTAATAAAATCAGCGTGTAAACGGACGCACTGTTTAGTGATAAGCGAAAGTGCAGCGAAGTCAAGTAATTAGAACCCGTGTCTATTTTCGCTGTCAAGTAGCCCGCACACCCGCGATCCCCCCTTTTCCGCTGATCGTTAATGCACTGCACGGGTTGCTTTGAACCTGCAAAACCAACTTAACACTGTGTAAACGTTCTGAATAAACTCAACACTTGACAAAAAGGCAAGACAAGGCTTGAAAAATCCGTGTTAATCATTTATTTCTCAACAAAGTGTAAATCAGGCATAACGGAGTGTAAATTATTCTCCCATAGTATATTTCACGGTACTGGAATTTAATTAAGTACTTTTAACATATTATTGTATTAGGTGACGGTAGGATAACATAACTTAGGATTAAATAATAATAAAAAGACAAATCTTTAAAAACAATAACTAACGTAAATTAAAGATGGGCTCAAACAGAACTGACAGACATTAAATTAAATATTAGTCAGTATGTGTAAAGCCCATTTTATATATAACGCAACTGATGTGATATCGCGATTATTATTAATTATTAAAAGTTGGTTATTATTTGTTATTACGGCTATGTTATTAGATTAAGTAAGTTGTTAATTATATATAGATGATTTTATTTGTGTGATTTGTATACCTGTAAAAAAATGCTATAGGTGGCAAACAAGAAACCCTGATGATAATCCCTGAGTATTTGATTCTCATCATTGCCAATGGTGTTGAGACCAACAGTCTTTGGTTGACACTTATCAATGTTGATTTGTTAAATTTGTGTTCTTCAATTCAGTTGTAATGTTTTTTATATTTTTGACAGATCCATAATTCTTGCCATTTTTTTCTCACTTATTAAATTAAAAGATATATTGATGGTTTTCTAGTTTTAGATTAGTTAAAACTAATCAAATTTTCACGCATATTTTTGTGCTATTTTCAAGTTTAAACTTTAAACTCAAAAATAGTTCAAAATTCTGCACTTACGCCAGATATTTCGAACGCACAAATAATATCATTACTGTGTACACTATTATTCCTGTGACTATTCAAAGGTAACGTATTTATTTTAAAAAAAATGCAAAGCTCTCTTTTCTAATAATTGTACAGACCAAAATGTGCCTTAAATGTTACCATAGGTTACCTTACTTGTTTTTATTTTGAGATTTTTATTAATATGTTTTACCTTTGTTTCTTTCCTTCTGAGATGGATTTGGTGTCACACGTCTTGTACTGTACCTATTGTGTATGTTACAAACTCAGATCAGACAAACAAAAGAGATATGGCGCGGCGGGTCCACACGCATCTGGCAAAGCAGGCTTGATGCCTTTAGTCAAAACCACACCCTTTTATGCGTGCGGACTATTAGTTGAGTTAGTTCATTGGTATAGCTGCAAGTTTCTTAGTGTGCGTAAAAAATTTATGAATCGTACTTAGTTTTTGTGTTAAGTGGTTTACCTGTGATTTTTGAACACGAACGATCATTGTACTAAAGCATGTTGTCTGATCTGAGGTTACAAAGGTACTACATAGCCACAAGCAAAGATGTGATATCGAATGAAGAGCTGTTTTAATTAAATCTCGTAATACAAAGATACCTGATTCTTGAATGGTGATATTGGGTCAATAAATGTCGTTTTATAAAATGGAAGTGTCACAAGTTTTGTAAAATAAATTTATAAACAATATCTCGATTTTTATTTTGTTCTTTACCATAACGTTTTAAAGAATAATTCTCGTAGATAGAAAAAAACGCTTTAAAATCGCTGTTTAAATTATTGCATTGTCATAATTTTTTTAATTTTATTTATTGTCATCAGTCCTTGATAAGTGTGCGAAGTTTCAAATCAATCCAACGTTTTGAAAGGGGAGAAAATCTATTAAGAAGACTTAGACTGGTATTTCTTCGTCATTGTGAAAATCACGTTCAAAGATTCTATTACTTAGATACATACCAAGCTAATAAACGCGTGTGAAAAATGGGTAGTTAAGTGACTTAGAACCTTGTTGAAGGATAATAGGTCATTGGACACAGACTATGCGATTACAGAATTACTCCTTGGTCTAATGTTCACATGAAAATGTGAGCATTAATACTGTAAAAACTCCAAGCACAGCAATCTATTATGTTTGAAATATCAAATAAAAAATAATTTTGTGTCAATGAGACAGTTAGGTATTCTAATTTCGATTTAGCCTTACTTGTCATATAATTTTTTGAGCAATTATTCAACAAAATCATAATTATTTATTATCATAGTTTTTAATCGCTATCAAAGGCGAAGTATAGCGTTATTCGACGCGTTATTGAATGCATTTTGATAGCTATTATTTATGTTTTTAAACAGCAATGGTTGGTAAAGGTATAGAACCGAAGACCAGTCGAATTTTTCATCAATGTTATGTCAAGTGTTGCAAGTTACAAAATCTAACTCCGCTAAATAATGTTATACCTTCTGTAAACGGGAAAGTGCTCGACTTCTGCGTGGACAGGATAAAGTACCTGGACTGGCCCCCGATCTTGAATGCCCTGAGCTGTGACTTGAGTCTACATTCCGTTTCTATACGATGCCGTCAGCAAGTGAAAACAGGTAAACGGGTTACAGATGTTCTGTTTTTACACAACTGCAGCTGTTTTTAGGGTTCATTTATACATAGGTATTAAGAAACCCACATAGGGTTTCTTAATTCTACCATAACTCGTGAACGCCTGGACCAATTTTGATGCTAGTGGTGGTATTAGAATCCTTGCATTATTCCTATTGTCCCCTATGGACACTATCCTTCTTATTACAAAAAACTTAGGTTCATAGTTCTATTTAAAAAAAATACAACTATGGGATGTAAATGAAACGAGAATCAAAATACATATTAAAAAACTGACCTAATTTATTAACATCGTCTAAAAGTTTTAGAGCAGATTAAAAAAAACTTAGGTATTTAAAAATTTAAATAGCCAAAGCAACGATGAAACGCTATTAGGAATGAACGAAGAGGTACAGTCAGTTCTTATAATATGGGCATTCATGTTTTTAATTATGTAGCTTGATCAATCTTCATCGATCTGCCTATTCAAGTTAGTACATACCTACTGTCTATTAACAGATTTTAGTTTCGTTTTGTGAATACTTGTTTTATCCATCCTGATGTTTCAGTTCTAGAACAAATAGACTGCGAAAGACTGGCGAAGACCGTTAACAAACGAGCCGTTATTTTGACGAACTTTATGCTAACCAACTTGATGGAAGCGATCTCTCAGTTGCTGTCTAATACTACGTTGCTTACGACACTACTGCTTGAAGGACTCCCGTTGAAGATTCCATACCTGAACCCATTTAATGAGGTCAGTGTGATATGGTGTCCATAGATTGGATAACAATAATGCCACGGTAGCATAAGAATAGTAATATTATTATTTTATGGATACACTAAATTTAGGGCTAGACTTTGCTCCAATTATACTGATTTTGTCTTAAATTCACGAGACTGTGGAACAACTCTTTGTAGATAGGCACCTACTACAGGTTCATGCTCTACATAAGTCAAGACTGTATGGTACATCCAAATAATCCCTAGCAGTCGTAAGATTGTCATCATCAACAGCGAAGTTGGTAGTTATACAATTCGCTGATCATCAAAGCCTTTTATAATATTGGAGACATCTTTGATTTGACAGATGATTTAAGCTGTGTCAGGTCTTGGAAATGGAATAGACCAATAACTGAAGTTATATAATTTGAGTTTTTTTTCAATGATACGAGTGACGAGACGAGCGAAGTCGTTTGCCTGATGACTCTTCACGCTTACCCATAACAGCTCAACGCCACTCAGAATTTTGAACTTCAACAGTTCTTAACCCTGGATGGCAATACACTGCGCTCGTCACCCCGAGATATAGAAGAGATGAGAAGATGAAAACTAATTTTCTCCAACTAATCCCTATAGTATTAGAGTAGTCAGTGTAGGTACCTCAAGTAAGAAGTATAGGTAAGTACCGAAAGATTAATAGGTATCATCAAACTGAAGTTTGACTGTTGCCAACTTAGCGTTGTATAAGCGCCATCAGGGCTAGCATGCGCACCGCGACACAATCTTGTCGTCACTTTGTCGGGCGAGAACGCGACAAGGTAACTACGGTTTCATAAATGACTCTCGCTTTAGCACAATAACAAGAATAGTTTTTTTTTTTGTCACGGCGCATATGCCAGCCCGGCCGATCTAACATTTTTTGCTTCAGTCGCCCAATAAAGGTATGCAAAGCTTAGTGCCCAATCTACCTCGAACCAATATTCCTCTTAATTGAAATGTCCACAAGTTCATCTTAATTAAAATTAAGGTAAATCACTATTCGTTTTTTTTCCTATAATTTTACGTTTTTTTTCATTCCAATCAACAAAAGCTGTGTCCAGCTTTTCAGTTGACTCAGCGCGCTTTATTAGAGTGTTAAGAAGTTTCTCACTTTTCAGGCGCTACTGGCCAATAACTCCCTCCAACACGTGTACCTACCACGCTGCCTGATCGGCGACGCGGGTTGCTTGGCCGTGTGCAAGGCGGTGCGCTGCCTACCCAACATCCTCACACTCGACCTCACCGGCTGCGAGCTGACGCCACTTGGCGCCTCATACATTGCTGAATTAGTTAAGGCATGTTTTATTACACTTAGCATAGTTGATTTAGTTTCGTAGCTATATAATTGATAATATTAACCATGTACAATTCAGCCTATACGACTATATAGGATGGATTTGGGATGGATCAGCTAAGTACCAGTTCGGGGCGTTAGAGTCTATTGAGAGACGCGCCAAGAGACTCATCAGCAATGAATCCCTAGTTCAGACTAAACTCCCTAGTCTTGAGCATTGGCGTAAAGTTGCTAGTCTATCAGTTTTTTTATCGGATACATTTCGGAGAGTGAGTGTGCATCAGATCTGCATGATCTAATTCCCTCCTCCCCATTTTTCTATGGGACTGCCAGAGCGGGCACGAAAAATCGACACCGCTTCATGGTTGATATTCCGAAAACCCGTACGAAGCGTTTTGATTCCACTTTTATTGTGCGAACTGCTAGTCTGTGGAATGCGCTGATGAAATGGGTGTTCCCCGATGGTTACAATCTGGGTGTCAATCAAAAATAGGAAGCTTATTTTGGTATTGGTAGTGAGTAAACATTGTGATCGTGATAAATTGAATGTTGATCAGCGGCGCCCGACTGCATATGCCTTTATGTATGCATTTGACCTGCAGTATCAAAAGATACATCGCTACAGCGAGAACTGGATCCACACACTGCGATACCGGCTTCCCGAGCTGGACGCCATGGCAGGCCTGCGTCGGATCACCCTCTGTGCTAACCCGCAGCTTGGCGACGCAGGCGTGGCCAAGCTACTCGATGTCATGGGCGACGATTTGTGGATTAAAGGTGAACACCAATTTTAAACTATGAATGCTTTTTATTTTGCCTCAAGCTATAAAGTGGCTAGGCCCTAAAATAAGACTAAGAATAGAATTAGAATTCTATCACGAGGGGCTGAGAGAAAGTCTCATCATGCATTTCCCTTCCATCGGTAACGGTTGCAAGCTGTCACCAATAATCACCATATCATATTCTTTACCCGAGTTAAAAAATAAATAAATATATTACTATTTTACTTATTGCAAAAATTTACCGTGTAAAATGTAAAGTTATATAATTATTCTTTGAATATAGAATTACGTGCGTAGGCGTCGTCATGTATGTTCACCAGCGAGAACGATGATAATAGTTACCTACATTACTTTACGCGGTGTTAAACAGATTTTTTTAAAGTGTAAATAATAAAGGTTTTTATTTTTTTATTCTGTATTTATTTTGGGACTGTTACCAACAGTGGTACGCAGCATAATACACTAAGTAAACAAATTAAGTAATATGAGGGTGGTATTTGCGGCACGAGCGTAGACAAAGCAGCAGTTACCCCCAAGTGAAGCAGTTATAGTGCTTTTCACTATAGCACACCCACGAGGAAATTGCATATTTTTTCATGAACTTTCACTATGTTTTTATGCTAAAATAATGTCAAGCCCAAATATTGAATGTCTGGAAGTATATCAGATATTTTCAAGTAAGTATTTTCTTCTTAGATCAAACTCTTTCATTTCGATAAAGTTTGCGTATGGTCGAGAGTTGAGAAAGAACAAGAGAGATATTATCTTGTAGTGAGCATAAAAAGAATCGCCTCTGTAATGTTTGTATGTAGGTAATAATTATACAGGTGGGGTTTAATTTATAAATGCAAAAAGCAACGTTTCTTCCCGGCAAATCATGTGTTGAATAAAAGTATAGCTTTGTTCTCACTTTTCTAAGATTTCATGTAGGTTCATGAAATCTTTACGAACAACACGGTATAAAATTAGTTTGTCGAGCATATTGCAAAATAGAAGACTAGTTCTGCAGTCCTATGCACGAATAATTTCTTGCAGTTAGTGGCATTGGGCAGGGCACATAGCACGCAGAACAGATGGCCGATGAAGCCGAAAGGTTCTCGAGTGGAGACCACGGACCGGTAAGCGCAGCGTAGGACGTCCACCGCAGGAAAACGCGGCCTGCATCCATGCAGGCCGCTTCCAACCGGCTCTTTTGGAAATCGATGGGGGAGGCCTATGTCCAGCAGTGGACGTCCTATGGCTAAAATGATGATGACTGGCAACGATATTTAGTTATGTATTATCTTTGGGTGATATTTCTGTTACAGCCTTGGACATTCAGAACTGCGGCGTCACAGAGCAAACTTCGTCCGCCGCTCTAAACATGTTGCAATCTAATACAACATTAGTCATAATGGACATCAGGCACAACCCTGATGTCATGATGGAGACTCTCTCCAAGATACGTCAAGCCTTACGGAACAATGAGAGAGGAATGGGTGGACAAGTGAGTTTACATGGCCTTGCGGCTACCTTTTAACGCGGACACGAAAGAGCAATGCGGAAAATCACGCGAACGTGAACCTTAACTTGCCGAGATACGGTTTGAGGTCGCGCAACTTTTCGCAATCACCTAAACAGTATCGTTTAAAACAGGTAACCGTAAGGCCCCCAGGTGAAGATATGCGATCGAACGACGATAAAGTAACACGTCATTCTATTGTGAAAATAATATTTTCTCAATCATGGTGTTTGATGTGTCTATTATTTGAAGAACACACTGCGAGCAAAATTAGACCCTATTTTATCCCGGTTAGGTTTCATTAAAAAAATGCACTAGCTTTCGCCTGCAATAGGCTACCGGGGAAAAGAACCGATCACTGAAAACCAAATTAAATTGTGTTCAAAATTAAGTAAGATATATTATAATTAATGATAATATACTAAGCCTAAGCAATAGGATAACAACACTAAGCCTATTATTTTTAACAAATCAAACACCTGTCCGTAACCTATTAAGTACATTTAGAAACTTTTTTAAACCGACTTCCAAAAAGGAGAAGGTTCTCAATTCGATATGTTTTTTTATGTTTGTTACCTACCTCAGAACTTTCGACTGGGTGATCCGATTTTGATGATTCTTTTTTTATTTGAAAGGTGGTGCTTCCCGTGTGGTCAAATTTGGACAGTTCTGACATTTTCATGAAGTCAGTTTTTTATATTAATAATTATTTATAGTTAAGCATGTACTTGTAGTTATGTTCTAGAGAAAAAGTCTTTTGTTCTAGTACTCATGGCTTGGTAACGTCAGTGGATGCTCGAGTGATGGCAGATCTGTCAAGTCAATCGTTTCCAAGTAAGAAATTTGCATTTTTAGGGACTCTTTCATATTTTTACGACTGATATAAGTATCTATTAATCATTGTTTGATTTTCAGGAATGGCATAATCAAAGACAGAGTTGCGTCGATCACTAGGAATGGACCTACGAAGTTTGTAAACAAGGCAAACGTAGTCAAGAAAGAAAAGCAAGTCTCCCTGATATTTCTATGTCTGATCTTGTAGTTACAGATCTTGCAAAATAATACCTACTTCGACCATATTATCTTCCTTTTGGTATAATTATACCAATATTTGATATCCTCCCAAACTAAGTGACAATGTAAATTATCATCGAACAAATCTACACTAATATTATAAAGAGGAAAGCTTTGTATTTTTGGATGTTTGTAACGAATTAACTCAGAAACTATTGAATCGATTTTAAAAATTCTTTCACCAGTAGAATATAAATTCTTTCTACATTATGACATAAGTAACATAGGCTATATTTATTACTAGACTTAAAAACGTTACTCAAGTTGATCTATGCTTAAAATTGCTCTCTCAACTTCTCGCTGACAGCAGTCACCCGCGAAAATGAGACAGCAATTTTAAGCATAGATCAACTTGAGTAACGTTTTTAAGTAAGACTCTTAATGTTAAAAAAATAAATCTCCACCCGTGCGGCTAGTATACAATAAAATTATCACATATGTACTATTGAATTTTAACGTAAGGAATTTAAAGAATTTCTTGCCATTTATATTTTAGATAGATTTGAGTTTTAAAATTCCGAATCCCTTCATAGAGTTGAGTAGCAATTTTACGAGGGCAGCATGTTCATGGTGGCGAAAAAACTTGTAAAGATATTTTGATTTAAAAAAAATTGAATGCGATTTTACAGGGATTACGCAGAAGTACTAGAAGAACAGCTCCAGGAAGAAATATCGCACCGGCAGCAGCTCGAGGAACTGAACCTGCAGCTCGTGGATCAGATGAAGCAACTGAAGCAGCAACAGATTCGGCTCTGGGCGAATGGCGCGCACTCCTCAGGTAACTACCATTAAGTGACAGCTGAGGAAATGCATTTGTGATGGATTTGTTCAATGCAACTTCTAACAACACATTGTCAGACGGCTGTCCCCGAGCCCTTCTACCTGCCCCATAGGAGTACATATTTCTATAATTATCAATATATATAAAACCGACTTCATCAGAACTGAACCAAACTGAATGGGACCAAATGGGAAGTACCAGCTTTCAAATAAAAAAAGAATTATCAAAATCGGTTCACCCAGTCAAAAGTTCTGAGGTAACAAAAAAATTATACAGTCGAATTGATAACCTCCTCCTTTTTGCAAGTCGGTTAAAAACGGGATAACTTTAATGTGAATGTCACACCCCGCACCCTTGTTAATTATATTACTCCTGCGCTCTCCGTCGTGCCGCATTTCAGGGAGTTTAAATTGTTTCATATAGTCTTACGACCTTTTTAGCATCATAGAAACTGAACAATCTCAGGGCGCGTTCCGAATTTCCGAATTTACGCGACCGACGCTAACAGCGTTAATGAGAATCAACAAGACATGAAGTTTTTTTTATTTGGCAAAATTACCTACTTGAGATAATCATAATTTATTTCCAAAATTACAAGCACAGCACAACAAGAAGACTAAACTAAATACAAAATAAAAAGTGACTTGTGGAACTTGACAATGTCGTGCAGCACAACTTGTGTTGTGGGTGGCTGCGACACCTTCAGTGGCTCTAGCTGTGTGTTTAAACTGGATGCAGATGCTTTGGTCTAGCCGCGTGTGCGTTCCCAGGTTCAGAACAGTCGTTCCAAGGCAGCTCGAGATCGTGCGACCGGTCCAGCAGCTCTGGCTCGTCGAGCTCCGTGCCCATCGACCAGAGCACGCTCTCCTACATACAACAAGCGTTCAAGGACATTTACGCTTTTATTAAGAACAATCAGTGCAATGGGTGAGTTGTAATTTTCTACTGCTGGACTTTGTGGCCTATCTCCGAAAGGAGGATTGGGTCTTATCCACCACGCTGACCCAGTTGCGGGTTGGTGAATTCACATACGCCATTGTATTTCTGCTCCGAATGTATGCAAGTTTCCTCACAATGTTTTTCTCAAACATCGAAGACCTCATTGCTACGGAGCTGCTACCTCACGCTTTCAAGTCTACGGTCACCCAATTAGGCTACCACGGCTTTTTTTTAGGGGTAGTTTCTAGGAGATGCAATGATGAATATAAGAATCTTTGGACTTATATGCAGTCTGCAGTTTTCTGGGCTCTAAGCTCGAACTAAGTACGTGTTTAGCTATGCTAGCTAAGCCGTCCTATGAGAGGGCTTAAATTGGTACATAGCTATACGCTATCCAGTCTGCTTCGCGGTTTCGCTTTTTTGTCAATATTATAATTAATTCTACTTACACAATAATGGGCTATCACATCACACATCGCACACATCATCAGCCAATTAACGTCCACTGTTGGACAAGGCCTCCCTCATAGAGAGGGGTATTGCCATAATCCCCACGCTTGGCAGGCGGCTTGGGGATCGCAGTACGTTCACCGTGTACTATTAGGACGCTGCTGCTCATCCTTCGGTGGTTCTGGTCGCAATTTTAGGACATACCCGGGTCCCTGGGAATGGGCTATGCATACTGCTAATCAAAGTGGAAATGTGGCAGGTATTGCGAAATTTGCCTTTAGAAGTGCATCTTTTGAGACATTTTAAACCAAACCAATCTTAGCCACAGGGACAAAATTGCAGCAAAGATTGTAATAAAGATATTTTATTGTAGCCACGAGATCAAGAGGAGAGATATTGGGTCAGAACAGCCGACAATAGAAGAAGTCACGGAAAATTCAGAAATGGAAGATTACGAGCCCAGAGAGCACCGAATCAACTTCATGCTAAAGAAAGTGCAGAGTACGCACGTGAAGATTGCTGACAATGTGAAGATGAACAAGATCACCAAATCTGCGCATTTGCTGGGCGACACGCAAAGGAAAGATATGCATGAGATGGTGAGGGTTCCATTTTTACTCTATGCCCATTAAACACGAACTGTGATTCGTTGTCCAGTGATTGCACCGCATGATTGAGATTCAATCATGTCTGTGTGCGGCTGTGTCGTGAGGAGTTTATGTACAGATAAGCCGTGAAACGTAAGACCTTGTTCGTGTACGCTGTGTTAGAACAACAATCGTAGGGCGCTGGCATGATCTAGTCATTTTATCTCACTCATTTATGATGTACTCGTATGTAATACAGAATATGCTATTCTTTCTTTTGACGTTGTTACAGAAGCCGGAAATGATAGAGCGGCAAATGGGCGACTCAAGAAACGCTCATGTTATTGAAGAACAAGTGGTAAACATTCTTTGTCAAATGTTTTTTTTTTCATGTTTTACAGTAAGGCAAATTATGTATGTACGAGTACCCATCCCATACCCACTGTAATTATCATTGATTCATTGCTTAAAAGCACGGTCAGCAGATGTTTGTCATATTTGTCTCAAATAGCCAATAACAACCACATCCCATATCATCATTATCAGCTTATCATGTTACACAGGCTTTCTTTCAGATCCCTGATCCCTGAGATGGGCCCTGATCCACCATGCTGGCCCAGTGCATATTGGTGGATGTCATATATCTCAGAACTTTTAAGTTTCTTTGACATACTGTCATGTATATGTCCTTTGTAGTGGGTTGGAGGCATCAAGATGATATATTATATCACTCATCAAAGAAGAATCCACTGATTCTGCAAGAAGCTGACACACTGTCCGTCGCCCGGCCAATCTGCAAATATGTCACCTTAGACCACCACGTGACATTGGTCAAATTGCGGCAACACCGCACACAAGCCATGAACAAAAGTTGAAGTTGAATACGGGTTTCCTCACGATGTTTTCCTTAATTTTTGGGCGACAGCATTCAAACTGTACATAATTTATTTAGGTTATAAATAAGGCCGAGGATCGAATCGGGTGCTATCAGATTGTAAATCGCACATGCCGCTCGGCCACCATCGCTCAAAATATACCTATATTTTTATTGGTTGTATTCAGAGTGCAGTATTCGAGAAGGGCAGCCCAGCGAGCAGTATCGTTAGCGACTCATCTGACACGCTAGTTTGCTCGCCAGCCGTCACACAGCGCTCCATCACGCTCAACCCGCGGGACGCGCTCTACTCCTCCAGCGACAGCGACTGACCGCACTCTACAATAAACGTATTCGTATCGCACTGCTCTGTTTTACTACACTGGGTTATAAAATGATGGCTAATAGGAAACAGCCGCGTGTTTGTCAGTAGCCAACTTCTCCGTCTACTAAGGACACATCAGGAAGCCTATGCATGCATTCAGCTGGGTTCATTCTCACTAGTTCAACCATTGAAATAGTGGGAGTTTCTTTTCCCAGTAGTTCACCTGTTGGCCTTACTTGGTAAGCATGTGTTTTCCACAACCTGGCCAGTCATTGGCCCGCTTCATGTAGACCGGCTGCAGCTAGACCAGCCAAGTTGTTGACCTTTCTGGAGAAAACTAGATGGATACTTGTGGTGGAACTAAGCTCTGGTGCGCGTCAGGTAGCGCTTATGAATGACTTTGTGAAAATACCCATTAAACTGTACTTAACATCAAGGAAGCAGACTAACCAGTTAGCTAGTGTGATGATTGGTTTCGGTCACAGAAAAAAAAATTGTTTAAATTAGAACGGCTGTCAAGGCATTTTGTATGAAATTTGTTCTAGCCAGTTGCACACATATAAATGAAACATCAGTCAGCAACTGTGATGCGGAGTTCGACGCGTTGACATAAGAATAATCAATCAAGGTAGCAAAAAAAATTTAGGTCTGTGGTTCTGCCACAATACCTGGTGACAGATTTTCCTTCTCATTTTTTTTCTATTTACTTCTCTTTTCTTTGGTTTCGATTCATGATGATAATAATCTTAAAATACCCTTAACACTGAAAACTTTCACGAAAACCAACCAGACTACATCCCAAAATGATACCTTCTAAATATGCAGGTTTTTTTTTCATTGGATAATTTGCTCTTGACCACCTTGCCTGATGTTAAGCGATTCGGTCTACAATGGAGCATGCTTGCCAAGAAGAAACTGAACCGAGTTGCATTCATATAAGTAGATAAACTATTATTTCAGTATGTAACCTAATTTATTTATCTACAAATTTTGACACAAACCTAATCCTTAGTAACAATAGTTCCATCACTCTTGATCTGTACATTCTTTTGCTGCAGTTTGGCGAGCATAATCTTTTCTTTGGCCTCCTTTTTGGCCATTTTTTCTTGCTTCTTCTGTTCTTTTTCTCGTTTGGCCAACATCTCCTGGAATCTCTCATCTCGTGGGTCAAGCTTGAAGCCAAAGTGTCGTCTCACTTCTTCCACTAGACGCTCTTTCTTTTCCTAAAACGTAATAAAATAAAATAAAATAGTGGTATCAAGGAAATCAATGATGATGACACACACACACTTTATCACACAGATACACACGCCCTCCCCACACACACTAACACCAAACTTATACCCTAACATTCGCTCACAACACATTCACACAAAGATCTCACTTTTACACACACACACACACACACACACACACACACACAGAGAGAGAGAAGATCAAAGATCAAACTTTTTCACACATTCATAAACTGCTCATAGAATATTGCAGGCTATTTGCATTTATTAGTTCGAATATTATTTTATAATTTTCTTTCGTTTGGCTACTTATTGGCAAGGTAATCAAAATTCTAAATTGTTGTTATTTTTATTTTTACCTAACTTTAAAATGCTATACCTATTTCTGTTTTGGTATAATTAATTAGTTGATACATTAATAGGAGAAGCCTGTTTTTTTGATTTTGATGATGATAAATACAACACTAGCCAGTATTACTGAACCTAATCTTCGATCAAAATGGTTAAGATTTCGTTGAACGGTTTTCGCAATTTCATCTTTAACTGTGCATATCAAGATTGTTATGGATTCCTGTTGTGTACCAGGACAACTCGCTTATGGTTCTCAAAATAGTGTTTTACATCCTTTGGATAGCTGAGATGTTTTGAATTACAAACGGTTCCCCACAATTTAATACCATACAAACATAGTAATTTATTTTAACAAATTTAGTTTTACATAATGTGTTGTTCCATAGGCTCCCGAACTAGTCTGGGACTGTGTGTCGGGTGCCAGTGGCTTCTCTTATATATCATTATACTTATGCCAAAGCAAACAATTATATAATGTAAAATAACATAAAAAGTTATTATAAAAATTTAGAAGTAATTATTTACCAATATTTATAGCCAAAGATAGAAAAGAAAAGAATAGAATAGAAAAGAAAAGCAAAGAAAATAAAATAAAAGAAAAGATTACATCCATATTGGCTTGAGTGCATTTTTGTAAATCGATAATTTATTGTCTATTGACAATTTGCTGTTTTGTACTAGCAGCCAAGAATAGCTGTTATATCTTACTTGGAGTTCCTCTCTCTTAGTTATTATGTGATAAATTAACTAATATGAATGACAAAATTTACCTTAGCCGCTAACATATCTGCAGTTTTCTTGGCTAACTTGTCATCCAATTCTTTTTTCCACTGGTCTAGTTTTGCGAACTTGGCAGCAATCTCCCTGTCTCGGTTAAGTATATTCTCTTGTTCCTGTTGTCTTCGCTGTGCTGCAGTTTCCATCATCTGCTTTATTGTGAGAGGGTATGCGACAGACTCATATTCTAACCGTTCATCAATATCTTCCTTTGTTGGCCAGCACAAACCTAAAAATGATAAAAATTGATAAAATTATTATCATAAACATCTAAAAGTTTTTTTTTTACATGACACAGGTATTACTCACGTATGATTAAGCCAGTTACTCCGACTATGTAAATAAACCGGCTTAGTGCGAGTTGGGCTCGTTTCCAAAATAAAATCAGTTTGACGTTTTTTTACCTCTAGCACCTCTAGCTAGGAACATACATATAACAACGACCCTGGGTGAATATAACTCCATTTTCCAAGCAGAATGTGTAGGTATCATCCAGGCGGCAACAGCGGTACTACTAAGACAGGTAACTGACCAAAACATCAGAATTCTCTCAGATAGTGCTGCAGTGCTGAAGGCGTTACAGCGATATGAGCATACCTCAGGACTAACTCTACAGTGCCACGACCTGCTGGAGACCGTAAGCAACCAAAATAATAATAATCTTACTCTCCAATGGATCAAGGGGCACAGCGGATCTAGGGGTAATGATGCGGCTGATGAACTAGCACGGAGAGGCTCGAGCATACGACCTGTAGGGCCCGAGCCGATAATCCCCCTACCTTTCAGCCAAATCAAATCATGGATTCGACAGCGCACTACAAAACTTCACAAAGAATACTGGGCTAGTACCAAGAACTGTAAACAATCAAGGGAAGCTTTCCCGGAACTCAACCCGAGATACTCTCGTAGGTTGTTGAATTTAAAACGTGACAAGCTCCGGCAGGTAGTTGGGGTTGTGACAGGTCACTGCCTTTTAAACAAACACCTTTTTAAAATTGGGGTTACAGACAGTCCCCTATGCAGAGGGTGTATGGAGACTGAAGAAACAGCCGCGCATTTGCTGCTGGAGTGCAGCAGCGTGGAAGAACAACGAAATACTATCCTCGGATCACCGAGGACGCTCCAGGAGGCCTGCACAGGCATCAGCGAGCTGCTGGCTTTTCTGGAGGAGACCGGTTGGCTGAACTAGCTGCAGCCGGGTGACGCAAAATGGGCCAATGATTGGCCTGGTTGCGGAAAACGCCCGCTACACAAGTAACCTCTAGCTAGGAACTACTAGGGAGTTTACATAAACTAAAATTTGCAATTAAATGAATGTTGTGTTGGTTGTATATTAGGTAATGAACTTACTAGGATTAACACCACTTTCACTGCCATACTTTCCATACATCTTCCTATTATATTTGACTGTTAGATGAGCCACAGACATCGGGACTTCGTAAGGCCGCCTGCCATTGATTAGGTTGTAATGGGCTTCTGAGAGTCGCGATACGTTTCTCTTTTTCTCTATCTCAGCCTCGCGAGCTAGAGCTTCGTCACTGTCGTCTATCAAAACTTGATCATTCCCTTCGGCAGCTTCCGTGGGCGCAGTAGACAGGCGATAAAACGATCCTATCAGATTTGCCCGCAAACACTTGGCTCGAACGCATAAATTCATCTTTTAGTATTTTAACTGTGTATATAATTTTGTTATGTTTTACCCAATAAATACTACGTATTACGGGTATTACAATATAGTTTACACACAAAAATCGTTTCGACTATTTTGAATTTCGATTTGGGATTTGTTTGAGGTTATGATAAGATCACATACTTTTTTTAATTATTTCTGAATATTTTGGCGTCGCAATTCTAGTGCATTTGCTAATGTCAAGTATTAATATAATTATACTCGCAGTTTAATAAACAAAAAACACGTTTTGAATCGCTAATTCTGAAAATCCTGGTAAGGATAATGGAACAAACTATTAAAATTATTGCATTGTCATCGGTCATGCCTTCGTAAAGTGGTGGATATTTTAAAAGAGGCTTCTATGGAGTTTTGGAAACAACACGAAAATAAAGGTTTTACCACGTTATATCATTTTTCCACACTCGGGCACGTCCACGAACACTTAATAAATAAAAATCCACCATTATTACGCCCGTAAATAGACTAATTTAGGTAAATAGGTAATAACAATGAGAGGAAGTTTTGACCACATTACATTGGCGCCAAAATCAGATACTTTATTTTCTTTTCTGTCGTTTTTTTTACTCTAGCAACCTAGCTAGAGCCTTTAAGGCCATACCGCCTCTCCTATGATTGAATGACAACGACGACGATTTATGACGATATGACGATGGGTTATGACGATTTTGACTCCAAACGATTCAAGCATATAGTCCAATCCAAAATAATAGTGACAAGCTGTTTCGCACAGACTACATATTGATAATTTATACAACATACAACCATTAATCTTTTTATCCTTCGGGGTGATTTATTCAGAAAATTTGCACACGCGCGCTCACAATCCTACGACACACGCTCCTCTATTTGCACAGACTCTGACAGATTACACTCTGAATACTTTAAACTACGTAAGTTACCCTCTATTGTATAAATCAATATTATATATTCTAATTTTACCTATTACTGCTTGGATTGTACTTGCTTATTTCTGCGCTTCGGGGTAGTGACTCAAAGATATTTAATATTATTAAAAATAAAATATTATTATTTAGTTCTTTTTGGAAGAGCTCGTATTTAGCGATAAGGCCGCCACTTGTGGCACTAGCTTGTAAGTGTTTTCTATCTGTATGTAATTTTTATTTCTGGTGTACACAATAGTTTCTATCTATCTAAAACTAAGGATTAAGTCAGTGCTTAAAAATTACCAAACCAAAAGTTAAGTAGACAAAAAACTATTAGGGTAATCTGTTGGTAATATGCATTTGGAATCAAGCTAAATTAGACATTATTGTAACTTTATAAAATTAAAATTAGTTTGATGATATTTCTAAAATATATTGTAGGTATCAGTTAGTAATTTAAGTAAACACATGATCCTTTAAGTATTTTAGTAGACCCAACATCTGTATGTTTGTGAATAAAATAGATTTAGATATTTATAATAGGTTTTATGGTACCTACATAAAACACTTGGTTATCTAGTAATTTTATTTATTAGGACTATAACTATGTATTAAAATAATAATAATAAGATCCTTACTTTTGTTCATTTTATACTGAGATCATTTTTTTTATTCGACAATAAGTTTGATAGGCTAGGCCATCTTGCTAGATTTCAACTACTATTCGTAATAGAAGAGTGTACACTAATTTAAATGCAATTTTTCACAAAAAGCCATCAATTAATTAAAAACAATTATCTTCCCGTGAACATGGTGCATGTAACTGCGCCGAAATACTGGGAGCTCCTTCCACACGGGTAAATATCCCGTAAATAATCATATAACTTTAATTATAAACAACCTAAGTTATAATATAAACAATGTGCGTCATGCAGACATACATAGATGCAATGATTATATTTTATAACTGACTGCTTAATAAAATCATTATGACACTAATATCATAAATGTCAAAAAAAAAGTGTGAATGTCTGTCCCCACTTAACGGCGACCAGCGGATGGATTGAAATAAAATTGTGCATTGAGGTAGCACCCATAACAAGACTACTTTTATAACGAAAATTTCAGTTCCTACAGGATGGCGGGTACAAACCACGGGCGTAGCTAGTAGTATATTATAACTATGTAAGGTAAACGCTGCCGAGGCCTAAACGCTATTATTATACTTTCGATATAATAATAGCGATATTATTATCGAACATCAATAACCATTTGCCTTATACTTGTATTAATGGTTTAGAATGTTGCAAACTGGCAATGTAAAGAATACCAACGTGCACTGCGGTCTTTCGTTGACCTCTAGCATCAGATATTATATACATATAGGTATCATCAGCAATTACGAGCACTATCATCAGTTTTCGATTTCGGGAGCGTCTCTCAAACTTAAGTAGTTACACACTTATACATCAAGAAAGTGTTTAAAATTTTCCAAATAGTGTCCAGCATGCGACTCTAAATGTCTCTGCAAATCATGCAGCGACAAAAACTTGTGTTCACATAAATTACATGGATGTGTGTCTCTGTTTGACGACTTAATTTTTGTCATAATTACATTTTCAACTCTACTGCCATCTACCATATGAACTTTTTGATGTGCCTTCAAGTCATTAGCAGTGGTTGTTTCGTAGTCACAAATGTTACAAGCATGTTTATTATGCATTTTGATATGCTTCCTTAAGTTTCTTAATTCAACACATTTGAATTCACATTTGCTACATTCATAAGATTTATCTCCGTGTATTCTCATATGCCTTCTCAAATCAATTGCTCTAACACTTTTGTATTTACACTTATCACATGGGAAGCGTTTTTCTTCACCATTATGAGTTTTCATATGTGCGTTTAAGTTTGCTGGACAAGCAAACTTATAGTTACATATTTGACATGTATAAGGTTTTTCCCCCGTATGTGTCCTCATATGTTTCTTCAAGTTGCTGGAATCTCTACAGCAGTACTCACAAATGTCACATGTATATGGATATTCACCAGTATGTCTTCTTTTATGTTTTGTTAAGTTACCTTTATCTAAAGTTTTATATTCGCACAAACTGCATGCATATGGTTTCTCCCCAGTGTGTGTTCTAGTATGACGTCTTAAATCAAGTTCTTTAGCACACATATAATCACAAGAGCTGCATTGGAGTTTTTTGACATTATCTTTTGTTTTAAACTCCACCTTTGGGAGAAGTTTCAATTCACTTGGGTTATTAGTGCTCATGCTAGTATTGGAAGTATTTACTATGTGTCTTTTCATATGTTTTGTTAAATTACTGGAATCACAACAACTATAATCGCACATATTACATAAGAAAGGTTTTTCTCCACTGTGTGTCCTTTGGTGCTTTGTTAAGTTGCTGGGATTCTTGCATATATAATTACATATATCGCATACAAAAAATGATATTCCCTTGGAGATAACTTCAAAATTAGTTTCTATGTTTTGTTTATCATCACACATACTTATTTTAAGTATTTATCTTTTTTAAATGAGTCGGTCAAAATTTACAACTTATTGTAAACAAGTAATAACACTCATGAAGATTACCTGAAATTAATAATTTGAATTAGGCTGAGTAATAAAACTACTGATTTTAGATGTACACTATTTCCATATTTGTTTATTTGCAAGATTGTAAAACTGAATGAAAACCACTAATTCTGATCACTTTCACTAGGTTATTGAACATAAGACTAGCAGGTACCCGATATACTTCAGTGAAATCATCATCATTTCAGCCATAGGACGTCCACTGGACATAGGCCTCCCCCATCGATTTCCAAAAGGGCCTGCATCCAGCGTTTTTCTGCGGTTTCTTTTAGGTTGTCTGTCCATCTTGTGGACTTCATCTTCAGTGAAATATTAAAAGTAAATGTTTTTATTCAGCTTTTAACAATGTTATTGCAGTTGTTAGAACAAATAAACAAATGGAAATAGTGTAAGTAGGTACTTAAACTCAACTTTATTAAGACAAGCAAAATGTGTTTGCGCTTAAAGGTGAATTGTATGTTCTTTTACCAAGTAGGTACATTATAAACTCCATATAGCGACCCTCGATTCAACGACAAACTCCCTAAAACGTCGAAATTACTTTATTTTGGTTGGTTTACCTTGTCCATACAAAGATACACTCTAAGCATCACACCCACTCTAAATAACAACAGCAAATATATGTCATTATTAAGCAATAATAATGCAATAAGCTTTCTAACACCGCATAGGTATGTAAAATAAAATAATGGAGCAGCAAAAACGTTTTAAACTACATCGATAGTACTACGTACCAAAGAGAATACAATAGAAGATGTAGATGCTACGTACCGAATTCATTGTCTTCCTACAATAAAAACATGAAAAAGTTCGGCATTTTTTTTCACTATCAAGATACTGTATTGTACTATAAAAAGTTCCTATACGTCCGCATGTATGAAAAAGCGTCAGCCACTACACTGCATGCCGGATAGAGTACTTTATTACTGTACTGCAATTTGCATTCACTGCTGTACCGAAAATTTCTACTTACTAACCTTAATCTGTGACACTAAGCCTCGTCTAAAATGATACAAAATGTACTGTGTTGTATTTTAATTATTGATTAATGTTGTGCGTGTGATAAAAAATATAATCATATTACATTAATATATAACATAACAACAATAACAAAAAAAACTGGCACTACAAATAGTTAAGTCAGCTGTCAAGTACACAACTGACACAACTGTATACTTTTTTCTTCTTTCCTCTAGAGAGGATTTTGGCGTCACACGTGATTTTGTGCATTTGTTACTGCCAAGTTTTAAAATATTGTGGTTAGGCCTTATCGTCGCTATTCTTTAGGTCATATTCAATATACATCACTTTGTGGTCCAGTTAACTTTTTAAACTCGTTTCATGCTATATCTCACTTTTTTTGCAACTCGTCCGATGCGTTTGAATTTTTTTCTAACGTGATTTGTTATCATGGAAAAAGTGGCGGTATAGCTTTAAAAGCTTTAGCCCGCTCTATAATAGGCAATACAGTCTAATTAAACGTCAACCATGAGTCGTGACGGAGTTGATTCACGAGTGTCTATATTAATAGTGGATTATTATTTATTAACTGTTCGTGAGTGTGCTCAAGTCTGGGCAAGTTATATAATAGGATGAAACGTGTGTTTTCGTGTTCATTCTAAAACTCCGTAAAAGTCATAGGAGCCTTAAAGTCTCCACTACTTTACAGGGGCACTATCTGAGACTGTAATACGGAAGACGAGGTGGTTTGGCTTTAGCCTGCTCAGATATAAGCGCAAAAAAAAAAAACATGAATTGACGTTATTTGACGCATAAAATTCATATAATTGACGTTTACAAGATTACAAATTTTACATTTACGTTCGCTTTCTTTACTTCCTCCACTATTTAGGCATTTAAAAATTGCTATATCCATAATTTTTTCATAAATATGGACGGTTTTGACGATACTTTCGGCCAACCCGAAGTGGATCCAGCAGCGGAGTTCCTAGCACGTGAACAGAACCAACTTGCAGGCCTCGAAGATGAGCTGGAGACCAGCGCTCCGCCCCCTGTTGTTACTACGTCCTCAAGCAACGGTTTGGATGACTTCGTAGGTCAGTTTCTGCAGTCACAGAAGGCTGTTTTGGCGTATTTCCAAATGCGTATACCCAAAAATCAATACGTACCTAATATTAATTTGGAGAAGTGAACTACCCACCCTCATTATAAATTAGTTACTCTCATTCCCAAATAAAAAATCATATTTTCGTCAGCTAATTTCATTCTAATAATATTCATCTTTCGTTTTTCATACGTTATTTTCTTTTAGCAGTGTCATCATCCAGGATTACCTTGTCTTTAAACAATCTCCCCCCTCACTGTTGATGGCAAAATTGCCGCAACAACAAAACGAGCAGTAGCAAAGTTTAACAAAAAAAAAAAACTAGGTATTAAATAAAAATTATGTCACTAAAACACTTGTCCTTCAACTCCTTTCTGTAGATCTGTTAGTGAGCAACTGTTCTAGAAAGATTAGTATTGTAGCTGTTCATTATGCTAAGTGATCTAAGAAATTTGTTAGACAATTTGTAGTATGTTTGAATACCTGAGTAAAAAGTAAAATTGTATTATACAGAAGTCCCAAGTGCAGCCACGTTTGATTCAAGCGACCTGTTGGATGAGGAGCCATCTCAGCCATCTGTCTTTAGACAGGAGAGAGAAGAACCAGAGAAGATCAGAATATGGAGAGAAGAGCAAAAGAAGAGACTAGAAGAGAAAGGTATGAATAAAATTGTATAAATATAAATAACTTAGGTTGTCTGTCCATCTTGTGGGTGGACGTCCTACGCTGCTCTTACCAGTCCGTGGTCTCCACTCAAGAACCTTTCAGCCCCATCGACCATCTGTTCTGCGAGCGACTGCAGGAAAATGCTGGATGTAGGCCACTTCCAACCGGTCCTTTTGGAAATAGATGTGGGAGGCCTAAGTCCAGCATTGGATGTTCTATGGCTGAAATGATGATGATGATAAATAACTTTGGATAATAATTACTTAGGTATAAACAACCAACAAATATTGAGATAGAAGAGCTTGTCCAGCAGCAGGCAACTGATAATGATAACAATGTACAGAACTACTGACAAATGAAATGAAATTGGGTGCTTCTTAAACAATCAGAAGAAAATTCTTGTTTTTTCTGCAAAATATATTTTTATAAATGTTCCATTAAAATTATTATGCAGTTCAAAACATATTAACCAAATAAAATCTAACTCTACATTTCTATATAATGTTTTTTATGACTACCTATACTTACCTACCTACACTTAATTTCCATGAAAAGATACATAGATACAAGTCACATACATATATTTTGATATTGTTTGTAGTTTTGTCATGAAATCAATATTTTTGTTGTGGAAATATTATTTTTTAACTGGTTTTGAGAATTTAGATTGTTGTTACTTTTACAACTGTCTATCTAGTTAGATTGACAGTTGTAAAACTAAATAGGTATTTAGTATAATAAGCTAAATAGTATAGGTATTTAGTACTAGCCCGCGACCTCCATTTGGCCCCCTTAATTTAGCCTTTTTGCAAAATCCATTCTTAGTGGACCTCTAAACCCCTTAAGGTTAAATCTGCCGAATTTCGGCTTTGTAAATCAAATAAATTTACAAGATTTCATGATGAGTCAGTGAATGAGTATATTGTGAGTCAGTGTCAGTGAATTAGAGTATGTTGTGTGTGGGTGTATTTCGCTTTTATTTAGCCATTTTTGGGTCAAAATCCATGTTTCTGGATATATGTTTCTTTTTTTATTGTTTTTTATATATATTTTTTTATCTAGATGATGAAGAACAACGGAAGCAGGAGGAGATGATACAAGTGGCTAAGAAAGAGCTGGAGGATTGGTACAGGACCCATGAAGAACAGATTGCTAAGACAAAGGCTGCCAACAGGTAACTTCTTGTCTTGTGTCATATATGTATACTAAACTCACATTAAAATTCAGCATTTATTTCATCATAATCAGAATCAATTTATTTCCATAAAGAAAATATAATAAGTACCTACTAAAAGACATTAGATTAATAATAGGTCGGGGAAAAAGTCTTTTCGTATTTTGTATGTATAAAGTTGTAGTAAAAATCTTATCCGTTGTACTGTTTGTATCTGGCTGGTTTTGATACCATTAAAAAGATGACATTTTAAAAAAGGAATACAAAACGTAAAAAGCAATTTCCCGCCATTTTTCAATTGTTTTTTTGTTCGATAAAATGAGTGAATCTAACGAACAAATTCGTTGTATTGTGAAATTTTATAACAAAAAAGGGAAAAATGCGACACAAGCCGCGAATAAAATTTGTGACGTTTATGGACCTAATGCAGTGTCATCAAGAGTAGCACAATGTTGGTTCAAGCGTTTTCAGTCCGGGAATTTTGATGTCAAAGATGCAGCTCGCTCTGGTCGCCCTGTTACGGATAAAGTCGATGCCATTTCTGAAAAAGTGGACCAAGATCGGCATATTAGTAGTTACGACGTAGCTGAAGAACTGGGGATTGACCACAAAACAGTTTTGACCCATTTGAAAAAAACTGGGTATACAAAAAACTCGATATTTGGGTGCCACACGAGCTCACTGAAAGAAACCAAATGAATCGTGTACTCATTTGCGATTCTCTATTGAAACGTAACGAAACCGAACCGTTTTTGAAAAGATTGATCACTGGTGATGAAAAATGGATCACCTACGACAAGAATGTGCGCAAAAGATCATGGTCAAAGGGCAGTGAAGCACCACAGACTGTAGCGAAACCCGGATTAACACGTAATAAGGTGATGTTGTGTGTATGGTGGGATTGGCAGGGCATCGTTCATTATGAGCTTTTACCGCCGGGCAAAACCATCGATTCGGATCTCTACTGCCAACAGCAGATGAGACTCAAACAAGAAATTGAGAAAAAACGGCCGGAATTGATCAACAGAAAGAGTGTGGTCTTTCATCATGATAACGCCAGACCGCACACATCTTTGGCCACTCAGCAAAAATTTAGAGAGCTTGGTTGGGAAGTGTTAATGCATCCACCATATAGCCCAGACCTTGCACCCTCAGATTTCCACCTGTTTCGATCTCTTCAGAATTCTTTGGGTAGTGTTAGATTAACATCAAGAGAGGACTGTCAAAACTACTTGTTGCATTTTTTTGATCAGAAGTCCCAAAAATTCTACAGCAACGGGATCATGTCACTACCTACAAGACGGCAACAAGTTATCGAACAAAATGGCACATATATATTATAATTAAATGTAATTAAACTTGAAAAAAATATGTCTTGAATTTGTTTATAAAATACGAAGAAACTTTTTCCCCGACCTTATCATCTTTTAGGTAGTGACATGACCCCGTTGCTGTAGAAATTTTGGGAATTCTGATCAATAAAATGCAACAAGTAGTTTTGACAGTCCTCTCTTGATGTTAATCTAACACTACCCAAAGAATTCTGAAGAGATCGAAACAGGTGGAAATCTGAGGGTGCAAGGTCAGGGCCATGTGGTGGATGCATTAACACTTCCTAACCAAGCTCTCTAAATTTTTGCTGAGTGGCCAAAGATGTGTGCGGTCTGGCGTTATCATGATGAAAGACCACACTCTTTCTGTTGATCAATTCCGGCCGTTTTTTCTCAATTTCTTGTTTGAGTCTCATCTGCTGTTGGCAGTAGAGATCCGAATCGATGGTTTTGCCCGGCGGTAAATGCTCATAATGAACGATGCCCTTCCAATCCCATCATACACACAGCATCACTTTATTACGTGTTAATCTGGGTTTCGCTACAGTCTGTGGTGCTTCACTGCCCTTTGACCATGATCGTTTGCGCACATTCTTGTCGTAGGTGATCCATTTTGCATCACCAGTGATCAATCTTTTAAAAAACGGTTCGGTTTCTTTACGTTTCAATAGAGAATCGCAAATGAGTACACGATTCATTTGGTTTCTTTCAGTGAGCTGGTGTGGCACCCAAATATCGAGCTTTTTTGTATACCCAGTTATTTTCAAATGGGTCAAAACTGTTTTGTGGTCAATCCCCAGGTCTTCAGCTACGTCGTAACTACTAATATGCCGATCTTGGTCCACTTTTTCAGAAATGGCATCGACTTTATCCGTAACAGGGCGACCAGAGCGAGCTGCATCTTTGACATCAAAATTCCTGGACTGAAAATGCTTGAACCAACATTGTGCTACTCTTGATGACACTGCATTAGGTCCATAAATGTCACAAATTTTATTCGCGGCTTGTGTCGCATTTTTCAGTTTTTTGTAATAAAATTTCACAATATATCGAATTTCTTCGTTAGATTCACTCATTTTATCGAACAAAAAAACAATTGAAAAATGGCGGGAAATTGCTTTTTACTTTTTATATTCCTTTTTTAAAATGTCATATTTTTAATGGTATCAAAACCAGCCAGATACAAACAGTACAACCGATGAGATTTTTACTACAACTTTATGCATACAAAATACGAAAAGACTTTTTCCCCGACCTATTATTTGCTCTTATAGCTACAATAACATTGTAAAAAGCTGAATGAAAACTGCATTCTGGCACTTTTACTAGATTTATGAATGTAAGACTGTAGATGGTACTTCAGTAAAATATAAAAAGAAAATATTTTTATGCAACTTTTTTTATCATCTTATTGTAGCAGTTGGGGCAAATAAATGCTTGGACCGAGTCTAAAGGCCTCCATTAAAAACATAAAACAGCAGATGTCAAAGTCAAGAGGGAGAAAAAGAATTGATATGTTACAGAAAGATAAAAATATGTGGATTAAAGATGGTTGTCTCTGCCGAACCTTGTTTGTTTGGCTAAAACATTTATACTGATTAAAATTTATTGCTTTTTAATCATAATAATATGTGTATTGTATATACTTTTTAAGCTTTTTGTATATACATTTTTATTTTGACGCATGACTGTGCTTAAATGATTTATTTACTGTATATAGCTTAGTTTCCTGTATCGAAAGAGGCATAATAAATTTCAATGGTTGCTATGTAGTGTAACGTACACAACGCTACGCAAATCGCGTCGCCGACATTCGTCCCGCGATGCGACTCGTGTACGAACCCAATGGATTTGTATGGCGGTAGTCGCTTGGAGACTAAAATCGTTGAGTATCGAAGATTTGCGTAGCGTTGTGTACGAAGGGCCTAAAATGTGTGCAATATTTTTGTAGTTTTTCTTATTATACAGGGTCACGCATATAGACTGTATTAAGCCGATAGGACGTCATTGTACTGATCATTATCAACAACTTTTACTAAGGGACCCATTCTGAGGTCGCAAAAAAAAATTGTTTCATAGGAAACGGTCATTGACACTAGACAAAATGTATGGAACAGCTGTGTTTTTAAACGCGATTTCAGAGTTGTTTCCATAGTAAAAGCCCTAACAGACGTGTGGATTTGGTAGACCTTAAACGTCGTCTGACCAATGGGACAGATAGAGAGGGAAATATGTTATTCTCACTCTTTCTTTCCTGTTGGCTGGACGGCGGTCCGTCAACCAAATCTGTACGTCTGTTATAGCCCTAACATCAGCGGAGGCGGTGAAAAAACGCATGTATATTATTAAATTCAAAATAAAAAAACATCAAGGCTTTTACTCTCATTCTTTCTCTCCCGTTGGTCAGACTGTGGTTCGTCAACTATAAATACAGCACTAATAAAAGTTCATAATGATTAGTACAATGACCTCTTTTCGGCTTAATACAGTCTATATGCGTAACCCTGTAGTGCTGCATGCTTTTTAAATAACTAATTGTTCTCTATTTTGGTTCCAATGCGCTCAGGGAGTCTGCGAAGTGAGTACTAGTTTATGACAAATTATATCAATTGGTACTAATAAAATGGATTGGTGCTTGGGTGACTTGGGTTTACTGTGTAAGGTTTCTACAATGAAACAATTATGGGGATTTCTTTTCACTCTTTTAAGACCTTTCAATCCTCAATAATGCACCCCACATTTTCTTCCAATTGCTTACTGTGTCACAAAATATTGTTAGAAGTTTATAGTCTATTCCAAAAGCACAGAGAAAAATGGCCATTGTATGTTAGTACTGATAGAAAATGATATCATCACTCCATACATTTATGCATCACATCCCTTTAGTTTAACGCACACTTTCATAGCCCAGGGAGGACAGCTAGTAATTCTATCGCATTCTACGATTGCAGTAGAAGCATAAAACGACAGGGAAGCAATAAATAAATGTAGCGATAACTATTGTTTTCTATCCGTGCTAACATAATGCCTAGGTCAATGGCCATTTCTTAACCAACTTCAAACAATTTAAAAAGCTGTCTTCAAAATTAGTAAATACGCAATTTCGTTTAATTGGATGACATATTTTTTTCAGCTATTTTGATATAAAAAACCAAACTACTAAACCGATTTTGATGAAATTTATATGGGACCTCTGAAGTATGCTTACTAAACAAAAAAGGGGTCCTTAAAATCAATTCATAGTTGGCGGAGAAATCGGTGAACTTTCATAAAATATATATATATACAGTGGAATATAGAACCTCCTCCTTTTTTGAAGTCGGTTAAAAAGGAAGGGGTTCACTTTTTTATATTTGCTACTTCAGAGCTCCGTCATTTATGAACCAATTTAGAAAATTCTTATTTCAATTAAAAAGATATAGTACTTTCAGATTGGTCCCATATGAATTTCATCAAAATTGCTTCAACAGTTTGGCGTTTAAATCAAAATAACTGGAAAATGTTGTTGTTTGGATGATAATATGGTCATACAAGTGCAAGCAAAGGGGGAGGCCTATGTTCAGCAGTGGACGTCTTCTGGCTGATGATGATGATGATGGTCATACAAGTAACTGAATTTGCCCATTTTATACTAATTTTGTGAAGTCGGTCTTCCATAGCATCCTTGTAACAGGGAAACCTAGTAGGGGGAGCTATGAAAGTGTAAAGCATTATTATTTGTTATATTGTTACTCATGAATTACCTATCTATTTGAGCACACCCGCATTTAGAAAATTGGTTAATAAAGCAACACTTTACAATTCCACTGTAAATGATTCTAAGAAAGGGTGGAGTGCGTATTCAAAGTCAAAGTTCATAGATTGAATGGAATATACTATTGTCTGGTTATTAAAATATATTATGTACTCATCACTCTTAGGTAAATAATAATTTATATGTGACTGATCATGAAGGAATCATGCTTATCATAACCGGTTGTTCAATGTTATTCATTTATAATAAAAAATATGACTGAAATCAGATCTTTTTTCCAATAGTCTGATAAACTCCAATAATACATGAAGTCATTCAAATTAAACTTGTGAATATTATGATTTTATACCTTTATGCCCTAAGCATACTGCCCGCTCACGCGCAATTGCTTGCAATTTTCCTGTGATCAAGATTTTTTATTTCGCTCATTTTTTTATGTTGTTTGTCAATGTTTGCAAGCAGAACGCAGTCCGCTGCAATGATGTGTAATGTAAGGCAACACTTTCGACCACAGGCAGCGAGGCGGTAGTAATATCATTTCTATAGGTCGACACCCAACGTTGTTGTCGAGAATGGTTTCATACAAAAGAATGTCCATTGGATGACTGCCCTGGTCTAGCCACTGCCACGCTACCTGCTGTGTTTGAAAACATAGTAATGGGTATTCTTTCTGAAGGGTTGAGCTTAAGGGTGGATATCCACCAAAGCTGCTAGAAGCAAAGCTGGTTAGAAATTTCAATTTTTTTTCAAAGAATAAAACATGAACAAACAACAATTCCACCTTATTCAGAAATTCTTTAAATAATACATATTTTAACCCACTTCCTTAATTTCACATTTTAATGTTTAAGAGCCCTTAACTCAGTACCTAATCTGCTATGTAGGAATGCAGAGAGAGCCTTAGCTCGCGGCTCGGAGGGAGACGTGGAGGAAGGCAATGAGTGGGCGCGTGTGTCAGAGCTATGCGATTTCGGCCCGCGGCGTGGGCGCGACGTGGCGCGCCTGCGCTCTATCGTGCTGCAACTAAAGCAGTCCGGCGTACGCCCCAAGCACCCCCCCAGAGCTACCAAGGTGTAAGTAATTGCATAAATACAAGTTATTGTTAAATAATTTACGACCTGTAAATTATTTAACACAAAAAAATTATCCAGAAACAGATGTTTTTTTTGTGTTTCGTTGCTATCAGCAATGTCCCCGCACTTAGAGCAAATTTGGTGAAGTAGGTTGTGTTGTGCAGAGTTGATCTCCCATTGGAGTGCTGCCAGTTCAGATATGGATGTGTAGGTTTAATTGAAAATTTATGTTGCATGGTTGGCAAGGATAGGTTTTGGGACAGTTACTTAGTTAAGGAAAAACGATTTATTAAGAAGTTAGTTATTTAAACGAAATGGTTGAAATGACGCATAAAATCATGATGGTACTCTACAAAAGCAGTAATATGTGGTCAGCAATTTATTTAGTAGCTATAAAATTAAATTGTTCTTTTTTTCGGGCATCGTGCTACAAGATGCGTGATGCTCGTCGTCAAACTTATCGAATGGCACTGGGCAGCTGTCACATTGATTGATTGATTGATTGATTGATTGAATTGTTTTTTGCAGTCAAACACCGTATTTTTTTTTTTTTTTAATTAATGGCTATCGCCCACATTTAGGGCACTTTGGCCAACGTCACGTTAACAAAAAACGAACGCGATTTAAAATAAAACAATATATGACCAGCAATCCTAAAACAAAATAAATAAGTAATACAATACATATAAATGCTTACAAACACAAAAATACACTATAAAGCACTTTATACACTAACATTATTGTCAGAAAGAAAATTACTTATAATACGGAAAATGGAAATATCATTTGATGAGAGAAGAACAGACATAGAAGTTGGAAAAGGAACTACAAGACTAAGAGAAAGAAAAAAAGCTGAGTGATCAAGCAGCGGACAGGAGAAGAAAATATGATTGAGGTGGCCGTCATCAAGGCCACACTCACACAAAGAAGAGTCCCTGATACGTAACTTTTTAAAATATGTGGGAACACAACAGTGTCCCAACCTCATTCGAATTATGCAACTTGTAATTTTTTTACTAAAGTGCATTCTGGCAAACCACGGCCTCCGAGGGATTACGGGCTGGAGAGCCGCATAAGCGGAACCCCTAGACCTGGCAGAGCCACGCCAGCAGAATGACCATGACTTAAGTAAAAGAGACTTAGGCAGGGATGCAAGATCATGGGGAAAGATACAGAAGGGAATTTTGTCTCCGCAGACAACGGCATCCTTTGCCACTCTGTCAGCCCGTTCATTTCCAGAGATACCAGCATGACCAGGAATCCAAACAAAAACAACTTCTAGACCTTTGGAATTGCAGATAGATAAGGATTCCTTAAGGAGAAAAAGAATAGAGTTGTGGGAATTGGGGGGAAAAGGGTTTGAAAGAAGAGACTGAAGGGCACTCCGACAGTCAGTAAAGACGAGAGAACGGCGGAGATTGAAAATAAGAATATATCGAATAGATTCAAGGAGCGCCCAACACTCACCCGAAAAAACTGAGGTTTCAGGGGGAAACTTAACCTTTTGTACAATGTTAAATTGTTCATGGAAGATACCACAACCAACACAGCCTATAGGGGAGAGTTTTGAAGCATCAGTAAAGATATAGTGCCACCCATGCCAATCCCTCCGCAGAAGATCACGGAAATACTCATCAGCATGGGGGTCACCAGCACAAATGTCAAAGTCTAAAATTACATTTGGACGAGAGACAATGACATCATAACTAAACGAGAAAAGAGGAAGCAAATGAGAACGGAGAACAGGATCTTTTAAAGACTTATAGGTAACAAAACTCTTCACTAGAAGAGGAAGCTGCTTATGGAGCCAAAACCGAGAAGAAAACGAGAAACTATGGAGAAGCTGAAGTTTAGGGACAAGAGGATGATTAGAAAACTGCACACAGCGAAAAAAAAACCTATTAGATAGAAACTGACGGCGAAGATGAAGGGGAGCATCAACACATTCAACCTGAAGTGCATTGATAGGAGAGGATAGCATAGCACCAGAAACAATGCGAAGGGCTTTCGATTGAATCAAATCCAGTTTCTTGATACCACCCTTGTTAGCTGGCTCCAGCAAGAAGGAGCCATAATCTAAAATGCTACGAATAATGGCGTTATACAAAAGTTTCAGTGTAAAAGGATGAGAACCCCACCAAACACCTGATAAACACCTTAGAATGTTAATATTTTTCCGACACCGATCAGCAATATAATCACAATGCAACTTTCCACTAAGCTTATTGTCCAAAATAAGACCAAGAAATTTCACTGACTCCTTAACTGGAATCCTGGACCCTTTAACTAAGATATCTATTTCAGGGGGATTGCGCTTTCGAGAAAAGAGAACAATGTTACTTTTTGATGGTGAAAGATCTAGACCATTTAAATGTAGCCACGAGTTTAAGCACTGAAGGGATTGAGAAATACAGTGACTGGCAATGTCAATTTTATGGTGAGAAGTATATAAAAGGATATCATCCGCATATTGAAGAATACGGCAGAGACCAATAGATACCTCTAAATCAGAAGTATACACATTATATAGAGGAGGACTAAGAACAGACCCCTGAGGAAGACCACGCCAAATGATTCTGTGAGGAGAAATTGAAGAATCACTGCAACGAAGATAAATATACCTTTCAGTTAGAAGATTCATGACAAAATTACATAACTTAGGAGGAACCTTCAACAAAGAAAGTTTATTTCCGAGAATAGAAAGCTGGACGGAGTCATAAGCGGCAGAAATATCTAGAAAAGCACCAATAACTCATTCATTTCGAGTAAAGGCAAGTCTAATATCAGTTGTAAAAACACTTAGGCTATCCATAGTGCTCTTGCCTTTTCTAAAACCATACTGAGATTTGGCAAAAAGGCCCTTACTTTCAAGAAACCATTCAAGGCGGTTCTTGATCAGGCGCTCAGCAAGTTTCGCCAGGACAGAAGAAAGAGCAATAGGACGATACGAATTATGATCCTCCGGGTCCTTATCGGGTTTAAGAATTGGGATAATATACTGAGATTTCCAACTAGCGGGAACAAAACCAGACTCAAAAATAGAGTTAACCAAAGATAAGAAAAAGAGAAGTAAACTGTCACTCGCCTTCGTGAAAAATGAATAAGGTATGCCATCCATACCAGGAGCAGAATCTTTGACGGACTTTAATATATTTTTCAATTCAATTAATGAGAATGGCTGATCTAGGGGATCGTTTGACGAAGTAACAGCTAAGGAGGGTAATTCCGAAGGGAGTGGACAATACTGAGGAGCTAACTTATCCATAAATGCCTCAGCCCAAGACTGAGAAGGGCTACAGCAACGAAGAGGAGGACACCAGGAGCGTCTATATCGGCGAATTTTCAACCAAATAACTGAAGCAGGAGTACTAGGACTTAAGCTAGAGCAATAAGCCCTCCAACTATCCAGCTTCTTCAAGCGGAAAAGGCGCTTAGAACTAGCAATGGACCTATTCACTTCAGAGAAGTTCTCTAGAGTCATAGAGCGGCGGAAATTAGCTTCAGCCACCTTACGGGCTTTAATAGCGTTACTGCAGTCCTTATCCCACCACGGAGGAGGAGGCAATTTTCCAGACGAAGGCTTTTTAACAGGGAACGATTGGCTAGCACACTCATGGAGCATACGGACCAGATTATCAGAGGAGGAAGAGATATTAAAAGAATTAACAGGAGGTAAATTAGCAGAAACAGAAACAGAGAGGTCGTGAAATTTTTCCCAGTTAGGACAATCATTATAATTTAAAATATATTTAAGAAGAGGAGGATTAACAGAAACACGACTAGAATTACGTTGAGGAAATTCAAGAAGAATAGGAAAATGATCACTGCCATGAGAAGAAGGAAGGACATGCCACGACAGAAGAGAAGCAAGCTCAGGAGAACATAATGAAAGATCAACAGCACTGCGAAATTCATGAGGACGAGTCCTTCTAGTAGGGGAGCCATCATTAAGAATGCAGAGATTAAGAGTATCAAGAGAGTCCAACAAAAACTCACCACATTCATCGGACTTACCACAACCCCATACAGAATGATGACAATTCAGATCACCAAGGACCAAAAGCGGCTTTGGTAGGGAACTCAAAACCGAAACTAATTTACGAAGAATTAACTTAGAAGGGTCAGGAATATAAAGTGAGACAACAGAATAATTCTTGGCACGCACAGCAATTGCTTGAAAACCACTATGAACAGGAATAATAATAGGAGAGAAAGGAATATTATTTTTTATCAGGAGGGCAACACCTCCAAAACCATCTTGTCTGTCACTTCTGATGACATCAAAGCCAGGAACTCTAAAATGAGAACCAGACTTTAACCATGTCTCAGAAATAGACAAGGCAGTAATATTATATTTATTAACTAAATATATAAGATCAGATAATTTATTATATAGTGATCTACTATTCCATTGAAGGAACTTGAGATCCATTAGATAGAAGGGAAATGAGTGAATTTAAATTAAATGCAGCGTTGGACGGTAAAGGATGGGAAGGGGAGTGATGAGCACGGGGAGGGTTGAGAAGAGAGGACAAAAGATTTAAAAGTTTGAGAAGTTCAGAGATAACCGATTGAACAGATGGAGACTCGGGGGTTTTATTAGGGTTAAGGGCACATCCATTAGGAGCGGCTTCCGCAAAGTCACCCCTAACAATGTTTGAGTGAGCCAAATGGTCATAGCCAGAAGAGGGAGAAGTTGAACCAACAGGCCTGTTTTTTTTACCCCTGTAGTGCACTCTGGCAGGCTCCACAGTAACGTGATTAGTTGAACCCGAAAGCTGAGAGGGAAAAGGAGGAGAAGGTGCCAAAGAAGAAGAAGTCACTTCTGCATAAGTAATTCTTGATGAGGGGTGAAGTTTCGATGCCTCTGCGTATGATAAAACATTTTGCGACATTGTTTTTTTAATAGATATCTGGCGAGACATTTCGGGGCAGATTTTATTGGTTGCGAAGTGACTACCACGGCACCAAACACATTTGGCGCCCTCCGCATCTACATTGCACGAGTCTCCAGTGTGGGCTAAAGAGCATTTGAAGCATACTGGCTTCGACCTGCATTGGATCTTGGTATGTCCGTACCTACAACAAGAAAAACACTGGATAGTAGGTAAAACGTACTGCTCCACTTGAAAAGAGTTATAGCACAAAAAAACTCTTGGGGGTAGGAGTTGGCCATCAAAAGTTAAAACAACCGTTTGAGAAGGTTTCCATGACACTGACCCATCAATCACCAATTTGAAGTTCAATCTACGAACTTTGATTATCGGGCCGCACTCTTGGGGCACCCGTACTTCCTTTATTATTTCTTCGTCGGATAAATCGACGGGGATGCCCCGTACCAGACCCAGACGAGTTACATTATATGAGGGAATAAACGCTTTATACCCCTTATTAGCGAGGGAGCTCGAGTCTATGAAGGCATTAGCGGCCTTAAATGAGTGGAAACACAGCGAGATTCTATTTCGGCCCACGCTTTTAATTGATCCATCAACAATGCCTACAAATTCTCTCGAGCGCTCAAAAAGGAATCGCCCGAAAGTAACAGGGTGCAAAGAAGTGCTATCAGAAGATACAACCGCGATTTTTTGTACGTGAATAACATACGGCCCACGATCGGATGAAACATAGCACTGACGTGCAACCGGAGTTGGAGCGATTTTTTGGCCCGGGGGCAAAAATGAGGAGGAACTTGTTGAAGCAATTGTCTTCTGACCTAAGGGCAGAGACGCAGATACGGGGGTTGGAAGAGTGGCAAGGGGAAGCTCACTGCTCACAGTCGAAAAAAAATTTGGGGGTGTGTTTTGTCCTGAAGTAAGAATTACGTCATCAGCAATTTTAAATTCTTCACCAGAAGAGTCAATGGGAGAACATGCTCTTACATCCCGTTTCAAAGCTCTACGCTTAGAGCGTTTATGGGTTTTTTGGACATCCTCCGAGGTGGATATTGCTGTAAAAGCACCAGGAGAGGGAGGAATATTATAATCGGACGCCATTATTCCACCGCCAGGATCAGGAGGCTCTTCGTCAATCATATTAAAGTGTTAGAAAAGGGGCTACTGACAAAAATCAAGATATATAACTACAATGATACTAATTATACTAGAAATGAAACTAAAAATTAAATGATAGCTATTTACTAGGAAAACTGGTCAATTAGCTATGATAAATGGATTTAAATAGAAAAATATAACCGGAAAATTTTTTTTCAATGGTGACACGGCGATGACGTTCGACCAAAACTCAAACACCGTTATTAGTCTGTATTAACAGGAAATCAGAAATACTAAATAAAGAAAAAAAACAATGGAGCAACGAATTTCCAAAAGAATAGAGTTATGAATCCAGAGTTATTTTATATGATCTCGCGAAAACTAAAATAGAGTTCAAATTTGACATCAAACGTCAGGGCGACTTTAACCCGCCTATTTCGTGACGTGACCAGTGTCTCTTCGAACGATGCTGTACAAAGGCAGCCCTAGGTTAATACGTTTTTTAATGACTTAGAAACCACTATGTTCCAAAAAAAAAACCTGACTACATTTTATTTTGCTGTAGACAGGCTAGGCATTAGACCACAACTCACCTGATCTTAATAAGATGGTGTAGTTGAAGAAGGCAAACACACCTAGCATGGAATGACGAGCTGCCCAAAAGTATTTTAGAGCTAGTTTTACTGAAATATATTGGAGGTTAGATAAAATATTGTGAAAAATGTGATGAAATTGAAAGACACATATAAAAACAATGTTTTATTTTTACATTTTTCTTTGATAATTTTTTATGGAATTGATAAATATAATAAATACTTTTGTCCACAGAGCTTGAATGGTCTACATTGATGTAGACTGTTAATTTCTGCAGTAACGAAGAATGCAATCAGTCTCAACAATATTTGCTAAATCACATACCTATTACACTTACTATTTAATGTAGAAAAACAATACAAACAATAATTGTTCAAAAACTATATAATAATACTATTATAATTATGTAATGGAGCTGTTATTTATTTTCTGTATTTACGGTGTTGCTGGCTGTCTACTGGAGACAATAGTTAAGCCTTTTTTATTTCTTATAGTATAAATAAATAATATCATTCCAAAAACAATATCTTGTTTTAATTAACACTTAATACTTTGGTTATAGCACCCTGCTACTTTGTCTAGCAAAAAGTATAAAATTGTAACTATTAAATTTATCTTATCTAGTCTTCACTTAATAATAGAAATGCAATTGGAAGTTAAGCTTATAGGCACTACCTATAGTCTTTTGCATTGTCAATATGCTTTCTCTTATAAATTCTCTCAGCTAATTGCAGCAATAAATACATCAAACTGATAACTAAAACAAAAGGCCAAACACCACAAGATAGGTAGCTTCGTAGCTGTTGTCCTAATGGCTTATTTTTGTGCAACGTTATCTTGTCATAAACAATTTCAGTCCTTCTTGTGATGTCCATCCAGTTGTACATTTTCCTAATCATCTGGTTACATTGATATGGGCATAAAATATTGTCAGTTTTGATATCTCTTATAGCTTGTTCTATCCCTGCGATTAAGCTTCCTACATTTGGTTCTGTTAAATAAATCATGCTTTCGGGCAAGACTTCAGGTATTCCACCGACTTTGGTTGAAACAACTTTCAAGCCACAAGATGCAGCCTCTACTATGGCCATGCAATAAGCCTCTGTCAATGATGTGTTCAAAAATATATCACCTTTAACTAAAATGTTTCTAACTTCAGAATGTTTGAGACTACCTAACAAAGTAACACAGTCTTGTAAG
Source organism: Agriopis leucophaearia (assembly GCA_949125355.1). Lineage (NCBI taxonomy): Eukaryota > Metazoa > Arthropoda > Insecta > Lepidoptera > Geometridae > Agriopis > Agriopis leucophaearia. The sequence continues at coordinate 15,456,623 of OX421266.1, read as the reverse complement.
CCAAATTTTTCACGGACTTCCTGTAGAAGCCACATCTTTGGACCATCTCCGCCAATAATGAACCTTATGTTCTGATTTTGTGGACACATTTCTGCTATAACTGCAGCCATTAGATCAACACCTTTTCTATAAACTAACCTAGAAACAATGACTATCGTTATCACATTTGGGTCCCTTTTGCTAGGACTTGGTGTGAAACTATAAGCATCTACAGCATTTGGAATGACGGAGACTTTGTGAGATTTTACTTTAGCACGAAGCACTGTGTTTTCTTTACCAGTATGAGAAACACAAATACAATGATCACATTCACAAAGGCACATTTGGAGGTACTTGTTGGTCAGGACTGCTGAGGTGTCAGCAAACCCAAATAGACTGTGGTCAGTGAATACTGTTTTCAATCCCATTAGTTTTCCTATTATAGATACTTCATGGCATAAAACACTGAATGCCGAATGTCCATGTACGATTTCAATGCATTCTCTAATCAGTATGTATCGTACTAGAGCTATGTTGCAAATCATGGTAGGAAGCGCGCATTGGGCGTAAAATACTCTTATCGGTAAGTAGTAAACTTTTAGTCCTGCAGTGAGATAGCGCACACCTATTCTCTGGCCATATGAGTGAGTGATAACGACGACTTTGTGCCCTCGTTTGATTAGGCATTGGGAAAGGTTATAGATGTGTTCTTCGACGCCACCGGTGTTGGGGTAAAAAAAGTCTGAGGCCATACATATAACATGCCGTCTTTTTTTCTTTCTGCGTTCCTGAAAACGTTATTAAAATATTATTATATTACATGAATTTATGAATATGGCCTAAAGAATTAAGTTGGTAGTAAAAATTATACCATTTCATCAATTCGCCGGTTTGAAATTATGTGTTTTTTCCTGTTTCCCAACAAATGCAAAGACTTTGTTAATATGTGATAAAATTTGAATGAAATTAAACTTGACTTCAAAAACAATTATGTACGTACTTGTCACAGCTGTCACTTGACAAATCGATGGAAGCTCTGGCTGTCAAAATTAAAAACGTAGAATGACAGTGATAGAATAGGGAGGACACTTACATAAATCAGAGTATATGACACTCTACGTGACATTGGCGGAGTTGTGAGGCATCTTAACTTCACAATAGCCATAAATTAAGAGTTGAAGTTGATTATATTATATGACACTTATGGTCCTTCATTCAAGGACACCTTTAGCTTGTGTTTGAGCACTTGAACAAAACTATGTAGCTCTTTTTGTTTTGACTAAAGTGGAAAAAACATATTGCCTCATGTATTATGTTCTTTCACCCTAGTATATATTTTCACCTATATTTTCTAGTTAATTATGTATTATTGGTCAGGAATATTTCAATACTTCAACACAGGCAAATGCACAAGACGTGGTACGCCAAAACCATAAGTGTAACGAATTAAAAAAAGGCTAGCTCCATGTTGTCATTTGTCAATGTCATTTCATTTAAATTTTGAGGTTATGTTATGTTTAAGAAGATTTTAAATTTTCATACATAACTTATAAGCTTAAGCTACACAAAGTATTTAGAATTTCAGAACATGTAAATATGGAAGAAGTAAAAAAAACTGAAAGAAAAAGAAAAAGGTTTGCTGCTAGACTTAAAAGTTCTAAAGGAATTAATTGCTTAGAAACAGCTGGACCTGTAAGTTATTACGTTTAGATCTCTCTAATATTAATGTTTGAGCTTAATAGCTTCACAAATTACATGTATGCAGTATGCTACCAAACCAACCTAGTATTGGTACCAAGCACAGATATATACTAGTCGGGTACCAACTAAGATATTACCTGTATCTCACTGGGTACCAAGTTGTGTTGTCTAATTAAATCATGAACGTAATATAACTAAAGGTTAGATATGTATTTTACGTCTATGGATACATTTTTTAAGGTTGAATTTTAAAACATATAGCCTTTTGTGACAACGCTTACATGCAAGCATACAATTATATGGCTTTGGTTACGGAACCCTACCATACGCGTGTTTCTACACACTCTTAGCCACTTATATTCATGTTAATACTTTAGTTTACATCTTTTTTAGTTAGCATACTTTTTTTGTAATAGTTGATAACATTCAAACATGTCACTCTAGCATGATACAAATAACCAGCTGTGGATTTAGACAATATTTTATTTCTACCCAAAATCCACACACATTTACACACTTATCTCACTATCTTTCAGAATCTAGTACTTTGCAATGTTGGTCAAGCTACAGGCTTCGGAAAAGACAATTTACTACAGCTAATCAAAGAAAACAACCTAGAAATACAATGTCCTAAGTTCATAGCTGAAAAGGGGGAGTCACATTCATTTCTAGTATTTGAGAAAACAGAAAATGCTGTTACATTTTATAATGTGCTTAATGGAAAAGCAAAAGTAGATGAGAATGGGACACTTATGTACATAAACTATGTTGAAAATGGTAAGTATTTTTGTTATAATTATAAGCTTAACAAGAAAAATCCCAGTAACTTTTTTGCAATAATATCTACCTACATCCTGTGATTTTACTAGATATCCTACAGGAATCATATTTTTTGGGATATAAAGTAGCCTGTGTCAATCTCAGATATAATATAAAGCTATGCATATACTTTTAAAGTAATGCATAGTTCACTTGCCTTTATATGTTGATGGTATAGGACATGCTACCTTTACTTCGTATAATTTTATTTTTATTTTGCATCAAATTCTTACCTGTGGCCCTAGTACGAGCACTTGCAAAAAAGTATTCTTTCCGTAAACAATAGCAAAATGTATGAAAAATTGAACAGCGCCTCTATCGGACGTAAAGGGAAACTGAATTTTTCATGCATTTGCTATCGTTTACGGAACGAATACTTTTTCACAAGTTCTCGTACTAGCCCCACAGATGCCAATCATGGATAAACACACATACACACATCCCAACACTAAATTTGTCCATTTATATTATTAGTGTGATGATACAATCAATTAAAGCATTATGAATTTGCTATCAACTTTTTTTTCTAGTTCCTAACACAGAAGTAATCTGCCCTCATGAAGATCCTAAAGGTCTGACACTAATAGAAAAATTCATCACAGAAGAAGAGGAAATACTATTCATAAAACTCTTTGACTGGGCTTGTGGAATTGATGCAGGAAGTCTGAAGAATCGTCAAGTAAAACATTACGGATATGAGTTCAGATACGGAAGTAATGATGTGGATTTGGCAAATCCATTAGCCGATAAAATACCAGATGAATGTGATGTGTTGTGGAAAAGGCTAAAAGAATGTGATTATTTACTAGGAGTGCCAGACCAATTAACAGTGAATAAGTACAGCCCTGGACAAGGTAATTGCTTCTAAAATAACTCCATAAACTTTCTTAGCCACTTGAAATTGTACCCTATTTGAAATTAAACACTATTAGCAGATTTTATTGTGTGTATTTTACATTTGTTGACTTTTCCATGGTCGATTGTATGCTGCGACGCTGTCTTGACTCCATTTTTGTAAAACTTTGTAATTCATATTTTGTACGACAGGAATACCATCACATGTGGATAAGCACAGTCCATTCAGCAGCACCATTCTCTCTCTCTCCTTGGGCTCTTCTGTGGTGATGGATTGGAAGCACCACAGTGGGAAGCAAGTGCCGGTCGTAGTTCCGGGAAGGTCGTTACTCATCATGCAAGATGAAGCTAGGTTTGTTGTTTTATATATACAAATTCTGATGAAATTACTCTTTGTGAAGTGAAAACTTCTTTAAGCACGGTGGGCACTTTTTGGGATGGGGAGAAAATAATTATCGATATAAAAAACCGACTTCGTCAGAACTGAACCAAATTAAAATGGGACCACATGGGAAGCACCAGCTTTCAAATAAAAAAAGAATCATCAAAATCGGTTCACCCAGTCGAAAGTTCTGAGGTAGCATTTAAACAAAACAGCCGAATTGAGTATCTCCTCCGTTTTGGAAGTCGCTTAAAAAGCACTGAAATCGCGTGACCGTCACGCTCAGATACTCGTTCGGGTAAAGTCGGCTCGAGTTGGCTTAGGGAGCGAGAGATATAGTCAACCATGATGAAGTTTTTACTTATGTCGGTCGTGCAGTCTTAACCACCCACTTTTTTTTTACGGAATATAAGGGTGACTATAAAAGTGTATTCGAATGTATGTTTGTCTGTCTGTTGCTATGTCATCTCCTGTAGCGTAAACGGCTTAACAGATATTAAAACGTGGGATGTTGTTAAACTTGTCATGTATGTTGTTAAACTAGACTATTTTTTTTAAAATAATATAGTTATAATTTTTTCTTTCTTTTTAATAATACACTTTGTATGTCGTATGATTGTCTCAGTGTGCCAGTGATGACATACGGAACTGAAACATGGTCTCTCACTATGGGCCTCATTAGCAAGCTCAAAGTCGCACAGCGAGCTATGGAGAAGGCTATGCTCGGGGTTTCTTTACGAGATCGAATCAGAAATGAGGAGATCCGTAGACGAACTAAAGTCACCGACATAGTCCACCGGATTAGCAAGTTGAAGTGGCAGTGGGCAGGGCACATAGCACGCAGAACAGATGGCCGATGGGGCCGAAAGGTTCTCGAGTGGAGACCACGGACCGGTAAGCGCAGCGTAGGACGTCCACCCACAAGATGGACAGATGACCTAAAAGAGACCGCAGGAAAACGTTGAATGCAGGCCGCTTCCAACTGGTTCCTTTGGAAATCGATGGGGGAGGCCTATATTCAGCAGTGGACGTCCTATGGCTGAAATGATGATGATGATGATTGTCTCACAGGTACGATTGGCAACATGGTATACAACCTCGCACATTCGATCCTGTCATAAAATACGGTACACCTGAGATCGGACACCAAACCAAAATAATCACCACTGACTCGGTTGTAAGAGAGACGCGGATATCTCTCACGTTCCGTTGGACTAGGAAGGGGCCGTGTGAGTGTGTGTACAAGACGTTGTGTGCAGCCTCAGATGAACTAGATGACAGATTGGCAACCAATTTGGAAGAATTACATGTGCATCAGGTAAGTAATTTTTGCTCAGAGTAAATTTTAGCCAACTATTTTAAGCGATTGTGTTTCGGTGATTGCGAAAATTGCGCGACCGCAAACTGTATCTCGGCGCTTTAATGTTCACGTTCGCGTGATTTTCCGCACTGCGCTTTTACGAGGCCGCGTTTCTTAACGTTACGAATACGATGCAAGCAGGGGCTTTATGGCTACCTCTTGGTAGCCGTAAAGTCCTGTTTGCGTCGTATTCCTCATGTCTAAAGGTCGTGACCGACTCCAATTAATCTCTCTTTTTCTGATGATCTCTTGCCATTGTCTTCTATCTTCGGCGACATGGAGTGGATTATAGACACACAAACACTGGAACACTGTTAAGGAACACTGTTTTAAACTATTACGGTTAATCACTACAGTTATATGATTATTTTCTTCCACAACCTTACCACGGTAAATATCCCGTAAATAATCATATAATTGTATAAACTAAGGAGTCGAGAGTGGTGCAAATCTGATCAGACCAACGCATAGCAAACTATAGTTTATGTCAATGTATTTGTGCATCCTGTAATATAATTCTTGTTTTAGAATTTTTGATTTGGATACATGCAATTTTTTAACAAAATACAAGTCTGATCGCTCTTCTCAATTTTAATTTATCTAATAAACTTATTGCGATACTGCCGATTTTAGTTGCCTAAAATTTTCGCTAAGAGTGGTGTAGAACTATATGGGAAGAAGCTTGAGTTTTTTTTGTTTGCAACAATGAATTCAATGTACATAGGTACTATTAGGTACCCTTATATTATATCGATCGTTAGCAGCGAATCGGTTAGTGAATGTTTTTTTAAATGATCTACTTTTGACTTACTTAGATCTGCTTGTTTGCCACCTATGGCATACAAAAAAAACACATATTTTTTTACCTCTGAAGACGAAGAGCCCTTATTTACTCCGCAATAGAACCGCATATTGTGTGATATTCAGTGGAGATGTATGATTGCAGGTGTATGAACAAATTGCAGGTCACTTCAGCGTGACGCGGCACACGGCGTGGCCGGCGGTGGCGGCGTTCCACGGGCGGGTGCCGCGCGCCGCCACTGTGCTCGACCTCGGTGCCGGGAACGGCAAAAACGTGTTACCGCGCTCCGATATACTGCAGGTACATCACTATTTATAAAGTAAAATAAGACAGCCTTGGTACCTTTCCCGGCGACGGCCAAAGCCGAGGCTCGTACCTCCGAGGTGCCCTTGTGCTTGTCGCCAAAAATCCATGTTGGCCCAACGCCCTCTTCGTTCACCAACTAGTCCGGCCAAGCTGTAGAGGCAGCAAGGCCAACAGCAAAACCACATTTTAAAAAAACTGTCTTGGTGGCTCAGTGGCCTGGTGGCATCAGTGGTGGTTGGTAGTGAACCTACTTTCAGTTTGAGGTCAGATGACTGTGTGTGCAAAAATGTCCTAGAATGTCCCAGATATTTAGTGAGATTTGACCCTCTGTCGTATTATATTTCCAGATAGCAGGAGAGCGGAGCAGTGGTTTAGCGGCGGAATGCAAGCAGCACATCCGAGACATCGGCAGCGCAGACTGCGTGCGGCTCGATCTACTGCACTGCAGCTTGAAGGACAAGTGCGCTGACGTGATCATCTGTATCGCCGTCATACACCACTTTAGTACCAAGGTGAGAAACATTTTCAGATAACGTGGAGTGCAGGGTCAGACCATCCACTATTCAAACTAAGCTTCTTAGTCTTGAGCACCGGCTTCAAAAAAGGAGAGGTTCTCAATTCTATTTTTTAAAATTAAGAAATACACACTTGACGAAGAAAATATGAAAATATGCTGTTGTAAATTCGGTTTTTCGGCAGAGTGCCTTGGAATTCGATGAAATCAATTTATGTTATTATTTGGACAAAATTTAAATAAATAACATATCAATGAAAAGATCATATTTACCGGTGAAACGTTAAATTTTGCTGGTTATTTCTTGTATTTACGTCACATACGCGAAATGCACAAGAAAACATAACTGCACTTGAGCATTGCCAGAGCTTTTTCAGTAATTAGTAATGATGATAATTATTTTGATAAAAATATTATCATCACAATGCAACCCGGGGCGCATTGTGATAATTTGTCATTATTGACATTAAAAAAGTGATGCACATTTTACAAGTTGCCGATCTCTTTCTCTTTAAAAAAAACATTTTCAATCAGTGATCTATAATTATAATGGTGCATTTTCCAGGCGAGAAGACTACAGGCAATATGTACCATCCACCGCCTCCTGCGTCCATCAGGCGTCGCCCTCATTACGGTGTGGGCCAAAGACCAGACGCGGTCCAACTACCTACTCAAATCCAAACTGAACCAAACGACGGAAAACATCCAACTCAATGTAGCCGGCGTCAACTTACATGTGCACGAGAATAGGACTCAATTCCAACACCAAGATTTACTCGTGCCTTGGAAATTAAGACAGAAACATGAAAACAAGCTTCAAGATAAGTCGGAAAATACGCTCTTGAGGTATTACCATGTTTTCGAAGAAGGAGAGTTGGAGGATTTGTGCAGAGAGGTCGGATTTGAAGTGGAGAGGAGCTACTATGAAGAGGGCAACTGGTGTGTTGAATGTAAGAAAGTTTAATATATTTATTTTGAATGTTGTTCCTTTTTTTCTTGACTAAATTTCTGCAGGGGCGCATATAGAAGGTCAAAACAATCGGCCCATATATTTAGTTTATTGTTCGTATACTATAATTATATTTCATGCAAACGATGTACCTAAATTAAATACATTTTAAAGCCGTAACAGACGTATCGAACTTGGCTGACGAAACGTCGTGTGACCAACGGGAGAGAAAGAGTGAGAATACATATAGTTTCCCTCTCTTTTTCTCTCGTTGGTTGAGGTGGTTGGCGTCAGCCAAGTTGACGTGTCTGTAACGGCTCTTATATTAAACGGGTGAAGATATTTAAAAAAGGTGTAAGTTATAATTATTATTTTTAGCTTGATTTGTCGTACTGCTAGGCAAAGGTTTCCCTACTCTCTTTATATATATAAATATAAATAGATATTATTTAATAATCAGGTGTAAGGTACCTAAGGTGTAGGTGTACCTAAAATAAATAAATTTATTTTTAATTTAAATACGCGAAAAGCAATGCCCATTAAACGCGGACTTATTCGCGATGGAAAAAAAAGATTAAATATACATATAAAAAACATTATAAAATAAGATATCCTAAAATAAGATCAAGGTACAACTGTAGTTGTTACCTACATACAAATAAAACAAAGATTGTGTATGGTAACAGGTTTGTACTCTTTTTATAATTTCAATCTCAAGATTGCCTACAAAATTATACAAAATGACTACAAAAACACTATACAAAACAACAACGAGGTGTAGGTCTTGCACAGACGTGATACTTTCTACATTGCATCTAATAAAATCGACTGAAAAATAATATCACATACGAAAATATTGGTTCCAATCAACAAACAATTCATTGGTAAACATAATTCTTAAATAAACTTAGCAAGGCGTTCACTAACCATACACATGATATAGGCCCAATCACTATATCAATTATACCCATAGAAAAGAGAAGTAAATAGAACGGAAATGAGGAGGAAAATCTGTCGCCAGGTATTATGACAGAACCTTGATTGAACATTCTTATTTAGATCAACGCGTCGAACTCCGCGTCACAGTTGGTAACTGATTTCGAATGACTGACGTTTCGTTTATATATGCATATAGGTGCTACTGGCTACAAGAAATTTCTTACAAAAATGCCTTGACAGCCATTCGAATAAAAAAAAAAAACTGGTTTTACCTTTAGTTCCAACTGTTTGATATAAATTGTGTCGCCAAAAAAAAACAAACGGCTTCAACCTCCACGCTGGAATGGGCATGTGTCCAGTTTTTTTATCACCTCATAAAAAAGCTTATCTTAGATAGAGCCCATCAACGAAAACAAAATGAGTTCAAAAATAAATAAGTTAATTTAACCACTTGATCATAATTTAATAATTTGCTTGTGCACGATGTAAGCCACGTTGGTAGTGAGGGGGGGGGGGGGGGTATCGTACGGCGCTTGTGATTGGAGGAAACAAATGTCATTCGTTCAATTCGCGCTTATAATTGATCAGCCCGCTCAAAAAAGATTATGCTGAAAATTCAGTATCTTTACATTACGGGGGGTAAAGGATGAGCTATCAAGTGGTTATATCGCCATTGATGGTAGCCCTATCAGTTAACGCCGCGCTCCACCATTGTAAACCGCTAAGTACTAAACATCACGTTTGCACAAGACAACACAATATTTATTCATGGCTTCATCAATGCTAACTGCAGTAACGGTATGACTGATATAGTGGAGAGGTCGGCTAGCACTGCGTCGACATTTTGAATCGTATTCACTTGGAATATGTTCTCTTTTCTGAAGCTGAGTATGGCGAGCGCTAGCAGTGGTAAGATCTCGAGGCAGTCGTACCCGAGGATTGTATCCCATAGGAGAAGCAGCTGGTCTGGCGGTAGGTGTCCGCTGAATGCGCGCATTAGCCACTTGAACACAACCCTTATGCTGGAAGAGATAAAGTTCTATTAACAGATTGACTTATCAAAACCACACAAGATAACAAACTCGATTTAATGAGCAGTACAATACTAACTAGGGGCCTTACTTAAAAACGTTACTCAAGTTGCATCTATGCTTAAAGTTGCTGTCTCTTTTTCGAGTGTGACGTTTGCCGTCAGTGAGAAATTGAGAAAGCATTTTTAAACGTAGATCAACTTGAGTAACGTTTTTAAGTAAGGCCTTAATGTTTAGCATTAAGGGCCTTACTTAAAAACATTACTCAAGTTGACGCTTAAATATGCTCCGTCTCGTTTTCGCGTGTGACGATTGCCGTCAGCGAGAAGTTGAGAGAGCATTTTAAAACATAGATCAACTTGAGTAACGTTTTACAGTAGGGCCTTAAGAGCCTTACTTAAAAACGTTAGTCAAGTTGCTATGATGCTTAAAATTGATCTGTCTCGTTTTCGCGTGTGACAATTGCCGTCAGCAAGAAGTTGAACGAGCAATCTTAAGCATAGATCTACTTGAGTAACGTTTTTAAGTAAGGCCCTAGGTCCTCCATTTATGCATTTCTGCATAATTTGTGTGTATTAGTAAAGTTTTTTTTAAACCTCGATAAAAGAGCTGATAATCTTCAAACAGCTGAACAAATTTTCATGAATCATCATCATCAGCTATGAACACTCTGAATCAAGTGACATTTTAAACAAAATAACCGGCCAAGTGCGAGTCGGACTCACGCACGAAGGGCTCCGTACCATTATCTATAAAAACGGCAAAAAAACACGTTTTTTGTATGGGATTAAATTAAATATTAATTTTATTTTAATTTAATAATCTATTTTTACAGTGAATATATTAACTAAATATTCTGTGAATACTTCAAGCGTCTACCTGTTGCCGTTATCAATATCGAGCGAAAACGAGCAAAAAGATCACGTTTGTTGTATGGGAGCCCTCTTAAATTTTATTTATTTTATTCTATTTTTTAGTATTTGTTGTTATAGCGGCAACGGAAATACATCATCTGTGAAAATTTCAACTGTCTAACTGACACGTTTCATGAGATACAGCCTGGTGACAGACGGACGGACGGACAGCGGAGCCTTAGTAATAGGTTCCCGCTTTACCCTTTGGGAACCCTAAACAACTAAACCAAAATTGGCCGTTTAAAAAAATTAATTTCGTTTTCAAAATTGGTTTAGCCGTTTGTGAGCTACGATGCCCCAGACAAACGCACAGATATACACGTTCAACATATAACACCCCTCTTTTTGCGTCGGGGATGAAAACGCCTGGATAGGGTAGAAGAAAATAGAGTAGAAGAATTATTTATTGGCCAGAATTATTTATTGGCCTTGTTACATTGTAAGTTTCAGAAGAATTATTTATTGGCCTTGTTACATTGTAAGTTTCAGAAGAATTATTTATTGGCTTTGTTACATTGTAAGTTTCAGAAGAATTATTTATTGGCCTTGATACATTTTAAGTTTCAGAAGAATTATATTTATTGGCCTTGTTACATTGTAAGTTTCAGAAGAATTATATATATTGGCCTTGTTACATTGTAAGTTTCAGTGTAACTTAAGGTCAATAAAGAATTCTTCTACTCTATTTTCTTCTATACAAGTCAAATTTTTCAAAAATATTTAATTCAAGTGTTATAGTTGCGCCCCCCGGCTTTACTCGCTATTTTTTAATCTTGCATTTTCTGGGATAAAAATTATATCATAGATTATACTCGTGATCTTTCCAAATTCGTCAAGTTCGCTTCTGCCATTTCTCGCGAGGTTTGTAAATTAAAATAACTTACGGATTAATTTTGATGTTCCTAAAGTGTATCCATAATAGTGGTTCGTTAGCTTCTAGCAGTCTCTCGTACAATAGACATAATGAAACTATACCCTGAAACAAATGTCTTAAACTATTATACATGCTACTGCTCGTACTTTAGGATGAATCAGCCAAGTACCAACTTATTATTTATTTATTTATTATAAAAAAAAACACCACTTATAACAGATACACTAAAGCGGTGCTATAACAACTTAAACAAATATAAACTATTTTAATTAAAAAATACCAAAAATATATTCTACAACAAAATTGCCTCATCACAAATTTTGACTTGAGGCGTTGGAGGCTATTGAGGAACATGCTAAGAACAAGGGCACCCTTGTTTAGACTGAGCTCCAGTCTTAAACATCGACGCTAAGTTACTAGTCAATTGATTTTTTATCAGATACATTGCAAAGATGCACCGAATCTCTATAGCCCTTTACTTTCAGACAGCCAAGACGGTCACGAAAAAGCGTCATCGTTTCATGGTTGATATTTGAAAACCAGAACAAAGCGCTTTAATTTCACTTTTATTGTGTGAACTCAGGGCTGTCTTTAACCTATTGGAGGCCCTGGGCACATAAGGATAATGGAATCTCTATGACATTGATAGAGCGCTATTTTCGGGCGAGAGTAGAGTACCTTCGCGCATGCAAAACGTAATTAGCAAGTAGGTATTGTAGTCAGTCATTATCCATTGTTTTTTTCGAAATAAATATGATTTTCGGTAATATATATCGGTTATTGTTTGGTGATCTGGCGGGAACTTGGGGGCCCATCGAAGGCGAGGCCCTGGGCAAGTGCCCAGTGGCAAAGAGAGGCCTGTGTGAACTTGCGATCTGTGGAATGCGCTGTCTGAATGGATGTTCCCGGAGTTACAATCTCGGTGTCTCCTAGTTGCAGTGTATTAGTTTTATTTCGTCTAGCATGCTCCATCGTCGGCATAAGATCACATCGGTAGCCGAAAATCAGGCAAGATGGAGGACATACGCAAGTTTATTAAAATTTTTAATTATTCATTTAAAAGACTTCGTCAGAAAATTTTTCGACTGCAACAGTTGGGTAAAAAGGAGTGCAATTTGCATAGATACCTGTGGATGTGTAGATATGTAATGCAGTCGATGCCAGTACCGAATGTAAAATGCTCTAAAAGTGTAATATAATTGCACTGGGTCATCGTAGAGGTAGCAAAACGGTGTGGCTGCAAGAAAAAATATTACTTTAGTACTGACGTTTTTCTTCTTGGAGTTATCGGGGTTTTCAAGGCTATTGTAGAATAAAGCAAAGGCGTAAAGTTGAGAGCTGCTGCTCTCAACTTTACGCCTTTGCTTTATTCTACAAGCCTTTATTCGATGATTATAGCCAGCGGTAACCACTTACCATCAATTAGTCGGCCATCTCGCTGGATGCAATCACAGTGACGCTGTCTGCTGATCTCTGTTTCCCCTTGACAGTAACTGTAATGTTCCTTACCGTACATTGTGAACCCGTGGAAGGGAATGATCCCGCTGGGAGGAAACACAGTGACGCTGTCTGCGGACGTCTGTTTCCCTTTGATGGTGACTGTGAGTGCGTTCCCCACGCTGCCCTTCAGGTTTGTCAGCACCTCGCAGTCGCGGGAAAAACACAGCATCACCTATGCACACAATCCGATGTCAAAACTCTGTTTTTATTTCTTTGACTAGCCAGAGTGAGCTTCCTACCTTCTGTACAATTTGATCAGTCAAACTATAACGTCTATAATTATCAATATAAAAAACCGACTTCATAAATATGTCAGAACTGGACCAAATTTAAGTAGGACCACACCAGATTTCAAATAAAAAAATAATCATCAAAATCGGTTCACCCAGTCGAAAGTTCTGAGGTAACAAACATAAAAAATATACATTTAAAAAAACATTCGTATTGAGAACCTCCTCCTTTTTGGAAGGCGGTTAAAAAGCAGGTCTATCGTATGCACTATATGAAACAAATCGGCCAATTTGAATTTGTTGCAAAGGATCAGAAACAAAGTTACTGGTTTTCTATTTACCCCCAACGCATAAAGAGGGGTGTTCTAAGTGTAACATCTATATGTGTGTCTGTCTGTCTGTCTATGCGTACCTCGCAAACAGCTGAACATATTTGATTTAGTTTTTTGTTTGAAAGGTCGATCGAGAGTGTTCTTAGCTATGATTCATGAAAATCGGTTCAGCCGTTTGAAAGATTATCAGGCCTTTTTTTCAGTGATTAACAATGTTACTTTTACACATTTAAAATAAGTACTTTTCACGTTTCCTTCGAGATGATACCGAAATATTTCGTTATCTAATATACAGATAAATAATTTATTCACGGCTGTACGTTAGGTATTTACAAGTACACTTTCGCAGAGAACGTATTATCTAGACAATTTACGATGGCGTACGCCACACTAAAATGTACATTGTTACCCACAGCTGTGGTAAAAGAGACTTAACTGTTACTCGGTTATAGGTACTGGGTTCATTTTAAAATCCGGTGATGGTAAAGACAAAAAGAGGGTATTGTGTTTAATGCGTGTGTAGTATGCTTTTGTGTGTTACCACCTAAAGCTTCAATGTGTAATCGATTTTGACAAAGTAGATTACCGATAGATTTGTGTACTGTAGATTCAGGGATGGTCACTGGGTACGTGACGTCATCATAAATACAATATGGCGACTACCTCTTATAGAGGTACACCTGGGGCCTTACCCCTAGCTTCACTTTTGCGAGCCAACTTTTAGTAGGTACCTGATAGGTACCTAAAATAAACCAAATCATTTAAGCTGCATCGTTTAAAAGCGTCTAACTTGAATGAACGAAAATCCGTTTTACTATGCGTGTGTGCGTGAAAATAACAAAGCTTGGCGGCTATCAAATAACTACCGCTTATCATAGTTGATGGTACCGTTTAGACAAATAACACCTACGCGGGTCAACTTTTCGAGCTAGGGGTAAGGCCCCTGGGATAATAAAAGCGGCGAAGTGCTAGACGAGCTCGCGCACTAAGGGTTGAAAATTTCAACTGGGTATCTATTATTGTTCGAAGGATACAGCGGTTAAAAGGTCAAACAGACAGACAGCGTTGGCTTAGTAAAAGGGTCCTATTTACACCCTTTGGGGACGAAACCCTAAAAATTAACTGCATGCCGTTTATGTTAGGTTTGATAGGTACATCACACCCGGTGTACACTTTGCGACATAATATATTATGATCCGCCAAAATTATTTACTAACTATATAGATATTTCGACTATGTATGGTTGTTGATTTTTAATGATATCATTGGGAAAGAAGTTGTAAAGAAAATCACCCCACCTGATACAACAAATCTTCGAATACGAAGTATTGGTCGTCGTTTGAGGCGGTCAGCTGCACGTCCTTAAATATCAGCTTGTCTATCATCAGGTCTACTTCGAGGGCGCTCTTCTTCAGCTGGTTGAAATACGTCGTTTGCTAATAAGATTAAAAAAAACATTTATCATCATCATTTCAGCCATAAGCCGTCCACTGCTGGACAAAGATTAAAACAGTATACAAGTACATTATCTTTTTGTATTGTTTTTCAACTTGTTCAGGGAGATCACATAATATTTTTACAGTTTTAAGCCCGTTGCAGACGATGCGCAGTAAACACGCGCGAGTGGTGCTCGCACGAGAACTGCGCGTCGCCTGGGGCGAGATGCAGTTTTTTTTTGCTTAGAGCAAGACTACTAAGCGTCTTCCACTGCTATTGGCATTGAGCAGTAAGTGTTGTGGCTTGTTGCAGGTAGTGCGCAGTGCAGTACTGCGTATCGACTACAATGGCCATTAGTTATGGGCAATCTCTCACTATTTACAGAGGGAGGGAAATTGAAATAGAGATCCCATATTGTCAACGTCATGTGGTCTGTAGGTCACGCGGACTTAGGGCTATGGTTCTCACATGCTGTTTAATTTCGGAGCCGAGTACTTGCGCCCAGAGTCTCGCGCGCAGGCACTGCGGGCTGCCCTTCTTGAGGTACTCCTGTATGACGGGCGCGTAGCCGAGCGCCGCCACACGCTCGCCGAGTCCGATGCGCTCGGCCTCCAGCGAGGTGAACCCGGCCACGCTGCTCGGCAGCTGCGGGTTCACGCCGAGCAGCGGCTCGCCAGCTGACCACTCCAGGTACACCGCTCGCTGGAGTTTGAACACACATTCAGTACCAGCTGGCATTAGCCCACGTCGTGGTTTCCTATAACTATGTATAGATAGATAACTCTATTGTTCACACCAGAAGTATACATAAGACAAAAACAACTTAAAAGCTCATAAGGGGAGTGAGCTCATTCCACAAATTGCGGGTGTGTGGCAAAAAAAAACGCGAAAAACGCACAGTGTGGGATTTCTACCGATCCATGATATGTGGATGAACTTTCAGGCGGTGGCGGCTGGCGCGATGATAAAACCGCGCTGGCATCAGATCGAACAGTTCATCAGAACATTCTCCGCTGTAAATGCGATAAAAGACAAAGAGACCCAACTGCGCATGCTGAGCGGCTCTAGGTGTTCAGTGAGCGTAAAGTAAATAATGAAATAAATAAAAACATAGGTACATACAATATGTGTAGTAAATCTTTGATAGACTTACCAGTTGGTCGAGTGTTTTAACTTGAAGAGGTAAATGTGCAAACTCCCATTTAGGCTCATCCCTGAAATACAGTTTCGTTTCATAATGGTTTCAAGCTGCTAATTTTAACTTTGAAGTAGGTATAAATCAATTAACTCACTCTCTTGTGTAAGGGACGTATCCGGACAGCGTGAGTAAAACTTCTAAAAAGTCTTTTGGTGCATAAACTGGTCTATATTTTGATAAATCTGAAATTTTATAAAAACACATCCAAATACCTACTAGGTAGCTACAAGTAGATACTTGGTTTATCAATTCATTGTATCCTAGTGCTGTTGCCCGCGACTTCGTATGTGTAGAATTTTATATAAACTTTCAACCCTTTTTTCGTCCCTTAATCCGGCCCTTGCGCAAAATAACATAGCCTGTACTTCAAGCTGGTTATGGCAAAGCATATTTGTGAAAACCACACTTAAATCCGTCCAGTGGTTTAGGAGATGTGCGTGGACAAACAAACATACAAAAATTCTAAAAACTGTCTTAAAGTATTCAGCTGCTTATTTTTTTTTTGATATCTCGCAATTACCTACAGGTTTTAATGTCTCTATCTTTTTATTATATGTATCTATACGATTTCTACACTAGCTGCGCCCCGCGGTTTCATCCACATGGACAAACCCTAAGGAACCTACAAACAAACTTAACCTTTTTACTGATAAACATAATTAACTTTTGTAAAAAGTCACGGAACATAAGTTGTTAAGTATGATCTATCTATATAAATATTCTGTGAAAATTTCAACTGGCTTCTGTTACGGTTTGAAAGACACAGCCGTTAAAAGGTAGATTCTGTTACGGTTTGAAAGACACAGCCGTTAAAAGGTAGAATGGACCGACGGACAGATAGACAGACGCACAACGTAGGCTTAGTAAGTCCTGTTTAGACTCTTTGGGTACAGGGGCCTTACCCCTAGCTTAACTTTTGCGAGCCAACTTTTAGTAGGTACCTAAAATTAACCAACTCATTTAAGCTGCATCGTTTAAAAGCGTATACAATTTGTCGAGTGTCAAAGACCATTTTTAATGGAAGAGCTGATTATTTTTTTCGTGACGTGCGGGATTTATCGGCAAAGCAAGACAATTGCACGGCCTTAGGACTTTGGTTTCTTTGCAGTTGGCTACATTTTTTAAATCTCTAAGGGGAAGGCAGCTGCCTCTCCCCCCCTTGGCGACGCCCCTGGGTACGATGATATACAGACCTAGGTTGTAAGTGCTAAGCTCGTTCCATTTCTCCGCCAGCTCTTCCTGCTCGCTCTGTGGACGGATTTTCGCTAACGACGTTTCCAAATCCGAGCACATTGAATTTAACGATTTATGTATTCTTTTTTCCCATTGGGCACTTGCTTTTAATAGAGAAGTGAGTGGATCTAATTTCTGGAATTTAAAAAAACATTAAAGAATGTATACAAAGTAGGTATCTATATGTATCTCTGTGATTTTAATCTGAGAGTGAGAACATAATTTCCCTCTCTTTTTCTCCCGAAAAAGAGAAGAGAAAAATCGAGTCGAATCTTTTTCTTTCTTCGAGATAATAAGAACCCGTTGATTTTGAAGTCAACTTGGCTGACGGCAACCAACGAGAGAAAAAGAGAGGGGAAATATGTTCTCATTCTTTCTCTCCCGTTGGTCAGACGGCGGTTCGTCAGCCAAGTTCGATACGTCTGCAACGGCTATTAAGTTTGCCGTAAATATGTCATTACTTCCCAGATTGCGATCTTTATTAGCGACCCTATCGAATGGTATAATAATAGTTTTTTTCTTTAATATCAACGGGTTCGATTCCTTGCTAGGAATATTGATTTTTCAAAAATACAATGATGCAGTTTTAGTTATCATCAAAATCGGGCCCGAGACTTCTTTGAATACTTTTTGCTATTCCTCATAGTTTTGGATTTGCCCATCCACACCTACGTGAAAAATTCACACTGTATACCTATTGTCACGACATCAAGTATCAGGGCGTCCTAGGCTACATTTGCCGATTCCTGGGACCTTACGCCCAACTCTAAACGCGGGCCCGAATAGGTGCAGTTTGCAAAATCAAACGACCGCAAACCGTGTCTCGGCGCGTTAAGGTTCTATTCGGGCCCGCGTTTAGAGTTGGGCGTTAGGCCCCTGGGGCCTTACCCATAGCTTAACTTTTGCGAGCCAACTTTTAGTAGGTACCTGATAGGTACCTAAAATTAACCAACTCATTTAAGCTGCATCGTTTAAAAGCGTCTAACTTGAATGAACAAAAATACGTTTTACTATGCGTGTGATTGTGATTATCGTTCATTCAAGTTAGACGCTTTTAAACGATGCAGCTTAAATAAGTTGGTTAATTTTAGGTACCTACTAAAAATTGGCTCGCAAAAGTGAAGCTAGGGGTAAGGCCCCAGGTCTCCACTCAACACCTCTAGATACTCCAACAGTTATCATTTTCACAGTCCCTCAGAATCTCATCAAGAATGCTCCATTAGTAGCTTACATTTTGTTTGTTTTGTGTTCGGACCCAGTGAAATACAGTGTTACGGAGTTTGGTGTCCAAGCCTTTCTCTTTCATGGCCTGCTGTAACGTCTGCTTAAAGTCTTCCTTCTTTACATTTGGCGATGATACCAGTTTCTGCACAACCAAGTAAAAAATTAACATTTTAATTCGGTTATATCAATGGAACTAAAACAAAAATGTATTGATACTAATCGTATAAGATAAGCATTATTATTTTTATTTTAATATAATGCAGCCTAAGCTCGTAAGTATCAACAGAAGTGTTTCTTTACCCTTCGATCCGCCCAATACAGACTTACCTGAACGTCACTATAAAACGACTTGTATATTGAAAGATTTTTTATTTCTTCGGCTAATTTGAGTGCAGTCTGGTGAATGGCGTCTTCCTTTATCCCGTCCATTATAATAAATCAACAATTTTATCACAATTTTGTAAAAATAAAATAACAGAAGCAAGTATGTTTACTTTTTTTAAGAAATTCATATTTCTCGTCACTGATGATACTGTTGCTTTGGCAACCGATAAACTTTAGTTCAGAAATTGTTAAATGTGTAGAAAGCGCGAGTGGCAACAAAGTCTTGAAAGATTGAGCACATCACAGACATTTAATACAGAAATATACATACTTGGTATTATATGTCTGTGGAGCACATAAACTTTGCATTATTTTATTACAGCACTAAATTAAATTCCAAACATAATAGTAAAAACTTTAAAAGAAGTTTAAAATACAAAACAAGAGACCTATTAACTTTGAAAAAAATCCCGCGTTTATTTTTATTGTTTACGATAAACCATAGGCAGATGAATAATTGTTTTTGAATGTGCTCGAGTGTGGCGTGTGATATAGGTAATAAGATGAAACGTGTATTTTCGTGTTATTTCCAGAAATCTCTTTAAACTCTACAACTTGTAGTGGTAGGACTCTTTTGCAGGGGTCCACCTGGGGAAGTACCACACCTTTGCCAGTTATTCAACCGCCAAGCAGTAGTGTGCAGACACTACTACTACTATGTTCCGGATTGAAGGGCAATGTGTCCAGCGAAATTACAGGGCAGATAGATTTGACATCTTATATCTCGGGGTGACGAGCGCAGTGCATTGCCATCCAGCGTTATGAACTGTTGAAGTTCAAAAGTCTGAGTGGCGTTGAGCTGTTATGGGCAAGCGTGAAGAGCCATCAGGCGAGCGACTTCGCTCGTCTCGTCACCCAATAACATAAAAGAAAAAACTAGTGTCTCCACTACTCTTACTTAGTGAAATACGTAAGATGAGGTGGTATGGCCTAATTGGCTTTAGCCTGCCCAGTATTGGATGAAAAATACATATTGACAATACAACACAAAACGTAAAAAAATAAACTTGGAATGTTTTGAAAACAAAGAGAGCTAAGCTGAAGCAAAGCTGACTGCTGAGAAAAATGGGTAAAATATTTCTAGAACACATTGGTGGAATGAGACTATTTTCCTGCGCGTCCTGTGATATAAACCTGACTAATCGTTCCGAGTTAATTAGCACTCGATTCACAGGAGCCACAGGTACGTTATAGTGTTTAATAAATGTTTACAATACTTTGCTGAATGCGACGTCATTCGTTCCATTGAATAACATTGTATCATACAATATTGCTAATTGCTATCTATTTGTCTTCCTCGTCACCTAATATGGCTATGCATCACCTGCGAACTTCCATGTATAGATTAATGAAGGTACTAAATATTGTCCACTTTCCAGGACGTGCATTCCTATTCCACAAGGTCGTCAATCTCGTGTACTCGGAGGTGCAGGATCGAGTGATGCTGACGGGGCGGCATATGGTGCGTGATGTGTCCTGCAAGAGCTGTGGAGTCAAGCTGGGATGGGTGTATGAGTTTGCTACTGAGGAGAACCAGAGGTAATGACAATGCATACTTCAGTTACATGTTATTAACGGGATTAAGTCGTAGTGGGATCTCCTAATACTTCAGCGCAGTTACATGCATCATGGTCACTATGTGTAGTAACTAGTGAACAACAGTGATAATATAAAACAATGCATAATTCATCATCATCTTTGTCTATTGCTAGAAGTAAGTCTCTCCAATGTATGCTAAAAAAAAATAGTTTTTATAGGCCATTATATTTGGTAAAAAAATAGGTTTCCTCACAATGTTCACTGTTTTCTAAGCAATGGCATTGAAACTGCACATAATTCTACAAAGTACTAAATAAGTCATTGGTGCAGAACCAAGGATCGAACCGATCCAGTCGATCGGAACCAGATTGTAAAGCACACACGCTACCTCAGCCACCAGCATACTCAAAAAACCTCATAAATGACCTTTAATATTTGACAGGTACAAGGAAGGACGTGTCATCCTGGAGCGAGCCCTCGTGACGGAGAGTGATGGCATTGAAGAGATCCAAGTCAACAATGATGACTAGATTAAGACAACACCTACTTGAATTTGTTCTCGTAAAAATAAGATCATATAAGCTGTCAGTCCTGGGGCCTTACAGCTACCTAAATTGAATCGCTTAAAACAAAGCGATTCAGTTTAGGTGATGCGAAAAGTTGCGCGACCTCTAACCGTATCTCGGCACGTTAAGGTTTA
The DNA here is from genome assembly GCA_949125355.1 of Agriopis leucophaearia. Classification (NCBI taxonomy): domain Eukaryota; kingdom Metazoa; phylum Arthropoda; class Insecta; order Lepidoptera; family Geometridae; genus Agriopis; species Agriopis leucophaearia. The sequence goes on along the minus strand of OX421266.1, from coordinate 15,435,421 downwards.
CGTTTGCGTGATTTTCCACACTCCGCTGTTTCGAGCCCACTAAGAGACAGCCGTGATGCCCCTGTTGTCGGAGTTTATAGGCTGCTCAAAGACCTATGACATAAATCAATGGTAATTTTTATAAGTTGGCTATAATTGGACTTTATGACATGTTAATAAAAATATGTCACAATAATTAAAAAGGCGTAGCCAGGATTTTCAGGACTGCCCAGGACAGTTCGGAGCAAATGCAATGTTGCTTAAAATTATTAACTTTCTCATTCACAGTGCTCCGGCAGCTATGCCCTTGATTATTGTCAATATTAAATTATTAGTATACTAGCTGTTACCCGCGACTTCGTCTGCGTAGAACTACTACTTCGTGTAAATTTGTTTGGACTGAATAGGCTCTGAAACTATAATGAAACGATTCTAATGAAGCCGGCACATTGAATTATTGAGATTAACATAGGTAGACTTTTCCTGACCCTGATCCCTGACTTAACTTAGTTTAATACGTTTTTGTATACGACATTTTTTGTTTTTCCTTCTTTGGTCAAAACATGTAGGTTTTGTGGACTCGATACTCGTGAGCACGCCACATACAGTTAGAGTCTGTTCATAGGTCTCGGCAGCTCTTTGCGTTGCGTGTCGCTCAGCATCTAAAATCTGCCGGGCCTGAGTTTGTTCATAGGTCTCGGCAGCTCTTTGCGTTGCGTGTCGCTCAGCATCTAAAATCTGCATCTGTTACCCGCGACTTCGTCTGCGTAGAACTACTACTTCGTGTAAATTTGTTTGGACTGAATAGGCTCTGAAACTATAATGAAACGATTCTAATGAAGCCGGCACATTGAATTATTGAGATTAACATAGGTAGACTTTTCCTGACCCTGATCCCTGACTTAACTTAGTTTAATACGTTTTTGTATACGACATTTTTTGTTTTTCCTTCTTTGGTCAAAACATGTAGGTTTTGTGGACTCGATACTCGTGAGCACGCCACATACAGTTAGAGTCTGTTCATAGGTCTCGGCAGCTCTTTGCGTTGCGTGTCGCTCAGCATCTAAAATCTGCCGGGCCTGAGTTTGTTCATAGGTCTCGGCAGCTCTTTGCGTTGCGTGTCGCTCAGCATCTAAAATCTGCCGGGCCTGAGTTTGTTCATAGGTCTCGGCAGCTCTTTGCGTTGCGTGTCGCTCAGCATCTAAAATCTGCCGGGCCTGAGTTTGTTCATAGGTCTCGGCAGCTCTTTGCGTTGCGTGTCGCTCAGCATCTAAAATCTGCCGGGCCTGAGTTTGTTCATAGGTCTCGGCAGCTCTTTGCGTTGCGTGTCGCTCAGCATCTAAAATCTGCCGGGCCTGAGTCTGCTCCTCAGATTCTTGGGATCTAGCTACTTGCGCAGTTCGAGCTCTTTTAGAGCTACGCGCTAAATTAGATTTACGCTTGCGAGGCATATTACTTAATACTTTTAACTTACTCAATACTTTCTGCCTGATGGACATGTCAGGCAGAAAGTATTCTAAAAGCTGGCTAGGAGTATTTGAATTATGCGATACATAACTGCACCCCGCGTTTTCACCCGCATAATTCCGGGATCGGGATCGGGATAAAAAGTAAAGATGTCCTTTCCCAAGGTTCCATCTATCTCTATACCAAAATTCATCAAAATCGGTTCAGCGGTTTAGGCGTGAAAACGAAACAGACAGACTGTCTATGTCTTTCCCCAAGGTTCCATCTATCTCTACACCAAAATTCATTTAGTAGGCATATACGATACATAACTGCACCCTGCGTTATCTATCACTCGCATAATTACGGGATCGGGATCGGGATAAAAGGTTGCCTTTGTCCTTTTCCAAGGTTCCATCTATCTCTATACCAAAATTCATTTAGTAGGGATATACGATACACAACTGCACTCTGCGTTTCCACCCGTATAATTCCGGGATCGGGATCTGGATCTGGATAAAAAGTACCCTATGTCCTTTCCCAAGGTTCCATCTATCTCTATACCAAAATTCATCAAAATCGGTTCAGCGGTTTAGGCGTGAAAAGGTAACAGACAGACAGACAGACAGACAGAGTTACTTTCGCATTTATAATATTAGTAGGGATTGTAGTGCCTATGTCATTGTGGCCAAATGAGGTTAAGAATATATTCAACAGTTGGCTCCAGCTTTGTTACAATGGTAGTTCCCTCACAAAACTTAAGAGATTAGTTTTTAGTTTCAATTAACAACCATGATATATTTGTTTCACTAGAAAAATTAAATGAAGGTATTAGGAAAGTATGTTGCTAGAGGCTGCAATATTGTATTTTTGTGGAGTTTGATTTAAAAAAAATAACAGGCTAAAATATATTTATACAGGGCTACTGGTAATCAGTTACTCTTCTCTTACTCTTAAGGACAACCTCAGTACTTCAAAACAACTTTTGTTCTAAGACTTCGAAATTTGAGCAAAAAAAAAACAGCTGTTTCACACATTTTGTTGGAAGTGAATGTTTTTTTTGTATAGAAGAGCTGTTTTTTTTCAGTCGCGTAGGTACCAAAACGCTTCCTCAGCCTCACCAAAGTGTAGGCATTATGTATGCTACCAGGATAATATAATATCCATATTATTCTAATTGTATGAAATTGCCAGTTTTCCTTATTTCTGTGAAACTAAGAAAAACATGACTAATATTGTTCATACCCTAGCTACGTTTTAAATGTCTTTATGATTTACTCGAGTTTTGTACAAATAAATTATCTTTATCTTAAAACCAAGTTTAAATAAAAAAATACTTTTAATCCTTTACTCATTTTCCATCTTTCCTTGCCAAGTGCTGGGTATTAAGCCTTCCTATTGTGATGCATCTGCAGTCTAATCTAGGTATATGCATAATAATTATGTCCTAGGATAATCAAATTGGGTATCATGCTCCATATTAAGTAAAACCTGGGTCTCTTAAGGGAGTGATCAGACATCTCATCAGCAAGCAGGCTCAATCTTGGATTTCATTGTCACTTTTCATCAGATGAGTTGTGGACTAGCTCTATTTTTTTGCAGTTCAGTCGCTCTGAACTACTCAGCATGCATTATACAGTATTCTCGCTAAGCTAATATTTTGTCATGGTAAAACATGACAAAGCAAACGGTTTGCAACTAGCACAACTATTCAAAACTGAATAAAGTTCTACGTAAAACAGTTCTAAACTATCACAGTTATACGATTTATTACATGATGCATGTAACTGTGCCGAAATCGAGAACTCCATTCACAATATCCCATTAATAATCATATAATTTCTACGCATTACCTGACCTGCTACATAATATGTTCTTTTCTCTAATTATATGTTTCAAATTAAATAATTCAACAGTACAATATCACATTTTATTTGTAATTATATCAATATATAACACAACATAATAATTTTTTAGCAGATAACATAATTATTTTTATCCTTTTACCTCAATGATAATATTTTTTTTCATAAACTCATTAGCTCATTACATATTGGAATAATAAGTGTAAATGAAATGCCATCAACATTTAAAAAATATTAACTTTAATTAACCAAGCAGTAAATAAATGAATATGACCAGTTTCTTCGGCTTTTACCTTTTTAGATCCAATGAACATTCATTATAAATATTGGAATTTCTGTTAATAATACAAACCAAGATTAACAAAGAAATAGAATAATCTATTGTATCATACCTAAGCAATAAGTACATCATGTAATCATTGCAAGTAATTTTACATCTTACCTATCTTTAAAATAGAGATATAAATTGATAAACTAAAATTACATTTTGTAAGAACTGCTTGATTAACCAGTACAATACATTACAGTTTTATCAGTATAATGTTTACCTCTTATGCATACAACGAAAAAAAAACATAAAACTATCGCACCATCAAAAAAACCTTCACATAAAAAGCACCTCCAATTTTTAATAATATATGACAAGAATTAATTTCTGATAAACTATAATCAAATAAAACATTTTTTAAACAAAAGAAATAGGCAAATACTATGGTACATACCTATAAGGCTTATGATTATTGAAATTATGTAAAGAGGAAACCCAGAGGGGAGGATCTAAGAATGTAGTTAAAAAATTACTAAAATATACATAAATGTACTTATGGGTGTACCTAATATCATCCCCCCTTTTAATTAAAATCATTGTTACATAGGCATATTAGATGATGATCGCCAATCACTTACCATACACGGTTATTAAAATGTTAATTAATTTAAAAAATATTTAACAACAATTTTAGATCAATGACATAAAATTTACAAATTCTAATATTTAGACGTCCGCATGATGTTCAGTTCCGAGAACAGAGTCGCATAACCATCAGCTCGCCTGCACGCAAAAATGCCTCCATCTGCATCACAATATGGATAAATACAACGTGGCGAGTGGCGAGTTGGTCACCGCTGTATGCAACTGTATTATCCGGCAATCAAGGTGGATATTCGCTTGCATCCAGGCTGGTGGTCTCGCAACTAAACATAGAAATCCTTTAGCTGCATATTGAAACTCAATCAATCATTATCAAACATAAAAATATCATCATTCATTTTCAAAATCCAATTCGAGATCACATTGAAGCCATTCTCTGCACTCCATGTAGTTCATATAAAGCAACAATTTCATATCAGGTCTCTGTTTAGTTTACAATTATATTATAATTAATTTAAATGTATTTATATTTTGTATCATAATTGTAAGTTTTCCTGTTTCTACAGTTTCTGTGTTTAAAGCAATTGTTTCAAAAACCTTTTCTATCTTATTTAATCTTTTAAATACAATGTTTGGAAGCAAGGTTTGAAGGACTCAACTCAGCACCCTATTTTCACACTACTTTGACTGGCCAAAACTTTAAAAGTACTTTTTTTTAATTATTCTTCTATTTTCTCATGACTAGAACATGACGTTAACTTCAAATTAAAATTCTCTTTGTATACATTTGCAGTTAATGGCATGTTTTTGATTATGCGAAACTAGATGGATAATGAAACAAAAGAAATATTAATATAAAAACCGACTTCATCAGAACTGAACCAAATTAAACCAAAAAGGGGCTAAACGGGAAGCACCAGCTTTCAAATAAAAAAAGAATCATCAAAATCGGTTCACACTGAACCACATTAAAAAAAAAAAAAAAAAAGACAGTGGAATTGATAACCTCCTCCTTTTTGGAAGTCGGTTAAAAAGGCATACTTTGGTTTTAACAGGTAAAAAGTGTGTGAAAAGTATGTGCTAAATTGCTATGTTAAGGGAATAAAAGCATTTTGAGCCATGTGAGCCACATTTTCCTGTTGGTTGCTATATCATTTAAAGGTCAACAAAAAATAGAAAATATGCCATAGAACAAGGCATAAGATTGACTCAAAATGCTATTTATACCCTAAGCTATAACAGGCTTGTGTCCTCATTTAGAAGAGCTGATCATAAATACAACCCATCAATGAAAACAAAAGTAAAACTTGTCCAAAAATAAATAGGTTTAAAAGTATTAAATTTCATGCTAGACAGAGAGCGTACTATAGCACGTTATGACGTCAAGCCGCACGCGCGCCATACAAATGCCATACTACACGCTTTGCGGGAGATGGACAGAGCACCCACTCTCAATCCTCGGCAAAAACTTTAAACGGTTATATACCAGAAATGTATCAGCCAATAAAAAAAATAAAAACATGAGTAATGTTTTCAATTGTGTCCTTTACTAAGCCTGTTATTTGTAATAAATAAAAAATTAGGACACAGGCCTATTCTCTTAAAGCTTGTACCCAGCTTCCAAACAACCTATATAAACAATAAAACCATTACATAAATTTTCAAAATAGATTAAAAATCTTACTTATTATAATGCATTAGTGCCTCTGTTAAGGACAGTGTAGATCAGACAGAAAATGTTCTGGGTACAATGTCCTTTGTACTTCCCGGTAGATATTGTCAATACATAAACATGTTTATCAAACCACAATAAGACAATTTCAATCCTATTTTAAAATTACTACTGCAAACTTGATATTTTATATATGGTAAAAGTGGTAATTATAATTACAGAAAATACTCATAAATTTATTTAAAACGGATGTTTCTAGAGAAATATTGATGTGGCATAGTAATGAAAAGTTCTTTGACGGTTTAATAAATTGTTTAAATCTATGATTCATTGCCAGTATTGCAAAACAGGGCAGGGTAAAGCTTTGAGAGAATATTAATAGCGCGTTTTGTGCGCTTCATAAAAAAGGCATCGGCAGGCTGCGGACTCGCGTGCGCGCTCGCGGCTCGTCCTGGCTGGGCTCGGCACCGAGCCCGACGCGCTGCTTCTCTGTCTCGATGAACTCTAGCACCGCCATGTAGATGAACTTGTACTGTGCCTCGTTCTGCACCATGCCGGACCGGTGGTCGCGCACCATCTGTACGGTGCGGTGAATGTCGATCTCACAGTCGAACCCTTCCTTCCGGATCTGATCCAGGATCATGTCGATCACGATGAATGTGCCCGTGCGACCGATGCCGGCCGAGCAGTGCACGCACACCACCGCCTGTGGCGGTGGGCTCGCGCACGTCATTATTTGTTGCAGTCGGTAATTCACGTCCAGCAAAATATTGAGCACCCTACTCGGCTCTGAGGGAACGCCGTGGTCCGGCCAAGCTGTAAAATGAAAGTGGTAAATGGTTCTCTTAACGCCGGGTTCATCCTTTTTAGTAACCAGAAATCTTCTCAGAGTATAATCGGGAGTTGACGATTCAGACTCGTTGAATATTGTGTATTTCTTAATGACCTCCGTTTTGTTCAGGTCTGGCCAGTATCTTTCGCATTTAACTTTTCCCCGTTCGATCTCCTTTGTCGTCATTATTATTATGCAGACATTCTCTTGCCATATCATAGACCAAAACTGATAGATCGTGTTTGAAAGACACCCTTGTGTAGCGATGTACACTTTATTATAAACACGTTCGGCGACTTTTTCGATTTCCTCAGCCGATTTAGGTATGGTTGTGTTCACATAATTAGGGTTCGAGCGAAGAACACTAGGTTCAAATGTAGGAGCTAACTTATGAGTTCCGTTACCGTGGGCTTTTGACGAACATTTTTCTTCAGTGATGATGACAGCACTATGATTAGGAGATTTGGTCCGCGAGGGAGTACTGTCTCGGCGGTTAGGCGAGCCGTCCTCGGCAGAGCCGTTGGTGCTCGAGTCTGGGCTCGACTCGATACTGTCGCACCGGACGTAGTTAGCGTTTATGTAGTCCGACCCTGGTGGCGCATCAGGAGGTATATCTCTCAAAATAATTCGGGTGTGGTCGAACGGTATAATATTTTTGTACCGATTCTTCCTGATGTTCTCTGGTTTGGATCCTTCCATTCTGTCAAAAAGTTGTAAGTTTTCCATCATCTGTAACGTTTCGAACTCTTCCCAGAAGCCCTGCTTGTAGGCCATGCTCTCGATCGGCCCCTCGTTTTCTTTCTGGAGTTGTTTAACGCGTTTATGGAAATGTCGAACTTGAATTCGTGTGGCATTGAAAGGCTGTATGAGCCTCAGGACTTCGCCATTGGTTTCCACCATCGGGAAGTTGCGGTAGTGATCAATCAGGCTGACTAGGTCGTTGAACTGCTCCCCGCCGCCTACGTCATACTTGTCATCCTGTCGTCGGATGATGACGTGCGTGACCCGGTCCCGCGTGCGCACAGACAGCACGAAGTCGCCGGGCTGCCGCTGCGACTCGCGGACAAGGAAGGAGCCGTTCTTACCGTTCTCGAGCATCATTCGCTCAGCTTCCTTCGCCGTCAGCTGTCCATGGTACCACCGCTCCGTGGTCGGATCATCGCAGTTGAGTGGCGTCTTTAGTCGAATAATGTTGCCGTTTTTTTCGCGCAGTTGGCTTTGATTTTCCATATAATATTGAACTAGTTCGGACAAAGTCGCAAACTTTTCACCACCGTAAAGATCGAGATATTCTCCGTTGTTTTGTATTTTGATGTGAGTTACCTCATTTCCACGCCTTACTGAAAGTGTGAAGTCTCCTTTGTTGCTCATACTAGGTCTCGCCAGAAAGTAGCCATCATGCCCGCGATCCAGTAGAAGTTTCTCTGCATCCACACCGCTCAGTAACGGGTGGAACCATCTCCGTGTAATCATCTTATGCTAACAAGCACCACCTCGTTTCACTTATAATACTTATGCCCTATTTTGTTAGATTAATGTTTTCGTTTCAATCCTGATCTTCCAAACATCCTCGCCAAACATCTGAAAGTAACAAAGCATACATTAAATACTTATTATAGTTTAAAAACATACTTTGCCACTGATGATTTCCACTATCCGCCTTCCGGCTACATCATCAGACCCTTGTCACCAAATGTGGGACTCATTAAAACAAACCAAATGTATCCAACTCGAGGGGTTTACGAGTAGCCATTGTAATGTCAAAGTGAAATGCATGGGACTGGTGTAGGTTGCCATAGATGCCCTGTATGAAAATGTTAGGGCCCAAAATAAGTTTTTTTTTTAATTTTTGCTTACACACGTTTGGGGCCCCCGTATTTTTGATATGGGCGGTAGCTACGCCCCTGGACTCGTTAAAACAAAAGGGGTTTACTAGTTACATTGTAGTGTCCTACTATCCACCTACTAGCTCCATTATTAGATCAGTACATTGGTACCAAATCTTTGTATTAATATCTGAATCACATATATGTATATAGTTTCAAATCGATATCACACTTAAAACCACTTAAAAAGTAGGTTAAAATCAACATCTAAGATTTGTTAGGAACTTAGGTGAAGCTAATAAAAGAGTGTTAAAAATGGTTCACTGATGTTTCTCATAAAAAAATGCCACATAAACATATTACTCATATTAACTTATCACATAAGAGTTATGAACATAAACTGACTTCAAAAAATAATAATTTGAATTTAGTTCACAACTGGCGAAAATATCGATGAACATAACACAAAAAAAATATACGTACTGACGAACTTAGAACCTCCTCCTTTTTGGAAGTCGGTTAAAAAGAAGAGGGTTCTCAATTCGGTTGTATTTTTTTATGTTTGTTACCTCAGAACTATGTCACATATAAACCGATTTGAAAAATTATTTTTTTATTTGTAATAATATACTTTTAAATTGGTCCCACAGGAATTTCATCAAAATCGGTTCATTGGTTTGATTTTTAGCTATACTAATATTATAAAGAGGAAATATTTGTATTTTTGGATGTTTGTAACGAAATAACTCAATAATTACACACATGCGAAGCCGTGGCGGGCTGATAGTATTAAAATACAGTGAAAACACTTTATAGCGACACTTAAGGGACTGCATATTATATGGCGTATTGAGAGTTGTCGTTAAATGGAGAGAAGAAAAATCTATATTATTTTACTATTGTAACTATGTATTTACTAGTAAAGTGTACAATTTACAAACAACAAACATTAATATGGATACAAATAACAATGCTTATTGCCTATCATCTGATATCTTCATCTGACGTATTAGCCATATGACGTGTAGCCATATTACAAGCTTTGCTTAGTTTGGGGTCAGATGACTGTGTGTGCAAAAATGTCCCAGATATTTATTTTATTTATTTATTTTGCTGCTCCAGTATATTTTAAATATGAGGTGTATATTGCTTAATAATGATGTATTGTTGTCATTATTTAGAGTGGGTGTGATGCTACATACAAGTGGTATCATTGTAGGGACAACAAGGTAAACCAACCAAACACAAGTAAATCGACGTTTTAGGGAGATTATTGTTAAATTGAGTTTCACTATATAGTTTTACTGTAACTGAAAAAAACATATCATCCACGTTAACAAAATTGCATATTTACTAAATCAGTTTTTTAAATTGATTCTTTTCATTATTTTCCATGTACGTACAGTGATTACTATGCTTTAATGTTCTCACATCTTAGTTTGTTTCTTTTTACAACAATTTCTATTATTCTAGATCAATTGCCTTGACAAGGTCATCATGTGCATATATGATAATAGAGTGCACTGTGCGTACATATTACATACCTACTACAAACAATGACTCTAAAAGCAGAATGTCTGCCTGATTGTGGGTGACGGAATTGATTCTACGAGCAAGTCGTCTACCTAATAGAGAGTGCCAGAAGTGGCGCTGTGAGCAGGTCATGGCTAGGAGTGATATACCATATATCAGGCCGAGTGCCTTGAGCTATGTGCCTTGGGTGGGAATCCACTTGAGTCCAGGATTATAATATTCTGGTGCCAGTAAACATGTTTTTGATTGCCTATAAGGGGCCTTACAGCTACCTGTATTAAGCTATTCTTTTTAGGTGATAGTGAAAAGTTGCACGATAGTAAACCATATCTCGGCATGTTAATATTTATGCATGTTTAGGTACAATACCTCTGCCTCAATTGTTTAGACACTTTAAACCATGATGGAATGGCTGTGATTATGGGCTGATACAGCCCATTTGTCCATTCCCAGAAACTACTGACACGAAATTTACCTCTACCTCAGGTGATTCGTTCGGCCTCACAGGTACAAAGCTCAGCGAATCTGCAAGCCCTACATAATGCGAGGTCCAAGATTGAGCTTTGAATATCATGTGTTAGAAAATAACTAGAGATTTTCTAAAATTTTTGCAACTGGATAACACTTTTTTTCCGCATTTCCTTTACAATATGGGAGAACAGTATCCGGACCACTAGCCTTTGAAATGTATTAATTTTCAAAATGCTCATAATTAAATATTTATAACACTTTTCCAAAATTGACCAAAAATATAGATCCCACCCCACATTACCACAGCCCCGAAGGTGGGATGCGGCCAGCGCCCTCCCCACGCAATATAGTAGTTTATGATATATTACCATAGGATATTTCTTATCCTGGAAAAATGTGGGCTAGAAGACCGTAACTGAAACCAGAGGGTGCATAAATTAACCGTATGTCCGAAGGTGCTCAACCAAACAAAGGTACTAAACAAACCTTTATACCACACAGCAGTTGGGATCACTCATTAAAAATGATTTGCAACATTTTCGAAAATCTATCCACTCACCTCACGAAGGCACCCGTGAACTAAATTGTAAGTAATATCCCTTTTAGTAGGAATAATACAGATCGAAGCGCTGTTGCTATGCAGATTTTTTAGACACGGTTTTCAAGGGCGTATACACTTGCACACTTTTCACGTGAGTTCTTCTGATTTTAAAAGCTACACATAACAACAGCAATCTTAGTTGTTTGTTTCTAACGAAATTATAGAAAATTGAAATTATTTAATGCGAAAAACTAGTAAAATGAGTCTCGTAATTTAGACAGACATAGAAAATCGGAACGGAAATAATCAAAAATGTGTATTGCTCGCTTTGCCTGACGTAGGTTTGACGACTGTCTCTTTGAATGTCAGTGTCAATAGCTGTCAGTGTTTTTTCAGTTAGCCACGCCAAACGCTTTTAAACCATACGCTTTGTCTTTTTTGGGGTTTTGCACTATGGGTAAAACGAGACCCTATTACTAAGGCTCCGCTGTCCGTCTATCGCCAGGCTGTATCTCATGAACCGTGATAGACAGTTGAAATTTTCACAGATGATATATTTCTGTTGCCGCTATAACAACAAATACCTAAAAAAACATAAAATCAACATTTAAGGGGGCTCCCATACAACAAACGCAATTGTTTTGCTCGGTTTTGTTCGATATTGATAACGGCAACAGGTAGACGCTTGAAATATTTACAGAATATTTCGTTATTTATATTTAAAAATTAATAATTAAAATAAAACAAATATTTAAGGACTCCCATACAATATACGTGATTTTTTGCCGTTTTTATAGATAATGGTACGGAACCCTTCGTGCGCGAGTCCGACTCGCACTTGGCCGGTTATTTTTCCGAGTTTAAATACGGTGTTTTTTTTTTGTCGTCTTTTTTATTATTTATATTTGAAAGGATTTTGGCATCACACGTCTTATGCATTTTCCAGTGTCATCCTATTTAAATATTTTCAAATTTTATTGTTTTTAACTAGTCTTTTCTAAATTAATATTCTAATGAAACAAGACAGAGTTAAGCAAAGTTACGTCACCGTCAATTCAAAGTCATGCCCTAGTATAATGGCGGAGGCTTTACTAGAGGCGTCTATGGAGTTATGGAAAAAACACGAAACATGTCTTATGTTTCGTGTTGTTAACAGCCTGTTATTAGTTATTATATGCCTACACTTCAGCACGTTCACGTAGGTACACTATCTATATTATAATAATTCACAATTATTACACATAAACACTCGAAAAACAAAGTTTAGAAACGAATCCTCATCACGAATAAACACAGCTTTTACAGTGAAGCTATTAATAGAAATTCAAGAGTTGAGCCAAAAAGTTTATTTTTCGCATTCAACAGTCGAACATTTTTGATTTTTGCCAAAGTAGCTTGAAAGAACTTTTCTCACAACGAGTCGTTTACTTTGAGATGAACTTTCTCCTTGTGGATTTGGTGACTTATTCCACGGTTCCACGAAGCTTTGGCGCCTAAAAATTTTCCCTAATGATTGCCATTTCTGTTCTTGGCTTACTTCTTTGTCATCAAACTTATCTTGACTTCCTGATGGGCGAGGTTCTCCCTGGAAAGGTAGGAAGATAAATATAGAGAAACAACTCTGAAACAAAGTCTCTCAAGTGGTAGGTATATAGGTAGGGTAGGTACGTATGCAAGTGCATCATGACATGAATAACTTTTACTGTAGATAGCTACTTAAATAACTGAACTACTAGTTTTTGCTAAACCATTAAACTCACGTCATTAGATTTCGTTGACCGGAGCTGATTCCGAAAGAAATTCGTTAATGATTTCTTCCATGTTTTCGGATTTTTAAAAGAATTGATCTCCAAACTAGTTCCTTCCCCTGGTACTTTTTTGCTACTTTTACAGATATTTTCGTCTACTTTATCTACTAATTCATTCTGAAACTGCGCACCTTCTGGACATTCTAGCATTATGGTTAGTTATTTGAAATATTTTTAGCAATAAAATCACTCTAAACAATTATTTAAATTTTTATAGATATTTCAAGTCATTCGCTTATGTGTCACTTTTGTCTTTTGTTATTTCAATCCAACTATTTATTTTTAAATTCAGTATTCATAAAAAAAACATTTTTTCTCTTTTCGACCATAGTTTCTGTCATATCTACTTGAAGAATGTACCAACATGAAGTACATAAATTGACAAGTCGGTGTGCTTTTATTTAATAACTACAAAAGTACAAAATAAAACGCAAATTAATATTAGTTATATACATAAACTACTGTAGGGCCTTTGAGTCCCACTACATCACAGATTGTTATTAATATAATATAAACAAATTATTGAAGCGCACCGACATTCAACAGTCATTCGCTGGCGCTCAAATAAAGCGCACGTACTCAATCACATCACGTCGGAGTTTTCACATTCAACACAAAAATTATCCTAAACTACTAAACCTATTTATAAAAAAAATGGTTGGATGTCCACTAACAAGGCCAATTATTCCTTATTATGGGTTCCAGCCTTGTCATGATGCATGGTGGCGGGGCTGAGTAACCGTACCAGAACTACGGTGAAACCAAGCGGCACCCGAGGTGGGACTGCCTCTCCGGAGTCTCCGGGCTTTCTCTCCAAGCCAGTGTGGAGGTGGCCACGTACATAGTACCTACTTGGAGTGCCGTATGGGCAGCATAACTGAGGCGAGCTGCGGTGTCGTATGTCGCGGGGCACGGCAGCTAAAGGTGGAAAGCCGCGACGGGAGAGGACTGCTGGTGTTTCGTGTGCCACTTTCCTTGGCTTCCGCGGTTAGGACATCTACAATTATACAACCCTTGGACTGTGCCTTGGAGTCCTTCACTTGATTTATTATGTTTTTTTTTGGCGGCAACAAACTATTATAACCTCATTACTAAGTATTGTAACTACATGGTGGGGATGGTAGCGAAAAAAAAAACTATACTAAGGCTTCGCGCATGCGCGCGATAAAGAAAAAAGCGGCAAAACAAAGTCTTGTGACGGTTTCGGTTACAACTCATTACAAAACTTACAAGTTATACTTAACTAGTTATAAGTTCTGCATTAATAATTGAACAGTCCAAAGTTACTATTTTCGGGATGTCTGTTATGACTGCTGATTTGGTGTCGTCTGCTACGAAAACTTCCACAACACCAGTTACATCGCAAGTACTTATCATTTCATTGATACTCGTATTTTGTTGAATTTTTAACTTTCCATATATTTGCAACTTTCCATAGATTTAGATAGGTGAATTATATTAAATAAAGTATAGTTAGGTACTATATACCTATCGAAATCTCGCCTATAAGTAGAGTAGACACTAACTTCATAGAATATTAGTTTCCTATGCATTATGGCGGCACGACGCGCGTTGGAGTTTCTAGAAAGTGTTCTAACAAAAATCTTATGTTTTATTTACAGAAAACTGCAGAATGGATGAAATTATTTCCGCGGCAAGTAACACAATCATACACAAGTTCAGTGGTTTTCATGAAACAACTGACTGTAATCGCAGTTAGTACGATCACATATTTAAAACAAATATTTCCCCAAGAAAGTTACATGACAGAAACCTTTGGCGGTGTAGAGTTGTCAATATTGAAGGCGAAATGTAAGGATGAGGACGCTCAATTCATAAGCACAGCTCTCATACAATCTCTCGAAGTATTGGAGAAAAAATATGTGAGTATTTTTAACACATCGCATTATCTGCTTACTAAGACAGTAACTATATATAAGGACACATTCTTCTGAGAACTATATTAAGCTATAGTAGTTAGGTGACATGTATTCTGACCCCATGCTAATAGCCGTAACAGACGTATCGAATTTGGCTGACGAACCGCCGCGCGCCGTCTGACCAACGGGAGAAAAAGAGTGAGAATATAGTTTCCCTCTCTTTTTCTCTCGTTGGTTGAGGAGACGTCACCCATGTTGACGTGTCTGTTACGGCTTTAAAAGTCACGTACCACGGACCATGTACGTATGTTACGGCTTTAAGTGAACTTTAAGTGACTGTCTCGGTGGCTCAGTTGGTAGTGATCCTACTTTCTGTGCTTGGGGGCGTGGGTTCGATTCCCATCTAGGACAAACATTTGTGTGATGAACATTTGTGTTTGTTCTATGTCTGGGTGTTAATATCTATTTAAGTATGTATTTAAAAATATGTATGTATGTATATCAGTCTCTGGCAGCCATATTACAAGCTTTGCTTAGTTTGGGGTCAGATGACCATGTGTGCAATAATGTCCCAGTTTTTTTTTTTTTTTTTTATTTATTTACAGGTTCATTCTTATAGGTACCTACGTACCTAATGTGTTTTCCTTTTTACGGTTAACGGCTGCATTGATCCTGATCAGATTTGACTGGGAAATAAGCATTACCTATGAATAGGATATTATTTTCTAGAATTTGCGGGGTGCATGGTTATTCGTATCTAATTGTGTATGTTTCATGTACACCAGTTGGACAAGCTGGTGCTGTGCCTGTACGAAGGCCCGTGTCACGCGGACAACTTCGTGGAGGCGCATTCCTTCGAGTTCAGCTACTCCCCTGGCGGCGTCAGTATGGACGTGCACTCCACCGGCCGCGACGTGGGCGCCATTCAGCCTGGCCGCGGCGCGCGCGAAATTCACCCTGGCCGCGTCAGTGGCCCTGACGCAGCAAGATACGCCTTTGAAAAAATCCGTGAGCGTACGCTGGATCTGCTCAACGCCTGCGTTTTCATGTCGCATACGCAGCGGAGAGAGAATCAAGAGCCCTACGAAGTCAGCTTGCGTCTTTATTACAATGATGGTATGACATTTTGTTTAGGTACATATTCAGGAAGGTCTTGAGTTTCTAGCTAATTCTAGCGCATTTCCATGGCTCGAAACTTCATGTACCTAGAAAGCAAAATTTATGTAATTTTAATACATTCATTTACAACTACTGTTGAAATTGACTTAAATATTGTTAAGAAATAGGTACCTACTAAAAATTCTCACTTCAGTGTACCTACTCAAACTTGCTTTGGGGAAAAAATTACTGCAAGAAAAGCCGTCAAAAGTATATCGAACTAATCGGATAGAGAACTAGAAACTTCAGATAGGAAAATCCCAGTGCATGTTGGTAAATGTAAAGTGAAATTAAATAATTACATCATTATTGTATTTTCAAAGACATTTTACAAAATGTAGGTTATTATTAGTAAATAGTTAAGATGAATTTAAGTATTTATTTTTCAACTTTATTTTACAGACATTCATCATTGTCGCACTGTATATAATGTTGTATAACATTGTCGTTCAGCGGCGCCGGCAGGGTATCAAGCGCCGGGGTTCTGGCCGATGTCAGCGGGCGAGACAGCCGAATCCAGAGACCCGGTGACGCTCGCGCTGGCAGACAGCGCAGAGCTGGGCTGGGTGGAGACACCCTTCCATCACCTCGTCGCGCGCTCCTACGTCCGCGAACTAGCCTCCAGCCACGAGGCTAACGTTAGTCGCCTTTCTAACATGTTTTTTGTAAAATAAATTATCTGTTGGACAAATAACCTGCCAAGTGCGAGTCAGACTCGCACACAAAGGGTTCCGTACCATTATCTATAAAAAAGGCAAAAATCACGTTTGTTGTATCGGAGCCCCCCTTAAATATTAATTATATTATATATATATATATTTCTTTTTAAAGTAAATAATATAACTCAATATTCTGTGAATTTTTCAAGCGTTTACCTGTTGCCGTAATCAATATCGAGCAAAATATCACGTTTGTTGTATGGGAGCCCCCTTAAATATATATTATATTCTATTTTTTTTTAGTATTTGTTGTTATAGCGGCAAAAGAAATACATCATCTGTGAAACTTTCAACTGCCTAACTATCACGGTTCATGAGATACAGCCAGGTGACAGATGGACAGACGGACAGACAGACAGACGGGCGGACAGCGGAGTCTTAGTAATAGGGTCCCGTTTTATCCTTTGGGTACGGAACCCTAAAAACAGCATAAACTTTGTTCTGTTTTAGGCATCTGCAAATATGCCTATGATGACGCAGTCCGAGAGTGCTAATATTGAGAGTGAGCATCAACATGAGTCTCCTGTGCCACGTACGTATCTTGCAGACAAAACTGTACCAATAGGTACAAAAATTCGGTAAGACGTCCAGAATAACCCACATCTTGACGTAGTGCTTTAACTACGTCAAAAGAACCGAAGCAAAAGAACCGGTGTGTCGTATAAAGGGTGAGACCGAGACTTCAATGGGGACCGTGACAGAGATAAGGTCTCCTTTTTAACCGACTTCCAAAAAGGAGGAGGTCATCAATTCGAATGTTTTATTTTTATACTAGCTGCGCCCCGCGGTTTCAACCGCGTGGTGATGAAAATCGGTGATGATGATGATGATGAAAAGTAGCCTATATGTTAATCCAGAACATAAGAAATGTATAGACCAAATTTCAGCCGTTTCTGCGTTATTGAATCCATCCAAACTTTCACATATATGATATTAGTGTGATTTGTTACCTCAAAGCCCGAACTTTCGACTGGGTGAACCGTTTTTGATGATTCTTTTTTTTTATTTGAACGCTGGTGCTTCCCGTATGGTTCCATTTAAATTTGGTCCAGTTCTGCCATTTTTATGAAGTCGGTTTTTAATTTCGTTTATTATTCATATTATGTAAGTTAATATAACTAAGCTGTATCACACCCATACATGTATGGCCCGGGGGTGTACTAAAACTGCGACCAGAACCACCGGAGGATGGGCAGCAGCGTCCTATTAGTACACGATGAACGTACTGCGATCTCCAAGCCGCCTGCCGAGCATGGATATTATGGCAACACAAGCGTGGATATTTTGTAGTGGTAGGACTCTTTTTGCAGGGGTCCGCCTGGGGAAGTACCACACCTTTGCCAGTTGTTCAACCGCCAAGCAGTAGTGTGCAAACACTACTGTGTTCCGGATTGAAGGGCAATGTTACCAGCGAAATTACAGGCACACAGAGATTTGACATCTTATATCTCGGGGTGACGAGTGCAGTGCATTGCCATCTAGGGTTTTGAACTGTTGAAGTTCAAAATTCTGGGTGGCGTTGAGCTGTTATGGGCAAGTGTGAAGTGCCATCAGGCGAGCGACTTCGCATGTCTCGTCACTCAGTATCATTAAAAAAAAACACCCCTCTCAAAGAGGGAGACCTTGGTTTGAGTGGACGTTTACGGGCTGATAATGTGATGTGATGTAATATCCTATATACTGATAATAATCGAAGACAAAGAACCGGTGTGTTGTATAAAGGGTGAGACTTCAATGGGGACCGTGAGAGATAAGGTCTCGTTTTTAACCGACTTCCAAAAAGGAGGAGGTTCTAAATTCGACAGTTTTTTTTAAATATTTGTTACCTCAGTACTTTTGACTGGGTGAACGGATTTTGATGATTCTTTTTTTATTTGAAAGCTGGTGCTTCCCGTGTGGTGGTTTAATTTGGTCCAGTTCTGTCATTTTATAAACTCGGTTTTTTATATTGATAATTATTACACTTTTACAGTCTATCTTAACCGTTATACACACGGTACACTTATAACATCCCTATTTTTTGGGTCTTGGGTTAAAAATACTGCAAGTACATAGAGAAAATTACACTGAAAACTCTCACACAAACTCTCACTGCTTTTACCCGACTACTCAATAAAAAGGGTTATGTATGTATACTGGTTTCTTTGGCACGCCTTACAGCCTATAGGGCTTACTGGATTTCGACATGTGAGGTGTCATTTGAATCGTTTCAATAGTAAGAGTGACAAGGTACAAAAATTAAAAAAGGCGTCCGCAACAAAAAAAAAACGTAAGGAAAAATAGTAAACTTTGCTAAATAGGTCAATATTAGATCACTCAGCAATTTCAAAAATAAATAAATATCTGGGACATTATTGCACACATGATCATCTGACCCCAAACTAAGCAAAGCTTGTAATATGGCTGCCAGAGACTGATATACATGCATATATATTTTTTAAATACATACAAATAGATATTAACTCCCAGACATAGAATAAACACAAATGTTCATCACACAAATGTTTCTCCTAGGTGGGAATCGAACCCACGCCCCGAAGCGCAGAAGGCAGGTCCACTACCAACTGAGCTGACGGGGCTCTCAAATTTCATATGTAACACTATTACGAAATATTCAGTAGTTCACGAGATATAGCGGTATGAAAGAGCTCTGTATCTATTATATAGATTGGTACGCAGCGCGCCATTGTTACTTCTCAGTTACCTACTATTATTTATATTATACCTACACAATGCTAGATAATTTCAATTTATTTATGTTTATTATGAAAAGAGCGGCAAACCAACCAGAGCCGGTTTTTGGTTAGGTTTTGGAACTTTGTTGACGGTTAACTTTGGTGCTGTGT
The DNA here is from genome assembly GCA_949125355.1 of Agriopis leucophaearia. Classification (NCBI taxonomy): domain Eukaryota; kingdom Metazoa; phylum Arthropoda; class Insecta; order Lepidoptera; family Geometridae; genus Agriopis; species Agriopis leucophaearia. The sequence continues at coordinate 15,415,974 of OX421266.1, read as the reverse complement.
TTTGTGTGCAGGTGAAGTCGATGCGCCGGTGGTGCGCTGCGCATGCGGCTCTAAATGCAAGGCCGACGACCCGCCGTTCATCACTTGCGAGTCAGTCACTCACGCATACAGCTCGACACGGCTTACAATGAACGTGCTCTAAACTGGAACTCATAGACATAATAACGGGATAGACACCACGAGCACGTCAAGTTGTATGAAAACTCAGCGCAACACATTTTTTAGGGTTCCGTAGTACTACAAGGAACCCTTATAAGGTCGTTCTATCTATCAGTCTTTATTCTTTAGAGCCTTCTAACTTCTATATGCGTGTTTTGACACGCTCGTGGCCAGTTTTTTGTACACGTCAGAGTTATTCATTTAGTGATAGGTAGATAAGTCGCACGGCCAGCCGCTTTCTAAGTTTTTACAGTTTACAATCATCATTTTCCCCAAGCCGCCTGCCAAGCGTGGGGATTATGGCAACACCCCTCTCTATGAGGGAGGCCTTGTCCAACAGTGGACGTTAATTGGCTGATGATGATGTGATTTTTTTTATGACAAAAAAAATATATCTGACGTTACTTCTGCCAAAACGACGGAGATTTAACTGTAATATGCGGCGTGCTAGTCAGAGCATTGATCCAAATTAATACAGACCACAGACATAGTAGTTGAACTCGCGGGGTCTATTCTGAAATCTGATAGGACTGTGGCGTGGAACTACAGCTGTCCCCCCTTATTTTTTAACCGACTTCAAATAAGGTGTAGGTTCTCAGTTCGACTATATTTTTATAATTTGTATTTTTTTTTATGTTTGTTACCTCAGAACTTTAGACTGGGGGAACCGTTTTTGATGATTCTTTTTTTATTTAAAAGCTGGTGCTTCCCGTGTGGTCCCATTTCAATTTAGTCTAGTTCTGAAACTTATGAATTCGTTTTTTTATATTGATCATTATTAAGTACAGTTTATTATAGCGCATTTTTTTGTATTGACAAAAAATACCAAGTAGGTAAACTCGCGGGGTCTATCCTGAAATCTGTTAGAACTGTGGCGTGGAACTACTGCTATCGTATTTTTTTTAGTAGTAAAGTGAGACAAACGTATTAGCATCGTCCCGTTTAAATTCATTACGAGCCGTGTTGCATTGTACATGCCTAGCTAGTTTGTTTAAATCATTGATGTAAATACTGGGTTACGCGGAAAGGGTGTACTAAGCCGAAAGGGGTCCATAGTATCCATCATTATTAGCAAATTTTACTATAAACCGAACCTGAAATCGCAAAAAAAATGTTCCATACATTTTGTTGAGTGTCAATGACCGTTTTCTATGGAACAGCTGATCTTTTTCGTGATTTCAGGGTTGACCTCATAGTAAAAGTTTATAATGATGAGTACACTGACCTCCTTTAGGCTTAGTACAGGGTATATAGTAACCTTGTATACATAATTATTATCTTCTTTTACCTACATATGAAAGGCGATATGTTTATGTATGTTCCCTATGAACTACAAAACGGCTGGACCTAGTTTGACGGGACTTTTACTGCCATCTGCTAGTGAAAGTACGGTCAAAATTGGTTCAAGCTGATGTAATCAGAATTTGAATTCTTTAAACTTTGACATTCAAATATGACGTTTACTGGTCTTAAAAGTGGTAAAAGTTAACGTTACGAAAACGACAGCAAAATGTATGGATAATTTAGTTTCCTTTCACGTCCGATAGAGGCGCTGTTCAATTTTTAATACATTTTGCTATCGTTTACGTAACGATAACTTTTTCGCAAGTGCTCGTACTAAGGCCACAGTTTCAGTTTGATTTGTCCTGTATACATACTTATATGGTATCCGTGGTGTGGTGTTTAGCTACTGCGGCACAGTGCAACACGCGGTGTGCTACGGCGTCAGGCGCGGTGCGGCGGGTGCGCTGGCGCAGCACTGTTGCACGCGCTGCTCCGACCTGGAGCCCGGGCGCCTCCCCACCTGCCCGAAGCTCGTCTCGCTGCCACTCAAGCAGAGAAAGGTCTTACATTACACTCTTTACTTCCCTAATAAATAAGTTTCACGTACTATGTTGCGGATACCATGAAACACTACTGTGTTCCGGATTGAAGGGCAATGTTTCCAGCGAAATTACAGGGCACACAATATCTCGGGGTGGCGAGCGCAGTGCATTGCCATCCAGGGTTTTGAACTGTTGAAGTTCAAAATTCTGAGTGGCGTTGAGCTGTTATGGGCAAGCGTGAAGAGTCATCAGGCGAGCGACTTCGCTCGTCTCGTCACCCAGTATCCTAAAAAAAACACACTATAACTTATGCCAGTTCAGACGATGCGCAGTAGCTTGCGCGAGTACTTACACAGAAATAAAGTAAGCGGTTGTCTGTGTAGGTGCGTACCGATGCTATCTGCACTGCAGTGGAGTTGTATTCATTGGCACAGTAAGAGCCTCCGAGCTCCCATGAAAGCCTGGTACATCGTCTGAGAAAAACTGGTCTTTTTAGAAACTAGTAGTTTGCCTCGAACTGTGATCTCGCAACCCGTCGATCGTTTTTGCCCATATACGAACTTATTAAAAATTGTATTGAAGTGAACTACTTGCCTACAAAGTTTAATGAAGATAGGATCAGCGATACGCAAGTTATAGTCGAACAAACCATGCACGCTGAAACGACTTGTCTCATTAGCCATTAGAATATGAGACCTGTCTCCGTTTGGTCAAATAAATAACCGGCCAAGTGCGAGTCAGACTCGCGCACGAAGGGTTCCGTACCATTATCTATAAAAACGGCAAAAAATCACGTTTGTTGTATGGGAGACCCCTGAAATATTTGTTTTATTTTAATTTAATTATTTATTTTTAAAGTGGATATATAACTAAATATTCTGTGAACATTTCAAGCGTCAATCACGTTTGTTGTATGGGAGCCCCCTTAAATATATTGTTTTTTAGTATTTGTTGTTATAGCGGTAACAGAAATACATCATCTGTGAAAATTTCAACTATCTATCACGGTTCATGAGCTACAGCCTGGTGACAGACGGTCGGACAGACAGACAGACGGACAGCGGAGTCTTAGTAATAGGGTGCCGTTTTACCCTCTGGGTACGGAACCCTAAAAAGTACCCAAGGAAATACCTATTGAAATATTCCCAACTAGGCCAAGTGTTGTGATATTGCAGAGTCTGTGTTTTTACCGACGTGCGCTGGAGTGGACGGCGGGCGAGCGGTCCGTGTCCGCGAGCTCGCTGGCGGACCGCTTCCAGCTAGATGCCACCACCGCGCACAAACTCACCAAACATCTGCACTTGAATGGCGTACTGCTGGGGGCTGCCGATGAGTCAGTTTCCTTCTTAGACCCGTAACAGACACGTCAACATGGCTGACGTCAACCAACGAGAGAACAAGAGAGGGAAATTATATTCTCACTCTTTCTCTCCCGTTGGTCAGACGGCGGTTCGTCAGCCAAGTTCGATACGTCTGACAAACAGACGTCGTAACAGACTATTACAAGCTCGCTTGGGGCTTTAGTTGCTATGTTATCCGCGAGATTGCAATCATTCAAAATCATCATCATTGCAAGCCTATTCCTAAATATAACTAAAATAATAATAATATATTTATATATACATACTCGCGGATAACATAGCAAATAAAGCCCCAAACAAAAATTTGATAAAAAAAAAGTCACCAATGATAAACGATCCCCATTTTTAACGGACTTCAAAAAGGAGGGGGTTCTCGTTTTTTTTCAATGTTTGTTACCTCAGAACTCTATCATTTATGAACTGATTTGGAAAATTCTTTTTGTATTTAAAATGATATACTTTCAAATTGGTCCGATAGAAATTTCATCAAAAATGATTTAGTAGTTTGGATTTTTAAATCAAAATAGCTGGAATATTTGGTTACTTTGATGACACTTTTATAACATCTGAGGAACCGAAATTCCATATTTTACCAATGTTGTGAACTCGGTTTTTTTAATTGATAATTACAAAAATTCTAAACTAAATTTCAACAAATATCTATTGAAAAAACTATTTTTGTTAATATTTTGAATTGTGATTTTTTCAATCTGATCCTAAGTATTTTTAATTATATTACTATAAACTTGCATAACTAATAGTAATTGGTTGTACCATTTTAGTCATCAAATCAACCAATAATTTTACATTGATAATCTATTATAAGAAATATGAAATTATTTTCATTATTTCGCTTGCGGTCCTCTTATAACATTAAAAAAATGTACATTTGTACAAGCAAGTGACAATGACAATGCCAGTGACACTTTTAATCTTTTAGCCGTTATCTAATTTAGAAACACTTTTTCAGCTTCAATTCTAGTCTAAAAGTAGATGGTGAGCGCTGGAATAAAATGATGAGTAAACATTTTCAATCAACTGAAAATACATTAGTGGAGCGGCTTCTAGCCGAATCGCTGTCTCAGGAAATAACGCCCGATCCCGTCAGCAACATGCTGCGACCCGCGGACCGAATTACCCTACAAAACGCAACCACCATGGGAAAAATTATTCAGCACTCACCACCAGACACAGTCGCAGAAGATTCTACCCTCAAACAATACAAAGATGCCATATTTTCCACCGACAAGCACACGGATGAAGAGCTACCGCTAAGCGGTAGTCACAATCCGGTCAAAAATATAGGGAAGATCGGAGATAAGTCAGTCACAAAGAACAATATAGGGCAGATCCAAGATAAGACAGTTGAAAAGAGGAAAATTGATACTCCCAATAACAAATTTTGGAAATCTCGGCTTAGAACCAAAAAGCGTAGAGTCTAGTTGTTTAGAAAGTCTAATTAGATTAAATGCTCTAAAACAACTTTATATATTCTTTCGGCCTTACTTAACTAACGATTAACCTAACTAATGATTCTAAGGCCGTTTTTAAGAGTAGCATTTTCAAATGATTTTAGTTCGTAAAGTAAACAAATGCCGTAAAAGGCAGTAAGGCAATTATTGTATTTTAGTTCTTAAGTACCACCTTTCATTAGAGTATTTTTAAATAGTGATTTCTAAAGGTGCGTACTGACCGACGTTACGCGGCGTAATGTTACGTGATGTACCATTCGCAGCGAGCATGTTACGTTCCACCGTGTCCGTGTTTATCCGTGTAACATGCTCGTTGCTCGCCCGTGCTCCAAATTTTTTGTCACTCGTAGTAACGTACTGACTGAGGCGCGTAACACTGAAAGGATTCGCCTAAATACCGACGTCAGGCTCGAGCACTCGTGGCGAGCAACGAGCCGCTCGTTGCTCGTTGGAAGCGTCTTGTTTCCCCGTACTCACTGCACGAACGCTCGCTGTGTAACATGTAACGTTACGCCCGTAACGTCGGTCACTATGCACCTTAATAAATTCTAACTACTTGTGTACTAGATAACATATTATAATGTTTATCAATACAGAATTTCCGTTTCACTTTTGTATTTCTTTTAAAATGTAGATGTATCACACGCATGTGGCTGAACCATGCTTTGTTTCGTAATCGCCGAAGTTAGTGTAAACTCGACCCCAGTACTTGGGATCCCCTCGGTGGTCCAAATCCTTTACATTCGGGGGCAATGCCGTCGCGTTCACGCGTTCTAACTCTCTCAACAGCTTTTGGAGAACTTCTGGTTCCCTGGAAAAAAATTATGCACTTTGAAAAACTTGATAGCTCTTTAACACACTCATAAATGTGAAGTGTGTGATAGCTTTAGGTTGCGAATATACAAAGATCCGCAATGACTGAACGAATTAAGGTGAAATTATGTATGGATAAAGATTGCGCCCTGAATATGGACAGATCGAAATCAGAATCAGAGTGAATCGGTTTCTTCTAGGCAAGCGTGATCTATCGTAGGCCGCACCATCGCTTAACATCAGGCGAGTTGGCGGCCAAGCGCAAGGCTATTTTATAATAATAATAAAAAAAGTATTCGGGAATCGGATCTGCATGACGTAATTCCCTCCTATCTGCCCATTTTTTTATCTGACTGCCAGAGCGGGCACTAGAATTCGATACCGCTTTATGGTTGATATTCCGAAAACCCATACGAAGCTCTTTGATTCCACTTTTATTATGCGAACTGACATATTGATGGTAATTACCCAGGCGATGTATGCAAAATTCTTACCACAATTTTTTATACATTAAATTCATTTTAGCTCCACCTCACCTGATGGTAAGCGCAGATAAAATCTAAGATGGAAGAAGGAGAAACCTATTTACTCTTTATATGTTTGTTACAAAACTTACTTGTCCACTAAATTCGTATATTCGCAGGGATCTTCCTCAATATTGAAGAGGTAAGGTCCTTCTAACGTGGCAGTGGATGATGTCGGGACACTCTGGTTGCATTTTAGCACCGACGCCTCCCTGAAAAAGCAAAACAGAAGGGCCTTTCAATCATCATCATCAGCCAGAAGATGTCCACTGCTGAACAATGGCCTCCCCCTTTAACATCCACACTGAACGACATCCTGCCATCTGCATCCACTGGATTCCCGCGACTTTCACAATGTCGTCGGTTCATCAAGTGGGAGGCCTACCTACGCTGCGTCTTCCGGTTCGCGGTCTCCACTCAAGAACCTTACTTCCCCATCGGTCATCAGTTCTTCGAGCGATGTGGCCTGCCCATTGCTATTTCAACTTGCAAGTTTTAATAGCTATTTCGGTGACTCTGGTTCTTTGGCAAATATCTACGTTATATGTATAGTATTTTTATATTATGTTCTAAGTACTTATCTACCATACGTCTTACGGCTACCTGTTTTTTTTTTAAATTTAATATACAACTCCAGGGACACCAAAGTTTAGATCTAATTCCCTCCTGCCCATTTTTCTATCGGACTGCCAGAGCAGGCACGAAAAAGGGACACCGCTTCATGGTTGATATTTCGAAAACCCGTACGAAGCGCTTTGATTCCACTTTTATTGTGCGAATTGCTATCTGTGGAATGCGCTGCCGGAATGGGTTTTCCACAATTTGGGTGTCTTCAAATCTCGAGTGAATCGGTTTCTTCTAGGCAATGCTCCATCGTAGAACGCATCTTCGCTTAACATCAGGCGAGTTGGCGGTCAAACGCAAGCCTATTACCGAATTAAAAAAATATATCATACGCAACTACAATTTTGTTACCTGATTTCAAGAGCTCTACTCTTGTTTGGCATCAGACCCAGAGTTTCCAAGACGTTGGCAGCCTGTTCAGTGTACACAAGGTCTATATTGTAAGTACCCTCACGTTCCGGTGGGCCGTACCAGTGGTCCCAAGTACCGTTGTAGTTTGAAGCTCCTGGATAAGCATAAATACAGAAACATTTATTTTGCAATAATGAAACAATAAACAAAAAATATTAATAACTAACTACACCATCGTCAGCTCATTTGCCCACTGCAGGGCTTAAGCGGCAAACAAGATTGCGGTCTGCTTGATGGTAAGCAAAACCGCCGCTTATGGACACCTGCAACACTAGCGGTGTTGTCGGTGCTTTGCCAGCCCGGAGACGAGAGACAACCTTTTTGAAACGCTTCATGTTGAAGCTCGGCGGGAAGACCTTTGGGGGAAGGATATTCCACACCTTGCAGGACCGCGGAATAAAGGAGCGGAATAATCGAACGGTGTGGGATTTCCAGCTTTGCAAAATGTAGGGGTGAGCTTTTACGTTCGACGCAGGAATAAGATCATCAAAGCTCTTCAGAGCATTCTCAGAAAAACAAGCGATAAAACTGCAGAGGGAGATGGGAACCCACGTCTCTTCGGAGGCTAAGTGGATCCAGTTTGTTAGTGAGCTTGAGATCATCAAGTCTTCTCTCTTTGGTCTTGACCATGAAATTCGTAAAATTTAAGAAGAACAACAGATTTCATGATTATAACTGGCTGTTTACCTTTTATAACCTTCCAGTTATCAACGGTGATGCTAGCAGTTCCCCAAATGTCGTCAATATTGTGCACGAGTGTTGTCCGTTCCGACCTGACGTTCTTCGATAGCGCATCCCACTGGTTAATGCCGTCTATACCTTCGAGTTCACTACGAATACATAATTCATATTATTTTTAACTTTAGTACCTATTGATGTAAAGAAATAGTGGGAAGATACGGGACGAACTCCTTGACGTGGACCGCACAAATTAGGCCCACGGGCCTAATCGACTTCAGTCACAATCGAACTGGCGTTTGTGATAGCACGTGAAGTACTTGTCAAAATTTTGTTTGAACCGAGCCATATTTAATGGGTACTTCCGTTTTTGGTAGACTTTTTTCGGTACTAGCTCGAGTTTAAAGGCAGATCCAAACTATATATTATTAAAGCACCTGGTATTTGCTCCAGCCGCCCCAAGTAGAGTAGGCAGCCAATCCACGATATGTAACCGTTGAGTCGCCACTCTACATTTTTGTTCCAGCAACGGACTCCACAGCAGTGCTGCTCCTCTTACACCACCTTCCCAAAGAGTGTTTTTGACCTAAAAATATCACACTTTTCATAATTTCTTAGTTTCACCAGTGGTCACAATATCTTTAAGCACTGGCTGGCCTGGGTCGACGATTGAATTACCACAGAATATAAATCATTTAAAGGCAAATTAAAATTGAGGAATGAAAGGCATTGGAAGTCACCGACATAGCTATTCAAATTTGCAAGTTGAAGTGGCAATGGGCAGGCCACATCGCTCGAAGAACTGATAACTGATGGAGAAAAAATGTTCTTGAGTGGAGACCACGAACCGGAAGACGCAACGTAGGTAGGTCTCCCACTAGAGGTTTCAATTAAATGATAATCATTGATAAGGTTTCAATTTAATGGTAAGTAATGATTAAATTTAAGCCTATTTCTTACCCCTTTCAAAGGGAAGTTGGAGGCAGCGTTATCATTGAATCCGGCCGCGGCGCCGCCGTTGTCGGTGCTGAACAACACTATGGAGTTTTCTAGAAGTCCGTGAGCATGTAAACTGTTGGTTACTTTGCCGATAGATTCATCCATTTTTGAAACGACAGCTGCGAATTAAAATTAACATTAATAAAACAGTACTGTGGAAACACAAATAACAAGTGAATCACATTAAAAAGAGACTTCCAAAAAAATTATGATAAACGTAATAAGTGCCTATAAAATTTCAGGGTTGCCCTCGATTTCCCTGGGATCAAAACCATCATCAGATCCTGACTTAGTGACAATGGGACCAAATTGGAAGTAAACCCTACCCCTAAAGTTTTTTTTTTGAAATCGGTCAACAGTTGACGGAGAAATCGGTGAACATATATTTTTTTTTATACAGTGGAACATAGCATAGCACCGTCCTCCTTTTTTGAAGTCGGTAAAAAATAAGATGAATGATCTTATTAAGAAACGTGTAAGAAAGGTTGGCCTAGGATTGTTACTTTGTGTTTTCATTTTCGAGTTCGAACTTTCACGGAAAGTTAGTCAAAGCATAACACTTTCAAGGATTAGGTATATGTGATAAAACGAACTGGCATTAGCAAGTTGAATTGGCAGTGGGCAGGGCACGTAGTACGCAGAACAGATGGCCGATAGGTTTTCGAATGGAGACCACGGACTGGTAAGCGCAGCCTAGGACGTCCACTCACAAGATGGACAGACGACCTAAAAGAGACCACTAGGCCACTTCCAACTGGCCCTTTTGGAAATCGATGGGGGAGGCCTATGTCGAGCAGTGGACGTCCTATAGCTGAAATGATGATGATGATGAGATTTTTTTAGTGCGCTTGTGAGATTGTCAACACACATTGCATGTGCCCTTAATATTACCTGCAAATTTCTGTCTCTGAAAATCTTTGATGTGATTAAATTTGTCGATTACGTGATCGGGGGCCCTGATTGGCTCGCCGGGGTTGCCGCTGTGCACGGCGGAGTGCGCCACCATGAGGAATAGAGGTTCAGTCTTGTTGTGGGCCTGGATCACCTGCAATACGATAGAAAGTCTTTTCTTACTCCTCTTACTAGCTCACTTACTCTTTTCATTATTTTTTAGTTAACTAGGGTATATGTATTTTAAAACTATATAACTCCCCTCACCTTCGATCGTTTATTTCTGTAGACACACTGTTGCCGCCTAAAAAATGGCACCAGCAAAACAAGGCATAAACAAGAAATATGCCTTGTTTCGCTCTTATTCTCTCTAACGAATTTGTGCTTTATTGTAATTCATCGAACTTAATTTTTCAATACCTACACCATTTTTTTTTTATACAACCAATAAAGAATTATTAGCTAATTATTGACTAAAACCAAAACGTGAGGGCGATGTCTGTTTAAATAATCTTGAGACTAGGTAAATACCTACTGGCTGGTTCATTTACATGCAAATTATACCTGTGAAGGCAAGCACAAACCAAATGGTTGTTTGGTGTACATAATCAAATTTTTTGCAGGTTTTTTTAGACTGTACTTACTTTGATCGCTTCATTTGTATAGACATCTGTTGCATATTTTCCGAAAAGATCATGTGCTACTTGAAATCCTGAAAATACCATACAAATTGCTTTACTAAATTAGGAATTCTCCGCTAAATTCCTATCGGTAGGGTTGCCCCGCTCGGGTTTCACCGGATTTATCCTAGTCTGACCGGGGAAGTCCGGAAGGATCCCAAAAAGTGTTCATACCCTGGCGACTAACGCCCGTCATGTTGGCATTTTAGTTTCGTTCTGGTTCTGTTCAAACAATTACTTCCACGCACATAATGTTCTCGTATATGACTTAGTTAGACTTAGTAGGTACAAAACACTGCCTCCGGCCTTCGACCAAAATAAAAGAATGGACGGGCCCTAACCATTGAACTTGATCAGTAAAAACGAGTCAAAACCGTCGGACATATACTTCAACACCTAATTATAAAAATGTACAGTATATATGTTACAAAAAATAGATATCGGTTTTATTTGTGTATTTACACTTCGGTAAAGCATACGAATTCATAATTTTGTCAGATGTTTCGTTATCGCGTAACAATGGACTCGTGTTTCACTTCCTACGGTTAGAGACCGACTGAAACGAAATGAGAGCTGGCGCTCATTTTGTAATCTTCAAAAATGCTCTTCTACTGGGCCCGTCCATTCATTTTATTTTGGTCGAAGCCTCCGGCGACACTCCCGCAAAAAAGAAAAGACCGGGAAAGACCTATTTAGACCAAATGTCCGGGGTTTTGCAATCTTTGACCTCTGTGGGCAATTTAGGTGATAACAGCCCAGTTGATGTTTACTAACAAATTCTTACTAATATCCTGTGTATTATTGCAACAAACTCACACAACTGCAAGTTTTGGTAACTTGTAATTCACACGTGCAAAAAAGAATGGCTATAATAAACTCCAGTTCGGTAAGGAATAGTGAGCAATCGTGATAACCTCGTCTGAAGTCGAACCCCCACGAGTCTTTCTCCATAGAAGTGTGGTCGTACATGTCGATCCTGCCTGTCCAGAATCCAGTGTGACTGTCGAACCTGCAAACCAAACAATTCTCCCTAATACATCGTATCTTGCAAACACTAAAAATGTATATAATTTAAGTATGTACACATTTGTGCCTATTTCATTGTACTTATTCTTAAAGCTAAACAAAAAAATAATACCTTAAAAATATAGTCAGTCATTTCTCCCGGAATGTATGTTATATAGAACCTTGTTAAGTCGAACCTCGATAAGTTGAAACCTCCAAATTTCGAAAATATGTTTTGTTCCCTTCCCTTCAAACACCAAAATCTCCATTACTCGAAATCTCAACCCTCTATTAGTCAAAATAATCAGCGAGTCCTTCCAAGCCGTTTTAGTACATACATATTTTCCCTCCATAACTCGAAAAATTAAATTTTACCTCTGTATCTCGAACATAGCAATATTTTATTTTACAACCTTTACAACTCGATTATTTGAGACTTTTAAGACCTTTAAGAATTCGCCGACAGTGTAAGTACACCATTGTTTCTTAGAAAGCAATTTAGGAGTATACAATGAATAGAATTACCACGAATTTATGACTCACGTTAACACGTGTTTGCTTGCTTGGTGTCAGGTGTTTAATTTTATTATTTTTGATTTCATTTGAACTTTAGCGAAGCAAGTCATTTGTCGACGTGTGAAATATTGTCAGAAGTAGTTTGGTTCTACTGCAATACACATCAATTTGTACAACAGTTTACAAATAAAACTGTGAAACATGAGTGCTGTGAAACGTAAACTGAAAACACTGTTTTAAACTATCACGGTTGTTCACTAAAGTTATATGATTATTTACAGGATATTTACCGTGGTAAGGTTGTGGATGTCTTCCCGTAAACATGGTGCATGTAACTGCGCCGAAATATCGGGAGCTTCTTCCACAACCTTACCACGGTAAATATCCCGTAAATAATCATATAACTTTAGTAAACTGAAAACTTAGAAGTCTCGCTGAAAAATTAGAAGTGCTCGAAGCTGTGAAGAGCTGTCAAAAGAAGAAAGTTGTTGCTGAACAATTCGGTCTGCCAATGAGTACTTTGTCAACAATAGTAAAGAATGAATCGAACATCATGAGAAAAATACAAAACGGTCAAAGTTTGTCCTGCAAAAGACGACGAATTGCAGAATTTCGGGCTTGGAGAAGTGCTTATTTAAATGGTTTGAGCAGAGTCGGAGCCAAAATATCAGTGTTAGTGGACCACTGTTACAAGAAAAAGCCGAAATATACTCTAAACTAAATCATTGGGACTCGCTAATTTCAGGGCCAGTAATGGATGGCTAGAAAAGTTCAAATGAAGACATGACATTGTTTTTAAAAAAGTTTGTGGGGAAAGTGCAAGTGTCAACATTATAGCATTATCATTTAGACAATGCTATAGATAGAGAACAACCGAATTATCTAAAGCAAAAAAAAATATACAAACTTTTTTAATGCCATTTTTTTTTATTTTAAGGATGTTTTGAAATGATGTTGATTTATAATAAATAAAAATATGTGGTTAAATCAAAATTTATAAGAATAAATCTCAACCTCTTTATTTTGAATCAAAATCCGAAAACAAGTCGAACTAAGTCGAAAACTCTACAACTCGAATTTTTTGGCGTTTCCATTGACGTTCGACTTATAGAGGTTCTACTGTATATAGATTATAGTAGTAAAATTCTTTTTAAGCGTTCATCTGTCTTAGTAATTCAACCGCCAAGCAGTAGTGTGCAAATATTGCTGTTACCAGTGAGGATAAGAGATATCGTAATATGAGGAGGGTGTCAAACGCACATCAGTGGTGTTCAGGGTTGGTCATAACAATGAATAACAATGACCTTCTTTCGGCTTGTAAAGTAATTTGACTTTTTAAAGTTCATTTTGCTAGAGACAACTCTGGGACAGCAGGCAACTTGGCGCTTACCACCACGTGTTCAACATTAGCATGTCGGTTACTTGGTGGTAAAACTTGTTCCATAACTTAAGAGACACTTGTTTCTTAAATTAAGGGACAATTTACAGCGGAAGAGTCAATCAGACCCTCAATCAATCAAATCAGACCCAATCGGAAACTACCTTAATTATCTCAAATACATAAAGTACCTAAATCTAGGAATATGGCAGTTTTTGTTTACCCGCGATTCAATGGAAGATAGTCCCTCTTGTAATGTCCTAAATGCCATTTTCCGACTAGATGCGTCTTGTATCCAAGCTCCTTCAAGTACTGCGGCAGTATTTTCTCGGAAAGCGGAAGTCCCCTCGGTTCCGCTCCGTATATAACGCCGTGTTGCATACCTGGACACAGAATTACCTACTGTTACTGTTACAATCTGGGTGTCTTCAAGTCAAGAGTGAATCGGTTTCTTCTGGGCAAGCGTGCTCCATCGTAGACCACATCGTCGCTTAAAATCAGGCGAGTTGGCGGCCAAGCGCAAGCCTATTTGGTATTAAAATAAATAATGTAAAATAAATAACTTAATATTTCAAATTCTACGTGTAATACACTTTCGCATTTATATTAGTGTGATTGCAAGCATCTCTACCTATATAGTATAAAATAAAGTCGCTCTCCGCGTCTGTCTGTCTGTGTAATGTGTATCCGCTAACTCCTCCTAAACCACGCAGTTACCTAAGTCAATGTTTATGTTAGTAGAAAAAGAAAAGATTCTCCAATCAAGTCGCCGAAAAACAATTTTACATGGCTTATACATTCACATTTAAAACCACATTTTTTTCTAAATTACACCCATGCGAAGCCGTGGCCGAGCGCTAGTTTGTACATATAATATGTATAATGCGCAACGAACTAGTAATCATGGTGATTGATGATTGCGGTATGGGAAGACATAAAAACAGATCGTTATAACGTTTGATGAGCATCACCCTACTATCACAACTTGCATGAAACATTTCCTGATAATGTTAGCAAATTACCTTTCGTGCTGACAGATACCATCGTTTCCTCAGATCAGACAAACAACAGAGATATGGTATGGTGGCGTGGCGGCTGCGAACGCATCTATCCTAAATCAGGCTTGATACTTTTAGACGAACTGACCCTGCAGACGACCTTTGGCCCTAGTACGAGCTCTTGCGAAAAAGTATTAGTTCCGTAAACGATAGCAAAATGTATGAAATATTGAACAGCGTCTCTATCGGACGTAATCGGACTGAATTTTTCATACATTTTCTATCGTTTACGGAACGAATACTTTTTCGCAAGTTCTCGTACTAGCCCCACTTGTCGCCCTTTTTAACCGACTTCCTAAAGGAGGAGGTTCTCAATTCGACTGTTTTTATTTATTTTATGTTTGATACCTCAGAACTTTCAGCTGGGTGAACCGATTTAGATGATTCTTTTTTTATTTGAAAGCTGGTGCTTCTCGTTTGGTCCCATTTCAATATGGTCAGAAATTTTTATGAAGTCTTTTTTTTTATAGATTGATAATTATTTGCATGTGGACTATTATTTAATTCATTGGTGTCGCTACAAGAGCCTTAGTGTGAGTAAAAAATTATGTGAGCCCTACCTATAGTTTTGCGTTAAACGGTTTTGTGGTATAGTGAACTAATTTATGAAAAAGGAGACATTTGAATACAAACTATAATTGCACTAAGGCATATCTCCCTTGTTTGTCTGATCTGATATAGTTACCGACATTAACGTTGTAGTAAAATTAAATTTCTCTTTAGTGAGGAGTAGGGTCTTAATTTGTTGCCACAAGCCTTCATCGGCTTACCCACGGCTTACGATAAAGGAATGAAACTTCATATAGTCAGCTGTAACCAGAGATTTAGGATATAAAATAAAAATAAATCGTAGCAAAATAAAATAGGTCTGAGGCTGTAACCATTAGGCTGGCAATGGCCTGTTTGCTAATTTCATAGTACAAAGAACATGAAGTTAATTTTTACAAAACAGATCGACTTCACGGAAATTGGGTGAAATTCAATAAACGGGTTTCTTCTTTAGATTTTCCCCTTTAGAAGTGAAAATAAAAATATTTCCTTGTAATTTACATGGGACCTTCGAAATGTTGCCTATTCAATAAAAATTAAAAAACACTGTTTTAAACTATCACGGTTGAACACCCACACGGTTCACCCATGTTCACGGTTGTCTTCCCGTGAACATGGTGCATGTAACTGCGCCGAAATATCCTTCCACAACCTTACCCGGTAAATATCCCGTAAATAATCATATAACTTTAAGTAAAAAACATTTTTTTAATTCTTTCCTCTGTGAGGATTTTGGCATCGCATTACTTAGGGCACCACCCACGCAAAGACTAGTACATCATATCACGGAACAGAGAGGAGTGGAAGAAAGGAAGGGAGGCTTTTGCCCTGCAATAGGATGACCACGGATGAAAAAAAACTTGTGCATTTGTCCACGAAACACAGTAAATAATATTCCACCATCATTACACATTGACATTCTAAAATACACAATAAAAAAAAAATACGAGACGACTTGGCGCCAAAACTACAAAAGAAATAAGTTGGCCTTCAAAGGAGCATGGCCTTCCATGGTCCACCCACCTTACTACAATCGGTAGGATTCTTTATAAGTAGTTAAAAAGAACTTACCGGTATGTATGGGATATTTGCCAGTCATGAGCGCGGCTCGCGAGGGTGTGCATATCGGAGTGACGTAGTAGTTGTGCAGAGCCAGCCCGGAGTATGCCAGGGCGTCGATGTTGGGGGTGGAGATATCGTTGGACCCGTGGAAACCTACGTCATTCCACCCCTGGAAAAGAAGCCTTCAAAGTCAACTCAAAGTGTTTATTTGATTACTAATGAAAGTAATGAGAATACAAGGTCTTAATGTATTGTCTTATGTATTATCTTTTGTCTTGACTGCCCCGGTGGCGCAGTTGGTAGTGAACCTATTTTCTGAGCTTGGGGGCGTGGGTTCGATTCCCACCTAGGACAAACATTTGTGTGATGAACATTTGTGTTTGTTCTATGTCTGGGTGTTAATATCTATTTAAGTATGTATTTAAAAATATATATGTATGTATATCAGTCTCTGGCAGCCATATTACAAGCTTTGCTTAGTTTGGGGTCAGATGACCATGTGTGCAATAATGTCCCAGATATTTATTTATTTTATTAATGTCATCCAGATACGATACCTCACTTCACTTCATCAGCCAATTAACGTCCACTGTTGGACAAGGCCTCCCTCATAGAGAGGGGTGTTGCCATAATCCCCACGCTTGGCAGGCGGCTTGGGGATCGCAGTACGTTCACCGTGTACTATTAGGACGCTGCTGCCCATACGATACGATACCCATAGTCACAATCATAGCCAAAAAATGTCTGAACCAAAACTCGGCGCACGCTACGCACTGAGCAGACTTTTTGGTTAGTTGCACCTAAGGCAACCGCGATCCGACTACAACGCCGCGCGATGCCAGTGCTACGATGCCATAGCGGACAAGTGGCGTTGACTCCCGACGCAAACGTGTGTCTGTCTGTGGCCAGTCATGCCACAGACAGACACACGTTTGCGTCGGGCATCGGCACACGAGCCGATGCCTCATGCAATAAAAGGCTGAAACATTTTTTTTTGTTTTTAAAGGTGACTTGAAAGAAATTCTGTTTAGCCGTTTGAAGATTATCAGTTATATTAACAATTTATAAGTACTTGTGTTATAATTATTAGAGCATGAAGAAACTCCTGGGGCCTTACGCCCAACTATAAACGCGGGCCCGAATAGATGCAGTTTGCAAAATCACGCCACCGCAAACCGTATCTCGGTAATTTAACAAGAGTACTGTTGTAATTTTGGCATTTCCAAGTGAGATAAATAATAATATAAATCAAAATATATATTTTTTCTAGATTTTTATATTTATTATATAAATAAAAATAACTAAGTATTTTTTTTTTTCTGTTGAGAATCGCAACTACCATCTGAAAAACAGATGCGTACCTACTTTTTAATGGTACATAAGTTACACTAATATTTATGTTAATCATAAATAACAATGACTACCGGATATTTTGAAACAACAAATAACAATAAATAAATATATTAATACAATATACACCCGTAAAGGTTTAAAGAATCACTCACCAAATCATCTGCGATAAACAACACTATATTCGGCTTTGATTGTGTAGTCTCACCGAGTACTGAACAGAAACATATACACCACAACAAACACATTTTAGCTATCATTACCACGAATTTCATTTCTTTATAGTAAGTTTACGAATCACTTTTTATTCATAATAATTTAACAAGTCGTAAGTAGATCATGATTTACTAAGCGACGCGTCAACTGGCGAGCGGTCGGAAGAGCGGCGTAGTGAGTTATGTCCCCATCCTCTACAAATTGAAGTGAAGCTCGCCGCACATTCGATTAGCGAAGACGAAACGTAGATACCATCAGGCGAGTTGGTGACCAAACGTAGATCTATTCTATATAAAAAAGATACTATCCACTATCCATATAAGATACACAGATTATCAATATTAAAACAGACTTCATAAAAATGTCAGAACTGGACCAAATTGAAATGGGACCACTACTGGGAAATGGGGAAGCGATTTTAGAGTCGGTACCGTAGCAAAAGTAATTCATAATGAGTACAATGACCTCCTTTCGACTTAGTACAGGGTATATGCGTAACCCTGTATAGGTGAACATTGTTACTTTGTTAGCATGATAAATGTATTATTTTTTATTTATCAGTTCGTAGGTCGAGCTCGAGTGACCGATATGGGAGCCTGTTTCGTCCCGAAGCCAGCAGTTGTACGGTTTGGTTCCTATCGGTGATAACAGGCTCGGATTGAGGGCAACGTACTTTCTATTGTCCTACCTCGGCAGCCGGTAACGACTTACTAATGCGTTAGCGCTTCTCAACATTGCTCAAACTTTTGTTAACCAAAGTACTGTTAAAACACCGCATTTGTAATATAGTCATAGCTTGCCTTACTTACACAAAAAGTAACTTAACATCTTAGAGCAGCCATGTCAAACCTGCGGCCCGCAGCCGCGTTTATGTAAATGCGCGCGCTGCGACAAGTCCGTATAGATAGATAGATAGAAACTCTTTATTGTGTACACCAAAAATAAAAATTACAACAGATAGGGAACACTTACGAGCTAGTGCCACAAGTGGCGGCCTTATCGCTAAAAGCGATATCTTCCAGGCAACCATTATAAATTATAAACATAACCATTATACGTATCACGACTATTTTATTTTTTATAGCGAATAAGTCCGCGTTTGACCACCAAATCGCCTGTTGGTAAGCGACGATGTGGTCGAAGATGAAGCACGCAGACTTAGAAGATACCTATTCACTCTTGCCTTGAAAAGGCCCAGATTATATCTCTCAAGAAACAAGGAAGCCGGCAGGTTGTTCCAATCCTTGGCCGTACGGAAATATCTGGCAAAAGGAGTTAATGTTTGTACTTTATTCCTTTTTACTGGAAATTTAGTAAATATATGTTTCCTACATTAGTACTTTTTTCGTTAAGATTTTCAGTAGCTTGTCTTCTTTAAGATTAGGTTTTGCAGCCCAACTAGTCCACGCTCGTCATATTTTTGGCCCACCATTGACTAAGTTTGGCATACATTCCAAGTGGCTTACGATTTTTTTATTGCGTAAAATTCAATAAACTGGTCTTATAATTACGGCATTGAACCTGTCACGCCCTATTTATCTAAACCTTACGGACACAGATAAAAACATGTCGAGATGTCTAAAAGAAGCCTATGTGAAAGAAAACACGATAAATACAAATAAATTATTTATTCATATTCATACAAATTACAGTCTATTAGCTTTACCTATCACACACAATAGTACTCACGAAAAATTTAATTCATAAATTATGCTGATGAGCTGCCGCCATAAAAATCATACCTTAATTAAAGTACCGACACGCAATTTTGTACAATTAAAAGGTGTACCGATGGAAAAACACTCTAGAACAATCTTCGTTCATAAAAACGGGTACTCGAAAGTTTTCTGTACACATTGGTATTTGTGTTGACAGATTATTCATGGGTTGCGGCAAAAGTTCGGCATAAATTAACCAAGTCGAGGTAAGGTACCCCAAACAAGTTTTAAATACCTTTACCATTTAATTTTATTACCCCCACTAATGACTGGTTACAAAAATTATAATTACTAAACATTTCATTTGTAGATTTCAATTTATAATTATCCATTAAAAAAACCGACTTCAAAATTAGTAAATACGCAATCTCATTTACTTGGACGACTTATTTTTTCAGTTATTTTGATTTAAAAACCAAACTACTGAACTGATTTTGATGACACAAATATGGGACAACCTCTGAAGTGTGGCCTACCAAATAAAAAAGGAATCATCAAAATCAATTCAAAATCGGCGGAGAAATCGGTGAACATTAAAAAAAACAGTGGAACATAGAGCCGTCCTCTTTTTTTGAAGTCGGTTAAAAATAAAGCAATTCTCTTTATAATAACTAAACGTTTCTTAGTATTTTAGTTTCAAATTTTAAAAAAAATTACCAATTTTATTAATCTTACACTGAGATATTGTATTTGACAGTTTGGAACATGCTCAAAAGATAAAAAGTCACAAGTTATTGATAGAATATGATGTGATTTGTGTAATTATTTGCACAAGAACACATTTATATCATCTCCAATATTAAGTACTAGGAGCATGGTCCAGATAAATATGTATAAATATTTTGTGAACACACATAACAATATTTTATTTACCTACTTTTATCATATATTATTATATTCTTATCTATGCAGATAAAGTAAAATGCATTTGCAGCTACTTAACAAACTAAAAAGGACGAAATAAGAAACAATATCATTCAACAACAACATTTCCACAATGGTATTTAATATTTATATTGAAACATAAAAGTAGCACGAATTATGAGTTCATGCCATTGTCTCATTCACATGTATTTCTGAATCACTCTCTGTGAATATATCTACTTAGTCCAAGTTTTATTTAGCTCTAACATCTGCAGTTAATTTGTTACAAACGAATAAAATCTTACAAGGCTCGTTTGGCCGCTAAAAACTGGATGTACTTTGAAAGGAGCGACAGTTTTTTTTATTTATTTAGTAATAGGCTTGGTTTGAGCGCCAACCAGTGAGATGTAATAATAGAGATGTAATAAGCGAACAACACTGCTTTAAATACTAACTACGGTTCGCGGCCGCTCGTGCTGATCGGCTGAATTCGGCTTTGTTCGTCGATTATGCTGCGAGCTCTTTCACTCTCTCACTCAAGACGATCTACACATCTCGCTCATACACTTCATAGTGACAACAGCCGCCTTATATAAAACTTTTTTTTTAAATGTTTTTATAAAAATTTCAGTACTTATACGCGTAAAACAAAACATTATTCTTGTCTCTCAAAGTGCGCGTGTAGTTTGTGCAGTTTATAAAGACACAGAAAGGCATTTTATTGCAATTATTTTTGCTAAAACTTTTAATTAGATGCGATGTGTTGCCGGACACTCGGAGTGCAAGAAAGAAATAAAGAAAGAAAGAGAGAAAGAAAATATTTAGATATTAAGCGATAATGCAGTCCAGGATGGAGCACGCTGGCCTAGAAGAAACTGATTCACTCGTGATTTGAACACATCCATAGTAACTCAGAAGGTTTACTTACATTGTTTTTGCAGCTGTCAGAACTAAATAAAATTGGACCGAGTATAATTAGATTCCGCAACATACTTTTGCTATTGTACAAAGATTTCGTACAACGACATAACTTTTATTTCATGACACTTTTACAGAAGATTGTTTTCTAACATCAACCATCAAGAGGCACTCAAATGGTTTCGTACTAAGAGATAACCCTAGTCACCAGAGTTATTGGCTAAAATTAACCCTACAAGTCGAATGTGACCTTATTGCATTAAAATAGATTAGTTTTTAGCACGTAACCCCATTTCTTTGGTGCAAATATTATGTCGTTAAAAATTACATTATTCTATCTTGAGAGATAATTATTAATTCGTTTTAAAAATATCAAACATAAATTCAACAGTAAATAGAAAATGCATACATTATAATAATACTTTAGAGTAAGCACAAGCTTCAGTTTTTTGTAGCAATGTAACATGCTCATTGCTCTTGCAACATATTAATTGAAAACTAAGAACATTTTTGGAAACTAGGAAGATTTCATGTTATGTTATCAATTTTTTGTTCTGATTGCTAAAATATAAGTCAAAAATACACTCGGCTCACTCACAAGTGAAGCTAATTTCAGGCTACGCTATAATATAATAGCATATAGTTCATAGCACAACAATATCGCGCACCATACATTATTATGGAAACGTTCACACTTAACTGTACTATATAGTATTGGCTCCTTCCTTATTTCCTATACTACATAGCACAATAACATAGTCTGAAATTAGCCTTAGCTTTGCATTCGAGCCACTCGTAGCGCACGAGTAAATGCAGACCTTATGTCTAGAGAAATTGCTTGTTGATGATGCAGACACTAGTACATATTATAACTAGATATATACCTGTGTCGCTCGCAGTGTATCGCCGTCACGCTTACTCCTTGCGTGGCTTCCGCTTCCGCTGACCGTCGCCAGCGCCGTCTGTGTCTACTAGGGGAGCCGTCTGAAACAATACATTCATTTGAAGGAACCATCAGGAACTGGCGAAGAGTCAAAATAAGAGATAAAAGGGGCGATTTCAATTTACAAAAAGATTTACAAAATAATTATCAATCGGACCCCGGTGTCTGTGGAGTGATATTTTAATTTAATTATAAATAATTATCAATATAAAAAAACCGACTTTCATAAAAATTTCAGAACTGAACCAAATAGAAATGGGACCACACGGGAAGCACCAGCTTTCAAATAAAAAAAGAATCATCAAAATCGGTTCACCCCGTCGAAAGTTCTGAGGTAACAAACAAACACAAAAAAAAATACAACCGAATTGAGAACCCCCTCCTTTTAGGAAGTCGGTTAAAAAACAGTCCCTACTGGTAAGTGGGTATGATATAGTGTTGTTACCTCTGCATGTTCCTCTTTGTCCTCGTCGTCCCGCTCGAGTTGTGCCTTGGAGGCAGGCTTGTCCTCGCGCTCGGTGGACAGGGGCTCCTCCTCCGGCTCGCCTTCCGACTCGTGAGGGTCGTCCTCTACCGGCGCGTCAGTCTTCTTGGCCTCAGACTCCTACATACAAAACAAACTCTACAATCAAACACTCCATGAGAGAACCTGCGTTTTTAACCTATTATGTGGTCAAATATGGCGGGTGATTGCACTGTCTGGAAGGAGATGGGAGAGACCTTTGCTCAGGAGTGGAGGAAAGATTTATATATTAATTACTAGTCGACCGCCCCGGCTTCGCACGGGTGTAAGCTCGGCCTTCGGCCTCGCTACTATGACCCGCTCCAGGAACACAAAATTTCATCAAAATCGGTCCAGCCGTTTTTAGAGTATCCTATGTTCGTCTCCTGGTTCTAAGCTACCTCCCCACCAATTTTCAGCCAAATCGGTTCAGCCGTTCTTGAGTTATAAATAGTGTAACTAACACGACTTTCTTTTATATATATAGATTATCAAGTATGTTCAAGAACCTCAAAGTTCAAAGACATATCACATTGACCACCATCTAATTAGTAGCATGTAATTTAAATGAATATTTTCGAAGATATTACAGATTTAAAATGCAGGGACATAGCGGTTGCGGCGGTACCGGCCGGGGGGTGTTGTATATAAAGACATTCTGTAGTATATTTAATATCAGCGCTGCACCCGTGCGAAGCCGGGGCGGGTCGCTAGTATGATATAATTGATACTGACCCCCTTAGATCCACAGCAGAGGTAAGCCCCGACGCCGACTATCAGGAAAGCGACGAGTATTCCGACCGCGTACAGCCAGGGATGGTCTCCGGCCAGCGCCAGCGCGCGCTCCACCACGGACTCCTGCAACACTAGCGCTACAACACGCGGCACTAACTACTACTACACCGAGCTCGCTTACACTCTCTACCTGAATTTACATCGTGCGGTTATATGCCATACTAAACATCCAGGTGTACACAAATAAGATCACTAGTGCAATTGAAATATAGTTTAAATATCATTAGGCATTTGGTGGAAATAAAAGAATGCTGCTGTGTCACTTCTACATCAGCATTATCTTATTTCCACCAAATAGCACATGTATTAAAACATGTATATGTCTTCTCATTGTGTTAAAAATTTCCTAGCACTACAGTTGTACAGTTCGCTAGCTAATAGAACTGTAGACCTCTTTAGCGCGTCGATAGAGCATCACAATGTAGAAGGTGATGGGAATAGCGACGTATATCCCGTACAGCGCCCAGTAGCCGGGCTTGTAGTTTGTAGCGCGCAGGATTCGACCCCACAGGGTTTGCTGCGTAACCAGTAAATGATAAACCATATTCCTTCCATAAAATGTCTGTTTTCAAATGTCACATTTTAGACTACTAGGAGAGAATGTTTATGTGTGTGTTCCTAAATGTAATGTTCCTTTTATGTTATAAAAGGAAGTGGTTTGTTATCTCATATCACTCTACACCCGCCCCTATTGTGAGGGGGATACGCAGATAAGCAGATGGTCGTCTGACCCAACGCTGTATGATTACTTTTTCTACTATCGGCTCAGAATGAGAGTAATCGCAAAATTTTATTTTCTCGCACAAAAATTAGTCATGTTGTGTACATAATAGGTCGGGGAAAAAGTCTTTTCGTATTTTGTATGTACTGTTTGTATCTGGCTGGTTTTGATACCATTAAAAATATGACATTTTAAAAAAGGAATACAAAACGTAAAAAGCGATTTCCCGCCATTTTTCAATTGTTTTTTTGTTCGATAAAATGAGTGAATCTAACGAACAAATTCGATATATTGTGAAATTTTATAACAAAAAAGGGAAAAATGCGACACACGCCGCGAATAAAATTTGTGACGTTTATGGACCTAATGCAGTGTCATCAAGAGTAGCACAATGTTGGTTCAAGCGTTTTCAGTCCGGGAATTTTGATGTCAAAGATGCAGCTCGCTCTGGTCGCCCTGTTACGGATAAAGTCGATGCCATTTCTGTAAAAGTGGACCAAGATCGGCATATTAGTAGTTACGACGTAGCTGAAGACCTGGGGATTGACCACAAAACAGTTTTGACCCATTTGAAAAAAACTGGGTATACAAAAAACTCGATATTTGGGTGCCACACGAGCTCACTGAAAGAAACCAAATGAATCGTGTACTCATTTGCGATTCTCTATTGAAACGTAACGAAACCGAACCGTTTTTGAAAAGATTGATCACTGGTGATGAAAAATGGATCACCTACGACAAGAATGTGCGCAAAAGATCATGGTCAAAGGGCAGTGAAGCACCACAGACTGTAGCGAAACCCGGATTAACACGTAATAAGGTGATGCTGTGTGTATGGTGGGATTGGCAGGGCATCGTTCATTATGAGCTTTTACCGCCGGGCAAAACCATCGATTCGGATCTCTACTGCCAACAGCAGATGAGACTCAAACAAGAAATTGAGAAAAAACGGCCGGAATTGATCAACAGAAAGAGTGTGGTCTTTCATCATGATAACGCCAGACCGCACACATCTTTGGCCACTCAGCAAAAATTTAGAGAGCTTGGTTGGGAAGTGTTAATGCTTCCACCATATAGCCCAGACCTTGCACCCTCAGATTTCCACCTGTTTCGATCTCTTCAGAATTCTTTGGGTAGTGTTAGATTAACATCAAGAGAGGACTGTCAAAACTACTTGTTGCATTTTTTTGATCAGAAGTCCCAAAAATTCTACAGCAACGGGATCATGTCACTACCTACAAGATGGCAACAAGTTATCGAACAAAATGGCACATATATATTATAATTAAATGTAATTCAACTTGAAAAAAATATGTCTTGAATTTGTTTAAAAAATACGAAGAAACTTTTTCCCCGACCTTATATTTACATTCAGGTTCTATGTCCCTTTCCCAAAATGTCCCTCGGTTCCAAAATATCCCTTTCCCAAAATGACCCTTTCTCGAAAGCCCCTTTCTCAAAATGTAATTACCGGGTTCGCTCGCGTTGAAAATGGCGAAAAGTGATGATGGTGAGCACCCGAAGTCCTATTTCAGGTCCTAAAGTATCAATATTTCAAAAATCATTTAAATCTGTTCCCCTGTTTTGACGTGTACAGACAACTTTGCATACAAACATTCGCATTTATTATTTTGTTAGGTTATGTTTTCGCTATTTTTAATGCGAGCGAAACCGGTAATTAGATTTTGGGTAAGGGACATTTCGGGAAAGGGGCATTTTGGGAAAGGGACATATTGAAACTGAACGTATATTTGGTATAGTTAGCATGACGTACGTCCCAACTCTGTCAGGAGACATACAATATAAGTGAATGCTTCTTACCGAGTCCTTGGACATCTTGGCCCGTTTGAGTGAAAAAGATTGTGCGGCCCATTCAGCTGCAGCCGTTTCACTGTCAGTCACGAGGACGTTGTCGAACAGCAGTTGTGGAGACATCGACCACAGCTCGAATCCTACCGCCGTCTATATAAGAACAATGCCAGTGAATTAATCTTAACAAGTATAAATAGTTTTAAATAGTATTGAACCATGTTCCAACTTTTTTTTTCTTTCTCCTCAGAGGATTATGGTCCCGCACTTGTCGTGCATTTGCCAGTGTCAGTTCATGTTTTTATTATGTTTCCTTGTTTTCGTAATGAAAAGCACAGTGTTTACCTCGGGGTTAAAGACTTATTTAGTCCCTCGAACTATTAGCAGATTTTCTTGAATCATAGCTAAAAATACTCGAACAAGTCACATTTGAAACAACAAAAAAAAAAAGATAAATCAAAATCGGTTTAGCCGTTTGGGAGCTACTATGCAACAGACAGACACACAGATACACACGTTAAACGTAACTCTGCCTTTTTTGGATCGAAGGTTAAATAATTATCAATATAAAAACCGACTTCATAAAAATGACAGAATTGGACCAAATTGAAATGGGACCACACGGGAAGCACCAGCTTTCAAATAAAAAATGAATCAATCGGTGCACCCAGTAGAAAGTTCTGAGGTAACAAACATAATAAATAAATAAAAACAGTCGAATTGAGAACCTTTTCTGATTTGGAAGTCGGTTAAAAACTGCGGAGAACAGCTGATCAGTAACAATTTGTTTCTTTAAATATTAATTCGAAGCATGTGGTCAGTATCAGAAGATATTGAGATGTAGTAGTGTTTACTCACAATCTGTATCATGTTGAATGGGTTGTCGTCGCGGAAGTACTCCGGGTTGGCGATGCGGCGCGGGGTCCACTTGCCCTTGTAGTTGGGGTTCGGGATCAGCGGCGCGCGCCATTTGCCCTACAAACAAATAAACATAAACAGATAATACAATAGATCAGTGTTTCCCGGACATTGTTCTGCCATGGCCCGGTAATTTTCATTCTGCCCCTTGTGACCCACTCAATAGTTTTAACCCGGTGACAATAGTTTTAACCCCACGTGTATTGTTATTAGAAGTATATATATTATGAGATATGTATTACAATTGAAAATGTTTTATCGATGCGTCGATCGATAGTATTAATTTAAAACAATAGGCGGGAATGATGTGGCCCGGTATTTTATTTCGATGACCCGGTACCGGGTCACGACCCACCAAACGGGACGCTGCAATAGATACTTTAAAACCGCTACCAAGAAGGTAGGAAAATATTCGAAGTTGAGTTACTCATTGAGCGATGGCGCCAGGCGGTTACATGTGCGCTTCACAATCTGACGGCACTAACTTCAATAAAAAAAAAATATCTTGCAAACCTGTTAATATCTGAAAGATCTTATTGAAAATCAAACAACATATTGAGCGACATTGAAGATCGTCAAAAACTGAGCAAATCTGTGGGCGCTACCTTGTAACTGGGGTTGGGTATGGTAGGCGCGCTCCAGGTGCCGCAGCCGGGCGCTGCGGTGCAGGCCGGATTGTCGATGAGAGGCGCCTCCCATTCCCCATCCATCTCCTCATCCCAGTCCGCTGGCTTGCGAGCCTCCGGGTCTATAACACATCATAGTTACTTAACATTATAAGTGCACCTTTAGCATAGATATGAAAACAATCAATTGACAGATAAATATGGCTAGTTCAACTATTTCCTACCCCTAGCACAAGGCAAACGCGTTCAGTCTACACATTAGCACAAAAGCCAATTATAACGCTTGGTGCATGGCATGCTAATATCTATGTCACGACCTCAACGGAACAATTAGCGTTACTCCACCCCAGTACAACTCAGCAAGTTATTTTTATTATTGTATAGTATGTCTATACTCTATAGTCTTTACGGTCTTTTCTCCACCTGCCAACCCACCTCTTGGAATTCTTACTGGCAGAAGTCCCGAGCACCCTGGTTTTTCAAACTTATATAAATAATAAGCTGACCGCCTCTACTATTTGCCGCTTGCGGTTTGGTTTTTCTTGTACACCAGTTTTCCTTTCTAAAATAAGAACAAAGGCTAAAGCCATATAGCCTCGTTTTACGCATGTTCTTGACATAAATATGCCGCAGTAAAGTGGTGGAGCCTTTTGATAGAGGTTCTACGAAGTTTTGGATACAGCATGAAAATACATGTTTCACCTCATTATATTACTTGCCCACACTTGAGCACATTCACAAATCTATATCTATACATCTACCTATACATATAATAAAAGCGTAGAGAAAAAAAAACTGTAATTGCGAGATATCAGAAAAAAAAACCACACAGGGTGTCTTAAAATAAGCAGCTGTAAACGTTAAGTTTTTAGAATTTTTGTCTGTTTGTTTGTTTGTCCACGCACATCTTCTAAACCACATGACGGATTTAAATGCGGTTTTCACGAATATGCTTAGCTATGACCAGATTGAAGTATAGGCTATGTTATTTTGCGCAAGGGCCGGATTAAGGAAAGAAAAAAGGGTTGAAAATTTGTATGAAAATCTACGCGTACGAAGTCGCGGCCAACAGCCTTAGTACTTAATAAATAATAATCCAGCACTATTACACACTGACACGTGAAAATACACAAGTTTAGGAAAATAATACACTGAGGCGAGATGTTTTTTTCACGTCAGCGCCAAAACTCCTTGATCACTCTGAAGGGCACGCAACAACGTTGGTACAAAATCTTACATATCAAGTAACTAACTAAACAGTATGTCGTCATTTTGAAAATCAAAATGCACAAACATAAATGTATTCTAACTGACCGGGCACCATGTCGGGTTCGTCGTCGAGCCATCCGTCGGGCTTGACAGCGTTGGGGTCCACGATCTGCGCGGGCGCGTCCTCGTCCCAGTCCTCAGGCTTCGTCGCACTCGGGTCCACAATCTGCAAATAATACTCTAGTTAAATACATAATACAATGAATGCAAAAATTAAGACAAATTATGTGACATTATTATGACTAATATGACATGACATACTAACAAAGCTCGTCGAAATTAATAACGTCAATTCGAGAATCAATGAGATCAAAACTATTTGACTCAAGTCTTGCTTGAGTAAACACTTGCAAGTACATTCTCGTTTCTTCACTTTTCACTCACACAAATTTTTGGTTATTTGTTTCAGTCTGGAACAGTTATCATTATGCCATACCAAAAAGTTTCAAGCGGCCTGACAATATAACTGACACTAAGGGAAGCCACTAAGCCCAAACAATAAACAGTTCCACACACATAACACAGTACAGTGCACAATAAAGTGTTTCTATCTATCTAGTAAGGCAGTTAACGCTGTTAGCGCATTCAACAAATTTAATACATCCCGCTACTATGAGCCGTAACAGACACGTCAACTTGGCTGATGAACTGCCTACCAACCAACAGGAGAGAAAGTTTTCTCTTTCTCTCCTGTTGGTCAGACGGTTCGTCACACAAGTTCGACACGTCTGTTACGGCTATATTAGTACAATGTTTTACCCATGTCAGATTATTTTTTTCCTTTTCTTTTAGGTAACCTAAGGAATAACAATTTTTTTTTAAACTTAGGCTGGATCGCGTGCCATACTAGACGCGTCACTTTAAACAACAGCTCAAGCTATACAGTTTGTTTTATTTTAAATTTTTATCAAATTTTATATACGTAGAAAACTGTACTGGAGAAGTTTGACTAGTAACTATGTATTATTTATATTTTAAGGAATAGGCTTGCGTTTGACCGCCTACTCGCCTGATGTTAAGCGATGCTGCGATCTACGATGGAGCATGCTTGCCTAGAAGAAACCGATTCACTCGTGATTTGGAGTTATTAATAAAGTATTGTATTGTTTGCTTTATAAATAAATAAAAATTCGGGATATTTTTGCACACACGATAAAGGGATGATATAAAAATAATATATGTAATAAATAATAGTGGAGTGCTTCTACCCTTATAATCCTACCCTTCATTACTATAACTACCCGTATAATTCTAAACTTCTACACCATGTCTTCAGCAACAGAGTCGTTTTCAATTGGAACAGGTTGCCTGAGGATGTAATCGCATCGAAATCAATAAATGCGTTTGAAAACAAATTGAACAAATGGATATGAATGAAGAAGATAATCTTAACAGATAAATACTATATTTTGACACTGTGATATCGGCACATCAGCATATGCTGCTCGCCTATCATCAAATAAATAAATAATAATAATCTGGTGATTAATGAGCATGTGGCTATTGACTTCTTTTCTCGTGTCATACCTTTTCCCTCTCGTCCCATTCCTCTGGTTTCTTATCATTAGGGTCGTCAATCTCTTCAGGAGGGTTGACAGACGGAGTGAAGTCTTCGAGGAGAGAGCCAGAGTTCACATCTTTATTATCCACGAGGATGGAGTATGTGTTGTCTGGGCGCACAATAAGAGTGTATAGATGTGGCTCCTTGTCCTTGTAGATGTCGTCTAGGCGGGTACTGGAAGGTGAAATGGGTTTTCAGTTTTATCATCATTTCAATAGGGAATGTTACACTATTCATAAATTATCAAGTAATACTCAGTATTGCGATAATCAGTACTGCAATCCAATATTGAAGAAATATTGATGATATTGACTGGTATGATCAGTACTTGCCTAAAAATTGTAGGGTGCGGACAAAACATAGAGTAAGTTTTTTTAATCAAATCCTTAGCCAACTGCTTCCAAAGCTTCCCACGATGTGGGAGTGGAAATGTTTTATGATTACCTATGAAATGCTCAGATTTATGGACCCCAAACGACATATTATTTGAATAAGGAGAAAAATAAGGATTATGACTAGTTATTGGTAGTTTTTTAGTGTCTGTCATAACTATCCTCTGCAAACTTACAAACGATACTGATTTCGATAATATGACTGTTTAAAACCCGACCATATAATAATTATATCAGGATACTAGGATCACA
The DNA here is from genome assembly GCA_949125355.1 of Agriopis leucophaearia. NCBI lineage: Eukaryota > Metazoa > Arthropoda > Insecta > Lepidoptera > Geometridae > Agriopis > Agriopis leucophaearia. The sequence goes on along the minus strand of OX421266.1, from coordinate 15,385,114 downwards.
ATATAATACAGTTTTGATAGTGTAACACGCCCCTATAATGTTACGTTAGAGGACCAGCAGGGCCAGCCTAAAGTCTTCCTATACTAAACTACTGGTTATTTCATAAGATATCATTTGTACATATATAATAAGTTACTTGAATTAGCCAAAACTAAAGAAAGATTTAAGCTGAAAACGTAAGCAAAAGAAGCAGTATCTTACACTGTCTTCATTCATTGAGAGAAAAAGAAGAGCATGGCAAACAGAATAGGCCTGTGTCCTAATGTTTAATTTATTACAAACTACCTGTTGCCCGCGGCTTCGCCTGCGTAGTATAGTTAAAAAAACTGTACGATAAAAAAAAACTTTTATGCAAACCTTGTCCTGACAATAATGAGCACAAAACAAAAAAGAATTGTCCAATTTGATGCAGTTGTTCGGAAGTTATACATACATTTCAGTGATTCATTTTTATTTATACAGATAGATAACAAGCTTAGCGAAGGATATAATGAAATACATTACACATACTGGAAAAATAAATTGGCTGATAAATTTCTGAGATATAAGTTTTTAGTGGGATAGAACGCGGATGCTCTGCCAAGCATGTGTTAGTAGAGCATTTGTATTGCGCGCGCACGGCTTGACGTCATAACGTACTAATAGTGTGCTCTCTGTCTAGCATGAAATTAAAATACTTTTTAATTTGTCAACTTTAATTTTGTTTTTGTTGATAGGCTTGCTTTATGAGCTTCTTTATGGGTTAATAAAAAAAAATGACACAGGCCCACTGTCTATCTAATCTAATAGAAACCTATTTTCGAAACTACTCGATAATCTAAACCGTAATACCAAAGTCGAAACTCAGTTTCGACAACAGTTTCAATTCCGATTCGCGGTCGCATTGGTGGCTCGCTATCACTCCAAAACTCATCAACATCGGTATCGGACCTTCAGAATACAATAAAAAAATTGTGTTTTAAGCCTGATTTCACATTGCTTCGGCGGCCTGATTATTTATGGCTGGTGGTTATGGTGATCGCATGTAATAGCACTAATGCCAAACTATTTCTTTTTTATGATACTGAGTGACGAGACGAGCGAAGTCGCTCGCCTGATGGCAATTCACGCTTGCCCATAACAGCTCAACGCCACTCAGAATATCGAACTCCAACAGTTCAAAACCCTGGATGGCAATGCACTGCGCTCGTCACCCCAAATCCAAGATGACAAATCTCTGTGTGCCCTTTAATTTCGCTGGAAACATTGCCCTTCAAATTGGTTGAATAACTGGCAAAGGTGTGGTACTTACTCAGGCAGACTCTGCAAGAGTCCTACCACTACATAACTCGCAATTATGCTCGCACCATGCACACGAGCGGGATAGCACACAATCACTACCACATTAGACCCAGTCCACGCGATTCATAGCGGCACCGTAACGTTGCTACGGAACCGTCCACAGCGGCGACGACAAAACTGCTAAACGGACAGTAGACTGAGCGGAACGTCGGAACCACTCCAGGAGGACTTGCATACGCTGTGGACAAATTGTCTTTCCACCGTTTTTATCCCTACGTAGACGCGACAAAACTAGAATATTGATGCATTTGTCTCATTCTCGCGGGATAAAAACGGTGGAAAGACTATTTGTACACGACCCGTGCTAGCAGAGCTGCATCGCAACGCAAACCCCTTCCCGCCTCGTCTCGCTGGTTGCCAATGTGCGTGCGGCGCGGCACTGTATGGCATACAGATATATGTATGTAGAAAGCGCAGCGAAACCACTCAGGCAGCGCGCCGCCGCCGGAACGCATGGTGTGGACCGGCTCTTAGCCATTAAGGCCACAGGTCCCGTCCAGGCTCTATAGCGAGTCATGTATAGCAATAAACCATTCTTTTAATTTGTTTCACATGGCTATGTAACTTAGTTTCTTGTTGAAAATTCTGCTGTATGTGTCACAATTATATAAAATTAATATTAGTAGTTATATATGTAATTATTAATATTGGTCTCAATTACTGTCATATCAGGGTTCCACTGAAGCACAGTTAATGTGAATCAGACTTAAGATGTTAACGGATTCAAGTTTCGTTTTTGGGGGAACCGAGTCTCCGGACCCTTAACAGAGTCTCCCGGCAGACGCTCAGTAAACCAAGCCAAGAGCTCTAATAGTGAAAAACTCACGTAGGTTTCTTAGCGTGTTTCTCCTCAATGGTTCCGTTGCGCGGGTTCTGATGCCTGAAGATGAAATGCAGCTTGTTGTCGTTTCCGCACTTGTCTGGCCCGAACATGATGGTGTAGGGAGTCTGGTCGTGGAAGTGACGCAGGTCGGCCTTAGAGTTGGTGCCGCGGGAGAGAAGCTTCAGGTAAGCTCCACCGCAGTTCTGCCCTTCCTGAAAACCATTATACGCAAATCATTTTCTTGCACCATTATGGTGGCGTTAGGTTAGGTACCCTGCATTAACACTTTGGGTATGTTTTATTCCAAACCAAGTAAAAATTTACCATTTATCCTTATTATCATTTATTTATTTAAAATTTTACCCCCGATAGAAAACAGCTTATAATGTTCAAATTGCTGAACTTCTTGATTCATAGCTAAAAACACTCTCGATTAAGTCACCATTGAAACAACAAAAAAAAATAAAAAAATCGGTTCAGTCGTTTGTGAGCTACGATGCCACAGACAGACATACAAATACACATGTTAAACTTATAACACCTCTCTTTTTGCGTCGGAGTTTAAAAATGTAATCATTCTCATAGTTTATAAAAGCTTATTTTTATGTTTATATATAAAAGCAAAGACTCTACAAAGTGCAGTTGGTAGAAAATAAAATTAAACAATGGATAGACCGGCCTAGATGGACCGACTACATCGTGAGAGTCGCAGGCATCCAGTGGATGCAGATGGCAGGATGTCGTTCAGTGTGGAGGTTAAAGGGGGAGGCCTATGTTCAGCAGTGGACGTCTTCTGGCTGATGATGATGATAATTAAACAATTGGATCAGTAGATCACATTAAAAACTGAGTTCAAAAATAGATGAAAAACGTAATAAGTGTCTATAAAATTTAAGAGTTGTCCTCGATTTCCCTGGGATCCCATCATCAGATCCTAACTTCGTGACTATGGGACCAAATTAGAAGTACTTATACCATACCAAAATAATATCTTTTTTTTTTATCGGTCAACAGTTGGTAGAGAAATAGGTGAACAAAGATTTAAAAAATAACAGTGGAACATAGAACCATCCTCCTTTTTCGTCGGTTAAAAAGTAATGGAGAGATAGTAGTACGAACTAATATTAGTGACCTAGTAACATAATCAGATAACAAAACAGAAAGATAAAAAAGAAAAGAAATGAGGATTTTTTCAGACAATCTTTCATCACTTAATTTACATATAAAATCTTAATGTACTGTAGTGAAGCAACAAGCTCATGAATATAACTAACAGACATGTCAATAGAAAAAAGTTTATTGATGTGAATAAAAGCTATTTTTGGACTACCAGTATGATGCAGCATTTAAAGTAAATCTGGAGCTGTGCCAAACTGTAATAAAGCTTTGTTGGTCATTGCATCTGCTACTTATCTGATGGTCATGTAGATAAGTTAGCTTAGCAATTTTGACTAACATAATTATTTTCTTTAAATACAAAACTTTTACAAAAAATATCTATAGATAGAAACCAAAATCGAATAGTTCAAACCACTCATTGTAATAGAGAGTGGATATGATAAATTGATTATTAAAATAATTGGCCAAGAGCGTATCGAGACACGCATAAGGTAGGGTTCCGTAATCAAAGCCATATAATTGTAGTCACAGTTCAGAAAATTATGGTTATAAAAAAATTCGAATGAACGAAGCTCTGTGGACTTAGCCAAATTTCAGTGATGTACCATCTCGACATAGCATATACTTTTTATGGTTTGAACATAGAGAAAATTGATTGAAAAACATTATTTGTTAAAACCATTTTACAAAAAGGTCAATGACCTATGAGCTAGAATGCTTTGAATTTATTACAGTTTTATCGCTGTTACTCATAAATTCATCACCAGATAATGTTCAAAATAATTTTGAATGAAGGTTTTAAATGTGACCTATCTGTATTGTAAGATTCAAGTTTCTATGTCTTATAGTTTAGAAATGCAGGGGGGGGAAGCAACTTTTTGCCACTTTGGCGGGCCATATTTCGCAAAATATAGACTTTATAAAAAAGTGATGTAGCAAACCTTGCCTTCATTTTAAAAGACCTTTTCAACTATACCCCACACGAGTAAGCGGAGTGAAAAAAAAAAAACATCCCCATTTCACATGTACGAGTGCCACCCCTAAAATGCAATATAATATATTTTTTATACTTTTAAAATTTAGATCTATATAAAAACTGTTATTATGCAAAATTTAATTCTATTATCTTAATAATAATAGAAGTTAGAAGGTTTTAAAAAATTCGGACGGACGGACGGACAGACAGACAGACAGACAGACAGACAGACGGACAGAACGAATTTATAAGGGTTCCTTGTCGGGCTACGGAACCCTAAAAATGCTTCTTTTGTTTGGTATTTTGTTGGGAAGTCAGTCGTTTTGCATGATATCTATACTAATATTATAAAGAGGAAAGATTTGTTTGTTTGTTTGCATTGAATAGGCTCCGAAACTACTGAACCGATTTGAAAAATTCTTTCACTGTTGGGAAGCTACACTGTCCCCGGGTGACATAGGCTATATTATATTTTGTAGCGAGGCCGAAGGCTGAGCTTACACCCGTGCGAAGCCGGGGCGGACGGCTAGTGTAAAATAAAATTTACTTACATGTACGTATAAAGTTTTAAAGTGATTGTTCAGCAACTGTTCAGTAAAATATATAGTGTTTTAACTCAGCTTCTACTAAAACTTACTAAAAAATAATATTTTTTCATTTTCAGTTAATGGCATGACCTAGACTATGTGAAACAAAGTAAAACATAAAAAAGTAAACTTTTAAAGTATTGGCAGATCAAAGCTGTCTTAAAATTTGGCTGAGTTGCCACCATAAGTATTAAAAAACATAATGTAATTAGGCGAGTCTTCAAATCCAATATTGGCATCTTTAGCAGTCATGCAAATATAAAGCTTAGCCTACACTCCCACTATAAGCCAATTATCTGAGTCACAAATAATACTTTGTAAGAATAATTCAATGACAAATATTAATGGACATACAAATAATATTGCCACTTATCAGTTTGATTGATCAACTGATTCTGAATGATTTTTTAAACAAAAAGCTCTCCATGGTTCTCCCTCATCTTTCAGATGGCGAGTGTTTTGTGTCCACATGATGCACATTCCTTCCTGGGAATAATTTTGTGAAGACTGACCTGTGTTCTAATCTTTGTTGCCTAGTTTCTTGTTCTAGGTGTTCCACATATACAATTGGTTAAAAGCCTTGATGTTTTTTTAATTTTGAATTTAATAATAGACATGCGTTTGCTCTCCGCTTTGCCTGATGTAAGGGTGTATAACCTCAGAAAACATAAATAAATTGACACGTTATACCTACAGTTTCCCCTTTAGCACTTACACCCCCTCTTGGTTGTTCATTCGTTTACATTTTGAGCACATTGTTTGCAGTTGTGTGTGCTCAATATTGAAGTGTTCGTTTGTAGAACTAGTAATAATATGTCAGTGTCCAATACATGTTTACCTCACCCCCTTCAGTTTTTGGCAGACTTTTTTCAGTACTAGCTTGAGTTTAAAGGCAGATCTAAACTATATAATTATTATCAAAGGCTATTATAACAAACGTATGGATTTGGTTGACGGACCGCCGTCCAACCAATGAGAGAAAATGAGTGAGAATAACATATTTTCCTATTTGTCCCGTTGATCAGACTACAGTTGAGGTCAACCAAATCCGGACCTCTGTTAGCTACTTAAGGTTATGATGCAATCTACGATAAAGCATGCTTACCATTTCTCCTATGCAATTTGAAGACACCCAGATCGTAACTATTGGTGAACATATTCAGGCAGCTCTGCCCTTATAAGCCCAAGGGCAGTAACTCAACCTAGGTGTATTTTGAGAAAATCGAGTTTTTGTGAAAGTTGATTTTTCATTACCTTAATGACATATAATTAAATTTATTTTCACTTATGTGCCTATGTTAGGACCAATATATGTTTAAAAACCTAAAATTATTGTTTTTGTGTATTTTATGAGATACAGTCATTTCTTTAGAAATAATAGTTTTTAAACATGAGTTTTAAAAGAAAAAAATCTTTTTTAGTATTTTATTTCAATGTTCCAATGTAGATACAGTTATTTTGCTTACTTTATCTGGTGCGAAATTTTGTAAGCTATCAGATGCGCGAAAAAACTGATATCTCATTTTTTTTGAGTTACCACTCTAGGGCTTATGAGGGCAGAGCTCATTCCATAGACTAGGAGTTCTCACAATCAAAGTGGAATCAAAGCACTTGGTATGATTTTATGATGTCACTACCGGATCCACCACTCTGAACCTACTTAAATTTAACATTAATGGTTGAGGCTTTTAAGACTGCAATAAAGAACATACAAGCTTGTATGCATACATACATGCTAACTACAAAATTCTGGGTGGCAGTGGCTTTTTATGGGCAAGCACGCCGCTTACCATCAGGCGAGCAACTTGCTGATAACATTACTTAAACGCAATTGCATTAAAGAAAGACATTCCTTTCCTAATAAAATACATTGCCTAACAATTATCAAAGCCCAATCAGACATAATTCTAATTGGTAATAAAAAATTATAACTATACTTAATCTTTCACATTTACAAGTAGCATTAAATTTTACCTGCATAGTAACTTCATACTGCACTATCAGAGGTTTGTCTTTAAACACAAACTGGCGGTCCAGCATGGCAGATATAGCGGCATGCTTCGCTTCAGTCGTCAACACGAGACCCAAGTCATCCTTGAAGATCTTACGGGCTGGTGTTTGAATCTAAAACATTAATATTACCTTATATTAGTCAGTCCTTACTTTCATGTACGTACATTCAATTTCATGCTTAAAAATGACCTTTCCAGGTTGAAACGGCTGTGGGTTAATTAGAACTATGAACATGTTATTAAAAAGTTAGTCATACTAATCAAAGCGATTAAAAACACAGATTAAACAAACTTACCTCCCATTTGCCATCATACTTTGCAATGTTCTCATCCACACCTTGTTTTTTAGCTTCTGACCTCACCCATCTCTTATTGAATATCTTCTCATCATCAAAGTGCTCAGCAAAGTACACATTGGAGGAACCGATTTGTGGGCTATGGTACTGTTCTTCCACCTCTTCTACAGTCTAGAAAATAAATATGAATGTTAAAAAACTAGGTTTGACTACAATATCATCAGATAAGACATGCAGATGGCAGGATGTCGTTCAGTGTGGAGGTTAAAGGGGGAGGCCTATGTTCAGCAGTGGATGTCTTCTGGCTGATGATGAAGACATGCAAAAATTGAATTTGGAATAGTCAATCACGAACACACATGGCATGGACCTTACAAGATAGTATATTAAAATTAGGTCAGCTTCTATAATACAGAGAATTGGTAATGTAACTAACCTCTACAGTAACTCCATCATCAGCATCCTCAGTATCCGCCAGCCCCGGCGTAGCAGAACTGACCAGTAGTAACAGAAAACTGTACAACAACTTATTCCTATTAAATGGAGCCATCTGAAATAAAATCGTTTTTATGACGTCTCGAATCAAAAGTTCGCACGCACAGATTGGAAAGCATTAACCTCTCTGCCACGCTCTTTCCAAAGTTATATTAATTTAATTAAATACAAGCAGTCATTTCATCACAGCTAAACGATGGATTGTGCGCGGCGTAGCGCGGTGCGGGCTGTGTGGGGCTGCCTTCGCCGGATAACGGATATCCTCAATAAAGGGGCTGACATGACACAATTTAACTATATAATTAAAGTATTACATAGCTATTACTAATTTTTACCTTGTAGAAAATAAGAATCACTGAGGTAATCCTAATAATCTTATTGAAATGGTGAAAATTCACGCCGCAAATCCGAAGAATGATTTTTGATTTTCCTGAAAATTTTCAACCAATCAAAAACAAACAGTTGTCAAGGGAGCGACAGCGAATTTTACGATGCGTTCACAATTAAAAAAAGTGTAACATAGTCTATGGTTGAAATTAGTCAGTTCTTTTAGTTGGGCTTTTAGATGGTCTCGGGGGCCCTTAGTTACGTTTTGATAATGCTTACAAAGATTTAACGACTGGGGTGGTTACGATGATTTGGTTGTGAAATGGAAGAATGAATGCTGCTTCGATACTAAAATGGCGGATGTCTCAACTAATGACCGCAAAATAAAACTTACTAAAACTGGAAAAGTTGTTAAGAAACGTTCAAGGAACCCAGAAGGTAAAGTTTATGATCTCCGTAAAGATATATTAAAAAATCAGCTGCCGCTCCTGTAACGTTTTACCATTTATTATATTGATTGTCGCAGACATCTTCTACAGTAAGGTGTTTTTAATTTTTGACTCTTACTACCTTATTACTATTCTTGAGATGTCAAATTGAAACTTATTTACTGATTTTTGGTACACAAGTTGAATTAGAATCTTGAAGGCGAATAATCACAAATTGTCAACCCCATAGACGTATTAAAGTGGAGCCCTATATTCATTCATCAATACAATACCTAGATGCTAATGTTAGAGCTTGTATTTTGTGTATATCTTTATTTTGTATTGAATTTAACACCCATTGCACTTGATTATTGATAAGTAATGCATTGACTTACATAAAGTCATACAAAGCAACTTTCCAACAAATGTTACTTTTTTTTCATTTGTTTTCATTATAGTCTTGTTATTATTTCAGAATGGCACAAACAAAAACAAAAGCGGCTAAGGATAGCAGGAATGGAGTACATAAATGCAAATGGAAAACTTGTACCTCCAAAGCAGCCTGGCCCTGATTGCAACTGCAGACGTAGATGTTTCCAAAAAGTCCCAGAGGATATCAGATTTAAAACTTTTCAAGGTTTTTATTCAATGAAGACACACGATGAACAAAATGCATATCTTTTCGGTTTGATGAGACAGGTAGATGTTAAGAGAAAAAGAGTTAAGGCTAGCAGCAGAAGAACATGCACATTTGAGTATTTCATCAGAGTGAAAGGTCGAGAGACTCAAGTATGTCAAACTGCTTTTAAGAATATTCATGCCATAACTGAAAGGAAGGTTAGGGTACTGTGCAAAAAAATGGATGATGGAGTCATGTTCCCCAGTGATAACCGAGGCAAGAACAGTCATCGCAGATCAGGAGAAGTACGCCTGCCTTCAGGCATTGTTGATCAGATCAAAAACCACATCTATTCTATTGTACATACTCATCGCCTAAAAGATTTTATTAGGCTTGACAAAATAGCAGGTTTGGAAATAAACATTTCAAAAATGTGGAAGGATTACATCAAAGCTTATGACCCCGATAATATAGCAGCAACAATGCCCAAGTCTAAGAGAAGCATGGACATCCAGGAAAGTCCACCTCAGCCACAGCAAATACTACCGGCACCTCCTCATGAGACCTTCGCTCCACTCACCTACCCTGGCAGTGGTCATCTAGTGAACATAGCTGAAAATTATTTTCAAAATCAGTATCAGTCAACTGCTATTCCACCAGCGACTGCTACAAATTTTTATCAAACTCCTAATGGAGGCCAGAGCATGGGCATTCTAGTGCAGGCAACTCCCAGGCCAGCACAGCCCACCACAGCATACATAGTGCTACAAGCAAAGACGGAGACTCCACAAGGCACTATGATTGCCCTAGATAACCAAGCTTTTCAGAGCACAGAACTGATATCATCAGATCTTGATAAGCCAGTGAAAGTAAAGAAAGAAAGGCGACGAGGCCCTATGGTGAAACAATGGCGTTACACTAATATATTTCATGATGAGATTAATGGAGCTGCTTTGGCAGCTATTAAAACACGCCTTGGCATGTATTATGCGGAGAGTGATGCCGCACGGAAGAAGGTCAAGCAAGCGCCCAGACCGCAGGATTCGGTCCAGACGCAGACTCCAAATGAGAGTTTTGCAGAATTGAGGCCAGTGCACACAGTTACAATATACACTCAACAACGTACATAGCCCACAGCTTTCCGAACGGGATCTGCTGTAACTCGAATCTTGTAAAGATCTTGATGACTTCATATTCTGCATCATTATAAATACATGACATTTTGGCAGCGAAATTATCTATAAGGCATTTTGATCTCGTACAGAAGGTAGTATAGAATTACCTTACCTATATTAGGTGATTTATATGATAAATTTATTTTTCAGTATAACGCTTTCGTCTTAAGAAATCATAATTAATGTAGGCCTCTGAAATGTTATCAATTATGTTACATTATGGTATTTTAAAGCTTGACCCATATTATTTTATTGCATTAGTAGTTTGCTTTTTCTAACATCAATTTCAAATCAAGAATCATTGATTTTCAATATCTAAACATACTGCCATATTTTACATGATAGACTTGATATTTTATATGTAATGTGCATTCATGATTTATGTAACTTTATATTCAATCATACATTGAATTTATTATTAAAATAAATATATACACAGTAATTTTACATAACTTACCATTATTTTATTTATGCTAACTACTTCCTCGACATTGCAAAACAATCCTTGTGAGCACTACAGTGCAAAAAAGTACCTAAAAACTAAATGGGCACTACACTATGCGATTTTAGTACTACAAATTCAATTTGCCTGGCACATATTTGCTTATCAATTAGTGAACAAGGTGCTAAGCAGTTGGGATGATCAGTTTTAGTATAGATCTCAAAAAAATATAATTTTACATTCAAGGGGTGGCTCTAGTCCTTGTGAAATAAATGGAGATGTTTTTTTTAGGCTGCACCCCATCATGTAGGAATAGCATTAAAAAAACTAAAGTATGGTTATTTAGATCACTTTTTTTTCCAAGTGTATCCTTTGCTAAATATGGCCCACCAAATTGGCAAAAAGTTGACTCCTCTGGTCACATATCACATATTCATGTTCGTCAATGAATACTTCTGTTACCAGCCACTGCAGTAATGTTCTATTATTTCTATATAAGTTATGATCCAACAGTGAACTTGTAAAAAAATGCCAGTTCTTTAGGCCGTGCGCTGCGTTAAGCGGGTGCACGGCGCGGGCATCCGACGCGGGCATCCGTCGCGGGCATCCGCGTCGTGCTCCGTCGCGGACAAATAGCCCGTCGCGGGTATCCGCAACGACCTCCCGCTAAACGCAGCGCCGCCAGTACAATTTTAGACGTGCGGGTGTACAGTCGATTCATAATGGATTATTTGTTGATATACTACCTAGCCAAAAGACGACGTAGACAACAGCGGCAGCCAATCAGCCCATATGTCTCGTCCAGATTGTTGTGTGGAGAATTTGTAACCAAGTTTACGCTATTAAGAGAAGATGAGAGGAGATTTTTTAAGTATTTTAAAATGTCAACGTCTACATTTGATGAATTATTTTCGAAACTTGAACCATATTTGAAACATAGTGCTAATACTCTTAAAGTAAAAAGTGTATCAATTATATTACCAATAGAGAGGTTGGCAATAACGGCAAGGTAAGTAAATAAAATGTTTTTCTTGATATAAAATATTTTTATTTTGTCAGTCAAGATCACGCATGTATACAACCAAATCAGTTATTGGACTTATCATAATCATAAGTAACAGTAAAATCACAGTGATTGGATTTATCACTTATTATAATTAACAATATTTTAATCTACAATTACTTTAATGAGAACTAAGTATAACAATTTGGTAGTGTAGGTACATACGTAAAGTAAATCAAAATCACAGTCATTGTAATTATCATAATTAACAATATTATAAGGCTACTTCCAATCTTTGTCTTTCTTCAAATAGAGTATAAATGCAGTAAATAATTGATAATAGGATTAATGTTCTGCTTGAGTGTCATTTGTCACTACGATGTTCGATAAATCCTCCAATGTAATAACATTTTCTCTTTCAATGTCAATTAATAAGTTTAATACCTTTGATCGAAACAATAATTTTTGATATGTAGACAATTTTTTTATGTTTGGCATAATAGATTTAAAAAATGACAAGTCTTCATCATTTTCTTCGTCCTTTTTGTGTTGTATGGATTGTAATAATTGTATTTCAAAAGGAGTCGGCGACGACGCCTTTTTACGCTTTGATTGTTTTTGCGTTTCTCTGCTTGCTGTGTCATTTTCATTTCCAGATGTACTGGTCTCAGGTATTAACACCTCACTAGTGTCAACTATTGGGTGTTGGGACAATTCAAGTGTACTTGTATGACCCGAAGAGTCGTCCTGAGAATTTTCCAAAGATTCTTGTCCTTCTACTCTTTTGTTAGAGTCCAGAAAAGTCATAATATTATAATAGCTGTACCCTTTTCCTTTTTTAGCACCAGAACCAGACTTAAGTTTCTTGTTACTAGCTTTGACTTTCGTATAGCAATCTCTCGCGGTTTTCCAACGCGCTTGTATTTTTTTTTCTGAAAAATGAAAAATAATAAAAATAAAATAAAATAATAAATACATACTTAAAAATTAATTTTGTATTTTTCACAGGTACTTAGTAAGTGGACATACTTTCGTGGATATGCACTTGGCGTACCATGCGGGACAATCTACCATCCGAAAAATTGTTAATGATGTCTGTCAAATTATATGGCAAAGACTGAAAGAAGAATGTATACCAGTATTTACACGTATGCGATGGGAAGATATAGCAGAAGGCTTTTTAAGCAACACAAATTTTCCTAACTGTTTAGGTGCTGTAGATGGAAAACATATACGGATTATAAGACCACCTCACAGCGGATCACTTTACTACAATTACAAACATTACTATTCCATTGTCTTGCTTGCAATGTGTAACGCAAACTATGAATTCACCTACATAAATGTTGGAATACAAGGTAAAGAATCTGACTCTTCAGTTTTCACCAACAGCACTTTATTTCAACAGATGCAGGATGAGCTATTAGATATTCCTCCTCCAAAATCATTGCCAGTGCTACAAAATAATAAACCAACCAATACTGCAGCTACCACACCAGTGCCATACGTCATAGTTGGGGATGAAGCGTTTGGACTGTCTACACATCTTATGCGACCATATGCGCGGGCTATTGCAATGGATCATAGAAAGAAAATATTTAATTATAGATTGTCAAGAGCTAGACGTTACATTGAATCAACCTTTGGAATAATGGCCAATAAGTTTCGAATACTTCATCGTCCACTTAACGTTTCTAGAGAACATGCCATTTGTTTCATAAAAGCAATTTGTATAATGCATAATTTTGTACGAAAAAGAGACGGACTCGGTAATATCAGCGATGTTGTCATAACACCCCGCCATATCCGCGATATCACAAATGGATTTGGGCTAGTTCAAAGAAACTCGTATACAATACGAGATCAGTTCGCTGATTACTTTGCCACAAACGGTAAGGTATCGTGGCAAGATCGCTGTATTTATTGATTATTTACTTAAGTTAAAAAAAATTTGCTCGTGAAGAGGTCACAATACAATAGTTAAATAACAATTAACATAAGTAAATACAAAATGTTTACTAAGCCTAAAGGTGGGTACAGACTATGTAACATATTACCTACATGTTATTTTAACATGTTTTATATCATTCAGTGTCCACATTATCTGAAACTTGTTATATAGCAATGTCGTATAACATGTTATGTTATATAGTCTGTACCCACCTTAATAAATGAAAGAAGTAAATAAGTATGTAGTAAATAAATTTATAAAGTCATAATAAAAAGTAAGAATTTACCTGTTGACTTTTTTTCTGTGTCACTGAAGTCCTCATAATTTTCGTATAATTCTTTACAAATCTCGAGCCATGCAGCTTGACGCGCATCCCTGTCTTTATACAAGTTGTTAGACAAATCCCATAAAGCGGGGCGACATTGCACTTCTAAAATAACACGTTCCGTATCAATATCACTCATGTTTATCAACTTGATTGTACAAGCACGGCGCGTGCGACACGGATAACGCAGCGGCGCTCACTGATTTTCTAGAAACATCTCCGCTCGCGTGCTCCGTCGCACGGACACGCGAGCGTACCCCCGTCGCCCGCGCCGCGTGTGACGGGCGTTCCGCCTTACGCAGCGCTGCTCTATGAATTTACATGAAACATCACGCCGCGCGGGTGCCCGCGCCGTGTACCCGCTTAACGCAGCGCACGGCCTTAATTCTACCACAGTAATAAAATAAACCAACTTTATTTTAATGCAACAAAAATAGTTTACTGTTGATTGCAGATTATTATGCAGTAATGAGAATTAGGTATTCAACATCTAAATCAAACCTGGATATTATACACTTATTCAAAACAGCAGATGATTTTTTAAAGTTTTATTTTAGACTTAAATTACGAAGACAGGACACACACTCCACCAGCAGCTTTGATCTTAGCTTCTGCCGTTTTTGAGAAAAGCTTAGCTTTCACTATCACGGGCTGTTTGGGGAGCTTGCCTTTGCCTAGCAACTTGTAGTAACCCTGAAACAAAATAAAATAGTAATATTAATTTCAGTTAGAGGAGTCCACAGTTTCCAAAGGAATGTTTTGTTCATAAATACCTAGCTTATGAACTTACAAAACTGTAATAAAAATTGTTCTGTGTTAGAATAGATTGCAGAAATACCCCGGACTTACGTACGGGCAATAACCATGCAAGACAAATTCGCGTAAGTCAGGGTCCATTAAATCAAGTTGTGCGGCAATCAAAAAGACGAATTGTGTTACTCCAGATTTGCATATAACCGGTAGAGTAAGTCAGGTTATTACTTTTACCCCTTACTTTTATGAGAACTTTTCTAGATACTGTATGTATGATGATAATACATCAACAATTTTATTTTCAAATAAAACTGTCATCAAAGTGCTTTGTACGGGTTTTCGTAATATAAACCATGAAATGGTTTCGCCTGGCCATCCATTAGAAAAAAAGGGTTTTTGTAATATAAACCATGAAATGGTTTCGCTTGTTCGTACTGGCCCTGGCCATCCATTAGAAAAAAAAAAATACAAGGGAATTAGATGTAGATCTAAAGCACACAAAATGTAGCTGATAAAATCTGATAGACAAGGCAACTTTGAGATGTTTTAGATGTTCAAGGCAAGAAGACTAGTCTAAAATATGGATTTGTTCAGTGGAATTAACATCTTTATTAGGTTAGATAGTTGAAGGTCATCTTGTTTATTGAATTATCCCTTATTACAGACTATGAGTTGCCTTTTGGAAAAACTCACGAGTCGCACAGTGGGCAATAGAGATAGCTAAACTCGCGAGTTTATTTGCATGATAAAATCTAGAATGAGGATATTCGCCGAAGAAGCATTCACCGACAGCTGCTCAGATATGCAAGTTAAAGTGGCAATGGGCGGGCACGTCACTCGAAGAACCAATAACCAATGGGGAAGAATCGTTCTTAAATGGAGACAATGAACTGAAAGAAGCATCATAAGTAGGCTTCCCACTAGATGAACTGACAACATTGTGACAGTTGCGGGATCCAATGGATGCAGATGGCAGGCTGTTGTTTAGTGTGAAGTTTTATGAGGAAAGCCTATGTTCAGCAGTGGATGTCTTCTGGCTTATGATGACGATGACTAACTATGATACATTGAGGTGAATACTCACAGCCTTGACAATGTTGATGACGGGGACCTTGCCATCAGTGGCGGAGGCATACTTCAGCCTGGCTTGTTCAGACACGAGGGTCCACAGTTTGTCCAGGTTCAACACAGGGCAGAACTCCTTGTTTTTCCTAGCATGGTAGTTCCTCATGCCAACCTGAAATTTAAAAAGTAAAAGTTTAAGTAAGTGTTTTAGCTGAAAGTAATCCAATATGTTTAGTTTAACTAGTACATATTTGAAGTTATACATAAAGCATCCCAAAACAAGTTTATGTAACTAGCTGCAACACGTCATTTCACCCATGCATACAACCCCTCGGGAACCACAGTTTTTCCAAAAGAAAAATATCATAATATTACACTCTCCTATGCAAAAAAACCTCATCTATCTGTTGCCGTGTGAAAGTGGCACAAATATACTTTCACATTTATCATATTAATCTAGAGAGGAAAAAAAAGGAAGGATAGGTTTAACAACATAGTGCTGCACTTGTTGGTGAGCTAATAAGTATGGTACAAAAACATACTAGTAAATTGAATATTTTACTGATTACCTACCGTTTGGGCAATTTCATGACAGGTCTAGCCAAAATTGAGCAAGAACAACAAATGTCAGAACAAGAGATTTTACCTTGCCGAAGTATCCAGGATGGTACTTGTCCATGTTGATTCTGTGATGGTGCTCTCCACCAGCATTACCGCGACCTCCAGGATGCTTACGGTGCTTGCCTGAAACCCAATATTGCAAATTTTAACTCTATTTGGAACTAAACACCTACAAATACTTAATATCTAAGATAACTTATCAAAAGTTTAATCTGTTTGAGCTTACAAACAATAACTACATATTTGAGACATTTGTAGTATAGGCATTGGACCCTTGGGTACCGGGAGTTCAACTGTTTTTCAAAAATCTAGTCTGGTTTATGAATCGAGTGACCCTATTGCTGGCGTTTTTATGGCTCAACGTATAACCATTTTCATTCGGTGTGGTGGGTCGCCAGCATGTTCTTTACGCTGTCACCTGGTAATGGGCTTGAGCATTAGGAATGTCTCTAGACCTTCATCGGTCTGGCAATCCAATTGTTTTTTGTATAATAGACCAAGTAATTAGGTATCAGCGAGTATTTTGGTCAGGAAAGGTATGGTAGAAAGTAAGAGAAACAAAAAGCCGGCTCAAGAACCAGCTGCGGTCTGCGCCTCAAACATTGAGGTTATGATTGTTTATAATAATGCGGGATGTTTATATTGAACTTATATTATAATCAAGGACGCGAGGACTTACCGATACGTCCATGTCCATGGCTCACATGTCCTCTCAACTTCCTAGTCTTCTTTTTGGAGGTGGCCTGTAGGAAAACAACAAATGGAAATAATTTGCGACTTCTACTATTAGGGTTTTCGAGAAATACAGCGCACTTGCACACATTATACACTTTTCTTAGATAAACATGAACTAGATTTACGTATTTAAACTAAGATTACACAGAAAAACTAAGATAAAATTCGAGAAATTAAACACGAACCATTTTTGTTCTTCCGTCAAGTTTTTAAAAGAAAAAAAGAACAAGAAAGTTGTATTGCCAGAACTCGTTGGCCAACAATGACGTTTGGCAAGTCAAAAAGTAACTATTTTCGGCAATGGGTAACTTTCTATGACAATTGATACTATTTTGCACTTGTCATAGCCTTCAAACCAACCCAGCCATTACAAAAATATGGGTTTTTGCTCTGGATAATTACGTAGGTATGAACACCTGAAACAGTAAGGAAAAAAATCAGGTAACTGAAAAGTAACGTCGTCGGGTCAAAAGTAACTAATTTCGTGAAATTAGCTAAATCTTGGCAATGCTGCCAGAGAGAGAAAAAAACAAGTCTAGTTTATGGAAAAATAGAGTGACAAGTGAGCCCAACCAAATAAATTTAGTCGATTTTCAACGATCGACGAGTCGTGAATGGGAAAGAAATCGATAGTTCACTCAATCTCTCGAAATAGTTTTTTTTACTCTGCGGTGTAAATGGAGTCTGTAGTTTTCTAATGTCATGTCATAGTGATGTGCAATTTAAACTAAAGAGTCACAGAGACCAGTGAGCTGCTGAATCAAGCTTCTAAAGAACCGACGAAAAGTTCTAAGTCTATGTGTATATTTTATGCAACGTTATGACTCAGTTTGCCTTTTAAAGTACATTTTGGGAGGCTTGGTCAAGTATAAACAGAGACAGAGGAGAGAGACGAGACGATAAAATTGATACCTTAGGTAAGCATTGACATAACTTATACAATATCTTATTTACTCGTTCCAAATTACTCAATTCTCTGACAATTACAGAAGATTGTAAAAGATCAATTATTCTCTCAAAAGTATTATTTAGCAAGACAGGTCACTAATTTATTATTCAAGCGGGGTACATTATGTTAATAAAAGTTTATTCTATGTTTTGGAACGACTCTATTCCGGCACGCTCAAGCTTATTCCGAGCATTGCCTCTCTTTGGGAATGTCATGCTAATGTAGCTCACGAGTGACCAAAATAATCTCGAGCACACTTGAATAAGGCTGCAGGAAATTTACCCATGTCAATGATATCATTTGAAATTAAGTATAAATGAATCTTCATTTATATTTGATTAGAATGTTATAGTTGACATTAATGCTATAGTTACTTATAGTTATTATTGTGTTTACTTTTATATGATATTATTATAAGAAAAACATCTTTATTATTATCTTTTATGCTGTAATGTTATGACTTGCCTAATGTGACAATTTAATTATGAGGCCAATAAATAATGTTGTTATATTCTATTCTCATTGACATTTTGTCACATCAATATAACCTTAACTGCCTCAAAAAATCAAACTGAGCTGTTTATTACTGATTTAGACGTTTTGCGATCAAGTGTAGTGTACATTTATATATTAGTGTAGTAAAAATATTTAGATTTCATTGCATCATGCTAGCAGGCGCACTGAAAAATTTGACTCTATTTATCCTGCCAAAGCAAGAGAGGCGTATTATGAAACCATAGGCACCTTGTCACGTTCTCGCTCGACAATCTGACGACAAGATTTTGTCGCGGTGATTGGTTGATTCATGCTTCTTTATTTTAAGTCTGTTTAGATCTTTATTTTTATGATATGGCACAACACTAAATCTTTAGTAGGTTTCCAGAAAATGGTGGGGTTGTGTGTCGAAGTTAATTCTGACACGTATTTTGCTAAAAAACGTAAATAATTTGTGAAATTTTTGCAATGTTACTACTTTTATAGCATTTTTGTATCACTACCCATATAAGAAATGGAGTTCCGGGAGACGCTTTTAGCTGCTCAACGAAATCAACAACAAAAATCATCTGTGAGTTTTCATACCTTTTGCAAATTACTCTACTTTTCCTAGTATGTTATTTATTCTAGTACACCGCATTGATGTAAGTAATGAGACCGTCATCGGCACACCGAAGTTTTACAAATGGTGCCCTAAATTGTAGCAGTTATAACTATCTTTCTAACGTATTATAGGCATGAGTTCAGCAATCACTTATTCTTGACTTTCGAATTGTTTTCAGGAAAGCCTGTACTACAAGGCTCGATTCGATCCTCCTAAAAAGGAACAGAAACAAAGGGACAAGCTATCGGCAAACATTCAAAAGTTTTTGGCCAAGAAAGATGAAGAAGAAAAGCAGAAGAAATTGGATACTCAGAGGAAGCGTGATGAGTTGCTCGCTATGCGAGACCCCAAAGCTCTTCGAAAGATCCAGAAAACGTTGAAGGTTATAAAATCTGCTAACAAGTCTGTGATAGAAGATGCTGTGGACCGAGACAACACTGCTGTCACTCTGTCAGGCCCCGACCAGCCAGATCAAGATGACTACGGCTATGAATCGCAAGAGGCTGCTGCTATTTATGCCAAAATGATGCAAAAGTACAGCAAGATACCAGATGTGCCCAAGTTTCCTACTAGCAGTATGTTTATATTACTATACTTTGCACTGAGTTTATAAACATTCGTACAGTGTAAACTCTATATAGCAACACATAAGGGACTGCGCATTTTAAGGCATTATTGAGAGTTACCGTTAAATTGAGAGAAGAACAATCAATACCACATTACTATTATAATATGCATTTACCAGTAAAGTATAAAATTTACAAACAAACTTTACTTTTGTCTGAACTTTTCTGCTGCTTCAGTATTTTATTTATTTTAAATAGGTGTTAGGAAGTGTTTACTGTTTAATAATGAGGTATTGTTGTCGTTATTTAGAGTGGGTGTGATGCTACATAGAGTGGTATCATTGTATGAACAACAAGGTAAACCAACCAAAGTCAAGTAATTTTGATGTTTTAGGGAGTTTGTCGTTAAATTGAATGTCGCTATATAGAGTTTATACAGTATATTTTTTTTATGATACTGGGTGACGAGACGAGCGAAGTCGCTGGCCTGATGGCTCTTCACGCTTGCCCATAACAGCTCAACACCACTCAGAATTTTGAACTTCAACAGTTCAAAACCCTGGATGGCAATGCACTGCACTCGTCACCCCGAGATATAAGATGTCAAATCTCTGTGTGCCCTGTAATTTCGCTGGAAACATTGCCCTTCAATCCGGAACACAGCAGTGTTTGCACACTACTGCTTGGCGGTTGAATAACTGGCAAAGGTGTGGTACTTCCCCAGGCGGACCCCTGCAAAAGTGTCCTACCACTACAAAAATAATAATTGATATATCTTCAATATATCAATTATATATTGTTGTATTATATCACTGAGGGTGATATTAGTGAGTAAAAAACATTTATTAATTTTCTTTATTAATAATGTTGACTGTGAAGCGAGAAGGAGCATAATACATCTACAGGTTCTTAAAAACTATTCATACACACTACATACATTCACTAATATATTTATGTGAAAGTAACTCTCTGTATATTTGTTATCTTTTCACAAAACAGCTGAATCAATCTTGATACATTTCCAATGAAATTGTGTGCATTGTGATAATGTAAATAGGATACTTTTTGCTTCAGCAATATCTGAGAATACTGGTTAATTGTTATTATACCATAAGGTGCAACTAGTGCTTTATAACCTGCAATATTTGAATACTAGGGGTTGCCCGCAACTTAGCATGCATAAACTTTCAACCCTCTTTTGATTCCCTTTATGTCTGTTGTGTACTAAATCGAAACATTGTACCCATCATTATAATCAACTTTTAATATGGGAATTCTAAAAGTTGTTCAAATCAATTCATAATTGGCGGAGAAATCTGTAAAATACTTAAAAAAAAAGTGGAACATAGAACCTTCTTTTTTTGAAGTCGGTAAAAATTATTGTATCTTCATGTGATCCAATTTGCAGATGCCGTCCTACTAATCCCTTAATTAGTACTTAAATTAATTATGTGCAGTTTTGATGCCATTGCTAAAAAACGGTAAAGGAAAACATCGTGAGGAAACCGGTATGTCCAAGAACCACAAAAATTCCAAGAACTGAAAACTCACCAACATGCACCGGGACAGCATGGTGGATGTCCCATCCTCTCTCTGAGGGAAGGCCTTTGTCCCAACAGTGGGAACCTGATAGACTGAAATGATGATGATGAACCTACCAATGCTCCTCGCCTCTCTTACCTCGGCTACTCTACAACCATCAATGTTGTCTAGGTGTATATAAATGTTTATCCCGTTTCAGACCAGAGTGTGAAGAAAGATCTAAAGGGAACCATGGAGAGAGTGAAGCACGCCCTGCAGCATGAAGATGATCCAGTGCCACACAAAAGAAGGCGAAGAACTGAAAATGGTAAGATTATAACAGTTAGAACACTGTTTTAAACTATCACTATTTACTAAGACTAAGAAAGAGAGTAGATAGTTTTTTCTGCACCTAACGTTGAACTGTTCGACCAACCGCCCAGTTCAGTCCATTATTCTTCAGTCTTCCCGTGAATATGGTGCATTCAATGTGGGGGCGATAAGAACTGCACTGACATCCCGTTTGGGGTGTATTGTGCATTAACATGATGCATGTAACTTCGCCGAAATATCGGGAGGAAGATTACAAACATTCTATTGAAGTTGCAACAACAGGACCTTCGCCTGCTAGTAGGCCTCATACCGGTCATTGCAACTTGAATAGTCACTGAGTGAATAGTCACGGACAGTCCACTGTGTCATGGCTGCATGAAGGAGAACGATGACCGTGTGTGCAAAAATGTCCCAGATGTCCCAGAAACTGTAGAGCATGTGCTGTGGCATTGTGAAGCTACAGAAGAAACGAGAATCACTACCGGGTTGCATGAGGCATCATTACCTTCATCATCCACGTCACCACATCATCTAGGCTGCTTTTCATCATCATTATACACACTTCCATCTATGCCACTGGAGCAAATGTGCCAGCGCTCCAGAGCCTCTGATATTTTAAAGAGTTAGGTTGGCTCGGGTAGGTGCTGGTAGTGGGAAGTGCACACCCCAAGTGGGATGTCAGTGCAGGACTTATCGCCCCCATCTCGAATAAGAATTTACCATGGTAAGGTTGTGAATGGAGCTCCAGATATTTTGGCGTTACATGCACCTTTTTTTTTATGATCCCGTGTCTTGACTGCAGATGCTCTATTTATGTTGAATGTCCTTATGAAGTCACAGGCAAGTAATTGAAGCAATGATTGTATGGCACTCTTGGCAACAAAAAAAGCATATCATTAGCATGATTTATGGTAAACATACTTCAACTAAACGCCTATATATTTTTACTAGGAAATAATAAGCTTTTTAAGTATTGACATAGGTGACTTAATTTCTGAAAATTGCAAAAATGGAAAAACGTACATTACTTACTAAGTACAAAAAAGATTTCATTCTCTACATTGTATTGTATATTTTTTAGGTATAGACAAAGAAGACAGTCCAACACGGTACGAGCCAGAAAAAGAAAGAAAGGAAGAGAAGAAACCAGACAAGCCGAAAATCAGGAAACCAATGCCGCCACCCATGGACTTTAACCAGTTGCTCAAGCTAGCCGAGCAGAAAAAGAGCGAGCCGGTAAGGGTATTATATCACAGAAAAGAGAAAAAAAATACATTTTTTTTTGCATTTCTGTGTGGCATACAACCTACATACATTTTGAATGGTTTAAAAATAAATTTAAACTATCGGGCTAGAGTGAGCACGAAAAATCGACAAAGCGTTAAAGTTGATATTCCGAAAACCCGTACAAAGCGCTTTGATCCCACTTTTATTGTGCGAACTGCTAGTCTGTGAAACGCGCTGCCTAATGATTATCTTAAAATCACGAGTGAGTCGGTTTGTTCTAGGCAAGCGTGCTCCATCGTAGACCGCTTCATCGCTTAACATCAGGCTAGTTGGCAGCCAAACAGAAGCCTTATTATTAAATAAAACATACAAATGACGTTGTTGTACAGGTCACCCCGGCGGCGCAGAAGAAACAAATAACAGAAGGCAAGACTGAGCATGAGCGGCCGATGACCAAAAAGCAGAGGAGAGAGTATGAAGAAGAGATGGCGCGGCGACAGCGCCGGCAGGAACGGTTAGACGCTCAAAAAAACCCCAAGAGACGTAAGTCAACCAAGCGCAAGCCTATTTTACAATTAAAAAAAACAACCGACTTCAAAAAGAGGAAGTTCTCAGCCACAGCGGTGGGTGTTTCAATCAGTTCTCCCTAATTGAACAGATATCGATAATTATTATTTTTAACAGACTTCAAAAAGTAAGAGTGTACTCAATTCGGTTGTTTTTTTTTTAAATTTTGTTACCTCATAACTTCGTCATTTATGAACCGATTAATATATATTTTTAATTGAAAGGATATACTTTCAGATTGGTCCCATAGAAATTTCATCAAAATCGGTTCAGTAGTAGTTTGGCTTTTAAATCAAAATAACTGGAAACTTTTGTTACCTGGATGAAAATATGATCATCCAAGTAATCGCCGATTTTATTCTAATTTTGTGAAGTCCGTCTTTTAAATTGATAATAGGCATGTGGCCTAATCTTTAATTTATTATAAACTAGTCGACCGCCCCGGCTTCGCACGGGTGTAAGCTCGGCCTTCGGCCTCGCTACAAAATAGTATCCTATGTCCGTCTCCTGGTTCTAAGCTACCTCCCCACCAATTTTCAGCCAAATCGGTTCAGCCGTTCTTGAGTTATAAATAGTGTAACTAACACGACTTTCTTTTATATATATAGATAACAGACTTAGCAATGAATATAACTAAATACATTACACATACTGAAAAAATAACTTGAATCAGCTGATTAATCTCTGAGATATGAGTGTTTAAAGTTTTATGTAGGGATAGAGAGGGGATGTTCCATCCCTTTCTCGCAAAACGTGTGTTAGTATAGCATTTGTATGCCGCGCCTGAGGCTTGAAGTCATAGCTCAGTATAGTGCACTCTCTGTCTAGCACGAAATTAAAATGCTTATAACCTATTTAGTTTTGAACTAATTTAAATTTTGATTTCGTTGATATGCTCTATTGATTATCAGCTTTGTTATGAGGTAATAAAAAAATATTAGTCATCATGCCTATTATGTATAAATAAGGTAGTCCCATATAAATTGTATGCAAAAATATAACCAATATTCTTTTACTTGTAAGTTATATCCAAAAGTGCTGAACGTAAGTATTTTAGAGGTCTAGCCTCAAAGCTAGTATCATTACTGCATTTCCTGTTTTCAAGATTGATTTGTAGATTGTTAATCATACTGGAATGGAAACTAGCTCTGAAGTTATTTATTAACAGTTCAATGTTTTTGTTTTATAGCTCAAAAGGAAAGAGAGGAAAAATCGGCAGAGAGAGTAGTACAGAGACCAAGTGGCTTTGGACGCATCCCAAAATTGAATGATAAAAACTCTGAAAGGAATAATAGTCCTAGGCCCCTCGACAGAGACAGAACTGACCGAGATAGGAACGATAGAGACAGGAATGATAGAGACAGGAACGATAGATACAGGAACGATAGAGACAGGAATGATAGAGACAGGAATGATAGAGACAGAAACGATAGAGACAGAAATGATAGAGACAGAAACGATAAAGACAGAAATGATAGAGACAGAAACGATAGAGACAGAAATGATAGAGACAGAAACGATAGAGACAGAAATGATAGAGACAGAAATGATAGAGACAGAAACGATAGAGACTGGAACAATAGAGACAGGATTAATAATATGCAGCGAGAAAAGGACAGAGTCAGACAAGAGAGAGACAGATTAGAACGTGAAAAAGAGAGGGTAGATAGAGAAAAAGATAGGATAGATACAGAAAGACTAGAGAGGCTTAAAGCAGAAAGAGAAAGAATCGACAGAGAGCTCGAAAAACTTAGCAAGGACAAAGAAAGACTAGACAAGACAAAGACACAAATTGAAAATGGTAAAAACACAGACAGATCAAAAACTAGTTCCAGTGACAGTATCAAGAAAAGTATAGATTTGAAGAGTCAAAACACTTATAGGATAGATAAGAATTCAAATGAAAGGAAGATAAAGGATGAAAAGTTTACGAATGGTCATAGTGCTCAGGGTAAAGTGCCAAAATCTAAAGAGCAGATGTTGAAGAATGTGGTTAGAGATAAAACGCCTTTAGTGAAACAACGGGTTGACGGGAAACCTGAAAACGGCAAGAGAATGCCGGATGGTAAAATACCCATGAGAAAGCCTGACGACAGGCCCGCGAAGCCTCAAGCCGGCTCTAGCCAGCCCAAACTATCTAATAGTTTCGATTTTGATAAGCACGTTAACTCGTTGAAAAAAGAAGTGGGCGGTAAAAACGGAGCGCGGCCCGCGGGAAACCCGAAGAGAAGACCACATCCTGACGACGTTACCAAAAAACCGAATCGTAAGTATAGATTGACTAATTAATATTTTGTATTAATTATAATTCTTTTTAACCGACTTCAAAAAAGGAGGACGGTTCTATGTTCCACTGTGTATTTTGTTAATGTATGTCCACCGATTTCTCCGCTAACTGTTGACCGATTTTTTTTTCATTTGACAACTTAATGCAAACTCTTATCGTCAAAATCATGTTGCATGAAAAATAACTCATAAAGTTTATGCACTCTGCGACTGGGTCTGGTTGCCACAAGCTGCAAGAAGCGGCCATGTCGCACGATTCTTATGATATTATGCGTCTTTTTGGCATGCTACAACACTACAAGATGTTGCCTCGATATAAATTGAGCTTCAAACTTAAATAAAACAAAAGTGACTTAAAATGAATGAAGCGAATTAAAATGCAATGTATTTTAATTCGCCTCATTAGCAACACTGTGTCATTGCTTGCTCACCCACAAGTGATAATTATCAGATTAGATTAACGGGTATTTCCAAAGTTAGCAAGTGACGAATCTAGACTTTATTGTCTTGTGGTAACGTATTAATCTATTTGATGAAATCCAGGTCGCGTGGTGGATTCCGAGTCTGAATACGATTCTGAAATGGACGACTTTATAGACGATGGAGACGAGAACATGGACTACTCGAAACACATCAAGGAGATATTTGGATATGACAAATCCAAGTAAGCTATAATTTGCTAATACTCGATACTCACGTTGGCCCAGTTGGTAGTGAACCTTCTGCGCTTGGGGGCGTGGGTTCGATTCCCACCTAGGACAAGCATTCATGTGATGAACATTTTGTGTTTGTTTTATATCTGGATGTTTATATACATTTAAGTATGTATTTAAAAATATAGTTTTGTGATCTAGGATGTGTGTAATTTGATTCTAAAATAAATGCATCTTGCACGACTTTTTGACCATATAGCGAAAGCCGTGGTCATGAACAGACTGATTTGAACATGGATTTTTTATTTATTAAATAATTGTTGATGCGTTTTATGAGTATGAGTCAAATAGCGAGTGAATACACTCGCGATTTGAAGACACCCAGATTGTAACTATCGGGGAACACCCATTCAGGCAGCGCATTCCACAGACTAGCAGTTTGCACAATAACGGTGGAATCTAAGCGCTTCGTACGGGTTTTCGATATATTTAACATAAAAACGTGCCTATTTTTTTTACATTTGTTCAAATAACGTTATTTTCATAGTTACAGTTTTTTTTTATTATATATTTACAGATATCGAGACGTTGACGACGACGACGATCGCACGATGGAGTCAAGTTTCGCGCGACAACAACGAGAAGAATTTATTAGTAAAAAAATTGGTGAGTCATCAAATCATATGTCTCATGTCTCAGAATCATCAAAGCTTCTAATCATATGTGCATAATCACATACATGTATAAATCTAAAGTGCTAAAATTCTAAACTTCAACATCATTTTGGCACGTGATGATCCCTTTAATTAATTTAAAATTTCAAACTATGTGACGCCACACCAGGAGAAAATTTTGAGGGGGGAGTTACACAAATGTAAGCCGGGCTAGCATGCGCACAGCGACAAAATCTAGTCGTCACGTTGTCGAGCGGAAGGTTCTAAAGTGGAGACCACGAACTGGAAGACGTAGCGTAGGTAGGCCTCCCACTAGATGGACCGACGACATTGTAAGAATCGCGGGCATCCAGTGGATGCAGATGGCAGAATGTCGTTCAGTGTGGAGGTTATAAGGGGAGACCTATGTTTAGCAGTGGACGTCTTCTGGCCGTTGATGATGATGACTTTGTCGAGCGAGAACATGACAGGGTGCCTACGGTTTCATATACTTCTTTCTCGCTTTGGCACAATAAAAAGAGTCGACAACTTTTTTTTCTTGCCCTGGCACGTGTGACTGGGGGCTCTCAAAATCATGAAATTCGAGTGATGTATGTTATGCCTGATCTACGTTACCTAGTTTTTAATATAAGTTTTTTTTTTAATATTAATTATTCACATAACAATGTATTGTTTTTATATTATCCAGGCATAATGGAAGACTTGGAGGACATGCGGATGGAAGCGCTAGAGAAGAAGAAATCCAAAAAGATACGGCGCATCAGTGACGACTGAACTTGACTGACGATACTTAGACCTACAATACTTGTAAACCACTAGGACGAGCCCGAATTAAGGAAAATATGCTAACGGATTGATTATTTTTTATTGTTTTACAAAAATAAAACCAATCATCAAAACAAAATAAAAATTTGTGTAAAATTAAGGACGATATAAGCATTTTAATGTCTTTTTATTAACAGTCGCAGTCAGCTTCCCTAAATAATACCAGACTACTTTTCTTCTATGACTTTTCACAAAACTTAATAAGTGCCCCAATATTTTTTTTTGCCTTGTATTTTTTGATTCAATCTTGTTTGAGACTTTGTAAGGTTATTGTCATATAAAAACCTACGTATTTTTTTGTTGATTCTCTAAAAAAAAAAATACATGTCGTGAAACAAAATTTGTCCAGTATGATGACACGGGGAAGCTGCCTATGAGAGGTATTACATAAATTAAAAATAACCCTATATACATTATACAAAAACGAAATACCACTGACTGACTAGCTCACGAAATCTTTAAAACTACTTTACCTACAGAGCTGAAATTTGGTAGTTAAAATCCTTTTAGCCTGTAGAGGTCTGCTAAGAAAAAAAAATGCGAAAGGCCAAATTAAGGGAGTCAAAAGGAGGCACGAAATTTTACACGAAAGTCTACGCGTGCGAAGTTGCGGGCGACAGCTTGTATAATATTAACACAAAACCCTAAAAAGTGTGTTATTGATTTTATATTAAGAGTAAAAAAGCGCAGAATTGAATTGTAACAAAAGTGAAGTGCATTTCCCGATAGAAAAATCAAGTATATATCAGTGAGATCAATTAGTTATTCCTAGTGCAAGTAGTTGGTCTTACTTTTTTGGTCGTTCGGTGGTTTACAAGTGTGAGGTGTGTATGCTGCAGCCATGTTATTGATACAGATTTCATTAAACCAATGTTGTGCATAATTAATTTACATAAATGTATAGAAGTTTCAAATAAGAAGTTTATTAAAATCGTATTTATATTTTTTATAAGATTTCAATCATACAATTAGTTTTATAGACAAGACGTCGATTCTGTTGATACTATTCACTATAACTACCATATTACAGTGTTATAATTATCCGTGACTTTTCGTTTAAATATGTGAGAACAATAGGCGAAAATACATATCGAAAACTTACCATACAAATTTTTATTTGCAAATTGTATGCAATCCGACATGTATTTACGTACGTAAGTATTTGTATTACGCCCATAGGAAGTCACGAATTTATCCAGTCAAAATAGTTTAGAAAATAGTACAACAGAATCGCCAACATTTTGCTATAGTCAGTAACTAAATATAATGTGTCTGCAGTTTGCTCTTTTTATGTTACCTAAATTATATTTTGTGTATGTGATTTAACATTATATTGTTAAACGGCTAAGTTTGTTAAATAAAATTATTTTCCTCTAGTAATATGACTGAATGTAAAAGAAAGTCCATAAAATACCATGTTGGTAGGTGACTATAATATAACTAAAAAGCGACTTACAAACTAGTTGAAAAGGGGGTTACCTACCTGTATTGATAAGTACTGTACATGATAATAAGATGTTGCACCTAGTTACGAATCAGTCACACCAAATAAATTAACATATTTGGTGTAACAACAAAGTTATACTAAATATATCATTAACATATTTGATGTAACAACAAAGTTACGCTAAATATATTATTAACATATTTGATGTAACAACAAAGTTACGCTAAATATATTATTAACATATTTGGTGTAAAAATAATGTGACACCAAATATGCAACAAATATATAACAGGCGTAACAAGCATTTTATAATAATTTGGGGTTACAAATTAAAAACAGACAAGTGCTATTATTACAAAAGTACTTATCAGTCAGTCGCTGTTTTATCAGTGTCATTTTTAATTGACTTCTCAATGGTTTTTCTGAGAAAAAAAATTACTTGAGAGTTAATACCAAAATGGTATAGATGAGTTTAGCGTGGGGAGAAACGAAGTGTCAACATATTATGGTAAAACTCCGGTGTCTGTCTGTCTGTATGTCACAGCCTGTTTTCTTGGGAACTACTATAAAACCTATAGACTGAAATTTGGCACTGATCTAAATACATTTTTGCCCATACAGTTATACTGACAAAGTCGCTGAAAATAAGGTCTGAACTTTAAGTTAAACAATGTGATTTTTTTGCTCATCCTGTCTCTTCCCACTGCTGGGCAAAGGCCTCCCATTTCCTTCCAAGCATTTATGAGAATGCAAACTGAAAATTAGGCAAATAGAATAAGGCAAAATTACGAAAAATTTAATGAAGTATGAAATATAA
Organism: Agriopis leucophaearia; assembly: GCA_949125355.1. NCBI lineage: Eukaryota > Metazoa > Arthropoda > Insecta > Lepidoptera > Geometridae > Agriopis > Agriopis leucophaearia. The sequence goes on along the minus strand of OX421266.1, from coordinate 15,355,057 downwards.
TAAAAAATATTTATTTGGACGTTGAAAAGATGAAAATATCTTCAGCTATAGTACTGGTTACTAATTTTATTATTTGACTAGCGAGTTTTGCTTGCGTTTTGGCAAAACGCCAAAGCTGTAACTTAGATCTGTCTGTACAGTTTCTCCACAAGTATCCCACTTCTGACTTTAAAGCTAGCCATAAACTCAGTTTCATGTAAATTTATCCATTTGATTTTGTAGACCAGCGGCGTTACGCCCAAGTCTAAACGCGGGCCCGAATAGGTGCAGTTTGCACAATCACGCGACCGCAAACCGTATTTCGACGCGTTAAGGTTCGCGTTTGCGTGATTTTGCAAACTGCACCTATTCGGGCCCGCGTTTAGAGTCGGGCGTAAGACCCCTATCGATCGATTTTAAATTGCTCGTATGATATTTAGCACAGCTAGTGCAGCAGAGGCACAGGTACTGGGCAATTTTTAAGGCAATTCATTAACAATTGAAAAATAACTGGTTTAGTAGAATCGGGGCCCAGTACCTGTGCATCTGAAGTCCATCTCTACACCGGTAGTGTACCTGACTTCTGCGCGTGGGGGCGTGGGTTCGATTCCCACCTAGGACAAATATTTGTGTGATGAACATTTGTGTTTGTTCTATGTCTGGGTGTTAATATCTATTTAAGTATGTATTTAAAAAATATATATGTATGTATATCAGTCTCTGGCAGCCATATTACAAGCTTTGCTTAGTTTGGGGTCAGATGACCATGTGTACAATAATGTCCCAGATATTTATTTATTTATTATCTGTACCACATTTGAACCAACGCTATCGAATACATAACAAAAAAAAATGCCTTATAATTAAAAGCCGATCAAATGTGTAAGTAAAAATACCAGCTACTTAATAGAATATAGACTAATAAAGTAATTCCATTTTGTTTTGTTGCAGCGCTCGTCTTGGTATTTGTATCTTGTAGTAGTGTGCGTTTAGTACATTTTGTTCTGCTTAATATATGTTTGTGTTAAATCTCTACTTTGATTAGTTTATGTGTTATGTTTAGTGATAGATAAAAAATAGTTACTATGTCTATGATATATTTATAGTATGTTAAAACGCTTTGATTTGTTAATAGAATATTGAAGTAATATAAAGCCGTTTATTTCTATTTTGCTTTGCTTAAGGAATATTGCGATAATTCGTGTGTAAGTTCTATTATTGTACAATTATTTGTATGTTACAAGGTGGGGGACAGTTTTGAATCAAAACACGACGACCGACGGTCGCACAATAATTATATTGATTAGCTCATAGTATATGTATGTACCTATTCACCTACACCTTCATTGCTCGTCATGTTAGCAAAAACTTCAGAACAATATGTGGGCTACATTAGAGGCGATCCGTAACAGGCGCGGGACCTGGGGCCCTGGGCGCTGGTTCTGTAACTACAAACACGCACGTAACGCGGCACGTTAAGTCAACCTTGAGCACCACCGTAAAGTAGCGAGTCTGTGAATTGTCTAACTCTATAGGATTCATTTCGGAGAATGTGCATCGGAGCTACATGACCTTATCCTACCATCCCCTTTCTACTACAGAACAAGTAGGAAAACGGCCCATTACCACCCATACATTGTGGACTTTCCTTGGATACGTACCAAACGTTTCGATTCTACGTTTCTAATCCAAGGATTGGAACAACCTGCCGGCTTCCTTGTTTCCTGAGAGATATAATCTGGGCCTTTTCAAGGCAAGAGTGAATAGGTATCTTCTAAGTCTGCGTGCTTCATCTTCGAACACATCGTCGCTTACCAACAGGCGAGTTGGTGATCAAACGCGGCTTATCCACGATAAAAAAAAACCTCTAAAAGTTGGTCTTTTCTTAGATAATAGAGGCCTAATTTTTTGAGGTAACTTAACGCGGCGCGTTATACGTGCGGGTTTATATACTTAGTGAATAAGGGCCCAGCACTGCCTTAAAGCAAAAGGAAAAACAAAGAGATGTCCATTTGCATTCCCCCTTATTATCCGACTGCCACGAACATAGTCCCCAAATGTATGTTTACAATTGAAAAGGTTTAGGGTGACAGTGTCTTTATAGTAGATGAGTTTGGCAAAGCTTCAGTAACTTTAGCTTAAGTAAGATTTACTTTTGTGAATAAATAGACACATTTTTGTAAATTGTACTACAACATACCGCTAAGAGAATATGAAGCTGGAATCTGGATCATTTGTCATAGTTTAGGATTATTATAATAAAAATAATTGACTAATTTGCATTGTTAACCTGTTTGTACTGCAGAACCAAGAAAAATGTACCTATTGCCTAAAATATATCTGAATATTTTCAACTTTTGTTTTTTATTGTTTTGGTGGTAGGTAGGTCTAGGTCTAGTCTTACCTAGTCTAGTCTTATTATGCTTGCCAAGTATAATTATCAAAATAACCGACTTCATCAGAACTGGACCAAATTGAAATGGGACCAAATGGAAAATACCAGCTTTCAAATAAAAATAAGAATCATTAAAATCGGTTCACCCAGTCAAAAGTTCTGAGGTAACAAACCTAAAATAAAAAAAAACAGTCGAATTGATAACCTCCTCCTTTTTGGAAGTCGGTTAAAAAGTAAGATTATACACTGTTCGCACCTAGCTTGTGACATTGCTTGGCATCTCTAGAGAATATTTACAAGGAGCATCACACATATTATAAGCAAGCGGCGCGAGGCATGCCGCATCGCTGCCTGCACCGCGCCGCTCGCGTACATTTCACGACGCGTCGCTTTCAAACATTTTGTATAAGTTTTAAAACGGCACCGTGCTTGCGCCTTACGCTGCTTCTGTATAATTCATGCTTAAGGCGAGTTCTGTTAACACATGCCTATACAGGGTTACGCATAAACACTGTAGGTACTAAGTCCGAGGGAGGTCATGGTACTCATCATTATGAACAACTTTTCCAATGGGACCAAACCAAAAATCGCGGTAAAAAAATTGCTGTTCCATTGAAAACGGTCATTGACACTACAAAATTTATGGAACACCTGTTTTATTTTCTATCATCTATCCTTTAAACGCTGCCGCGAAGTATACTATTATACACCTACCATAATAATATAGGTACTAATAAGGTTCTACGTCTAAAGAAAGATCGCATTACCCACGCTAGAAGCATTCGAAATGTGTTGGAGACATGCAGGCGCGGATCCAGCCCTAAAAAAAGGTACTGGGCACAGCCACCCGTAAAAGCGTATGAACCTTGCTCGTGCATGATCGATAATAGTGCATTTCTACAAAGGAAATGTTTATAAAAAAATATATGACGGCCTGACCAAGATTTTGTACAACGTATCGTAGTTTCACGCGGGTAAAGCTTTGGGACGTCACAAGTCACGTATTAGGGTTGTGGGCATGCCCATCGTGCCCACAGCGGTGGATCCGCGCCTGGAGACATGGAAAAAAGGCTACGCAGAAGAAAAAACTAACGAAGTACGTAATAGGTATTGTAAATGAGACAAGAAGTCTACATAAGGGTGAAGAGACTAGAAAAGGCAAGATGTTTGGCTACCTTGTACACGACATGCAAAATGGTAAATGCGTTGACCTCGCAGAGCCAGACAAGGAAATACATAATATTGTTATTGACACTGACAGTGAAATGAGACATACTTGACATTCGATTTGATTAATATGAAAACTTTGTTTTTGTTGCATTGATAGTCCAATATTTACTGTTTTGTAGAGATGTGAATGTATCTACACACTGACACATGTTTTTCAATATAAATACAGATTAAATCTACGTGTAGCCGCCAACTCGCCTGATGCTAAGCAGCAAAATTATGATTGTGTCACCGCGCCGTGCTGCATGCCTTTTAGTGGGTGTTATGGTACACAAAGAAAAATTAAAAACACATTGTCAAAACTAAACCAAAACAAAAAAGAAACTAAAACATCTTTGATAGAAAGAATTAATAACCCTTTAGGAGGCCTGCATTCTGATAGCATTGCCACGCTGGACACTGAAGACATAATAGCGCGGACAACTTTTGCTTATTTTCTAACAGTAATATTCGACTATAAAATCGAGTCTGATGCAATATCGATTATCTATACATTCGATTTCTGTGTACATCCCTAAATTATAAACTAGAATTGTCAAATTTGTCAAAGAGAATTGTGTCATTGATGTCATTCTCTTTGAATTGTGTCGAATAGTGGAAATTGGTGTATCATATTAAATCAATAAATAATTTATTTAGTTTTTCCGATTGTTCTGTGTACGTGGAAAAGGAGTCTTTCTTCAATATTACTAAAATTTAACCATTATTAAATTCTTCATCAATCATATTCGGTAAACAATAGAGAAATTTTATTATACAATCAACTCTTTTTTTATACCTAAATGTACACCACTTTAGTTCATATTTGTGTAGTTATTGGTTTGATACATCTTTTCTAGGTATTTTTCAGCAATGAGATTATCAGTGCAAAGCCTCCGAGAGATTCCCGAACTGTCCAAGGATTCCGTCCACCTAAGAAATGAACAGGAGTTGTTGGAAAAGCTAAATAAAATCATAACATATGGGCACAGCAAGTTACAAATAGTTACAGATTTTGATCACACTCTTACTAGGCACTCTATGGATGATGGTTCTACTGTGCTCACCAGTTTTGGTGAGTCTGTTTGGAAAACTTAGAATTAAATTCTTATATACATAACAAAAATAATAAATATATATTTTATAGAATTGGCAGGACATCACCTACTATAGTTTAAATATTATTATTATCTCCAGGTATGTTTAGAGAATGTCCATCAATCCCTCAACATTACAAAGATGAAGATAATAGATTATCAGGGATATACAAACCTATAGAGTGTGACTCGGTTATGAGCACAGATGAGAAAATAAAGCATATGATTGACTGGTATGTGGCTGCACATGCACTGCTCAAGTAAGTGGGATTGCTTATAACTGCTTTCAGAACTGGTGTAACCCTATCTTGTCCACTTAATAGTTGTAATTAAAGTGCAATTTCCTGGACAATATTTTATTAAAACGTATTGCTTTTTTTGTTTTCAAACAAAAGCTATTAGGGACGGCTGCTCAGGTACTCACACATTTAACTTCTTTTTTTTCAGAGGCATTAAATTTCCTAGACATGAACTAATGGATGTTGCAAAGAAAATGATAGAATGCTACAGGTATGATTTTCTAAATGGAGATTTTCAAAATATCCAATTACCTATGAATGTAGTCTTTGTACTTACTTACTAATCCAACTGGTATTAATTATCTTTATTCCAGAAAAGGAGTGCCAGATTTAATATCATGGAGCGAGAAGCATAAAGTACCCGTGCTAGTGTTTTCAGCAGGACTCGGTGAATCAGTGCTGGCCGCTCTTGAGGCAGCCAATTTTCTACTACCGCATGTCAAGGTAACACTTGGCACTATACAGGGTTACTCAAATACCCTGTACTAAACCGAAAGGAGGTCTTGTATTCATCATTATGAACAACTTTACTATATGACCAACCCTGAAATAGCAAAAAAGAATCTGCTGTTTCATAGCAAATGGTCTTTGACACTCGACAAAATGTATGGAACAGCTGATTGTTTTTTTCTCGATTTCAGGGTTGATGTGTACAATGACCTTCTTTCGGCTTAGTATAGAGCATATGCGTAACCCTGTAGAAATCTGTTATTACAACAGATTAGGCAATTAAATATTGTATTAACCTCTATTTCTTTATTCATTCCGTTTTGATTTCACTGCTGTCAATCATTTTATGTCTTGCACTTTATGTCTTCATTTTATGTTTTCAACAATGTTGAAATGCGCGAGCAAGGTACAAAGTATACCTACTCTTAATGGCGAGTAGAAATATTGCCTGTTGAAGTTGGTGAAACGTTTAGCTCAAAAACACTGTCAAAGACCTTGTTGAAGAAAACTTTGAAAGATTTTGTATCTATCAATTTCTAAAACCCTGAAAATCAAATCGGTTAATTGCATTGCATTCTTACCTTCAACCAGTTCTAGATATAAATCATAATAATTTAAACTAGTTTATTAGTGACAGTTTAATCAAATTCATATTTTAAAATTCAAGGTGGTATCTAACTTCCTAGCCATGGACTCTGATGACAATATCGTGGGCATCAAAGGCTCTGTCATTCATACATACAATAAGAACGAAGCTGCTATAAAAGACACTGAGTACTACGAGCTGGTGCATGACCGGAGTAATGTGATCCTCATGGGGGACAACATTGGAGACGCAGGCATGGCAGAGGGCATGGAACACTGCGACGTCGTCATCAAGGTAGATTGTTGTTCACATCAAACTAAAGACCTTTCAACACCACAACTGATTTTCCACATATATGTAATTTAAAAATTGTATTGAAATGAATGGATTACCTACAAAATTTCATGAAGATCGGATCAACAAACGCCATGGGAGGTTCTCAATTCACAGTCATATGTGTTCTTGATCAACATTGAACAACTTCAGACAAATGAAGTTGCCATGTGTAAATCGATGTTGCTCAGTTAAGTTAATTTTATTTGTAAATTGGATTTTGTTTGACCATCACACCTGATATTAGACGAATATGCAGTCTGATGGTGCAAGCAGAAAACAATTCACTCTGAACTTAAAAACACCTAGGGCTTTACTTAAAAACGTTACTCAAGTTGATCTATGCTTAAAATTTCTCTCTCAACTTCTCGCTGATGGCTGATGATGATGGATGATCGCCACACGAAAACGAAACAGTAATTTCAAGCATAGATCAACTTGAGTAACGTTTTTAAGTAAGGCTCCTAAATTGTATCTATCAGGGAATACCCACTTGGGCAGTGCACTCCGGTCTAGTGATGTGCACAATGATATTGGAATCAAAGCTCTTCTTTCAAGTTTTTGAACTGCAATAGTAAAAAGATAAGGACTGAAGTTTGATATAAAGCAATATTATAAATTAACTGATTGTCAGCGTACAAGCATCAGGCAAAACTGGTGCAAGTTTGGCCTCTATGTGTAGTAAGCTTTAGAGTTTAATAACTAAATGACCTTGTATGTATGTTGAAGGTGGGGTTCCTGGGTCGCAACACGGATGGAAACCTCGACAACTACCTCAACAAATTCGACATTGTGCTTGTTCACGACCCTACTATGGACGTTGTGAACGCGATACTGAAACTGCTGTGATTTCATTTGTTAAGTTTGTTCTTGTTTTGTTACAGTGTAAGTGGGCTGGACTCGTTTTTAAAACGCATAGTTAGCTATTTATATCAAATTTATTTGTTATACAATTATTTTTCTGTTGAGATTGTAAACTTTTAACTGTCTTTATGATTCGATTTGAAACATGCACTTAAGTACTTATACATACAGTTATTTGATAAGACGAATAAAATTAGAAGTATTACCGGTAAAGATAAAGTAGGTATTCGATGTTACCAAGGGCACTTTGTGACATGTCATGCAGGATATTTATACTACCCAATCGCGATAGCATCAACACTACAACGATCATTTGTCTTTAGGTTATCAGCACTCATGTTTATTTTACTCATGTTGGCGTAAGACCGTAGTTATGGGCAGCCGCGTTTCACTTATTATGAAATGTATTATAATCCTGCATAATAACGTTTAGTACAAAATTCATTAGTAAGCACTATCATCGCCATTTATAGCGAGTGATTTAAAAACATGGATGTTGGGTCTAATACAGAATTTATTAGCTATATTTAGTTACATTTTAGAAATACCGACCTATTAATTTAAATCCTTTGTCGTAACACATTATAATTTAATTTGTGACAAAAATGCACGGATTATTTTGATAGTTACTATGGTTTTAGGTCTACCTTTGGTTATGGACATTGCTAAGCACTGACCCAATATCCTTAGTAAAATATAGCATAATAAATAATTATTTAGGTACATGACTTCCCTGTTCAATAATCACTGTTTTACCAATAAGGTTAAACAAACTGTACTGTTTTATAATAATGGATTAGTAAAGAACTCTTTATACATATATTAAAAAGGTAACTTGTTCAAATCGCACTTTTATTCGATTTAAAATAAAGCAGTTGTATTTATTTGTGAAATGTAAGTTAACATAGCTGAGAGCTATGGTTAGTCTTAAGTACTTGCCTCTTGATTTCTGAGATTATGATGAAACTAACGCTCCAGTGGAGTGTTAGTTCAGTGCATTACTTACTGTACAGTGCATTATTTACTGTACAGTACAGTGCATTACTTACTGTACAGTACAATGCATTATTTACTGTACAGTACAGTGCATTAGTTACTGTACAGTACAGTGCATTAGTTACTGTACAGTACAGTGCATTATTTACTGTACAGTACAATGCATTATTTACTGTACAGTACAATGCATTATTTACTGTACAGTACAATGCATTATTTACTGTACAGTACAATGCATTATTTACTGTACAGTACAATGCATTATTTACTGTACAGTACAGTGCATTACTTACTGTACAGTACAGTGCATTACTATACAGTAAGCAATGCACATTGAACTAAAGAGGGAGATAATCGGCTAGTATCAGAGTAGTAGAGAGTCGTCATTACTTACCGCCGAGTACTGTAAATCCTTTGGCCAACATGGAAACAGACATTGTATTGTGAAATACTTGATGATGAAATAAAACAAAATTTGTAATGAAATTAAATATCTTGTTATTATTATAAAACAACACATCAATAATATGAATGTATTTTCTAGTCATTGCTGTGCTTGCTTCATTGCTACATTGTTTATCGTGAAGAATCTAACACAATTTCAGATAATATCACAAAATATAAATGCACTATTTAGACTAACCCCCTTATGCGCACCTCCCTTCCCCCTTATATGCTAGATAAGCTGTTCTATTTTACAAGCTTTTATTTAACTTGCAATGTTTGTTTAGTTCAAATCTTGCAAGCTGAATTAAAACTCGTTCCTTCTAACCAACTTTGCTGAAATTTTGTATACACCTTTCGTTCTGGTGACAATACAATATGCAATACCCAATATGTCATATTTTCAAAATGGCGTATTTTTTTTATTAAAAGCTTGTTTAGTCTCGTGTGCACGCGTGAAACGTTGGAGAATTCATTTTTAACCGACTTCCAAAAAGGAGAAGGTTCTCAATTCGACTGTTTTATTTTTTTATGTTTGTTACCTCAGAACTTTCAATTGGGTGAACCGATTTTGATGATTCTATTTTTATTTGAAAGCTGGTGCTTCCCGTGTGGTCCCATTTCAATTTGGTCCAGTTCTGTCATTTTTATAAAGTCGGATTTTTTATATTAATAATTGTATAGCATAAAACTTTATTCGCCCGCAATCACACGCGTTTCACTTGCGTTTATCGCGTCTTTATGCATAAGAGGGTACGAAAATAAATCTAAAACTGATCGAAGAAGTAAAAACTGCGTATACACAAAAAAGGCAATTATTTCAATAACATTTGCTCTTCATTTAATGATTTGTATCAGAGATTTCGTTGAAAAGACTAGAAATTCAACATTCTCCTGATATATGTCTACATAATTATAAATGCCTATCTACTCCTCACAAAACGCATGTGCAACGTACCTGCAAAATGTATTTAACGACACTAAGAAGCATCAAAAACACATAACAGCTAACTTGTACTAATCATGTTACCAGCTACACTCAATCATCAAAATATGGCAAGAAAAAGTTAACATTGAACGAAACAAGGCGCCTCCGTCCTCACAGATGACTGGAAAATACATAGTTTCATCATCACAATACACTATTGCGTACCACAAAACGAATTAAAAGCTCTAAAATAAACAACAGTCTTAGAACATACAAGTTATTTACACAAAGATTTTCATTATAAAAATAACCTACTGTACATGTAACAATTATTATCTTTCATATAGAAATATATAGTTTGTCTTTATTTACAAAACTAGAAACAGTATAATAGTAAAAATAGTGAATCTTTTAGGAATCGACGCGTAACGGCGCTCGAGAAATACACACGTCGAGGCGAGGGAAGGCACTTTCTAACAACTACTCTTTCATTACAAACTACATCTGAGATTCCACTCTCGGTTCAGACCAAACATACGAGTAATATAACCACATCATTCAATTTGGTGCCCGACGTAAGGTACGTCGATAGCGCGGGGGGAGGGGTATAGTACGGCGCTTGTGATTGGAGAAAACAAAATTCGTTCGTTCAATTCGTGCCTATGATTGGCCCGCTCGAAAAAGTTCCTGCTGAAAATTCAGTATCTTTTCATCGCGGGGGGTAAAAGATGAGCTGCTAAGTGGTTATATAGTCATTAGTGGAGACTTACACAAATGTATGGTTTCTAGATTCGATACTATTCGATATGTACTCGACATTATACACATTTAGAACTAAGAAACAATGCACACGATAATGCCACGTCATACGTGAAATAAGTTATTTTTGTAATACTGTACACGTGTACGTCCCGTATTAAGGACGTGTACACGTCACATTGGAATGTATAGTTATGTTTCGTTCATATTTCGTTTGTTAAAGTGAATAAACGCAACCACTTATTACTTACCTGATAGTATAAATACGAAACTTTTAAATTAAGCTATATAGAATGTTAATCCTAAATCACGTAACGGATTTGGATCAATTTGTCGTGAGATCGTATCCCGGATTAGTACATAGGATACGGTTTCCCGGGTAATGCGGGATAACTAATAAATCGCAAGGCGCTGCTAGTATTTTAGATAATTCGTTAGTAAATGCTAACGAGTGTATTTCTCATTACGCTTGCCGGCCGGCAGCCGACAGCCGGGCGACGACGTCCGGGCAAGGCAACGGATCTCGCTCAAACAACACCGGGGAAGCCACTCGACATCACACTATACATACAAACTACAAAAATATCCAGCCATCCATTGTCTAGTTTCAGCAGTGGCGGATTTACACATTGCCGCCAGTAGGATATTCAAATTTTGCCGCCCCTACCGACCAACTTTTTTTTAAATTTATAAAATAGGCTTTCGCTTGGCCGCTAACTCGCCTGATGTTAAGCGATGTTGCGGTTAGTTTGCACATGATATAGTTTTGGGTATGTTTCTGAGCTAATAAAACATCGATCATGTAGAATTAATAAGGCGGGTGTAAGATATGTCTTAATACTGCTTACACAATAACAAACATAATATAACAATTTGAATGCGCATGAGTCATAATTAGCTTGTGCACGACGTAAGCAACGTCGGTTGCGGGGTAAAGGGGAGGGGGTAATCGTATGGCCCTTGTGATTGGAGTAAACAAAAGTCATTCATTCAATTCGCGCCTAGGATTGGCTCGCTCGAAAAAGATCCTGCTGAAAATTTAGTGTCTTTTCATCACGGCGGGGTAATGGATGAGCTGTCAAGTGGATATATCGTTATTGCAAAATAACGATTAGAAAAAAGCGGTAAAATAAAATACACGTTCAATTATTTGTGGACCTAATAAGGTAAATTATAAATAGATAATAATTTAGGTATATAAAAATAAATATTTAATTTAGGAAAGATAAAAAAAATGGCTTTAAGTTTGCCGCCCTAGGCTCCAGTCCGCTCGGCCTGCTGGTAAATCCGCCACTAAGTTCCAGAGTTTCATAGACTGGCCAATCTCCGCCTCTAATCACTATCAGCTATCACCCGTCGATACACACACATCGATTTTACGCATCAGGTTCTACAGTAAAGGCATTAGAATAAGTACATTAATAATAATTTAGAATATTTGTCGCAAGTTTACATTAAGTAGGGGTAAAGTTACATGGATTTAGAAGGGTTCTTTTAATAAACATCTTTTTTGGTTTCAACAATACGTTCAAGTGGGTTGCTTCGCGATATTAGAGAATTTCGTTATTCATATTTCCTTAACCGCTCTAAATCCATGCTCTAAGCACGTAGTTATAAACAATACTGATAAACAAATTACAAAATAACAATAATGTTGGCAAATCTATCAGAACACTCCGCGTGGTGGGCTCACTTCTAAAGACTAGAAGATAAATTCATTTTTTATTTAAATTGAACTAAACTGCTGCATTACTTACAATACCGTCATCGGAAGCGTTTTAGATAACATTGTCCGCGGTCATTTTGCTTCTTATTTAGTGGAAAATGGAAAGTAGAATAGATATAGCAAAGATGATCTAATTCATATGGCTCATTGATAAATTTACATAAGTGATATAAGCGAAAAGAAAAGAAATCTATCAAGGGAATGTAGTGCTCAAAAATACTAAAACATAACCATATGCATTATATTTGGTATGTAGCATCGAGGGCACAGATAAAACTACTCAGATAAAAGAGGAAAAGTGAAATGAGAACTTGGTATCTGAAAGTTAGCATTAGTCGTAAGACACGTCCGTTCCGTAAGCTCGCCCATCACGATCTGACTCCATCCGCTTGGTCCCGCGTTTCGGTATATAAGCGCAATATATTACTATACATTTACATAATATTATTAGTTGTAACAGATCACAGCCTAGGTAAACGTGAATGGATCGAGGTAAACGTCGGTGATCGGTTCACTCGAGGAGCACCATAGTTGCGTGAATTTCAGGAAGCGCGAACGGCGACGTCAAGTGATCGCCGTCACGTCCGATTGAGTCTTCTGTAGTCCGTCCTCGTCCGTCGATCTGTTTACAAAAAAAAAGAATATTTTCTCGTTAACCAAAACAGCTACAAAAAGCCAATTATACATAAGTCAAAACATCTTGAAAATAGTGGCTGAGGACTGAGGATGGTCACGCGCCACTACTCAGACATTTTGTGCGGGTGATGACTGAGTAAGAAATAATGTATTTCCTACTCAGTCGTAATTATATTTGTGATTAATTTTTGTCTTTGTATTTGTCATCTAACAATAGTTTTTAAGTTTTGTTTTTTTTACTAACCCAATGGATTTTTAGTTGTCCTAAATAAAAGATTTTGAATTGATAAGTTAAAATACAAATTAAATGAATCCACACTAATATTATAAATGCGAAAGTAACTCTGTCCGTCTGTCTGCTTGCTACATAATCACGGCTAAACGGCTTAACCGATCTCGATAAAATTTTGCGAGGTAATAGTACTCGTATGTATCATGAGGACGGACATAGGCTATTTTTTTCTGAAGAAATCGCGGACGAATTTGCGGGTACAGCTAGTACATAATAAATTAAAAAATTCAGGTAAGTACAAATAATGCCAAATATGTTAATGTATATAAAAACGTAGAGATAAAAAAATCTGTAATTGTAAAAAAAAAAAAAAAAAACACATGGCTTCTTAAAATAAGCAGCTGAACACGTTAAGACAGTTTTTAGAATTTTTTTCTGTTTGTTTGTTTGTGCACGTCTAATAAACCACTGAACTGATTTAAATGTTGTTTTCACGAATATGCGTAGCTATGACCAGATTGAAGTACAGGCTAGTTCTTATTCGGCATAAAATTGTTGCCTCTATTACTCGCCTGTGACGTCATAAGGACAATCAACCTAGAGCGTAGGTGATCAAGTCACGTGATCAATGAAATAAATTATTATGATGTAGTTTTTAGTACTAAATAATTTAAAAAAACTTCTAGGATTGCACCATCATGAATCTTATTTTTAATACAGTCAAATATAATATTCCAGTGTGAACAATAGTTGTGTGTGTGTGTATGTGTACCTGTAAACATGTGCGACGGCGCGGTCGGTGCGGTAGTGCGCGGCGTACGGCGTGCGCCGGCGCCGTGCCGCCACCGCACGCCCCAGCGTGCCCGGACGGACAGAGTTGCGGATCGCGTGGTACGCCAGTCTGAAAACATTACATTACAACATACGTTCATTTTAAGACATCAGACACAGGGGTACGAGTTCTGTTATGCAGGTGCTTATTTACAAGTGACGTCATTTAGAAGTATAATGCGCTCTGTCTAGCAAGCCATTGAAAGGTTTATATCGTCCTTAATTTAGAACACATTTTAATTTTGTTTTCGTTGATGTGCTACTTGTGGTCAGCTTTATTTTTAAATAACAATAAAACATAAATCATTACAGTAGCATATTGTAGAATGCCTTTTTCTGGTTAAACTGATAAACAAAGCACAAAACGCACATCATCTACGAGCTCTGCTGATGAGCCCAAGGGCTTCTCACCAGCACGCGGTAAGTAGACGTCAGGTTGTAGAGCGGGTAGTAGTGTGCACTGACCTGGGTGCGAGCGCGGTGACGGTGGCAAGAACGAGCACGAGCCAGTAGACGGGCGAGGCCATTGCGTGTTCCAACACGCGGTAGGTGGAAGGCAGGTTGATGCAGGTCACGCACAGCGCCTGGTACGTCAGCGTCAGCACGAAGAACGCCAGCAGCGATCCCACCAGCGCCACCACCTGGATTACCGTCTGCCAACACACGGTCAACAATCTTATAGCCAACACACATTACAAACTTTTAGTGCGCAAGAATTCGCGAGACTTTTTGTGCATCAAAATGTGTGCCACAACATTGTGTACCGGCTGAACTAATAGTTAATTACTACAGCAGCCAGAGACAGAAACCTTTTTTTAATAGAATAGATCTACGTTTGGCCACCAAATCAGGGCATGCGACAGTGGAAGCTACACTGTTAAACAGTCAAAGCACAGTGTGGTTTAAAGCTGCTTCACCGTCGAGATACAATACCTAGAGTCATAATCGTGCCAAAAAAATGTCCGAACTAAAACTCGGCGCACGCTACGCATCGCACCGAGTTTTCGGTTAGTTGTAAGGCATCCGCGATCCGACTACAACGCCGCGCCATTGCTACGATGCCCTAGTGGACAAGCGACGTTGAATACTATGCATGCGACGTAACGTCTAAAATGGAGTAAATGTAGCATTGTGAACTACATAATTGATGTCTAGGTATGTATAACGACGCTCGGATGTTTTTTGACTGTTTTTACTCAGAGATTGTGGCTCTATAGGTATTGTATCTCGATGTGTTTCGCACACAGTGAAATTTAGGTGAGTTATGTGGCATGAAGAAATTACAACACTGGCTCACTTGTACTATTTTGAATTCACTTGTGCTTTAACATTGATTTAAATTGTGTGAAGTTATACGGTCTACGTCTTTTCACACACCAGCCAAATAAAATTAAGTTAACTAAGTTTAACAGATTTTTTCTACGACACACGCACTTACGACTGTCTTATAGAAAAGCTGCACAGAATACAAAGTTACCATCAAATTTATCAATAACTAGTCGTCCACCCCGGCTTCGCACGGGTGTAAGCTCGGCCTTCGGCCTCGCTACAAAATATGGTATAGCCTATTTCATCTGCGGATAGTGTAGCTTCCCAACAGTGAAAGAATTTTTTAAATCGGTTCAGTAGTTTCGGAGCCTATTCAATGCAAACAAACAATCAAATCTTTCCTCTTTATAATATTAGTATAGATCATTTTCACAAAATGATGAGTAAATGTTCTAAATATTATATAGGCTCCGTTACTCGAAGTGTTGCCAGTTGAAAATGATGTTATTTGATCAATTGACATTTGATAGTAATAACATTTTAAGAAAACAATGTTATTGTCTGTTATATCAAAATATTATTGTTATTTTATAATCATATTATACCAAATAATATGATTATAAAAATTCCATGAACAAAGAATACATAACTGTCACAAGTTGGTCCCAACTCAGCGTAGTGCTGGTTGCAAACAATCAGCGCATAAAAGCTATCTGTTTTGTTCAGAAAATGCGATGGTGGCGCTCTGGCACTCAACTCTTGAGATAAGTGGATCCCACTGTAGAGGAGGATAATAGGTTATTGGTTTACTAACCCAGCTGCTCGTTTCAATGGCAACCCAGGCCAGCATAACCACGAGGCAGGTGGTCATGGTGGTGGAGCCGAACTCCCAGATGTCCACCGCAGAGTCGTGGTACGCGGCCGCAGCCGTCCAGAACACCACCACACTAGAATTAAACGAGAGACTCAAAATATCTTTGTACATAATTACGGGTTAGTCAGAAAGGCTATGCTATGCTCAAATGGGGTCATGACAACCTAGGCGGTTGACAACAGCTCCCCTGATGTTAAGTGATGGTGTAATAAAGATGGTAATCTCGCCTACTATGTGGTAGCCAGCCGGGTATTAGAAAGTGCCCTACCTGTGTATCTGCCTCTGAGACCCGTAACAGATATTTAAATTCATTCAAATATTTGTGAGAGCCACGAAGCCAAGTTCAGCCCTGGCTGATCGATCAGCACCGCCGCGTGAGCCACACTGTTATATGCACCTTGGAAACTATGTTACTGCTTGATACGAAATAGCAAAAGTACTAAGTAATCGCAAGTTCATATTTTTTTCTAACTACCCTCAATTTACTTACCGAGTACTTTATAATTTGATAACATTACGTTTAAATAGAAACGTAACTAGCCTACAAAATATTGTATTAATAAGATAAAATTGCTACTGAGTCTCCTAACACTGAGTTCTACCATTTTTGTGGCTATTATAAATAAATAAATATTCGAGACATTTTTGCATACATACTCATCTGACCCCAAACTTAGCAAAGCTTGTTCTATGGCTGCCAGAGTTATTTTTTTTTAATACATTCTTAAATAGATATGAACACCCTGATATATAACAAATCACATGAATGTTTTTCCTAGGTGAGAATGGAGCCCACGCCCCCAAGCACAGAAGGCAGGTCACTACCAACTGGGCCAACGGGGCAGTCAAATAAAGACAATTAAGACCTTCCTAGATGTAATAAATAGTATACCTGATGTAGATGCTCTCAGCCAGCACGAGCCAGTAGGAGGAAGAGCGGTAGGCGAGCCCGCGCCGGGACGCCGAGTACAGCCCCGGCCGGTCGATGAGCAGCGCCGCGGGAGCCACGCGGTCGTACGCACCTAACAACGATATTATGTTATTTTTTCGCTCAATATTAATGCATGCTGTCTTCACATGTAATTATTGGAGCATTTAGTTATATTTTTGTTTGTGTTTAACGTTTTTGATAATGGTATTGATGTACACAGTGTAGGTGGACTTAAATAAAATAATCGTTTAAACATATTTGATTACTAGCTCTGCGCCCCGCGGTTTTACCCACATGGTGATGATGATGATGAAGTAACCTATGTGTTAATCCAGGACTTAAGCAATGTATATTCCATATTTCATCCAAATCCATCCAGCCGTTTCTGCGTGATCGAGTAACATACATCCATCCATCCAAACTTTCACATTTATAATATTAGTGGAATTAGTGTGATTCGATTTAAAGTCTACCTAGAGAAGTACCACTCCTTTGCCAGTTATTCAAACAGCAATGTGCAATCCTCAGATCAGACAAACATGACAGATGTGGGAGTGATGTTGTCGTTTTGCACTACTTTTTTGTACTTTAGTAGTTAACAATTTATACAACTGTAGCCTCCTGTTTAAGCCATGCTGTGTGCTCATTGTTTGAGTCATGGGATCGAGCAACATTCTTAACGTGTTACTGTATCTGTATATGTCTTGTGATTTGTTATAAGTGCCTAAAATCAAATTTACGTGTTGGTATGGAACACCACATGGCCGACTCGCACTTGGCAAATACATTTTTTGTGTATAGTAGTTGATGATAATTATTATTATCTTATAATTAGCAGCTGTTTGTTTTCCATGTAAAATATAACAAAACAATGCTACATTTCCGGCTGAGTATAACCCCAAGGTTATACCCGTGTGTAATAGTGCGCGACTGGAGTGGCGGTCGGCTGATGTGGCGATGGAGGGACGTACCGATGACCATGGGCGGCAGGGCGGTGAACATCAGGTTGTAAGCCATGAGGTGCAGCTGGTCGATCATCACGGCGGCGCTGAACCCGCAGTACAGCTGGTACCAGAATATTAGGAACACGAACGTCTGCAATAAAACATTCACACATATCATATCAAATACAATATTCTAAATAGCGCACCGTGAGATTTGAATTTAGCAGTGGACTGATGTGAGTTGATGGTGATGTCGATGACCAATACTAGCTTGTACTATACACTTAACTTATGTATGTGACTTGTCACTAAGGTGCAGTTCACTGTTTTAAACTATTAACGCAAGGTTTGATAGTACTTTTTTTAAACATTGCATTGATATTCACGTAAAATTTAAATAAATATTTAGGGGATTTAATAAGAAGTTCTTTAGCAACCAAACTACGAAAAAAAAACATTTCATTGGCTATGGCTGGTACTATGAGCCAATCACAGGAGACCACCTGGAAATGCCAAATGTTATTTGTTTTTTAATTCTAACATAACCTACCTAACCTCTGTGCCTCTTTTTAGTGAAACAATTTAAACCTCTTTGCACATTGAAATATTGTACGCACCTACAGGATAATCAGAAAGAGATAAAAAAAATTGGCCTCCAGTTACTCTAGCAACGGTCTAACATTTAAAGTCAAATTTACGAAGAAAAGGGCTCTTCAAATTATGACCACATTAAATAACAGATTCTTTTTATACCATAAGCCTGATGTCTTTGTAATCTTTTTCAAGAAATCAATCTTCCAAAAAACAAATAAATTTTCACGTATTTGCATTCTTCCTAGTGATTGTGTTTATTTAATTATCAATTTTATGTCTGTGGTGGCATAGTTGAGATTTGTTGAACATAGAGATAATTTTGTAGTACTCACGGCATTCTTGAGAAAGAAGTAGAGTATCATCCTGGCAAGTCGGTTGTAGCACCAGTGTCCATGCACCAACAGCAGCCGCTCGATGTATTTGAACCGCGAGAGGGCGAAGTCTGCCGCCATCACCGCTTGCATGCCCTCCTGACCCGATAGACCTGGAGTCATTTGAATCATGAGAATAGGAACTGTACAAAATAAATGTTCGAGTTAAGCTCAAAACTTTGCGAGCGAGACACATCTCACATAATTAAATTTTATTTAGAAATAGTGTTTACCGCTACCTCACCTTGTTAAGGGATGATGTGGTCTAAGATAAGCACGGGTGTCTTGAGACATTTGTCTTTTCACACGCCAAATCAGCAACTTCAGTAAATTGTTTTTTTTTTTTACCAGACTCAGGGACCGAGAACAGAGGTTTTCAATTCGATCCATATATTAATTTAAAAAAAAAATATGTTCGTACACTGAATATTCCGACATTTATTATTTGTGAACAAATTTACGTAATTCTTTTTTTTTATTATGTAAAGTACGCTTAAGTCTCATTATTTTTATTAACTTTGGCTGAGTAGTTTTTTTACCACTTAAATAATTTAATAATACGAATAACTTTGTTTAAGCGCCTGTTGATTTGATAATATTGATAATTTTGTTTGAGCGCTTACTAATATGGAAGTCAGTTTTCTTAACTGATAAATTTGTTAGTAGTACACAGTAGTAGTAGCTCATTAAATGACGTGACTTGCATTCAAGATACGTACCCACACCGACGTCAGCGGTCTGTATCATGGATACGTCGTTGGCTCCGTCGCCGATAGCCAGCGTAGTTACACCTAGTTCTTCCTTCACCGCCTGGAACACAGGAACAATTAGAATTATGCGTCCGACGTTCTAAGGTCTAATTGTGTAACTACAGGGTTACGCATTTACCCTGTACTAAGCCGAAAGGAGGTCATTGTACTCATAATTATGAACAACTTTTACTATGGGATCAACCTTGAAATCGCGGGAAAAAAACAGCTGTTCCATACATTTTTTCGAGTGGCAATGTCAATTTTCAACAGATGATTTTTTTTCCGCGATTTCTGGTTTGGTCCCATACAGTTATACAGGGGTATGCATATATCCATATGCATAACCCTGTATAACGAAAGCTTAAACTTTACTCTCAGCTCAATCAGATTTCAAGAAAAATGCCATCAGTCACTGACCAGTGAAATCATCTTGTAAGGACACATTTTGTATCTTAGAGGGCAGCGGGATAAGCCTATAGAATGAGCATAGAGAAGACTTATGGCAAGAACAGCGCGGAGTGAATCTCCGTGTGGACACACATTAATTTGTTTGGCACCATTCTCGACTACAGTGACGGTGAGATGATTCCATACAAATGAAACCACCCATGCTGCTGCCCGGAGCACACTGAGGTCGAATATACTTTAGATTTACCTTGACGATGTACGCCTTCTGTAGCGGGGTGGCGCGGCAGCAGAGCACGGCGGAGCAGCGGCGCGCCAGCGACAGGAAGGGCGCCACGAGCCCTGAGCGCCGGTCCAGGATATAGGTGAGAGTACGCCCATCCACCACGAGCGCGCGCCCCCCACCCCCACCGGCGCTCTCCGTCGCGCCCTCCAGGTAGCTCTTGATCGTGTTCTCCGCGTGCTCCTACCAAAACAAATGTACAATGAACAAACTGCTGAGTTTTGGCGCCAACGTGGAAAAAACATGTCACCCCATTGTATTATTTTCCTAAACTTGTGTTATTTCGAGTATAAATGTGTAATAATGGTAAATTATTGTTTATTAAGTGTTCTTGAACGTGCTCGAGTGGAGGCAAGTGATATAATGAGGTGAAACATGATTTTTAGTTTTTTCGTTATGTTTCCAAAAGTCCACAGAAGCCTCTAGTTAAAAATCCACTCTTTTAATACGGCATGTCAAATCCAGCAAATGAGCAAAGTGACTACTCTATACGAGTACTCGTGTAGACAGTGAAGCACCGCGCGACATGTGGCGAGGACGCCCACATCCTAACGTCAAGTAACGCGCGAATAGTACGAGACACGGCTCCATCTAAGCAGCTAGTTGCGTTACCTGTTTAAGCCATGTTGCCGAGTCAATAGAATACAGCACCGATATCCCCTACCAGTAGTAAGAAGCTGCTTAAAAAAAGCTCAGTATGGTTTGAGGTGGTGCTTTGACCATCTTCCAAGCGCGCCCCGGGAGAGGACAACGTTGAGTAACCGACGTTATCGTAGGCGGAAGAGCCAGGAATAAAAAAGAAAAAGAAAAGAAAAATATTCATTCATGACAGACAAAAAAGATACATAATATATTACCTACGTTTAAAACAGGAAAATAATAACGTGCAGGATGTGCTGTAGCGCAGTGCTTAGAGCTCCGGTGTGTTCCTCTGGACTAGAGCCCCTTTGTCAAGCACTAAGGTTGGTCACTGGTAAAGTTTTTGAGGGTATAGTCCCACATAACCCGGCTTGCACCTCAATGCAGTTGTGTATCTTTGGAAGATTTACTTTATCAACAAAAAGAGGTGTTACCTTGTCGCGCGACATGAGCCGTAGCAGCCGGTCGGAGTAGGAGAAGAGCGTGGCTGAGTAGGCGATGTTGATGGCCGTCTCGGGCTTGTCGCCTGTGAGTACCCACACGACGACGCCAGCATCGAGTAACGCTCGCACAGTGCGCGGGACATCTTCTTGTAGGCGGTCCTCCACGCCAGTCGCACCGGCGAGTGTTAGAGCGCTCTCCAGCCGCGCCAGCGACTCGCGGACGCGGCGTTCGCGACCTGCCATGGAAGATGGTATGTTTCTTTATAACTTTTTAACGTTTATCTCATGAGTCACGAACGGAATTTTCTTTGGTCTGAATACTTCAAGCTAAGCACATTAAAAAACTACGAATTATAAACCCGAAAAAAATGTATCCCTAATAGCCTAGTATAATTATGATAACACAGAATGATAACCTTATTATTACCTAACTAAATAAACAAGTTTCCAGGGAAAAACTACAAAAATATAGATTCAATCGTAACTCAATCATACCTTCTCCGATCTCTGAAGCCCTGGTATGAGATGCTAGCCACTCTTCCCAGAGTGCCGGAGTCATGACTCGTTTGGCCATGACCAGCGTTCGAAGACCCGCGCGCGAGTACTCGTCTAGCAAAGCGCGGGTTCTGTCGTAAGCTGCCAACTCGGCGGAGCCAGCGCGCATCGGGGCTAGGGCGCCTAGGACCGTGCTGTCGGCGCCTTTCACATATAGAACCACCTGAAGAATTAAAAATATTAGTATAATATAATGCAGTTGTTGGTTAGCTTGCTGTGTAGGCAGAAACTAGCCCTAATGACTGTGGTGTAGGCCGCCCAAAAATATGACTTGACCTAAGGCGTGATATACACTTAATATTCGATTCGGCAGTAGGTATTTGTTGAACAACAAACGACCTAAGGCAATTACTACATATATTCGGCTTTCATTCTGCTTGTGCCGCCCGATCGGGTGCGAAGCTGCGAAAATTGACAACTTTGACGTCTGAGTCCCACATTTTTAGTAGGTTACTGAAGCAATGACTAGCAATTGACTGCCCCGGTGGCTCAGTTGGTAGTGAACCTACTTTCTGTGCTTGGGGGCGTGGGTTCGATTCCCATCTAGGACAAACATTTGTGTGATGAACATTTGTGTTTGTTCTATGTCTGGGTGTTAATATCTATTTAAGTATGTATTTAAACATATATATGTATGTATATCAGTCTCTGGCAGCCATATTACAAGCTTTGCTTAGTTTGGGGTCAGATGACCATGTGTGCAATAATGTCCCAGATATTTATTTTATTTTAATGTTGATTTGATTAAACGATCGGCATAACCCAACCGGCATAAGTCGACAGTTGATTACCACTCGACTCGGTTTAGCCACAAGCTGAGTTTTCCGGAACGTATCTATATTAAATTATATTTTATCGCCCGGCTGTGCTGATTAATGCAAACCCGCACAACTGCATAGCACGCCTGACGATTGACAAATAAAATCTTTTTTTACTATAATGCACACGAAAGTAACGGTAATTTGTTCCAAACATTGAAGGAAAACTAGCTATTTTAAAAATTATGCGACTGAAATTGAATTGAAGAAAAATATTTGTGTCTCTTTCTACCACAAAACAAGTAATGGCAAATTATATACCCTATTTGTTTTGATCAATTTTGCAATTTGTTTCGGAGACCATGACTCGATAGCACGTTTTGGGTCGCTGTGCAAAAAGCAATTCAGCTTAGCTGAAAAGTGATTGTGTCATTGAAAAATAACCATCTCTGAATAATTATAGCAACCAATAAATAAAACACTTCAAAGTGATGAATTAAAGCGATCTGTTTTGCTACTGAATGATGGTAGACCGCTAGATCGATGATTCATTAATAGTGGGTGGCAGAATATGTTTTAAGAGATAAGAAGTCAGATACAGCTGGAAATCAAAATAGATCGTTCAATACACACAAACGAGCTATCTTGCTTAAAATGCTCGCATGTGTGCAAACTGAATTGTGCTTTTTAACCGATTTCCACAAAAAGGAGGAGGTTTTCAATTTGACTGTTTTTTTAAAATGTTTTTTACCGCATAACTTTTGACTGGGTGAACCGATTTTGATGATTTTTTTTTTATTGAAAGCTGGTGCTTCCCATTTGGTATCATTTCAATTTGGTTCAGTTCTAATGAAGTCGGTTTTTTATATTAAGAATTAATTGTTCTCCATGTTCATCAATTCAACAACAAATAATTAAGAGAAAAAGTGGATCGTGTCTCCGTAGCATAAATTAACTGTAACAAATGTACTTATATAATTATAACGGAATTTATTACATTGTTTATTAAATTTTGTACGCATAATAACCATTAATGATGCCGACAAGAACACATGCTGTACGTGAGATGTCTTTAGGAAGTGAATGAAGGTTAACGGCGCAATATTATTACTGAGGCAAAAATAACACTACACCATACCCGGATTATTGTAGTTGTAATGAAATCTATATAGACGTATAAGTGAAGCGGAACGTTTACCGTCTCGCTGGGAAACGTGTTGACTACGCTGAGACCATTGCGGCTCGAACGTGGGACTCGATTAACACAGGACTGGAACAAATCTTATGGCATAGCAAGAGAGAAGCGTATAGCAAGCTGGATAACATTAACAACGTAAACAAAAATGCTTATAATAAAAGACACCTACAATATACATAGAATAAAAGTGGTTTTACATAAATATTGCTAAATCAATTGGTATTTTTTGTCAGCACCATTCAGACATTTCTAACAAGGTACTAAGTATAAAACATAAATTTTACAACATTAGGGCTAATTAACTTTATACTTTACAACCTTTGAAGTAAGAGCCAATAAAGTTAACGACATAATCCATATCTTCAAGTCATTATTACACCACAATATGCGATGATTCTGCCTTCACAGATAATCTTGCAATAATAAAGCGATATATAACTTATCAACGTTTATCTTGCAATATATCGCATTATGAAGCAAAAAAAAAAAAACAACACAAGAAAAAAAAGCGAGAGCGTGGTGCGTTAGATTACGAGAAATTTGCATTGTTATTTATTATTCGATAACAGGCAATAAATATTTTTTTTAAGCCACCAACGTTAATCGACTTCAAGAAGAAACATTCCATAACAAACAACACAACGTCGTTCGAAACGATAACGATGAGGGAAAATGGTCAAAGTCCTAACTAGATATAATCTGAAAATCTTGCCAGCATGATTAAGGACACTACTGATTTGCAAAAATCGCGAGAAATGACCAGAAAGTAATCGATCGGGACCACGACGCAGCAACCATCAGCAATGAGCCAACGACTTAAAGGAGCACAAACAGTAATTCAGTAACCATACTCGGGTGGCTGTTTTATCCAGAACTAGTCGACCGTCCCGGCTTCGCATGGGTGTAAGCTCGGCTTTCGGCTTCGCTACAAAATATAATATAGCCTATGTGATCCGAAGACAGTGTAGCTTCCCAACAGTGAAATAATTTTTCAAATCGGTTCTGTAGTTTCGGAGCCTATTCATTACAAACATACAAAAATAGGTACAAATCTTTCCTCTTTATAATATTAGTGTTGATATATAGTATAGAAAAAGACGCTAGCGGCCGCTCGCAATACAAAAATTGCTAGCTCCCAGTGACCTGTCCCATAGACATGAGATCATAAGAAATCTTAGTAAAAACTGATGAAAAACTAATGACAATAGCTCGAGGTGACAGCTCCACGGCTCGTGCCGTATGGTTTCCACCAGCACCAATGCAGCTGGTCTCACTAACCTGTCCAGTTTGCATGCGCAGTGCAACAGACATACACTTCCTGTTGCTGTCGAACTGCTGCACGCGTAGCACTTTCATCTTGATCAGTTCTCCGCGCACGCCCACCTCCACTTCGTCGGGTGCTCGGCTGCGCAGCTCATACCCGTACGCGAGGGCGGCTTCAGCTAGAGCCAGCTCGTCCGGGCTTTCCGCTTCGAACCGCGGCAGCTTGTGATGAAACAGTATAAGGAGTTATTACTCATAATCAAAACCATACACACACGTGAAGCTTCTACAGAAAAAAAACAATATGGGGTTCTTCAAAAGGGCTGTTAATAGTCTTTAAGGGTCGGCAACGTATCTGTAATGCCCCTAGTGTTGCAGGTATCCATAGGCAACGGTGATTGCTACCATCAGGCGACCCGTCTGCTTGTTTGCCTACTATGGCATAAAAAAAAAAAGTTTATTATTCAACACACAGGATAAGACACAAACTGGGCATAAGCTGAACAAATTTAACGTAAACTGTTCAACTTATAAACCTTACAAGTAACACACTGTTTTAAACTATCACGGTTGTTCACTAAAGTTATATGATTATTTACGGGTAGACTTGAGTCTTCCCGTGAACATGGTGCATGTAACTGCGCCGAAATATACGCAGCTCCTTTCACAACCTTACCACGGTAATTATCGCGTAATAATCATATAACCACAAGTAACGTTCAGTCAGGTCAACACACAATCTATACCACTCTCAAACATTATAAGTAACATTCAGTCGGGCCAATACACTATCTGTCCAAGTTCTACGTTAGAGGTTACTTCATTTAAGAAATGGTGATGCAATTAATGACAGAGATGTTACTAACACGTCTGGCCTCCTGCCTGCTCTCAGCTACACATGGTGTATTATGCGATGAGTATGTTGCATTGAAGATTATTACTAACAATATTGAGGTTAATTTCCAATAAGTGACAATTCCAGTAATGCTATGTGATAAGTTTTTATCTGCAAATACACATTACTCAATAAAATGGATTTCTTATTAAAAACCAATTAAGAAAGAGATCAAGTTTCATCAGACTCCAACTAATGAAAGTGGCGATTGCACTTCTGAGCCAAACTGTCCAGTGGCCAATATCAAGTCATAATTCTACAAAACATCGTACTAAAAAGGTAGGCTATCCAGTGGAACAAGTAGCCATGAAATAGGATAGAATTTTTAAATTTCTACAATAAAGCTTCACACTCGTAGCCTTATTCTGTATCATTAAGGTTGAAAATAAGCTACTTATTTTCATCAACAACAGACATCCATTGGACCTAGCCAGTAGACGACCTTTAAAGTGAGCGGTCAAATCTGGCTAAAACAACAAATGAATTTATTATTCTGTGGACAATGTGTCTCCCATTTTAGACGATGGCAAATGAAACAATCTAGACTTGCCTCACAGCGTGACTCCTGTTCAGGGACCGTTGACCGTAAGTACAACGTACCATTTTTTTTTACCAATACATTTAAGGAAACAGGCTAAAGTAAAGTTTTATTTTCTACGACACGCATTTACATAATATGGATGAGTGAAATAAGTTCCTTAGGCTTGTGTGCAAATAAGTTTTAGATTGATTTGCAATCGGTCAGTCAGTCAGTCTCATCATGACCCAGGTGAGCTTTGCCTAGATTATTATTTAGCACTCGCTTTGAATACCTACAAAGTTTTTTTTTTATATTAAGAAGAAGATTATCTTAAAGTTTTGGTTGCTAAGCATGTTTTTAGTATCAATAAATAAATAGTCAATACAACAGAAATATATTATAACTTTAATAACATTCTAATAATAAAAACTATAAATAAATAAATATTTCATTTTATTTAATTTGATCTTTTCTCTGTAATATACTATCAGAAAACCCATTCTGTATTTATTAAGGTATGAAATGAATTAAAATAAGGTAATAAATACCATACATGTAATTAATACCTATCAGTGGTAATTTTTTACAAATAATTTTTAGTTTCCCGTATAACATTTATAAATGCATAAATTTATTTATAAATATATTTTGATAAATGTAATTAGTGCTTTTCCAGGCCAGTGCAATTAGTGGTTTTATCAGCGAATTTCCGTATTTTTTTGGGTTTTGTTTATTTTTATGACTGACTGTGTTTTACCCCATTCTATATATGGACGTCCAAGGAAGTACCTATCTATCTATTAAGTGCAATAATTAATATGAATAAAAAACGACTACAATAATAGTAAATACGCTATTTCGTTTACTTGGACGATATATTTTTTCCTGTTACATATTTTGATTTAAAAACCAAAGTAGATACTAAACTGTTTTTGATGAAATTTATATGGGATCAATTTGAAAGTTTATCCACTCATTTTTTTTTCCAAATCGGTTTATTAATGACGGAATCCTGCGGTGACAAACATAAAAAACAACCCAATTAAATAGAATCCCCTCCTTTTTTGAAGTCGGTTTTAAAATTATCTCGAGTCGAACTATTGTTCGTCTTGGAATTCTTCACTAGAACCAATCTACAATCAAAATGTCGCTTGCAAAATACTGTTCGGGTGGTTGGCGGTACCTTAGTAATGTACAAGATTTGATAATTTTCGATAACTTTTTTCGTTTACGTATTGTTCCATACATTGCTGGGCTAAAAGCTATTCGAAAACTTTTTCTGTATAAGAGTGAAGCAACCTATAATGTCGATTACTACCGATTATAGTTCCTACGCATTTCCGCTGGAGGCTCATTACTAAAGTGTATGGAACAATACGAAAACGAAAAAAGTTTTCGAAAACTATCAAAACTTGTAGTAAGGGTTGGTTTGGTGGTATGCCCTGTTTGTGGTGACAATTACTGCACACATGGTCATCTGACCCCAAACTAAGCAAAGCTTGTAATATGGCTGCGGCTGCCAGAGACTGATATACATACATATATATTTTTAAATACATACTTAAATAGATATTAACACCCAGACATAGAACAAACACAAATGTTCATCACACAAATGTTTGTCCTAGGTGGGGATCGAACCCACGCCCCCAAGCGCAGAAGTCAGCTATACTACCAATTGAGCTAACGGGGCTTATAATATAGTGTTATTGTATAGTAAGGATATAAGTTTGAAAACAGGATGTGTGACTAAGTGCCAGAGTACAAAGGCCGTCTGAAAGGCTCCAACATGGCTAAGAGGTTGTCGTTTCTGGACAAGTAACAGGGATCGAAGCACGTTAGAAATCTGTTGTAACTTGTGAATGTTATCAGCCACCTATACTTTTTAAATTTATTAATATGATTGCCATTGACTACCAACTTGCCCGATGTTAAGCGATGATGCGAGCTACGATAGAGCACGCTTGCCTAGAAGAAACCGATTCACTCGTGATTTGAAGACACCCAGATAAAAAAATCAGTCCTTAAACTGACCTACGCCAAAAGCAGTTAGGACGTTAAAGATTTAGGTTGTTACCTGTTGTTCACTGGAGGTGGAGGGCTCGCTGTCTGCAGCTTTACCGAAGGGTAATTTCAGTCGCATTCGCAGCGGGGAGGTGGTGCTGGGCGGCGGAGACGGCGTCGTCGACCGGGACTCCGTCAGCCGGCAGTACCTGCGGAGACACTGCCTGTTAACCAACTGGAGGGATTCAAGCGAAAAGTTATTAAGACGAAAGAATAAAAAGTACTTAACCATTTATAATTATGGTTACTTGGGAGCAAAATATAAATTAAAATCCGTTAAAAATAGTATATTGCGAGCATTGTCTATACCGTAACCGCCGCCGCGCGTAAAGTACGGCTACGGACTGAATTAGTGTTGAAATCTAAGAAGTTACCGATGTTTCTTTCAACAGGCTTTTATTTTGGGACTCATGTCGCCTTAACGCGACGAAAGACTCACCTTTGTCGCATCGTCATGCAGTCTCATGCTTTTTCGGTGGACAGGCAATCTTATTAAACTTTTAACTAAGCTTGAGATTTCGGTGTATAAGATTGATGTTTGAGTGGGCGTTCTTCATCAATACAATGCAAGTGTACGTCGATTGTTTACAATCAGGCTGGTTTGACTGAACCCTAGTGATTATCCAGTTTCTGTTTGTTGCCCTACGTTTTTCGCCACTTTATTCAGGCTGGCGAGAAAGCTAGAGTTAGCTAGCTAGCTAGTAGATGTGGTAATACCAACTTGTCGTTAGATCGGAGCGTGCCGTTGGAGCGGGAGGGCTTGTCGGCGGAGAACTGGTCGCTGGTGGAAGAATCGCTGAGCATTGTGTCGACGCGCGGTTGGCTCACCACCACCGTATTGCACACCGTCAGGATTAGCAGGAACTCGCGCACCTACACAAGCAAACAACACGTGTTGACCTCGTCGGACCATTTGTCATGAATTTTTCGTTACATTACGAAATACCAATGAATTTAACATTTGACTTTAACATTTATGCATTATAAGCACTTTTAACATTAACATCAAAAACAATTTGGATTTCCAATGAAACAATCGATCTCTATCGTTCGCAGACTGATCCTCTCGTTGGAAACACATTTGCAAATCGTCAGTATGATATGACTCTACATATCACACGGAATGCTCCGCACGACATTAATAGTCTTAACGGTACGACATTGCAGTTTTAGAAATTACGACAATGCTGGTGATTGAGTCATGTACGGGTTGCTTATAATTGAAAGAACTAAAGTATGTAGAAATAAGACCAGTTGGGTTTGAGGTTTAATGAACCACGATGTCGCTTGTCTTATTGAATTGTTTTCAACAAGACAGATCATATGAGCCATATACGCGGTCAGATGAGCCATAGTCAATAAATAATAATAAATATGTGGGACATTATTGCACACACGGTCATCTGACCCCAAACTAAGCAAAGCTTGTGATATGGCTGCCAGAGACTGATATACATACATATATATTTTTAAATACATACTTAAATAGATATTAACACCTAGACATAGAACAAACACAAATGTTCATCACACAAATGTTTGTCCTAGATTTTATAAGTAAAATAAAAAAAATCAGGCGTGTGAGTTGGTCGATAAAACAATAATCATCGCTGGAAGATCCCATTCCAAAGGCTCATTGCACGTCTTGCACACACTGCAAATACAATAGTGTGAAACTGGTTGTGTCCGCAACGCGTTCATTGTTCTAAAACGTAATTTGCAAAGTACATACATGTAAATTATTTGCTTACCATTGCCGTATTGTCGCTGGGGCCTGTCACATGCTGCAGAAGTCGAGGATTGGGCGAGACTTGAGAGACTGGAGTGACGATAGGCGGCAGTTCGGGTGAGGGCTCGGCGGCTGGGCCCGGTGGATGGTCGTAATCTACACCATTCACAGTGCACCGTTTAAACACCATCTTGTTCTCCGTGAGAGTCCCAGTCTTGTCGCTGAACAGATAACTAATCTGGCCGAGTTCTTCTGTAATGTTGAGCGCGCGGCACTCGGTGCGCGTGTTGGTCACAGGATCGTACATCTCCACATCCTGGTGGATGTGGTAGATCTGCATCAGCTTCGTCATCTCGATCGTAACGTAGAGCGATATCGGTATCATCACTTGCAACACAATTATGTACGTCCAGAATATGAGCAGGCTGTCGTACGCCGGTTTAATAATTCCGTCGTTGTGTGTTGAGAACAGAAACGGCGGTCTGCTCTGATTCGGTCCGGAGAAGTATCTATCCAGCCAGAGTTTGCAGCAGACAGCGCCGGCGCAGCATAAAAAAAGCAGCACTAAAACGCACCATATCACGTCAGTGTTCATTTTTTTCTCTAGGTTGGAGCATTTGTACCTGGGGCCACCGTTGTTGAGCATGGCCTTGGTCTCATGGCCCGCATACACCACGATGCCTTCCACGTAGTCCGTGTTTTTGATGGTGCACTCCCTCAGCAGCAGGTGTTCGGAGTTAAGCGGCACTCGCATTCCGTTCGGGTGGGAGATGGTGCCCGTAAACCTATATATTTTCGTCGACGGCCTCTCTACTTCTACTGTACTTCTAAACTTCTGCGGCTTGAAATCTCTTTGCTGTAACAAAAACGGTGTTCGTTACGCACATTCAGGGTGTAGTAATTTACATTGAAGGCAATGAGATGGTACGTCTACTACGGAGTGCGCTAGTGAAAGTTTTCTCACGGTCTATTTTCGTAGCAATTTATAGTAAACATAATCCAAAATTGCCATTATCATGCCCAGCGAGTTATGAAAGTGTCGTTCGCGACCGTACTCGAAGCATCTAGAATGAGGTTAAACGTGAACGTTTGCTGGATTTTATTATTGCGTTGACATTCTCGTAGTTTATGGACATCGTATTTTATTATGTACGTTCCTACAGTTCTAACGCACTATATTTCGTATATATACTATGTTTTATATACTTTTATATAAGCGAAATACTACTCACTGACTGACTGACTCAACACGAAATTTCAAAAACAACTTGACGTAGGTACAAAGCGGAAATTTTGCACCTATAGATTCCTTATGGGGTATAGAGGTCCGCTAAGAAGGATTAAACGAAAAAGCCGAATTAAAGGGGGCAATGGGGTTGAAAGTGTATACGAAAATATACGAAGTATACGCGGGCAACAGCTAGTAACAATATTATATTTCTCGAACCGTACGTATAGAATGCCAACAAAAAGGCTTTTATTAAAGCCATCTGATTAAACAGTTTTCATTGTTTCATTTCAATCAAGGTGACGAAATAACGCTTTATCCAAACGACGCACGGTCGCGGCCTACATCATCATGGGTGTTGTGTTGAACAAAGTACTCAAAATAATGGTAAGCGTTTCCACCACGTGCGAGCCAAAAATATGGATGGACGGACTGAGTGGAAAAGGATATAACTGAATTACCATTCTTCACGTGCACTGTAAATGATTAGTAGGGGAGTATTGAGATATCTCTCACATTTTCATTTCAGAGTCCTTCCAAACTGGATCTAGATGTAATGTGAAGCAGTGTTGTTACCTTATCCCTGAACCCCGGCGCTACGACCCTCTGCTTGAGGTTCGTCTCGCCGTCCAGGTTGCAGGTGTCGAGATAGCAGAGTCCCAGTGGGTTGGAGGATTGCAGCAGCACCATGTCAGCTGGCACCGCCTCGTTGTTCGACAGGTGGATGAGGTCTCCCACTCGCACGTCTCGCCATTTCGTCCGCGCATACCGACCTTCTGATCTGCGGAATAAAAAGGAAATCCGGTTATATCGACGCGAGGGCATCATATCTAAATAAATGTATTAGTCTCTGTTAATAACTGCCGCCACCTAATTTTCAAGAGATTCATATTTCCCTCTGTGCTTGGGAGGGCTGCCGATGGGTCAGGCGCAGGAAAAAATCCTTTCTTTCTTTTCTTGTCCGGGTGTTCGAGCCAAACGAATCTATAGGAATTTTTTCTTCGTATATCTTTTGTACTTGGGAGAGCTGCCGACGGGACGGGAGAAGATCCTTTATTTTCTTGTCCGGGTGTTCGAGCCAAACGAGCCTGTAGGACTTTTTTCTGTCTTTCTAGTGGAAAATACTTTATTACTACTTATAAATTCAGAGATCAAAACAAATAACATGCTATTTCCAGGTGCAATTTATTTAAAGATTGCGTACGAGGGACTGGCATGACCGAGTGATTTATAGATTACATACTATTTATGACGTACGATAGAGGTAAGTACGTACATTACTGTTGGCTACCGAGTTTATTTAAAGGATAAGATTACAGCACTTAATACATACCTGTTGCATGGAATAATATAGGTAATTGGATAGCCGGTCTGATAGCCAGTGGAGTGAAATAGTGCCGAATAAAATAAAATTCGTTCATTTCAAAATTACTTAAGTTACCCAAAAAGCTTTGATGGTTAGTTCATATTTTTTGTGGCCGTTTAATACCCAGAAAACTTCTGATTATTTCTTTTAATAAATAAATGGAAAAATACACAAATTAGATTACTCAGGACCTCATCAATTATCGTGACAGGTCACTATCATTGTGAAAGGGTAATAAATGGGTAGTTGCTAAGAGCAACTGTTGGCCCCCCGGGTCTAGGTCAACCGGGGTAGCTGGCATACATTATAACTAGTAGTTCGCCCGAACTGTGACTTCGCGACCCATAAATCTTCGGAACCCCCCCCCCCCTTCGGAGAGATCGCTTTTAGCGATAAGGCCGCCACTTGTGGCACTAGCTCGTAAGTGTTTTCTATCTGTTTGTAATTTTTATTTCTGGTGTACACAATAAAGAGTTTATCTACCCCTCGATCGATTTTGCCCATATTCGAACTTATTGTATTGAAGTGAACTACTTGCCTACAAAGTTTAATGAAGATAGGATCAGCGATACGCAAGTTATAGTCGAACAAACCATGCACGCTGAAACGACGACTTGTCTCATTAGCCATTAGAATCTGAGACCTGTCTTCGTTCGGTCACTATGGTAGATGACTGATGTTTATATAGTTGAAACCTTAATAGCTTTGATGATGAATTTAAGTATAAGTTTATACAATGTTTATTGAAAAAATATATTTAAATCGGTTATTAATGTTTTGATATATAAGCGTTTAAAGTTTTTGGTAGAGAAAACTCTGTCCCTTTCCACAAAACAAAATGTGACGACACGCCAATGTGCGCCATACTTGTCAGAATATAATGTACTAGCCGTCCGCCCCGGCTTCGCACGAGTGTAAGCTCGGCCTTCGGCCTCGCTACAAAATATAATATAGCCTATGTCACCCGGGGATAGTGTAGCTTCCCAACAGTGAAAGAATTTTTCAAATCGGTTCAGTAGTTTCGGAGCCTATTCATTACAAACATACAAAAATAGGTACAAATCTTTTCTCTTTATAATATTAGTGTAGATGTAGATATGGCGTACAGAGAAGTGACGTTTAAATTTAAAATTGACGCTCTCTGTCTAGCATGATATAAAAATGCTTATAAGTCGCTTATTTTTGATCAGTTTTTTATTTTGTTTTCATTAATCAGCTATATTTATGAGCTAAATTTTAATTAGACAGTAAAAAAAGTCATCTAGCCTATTTAACTGTGTATGTCAAAAAACGTCTACAATATTTTCCAATTTAGGCATCGTATTATGTTTCATCTCACTAGCTAAATACCTATATATTTGTGTTTGATTGAAATTGATCAATGCATTAGTCAATAAATGGAGAAATAATAGGCAGTAATAATTTGATTGCACAACCGCTGCCTCTCACCAAATCAAAAATCAAAGGGCATAGAAGCTACAAGAATAATAGAGTAGTTATTTTTACGACCACATCATCTTCAGAGAAAGCAAAAGGAAGATTGCAATTAACTCGATAAGGCCTGTTTTAGCATCGATGGATAACTCTGAGAACGATTATTTATCGCTTTCTCTACTAACAAAATGCCACTCCCGCTCACATGAGCCCTCATTTATTTAAGTTCTGTAGAATCTAATTGAACAAACAAGTCTGCCTACTTGGTTTACTCTCTAAATTCGACGATTATTTATAGATCCATAATCATTGCGCAAAAGCGCAAAAAAGTTTGCGCAAAATAACATAGCCTATACTTCAACCTGGTCATAGCTAAGCATTTTCGTGAAAACCGCATTTAAATCCGTCCAGTGGTTTAGATGTGCATGGACAAACAAACAAAGAGACAAGCAAGGCAAGGACGGATATGGGTCAAGCTTTCTTCTAGGCAAGCGTGATCCATCGTAGGCCGCGTCATCGCTTAACATCAGGCGAGTTGGCGGCCAAGCAAAAAAAAATATAGACAAAAATACTAAAAACTGTCTTATCGTTTTTAGCTGCTTATTTTAGGACGTCATGTGTATATATATATTTTTTATATCTCGCAATTACATATCAGTGAATAACGTACATGTTATATATACACAACTCTGCCAAACTTGTGTCGAGCTGAGGAGAGGGATATTATAGGATATGATGATACTTAATGCAATAGACTTCTCAGCATTAATGAAGTAGGTACCTAATACTTGAAAGTGTGTCAAAATTTCGCAACAAGGAGACGAAATATTACCTACCACAGTGACAATGGCGGCTCCTTACTAAGTGTTGTCGAAGCAAAACTAAACAGCGTGTGATGCAACAGCGTTAGCGTGACCGAGCCAAACCATTGCCCAACCCACTTCCTCTTCTCTAATTATTATTGATGGCTGATTTTGGAAAATAATGATTTGCGATAATATCCATGACATTTGAAGGTCTTTATCGCCATAACGAGATCGATCGACCGATTGAACGATAATGCGTAGAGCGTATTTCATCCTTTTCAAAATATTATAAAGATTCCTGGTCTGTGTCTGTCGAATTGCATCACCACTGTTCCCATTTTTATCTCCACTGCTTTACACCTATAGCATAATTTTGTTTTAAAATCGTCTAAATCTCTTGTCGATTACCTACCTAATATTCTTCTTTGCTCAT
Source organism: Agriopis leucophaearia (assembly GCA_949125355.1). Classification (NCBI taxonomy): domain Eukaryota; kingdom Metazoa; phylum Arthropoda; class Insecta; order Lepidoptera; family Geometridae; genus Agriopis; species Agriopis leucophaearia. The sequence goes on along the minus strand of OX421266.1, from coordinate 15,319,539 downwards.
CTACTGCGACGTCTGATTCTTTAAAAAGAAATAGTTTTATAACTACTTATTCTAAGTAGTTTTGTCTTATGAAGGAAATACCATTACAATTACCATAACGGTTTCTTCTAGGCAAGCGTGCTCCATCGTGTACCGCAACATACGAGGTGATGGTCAAACGCAAGCATATTTAATAAATAAAACCTGCCAAGTGCGAGTCGGGCTCACGCACTGCGGGTTCCGTACCACCACATAAATGATTAACTACTAAAGTACAAAAAAGTAGTGCAAAAAGACATCACGCCCAAGCGGTCACCCATCCAAGTACCGACCGCACCCGACGTTGCTTAACTTCGGTGATCGTACGAGAACCGGTGGTGAGCAATAGTTGGTCACCGACTCGCACTTGGCCAGTATTTATTATTTATTGTTTTACTATAGTGTGTGTTTGACGCTTGTACGTATTACCATTTTACACTATAGAGCAAATAGGTACGAATGAAAGTTTAAAAAAAACGTTTGTTCTATGGGGATTGCGGACCTCTCTTTAGTTTGTACTTTTTGATTTTATCATTATTTGATATCCGCCGTAACAATACATATTCTGTGACAATTTCAACTGGCTATCTATTACAGTTCGTAAGATACAGCCATTAAAAATTAGGACGGACAGACAGTGTAGGCTTAGTATTAGAGTCCCGTTTTTACCCTTTGGGTACGGAACCCTAAAAGTAAAAACCTAACATTCTGTAAATATAGACTTCGTACATATTGCGAGTGTTGAAACGTACTGTAAAATGTAACGGGACGATTAAGTTTAGTGGCATATCAATACCAAAATAAATAGCACCGAGCAATCTTTGTAAAACTACTTAGAATAAGTACCTATAAAACTACTCGTATTCTTTTTAAAGAATCAGACGTCGCAGTAGCTGAGCAAAGAAGATATTAGGTAATCGACATGAGATTTGGACGATTTTAAAACAAAATTATGCTATGGCTGTAAAGCAGTGGAGATAAAAATGGGAACAGTGGTGATGCAATTCGGCAGACACAGACCAGGAATCTTTATAATATTTTAGATTGGATATCTTAAACATGCGGAATGTTAAACAATCGTATATTATTTTAAAATGTTGGCTGTGGATAAATCTCGTATGTTAGCGCACCGCTTAGAAATCTGTGCCATGTCTCGGTGACGAAATCATTACGTTTTCTGTTATTTAGAAAAATATTATATGAAATGCTTCTTGTGAGTAGTAACATCAGGTGAGATGGCGGTCAAACGCAAGCCTATTCCCAAATAAATAAGTAATCAACTATTGTAGTATAGTCACAATTTTCTCTTTTTAATCGACTTCCAATAAGGAAGAGGTTATCAATTCGACTGTTTAAAAAAAAATGTTTTTTACCTACCTCAGAACTTTTGTCTGGGTGAACCGATTTTGAGGATTCTTTTTTTATTTTAAAGCTGGTGCTTCCCATTTCGTCCCTTTTCATAGTACCTCCTCCTTTTTGGAAGTCGGTAATGAAGTCCGCTTTCCGCGTCTGTCTGTCAATATATCCGCTGACCCCTCCTAAACCACGTAAAGGATTTTGAATTTGGTCTAGTTCTGGTGAAGTAGGTTTTTTATATTGATAATTGTTGTGGTAGTAGTAGTGATCATTGTATGAACCCTCTGTACACTATGACCTATTTAAACAGTTGAATAATAAGCATGTCAACAGTAACCCGAGAGCACAGAGAGCTACTTCTATTTGTACCTGAACAATGGGCTCCACTGCCAGTAGTCATATTTATAATGAACTTTCATTGCTACACCAATTTCAGCTTTATTTAAATTAAATTAAGCATTCAATAAGTAATTTAATAATTTAGGTAATACAAACAAGGACGCGTTTATGTACCTTCATTGTAATGAAAAGTTTTTTAGTTACCTACTTTTTAATTGTATGTGACTAAAGTGATTAACGTTGGTTTTCCATAACTTTGTACATAATTTGTTAAAGTAGGTCATTTACTTTATTTCAATCTGTTAAATATAATTAGTAGGTCATTTACATTTTCAGTCTGTTAAATAAATTGAGATAAGTTTTCATTGGCTCGCATAAGAATTGAGTATTCATTTTTATAGTCAGAGTAAAATGCTATATTGATAATATTGTAGGCAATAGTGTTTTACTATGATAATAACATACCTTACACCACAACAAAATGAAGTAGGTACGCGTCTCAATTTTTCTTATATTTTTTTGATAGATAGATAAACTCTATTGTTCACACTACAAATTACATACACAAGCCACGATAAAACAGCTTAAAAACTAGTGCTACAATCGGCGGCCTTATCGCTAAGAGCGATCTCTTCCAGGCAACCTTAGGATAGAGAGAATTCATAAAGGAGGTATTTTACTCATTTATTCTGAGAAGATACTGAGAGAGGTCTACGACCAGCTACCAAATAAACGTCCATCTAATAGGCCTCTTTAACAACTTGAAGATACTAAATCTCAATGCTAACAAAGCTAATAGATAATGCAAACAAAAGTCTTCCTGCCAAAGTAGCCATTATTTTAAATCCGATAGTAAGTTTCAAGGATGGGTCACATTACACTGGACTCCGTCCGGGCCCGGACAAACCCTGACATTATATTTGAACTTGAAAACGTCGCATTTGTGAATGGAAAACCCGACGCGCGCCCAAAGCTTGTTATTGGAAACTGCTGTAATACGTAACACGATAATAAGGGACCATCTATAACAGTTAATTTCTGTCGAAATCTATTTATTTATTTTAATACTTTAATGCACACTTAAATATTAAGTACAAATGCACATATGGAAGACTTAATGCTAAAAAAAATCTACCAGTGCATTAAACAGTGCCTGGTGGATGCACCCAGGTATAATAATTATCAATTTAAAAAACCGACTTCAAAATTTGTAATTATACGTAATTTTGTTTAATATTTGGATGACATATTTTTTCAGTTATTCTGTGTTTAGATTCCAAACTACTAAACCAATTTTAATGAAATTTATATGGAATCAAATCATCCGAATCAACTGGCGGAGAAATCGGTGAACATACATAAAAAAAACAACTTCCTCCTTTTTTGAAGTCGGTTAAAACAATATCTAAGGAAATCTTCGAGTATAGATCTGTAGAAAGAAATCCATTGCCATTCCATCCGCACAATAAAAACATTCCGGTAGAAGAGACAGCTATATCAGTGTTACGTTTCGACGTCAACTCCGTCCGGGCCCGGACGGGATCCGGCGTAATGTGAATCGAGCTTCATATAACACCTAATTGTTATTCCAATTTATTTACCCAACACGTTTGTTTTGTCGATCGATGATGTAAGTCGTTAATCAATCGAGCAAAAGGCCTCGCCCTATAGCTGAATGATGGTAGCAAGTATTTGTACAAGAGTTTGTACGCCATTTTAAGTATCCGTATAATGACAAATATAAATTGTAATTTTTTCAAGCCCTTGATAATAAAACTAAATCAAAATCGGTCCAGCCGTTCGAGAGCTACGATGCTATAGACCACAGATACACAGTACACACGTTAAACTTATAACATCCCTCTTTTTGCGCTGGGGGTTCAAAAATAAATTGATTGATGTCCGATTACTTTCAACGAAAAATCGAAGCTTTTTCTAGTAGTAAAGAAAAAAACTGGAGTTGTATAAATAATAATTATCAACATGAAAACAGAATTCATAAAAATGTCAGAACTGGACCCAACTGGAAAGCACCAGCTTTGAAATAAAAAAAGAATCATCAAAATCGGTTCAGAAAGTGTCGGACCTGTAGAAAGTTCTGAGGTAACAGACATTAAAAAAATACAGTCGAATTGAGAACCTCCTCCTTTTTGGAAGTCGGTTAAAAATAAAATAAACCATAAAATTGAGACCCTAAATTGTTAGTAAACTATTGTCGAGTTTTTTTTTTTATACTTAAATTTGTTTTCGTTGCATACTCTATGAAAATCGCGTACAGTAGTGATTATTATGTACTCATTGTAAATAAACAATTGTTATGTTCCACACATATACCTAAAAATATGCAATGATAACTGGTAATACAATGCAAATAAATACCTTTATCTAGTAAAAAAACTATTCGATATGTTTATCGTACGATATTGATTGGTGTACTAGGAACCAACATTTCAAACATTCAATTGATAAATGGAAATTCTTGATCAGGAGATAAAATGATCAGAATTTGAAATACATTCCATAAACACGGGGGTAAGCATTGATTTTCGTTCCGGGTTCCGGTATATTGACTGCCCCGGTGGCTCAGTTGGTAGTGAACCTAACTTCTGTGCTTGGGGGCGTGGGTTCGATTCCCATCTAGGACAAACATTTGTGTTTGTTCTATGTCTGGGTGTTAATATCTATTTAAGTATGTATTTAAAAAATATATATGTACGTATATCAGTCTCTGGCAGCCATATTACAAGCTTTGCTTAGTTTGGGGTCAGATGACCGTGTGTGCAAAAATGACCCAGATATTAAAAAAAAAAAAAAAAAAAAAAACAATAACACTAACTTTTTTCTTTTTTTGACAATAGGGTTGCGTAGCCCGACAAGGAACCCTTATAAAGATTGGTGTACTAGGAACCAACATTTCAATCAATTGATAAATGTAAAGTCTTGATCAGGAGATAAATGAACAGAACTTGAAATACATTCCATAAACAAGAGAGTAAGCATTGATTTCCGTTCCGGGTTCCGGTATCTACCAATAACACAAACTTTTATCTTTTTTTGACAATAGGGTTCCGTAGCCCGACAAGGAACTCTTATAAATTCGTTCTGTCCGTCCGTCTGTCTGTCTGTCCGTCCGTCCGAATTTTTTAGAACCTTCTAACTTCTATAATTATTTACAGGATCATTAGGTGCGCTTTTTAGAGGCGTTCCTTAATTTAATAACAATCTACCCTAATATTAGGCTAATAACTAACTTAATTTAATTCTAACTTAAACTTCTACATATAAAAGTGAATGTAACGAAAATGACGTACCTACTTAACCATAGAGCTATTATTACTACGTAAATACGTAGTAATTAGCTCAATGTACTAAACCTGATTTTCATTTTTAATCTATTCAATGAAATATTACATGAAGGGTTGCAGTGCTATACAATTTATTAACCGACTTCAATAAAGGAGAAGGTTCTCAATTCAACTTTTTTGTAAAAGCTTTCTAAAAGCTTTTTGTTCTGTTAAAGCTTTCTCATCGAGGGATCGATTTAAAAGCTTGCATATCTAGGGCCTTACTTAAAAACGTTACTCAAGTTGATCTATGTTTTAAAATGCTCTCTCAACTTCTCGCTGACGGCAATCTTCACACGCGAAAACGAGACGGAGCATATTTAACCGTATGTCAACTTGAGTAACGTTTTTAAGTAAGGCCCCTACTTTTTAGTTTAAGTTCGTACATGTAGATCAATGATGATGTTGGAGGCGGTTTTTGTTTCTTTTAGAATAAAAAACTTTATTTTTCATTCCTAGTCTGTACATGTAGCAATCTTATTTTCATGGTAACGTCACCCTGTGACCACCGCTGAACCTAAACAAATCTATCAGCTCTTTCGTAGAAAAATGTAATTCACACTACGATATGATGTATGAAACAGTTTTTTTTTGCGATTTCAGGGATGTTAAATGACCGTCTGATAACCTACCCGAAACTGATAACCCTGCATGAAAATCAATATAAAGACTGCATGATAGGACGCGCATTTGTAACAAGAGCCATTTTGTCCAATCATGATAATAAAATGATTATAGGTAGAGGTAGGTACTAGGTACCATTATGTCCTATAAAGATGGTATTATGATTGAACCGCGTTAGCGCGAAGCGGACGCTTGAGCAATTTACTATGCAATCCATCTGACTGAAGTACTGTTTAGACTTTTTGAACAACGCTGCGTAAAAGTTATATGTAAAGTTGGGAATTCACAAGAGAGTCGTAACTGTAACCATTACAGACACAGTAACAAGGTTTACCTGTAGCATCTTACTGTATTCATTTCTACCCTCCACCCGCCTGTTTTGTTACTTAAACATGAAATATTACCTATTGTGTACGTGGCTGATTTTGTGTTGATGGAGGGCCTCCCCTCCAGCTTTGCAATCGCGCGAATCTTTAGAACCCATTAAAATTTTGGCAAAATGTATTTTGGGTTCATATCAATCCTCTCTTTAGCTCTTTATACGCCCTTAAAGGAATACGCCTATAAAGCCATCGCACTGTATAAAATGCATGCTATACGTTCATGAGTAGTACAACGCAAACGTCATGATATTTAAGGTTTCGTACCCAAAGGGTAAAAACGGCACCTTATTACTGAGCCTACGCTATCTGTCTGTCCGTCCATCCTACCTGTGTAAACGGCTGTATCTTTCGAACCACAAGAGATAGCCAGTTGAAATTTTCATAGAATATGTAATTTTACGGCGTATTAAGAAATAAAGAGAGAGTCAAAAAAATTAAACTAAAGGTTGTCCCCATACAACCCATACAACAAACGTATTTTTTAACATATCTTTTTGGGCGGCCAAAATCTCTGACATCAGGACTGGCACTAGCCCAGCCCACTACGAACTTACTTTTAGGGCAAAGGAGCTACGAAAGAGCAGACTAAGTGTAAAATAATGCATAATCCATGTTCATTAAAATTAGTCCAATCATTTGTAAACAGCCTTGAATACGATTACAGTTAACATTTATGATAGGCTAATAGAAAGAAGAACCAAAGCTGTATAAGGAGTTATTCATGCATCTTAAGTGTCATTACTCAAAACTGTTTACATTCAACGAGATCAATGTCATTTGGTTTTCAACTAAACTCTTGACATACTTATAAAACTTGGTTATACAGGTTGTGTCTAAACATTGCAAGGTAGGAATGTTGTGAATTCGGACAACGAATCTACTCGTACTGCCAATATAAGAGCCGTAACAGACGTGTCAACGTGGCTGACGAACCATCGTATGACCAATGGAAGAGAAAGAGAAAATCTCTTTTAAAACTCAATTCATGGAGTCGATTCTGATATAACTCTCACTAAACTAAATCATTCTGACAGAACTAAAATTGCGTAATCTGCGTCTCTTTTAATTTTTCTATGTGAGAGAAGGGTGGAAAAGGCAATACTTATAGAGCTGTCAAATTTAGTTTAGATAATGGAACATGACAATGGCGTCGATTCTGTCATACTAATCATTAAACTGACGCAATCTGAGAGAACGTAACTTATATGCGCCCCTTTTCATTTCAATAAGTATGTGAAAGTACAACAATTTTATAGCTTTTAAATTTAGCTTATAGAATGTTACATCAGAATCGGCGTCAATGAATACCAATTATAGTACCTACCAAAAATATAAAATTTGGAATTATATTAAATATCAACAACAAATTTTGTTATTGATGCAGGTAGCTTGTAGCTGGATGTATAACATACCTTTCATTTCAAGACATCCTGTATACGAAACGGTCAACAATAAGCCGGTATTTGCGTAGATTGTTAAAGTAGAACCTTCAGTACGTTTGTAATTAGCCACTCTGATGTTAAAGACAATAAATTCACGCTAAAAATACAGCTATTCCGACAGATGACCAATCAACGTATAGTCATGGACAAATAACACCTACGCGTACATCATGAAGTTATACGTAGTTAATTCAAGAACTTCGCAATTAATAATACTATGACGAACTATTATGATTTAAATTGCGAAATATGATAAGCGGTATAAAAAAATAAGTGTTTTTACATTACTATTAGGATAATAAATAAACACGACACGACAAGACTTAGTATATATTGAACTAGCCGCCCGCCCCAGCTTCGCACGGGTGTAAGCTCAACCTTCGGCCTCGCTACAAAATATAATATAGCCTATGTCACCCGGGGATAGTGTAGCTTCCCAACAGTGAAAGAACTTTTAAAATCGGTTCAGTAGTTTCGGAGCCTATTCAATGCAAACCAACAATCAAATGTTTCCTCTTTATATATTGGTATAGATTAATAAATAACGTTAAGATATAAACACATAACACCTTAACCTATTACTTAAGACATCGTTAAAGTTAATCAAAAAACTATTCAAGAAATCGGTTTTCTTAGTTACCATATCAATGAAATGTTTTTCTTCTAAAATATGTACTTATACCAAATCGCAGCGAAAAAGTGAAAGTTTAATAGGTAGGTACATAATTGAAGTCCTTACTGGTACGAAATTACGAAACAATTTGGTTCAACGTTTTTCTCAAATCTCTTTTGTATGACCACCGAAAGGTTCGCGCTGCGAGGTCACTTTCTCCTATAGATGAAGCCGGAACAGGTGCGGCTAAAACTTGGCCCACAAACCGTGTAGAATAGATTATGGTTGGTGAAGGACATTAGCTCTATCACTTAATTTAAAAATCGTTTATACAGGGTAATTGTTATTTACCGGAGGCCTCTACCTGACAGCGTTCCTACATACTTTTGTTCCGTGACTAAAAATAACCCGTTACGCGAAAAGAGTGTAAGAATGGGGTCCAACTCCGTACTATGGAGTCATTATGAACAACTTTTACTATGAGACCAACCTTGAAATCGCGAAAAAAATATCAGCTGCTCATACATTTTGTATACCAAGTTACCAACCCGGAGGGGGTTGGTTATACCCTTAGATCAGACTAACAAGGGCGATATGGTAAAGCGGCGAACGCGTATGACCTAAATCAGGCTTTAGTCGAACTCACCCAGCAGACGACCTTATTGCCGCCCTTTTTTACCCCTGACGCAAACAGAGAGGTGTTTTAAGTTTAACGTGTGTATTTGTGTCTGTTTGTGGCATCGTAGCTAAACCGTTTTTGATTATTTTTTTGTTTAAAAGGCGACGTGATCGAATGTGTTCTTAGCTATGATTCAAGAAACTCTAAACCGCAGTTTGAATATTATCAGCTCTTTTATTGGGGGTTTAAAATAAACATTTTATGTTTGTTTGCATGTGAACTTATTATAAGTTCGTTAGTGTCGCTACAAGTGTCTTAGAGTGCATACAAAAATTGTAAGTGAGCCGTACTTATATTTTTTGCGTTAAGTGATATAGTGAAATAGCTATCAATATAAAAACCGACTTCATAAAAATTTCAGAACTGGACCAAATAGGAAATGGGACCGCACGGGAAGCACCAGTTTTGAAATTAAAAAAAAAAATCATCAAAATCGGTTCACCCAGTCGAAAGGTCTGAGGCAGGTAACAAACATAAAAAACAGTCGAATTAAGAACCTCCTCCTTTTGGAAGTCGGTTAAAAAGCAGTGCAAAAATACAACATCACGCCCAGGCGATCACCCATCTAAATACCAACCGCGCCCTACGTTGCTTAGCTTAACTTGGTAATGAACAGAAATTTGTCACCGACTCGCACTTGGTCATTATTTATTATTGGTTTTTAAATTGTAGTTACAGTGTATAATATAATCGAACTTTCGCAATTGAACACGTTTTGAATGTTCATCGGGTCTCACAAATTTCAGTCAGCTAGTGACCACGGCCTGTTTCACTGTAACATGGACCATTGTGACATGGTTGAAACGTCGAGCGAAAGGGTACCGAGATAAAATAATGCGCGATAAGTCCCGTTTTTTTTTAAACATCCTAAGGACCGTACCTAAATTAACCCTAAGTGAATCCAGATGAATATAGCAGTACTAAACAAAACAAGTACCCGTGTCAAAGTAGCCAGCGAATGTTGGCTAGGGCAATGCTAAGGCCGAGCATATCGAGTGGACTTAGTGGCACGAGTACCTACCTACTATTGTTGATGTGGGTGGACGCTCCGGTAAACAATGAGACCGAACCGCGTGTTAATTATTCACGGGAGACAATTGTTCCGCCAAGAGATTTGATATGAATACTGAATGTTAGTGCTCGTTTTTATAGTTCTAGCTACAAGACACACAGACATATAATTAAATGTCTGTGACAAGACATGATTTCTTAAATTAGAACAAAATCAAAATGTCATTTGTCCTCTAGTACCATTCTCGAAACGAATAAAAAACTAAACAACGGAGTGGAACCATTTTTGGACTGTCAAAATTCATTTGTATAAAAGCACCGACAGATGCGACCCCAGATTCTATATTATTTCAATATTTTCAACCTAAACCGACATAATATGTAGGTACTAAAATATATCACAAATTATATACTTAATAGAAGATTGAAGTTTTTTATCGATACCGTCTGTTCTCTAAGCAGCGGAATAGAATTATATTTCGCTGTCTGAAATAACAGACGATGGATCCGAAAGATTAAACTAAAGAATGGGTGGATTACTTCAACAATCTAAAAGGCGAAAATAATATTTCAATCGGTTTCGCCGGAGTGAATTAACAAAACCAAAAGCGTCTACTTCCTGATAGATAAACGCAGCCTCGGTTGAGAACTGTGCATTCATTGCCGAGCGATCAAGGCCTACTTTATTTCCAATATCTATACCTACTATAGATAATACTCACGTAATGTTTATGCAAAGCTTTACCGCCTATTTTTGCAAAATTGTAACAGGTTTTAAACTGACTCGGTGAACGTTACCTTTTTCCATCTCCTTGCGTCGATTCACCTAAGGGTAAGCTTTTTGCTTTTTGACTAGTAGTTTGTTGATAACCAATTGGTTGGTTCTATGCGCAGTCTATGGAAGCATTTTTGTCCAAAATTCCAAAAGCATCTTTGCCACTGGCGGTCTTCGGATTTTAGATTCCACGTCTAGGAATATGGAGAAGACTGTAACATTAGCAATAAGACAAAAATAACCATTATCAACCCAGGATGTTGCTAGGATCCTTATTGTCGTAAGATGATGTTACAATCCTTCCTTATCCTATCGAGCTGAGGAAACAAGGTATTTTCACCACCTCAATTCGTCTGCGAACTTCGTCCTCACAAGAACTGTAGCTGTTTCTAATGCCCGGAAAAACAAAGGAATCAACAATTTATTAATTTTATATTATTATTCAATTTACAAAGTGACTGTTCCTCGGGTTTCTTCGTCCTTTTGTAAACTTTTCGCGATAAAACGACTGTATCGATAATAATATTAGCAACACAATGAGGAAGGATCAGCAAATTTAGTTATATAAATTCGCTGGGAAGGATAACGTAATTATATTTCCGAGGGAAGTGTGGACAAAACATTGGTATAACAACACCCAGGATAAAATTTAAAATTAACATGAGAGCGTAGCAGCTAGGCGTTGCTAGGTATTCACCTATTCATATACATGTTAGCAAACAATACTTCAACAACCAATTAGTGCATAGTTTTCCTTAACCACACAGGTTCCTGAATAGTCGGAACAAAAGTTCACATTATTTAGTTATGGCAAATAATACAAACACGCGTCGACACTTTCAAAGGTTCGTAATGAATAGACGCGATTTGCATAATCTCGAGTTAGTATTGGAGGTTTCGTTATCACAATACGTTTTGCGGTAGATAAATAACGTTGAATGTTTAGTCATAGGTGCGATGAAGAAATCGATAAGAAATCTGATATACTGCTTGAGTATTAAGTTGTCTTGAATACATTAAGCAAGAGACAAATAAAACACCTACACGGAAAGGTTCAGATCAACCGTTCCGGGTATTTTTATTATACTTTTCAACAACTGTTCACTATGGGATTCCCAGTTCTACAGTCAAACTGGTGGTCATTTATATTCTTCTTGCAAAGTTAAAAATTGGTCCGTTACTCTTTATAATCTGATCACTTACTGAAACTTTACATTCTCAGTATTATCCACTTAGTGGATTTCTTTATTATGACAACTTATTCACAATCATATTCTTAATTAATTCATTTGATTTGGTATTCAGACCATAATCACGCTACGTCACACAAATTATTAAAAAAAACCTGTTTATGTAAAATTTACCTTGATTTTTGCGCCGCTATCATACACAACAAATATATTTCAAGAAAGAAAAAGAAGCATCATCATGACAGGTTCATATCATCATTACCTATTTGATAGTTAATGTCACAATCATATGAACAGATTTCCTCTACCCTATTAATTGGTCATAAATTTGAGGCCATGAATGTGGTACCTAATTACCTATACTAAAATGTAAAGCATACAATGATTACACTAATTTTGTTATTAAAGTGTAAAAGCATAAGAAACACCAAAAAGTGACAAAAACAGTAAAATTGTAGTATTAGGCGGAAAATAAACATTTAACTAATAAGTGGAAGTGAAAACTCAAGCGATAAGTATAGGTTATAGTACATAAGGGCGGAGACATCGTCGATCAGCCACCATTGATTTCAATTTAATGGCTTTCTAACAACCATATCCACAAACCACATTGATCAAATAACGCCGTACATTCCATATGCAAGTTTTCCGCCAGCTTTTTCGATGTTTTTAATCAACGTCCACTTTTATGACCATAATCTGGCCAAACAAACCGACAGGCTTTGAAATAGACAATATTCATCACCACATTGAGTAACGTCGGTACGTGTCTTTACCGAGGTCTTTAATCTCAATTGCCAAGGGCGAATTAAGTAAGGCAATTGATTGAATTAGGCGACAAAACCGATACTGAATTAAAATAACCTCTGAACACCCACTTCTCCTGTATTGACGTCAGGGGTGTTTACGAAGGCAACCTGAATAAATCAAATACACGACCCTGTAAAAATAGAATGGTAGGTATATTTATTTTTGTCAGTGCGATTTAAATGCAAATCGATCGCACATGGACTGGCTACATTTTATATGGCATGAAATGGTAGAGCTGAATCAACGGAATTGTTTGTTGACAATAATGTTAAAAGGCGGCTTAAGCAAAATATATCACGGTGTTACTCATGCAACAGTTAGAACTGACTCTGCAGAATATGATACAAGCAATTATGCTGAGTTGTACGATACCGTTACAAACTCACTTTCTTTTGAATGAGCGCCCGCCGCAGCGGTCCGCGTTCGGCGCGTGCGCCTGCGCGCCGGAGAAACTCGCGATGATTGTATGCCAGAATGACTACGCGGAAGATTGACATACAGATAAATTATCAATGCCAGAACGATAACGGAAAACGTTCACGTTCTTACTTCATTTGGTAAAACATGCTAATTTAAAGACTGTTTACCCAAGTAGAGATAACTAGGAAATTAAACGTGTCTGTGCTGCTGGTATTGTAAAAACCTCATCAACACTTTACTAACGTGATGGCAATAGAATGAGGTGGAGGACGGGTAAAAAATTTTGCCAGTTCCAGAGGACTCATTTCAATGATTAAGTGTGAACAAAACGAGATTAACTATTATAAGTGAATGTTATTATTACAAGCATGACAGATTAGGGACAGCTAGCAACGAGGTCACGTGTACAATGATTCACGTTATGACGGCCACTCCTCGGTCGTCTTTTATAAATCTCCTAATTTGTACTAATTCTAGGTCGTCCAACTTCTGAGCTCTCCATTGTCATGTTTTGGTCCCTAATTCTATTAATATCAATAAATAGAAAGTATAATACGGTATTATTACAATCGAACAATAGCTTGCGTGTAGTAATTGAAAGTATGCATTTGAAAAAGACATCAATGGAGCGACGACTGCATTGTTTGTAGAAAAACAATGTTTACAGAAAATGATTTACAATAGTAGACAGGGATCCAATCCAAACGAATATTAAGATATTTTCAAATAATTAGTAACGAGGAAACATTAACTCCTGCCTCCGTAGGTGTTGGTGTCGTATCTTCGTTACCTCGCATGCAGTTAAGGGCACTAGTTGACCTTTGACAACACCTACCAGTCGCTCAATGCAACGATTCCTATCGACTTAAACTGACCAAGTCAAGTTCATTTTAAGTTTGAGGACAGCAACTAGCAGTCAACAGGTTGGAGTAGGAAGTGGTCGAGGAGATATCGAATGGCCTCGTGTCGAGTCATGACACCTGCGGGCAAAAACTTCACTACCCTGCCTCGCAAAACGCATTGTACCACGCTCTCAAAACCGGATGCGGCGCGACCTTCAAGCTCCTCAGGGACTTGGAAACTAGTTCCGACCACCACAATAGAATACAGGCAAGGTTAACGGTGAGAAAAGACTGCATTTTACAAGACATAATGATTAGTCCAATTTTTAACAAAAACGTTATATTCATACAAACGTTCTAATTTTGAGGCTATGAAGAGTATTGGAGTGGATCAAACCTTATTAATAATAAGTTTTATTTACTTATTGCGTTTAATGAATGTGGTAAAGATAAACTCGGGTTCGTTATTGTGGTGAAAAATCTACATACTATACACAATTTGAATTTGTACGCGAGCCGAATGTATTTGAAAGTCAAATAAATCTTGGATCATAATACTAGATGTAGAAATGTTGAAGCTAACCTTAGGTCAACACACTCGTAGACAGGTGAAGTCAGTAGGGTTTTGCACTTGTAAAACGAGCAAATGGGACTCTTGTACTCGGCTCGTATAAATGGCTCTGGACATGCATATAGATGAACTAGCATTTCGACCGAATTTGGAAACCAGCCAATGTTACTTTTACTTGTGCATTTCAGATTTGTATTAAAGCAGTACATCGTTTTATGGGACAGTCGAAACAGCTTTGTGACATGAAGTCACGGCAATAATTAGATGGTCGTAAACGGAGGCGTTCAATACAGGCAATTTTTATTAGTTTGCTCCATTGACGTCACTGGAACAGCCAAGAGGCCTTCGACAACGATTCAGCTTGTTAGTATCATTTTCGTAAGTATACTTTATCGACCAATTTCGACAATTGGAAAGCAGAAATTGGAACTGTATCTCGTGACTTTTGATCAATAGACAATATTTTTATATCGATAAAACTGTAAAAAATAAAGGTCTACGCGTGCAAAATTTCAAATTTCACGATCAAATATAAACGTGTCCAGCCAAATTTGCAAAAGAGTTAAAAAGAGAAAGAGAAGTGAGGTAAAATTTGGGTATAAGTGATATTAAAAAATAATACGATAAAAAAGCTAATAATTTTCATACAGCTGAAGATATTTTCTTGACACAGCTAAGAATACTGGCCAGGTCAAGTCAACTTACAAACAAAAAAAATAAATCAAAATCTTTTCTGTCGTTTAGGAGCTACGATGACACAGACAGATACACTACAAGTTAAGCTTATAACACCACTTTTTTACGCCGAGGTTAAAAATGCATTCCTTTATTGATTCCCTATTTTGCAATATTATATAAAATGAATCGGGCATTATGAATGCAGAGTCGTTCGTCGCGTCCTAATAGCGCTGATCATTGATCACAGCTCGAAGCCGGTCGCTCGACATTGACCGTGCATCGTGATCGCCGCCGTTCACTTCGCCATGAATACTTTATTTTGTTGTCCGTGATTCAATTATGTATGTATGTCTACTACCCGTTAGTAATTTTATGTCATTCTGGAGGGAAAGTACGAGTAAACTGTCACGCGAACCACACCTGAACTCATGGAATCGGTGAACAAGGACAAACAAAACGGAATATCTTTCTCATGAAATGAACAGTCGACCTTTTGGCATTTTGCGAGAAATTCTTCCGATTCAACCTCTAATGTTCCTGTTATTGAAGTTATTAGACAAGCGCCGATATTTCCTCATATGGGCGCACCGATGTTCGTGGCTCTCGCTAATTGCGCAACGACTGAAGCGTTAATTTTTTCCATACCACCGGTCTTCGCTAATCACTTCACATTCCCATAAAGAACATCTTCACGACTAAAAGTGTGCTGATAATATGCCTCAATAACTTAACTACACTAAAATGTGTGCCAATTTATAATACGATTATTTATTATATACAATCTTGGTAAAGAAAATGAGTAGGTAGGTAGGTATACAGCAACAAGCTCGAAGGACCATAATTCCTACATTTTGACTAACAAAACGACGATATTGTTTTTTTTTTCTTTTCAATGAATCTATCACTCAAGGAGGACGTAACAAGTTATAAGAGCGTTTTAAGAGCGTGCCTATGATAGGGTTCCGTAGATTTATTATTAAAATGCTCGAATGAAGTTCTTTGCACTTGAAAGGCAAAGTTAAGACGAGTATAATCATTAAAAAATCCTGCTTTTCGTGATGTAATTAGATATACCAGATCATTATTTGTGAAGGTAAATAATTCAAAAGTTTTTAATATCTACTATTACTGAATTTCAAGATAAAGTTGTCAATTTATGTATTTAATAGCTTAGATAATAATTATCAATATAAAAAACCGACTTCATCAGAACTGGACCAAACGGGAAGCACCATCTTTCAAATAAAAAAATAATCATCAAAATCGGATCACCCAGTCAAAAGTTCTGAGATAACAAACATTAAAAATACAGTCGAATTGATAACCTCCTCCTTTTTGGAAGTCGGTTAAAAATACAGAGGAATGGACAATCAGACGGGGCATATCTCACAAACGTTACATTTGTATATTTTGTTAGACACCTTACTTTCATTTTAAAAGCTCTTTTCGACGACATTCTACACCCCCATTCACTTCACATGTATGTATATGCAATTTAAGAGTAGCCAACCTTAAAATTGCATTAGTATATTCTTTTTCTCCCTTTGATATTGAGATGTTACATTTGTATATTTTGTTAGACACCTTACTTTCATTTTAAAAGCTCTATTCAACGACATCCTACACCCCCATTCACTTCACATGTATGTATATGCAATTTAAGAGTAGCCAACCTTAAAATTGCATTAGTATATTCTTTTTCTCCCTTTGATATTGAGATCTATGTCCACAATATCAACGTATCAATTTCATTTACTTTAGATTATTAAGTAGATGTTATGATGCTCTGATAGACTGGGACGGACGGACTGACACGAGGTATCAAATTTCATATACTTACTTTCGTTTATATATGTAGAAGTTACGATGCTGCGACATACTGGGACGGACATAACAATCTTATATGAGTTCCTCGTTATACCTACTACGGAACCCTAAAAAATAAAAGATATCACTGATTCGACCTTCACGTCAAATAACTTTATTTTGGTCATCATTCTTTAAAATGGTAATATTTATTGGAATCAATGGATGTCGATTGAAATCATTGGATGATTGTTGTGTTTACAACTTCATAAAATGTTAACCAGGTAATTTTGTACAAAAATAGGGAGGATAATGATACAACGCCAAATACTGGACCGTTTTAGTAAGAATATGACAATGCGAGGAAAACAATTTTACGCCATATTGAGCAAAGTAAATACGTATTTATAAGAGTAACGATTTACATAAATCAGTATTACATACACATACAGGGTTACAGGAAAAGGGGAGCTGAGTCACAAGAAGCTTAATTGTACTCATCATGACCAAGTTTTACCATATATTGTTTCTTTTACTCATCATCTTCATCATCAGCCAGAATACGGCCTTTAACCTCCACACTGAACGACATCCTGCCATCTGCATCCACTGGATGCACTGATTTCTTTTACTACGGAGACCAAACCAGAAAAATTGAAAAAAAACAGGTGTTCCAAAAGATAATGCCATTCACACTTAACAAAATGTACGGCATAGCTGTTTTTTTTCTTCTATCGTATTTCATGGTTTGGTTTCATATTAAAAAGTTGGTTATCATACTTTGTAGCTAATATTATAAATAGTTGATTGAATCAGGCGCTACTTTGCGGAGGTTCGAGTAATTAAGTTTTTCATATATTTTTGAAGCCGGTTTTTAATTTGATCCACTTGTGCATAGAGAATTAGAGATAGCCGGTCGGAGGGCCAGGAGGTGATAGGATATTTTAATCCCGAAAAATGTACAGTTACAGTGGGAATGTCCACGCGAGTGAAACCGCAGAGCGTAGCCAGTATTTTCATAATAAATCATACAATGAGATCCTTTCAGTTTAGTGCACCCTTTAAGTACAACTCCGTACAAAGCGTAGGCGCTTAGAGTGTTATGTTTGTCGATCACGCGGTCCTACACCCCATGTAAAACAATTTCGGGGTGAGGTGTGCAGTAATTTAGTAAACCACCCCATTTTATTACTTGTTAGATGACAATGTCCTTAACGGGCGGCTACGTAAGGTCAGCCGCCAAGGCCAATGCTGGTCACGCAATTACAACTATTCATTACTTTGGCTTCATATTAAAAAATGAATATCTTCACTGCAACTTATTGGTGCACAGATTGTTCCGTGAATGATGTCAAGCAATTTTTATAACTCAGTGTAGCCAGTAGTAGCCAATCTTGAAAAAAAAAAAACGTTTTTACTTCTCATGCTCGTGAAGTCATCATCAGCCAGAAGACATCCACTGCTGAACATACAGGCCTCCTCCCCCTTTGCCTAATGCCTGGTGTCTACGGACTTAAAACTGTTTTTTATGCTCTAGTGCATAAGTCTGCTTTTGTGCACTTTTTTCTTCATTAGAATCATTTTCAAATCGTTCAATGAGGTTTAGTTTGTAATATATGTATTTCATTTACGACGTTTGGCTAAGTCTTTAATAATACTTAAAGTTCAGGGTTTGTGAAAGACCCAGAAAATTTTGTCGAATAAAAACGTTTTGGCGCCAACGTGAAAAAAACATGGCGCCTCGTAATATTTTCTTAAGCTTGTGTATTTTTATGAGGTAAAACGTATATGTTTTCAAAACCCTATAGAAGCCTCTAGTAATGTCTCCAGTACTTTGGTACTGGGCTGGGGCATATTTATAATAGTAAAATACGAAAGACGAGGCGGTATGGCCTTACTGGTTTTAGCTTGCCCAGTAATGGGCAAATAAAAATATAACATTGTTAAAATATCAGTTTTAATCTTAATTAAAGAGATAGGTAAGTACTACTTACAATATAACTGTTTCATTTCCAGTGACAACCGTGCATAAAACTAATTTCATTAGAATAGTACTGATGAACGTTTCGGCTAAAATGACTTGTTTTATGAACTCGTACAATCTACTATAATATATACTCTACTATAATATATCTTGTAAACTCTACATACGCGCTAAGACCTTAATACTATAACAAATAAAGATATTGACGTAAAAAAAAATACAGCCTGTCGTTTTGTTAGAAAATCAAAAATATAACACGCCAAAAAAAACATTATACATTTTAATAACAAGAAACTAAGAATGACCTACAGCCGCCGACGAGATGTGGGTCGAGATACGTGTTTCCAACTGGTTTTAGGTAATAAATACTCGGTAGGCCTTGTTACTAATAGCAATTTTAGGCAACTAATTTAAGGAATTTTAATTCGGCAGTACGTGTAAGTAGAACTTAGTTTCCAAAGAGTAGCGCAAAATAGCAGCCGCAATCAAAACACGTTTTTAATCCCTGACGCAAACAAAGGCGTGCTTTAAGTTTAACGTGTGTATCTGTCTCTGGCATCTTAGCTCCCAAAAAGCTGAGAGTATCCAAAGCTTTGATTCCTGAAAATTTAGCTTTTTCACTGCGTTAAAATAATAATTATAAACTCTTTTATAACTCCATAATAATAACTTGAAGGTTTAAAAAAAGTTAAATTTAAAATTTATACCCTCTTTTTGCCCCGACTGTCCAAGAATGACGGTAATGTTTTTCGGGCGTACTTATGTATGTGGGAAAAAAGGGTAAAAAATAAGCGCTCATTTTTTACGAATATGAATCCCGTTTATGGAATTTCATCCGCTTCCCGTAAAGTCGGTTAATTTTTTTTTTTAACTTGTATATTGATCACTAAAAAGTAAGTGAAGTCTTTCGATCCGTTGATAAAAATTTGTACTACCTAGTAGATTAGGTACATGGTTTTTTTCAGGTTCTCCCGTAACATTTGTAACAAAATGTCATACTCGGTCACAGATGAAATCATGGCGTAGTAAAGACATTTAGCTTTACAAATCGTGAAAGTTGTTTTAATTGGCTCTCAGCCACAAAATACCTCCTCACACACGCTAAATACCTGCTGTCATAACATTCTACGTATGTACGCATAGTTAGTTACACGTTAAACACGTTGGTAATTGCTTCAGTATCTACAGCAATAACTATTATTTATTTGATTGACTTTAACGATATTACTGAAAGTTATTGTACTGAGCTCACGTTTAATGACATTGACGCGATGAATGTACATGACATGGAAAATACGTAAGCAAATCTTCTTTAGGCAAGTGAAGAGATTAAGGTGAACGTGCGGAACGGAAAAACGTGCTAGCCAATATAGCTAAGCCAAAAAATACTCAGTTCGGCCGTTTTGCACTATTTTCCAACATGTGGCGTAACAAACGTGGAGTCAAGATTCCTGGACATTCCGGTATAACGGTAAAGCGCATGTTTTCAGAATTAATCATAGCATATCGTAACCATATAAGTTTGCAACATTCTAGATAGATAGCCAGCTGCAGTGGGCCGGCCGGCCATATCAGTCGCAGAACCGATAACCGCTGGGGTAGATGTGTTCTAGAGTGGGGACCATGAATCAGCAAACGTCACTCAGCCCATCCTCACGAAGGATGCCCTAAGATTCAAGAGAGTGCCGATATACGTAGTCGTAAACGATATACGGCAGTGGCTGGAAGCGAATAGACGAAGATCGGTTTGAGTGGTGTTCCTTAGGAGAGGCCTATGTTATGTCCAACAGCGGACAAATATAGGCTAATTATGATGACGACGAGATAGATAGACTCTTTATTATTCACATCAGAAATGACATATCTACATAGAACAAATACAACTACAACAAGTTTTATGTATCTACAAGACAATTAGTCTGTTTCCATCCATAGATATCAAATGCGAAGCTTTTAGTGATCAAAAGGGAAGCGTAGGAGTGTATACTACCCTTCTAAAAGAAATTAATCGGGCTCAAGTTACTAAGCAGGACCCACTTTCCTCTTAGACGCACTTACTGCCTACGCAACAAATGGGCATGGTCAAGTAAAACAGTAGGTAACCACGCCTTGAGATGAGACGTACATAGTTTTTAATACCTGCACCTATATGACGACACTTTTACGCCATTTGCTGTGTGTTCACAGTTCTAATAGTTCGGTTACGGCAGGAACTCTCCGCTCCTCGGCAAATAGTAAAATGTTTTATCGTAAAACTGGCTATACAGAGTACAGTCTGTACTGATAGTCTGATACCGACGTGACTTGTACGTAAATGTGGGATATGCTTGCATTTATCACGGCAGCGAAGAATTTAAAGGACTTTCTGATGATAATGTTAATGCTTTCTACAAAAACAGACTATACAACATTGATTTTATATTAAGTACCCATTATTTGAAATCTACGAAATAGGTACTTTGAGGAGACAATAAATTTTCTCAGAACGGCTATAAATCACGGAGGTCGACTACGACTTACAGTCTTACGACTAGTCCGAGCCAATGGCCTTCTAATGAAAATATTGTTATGTTATGTTAGACGCACACTTTTGATTCGCCGAATAACCACAAAGGGCTATTGTTTTATAAACAAAACGACTTGGTATTGTATTTGTAGTACAGCAGTGCACGAATGAAAATAGAACTCATCTCGTGAAGAAAAATGTGAATTGCAGTTTTAGGACTTCTAATGTGTTGAGTTTAGAACAAAATGGTATTTTATGATCCGTGTTAGACTGTAAGGCGCGACTCTAATTGATAAAGATTTGTGGTTGAGGGTAAAATAATTCATCTGCAGAATTCCAAATAGCACACTTCGAACGAACACGCCTCTCGAAGAGTGTCAATCATCTCACACGTCGTGAAATTGTAATACGATATTCTTAGTAACAGGGTGTACATTTATTACGAACTCTGATAAAAAAAAACTTCTGTCAACAATGACAGTTTAAAAAAGGGGGAAGACGCGTGACACCTTAACATTGTATCCATTAAATATGGCTTGGTTCAAACAAAATTTTGCCAAGTAATTCACGTGCTATCACAAACGCCAGTTGGATTGTGACTGAAGTTGATTAGGCCCGTGGGCCTAATTTGTGTGGTCCACTTCAAGGAAATCGTCCCGTATCTTCCCACTATTTCCTTACATCAATGTCTGTCAACGAAGTTTTTGACAGTCTGCGTCGCTAACAGTAGAATCTCTGTGCGAGCGTTATCAAGCAAAGCAATCGAGATAATCTGCGTCCAACATCAGACCTGTTATCTGATTACGTGTGAAAGATAAGGAAACTATTCTTTACATTGCTAAATGTACAGATGTTAACGAACATGCGTACAGTGATAAGCGTCATCCACTCTTTACACCGAGACAATCAATCATTATGTTATTAATAATAATTATTTTCTCTTTAAGTGTTTGATTAGTCAGTGTCTAGATAACAAAATACTAACAAACATTTTGTGAAGGTCTGTGGCCAATCGGATATTGTCTTACTCTAGCTAATCTTAACCTAGATCTAAAACATATTTCAAAACAATGATATTTTCTTTCTATAAACTTCAGGAAAAGAGTAACGCCGGTGAGAAATATCTATATTATATGTACCCTGGGGCTTGCTGCTAAGCGTTTCGGTTTAGGTGATGAGAAAAGTTGCGCGTCCGCAAACCGTATCTCGGCACTTGATTTTCCGAACTACGCTGTTTCAGCGCTAAGTTCCGTTTGGTTCCGATCAATAAAATCTCAGCGGATGACGCGTCTTTATCCGTTGGGAGTTTGAGAGGTACACAAACGCACCCTGTTCGAAAACGGTGAGTCACTGCTTCATTAGGCTTCGAAGAAAGTTGACTAAACAACTTCCGATGTAAATAACATTTGTTTTTATTTTTCCGTCCCAGTTCCAGTGACATCTGCGGACCTTGACCTTGCCCTACTTTGTTGCCTCCTGGCTGCATGATGGACACCTCATTCAATATTCAAATCATTCCACGCGTAATCGCCTCCCTTGATAGTGCCATTGAACGGTTCCAGTAAACTTTACCATTCTACCATTACTCATTCCAATGAATCCAACTATAATTACAGATTTTTCATAGATTTACACGACGGGGATAATATGTGTGTTTAATTATAGATGTTTAATATAATGTGTAACGAGTCATACCCACCTTATCATTATGCGATGTTAACCAAGGTCTTGGGTTCAACATCGTAGAAAAATTTGACATAAAGATTTACTTCGATTTTAGCTTCGTATTTTGTTTTTCGGCCAAAAGGTGCGAGTAAAGTGCCTATATCGTAAACTTTCACCTTCATTGTTTGGTTAACTGGCTCGCTAACACAAATTTATGAGCTTTTTCCTACGCGACCGGTTCAACTTATTTTTATGGAATCTAAATCTTGATGTTTTTTGTTTTAAAATACACCACTTCGAATAAAAATATATCTAATACGCATCGCCTTGAAAACACCCTCTTATTTTCGTAGTTTAGTAAGTAATCGATAATGCAAAGTCGTCAATTTAAGACAAATAAATATCCTTGAAGTACGAAACGACCTGAGGGAAGATCTCATCAAATCGGTGGAGTACGTCGCAAACATTGCCTAGAACTGGGACCAACAAAAAGCGAAGATTACGTACATGCAACCAAGGAAGATATGGATCCTTGATGCAACAAACTCAACCAATAACCGTACGAAATGGAGAGATAGTCGAAGAGCGCGGACTATGGACTATATATTCGATTGATTCAAGCTAGGCACGTTAAAAAAAAAACAAGTTTTTTTTAATTGAAAATTAGTTTTTTAACGATGTGCTGACCAAAATGAGCCCAAACACTGCAAGTCTACTATAATCCATCGAGGAATGCCGTTGTCCACCGTCACCATCATCAAATCAGCTCGCTGTTACCATAATATTGTATTGCCATCGGAATTTGACAAGTAAGGCTAGTTTTAGCCTTTCAGCTCAATCGAACCCCGGGAAGTGGGTCAAATTTTACTTGCAAAATTTGTTCACAGACAGACAGGCACCGGGACAGTTGAGAAAAATAGCTTTTTCAACGATGTGCTGATCAAAATGAGCCCAAACACTGCAAGTCTACTATAATCCATCGAGGAATGCCGTTGTCCACCGTCACCATCATCAAATCAGCTCGCTTTTACCATAATATTGTATTGTCATCGGAATTTGACAAGTAAGGCTAGTTTTAGCCTTTCAGCTCAATCGAACCCCAGGAAGTGGGTCAAATTTTACTTGCAAAATTTGAT
The DNA here is from genome assembly GCA_949125355.1 of Agriopis leucophaearia. Classification (NCBI taxonomy): domain Eukaryota; kingdom Metazoa; phylum Arthropoda; class Insecta; order Lepidoptera; family Geometridae; genus Agriopis; species Agriopis leucophaearia. The sequence goes on along the minus strand of OX421266.1, from coordinate 15,295,347 downwards.
TACAGAAAGACAGGCACCGGGACAGAAGAAACTAAATAAAAGCTTGTAAAAATGGGCAGTCATGGGGTCTGCAGACAGAAGTGAAAACTAATACGTCACATTAGCATGTCGGTGACGCGAACCTACCAGTTTTGCCCCTATCTAGCGGGAGGCCTACCTACGCTGCGTCTTCCGGTTCATGGTCTCTATTCAAGAACCTTTCTTCCCCATCGGTTATTGGTTCTTCGAGAGATGAGGCCTGCCCATTGCCACTTCAACTTGCAAATTGTAATAGCTATGTCGGTGACTCTGGTTCTTTGGCGAACATCCACGTTCTGAATACTATCGCGCAAAGAAACAAACACAATATACGAGTACAAACAGCCCTTCTGGAATTCGCGGCTTTGTATGACCAAAACCCATTCGAGTGGGGGCCGATACCTTATCAATATTTGAGCTGCCATTCCGAGTATCGGAAACCCTCTTGGTAGAACTAACACGCGTCGAATGCTCGAGCTCCGTGCAACCTTGAGTGTCGTCACTCCAATCAAAAGAAATCACGGTGAACCGTCGAACGAGTGTTGGAAACGACGCCACTTGGAAAGTTCGAGGACGCCTTTATTTGCTGTCCCTATCAAATATTTCCGAGCAGGTGGATACCGTTACATTATTTAACCCTTATTTCCGCAATGATTTCGGGGTAGTGATAGCGAGGGAAGTGATAAAGTAACCTTTCGTAATAATTTCGTGTAACAACTTGTATTTTTTTAATAATATTTTTATTTTCAGATAAACTATAGAAATTTTTACAACTATATTGTTTCCAACGATCTTGTGGACGATCTAGACTTACACAGATAGAGACGGTCTCTAGCTGTTAGAGCCAATATGCTAGGTAGAAAGTTTGCTGGCTGTTCGCGGGAGGCGAACATTTTACTATTTAAGACTTATTGTACTGCACTTTATACTCCGCAGTTATAGTCTCACTACAAGGTGGAGAGTTACCGTACGTTTAAGGCAGTACAATGACTCGTTTCGTGTAATGTTCCGACTCCCGCGGTGGTGCAGCGGCTCTCGATGCACTGATCAGACATCGCATTGCCCGATTTAGAGCTACAATCTCTAACTCGGGTAATGAGATTATAAGGACCATTTGCGATTACTGTTTTTCTCTGCAGAAATACTGATCCAAACTGTTAAAGTTTTAAATTTCTTTAATTAGTATCACATATGTATTTATTCGCATTTTTAAATTATTATTATTATATTATTTATAATTAATTCTAAATGGATCAGTGTAATCTGAATATAAATAAATGATTTGATTTGATTAATATGCGTCGTTTTCCGGAAAAAGAATCCTAATTCCCGGAGCCAACTTCTTCCTACGGTAGGTAGGTACAATGCACTGTCCAAGCTGTAAATAATTCGCGATATATCAATCAAGGAAAATTTTTATAACAAAAATGATAATCAGCCTTAGTCCAAATAAAGTATTATTGCTTTAGTATCATAAATAGCTACTTTTTCGAGTATTAGTAGTGCATTAGTGAATAAACTGTAATAATTATTAGAGTGGGGTTTTTTTATTTTTCTGTACCTGTTTGCAAAGGCAGATGCAGCTAAGGAGATCCATACCTCTGCTGTTCAAAAAAATGGAACCTCCTTTTTTTCAAGCCTGTGGAAAAGGTAGGCATCTATGTGCTGTAGTACCTACTCATAAATATACTGTGCCGGAAATATTAAAAATGTAGTACTGAGGCACGTGTCCTGTTAATCCAAAAGCAAACATCATACTAAATTCATTAACAATGTCATGAATGACTAAGTATACACGCTCATGACGGTTTTTATGTTTACCCAAAGGAATTAGGAAAGGAGGAAATTATGTATGAGTTACAAATTATGAAGGACTACCTGTCCCCTATGGTTTTCCCCCAGTTATTATGGTTGTCCCCGTTTTATGCATTTCTCAAGTTATCTATCAACCTCCTAATGTACATCTTTGCCACATTTCATTAAAATTTTATGAAGATTGGTTAAGCCTTTAGTCGTGAAAAGGTGACAGGAGTTACTTTTGCATTTATAATATCCATTTTAAAAAAACTTTGTGGAACACAATCAATGAGTTATTGACGTCTTCTAGTTCGCAGTCTCCACTGAAGAAGATTTCGTCCCCATCGGTTATCGGTTGTATGTAGCAAGATAGTTGCCTTAAATAAATGTTTTATATGTAAATACATACTACCTACTTCGACCAAAATAAAAGAATGGACAGGCCCTAACCATTGAACTTGATCAGTAAAAACGAGTCAAAACCGTCGGACATATACTTCAACACCTAATTATAAAAATGTACAGTATATATGTTACAAAAAATATATATCGGTTTTATTTGTGTATTTACACTTCGGTAAAGCATACGAATTCATAATTTTGTCAGATGTTTCGTTATCGCGTAACAATAGACTCGTGTTTCACTTCCTACGGCTAGAGACCGACTGAAACGAAATGAGAGCTGGCGCTCATTTTGTAATCTTCAAAAATGCTCTTCTACTGGGCCCGTCCATTCATTTTATTTTGGTCGAAGACTACCTACAGCTATGGCAATGCTTTATTTTATTGCCTTGAATTTCTCAATTTGATGAAATCCAGTACATAATCAGAATATTCCAATAATACAGCACTTTTTGTCTTTAATAGTGCGATTAGTGAGACTCTACTATATATATTGTATATATACAATACTAGCCATTGCCCGCGATTGCATACAACTTATTGTTTCATACTACATAGACTTTCATGTTAACTTTCACCCTTTTCCCCTTTCCTCCCTCCCTCTATAAGGAATCTTCCTACCAAATTTAAGCTTTGTATGAGACAATCAGTATTTCGCTTTTATATATTGTGGTGTATGAATAAGAAAGAAAGACCATCGCATGGAATATGCACAAGGGACACAAAATAACAACAAGAGGGTAGTTGGAAATAATATTTGTAAAAATTTATTTGATCTAATACAATAATGTATTATGTAGATACAGGTGTTGGTTGAGACTTTGTATACATAAGACTTTCATACAAACTTGCATCCTCCATTTGCTCCCTTTATTCGGCCCTTACGCAAAATCCGTTTTTAACCTATCTCTGCACCTGTCAATTTCAGTGTCCTAGGTGAGGTAATTTTCAAGATTTCATAATGAGTCAGTCAAAGAATGGGTGTGAGTGAGAGTTATATAGAAAAAAATTCTATATGTAGTTTTTATTTCATGTGTTTTAGTCAGAATTCTGCTCTGACTAAAATCACATAAATTAAAAACTAATACTACTTATTGTATTGAAAAGTGAAATGGTACAGTCATTCAAATAATTATTTTCATGAAGTGGCAATGGCCTCCTGACATTCAGATGTATTTACCCTGACTGATAGGATAACTGTTTATAATTCTATCGAATCCCCGTTAATTTCAAATATTTTAAAAGTACGATGTACTTTAGTTTTTATGAGTATTGAATAGAATGTAGGCTTTAAGTATCTGTTTAAAATTGCTGACGCCTTTCCGTCACAATTTCCATCAGCATAAAGATGAAACAGCAATTTTAACCACAATAGGTATAATATATTAACTTTCTGACATACAGGATTACACAGGATGGTGGTGCTAATTAAGCCAAAAGAAGGACAGTGTACTCGTCAACATAAACAGGTTTTATCAACCAAACAAAAAAAAACAGGTGATCAATTTAAAACAATTAAGGGTGTATTGATGATGGACAACACCATTCTGCTATCCTTGCTCTTTTTCTAATAAAAATATTTTTATAATTGAAAAACTATTTTTTCAAACCAATGTTTTATGAAGTTCGTGATCGAAATGGAGGTGTGCTGATCATAATGAGCCCAAACAACTGGCAGTATTTGGGCTCATTATGATCAGCACCTCATCATTTCAGCCTTAGGACGTTCACATACGTAGACGTCAACAACTTCCAGAGCTGAAGTCCCAAATGATACTGGGCTGAGCACAATATGGATATTTAACATGACCCTTATCTTGTCCATGTTCATCTTAAGGCCCACCTGTTGGGAGACTAGATAGAGGCCTTCGAGCATCATGCTGAGATCATCCATCGATTTTGCCATGACGACAATATTGTCGGCAAACCGAAGGCGAGTGATGTACTCGCTGTTGATGTCTAGTCTTTGCCATTCCAAGAGCTTGAAGGCGTCGTTAATATTTCAGCAGGATTTAAAGTATGACTAATGAGTCAGTATCTAAGATCATGTCAATATTGCTTAAAAATATTTACTTAATTATCTCATATCATGCTCCTGTTGATCTAGTGTATGGTTTTATAAAGGCCTATTATAGGCCTTAAACAATTAGATAAAATTAAATGTTTTTTAATAATAAAATGTAGCCAATGCTGTACTCACTTCTTATACACCCTGCAGAATGAGTTGTTGATTCTCTTGTCAGAGTTGTGTCTTCGGCGGTCCTCAAATAAGTCCTTTATGGCAGTCACTCCAAGCACAAACAGCACGGGCATCATAGCTATCTCCTTGCCAAACGCATTGATAGCCGGCACCCAGTTCAATAACACTATGAAAATAAAGTACACATTGGCAATCCTATGGAACTGCTCAAACAAGTTTTTCGGTAGAAACGAGAGCAGTGTATACTTTGTAGTCCTGACTTTATTATCACATCTATGTCCATTAGGATGATCCTTGAGAGGAGTCTTGTCGGGCACTAAGTGGTTGGGGATGACGACGAGGTGGCGGTTGTCAATCGCTGGCTGCTGGCGGCGCAGCAGCCAGAAGGCAGCACGACGCCACCGGCCCACATCGGAGCCGCGCCGGATCGTGTAGATGGAGTCTGAGCGTGACGCCTGGCGCGAGTGGTTCGCACGCACCGAGCCCACTCGTGGTACGGTGCTCGCGGGCGCCGGCTCTCGGTGCCCCGGCGGTAGGATGAAGTCGGTGCGACTGCCCGTGCGACTGTGGCCAGGACCAGCCGCTGGACCCGGCCCAGTGCGACCGCCTTCTCCGATCTGACCATGCGAAAGCGCTCGTTGGTGCCCGCGCAGCGCCGACTTCAGCGGCGGTCTCGCTGGCGCGCCAGCTCCTGCCACCATCGGTGTTCCCCCATGACTCACGGACCTTGAGTGTCCTTTTCCCTTCGGGAACAGGTATGTTTGTTCCGGAGCCCCGGGCAGACATGGCGCAGTCGAAGGAGTCTCTCCGCTTCCTTCTGTTGACATTTTTATGCATCTGAACGGTGAACGACCCGCTTTTCCCTTTCATTTAAAACTGCGGTAACTGTGCCGCTGCACTGTGTTTTTCCTATTTCGACGAGTTGGTTACAGAGATTGTGCCGTAATTACCGAAACATATGGTTAGAAATCATTTGCACTTTTTAGACTTCACTTGGGTTCGTTTTTGATAACTGGGAAATTGTAAACATGTATTTTTGCTCCGCGGGACACATTATTTAGAGTTAAAAATAAAGAAAACAAGAGCTTTTGACCGCAACGGCGACGCAACAGTTATTGGTTCAAATCAACACAAAAATAAAGCACGAAGAAATACAATCGTGCGACTAACTGCATTCAATTTGGCGATTTTGTTTGATGCTGAAGTAAGACTGAGCGGAAAAAAATGATTATTTGACTCGCTGGCTAACATCTGACAATAGCATCTAAATGTCAACGTCATGATGACAATGACGTAAAGTTTTTTTTGTTGACACGCTATTGTCTCTTGGCGTATTGTAGCATGCTCTTGCCCAGCCCTAACAGACGTGTGGATATAGTTAGAGAGTTCAACCACGCACCGCGTTTGACAGTTTTCGTTGCATCCACGCAATCCATTTGTCCGTGGACCGCTGCTGCCGCTCAGACGGTGAGATATGGCTCAACCGCGACGGACAAGAGCTAAATAATAATAATTATGTCCGTCAACAGCGCCCCAGACGGACGGTTTTGGTACGTCCGTAGACAAATTATCTATGGACGCACGCGGTGCTTGGTTGACATCAGCCTCACATCAGCCATTGGATGCTGACGTGCTGTTTGGGTCACAGAAAAGAATCTAAACGTAAAAATTCTCGCTTCAGTGGTTTGGGTCCTATAGCCGTAACAGACGTGACGAACTTGGTTGACGAACCGCTTTTCGAAGATGATCGTTACGTTTCTGTTACGGTTAATAAAGGCAATGACAAAGAAATAGTAGAAATGAGAAATGCTCATTGATTAGAGCGCATCAGCAGACAAGTTATTTCTTGATGTTGGCGTTTCTGACATCCTGCTGACATCCCTACAAAAATATGTTATCTATGTTTTTGTCGACGTCATCGTGTCGGACATATTTCTTTCCGACATTTTGACATTTATCTCCCGGTTTGGTATAATATAGATTCAAGGTAGATTCTTTTGTAGATTTTATTCTTCTCAAATTCTCTCACCATGGACGAAGAATACGATGCAATAGTCTTGGGAACGGGTTTGAAAGAATGCATCCTCAGCGGGATGCTTTCTGTGTCCGGGAAGAAAGTGTTGCACATTGATCGAAATAAGTACTATGGTGGTGAATCTGCGTCAATTACCCCGTTAGAAGAGCTGTTCGCAAAGTTCAACGCACCGGCGCCCGACGAGACCTATGGCCGAGGTCGTGACTGGAATGTAGATTTGATTCCTAAGTTTTTAATGGCAAATGGCATTCTCGTGAAATTGCTTATCCACACGGGCGTCACCCGATACTTGGAGTTCAAGTCCATCGAAGGCAGCTATGTTTACAAAGGCGGTAAGATTTCTAAAGTGCCCGTGGACCAGAAAGAAGCTCTGGCGTCAGACCTCATGGGAATGTTTGAAAAGAGACGTTTCCGAAACTTCTTGATTTACGTGCAAGACTTCCAGGAAGACGATGCCAAGACATGGAAGGACTTCGATCCTAGCACTGCCAACATGCAGTCACTTTATGACAAATTTGGCCTTGACAAGAATACTCAAGACTTTACTGGGCATGCTTTGGCTTTGTACCTCAATGATAACTACCTTCAACAGCCCGCTGCTCAGACCATTCGTCGTATCAAGCTTTACTCCGACTCTCTAGCTCGATATGGCAAGTCACCCTACCTGTATCCTATGTACGGTCTGGGTGAACTTCCTCAGGGCTTTGCTCGTCTCTCTGCTATCTATGGAGGGACTTACATGCTGGACAAGCCTATTGATGAAATTGTGCTAGGAGAAGATGGAAAAGTAGTAGGTGTGCGCTCTGGAAATGAAGTCGCTAAATGTAAGCAAGTGTACTGTGATCCCAGCTATGTGCCTGACCGTGTCCGAAAGAAGGCTCAAGTGATTCGTTGCATTTGCTTGCTAGATCACCCGATTGCCAACACCAAGGATGCCCTCTCCACACAAATCATCATCCCTCAGAAACAAGTTGGAAGGCACTCTGATATTTATGTATCGGTTGTGTCTTACACACACCAAGTGGCAGCCAAGGGCTGGTTCATCGCTATGGTTTCCACCACTGTGGAGACAAATGACCCAGAGTCTGAAATCAAACCTGGTTTGGATCTTCTGGGGCCTGTGAAGCAGAAGTTTGTCTCTGTGACAGACTACTTTGAGCCTATTGATGATGGCAGTCAGAGTCAAATATTCATTTCCGAGTCTTACGATGCCACCACACACTTTGAGACTACCTGCTTAGATGTCCTTAATATATACAAGAGGGGCACAGATGAAGACTTTGACTTCTCCAAAGTTAAGGTGGAACTCGGTGAAGAGGAGCAATGAACATCCTCCATTTATATTATGTACAATTTGCTTGTTAATTTTGATGGTAACTATTCTGGTAACAACTGAAATGTTAATTAGGGATTTGGTGGTGATTGAGCCTAGGTACTATTATATTGGCAGTAGAAGTTAACGCAGAATGCCCTTAAATTATTTAAGCCAAATTATATTGCTGTATTTTTATTTAAATCAAAAAATTATAAAAAGATTGTTATGTAAAGGATTACACTCATCATAAGGTCGCTTTTATTATGTTAAGTATACAAAGCTATAAAATGATCTGCACAAGTGCTAGGTTTATTTATACTGAAAGATCATTTATGCATTCCATGTGTTATTTTGAACCTTTATCCATTGATCTATTATTTGTACATGATAGATTGATGCTATGACCATATCGTGTTGTAATATGCATTGTCCAAATTATGAATGCTCATTATACCTAATATTTTGTGTAAGATCATAATAAAGTTACTCTGTATGATATTGTTGTTTGATTACACTATCTCTGTGTATGTGCTAAAAGGATGAGATAACAAATAGGTTGTCTAATCAAACAAGGGTATAGAGATTGTTTTTATGAATGTTTGTACTTAAATTTTTAATTCATGAAATATAAGACTAGATTTAGAGATCACACATTCAAAGTATACTTCAATGAGTAGAAGTGGTCATCCCTGCAGCCTATGAAGATGTAGTCTCCGTAGCATGCAGGTGAAGAAAAGGTCTCGCTAGGAAGCTGGTATTCAGCTATTATGATTCCATTGTCTGCTTCTAAGACGCACAGTTTGCCATTATTAGAAGCCGCTAGGATTAACTTGTCGCTAAGCCCGCATGGCGTGCAGTAAACAGGTGATGTCAACTGCGTTTTCCAATGCAAGCATGGTTGGAAATTCTTTATATTTATACTGTAGACTTTATTGTCGAAGCATCCAAACACCATTTGCCACTTCAACTTGTCCACTTCCTTGATATAGACAGATGAGAATATATTCCCTTTTGCGCCTTGATACTTCCAAATCTGTGAAACAAAAACATGTAATTGAGTCTACACTTTCATGAGTCATGCAATACAGGCATGAGATAATGAAGCATTATTTTTTTTGTTTAAAACTCATATTAAACTAGATAATTTAGATGAGTAAACGGTACTTAGGCATGAGTGCTGTTGGTGTTAGTCATTAAATTAATATCTGGGACATTTAGTCATTTGTAGATATAGCTAATTTTCATTAGTTTTATGTGGTAAACGGTTTTATTATAAGAGTACCTACTCATTACCTGCCTCTTTCTTTGGGGAAAACAAAATGAATTAGAAGCATGTGACATGTGAAAGTATATTACTTTATATGTCATAGTCATAATACAAAGAATGCTTTGAATTGTATTTTAATTTGCAGTATCCATGGGCATGCCCAGCTTTAGTAAAAGTGGGGCTGAGGGAAATCAAGAATTTAGCTATCATAATTATTATCATATCCATGACCATTATCTGTAATTTTTCGAATAGTTCAGTCAGTTCTGGTTAAGTACAAACTATACACAATTATAGTAATAATAGTGCAATTTTTTATTTGTCGAAAAAATATATTTAAAATTAATTATGAGGTAAGGGGTTATGTCTTTCATAATATATAGTTTGGATCTGCCTTTAAACTCGAGCTAGTACCAAAAAAAGTTTGCCAGAAACTGAAGGGGGTGAGGTAAACACATTGCATACACTGACATATTCTTACTGGTTCTACAAACGCACACTATTGAGCGCACACAACTGCAAATTATGTTCTCAAAATGTATACAAATGGACGACAGAGGGGGGTGTACTAAAGAAGAAACTGTAGGTATAACGCTTCCATTTATTTATTTTTTCTGAGGGTTATGTACATAGGGTTTTTGTAGTGGTAGGACTCTTTTGCAGGGGTCCGCCTGGGGAAGTACCACACCTTTGCCAGTTATTCAACCGCCAAGCAGTAGTGTGCAAACACTACTGTGTTCCGGATTGAAGGGCAATGTTTCCAGCGAAATTACAGGGACACAGAGATTTGACATCTTATATCTCGAGGTGACGAGCGCAGTGCATTGCCATCCAGGGTTTTGAACTGTTGAAGTTCCAAATTCTGAGTGGCGTTGAGCTGTTATGGGCAAGCGTGAAGAGCCATCAGGCGAGCGACTTCACTCGTCTCGTCACCCAGTATCATAAAAAAAAAACAGGATCACATTAGCAATATGCATAGCGTAGCAAGCCCGAAAATATATCACTCATTAATGATCCATGACAAGCACTTTTTTGTGGTATATAATTGTATTGTGCATAAATAACAGCACATTGTAGTTGAGTGTGCTGTTCAGGGCAATCTGGACAAGGACACAATACATCATTACACATCTGAAAGACAAGGACAACAAACACCCAGACATGTTAGTTGTGTAGGGAATCCTAGAGGGGAGCTATGTATGAGTAAGCGTTATTGTTATTGAAACAAAAACCCGCACAAATGTAGCAAGAGCCATGATTTTTTCTTATTTTTCGTCAATGTAGAAGTTTTAGAACAGATTATGTGACGGTTCATGTACAAATCACATACAATAATGATGTGCGACTGAGGCGAGCGCCAAGTTTTTTAGCTATTTCTTATTGATACTGAGTAGATTACTGTACTTGACCAAGTTGCAATCGCTGTTATCAAAGTGGCCTCTCTCTCAGAGACTGGATTTGTGGTCGCATGACAATAAAGCTCTCCACAACAGTGCTGTTGTATGTGTACCAAATGATACCAGACTTTAGCAGATTATGATGTGCAAATGAAAAAGCGTTACAGAGAGTGCCAACCCCTGTGGAATAATGGCCTTAATAGTTAATTGATCGGACAAGCAGTCAACAATGACTGCACGAATCGATCTTTCGATTTACACATGGAGTTGGAGTCTTCTAGTTACTGTCTGACTTCTGATACCAAAGAACGTCCCGGTCTCGCGCTGCATGTCGCCAATCGGTGACTCTTGATTTCGCGAAAGCTATAAATATAGAGTATGTAATATGTGTGGCACTTCTCTCACTTTGATTCCTTTCTCGACAGTTCTGCAGTGTATCTCCCCGCTAACTTCCGCGAACACGACATACTTGTCTCCGTCGTACAGCACTGGACTGGCGAACACTGGAGAGGCGAGCGTCCCGCGCCACGCTACTGTGTTAGTGACAGTGTGGACACTAGCGCATACGCCCGATAATGTACCCAGTAGGATGTACTCGTTCTTGGCTAAGACTAGGTCGGCGGAGATTGCTTGGTCTGCGATGGGTATTGCGTATTTCATAGCACCAGTCTGGAATTAGACATTTTATTAAGCAACGGATTTAAACTGTTATTTCTTCTGTGGCAGCGGTCGAGTTATGTTACTACCTACCTGCCCTTAGCATCTGGATTCTAGCTAGAGCTTGTACTTTGCGCAGATGAGGTGAGTAGATTTGACCGACCTTGCTGACGTTGACATCCTCGTAAAGAAAGCATTCTCAAAGATATGGTAAGAGTGATGACACATTCATAGACTACAGTAACTCTCTTCCTCTTTCTATTTTTTACGTTTTGACGCCAAAAATGCTGAAGCAATCTTGATGAAATTTGAAAAGGAAACAGAATGCACCATGAGGGTGGACATAGCTATTGGCTATTTTTATTTTACTTCTTACTAGGCTAACCTTTGATCGCCATCTCACCTGATGGAAAGCCATGATGCTGCCTAGTAAAAACCTATAATAACCCTATTCTTAAACACTCCAAGAATAATTCTAATTCTGCTGAAAGACAAACGTGGGCAAAACGTTCCATTGTTTTGCCACTCTAATTAAAAAAGAGGAGGCAAAACACTTGGAATTGGTCTTTGAAAATGAATGAAATGGGTGACGCTTAGCTTATCTGGATATTCGGTAATGGAATGTGATGACAAGTTCGTGTAGTTCCATTGCACACTGTCCGTAGGAAAATCTAGTAAAAAAAAATTAACAAATTTGCTTGCCTTCTTCAAAAAATAATTTAGAAATTCGCGGTTAATTGGCTCCGTTTGTCTAATTTACCATGATGTCGAGACACCGCAAGTAGCCGTCGTACGCGGCGACGTACAGCAGCCCGTTGCAGCAGACCGCCTTGCTCTTCACCATCGCTCCAATGTTGGTTCTCCACATCTCCTGAAAAAGTTTCACAGAATTACAAATGATGACAAACTCTAGGGCTGGGATTTGGTGGGGAGTAGAGATACAGATTTCACCAGACAGTGGTCAGAATCAACTCTAGGTGAAGTAACCGACACTGAGTAGCGGTCTGAATCAGTTGATAGCATCTAAACGTCAGATGACCGTGTAGCTCTTTGGACAAGCTGAGTGAGATCTATAGTTATAGTAGTAAGCTCTCGTGTCTTTCTCCCAGCATGGTCAGTGTTCCGATATTGGAAAGCCACTCCTAGTGGGGCCGTTAAAGTCTCTCAGTAACACTAATTTGACTGTTATGTCCTTTGTTGACCTGTTTCTGCAGCCTCAATTAGATATTCTGTGAGCGTAGTTGTCTCTTCATCTCCGCTGTGCGACCGGTAGAAACAGGCATACAGAATTTTCTCCATTTCTGTGTATACACCATATTACCCAAAGCAAAAATAATCTGAGGTCTTTAAGTAGATGGAGACGCCGACAGAAAATTTCGTCTCGGAATAAGCTCAAAATTGTGCTCCAGGGATTAGCTCTCTGGGTACGACAGGAATGTTATACGTTGGGTCTTGAAGTTATCTTGTATGAGAGCGTTTACGCAGATGCGTTTGTCTTTGCCTCGGTGCCTGTGTCGATATGCGTTTATTTGTATGAAGTATATGAAGTTGTTACGACGAGAGTGGTGGTGCAACAGCTACAAATAAATGAAGCCGACGCTGCCTCTACGCGCGACTTCATAGTCACGATAACAATGCCTTGTAACAGCTCGCCTATCACATCACTATAACCTTGCCTTGCATGTTTCCAGTGTGAAACAGACAACGGTTCCATCGTGCGCGCCGACGACGCCGCACGGCGACATGGCCGGCCCCTGGTGGCACAACACGGCCGCTTCTACGCGTGACTTGATAGTCACCATACCTTGGAGTAGCCCGCCTATTGCGTCCATCACTATAATCTTCCCGGAGTGACTGCCAACTGACACGAACAGGTTGCTGAAAATTTCAATAGTTTATTATTTCCTTGCTGAAAATTGCTGGTGGACAAGACCACCAACAACACACATACACACACACACTGGGGAATACAGGGATATAGGCTTGAGGTGTACTAAGCCGAAAGGAGGACATTGTACTCGTCCTTATGAACAACGTTTAATACGGAATCAATCATGAAATTGCAAATAAATATCTGATTTTCCATAGAAAAATGTTATCAGTCAAAAATGGCAATAGTGGAAATCACTTGGGAAGGGCAAAATTTAAAAGAAAAGGAAAACCAAGAGGTGCATCTAGTAAAACTAGATTGGGCACTCATTTTGATAACACAAAAACAAAATAACTGGGTGGGATGAGCATAATGTCTTACATTATTTCCTAATCTGAGACATTTAAAGCAGTAGTGTGCAAACATTACTTTGTTCCGGATTGAAGGGCAATGTTTCCAGTGAAATTACAGGGCACACAGAGATTTGACATCTTATATCTCGGGGTGACGAGCGCAGTGCATTGCCATCCAGGATTTTGAACTGTTGAAGTTCAAAATTCTGAGTGGCGTTGAGCTGTTATGGGCAAGCGTGAAGAGCCATCAGGCGAGCGGCTTCGTTCACCTCGTCATAAAAAAAAAAAAAATAATGTGTGGCAACACAATATAATAGATACTTACAATCCTGATTGGAAAAGGGTAGGAGAAGCATCTACACATTTGCCTGTATCAAAAGTCCAAACAACAATAAAATCCACAGGGCTCCCCGTGCACTCCATCATACTGCTCTTCTTCAGCGATGAGCATTCCATCATAGACTGCTGATCTGATCGACTCCTCTTCATTCGTTTTTTTGATTTTGTTTCTTCTAGACATATTTCTTTTTGAGCAATTTCTATTATATTACCGATGGTATACCTCGTGGACATCAGATACGGCTGAATTAACTTGCCGAATTGTGGACATATCAGAGATAGCTTGTTACACAGCGATACTGCAAGGAATGAAGTGCCGCCAATGGCAAAGAAATCTTTATCTTTTATTTCCTCAAAAGCAAAGTTTCTGTTTGTGGCCACTTTAAGCTCCTTTATGAAATTTGACTTCAGACTTTCGTAAGTTTGTTGTGTTCCTACTAATTTTTCATACATCTTTGATAGCAATTGTTTGGATACTTTGCCATGAAAACTGGTGGGCAGGTTATCAACCCTCAGCACTTTATCTGGCCAATGTTTGTCATCCAGTTTACACTTAAGGAAGTCTGACAGCTCTTGGCAGTTGAGAGTTTCAGATGAAAAATATACTATCAGCAGCATGGGCTTAGGTAGCCAGACACTAGAACATGTTTTAACTCGTGGGCATTGCATTATAGTCGACTCAATGAGTTGAAGGTTAACTTTGTGCCCAAATCGTTTTATGATATCGTCTTTGCGGCCTCTGTAGTAAATAGTGCCATTCCTTATTTCTCCGAGATCGCCAGTGTCCACAAACCGTAATGAGTTCTGCTCTCTATGTTTTCCTTTGGGTTTGCTCAAAATATAACAGTTTCTAGTTTTACTAACTGAAAAAATGGAAAACACGAACATAAATAAGTAATAAAAAATTATAATATACTGAAAATAGTTCTTTATCTGTTTCTGTCATCCATCAATGAAAGTATCACGATTTCAAGAGCTGTTCAAGGGAATCAATAATCTGTCAAAAAAACTGGTCTACCTATGATCAGTGCCGAGATATTTGACAAAACGTAGGATTACTTCAATTGGTTTATTGTACCTAATGGTTTATCATCCACAAATAAAACTAACACTGTTTAATTAATTAAGGAGATAAATAGTTACAAATTACATTCTAATTTAGCTACTGGCTAGCTCAAGAATTAAGATATTTAACAAAATATGATTTAAGTCCATTGGTGAAAATCTATGGAAAAGTTTTGTAACCACAAATGGAAGTTCCACATTTTGGAAGACGTCTTGAAGGAGAACAATAGTTGTCAAGTACACCTTGGTCAAATTCGATCGGAGCCAAGATATTTCTCATTGCATGAAATGGCTTGACTTAGAGTGCATTTGATCTTGTTGTTCAAAATCTTTGAAATGCCTAATTTCATCATCATCATCAGCCATAAGACATCCACTGCTGAACATAGGCCTCCCCCTTTAACCTCCACACTGAACGACAACCTGCCATCCGCATCCACTGGATGGACCAACAACATCTTGAGGGCTGATGGCAGGCTGTAGTTCAGTGTGGAGTTCTAAGGGGTAGGCCTGTTCAGCAGTGGACATCTTCTAGCTGATGATGTCTGTATTCTAGTCATATTTTCAAATACGTGATTACTGATTCAAAAGAAAATTGGTAATATATAAAAATATTTTTTATGGCAAATTTAAATTTAATTGGGCACTCGTATCAGTAAGAAGTCATCTAGATACACAGTCAGAGTACAATATCTCTGCTGTCATTCAATTTGAAGTTCAAATGAGAAGAATATGTATAGGAACAGTAGGAAATTACAGTATCATTAAGTATACAATTTATACTCACCAAGTAAGATCTTCCCAGAATTTGGCTTGTGTTTGGAGGGTTCTACAATCACCTCTGTTTCTGAGAGACAGTTTCCCAGGGGCACCTCTCTGTCAAAGATTACTTTCTCCAAATCAAGCTCAGCAGCGCAGGCCCAGCATGACATCTCTGTCACACCATACAGAGTGAATATTCTAGTTATATTGTCCCAGTCCTTCAATTCTTTCAATCTTTTGATACCATTCAGTGGTTCACCTCCAAGTGCCAGTATTTTCAGTGTAGAATTAGGGCTCAATATTTTATTTTTAATATCTGCATTGGAATATTGAAAGAATTTTGAGGGAGTTGTTTGCCAAAATGTTATAGAATTTCTTTTGTTTTCTGGGAATAATACATTGGCTTTATCAGGTGCAATAAGAAGTGAGGCTCCATTCATACAAGCTAGGAGTATTTCCACCATAGAAGGGTCAAAGGTGAGTGGTGTGGAGAAATAAATAATGTCATCTGGTATAATGTTAAACATTTTTGTGAGATCATCTATGTTGGGTTGGATGCATTGTATGGGGACTTGTATGTGCTTGGGCTCTCCTGTACTGCCCGATGTCATAGCTATGAATGAATGTTGGTTCATGTGTCTGCTTTCTTGCTTACTTGGACTGCAACTGTAGAAGTTAATGACTAGATCGAACACTGTCACAGTTTTGTCAGGCTCTTTGCCAAATAATATATTTTCCAGAGGTTCCAGGTCTTTCTTGGTGATTGTAACTATGATTGTGAAGGTGATGTCGTTGGCCAGAGACTCGATGTTTTGGGATGGGTCGATGAACATAAATGTTGTGCAACACTTGTGTGCTCTGAAAGTAAAACAGAGAATTGTGTAGATGCTATGACTGGTATGATAAGAAATAAATCAATGAGGTATGGTACCAAAATAGAACAAACTTACGCTGCTATAACACATGGTATGATGATGTTTCTTTCAGATACGAGTCCAATAATGCCCCTATTGCATTTCAGCTGTTGTAAGTTTTGAGAAACATATTCACACACGCCATACAACTCAGAGTATGTGTAATGTGTATAGATGCCGTCCTCATAGTACCTCACTGCAGTCCTCGATGGAAACTTGGCGCATGTACGTATAAATATATCGTAATAGCCTCGTACGGATCGCATTGTGGTAAATTATTTTAGAGTTGAATAAAATATCTATGTTGCGTTGATTTCTCAACTCAATTCTTGGAACACATACCAAAGAAATGTTAAAATATTAATTCACTATTACTAATTTATTTTCTTCAGCTTTCGAAAATAATTACATTATCTTATTCTGTAAGCTGTTTGTGTTGTGATTATTTTGATAAATAAAAACCAAAAGCAAAACTGCAAGACCCTGAAAAAAACGTGACAGTGACAGCTGACGTTAAACTGACAATAAGGACTGTTAATTTTCAATTTTTTTTTTAGTTTCGCTCTAGACTTCTTTGCTATTTAGCCAATGTCAAGTATAATAAGGGCCCTGATTCCGTAACTAAAACATGCACGTAACACGGCGTGTTAAGTTAACATCTGAAAATTTGGCCTCTTTTTCTTAGGAAATAAAGGCCAAATTTTTGACGTTAACTTAATGGGCCGCGTTATGCACGTGTTTGTAGTTATGGAATCAGGGCCTTGTACTCAAGAAGTCGGTAATTATTTTCATGTTTTGCGTCAAAATTCACAGTCAAAGAAAGTTGTTAGTAGTCAAGGTTAAGTTTGAGCTTGAGCTTTGCTCGCGCCATTGTCATTGTAAATGTTTTTTTTTGCATTTAGTCATTTACTCGCTGAGGTGGCCATGAAAAGTTACGTGTTGCACTCGAGTGCAAAGATTTTACACCTCGTGCTGTTTTGATTCCTTCGCTAACGCTCAGGATTCTAATTTCACTCTTCAACACTCTTGTAAGATAACATATAACTATTGTGCCATTTCAAATATAGGTAATATAATATTTGTAATTTTGAAATTATTTAACAACCATAAATAAATAATTTTATGGGACCCTAGTGACTTATTCCACGCAACCCTCCACGTTACCCGCTTTAGGAATCGCTAGTCCAAAGAAGAGACAACGAATCGGCATACACGTAGGACGCCCTGAGACTGGAAGGAGTTACGACATGCGTAAGACGGCAGAGGTTATAAGCGTAAAGCCGAAGATCAGACTGAGTGGCGTGCCTTGGGAGAGGCAAGCAGTGGACTAGTATACGTATAGGCTGATGATGACGGCGATGAAACGAGTAGGTACACAGTAGTTGCTTAACTTTGTATTTGACAGTGACTTGATATTGAACATAATTATAATTTAGTTACCCACTTGAATATTCTCGTAGTATTCAGTGGCGTAGCTAGGTAACCAAAGGCCCTGATGCAAAAAAATTGGGGCCCTATTTAAACAGGTTAGGTTTTATCAAGTAAAAATATAAATATACTTTTTAAGGTACATAGCTACTTTATCATCGTCATCATCATCAGCCAGAAGACGTCCACTGCTGAACATTAGCTTACCCTTTTGACCTCCACACTGAACGACATTCTGCCATCTGCATCCACTGGATGCTCCCGACTCTCACGATGTTGTCGGTCCATCTAGTGGAAGGCATTTATCATCAGCTCTTTATTATGCTCAAAGCAACTTACTACCTACAAGTGTGTTTATGAGTTTCTTGTGTAATATTCTTAGGGAATTCTGACGGTGAGTTATTTTTCGTTATTGAGTTTGATATTCACTGTTCAGGGCCCGAAAATGAACTGATACGAGAATGAGGGGCCTCTGGTCCCCTAGAGTTTTAGAGCCTCGGTGCACGGCACCGCCTAGCCCTCAGATTCCTGAGCCACTGGTTGTATTGTACCTATTATTAAAATGCTTAAATTGTATTGTATTTTGATTTTCAGTAACTAACTAGCTGAACCAAATATAAATTTGGCAATAGTCGGTAGTGATAACTGTATGCATTTTATAAAATAAATAACGACATAGGTATACACTTAAATTAATATATCCCATCCCGTTTTTTTTAAACTAAGGTGTGTTTAGTTACTTTATAATATTATATTAAAATAAAAACGAAACTTGAAGAAAAGTTAGATAAACCTAATTTCGGATCTCTAAGGAGGTTTGGAATAAGGAACTTACGACGGTCAATGCTCTCTTTTCTGTCGTAGGAATATTGTAAAGGAATTTACAATATACATGACTGTATTGTATGTATTAGTTTTTAATTCTCTAGCTCTAGCGTGCTCTAGCTTCTATGTGTTTCCTTGTAAACTCATGGGGATTTACAGACAAAATGCTGATAATTTCAAAAAATCGGTCACCCACTGTTACTTTGGGTTTCAAATACCTATTTTTTTTACTGTTTACGATGATAAATTCTCAAGTTGGTTACCACAATCTCAAAAGCATTCTTATCATGCTCTCTCATTAGCCTAGAGATGGAAAATTTACACCCATAAGAATGCTTTAGAAATTGTGGTACGGGGGCTGGTGTATCGTCTAAATAAGAATCGGTTGACATATGAGTAGATAGGTAGTTTTGCTTTAACCATCATTTTACCACGACAATCACTGCAGACCCTAGTCGTAACTTGCTACAAGTTTGCATACTACGAGTCAGACCCTCTGGATGCGATCGGAACGAGATCTGAAACTGACAAGACTGCGGCGTAACTGACCTAAAATGTGTGAGCCAAACCGACCGACGAGCCCAATCAATTAGGGGCGGTCAGCGATCGGAAGAAAACAGGGCAGCGCGCGCGCTACCCGAGGAAACTCGGAAAATGGTGGTGCGGGCTCGAGCGGGGTGCGCGGGGCGGGGCGGGGCCGGGACTCGGGAGGGTGCGTGTCCGAGAGGCGCGAGCGGGCATCGATCGAGCGGGCGGCCGGCGGCAGTCCGCCGGGGCGGCCGGCGAGAGCGCGTGTGTCATGCGCTGTCGCTAATATGGCCGGCGCTCGGGCGCTCGTGGCCGCATGCTGGAGCTGGTGGTGGCTGACCCTTGCAGCCGGTGAGTACCCCCTGCCCATCTCCGTTTCGTTTCTCCGTCCACGCGCTGCGCCGCCCTCGGTCAGCTGATCGCATCTTCGCACACTCGCTCAAATACAACTTTTCATGATTTTCCGTGCGTTTCCGTTTTCGTAGCATTTAAAAAGAATACGACGGGCGGTGCGTGTGTTCTTTATCCTCGACCCCTCGCTTAGGTGCTGGAGCGTAATGACGTCGAGGGTTGATGTTTGTTTTAATTGTATTACGTATTTTAATCGATCTTTTCGTCATGGTTATGGTTGTCATATTTTCTATTTTTAATCTCACAGTATAAATGCGCCGTGATTTAACGATATCGTTAATTAGAATCGTAGGAACGGTTGGTTAATTGGTTAGTTAGTGTAAATCGTCGTCGAAGAGAAGTAGTGGAAGCGGCCGGCTGGCACGGAAAAGGGAGGAAGGCCGCAGCCGACAGCGGCGCTGGTCCCGCCGGCTTGCTCCAATCTGCCTCTGAACTACCGCCACATTACGTAATAGGACGGAGTGACACATCTGCGTAAATATTGATCATAATCACGCCACTGCGGCTGAGGAAGTGAGGATTACAGTGCACGCGGCGGCGACACATCCGAGCACCTGCGGGATATCTCGTCCAGACATGCCTACAGACGATAATACACCTCCTTATACTTCGACCGTTTTTATGACCGTGAGGATACGAGGGCGGCTACGTGACCATTGCTATTTTATAAGCTAAAATATTTAACTCGTGTCACGATGTAACATTATCTTGTAAATGTATCTTACAAATGCGGTATTAGAGCTCATATAATTTCCTTATAGTCAAAAGCTTCTCTTAATGGAAAACCGAATTAGGTCACAAAAAGTGTAGATAAATTTATATCCTTATTTTAAATAACTAAACAGGTCATATAAATGATTTATTTATGTCATTTACGTAATAAATAGGTTAAAATTGACAAGTTACCTAATCCAAATTTCACATCTTGCAGATTAGTTTTGACACAAATCATAAATCTTATAAATAATCCGATGTGCTTAGGTATATATATATAGATTAACTTCATATTTATAAAAAAAAAATTGGTAATTTACGTATTAGTTATAAATTAATATTGTAAATAGGTTAAGGTTTCTATAAAATGTATTATGGAAAACCCTTATTCAAATTTTGTATTTAGTTTATTTTTTTTTATTTTTTATTTATCCTTATTTTATTGGTATGGTTAGATCATTTACTTAAAGTAAATACAGATCACATACTTAAACAAGTGAATCACATTAAAAACCCACTTCAAAATTAGTAAATACGCAAGTTCGTGTAATTGGATGACATGTTTTTTTCTTCAGTTATTTTGATTTAAAAACTAAACTACTAAACCGATATTGATAAAATTTACATGGGACCACTTCTGAAGTATGGCCTACCAAAAAAACCCATCAAAATCAATTCATTTATTGGCGGAGAAAATGGTGAACATACATAAAAAAAAAAAAAAAAAGTTTGGAGCATAGAACCTCCGCCTTTTATGAAGTCGGTTATAAAAGTAGATAACATTTTGCTTTATGGAGACACGAGAGTTTGAACCAATACAAGGGTCACTCCAAAGCGCTCTATAAAGTCCCTATAAAAGACATCAACGCGCTAGCCTAATTCCCGAATTATACCAAATCCTGTTCTGGCTCGTGTCGAGATTGTATGTTTTAAAATTATCGACCATTATAAATCGTTTAATATTACCATTATTAGAAAAAATAAAGTTACTAACAGTATTTTTTTTACAACGGAATATTATCCCTATCTTCGCACAAAAATCCCACTTGTGTTTTAAGATAGAAATTGTGCATGTAATTAATTTATTGGGGTATAAATTACGAGCGTTTATTACTAATGTAACGCTGTCTTATTTTTTCGCTAGGCATTGAAAGTATGTTACCTATATCATAATGTTGTAAAACCACCGTATTTACAACATTCTGGGATAAATTCCATATGAATTGGCTGAACGCAGATAGTCAACAAAACATTATCATGCAATATGCCGAGGCGTTATTAATATCGTTATCTTATCTCTAAATCTGTTTAAAGAGAATAATCCATAGTTGATAACGAGATGGAAATTGTTAAAACAGGTGATGTTCAAACATTTACCTGTACTATACATGTTCAATGTTCATAAATAGGTATAGGTCATTAATATCTGCGGTTAAATATTTCTATTCAATAAGTTCTGTAGCGTACCTATCTCTATAATATATCTCTCTGTAGATATACATTTTCACTACAAATGCTGCACTAATCTGGACAAAATTGAGCCAGGGAGAATTGTGCACCATGGGGCATATGTTTTTTTTTAATTGTAATCGGGAAAATTGCGGGTAAATTCATGATGTTGTGGCTATTACTTTAAAATTCAATTTTCTTAAAAAAAATATTTACAGGTATAATTTTTATTGGTTTAGTTAGAGGTTTATTTTTATTTAAATATTTGTATTCATCATCATCATCATCATCAGCCTGTATCAACCCACTGTTGGGTGTAGGCCTCCTCTCCATTGCGCCATTGATCCCTGTCTCGGGTCAATCTCATCCACGTATGGCCTGCGATGGGTGTGATGTCATCGACCCATCAGGCCGTTTGCCTGCCCACGGAAAGCTTACCCGCTATTGGTAACCACTCTGTCAGGGCTCTACTCCACCTGCTACCACCACGCCTAGCCACGTTTCCTGCCCAGCGCCACTTGAGTCATGTCTTGGTTCCCAACATCCGGGACTTTTTTCCTTCGTCGAATATTTGTATTACGTAACTATTAATCTCAAGGCAAGGACAAAAACGTGTATAATTAATACCGAATTGTGAATATGACTAAATTTTTTTTCAATCTCGTCCTACCGATACAGTCTTCAGATTACGTAAATTAAATGACAAAATGTATGTGTTAAAGAAAACAATAAAAAAAAAATTTCAATGTATAAGTTCCATGACATCCCTGACACAGGGAAACCTAGTTGGGAGCTAGCTATGAGTGTGAAACATTATTTTTTCCAGTCAAACATTTTCCCGGAATAGAGGGCGCGTGGGAACGACAATAAACTAGATAAATACAATAACTTTGACCCGCTATCGATCTGTTGACTCTACCTCAGGCTCGTAGTACCTAGTAAGATTATTGCAGAGTCCGCTTGGGGTTACCAAATCTTTGTCAGCTATTAATGCAGTTATTGCAAACAAGGTACAACCCAAAGTATTAAGCCAAAGTATTTTAAGTAGATTAGAGTGCAATTAATTTTATATCTATTTTATTTATATTTCAACGCTAAGCAGTAGCACCTACCACCCTGATTCAAGAGCATAGTTTTCAGTAAAATTGCAGACCATAAGGAGATTTAACATTTATATATCTCAGCACAGTAGGCATTCCCATACAAACATACATTTGATTTTTTTAAAGTTGTGTTACTTCAATTTCATATTAAGACCTCACAGTAGATGTAAAGATAAAAAAAGTACAGTACCTACATCCCTCTGTGGGCCCCCTCTAGGTTTTACTTTTTAAATAATTATTATTATTTAGAATCCGCCATGGATATGTCCTAAAACTGCGACCAGAACCACCGGAGGATGGGCAGCAGCGTCCTAATAGTACACGGTGAACGTACTGCGATCCCCAAGCCACCTGCCAAGCGTAAGGATTATGGCAACACCCCTCTCTATGAGGGAGGCCTCCTCCAACAGTGGACGTAAATTGGCTGATGATGTGTGATGTGTAACATTACATTTTCTGTGAAAATTACAACTGGTAAACTATTACTGTTCGAAAGATACAGCCGTTAAAAGGTAGGACGGATAGACAGACAGCATAGACATAGTAATATCCCGTTTACACCCCCTTGCGTATGGAATCCTAAAAAGAAACGAAAGAGTTTAATAATACAGAGTCAATCTATCTATATCTAAGAGGTTCATTGTTCGGTAGCAGCTAGGAGTAGCACGATAAAGGTATAGGGGACGTTCGCGTGTCGTCAACCCCCTGTACGTACCTAGTAACTACCTACCCACCATGTGGCTAGCATGCCTGGACTGAGACATTTATTTTCCTTTATACTGAGATGATCTGATAAACATTATGACGTCACAACACCTACCTCATTTTCATACCGTACTCATCCAATAATAAATAATTGGAAAGTCATGTCAGTAAATTTATACGAGAAACTCTTTCATCATATGATTCATAAACTTACCCTTTTCACTGTTTTCACGCCTCCTTTAAAACTTCAACTAAAGTTTATTTTGAAATAATATTTTTACGAGTTTTGGTGCATTTGTAATTATATAGGAAAATTATACATTACTAATACTAACCCCATAATTGAAATAATAAAGTGGGTGCTAAAATTTAAACCTAAAACTACTAATTTGTTACTACATACTACTAATTTACGTTTTTTTTTTTTTATTATATAACTTATTGAAATAAAACCTACCTAAAAGCCCGTTCTGTTTATTTAGTTTTTGCGGTTTTGTTTATTACGATTTTTTTGATAAACTTGATAGTATTTAACTCTGCAAATATTAATCCTAGCGTAAAAATGATAATGACCAAACTTGTGAGAAATTAAATTTCCAACAATTTTGGTTACCGCCATTTTTGCTCTAAAGTTACCTACCCCGACTGGACTATGTGTCGGCTGTTGTTCGTTAGAGTCAAGATTCAAAGCATAGGTATAGAGTATGTACAAATAACAACCAAAACACAACAAAGCTTTTTGATTGATATAATTATAAGTAACGATGAGTACACGATTTATTACGGGAGAAAAGCTCAGGATTTTAGATATTAGATAAAGATTTATGGTGCACAACCAGAAATAAAAATTACAAACAGATAGAAAACACTTGCAAGCTCTTTTATTTATTTTTACAGGATTTATTGGAAGTTACGTAAAATGTAAATCACTACATACGAGTACAACTTTGTATATGGTGGGACTTGTTAATTCAAAAGATTCGTCTTGTTTTGTAGTTTTATAACGAAACGCGAAATTGTCATACGATAAAAAGTTTCATGCGAAAGAAATCGTTGTTTGAGCGTATTTTATATTTGTTTTATCGCTTTTCCAGATCCAAGTCAGTTGTTTGACAACTTTATCCTATAACATAGGTAGTAAAATGTTGTAGCCATTACGTCATTAGGTACATGGTAGTACGAGCAAATAGCGTACCACATAACGTAAACTACCTATAAATTCAGTGAAACTTTCAGTAAACTCGATGTAACTTACGCAAGTAGAGTCATTTGAGCATATTTCAGTATGCTTGTAACGTGTCACCTTCAGAATTTATTAATGAGTCTGGAGGGTCGAGGCATTCCTTAACAGTAACTTGTGCCGTAATTTCTGCGTTGAAACGTATGACTGACACGCTTGTTAACTTATTATGTGGGTCACGCAACTGAAATTTGAAAAGAGACGTGGCATTTTGTGTAATTGATGGCAGTTACAGAGTGTCGGAGAATGATATCCTCTATAACATTGTTAATGTTTGCATTCTAATTGCTTAAATTAAATTGTTCAAACTCGTTTTTTTCAGGTTGTCTGTTTTTAGTTGATAAGTACGGTGGTAGCGAGGGAGTTTTTGTCATCTGCTTGCTGCAGCTAAATAGAAAGTGTATTTTTTACTACACTAATGTTTTAATGAGGTACAGTTTTAGAAATGATTAAAAAACCTTTGATTATGTACATGTGTCTGATTATGTAGACATATACATAATCAAAGTAAAAAACCTGTATGCTCTATTTATGAATAGTTTCGTTTTCATTGAATGCCAATATAACCCTGAACTTGTCAAAGAGACTAGAAAGTCAAGTAACAAAACAAGTGTTGTTTAGCATTATTTTCCGTGACATTGATTGGTTTAGAGAACTCACCAATAAATAATGCAACATATCACAGAGTTTCACATCGAGAAATATTACTTTTGAATACATTTTCATGCTTTGCATGTATCAAAATCATGTACCTTTGGAATGTATTCTGTTTAGTTTATTTACCTACCTAGATATCTACAGACTGGTGTTTTAAAACATCAATAAGTAGATACGTACTTGTATTGGGTTTGACATCACTTATTTAAATAAAAATCAAATCTTAAGGGGTAAGGGGTGGGTAGTCTCATAGTCTGGGTAGGTATTGTTTTATAATTTACGAGCGATACCCCGGCTTCGCACGGGTATATGTTTTATTATATATATATAAACATTCCGTGAAAAACTGATAACGAAAACCGCATCAAAATCCGTTGCGTAGTTTTAAAGATCTAAGCATATATAGGGACGGACAGACAGAGGAAAGCGACTTTGTTTTATATTATGTAGTGATGATACCAATCGCGATTAAGATAAAATGCAGGGGGATGTTGCAGGTGTCGCATTGAGCGCAATGCGGCGGCTCTACTCAATCTATTTGACCTCAATCCACGGCCATGCTCAAATAAAAGCTAAATTTAAAAACTAGAGCTGTTGCAACCTACGCACCGCTTGAAATATCAAAAGTTATTTAGATTTATTTAATTATGTAAAACGTTTTGAATGCTATTGGACCTCTATTCTATAACCAGTCATAAAAAAGGCCATTAGTAACTGGCCAGTTATGATGAATCCATTTGAAAAAATAAAAAAAATTACTTTATCCTGCGGGGTGTTTGCGTAATAAAAAAAATATTTTTTTTAATAAACTTTCAAGCTTAAACATTATAATAAAATTATCATATTTTTTTGGGTAGGTTTTTACATTTGGCGATTAGAGTTTTGGTAAGTTTTCCCAAGCGTTAGTAAGTGGCGTATCGCTACTATTGCATCGTAGCACACAACACAGGTGGCATTTTACAAGCGGTTGCCCAGCGTCAACGACCATATTACCAAAAGTAAACTATTGATCTAGTTGTCCGTAAACGGTGTTCCATTCCATGTAGATGTAGACTTTAAATTTGAACCTTGTATCTACGAGACCAAGGCCACAATTAGGTCGTCTTTGGGTTGCCAGGTTTTTCTCCATAGATATTTTTTGCTATTATGGTTTTCAGGTTTTTGGTTTTAATTGTACCTATGTGATGTTTATCTAAGGATGTTGCTAAAACTATAGTGTTAGAAAACTAAGTTAGGAGTATTGGAATCCATTACTGGTGGGTAAATCCCATGTAAAATAAATAAAAATTCCGTGTTTATAATTCACATAGCACATATTACATCGTATTTAGTGGGTAGGTAATCAAGTGGAAAATTAGAACACGTCATTTATTACGTAAAGTATACAACCAGAAATAAATTGCGTTTTCATATGCCTTAGAAGACGAGGAAATTTGGGGTTTCGAAATTTTCTGATGTTATCCAATTGGGGCGGTAATAAGTATATTTTATAAATGTCCTGCGTTCACAGCATCTACCAACCTACAGGGGTGGGTATAAATGAAATTGAATTCGACATTAAAATGATGTTCAGTTATTATTTGGATCAGTCGCCAAAATTTTATAGTTTATCATTGAATGCCAGCCAAATTGAAATATTCGCTCCCTCGGGGGTTCAAGGCCGGGTTTTTCACTCCCTGGAGCGTCTATGTTTTTAAACTTTGTCTATTAGTTTGTTTTTGGAATATAAAATAACAACTACTAGGCGGAATACAGACCAATAGACAAATTTCCTTCCGATTTCCGAAAGTCCTTCGATCACTTACGTACGAAATCTCCACTTATGGAAAAGATCATCATTATGAAATAGAAAAATATCGACATCTAACTCAGATGTCGATATTTTTTAGAAGAGAAGGTTTCTAGCATGTTTATAATAAAGTATTTTGTACCTCTTGATGAGAAAACATGAGCTTGCTATTTCGGAGAGGGGTGAATGAAATTTAAAAGAGGGAAATATACAGAGCATTATATCTTTTGGATGCTGGCTGAAGGCGCCACAGGGTGTGGGAAAAAGTAGGTTATTTCAACATTTATATCTACATCTATACGTGACTGAGTATGTATGCTCGTTTTGATCTTGATCCGCTTTAGTTTGTGTTTCACGAAGTACTGAAGTTGGTCTTTTTTTAAACCAAAAATACCTAATTTTATTCAAGAGACTATCAGGTAGAGTTTGGTAGTACAAGAGTGCGCTCAAAGAATATGTACTTTTTTCTTTATCATGATTGTGTGAAACAAATCACTTTATTGTCCAAATTACTTTTGATTTCACGGACATGACAATGAACTATGCCAATTGGTGACGAGGGGTGTCGGTGCGGCCACATCAAGGGTTCCTGCAGGTTCACCCTCGCGGCAGTACGTACCGCCGCGCCGCGACGTGCCTCGCATGTTTGTTCAATACGCAATATTCAACCATTTTATTTGACGGCCAATAAATTGCCCCGCCTAATAATGCCGTCTCATGATTTAATACACACTCAGGGGTATTTAAATTTATTTAAATGTAGTCGTTTAGCTTGGGACAGATACGACTTGCGGGCGCCTGCAGTAATGATTTTCCCGTTTTATTTTTTTTCAAAAGCACTGCGAGGTTTTAGGAAAGCTGAAATTGTGTTTGCACAATTTTCGTTTATTGCGTTAGGTCATGTGATGTGAAGATAATAAAACTTAATTTGTGGGCTAGCTGGGGTAGCGTAAGATGAAAATACATAATTATATCTTCTTCTTTTTCTTATATATATATAAGGCGATGTGTTGTGTGTGTGTATGTTTCCTGTAGGGCCTATTTTGACGGGACTTGAGCAGATAGCTGATGATATAAGGAGTAATCCACGCGGGTAAAACCACGGGGTGCAGCTAGTATTATCTAAGATAAAGATACCTTGTCCGGCCACACTACATTTTTTATAGCAGATTATTCACCAAGAAAGATTAAAAGCCGTGCTTTAGTTAGAATATGCATATTCTGCATATTGTATCCCTAGCGGATTTAAGACTAGAATCGTGAATGCAGCGAGAGATACAAGGTCGCTAAAGCTGAAGGCAGGTTGAATCTCTGAGGAGAATACTCTACATTTTACACATTCTGCGAGACAATCAAAAGCAAGGCAAATAGTAAAATTTATAAAAATAAAAAAAACGAGAGTGGTATTTGCGGCACTAGCGTATTAGGCCGTAATCCTCCCGAGTTGAAATCTGTAGTTTCCCCTAAGTTATTTACTATACATACGAGGAACAAAGAATTTGTAAAAATATCATCAATGTTGTCTCTATTTTAGTTATTTTTATCTTAAAATATTAAGAACCTTCTTAGAGTTCAAACTCTTTCATTTTTTTTTAACCCTCTATTTAATGTAAACATTAAATACGTTTTTTTATATTACAATTCTAAAGTTTTCTTACCGCCATATCATGTGTTGGATAACGTATAGCTTTGTTTTGTTCACACGTGGTTCACACATTTTGAAGATTTGATGGATCTTTTTCCGATTGGGTTAGTTAAAAAATAATTTTGTTACTTATTATTCTTAATACAATTTTAATATAAATAATTTTAGTACCTACTAATAAATAAATCAAAATTGAATAAGAATAGATATATCAAAGAGAAGATACATTATTCTAGTTGTGGAATGAGAAAGTTATGTTTTTATTTTGTACGTTTTTCGAAATTGATGTAGTATACAAGCGCGGCCAGTTCGATTTCGAATAAGTTCTTTTTTGTGGAGTCTCTATGGTAAATGTTTTCTTACAAATGAAGTTTCAAATTCAAGTTTTGTCATTGAACCACAGAAGTAGATCTGTGCATTGAACAGCAACCAAATACAAATAGAGTTTTGGCCCCAATGTGAAAAAAACATGTCGTCTGATTGTATTATTTTCCTAAACTTGTGTTTTTTCGAATGTCAATGCATTATAATGGTGGATTATTATTTATTAAGGGTTTAGTAAGTGGACGTGCTCGAGTGTAGGAAAGTGATATAACGCGGTGACACGTGTATTTTCGTGTTATTTCTAAAGCTCCATGCTTCTTGCAAAGTCTCCACCACTATAGAAGGGCATGACTTTGATTTAACCATGACTAACTTTGCTTGACTCTGACTTGTTTGACTACATTTTATCATACTTTGCAAAATACAAATGCACAAGAGTGCGACGCCAAAATCCTCACAGAGGAAAAATACAAATAAAACAAATGTATAAAAAAATACGCAGCGGGAATAATGAAATTCATTACAACATGATTCACTGCTCATCCTCACTTTGGTTTAGGTTTGCATGATTCATATGTCGAGAGAGGGTGTAAAAATGATTTTTAATTGGCCAAAATATTTCTGCTTTTAATAATAAATGTACATATCATAGAAATAAATTGTTTCTATGAAAACGTCCCAATACCATCTGCCCGGCCGGAAATCTAACTCAGTACTGCCTGCTCTTAAGCAGACATGCTTTCACTGAGCCACACCAGTCGTCAATATTCAACTAATAAAGCATCCTAAAATATTGGTACTCTGCTTACAAGAATTTAATAATTTTCTTGTAGAACAGCACAGGTGAAGCCGCAAATATTATTATAATGTTTACTGTAAGATCACGCGGGTGAAGATGTTGGCAACAGCTAGTGTATAATATAATATGGGGCGGCAAGTTATGCGGCGCCTATGTTTGCCGATTGTTCGTACACACGTATGAGTATATATACCTAAGTCGCCGCAGTACTACTTCAAGGCGTAGCAAGTTTACATGACTGTATCGACACAATGGCTAGTGGTCGGAACACACGTGCGCTAACGCGATGGTGACACGGCCCGTTATCTCTCGTGCTGTTTGCTGAGATTAGGCGATTGCCAGCCGCGTGGCCCACTGTCAAGTTCAAATTGTCAAAGACACTACTCGGTCAAGTTTTTGAAGGTCGAACTTATAAGGGTCAGTGCCCTGGCCAGCTACAAGAGACTTGCCGTTCAAGCTTGGTTGAATTTTCCCGAGTCAAATTAATATAATCAAATGATCGAAATCTTGTTACTTTCACAAAAACTTTTGCTATGTAGACTTTAACTCTACGTGTAGTTGTAGCTTGAAGGATACATATTACAGTTTGTATTCTTTACTTACCTACGTACAACGAGCAAACTGCCTTATTATGTTAATATTATATTCCACAGTAGTCTCTACGGGACTAACACAAGTAGCCACAATTTACCATTCTGTGTTACAGGCTGAAGTGTAAATAAGCTTATTTAATATTTATGTATCGGTAAACCCCCGCCGGATGTTGTTTGCAACGAGGTAGGTACACGGTAAAGGGTAAGCGAAGGACAAAGTGCTATCTGAATTTCAAATAGTGTGTTAGAATTATCATGTTAGATACTAAACAAGATGAGATTGACATTGGTATATTATTGGTACATATTAAAGTATGGTAAACTAAGTATGGTCATAATATTTTATTCATAGAGAAAACATATTTTAATTTTAGCCTTTTACTCTATGAATAAGTCTATTTATTCAATGAAGTTTGTATGGCTATTTTTTATGTTTTGCGTACCACGTTTTTTATTTTAATTTGCTATCAAGCCAGCTCGATGAGCCGACTTCATCAGTCAGACCCATCGCGGGTCTTACGTAGAGCAGATTGCGCCCGACACTGGGATTAATAGCGCAAGGGAGAGGAAGCCTATACCCACCAGTGGGTCGATACAGGCTGATGATGATGATGATGCGGTACAAAGGAAGTAAATGTTGCATTGTTGTCATAGTCTTTAACTCATCGATAAGTTACTTATTAATTAATTTGGACGGAACTGACAAACAGACAAGAAAGCGAGGTAATAAAACGTGACAAAGGAACATTGGATAAAAAAAGAGCTAAAAAATTTACATAGGTAGAACCTGTGTGTTTCTCGAGATTTTATACAAAATATCTGCTTGTATTCGAAGAAAGTTGAAATGATAAAGTTTTGTTCAACTGGTAGTTACGGTACGGCACAGGCTGCCGGTGGCGTACGCGCAGGGGCGCGGTGGCCAGCAGCGCGTGACCACCACCTGTCGGCACACCGGTCCAGCTCACCCCCGGCCGGCCGAGACCTAATTACCCAACCTCATATTCCAAAATCTTGCATGCATAATTCACACTCTACGTGAAACATCCACCTTCCTATGATTTTAATTTTAAATTAGGCAGACACCAGCCGGTGATTCACTCTGAATATTATAATGGGATAGCTCAATGTTTGAAATTGGGCTCGAGACTTACATTAAATATAATTATTAGACTGTTTTATGTACCGTTTTAATTGAACCATACGTTCTTCTGAAGTCAATATATTTTGTGCTCTACCTATTAGTTTAATCAAAACTTTGTCGGAGTTTTTAGGCTAATTTAAAAACACTAATCATTATTTGTTTCCAAAAAATATTTAAGAAGAAAAATGCTGTTGTTATGTACCGATCACTGATGTAAGATTTTTTTGTATCGATAACACGGTCTAAAATCATTGTTTTGCAAATATGATTCACTATACCACACCATATCGTACGATATTTTGTGCTGACGCGGAACCTCGCACGCGACATTTGTTTGCCATTTTGTAACATCGCATTGAATCGCGTGATTGTCATTTGATTCTCTTACTTTTTATTGGTAACATTGAAGTAATGACAACTACCTACACTATGTTTTTGTCCTTGAACCAATATTGATTTAATGAAAACAGCTAAGTGAATTAGATGCTTTGAATTTAGTCTTTCTTTTTAACCGACTTCCAAAAAGGGAAAGGTTCTCAATTCGACTGTTTAAAAAAAAATGTTTGTTACCTCAGAACTTTCGACTGGGTCTACCGATTTTGATGATTCTTTTTTATTTGAAAGCTGGTGCTTCCCGTTTGGTTCCATTTCAATTTGGTCCAGTTCTGACAATTATATGAAGTCGGTTTTTTATATTGATAATTATGCATCTCAAGGATTATCTGTATAATTCCATCATCATAAACACATTATGATTTTCCTAAAAGAACTGTTACTAAAAATGTGGAATAATTAATCAAGCTTTGTTGACACTATCATCTAAGTACTCGCAAAAAGTCAAGCTGACACAACTTAATTTTTTATTTTAATCCACGTTACTACGTTTTAACTATTTAATGAAATGTCAAGGTTAGTCGAAAGTCAAAGCCTTATTCAGTTAGTTATTTATATTTCTTTATTTAGGTTTAGCACGTCATGTCGGCGGCACTAGCCCCGGGTTAAACTCTACACTAGTTACTGTTGGTCTTTACACGCAGGGGTAGCATATGCCACGCGTCGCACGATGCCCTTTCTTTACCTCAATCGTCATTATTAGCAGATGATTTGTTTTTTGTTGGTTCCAAATGAGTGATCACCGTAGTATTAGGCCATTTGTTGCATCATTGTACTGATGGGTCATGTAACTTGTCCATCAATTAATGTCATCCAGCGAACTTATCATAGACCTATCGTCTATGGGATTAACTAATTACTTTTACTTTTATTTCAATTAACAATACGTTTTCAATATGCCACGAATTGGAACTGACGTAAATTTGTGAAATTTATTAGTTTGAGACGTATGTAATATATTATTAAATTTTTAGGGCATCTGCCTTTATTAACTAAAGAAAATACAAGCTACAATATAAAAACAGCTCGACTGCCCATAGACCGTTGAAGATTTAAAGACAATCGAAATGCTACACACACTGCCCACTATAAATAAAGATAATAATTGTATTATATTAGGTACTTATTATAATTGTATTTATTTACCAATAAATTACTAACTATTCATTTCAATAATTCTCGCAGTTTAAAAAACTAAAAACACACTTTAAATTGGCTAATCCTGAAGATCCTGTTAAGGATAATGAAACAATTTAAGTTATTCCATAGTCATCGGTCCTTGATAAGTGTGCAAAGTTTAAAATCAATCCGTCGTTTGTAAGCGGTGAAAATCGCGTTCAATGATTCCGGTACTTAGATAAATACCAAGCTAACAAAAGCATGTTAAAAACAAAGTTATTTTGTGTTTTATTTTTTAAATCGGCACACCATTTCAATTTGGTTCCAAATCGCCCCTCATGTGGATTACGGAGGACATCGTATAGCGTCCATATGGCCAATTTGGCCGGCCGAGTGGGCAGGTAGCCAGCGGCTCACGTGCCGTCTCGGGTTTCCTTGGAAGGGACTTCAATTAATTGTTATTAACCCTTGCGCGGCGACACTGCGTTTCGATCGAGTAGGCAACGTGATACTCCATTTCACAGGGAGTCGGGTTTCCCTAACACCGTTTGCTGAACTTAAGTGCTGACAACAACTTTCGCTTATGTTTTCGGGGTTAGCTTCATCGAATTTGGTAATAACCCGTAATCGATAGGAGGTAGTCAATATTAGCTCTGTCTAATGAATGTAAGCACTCACAGTCACACGTAGCCACAAGTTCTAGTTGCTATAAACTTGACATAAATGATTGGGAGTTATAATTGTCATTTTATTATTTAACACGTTTTAGTATCGTATGTTTATTTACAGCTAACTGGATATTACCTAATACATATATAGTGTGTTTTTTGTAAGAAAAAGCAATGTCATCAGCCGCATCGTCAATATTTGAAAGTCGAGTTCGTGTTTCACAACAATGAAATGCCTTACTCAATTAATGAAATATAATTGACGTCGTCTGCATACTGGCGGCGTTTCCACGTAAAGGCTGTTAATGGTACATTTCACAACTTGATTAATTAATTACTTGATCGCGCCCGACGTCGGCTAACCGACGTTGTTCCGCCTAGTTTAACCGTTTGCTGTGCGAAGATACTCGACGCTAATGTGTCGAAAAATTGACTTTTTGCAGCGGTTGTTATAATATCTATCCGTAATAGTATCAATAAAGTTTGATACATTATGGTAAGATTTGCACTCAAGCTACAATCTCCCAAAGCTTCAAGATTGTAATTCCAACTATTGCTAAAGTACCAGATAGAGCAATAATGTAAATAGGGCATTAAAATGTTATCGCTCCCATGGACTAATGGCGGTAGCTGCTTCTGAGTCGTAAATTGAATTTGATGCAACGTAGTGCAGCCATAGTGTATCTGTATACCTACATTGCTTACATTCCTATCGTGATAAAAAATGAGACTTCGAAAAAGTAGCGTCTAATTCTGGGTGCAAGGGTTGAGTTTGGTATGGCAGACTTTGGTACTGGTTGCCCATACAACTTTTACAATACCTATCCACATCTAGGAGGCAAGTAAAGCCGAATAGCGTAGAAGTGTTTACGATCGCGTGGCAAGTACGCTTTATGGCTTTCAGCCTTAACGGATTGTCATTAAAGATACGATAGAGTTCTGAGAAAACGGTAATTTAATAATGTTTAATGTTCTTCTCAGAACTTTTACATCAACTTAACAAATTAAACATACGTATAGTTCAAAGTTCCGAAGTTAAGCTACAGCTTAAATTGATTACTTTCCACTTGCAACATTAAAATAATAAAAATAAACACCATCACTAAGGAAGATAGGCTTTAGTAAATTTGTCTATGCCATCATTTAGTGTACTTATTAGGTACTAGCTGCACTCCGCTGTTTTACCCGTGTAGACAATCCCTCGGGAGCCATATGTTTGGGATGAAGTAACCATCTAGCCACGCTCCAGCCATCTAACAATCTCTAATAAAAAATCCCGCAGATCCGAAGCGCTGTTGCTGCGTGAAAGAGTTACAAACACACTTTTGCATTTATATAAAACTAGCTGCTGCCCGCGGTTTCACCCACGTGGATTACTCCTAATATCATCGGCTATCCGCCAGTTCAGTTCAGCCGTTTTGGAGTCCATAGGGCACATAAATACATACATACACACATCGCCTTTTATGTATAAGAAGTAGATTAGTAAGATTTGACTAAGGGGTAGTCAGTTTTACTGAAGGGTAGTATACAAAATAAGTTCTAAGATTACTAACTCCCACAATAATCAACGGTCTATTAGATGGGGTTACGCGGAAAGGGCGTACTAAGCTGAAAGGGGTCCGTTATACTAATCATTGTGAACAAATTTTGCCATGGGATGGCTTCATACAATTTGTCGAGTATAAAAGACTATTTTGTAAAACAGCGGTTCTTTTTTTTCATGATTCCAGGGTTGGTCTCTTAATAAAATGGCCTTTTGACATAGTAAATTTATACTTTTCGCGTAACCCTGAATAATGAGTCACGACTTCTTGCTAAAATAAGTCCAATTAACATCGTAAAAAACAATGAAAAAGTCTTTTAAAACTTTTTCCAGCAAGATCGTTCGATACCAAAGAAAAATAGAGAGAACGAGGCAGTCTATTGCATTTGTGGTTTGGGTCGGAATTATTTCCTCGGAACTTGAAGAGTTCGCTAAAGTTTTCTGTGCTTGTCAGGCAAACTGGGCGTTCCTTTAGTTAAACTTTTTCCGATTCTGTACCGTATATAAACTCGTAATTCAAGATTGAAGTTAATTTTTTCAAAAAACTCATTTATCACACATGAAACAAACACTTTCAAGAAGTCCATTTCCATGTGAAAGTCAAGTAGTTGGATTTCGTTTGCACTCGAGGCTTGATTCAGTTGCGCTATACAAAGTTGGAGCCATTCACGAAGTAGCTGGAGCTGCATTCAGGAGGCAATCTGGAGCGGTTCTTTATTCCGTCAGAGCGGTACGATTTTCCGGTGACGGCGGCACAGACGAGTCGGCGACGATGGCGCGACGCCGCCGCGGCGCCCATTTCTTTAGTTTCAACTGACGGTATAGGGTTCACACCCTTTGGTAACATCATAATAAAATTATATTAATCATCATAATCATCATTATTTCAGCCATAGGACGTCCACTGCTGAACATAGGCCTCCCCCATCGATCTCCAAAATGGCCGCTCAGAAGCGGCCTGCATCCAATGTTTTCCTGCGGTCCTCTTTTAGGTCGTCTGTCCATCTTGATGTCCTACGCTGCGCTGCAACATCCAATTTTTTTTTTAATAACAAAATAGGCTTGCGCTTGGCCGCCAACTCGCCTTATGTTATGCGATGATGCGGCCTACGGTGGATCACGCTTGCCTAGAAGAAACCGATTCACTCTTGACTTGAAGACACCGATTGTAACTATCGGGGAACACCCATTCAGGCAGTGCATTCCACAAACTAGCAGTTCGCACAATGAAAGTGGAATCAAAGCGCTTCGTACGGGTAAATACGGTAATACATCTATATATATATTTATTCAGTCTATGGCAGCCATAGCACAAACTTTGTATTAAAAATATTAGTACTAAGGGTATATCAAACTTACGGTTAAATTTAAAAATTAAACGTAATTACGTTAATTATTTTAACTCATGTATTTATTAGATTCCTCTCGCCTGTGAACCCTATGAAGCCGAGCCTGAGTCGAGTATAGTAGGCACAGGCTAGGCGTCGTAAATTGGTGCTAGTGCCACTCGCGCACACGACCGGTGAGCACTCTTGACACAATCTGTGGCGCTTCATTATGAAACACGAGATTTACCGAGCCTCTGCGCTCTGCTGCAGATTATACGAACAATATTAAAACGTTTTAGCAAACACTGCTCATATATAATCTTAGCGAATGAATTTGTTTGATTACATAATTAATATTTGAAATGTGAAAGTTTGTGTGAAAGTATATTTGTTGCCGCTTATCTTTGTAACAGCTAAACATAATTATATTTATATGAAATCAGTTAACTATAGGTACCGATAACCATGAGACATAAAAAATTAGTTTATAATAATTTGTATCGATGTTATCGACTGAATCGATTTATTCTAGCCAATACGGCTCCTCTCTCTATCTCTCTCTTTCTCTCTTTGAGAGAAGACCAATGTCCCAGCAGTGGAAATATGGAAGACTGATGATGATGATGAATACTGCTCCATAGTAGATCACACCATCGGTAACGATCAAACGCAAGCCTATTTTATGAATTGGAAAAAGCGTACTTTTAATCTGCGAAAAATGTGTAAGATTGGATACCGGGTGAAATAGCGAGACCAAGCAGCAATAAACAAGGCACTGCCACACAAGTATGTTTTACATTTAAAAAAATATGCCTTACTCAATTCTGATTAAAATGCATATTACAGCTAGATTCATAAATCCAGCAAACATTCCGCAAAACTTTACATTTTAAAATGTAGCCATAACTTTTATTACTTACTTAGAAACATGACACATCCTCGTAAGATGGCATGGGGACATTAAAACCACTATAAAAAAGAGACATAAAGTACAATATTCGAGCTTATGTCCTGTAAAGCTCAGTTTGTAAGCTCGTAGCTCGTAGCCTAGTTGTCTACGGCGCGGCGTAGCGCTACGTGACCGGGTTACAGCTGATGGATGGTGCTCGGGATCCGGTGTGCAGTGTGCATAAGGCCAAGTATTCATATCAGTTAAATATGCGAGACGTAACTGCAACCCTTGCAGACGTAATGATGGATTCTAGTGTGTAAGCTACCGGCACGTGAAGCAAACTACACGCGACCACTTTTTCAGTAACTGAAAGCCAGCGAACCGCAGAAATCGTTTGGTGATCTGCTAGCTTAATTTCATGGAAATAAGACATACCTATTCTTAGGAACTATAAGGAGTGACGAAGCCAGAATCAAGGCAGATTGCTCTATCAACCAAGCCTTAACAATACCTGTATTTACCTTTTTAGCCCTTTCATTTATGGCATACATGTATAACGCGCTGCTAACATGGCACGTTCCTGATCATTGATCTACAATTTGTCGTAACAATGTTGCAATTTTAGCTTGTGTGAGTATCCAGCTTTACACATAGCACATAGCTTTGTTGAGAATCGTCGAGCGTTACCTACTCTCCTTAAGATTTACTCCCGAGCTTATGTAAATGACCTCCCAGGTGTAGAATGTTTGGGTTTGCTTTAGTTCTATCAGTACAAATAGGTACTTGAAAAGATAGCACAAATACGTCATTCCCTGTATTATTTTATGTTAAAGCTTTATTATGTTTTGAGTAAATTTTTTAGAATACTTAATGATCCAATACCGCCTCGAGTCATGTCAATAACCTTTACATATAGATCACTAGTCCAGTTATTTCGTAGGTAAACTTTTCGGTAGGTACTAGTTATAGAGTGGTGACGAATACTAATATCAATAAAACATATTCAGTCGATTGATATGTTTGTACTTATGGAGCTATTCGTATATTAAAAAGCCACATGGCCGTTGTAAGCTTGCCTTTCGGATCAATAAGCCAGCTTGCGTCTGTCAAAGGCAGGTTTTTCGGAATCTTCCGGCGTGGTATTGATTGTCGGAATGTAGGCCACTGCCAGTTTATAGACTCGTAAATATTCATCGTCGACCGAACAAAAATATGCCATTTATAGCGTAATTGTAGGCGATCATACGGACTTAACGACCATTGTCAAGAGATTTCCGCGTTTCTCAGAGCACAAGAACGATGGAAATTTCTTTAGTAGCATCGCTAAATAAAATGCAAGTACCTACTTAATAAATAACGCCCATCAAGCCGTTTTTTCCGAAGTTTTGAATATATTTTACGAACAAAACTATATATTATTCATCCTATTATAACATACCATGGTCCCAAAAGCCCCGTCAATATAACTTTCTAATACCACAAGCGCATTATTGTATCCCACGCAAAGTGAAAACGACTTCCATAATCCGTACTGAACTTTATTAAATCTATTATCATCAGAGATCCTTAATCTATCTACCTATTTATTCTATAATAAATAATAAGCCTGTGAATTTGTATGAGGCTTTATAATCGTAATTTGGCTATTATCTGTTCCTTTTTTATTTCTGTTAATTTAACTTAATATATCTTAACTACTTATCAACTATCTTACCTACTGTTCAAATTTTATCTATCTATCCAGGCCTAAGTTGGTATGCAACGGGGCATTTACACTTTTTTAGTTTGTATTAGTGAAAACTTCTTTTTGGCTTTTGTGTAACTATTCATCCTATATCTACCGTGTTTGTTAGCAGCTGTTTGTTTTCCATGTAAAATAAAATAAAAAAATAAAAATTTATTGAGACAAAAATAATTCAATTGAACAGTTATTGTAATGCGTCGTACTCGGGACAAGGAATCCTGATTCCCGGAGCCGACTATACATGTATATATGCATAAAAAGCGATGTGCGTATGTATGTATCTTTGATTATGTTTATGTCATCAAAGTATATGTACGTTCCCTATGAACTCCGAAATCGCTATTTTGATGATACGAGTATTTTAAGGCATTCTTCAGATTAGCCCAGCGAGTGATCCTGTGAAGTCTAATAGCGATCGAATCAACAGATTTTTGGTGTTTTGATAATATTGTCCCTAAATAAAACTAGAACAATTTTTTTTGTCTATACATCATAGAAAAAAATAATGTCATCTAAGTATATGCACACCTTGACCGGGTGTATATGATTGCTCCGTTTGGGGTGGAGACGATGGGTCCGTGGGGACCGGCCGCTTTAGGGCCTTATCGGGATTTGGCCAGGCGATTGGTGGAGGCGTCGGGTGTTCAGAATGCTGGCTTCTATTTCGGACAGAAATTGAGCATTGCCATCCAACGTGGCAATGCCGCCAGCATTCTGGGGACCTTTCCCTCCAATGGTATTTTAGTTTAATTTTTTATATATCTATTTTAAGTTTTAGTTTTTAGTTAGTATTTTAAGTTTTCTTTAATTTTCTGTTTTTTAAGTTGTGCATAATAAATTATTGTTGAGTTTTCATCTAAGTCAAAGGATGTGGATGTCGCTACCAAGGAGGTTGCTTCAAAGTGGTATATAACGCGGGTGAAATCGAGGGGCGATGCTAGTCTTTTTTTTATGCGTAAATAGGCTTGCGTTTGACCGCCAACACGCCTGATGTTAAGCGATGATGCGGTCTACGATGGAGCACGCTTGCCTAGACGAAGCCGATTCACTCGTGATTTGAAGACACCCAGATTGTAACCAGTCTCTAATAATATAGGATGCAATACAGTCGTTGGATGCAATTAGAAATTATCTTGGCAGCCTATTGACTGGTTACTGTGATAGAGCACGGCGTAGCGTGTCTACGAATAATCTGTAGACGTAGACGATGTTATCCATGGCTTATCACTCGTATTAGTTAGCTTTTAGATCAGATTTAAGGCACATTGTATTATTCTACAATTTTTTATCATGTATATTAGGTTACGTGGAAAGGGTGTAACAAGCCGAAAAAGGACAATATTAACCTATTATTATTATGAATAATTTTTACTATGGGACCAACTCTGAAATCGCAAAAAGTTAAATTTGACCTACTTCCCGGTGTTCGATTGAGCTGAAATTTGGCATACTTGTCAAGTTCTAATGACAATACAATATTATGGTGATAGCGAGTTGATTTGATGATAGTGGATAGTGAAAAAAGGTAGACTTTCGTGCTTCGCGGCCGATCACAGTCGCGCGCGGCTTTTGCGACAATACTCGCACTATGAAAATGTATGGAGTCGTCAGTCGTCTGCCGCGCGCGTCTGTCGCATCGGCCGCGTGCTTCTATCGCAGTCCCCTGAAGCGGCACCATACGTTTTCATAGTGCTAGCATTGACGCATCAGCCAGCTGCGATGCACGGAAGCCAACCTAAACTCAACACATTAAAACACTAAGTAATGTTAATATTTGTTTCAGCCACCGAGCTAGATCTGCTGGGCGCGTTGTCCCTGCACAACACGTCGCGCGCGGGAGTCTCCCTCGCGCCTGGCATGCAACCACAGCGAACTGCCTACATACTACAAGGTACACACATTATTGTATATTACATACTGCGTATTTGTATTTTTTTTTTTATATTAAATATCAAGCAAATTTTGAAAAAAAAAACTGATAAAGTAAACTATCTATAAGTACTCCATAAATATTATAATAAAAACGTAGAGATAAAAAAATGTTATTGCGAGATATAAATATAAAAAAAAACACACAGGGCGTCTTAAAATCAGCAGCTGAACATGTTAAGACAGTTTTTGGATTTTTTGTCTGTTTGTTTTTTGTCCACGCACATCTAAACCACTGAATGGATTTAAATGCGGTTTTTAGGAATATGCTTAGCTATGACCAGATCGAAGTATAGGCTATATTATTTTACGCAAGGGTCGGATTAAGGTAGGAAAAAAAGAGTTGAAAGTTTATATGGAAATCTACGCGTACGAAGTCACGGGCAACCAGCACTAAATAAGTAAATAAATGTTGACGTGACCACCATCCAGACTCCCCCGACCCCCATATCATCAAAAAAGTAAAGGAGACAAATCCTCTCTCTCTTGTACTTAACGTAAAATTTGGTACATTATACTCAAATGCCTTTGAGAGTTTTCGACACAGTTGTGGTTTTCGGACATTCATTCTGATCTAAATATTTATCCCACAGGTATCTCGCAGCATTTTTAACAGTGTATTAAGTAATTCACTGAAATGTGCTAGCAAAATTAGTTTAGATGGCAAAAGGCTCCGATACAAATATCTTTGGTGAAAATCATTGGCCACCCTTGTGTACTCTTTTAGGGTTCCGTACCTAAAGGGTACAAACGGGACCCTATTACTAAGCCTAAGCTGTCTGCCCTTCTGTCTCTATTTGTCCATCCTACCTTTTAACCGCTGTATCTTTAACAGCCAGTTGAAATTTTCACAGAATTTGTAATGTTACGGCGGATTAACTAAGAAATAATAATAAAGTAAAAAATTAAAACTAAAGCAGTCTCCATACAATAAACATATTTTAACGTATTTTTGTATTTGCTCTAATGTAAAAACGGCAATACGTACAAGCGTCAAACTTTCCATGATTGTAGTACACACACTAAAGTATAATTAATAATGGCAAAGTATGAGTCGGTGATAAATGTCTGTTCATTACCAAGTTAAGTAACGTAAGGCGCGGTCGGTACTTGGATGGGTGACCGCCTATTGGGCGTGATGTCTTTTTGCACTTTTTGTATTTTGTGGTAGTACGGAACCCTCAGTGCGCAAGCCCGACTAGCACTTGGCCGATTTTTTATTTTTCATCACATTAGTACCTAATAAAAATGTTGTTTGTTTGTTCCCACTCTAGCAACTGTATAGATTTTATTCGTAATAATGATTTCAGGGTCAGTCTTATAATAAAAGTTTTTCACAGTGATGAGCATGATGCGTTCCTTTCGGCTTAGTACACCCTTTTTGCGTAACCCAGTGCAGCCAGCCAAGTAAATGTGATAAAAACCATAATTATAATACGTATTTTACTTTAAAAATTATTAAAAATAACTAAATCTTTATATTTTTTCCTTAACTTTATGGGAAATGTTCAATAGCTGGCATCACCCAGCATGCAAGCGTAGATGTCAAACAATGTCAGTGTTGCGTCGCGCATGCGTATAACGCACATAAGAGTATTAAAACTGGCCTGTTTTTAACTGCGATTATTTTGCAACACTCAATCTAGACATGTACATAATCAAAGACTAAACGATGACCCTAGACCTGACCGTCCTACAACTGCAGTAACTCATGAAAATGTCATGAGGGTAGAGTGGCTGTTGTGGGAGATTAGACACATTACACATCGAGAGATTCAGGCTGAACTGAAGATACATGGGCAGTTTCCACCATCCTGCATGAAAACCTTAAAGGGAAGCTTGCTTTGCGATGGATCAGAATTCACTGCGATGGATTTTTAATTCTCTTACCGAAGAGTACAAATCCCGTCGTGTTGACTGATGCAAATTTATGCTAGGAAAGTTCGAAAGAGGAACTTCGCAAAACGTATCCTACATCCTTACAACTATCTAAACTTGAATCTACAGTTACGATTCATGAAGGCACAATCCAATGGGTGTTTGAAGAAGACGAGTTGCCCACAAAAGTTGTTCGTGGTCGTAGCGTTAATAAAAAAATATAGCGTTTTTTTCGACGCAGCGGACCAGCAGCAGTAATTCCGCTAGAAAACCGTAAAACAGTTACTAGTGAATAGTATTGCGAAGTTTGTCTGTCTCAAGCTTTCAGGGAGTTGAATAGCGAGCGAACGAGAAGCGGTGTCCGTGGCATTCTTTTTCACCAAGATAACGCGCCCGCTCACACAGCTGCTAGAACCATGAACTGTTATTTGAATACTTTGGGGGTACAAATGTTACCCCATCCTCCGTACAGCCCAGATTTAGCTCCATGCGAGGATTTGTTGTTGGACCCGGGTATGTCCTAAAACTGCGACCAGAACCACCGAAGGATGAGCAGCAGCGTCCTAATAGTACACGGTGAACGTACTGCGATCCCCAAGCCGCCTGCCAAGCGTGGGGATTATGGCAACACCCCTCTCTATGAGGGAGGCCTTGTCCAACAGTGTTAATTGGCTGATGATGTGATGTGAGTATATCTCACGGTAAAAAAAAATGCTTCGTCGGCGAAAATTTAACACTGTAGAAGAGGCCGTCGAAACATTTCAGCGGTTATTTTTCGACCTCCCGCAAAATAAATTTTTAAAATGTTTCGAATATTGGTCCACCCGAATGTATAAATGCATGAGGGGAATATTTTGAAAAGCTATAAATAAAATTTTTTCATATTCTAACTATTTTTCGTTTGAAAAACAAAAAAATGGAACAGCCCGATATGTCTCACAATGAACTGCTACGAACTTCAATCAAGAATCAAAAGTGTAGATATTTAATCGAAGGCTACGAAGGTAACATACCCTGTGTGAACTTTACCAACAGGCAGTATACCGTATCGTATTCAACTTAATGGATATTACGTTGTATCGAGTCGAAAGCTCCGGTAGTGCATTTCAGTGTACGTTTTATGCCACACTCGGGTCATCCATTAGCAGAAACCACTGCCGGTATGCGCCGCGCCTTCGCTACTTTTTAAAGCACTACGTAATAATTCCTTCGTTTCTAAGTGATACGAAGGTATCACACGAAGGTATAAATGCGATTACACTTCCTTCCCCACAATAACATAACAAAGTCTTTGAAATAGACTGTCGGTTTATAGGCGATGTTATTGCAGGATTAATGTAATGGAATCTACATTAGGTAGGTACTACAGTAGCTCAATTTGATATACCTATAGGCGACATAAATCAAGAGATGCTTTATGAACTGTGTGATATTTAATTAGATTACAGTAGCTTTATGTAAGTAATAAAATATCCTTTCATTAATTTCTAATTTAATTCTAATAAAAAATACATAAGTGCATTCTGTCTACGAACTACAACAGGAGAT
This sequence comes from Agriopis leucophaearia, assembly GCA_949125355.1. NCBI lineage: Eukaryota > Metazoa > Arthropoda > Insecta > Lepidoptera > Geometridae > Agriopis > Agriopis leucophaearia. The sequence continues at coordinate 15,250,560 of OX421266.1, read as the reverse complement.
AACATATTTTTCCAATTACGATTGCTCATGAATACATTGCTCGTACTTCCGAGGGTCCTGTCAGGAGCACGTGCCTATTGTGTTCAGTCCCTCTGCTTTTTGACATTTGCGATTTGGCAAAAAAAGTTAATAGCAGTGGTGGCTTAGAAAACCAGCGCGGGCATCTTGAAAAGAGCAGGGGTGTGAAGAAGGGCTCTATTCCATTCAATCCATTGTTGTTGTAGAAACGCTTCGAAATTTACGAAAGTTTTTACAGCGCGCGAGGAAACAGAAAATGAATTATTCACTGCCATCCGCAGAGAATAAGGCTGCTAATTAAATTCAAAGGCTGTTGTAATCCGGAGCAGTGGAATCAGCTCGCGCGCACAAATTGGTTGTAATCCTCGCGCGGGCGCTCCGAAAGGCACATTATCGGCGGCGCGCATTAATCCGCCGGGAAATATCTGCAATCCCTCACTAGTCACTGGCAATTAACCTTACTACGAATTGTTTTGCTCTGGATTTTGTCACTTTGTCACACGGCATGGCGGAATAGGGCGTTGAAACAACATAAGTAGGTACCAAGGATTCATTATGATCGTTCTTGGTAGGTACATAGGTACACTTTTCAATGCCCTTTAGCAAAGAAAAATAATGTTTTCGTGATCAAATATTGTTATTACTTATTTCCCGATATATACTCTGACCTGGTGTTGCAGGTATCCTTAGGCGACGGTGATCGCTTACAATCAGGCGGCCCGTTTGCTTGTTTGCCACCTACTCGTATGACATTAAAAATAAACTATGATTACTTACAAGCAGACCCAACAGACGTTGACCTGCCAAAATGTCAATTGTTTATGGTCTTGAGTTCATACAAAAATCCCTTAGAGAAAAGGAACGTTCAGTTTTAACCGAAAAAAAAAAACTTTTCCAATTTTTAATTATTTGAAAATCTAATTTGAACTATCTATATACTCGTATATAAAAGAAAGTCGTGTTAGTTACACTATTTATAACTCAAGAACGGCTGAACCGATTTGGCTGAAAATTGGTGGGGAGGTAGCTTAGAACCAGGAGACGGACATAGGATACTCTAAAAACGGCTGGACCGATTTTGATGAAATTTTGTGTTCCTGGAGCGGGTCATAGTAGCGAGGCCGAAGGCCGAGCTTACACCCGTGCGAAGCCGGGGCGGTCGACTAGTTACGAATAATTTAAAGAAAAACAATGGCCGAATCGAATCAAGCCTTTCTCAAGTGGTATCGTATGCTTACCAACGAAAGGGATTTTTTAAAATATATTTTTGTATTCATAAAGATGTAGAGACATTCGAGATATGTAGTAATTGTAGTACAAAGATATGTATGAGATATGTAGAGTGTTTAAAATTACAATTAAAGTATAAAATGAAAAGAACTCATGTAAAATGTATTAGCTATAATAATTTTTTCATGAGTGCTTAATTGAAACTCTAGTCGACAACCCTAGCCGAGGGGACATTTGTCCCGTTTCATTTACGCGTAACATAATCCCCGCCATTAGGCGAGCTGTGCTCGATCGCATTGTCAGAGGGTGTCCCTAATTGTGGGGATCACAGCTCACCAGTCCCGCCAGCGCCGTCAACGCTACAAGTGTCAAACGTCAATGGCAGTGCAGTTTGTTACGCACCGGCTGAACCTAGTAAAACCGTATTAAAGATTTAGTGCTGATTGTCCATGCAATCAATCAATCACCGTTATAATTTTCTTATCAATTTGATTTAGCAGATTGAAGTATAAGTACAATATTGCTAAATAATATCAATACTTTAATACTTCACTTCGGATATAGAACCTAAGTATTGAGTAATGCCTTCAGGAAACCTTACAAAATTATATGATCGCATCGTCTAAGAACTAATTCTAAGTAGAAGGATATTATAGTTTGTATAGGTAATGCCATGGTAATATCTAGTGGTAATAGGTAGGTACGTACCTCTGCATGTGCTTGTGAAATATTTACGTACATACTAGCAGCGCCCCGTAGTTTTACACGCTCCCGTTCTCCTACAGAAACCATTATTTACCTAACTATAACAGCTTTTTAGGTTAATAAATATGTGTGCCTATGTTATAATGCAGGATATAGGCAACTGCTATATCAAATTTAAATCCGTACAGCTGTTACGGAATTGAGTGGAAGCAAATACACACACTCACATACTTACAAACTTTCACATTAATAACATTAGTGTGATGTATATGGGTTGCTTATAGGTATTTTATGGGATCGTTAAATCCGATAGGTCTTCAAGCCGACTACTGATCCCGAAGAAGATTAATGAAGGCGTGATGACTACGATATTATGAGGGTTCACAACTTACGTTGGTACGAACGCTACGCACGTTTTATCCACTCACTATAACATCAACTAGTAGTTCAAATAATAGATAGCGTGAAGCCTGCAGCCGACAGTCAAGCGCAGAATTATTAATGCCGTTCATCGCGGGTGGAGCTGTCACTGTCAAGGACAGCGGCGCGACGAGGGCGCTGCAATACCCGCTCCAGACATGTCACATGACGTGCAAACGACACGCACCACGTACTTACCGAGCTTTGTAACGTACTGCCTACTAGCATCTAAATAAACACATGAAGTTGCATGACTAAAGTATTACAATACCTACGCATGATACAAATGGGAAATATCGACCAGACCAGAGTTATGATTTTATCCGGAATAAAATGTGCTGATCCAGGGTACAAGTTACTCAACACTAAATTTCATTTATATCCGTTCAGTTGTTACATTATTGAGTACAGATAAACAAACACACAAAGTTTTGCATTTATAATATTAGTGTGTATGTTTGTCCGCACTCAACTCTAGCCAGCAGTCCAGCTGAATACTGATTTGTGTAAAGTGGTATGGAGGATGATTGGTATGGAGGTCGCTTATCCTCTGGGTTAATTTATAATTATGAGTATAACGAACCCATGTCGGCTTAGCATACCCTTTTCTTATATCTTTTCTTATTCTATTCGTATCCATTTATCCCAAATATAATAAGATCCTGTAGAATAACGAGTGAAACCGCGAGGCGCTGATAATTATAAAATAAGAAAAATAATTAGCAAAATGGAATTTTTGAAATTAAAAATGACCGAAACTGAAGACCTAAATAATAATCGAAAGCGTGAAAGTGCTACGCGTAGGCAAAAGATTCAATAATCTTTGCCCATCCACATCGCTGGGATTCCCTGATCTTTATATTTTTACTTAATGAGCCGCTACGTGTTGTGATGGGCAAGAAGTTAGGTCAACTGAAAATTGCGGCGCCAACCCTCGCTGTGATTTTGTACGTGCTTACAAATATTGACGTATTTGAAAGCACTAACCTACAATATCCTATCATATTTATTTAAAATTTGCAATCAAGTATAAACATAACAAGTCATGTGTACACAAGTGATAAAGAGTGGCAATAAAATAAATCCATACCGGGGACTCACACAATAAAGTGTTTGCACAAAGCCCGCAAATATTTGTATATCACCGGATTAATATTCGCGGTGCGGAGGGTGATTTAATTAAACCAAAATAGCTTCGGGGTCCTAACATAAACTGTAGATAGATAACATATACGTAACATATAACGTATTTCAGTCACAGCAGGGTTATTTTATTTTATCTGAATTGCAGATAAACCAATTTTAACCTAATTTTCTAAATAATTTGAATTGTTTTATGTTTCGTACGAATAAAAGAAATAATATTTAAAAAACTCATTACGTACGGGTTTCGTTCGAAGAATAAAATGTTTTCGTTTAACGAAACGTAACGAAAACGAAACATTTTTTACGATACTAGTTACGTAGCACGGGTTTCGTAGGCGTAAGTTAGGTAGAAAGGTATTGAAAAAAAAAAAACGTTACTTACAGGAATGGGCACAATAAGATGCAATTTCTTCGAGCATCTGACGAGCAGTAAAGACTGCGAATTTATCACAATTTGATTAGTCATAGTAGAGGTAGTAGAAGAAGGTGCAAATTATATATAATATAATTTGTATAATATATTAAATTCTGCAAGATACCATTGAGCTTTTAAGCACATATAAAAATGCAGTGGACGAATGGAAAACATCGCTTTTATTTTAGCGACAAAATAGACGGCTATTTCTAACATTTTCTTATGTAACTTCACATATTCTGTATTCCAAGAAATTCACTCTCCCTTATTGTTTTCTTCAATCTAGGAGAATAATAAGAACTGACATATTCGTTGTAATACGTGTGTAGGTATGTCTCAGAAGGGGGAGTCGTTGAACTTTCTTCAGAGTTGGTATTATGGAACTTTCTCGATAGTTCGGTCTTATTCGAGCTTTCGTTCAGTTGTAGATTAGGTCCGCGTGGATTAATTAAGATACGCTACCTACCTTATTGTGTAGGTATTTCGAGTATGTTACATTTCCAGTGTTGTCGAATAAGTACCTAAGTGTCAGTTCACGTTCCTTTATATATAATAGACCTGTACCCGCGACTTCGTCCGCAATTTCATCAGAAAAAAGTGCCTATGTCCGTCCTCATGATACATGCTATTACCTCGCAAACTTTTATCGAGAGCGGTAAAGCCGTTCAGACGTGATTATGTAGCAAACAGACAGACGGACATAGTTACTTTCGCGTTTATAATATTAGAGTGGATGTCCTTTATATATCCTTTTGCATTATGAATGCATTTCAGTATAATGACCTTTAAACGACCCTAGAAGGTAAGTATTTCACTTCATAAAAATTCAGTCACGTGATCCGATAGCGGCATCCCCCGACGGCGTTTTCCGACCCCGTTCGTGTCTCCTTTGCAATGAAAGAATAGCCTTTCTGAGAAAGATTGTTTTATTTACCTCGTCATGAAAATACCCACGATCCATCATTTGTTGTTTGGCTATCGCTGTTTGCTGTTGGATAACATGATTTATCACAGCCGTGGTTTTGAAGACATCTTGAATTTGTATAACGTTTCCGTAGATTTGACAAATTGCTCTGAATCCCTTCTCCCTTTGAAACAATTACGTAAAAACATTTTGTAGAGCATTGAGCGGTCGCATCCCTCTCGCCGCATCCCCCTTCCACGCAATTTACCCTCACCGCAGGGGGCTATCACGTCATTTATGTGAGATATTATTTCGTCATCCCTCGTCCCCTCCGAGATTTAAAGTCACTGAATTGCGCACTTTATTACTCGCTCATTTAAATTGTAGCAAGTCGTGTGTCGGATGTGAACTCACGTTGTTATCGCAGTTTGGTTTTCTCTAACGAATGTGTGTTCAATCGAACATGTACTCGTAGGATTATAATCAGAGACTCAACTCTGCGGGATCAAACCGTTTCTTAATAAAAGAAACTGTCAGCATTGCAGGTACTCAGTTACGGATTAGCAAAGTAAAAGAGGTATGTTTCTGCCAGGGAATAGAAAAAAGGCTTCATAAAGTAGCACTACTAAATTAAGCTCAGTGTTAATTATTCGATAGGTCGATAGGGGGGTCGAGATGTATCATCCCGACATGACATGATATACTTTTTATGGTTTAGACAAAAATAATACTTGAAAACATGCTCTGCACTGTGGTGACATTATCTTTTTGATTTGAAAACTGTTGAAGGTGTTTTTACTTTTATGCTTCTATCAATACTTCACACAGGGCGACATAAAATAAGCAACTGAACATGTTAAGGCAGTTTTTTGAATTTTTGTTTGTTTGTTCACGCACATCTCCTAAACCCCTGGAAGAAAATGCAGACGGATTTAAATGCTGTTTTCACGAATATGCTTAGCTATGACCAGATTGAAGTATAGGCTATGTTATTTTGCGCAAGGGCCAGATTAAGGGAAGAAAAAATGATTGAAGGTTTATATGAAAATCTACGCGTACGAAGTCGCGGGCAAAAAATCTAGTTCTACAATAAAAAAAAAACTATCACGGTTGTTCACTACAGTTATATGATTGTTTTGCATGTCACTGCGCCGAAACATCGGGAGCTCTTTCCACAACCTTACCACGGTAAATATCCCGTATATAATCATATAACTGTAGTAGAAGAATTGCTCGGAAAATTTGGAAAAAACGGAAGGTGCTTTTTTCTATTGGATTTTTGTATGAACTCAAGACTATAACTCAAACGAATTTATTGAAAATCGACAAAACAACGTCTGTCGGATCAGCTTTTTTATAATAGTTTGTACTTTTTTTCCACAAATTTAGATATTAGGCTTGTCATCTGGCCGAATGGACGTAAGGTACCTCGATCTAGTGTGGATTCCTTGTTGTTCTACGGAACCCTAAAAATCCTAATAATTGCAATAAATACAGGCCAATACGGATAAAAAAATATCAGACAGTTATGTTTTATTTATGAACTAGCTGCTCCCCGCGGTTTCACCCGCGTTAAAAAACGTCGTTAAGTTTTCTGAAATTTTCCAATTTTTTATCACATCTTTCTTAATATTTCTTTCCGTAAGAACCTACTACAAAGTGTTAGTAAACTTAGATTTTTTTTTAATGGAATCGGTAAAATCTTTCTCATGTTATGGCGTGACCAAGGTAAATAGGGATTATTTTTTTAAATATAGAAAGATTAGGGTTCAGTTATAAAGTTAACTATCATCAGAAATAATTGGTGCGCACCGTAGGTATAGGCAATAAAGATAACAGAAGTTTCGTTGGCAAGTAGCCAGTGTGGCGCGATCGTTACAGGCCAAGGACTTGAAGTTACAGTAGGCTACCAAATAAGTAGGTACCTCGTAAATTTCTAGCATAATTTATTGCAACACATACAGTACGTATTAGATATTCAAATGAATACAGCTAAATACTTGAACTCGCATATAACACACATTAGAATACTACGATATCAAAGGTAAAAGTAATCTTTAAAATGAACTTTATTTGCCGGAGTAATTTTAATTTTATTTTTCATGAAAACATAAGTGTAACTAATGAAAGGGGTGCAAGAGTAGTCCAAAACCTCTAAAATCTTTTTATCAATAATCATTTTGCCTTATATCTTATCTACCTTCTATACCTACCGGTAACTATCTTGCTTCATGACCTCTTTTTAACCGACTTCCAAAAAGGCGGAGATTCTCAATTCGACTGTTTTTGAAAAAATGTTTGTCACCTCAGAACTTTCGACTGGGTGTTCCGATTTTGATGATTCTTTTTTTATTTGAAAGCTGGTGCTTCCCGTGTGGTTTCATTTCATTTGGTCCAGTTCTGAAATTTTTATGAGGTCGGTTTTTTTATATTGATAATTATTATAAACTTTTTTTCGTAAAATTCTCGGGTCTAGCCCGGACTTTTGATAGGCATTGGTGGAGCCGAAGCCAACACCAAGAGGCCCTTTTTGAATATAAAATACATGCAACTATGAAATATGTATAAAAAGGAATATGAAACTATTGTACAGTATAGGATTAAAAAAGTCTGGGCTATTGAAGTGAACAACTTGTGGATGGAATAATAGATCTATAGAATGAGAAACGGCACCTGCCTTATCCTGTCTTATCTCAAAATATATTTAGGTAGGTGATGACTTGCCACCCACTGAATGGGCCCCATAAAGGCTGCCGTATCTTGGCACCGGAGGGGCAACATCGGCGTGGGTGGCTTAGGGTGTAGAGAGGTGTGCTGCACTTTCACTAAGAGCTACTCGCGGCGTTATGCCCTTTAACACTTCCACCTGGAGCTTAGGTTCTTAGCTCTTGCGGTTTCCACCCCTGGATGGCCGGTTAAGGCAAGCCAGGGGTCAGGGGTCTCATTTAGCCCCATGGGATCGGGGTACGCGGTGTCACCACTTACCGCCGGCTCGCCATAAAGCCGCCCCTGCGTTAACTAACTTTTCATTATTATTGATAATTATTATTATAACATAAATTTGTTTACAAATATTTGTTGCACAATGAAATCAATGTATTCTTCGATAATTGTTTGATTCTCGAACTTATGTATACCTTCTTGCTTATATCTCAGTAAGTTTATTTATAGTTTGTTATCTGCCGTATTTATCTACTAATACTGGCAATTACTGCTAAGCAAAATTTCATAATAAAAAAAAAAATACAAGACCGAAACTTGTGATTGGCCCATTCAGCAGTCACCTTATCAATGCCTTACTCATATAAATAAGGCTGTAATATATTTACTACAAATTAAAAAAAAATGAAAAATAATAAATAATTGTGATTGTATATTGTTTCAGGTGACTCTCGATCCCTGCAAGTGGAGGGAGATGTATTTGAGCGCGCCGCAGAGCTACTGCGACGCTCGCCCGAGTTCACGGTGCTGGCCACACTGAAGCAGGAGCCGGCCAACTCGGGCACCATATTATCGTTCTCACATGGGTACAACAGGTATACCCATCGGATTTTACTCATACTTAAGGGACGATGAAGTGAGGCGCACCAACGTTACTTAAAATTTATGAATTAAGAATTTCAATGTCGTGAAGTTTCGTAGGGTAGCCGAGCAGTTCCGTATTTTTGTTATTATATTTTACTTGGGAAATTTAATATTGAACATTTAAAATACCATTTCATGTTAAGTAGATATCCAATATGAGTTGGTGGGTCGAGCATCGAAGGGAATCAGCTAGTGGAGTGGCCGGGCAGCGCGGCGCGGGCGCGGCAAGCTTCGCAGGAGCACGCCTCACGGTGAGTTCTAGATCTCAACATCGCTGCGCGCGCACGCATCGATCCCACGTGTGAGCGGATGCGTGCGCGCGCATAGGGGAGAATCATGTATCTTGGAATGTCCTGTGCCTCGGAATGTCCTCATCGATCCATTCATTGGCCTGTTCTGGCTCACTGCATGGTTACACGAGTGCGTGGGCGGGCCCGCCTGCATGCGCCACCCGTGCCCTCCGCCGCAGTCGTCTTGTGTTCTGTGTCTTGACGTGTTGTGTTCTGTATTGTATGACCGCCCCTCACGACCCGTCTCTCGATGTTCTCTCACTCGATGTTGTTGTATGTCGTGCCGCGATCGGCCGCGAGCCCGCGCTCGCTCCGAGGGGACCCGCCGCCGCCGGGCTTGTCCGCACTTGCATTCCAAGCGACATGAGATCCCGCACTGTCTCGCACCGTGTCCGACTGCTGGCGGTGCGATCGGCGCGGCGAGCGGCTCCGACCGCACGCGGAGTCGCTCCCCGCTCGATCTCTCGCCCGATTTGACTCCGCCGGACACCGCGAAACGCGTTCCACTCGCTCGGAGCGCTCCATAGAACACCTAGCGAGCCGACACCGAACGCGGTCCGTTCCGAGGTACATGGTCCCCTATGTTGGCCGAGCGATATTGAGATGTAGAGCGAGCCGAGGTCCGCTCGCGGCCGGTCTCGCCCGCGTCGCCGCGCCGTCCGTGTCGTGTTATGTGCTTGTGTTGGTTTGTGTAATGTGTACCTCGGAACAGTGTCGCGAGAGGCGCGCGCGCGCGGGGTGGCGCGTGCGGAGTCGCGTGCGATGAGCGCTGTGCTGCGCAGGTACCTGGAGGTGCAGTCGAGCGGGCGGCGCGACGAGGTACGGCTGCACTATGTGGCGGCTGGCGGCGCGGCGGCACGCGTCGAGACCTTCCCCTACCGGCTGGCGGACGGCGCGTGGCACCGGCTCGCGCTCGCAGTGTCAGGCGCGCAGGCTACACTGCTCGTCGACTGCCACCCGCTCTACCGCCGCCTCATCCCGCCGCCCGACCGGAACTTCACGCAGCCGCAGCTCGCGCTCTGGCTCGGACAGAGGAACAACAAACATTCACTGTTTAAAGTATGCCAACATCTCTACTTATTCTATTATTTAATTAGTTTCTAGTAAGGCACGTACTGGTTTCAATGAGAGATGTACATTACAGGGCACAATACAGGATGTGAGACTAGTGAGCGGGCCGCACGGCTACTTGTCTCAATGTCCCGGACTCGACTCGGAGTGTCCTACCTGCGGGCAGTTCGCGTTGCTTCAGGCCACAGTACAGGAACTCACTACACATATCCAAGATCTCTCGCTTAAGGTAAGCGATATCGAACATGTAGGTTTTTTTTCTTTAGCGTGTACCTATATTATCTCAGTTTGTGGAGGATGTTATTCTGGGTGTATGGCTACGATATTTTATTACGTCGATAAATAGTAATACGGGTATGTATGTATTTTGTGCATAATTGTCGCAGCTAGCGGGTACCGAGGCGCGCCTGTCGCGGCTGGAGCAGTGCGACTGCCAGAAGTCGTGCTACTCGAACGGCACCGTGCATTCCGACGGCGCCTCCTGGCAACGAGACTGCAACCGCTGCTCCTGCGTGGTAAGACCATATACATGAGACCAAACAGTATATAATCACAAGTAATCGTTAGCTGATGTTTCTGTATAGGTATTTTTTTCAAAGCGCCTGGTTTGCGCAGTCTAAATCTGCCCCAACCATTAACTATTGCATAATCAGCTTAGCCGTTAACGATAATTATTTACATTCGCAGACTCATTCCTGCATACTTTATGGTTATCGATAGTGTTCCTGAACCTATATTCCAGATGTCTCAAAAAAAACAGCTGGCTCAACTGAGCTACAATTAACTATGTAGCTCAATTGAGCCAGCTGTTTTGCAAACTCATAAAGAACGAGGAAACACAGCTAGCAAATTTTCAATTACTTCATGTCTTGACTTTTGTTTTCCAGCACGGTGAAATCACGTGCAGGCCAGTTGAGTGCGATAGAGCAGATTGCAAGAACCCAGTATTACACCCAGGAGAGTGCTGCCCTACTTGTTTAAGTGAGTACCACTTGTTTACTTTATTTGTCTCTGTTTAAAAAACCACTTTCCGTACCTCTCTGAAAAGAAGTTTCCAATAGTAACAAAAGTTACTTTGACCATATTACACTTTCTAGTCTAGAGTTTCAGAGAGTTGAGATGAAACCCCCAACATAATACTTGCATTGTGTTAAGAGTTTTCTCTGACTTCATCGGTCACAAGCATAATAAGCAATACTAATCAAAAGCTCCGCAATTTGATAGATTTTTGTAAATCACACATTGATGTCAACTTTTTGGCGGCAAAGTTTTTCCTCGTCTTCCTACGTAAATCTTGGCTGTGATGAGATGATGAAGTTTTTAATTGAAATATTGACTAGTGTAGTAAGATCGTGTATGTGTGTGCAGAGCAATGCCTGCTGAAGGGCAACCTGTACGAGCACGGCGAGCGGTATGCGCCGAAGGAGTGCATCGAGTGCGTGTGCCATGACGGCAGCATGCAGTGCTCGCGCGTCAACCCCGAGGAGGCCTGCCCGCCGCTGCCGTGCGACCCGCCTGACCAGTTCACCGTGCCCGGCGAGTGCTGCAAGTTCTGTCCAGGTCACGCTCACACATTTATTCCTTTCAGTTTATCCCATATGGCGGTGGGGTCACCACCCGAATATTAAATGTTCCATAAGGGCGCAACACGCAATTGGATACAAAATTAAGCGAATTTAAATTTTTACACAATTACAAATCAAAAGAGTCGAAGATAATTTTTGTCCCGTAAAAGAGATTTTGTCAAGTGAGTTGTAAAGTTTAATCGACACCGTTGTTTAAACGTAATTTCATCCTCCAGGTGTAGACTACTGCAGCATGGGTCACTCATGCGACGAGAACGCTACCTGCATGAATCTCAACACCAAGTACACCTGCAAGTGCAACCAGGGCTTCCACGGTGACGGTATCACATGTCAAGGTAGGACACCTTTTTTCTTTGAGTTGACGTTTCGTATTATTCCTATCAACTGCATCTTAAATGAATCTCTAGTATATTTCCATTACCGCTCCAATGTCCTGTCAAGAACAATAAAGAATAAGGAATCAATTATGGTTTTTTATGTTTTTGTATCAGATTTTAGCCAAACATGCGCCATATAATCTATGACCTCATTTAGGTCTAACAGTACAGAACAGTAACTATAGTTACTCACTTATTTTTCCCATTTTTAAATTAGCTACCTGTTGACTAAAATTAATTAGGTAGTACTTACACTAAATAGACACAGTGTTCCAATTATTATTTTCTAGCTGCGCCCCTCGATTCCATCCGATATCTTACAGAAAACGTATATTTTTAGGATATAAATGGAGTTTATTTATTAATTTAGGATATGAGCCAAATTTTATCTAAATCCGTTCACCTGTTACGGAGTTGAGCATGACGAACATACGCGCTAACACAAAAAAAAACGCATTTATAAAAACGGCATTCAAGCATTCAACAAATTTTAACCTTAATTTACCCCCCTTGATTTGGGCCTTTCGCAAAATCCTTTCTCAGAAGATCTCTGCACCCCATAAAGAATGTATCTGCCAAAGTTCAGTTTCGTAGATCAACTATTTTTCGAGATGAGTCTGTCTGTGAGTGTGAGTATTTTGCTTTTATACGGGGTATACGTACCTACCTATCTCGAATCGATGGACAAGTTCGAGGATGTCATTGTTGTTTTCATTATAAATAACTTTTACTACGGAACTTAACTCAGAAAAAAGCAGCTGTTCCATAAGAAATACATTCACACTCGACGAAATGTGTGAATTAGCTTTTTTTTTTCGCGATTTCAAGTTTGTTTTCATAGTAAAAGTTATTTATAATTATGAGTAGGTACAATGATATCCTTGAATATGTCCATCGTCTAGAAATACAAATGTGATGTGATGATGCGATGTACCTAAAGGTAACGAAACTAAAAATGAAAACTGAAAAATTACTAACAACGTTAGAGCAAGTGGTTGTCCTCACTGATCGCCCTGCAGTAACGTGGTAGGTTGCTCCCTCGAGCCAGCGAGTGATGTGTGCTGCTGCGTGGTTCCAGATGTGGACGAGTGTGGAGAGGCGGGCGGGCTGACGGGACACCACTGTCACTCCAACACGCGCTGCGTCAACGTGGTGGGCGGGTACGTGTGCCAGTGTCTGCCGGGGTACACGCGCCGTGACAAGTTCAACTGCGTCGAGGTATGACAATACCATCCGAAGCACTTTGCAAACTGTCTTCTAGGGAAAATAAGGGTCTTAAGTAATATTCTAACTCATCCCTGTTCCTTCAGCATATTTTTCCAAGTCATCCCTATTCCTTCGGTATCTTGTCAACTGATCCCTGTCCCGTTCCATATCTTGATCCAACTCATCCCTGTTTCTTCAGTATCATTTTCCAACTTATTCCTGCTTCTTCAGTATCCACCCATCCCTTCATTACGTAGTTCTAATGCACCTCTATTCAATATTCTTATGTAGGGTTTATTTTGATCTTCAGTTTATAGAGGGTTACGTGCAAAGGGTGTACTAAGCCGAAAGAGGTCCGCTATACTCATCGTTATAGACAACTTTCACTATGTGGCCAACCTTAAAGTTGGGAAAAAAATATATATAAGTATATCCGTTGGCTACTGGTCCCAACTCAGTTGTGTTCATTCACCGTCCTCAGTGTCTAGTCTGTCAGTCAGTCAGTCGGTGTGTTTGTGTAGGTGGATGAGTGCCAGGGGTCGAGTCACGGGTGCCACGCGGACGCCGTGTGCAGCAACACGCCAGGCTCCTACACCTGCCGCTGCCGGGACGGGTACACCGGCGACGGATACTCCTGCATGCGTTAGTATACACACACACAACCCAATTGTCTTTTTTTTATCATACATGTTACAGTTATACATTAAGATGGTAAGCATCCTTAGCACGAAGTGTGAACTAGCTCTGTGAACAATGTTATGGTATGGTAAATATGCAAGCTCTAGAGAAAGAACTACCTACCTTGCTTTTCGTTACTTCACGTATAATCTATACATATAATAAAAACGTAGAGATAAAAAAATCTGTAATTGCGAGATAACAAAAAAAAAATCACACAGGTCGTCTTAAAATAAGCAGCTGAACACGATAGGACAGTTTTTAGAATTTTTGTTTGTTTGTTTGTTTGTTTGTTTGTTTGTTTGTCCGCGCACATCTCCTAAACCACTGGACGGATTTTAATGCGGTTTTCACGAATATGCTTAGAAATTACCAGATTAAAACATAGGCTATCTTATATCATTTATTTTAATTCTTTATTTTTACATAAACGAAAATAAAAATCAATGATTTATTTCTTCGTTACCCGAAACGTAATATGAGGATCGTCACATAGCCTCAAGCAAGGAGATCCAAAGTAAAGAGAATGTTATTGACATAGCCATTAAAATTTTGAAACTGTCAACTATGTCAACTGTCAACATGGTCATTCGGTTAATCAGTTTAAATTTAAAGAAGGTTCCTTAACCTTCTTAGATGAATGAACCTGTAGATCAAGCATGTTATAGGCCTTACAACCTCTTTGGTGATTCATTCCAGTGCATGGAGTAGGAGTGTGGCGTACTCGTACTCCTTGCGCCAACCTTCGTGAATTTCATTCCAATTTTCCACGACGTGTGGCGCTGGGGCGCGAAAAGAAAAAAATAAAAGAACACCGATTTTCAAATGGAATTGTCATTCGCTTTTTCTAAGATTTGTCTAAGATTTTTCTTTGCATTAAATTTATAATTTCTTTCGGACTCAGCTATTTTCTTCCATTGTCGGTAGCTTAACCCTCTCCTTCTATATAAATAGTACAAATCCACTATAATTGGTGACCACTGAATGGACCGTACACCACCGACAAAGGTCAGAATGCCGCTAGATCGTACTGATAGCACTGCGGCTGACACGAAGAATAAAGATAATGACAATGTATTCCGAGTTGGCGTGCGAATTCCACCGTTTTGGCCCGAGAAGCCAGCGATTTGGTTCGCCCAGATCGAAGGCCAATTCGCGATTTCCAACATCACTGCAGATAGCACCAAGTTCTAATATGTGATTGGACAACTTGACCCGCAATACGCAGCTGAAGTCGAAGACATCATCGTCAACCCGCCTGTGACCGAGAAGTACGAAAAACTCAAGCTGGAGCTAATTAAACGTTTGTCCGCATCAAGAGAAAAAAGGTACAGCAACTTTTAACACACGAGGAGCTAGGTGATCGTAAGCCTTCTCAATTCTTACGTCATCTACGACACCTAGCAGGCCCCGGAGTTCCAGAAGACTTTTTACGCATGATTTGGACCAGCCGCCTACCGAACAGCACGCAGACCATCATTGCTTCGCAGCAGATGACGTCATCACTCGATGTGCTGGCAGACCTAGCCGACCGCATACATGACGTTGTCCCTATAGCCCAGGTCGCATCTACATCCAGTACCACACCGGGAAGCTCCAAGCTCCATATTACATTCTCATGGTTTTATTCTATGTTAGCATTTAAAACACAAAATATACCGCATCCTATTTTAATACAGTCCCGCGAATAGAAATATTCAAAAAGGCCCTTTGTACATGAAAATAAACCTATACAACAAAATTCCGGATGCAATAAAGAAAGAAATAAATAATAACATTTTTCCAGAACCAACTTCGTAAGTTTCTAACCCAAAAATGTTATTACGAGATAAAAGATTTTTTCGACGATAAATTTTAGAAAATTATAATTAGAAAATAAATATCGATATATAAATAGTTAAGAAAGTAGCGTCATAAGTTTTGTATCATCTCATATATAATTAAGTAACCTATCACACTAAGTATGTTTTTTTTTTGTTTTGTAAAATTACTTCACCCTAGGTTAAGTTTGAATAGTATATATAATATTTATGTAATAGATTTAACTATACTTAAATTTATATGTTTATGTCTGTGGTCTGGTTTTGTGAACAGCCACTACATAAGTCATTGATGCACCCTTTATGCAGGGTATATAAACTTAGCTTTTAGAAGAATACAGTGTATATTTGCAATAAGAATAAGAATATAGAAATAATTTTATTTTACTGTGATATTTTAACAGATAAATAGAGTAGTTCCATTTCATGGCTTTTTAATCAAGGTATACATACAAATGCACGCGAAATAAGAAATAACTAGCCAAGAGCGTGTTAAGACAAGCATTATGTCAGGGTTCCGTGGCCAGCGAAACTGGCCGGAAATATAATTTTAATGGTTTAGACAAAAAGAAAATTTCAAAACATGCTCTGCACTGTGGTCACATTATCTTTTTGATTTGAAAACTGTTGACGGTGTTATTTATTACTTTTATGATTCTATCAATACTTCACACAGGGCGACTTAAAATAAACAGCTGAACATGTTAAGGCAGTTTTTAGAATTTTTGTTTGTTTGTTCACGCACATCTCCTACACCCCTGGAAGAAAATGCGGACGAATTTAAATCCGGTTTTCACGAATATGCTTAGCTATGACCAGATTGAAGTATATGCTATGTTATTTTGCGCAAGGCCGGATTAAGGGAAGAAAAAAGAATTGAAGGTTTATATGAAAATCTACGCGTACGAAGTCGCGGGCAAAAAAGCTAGTGCTGCAATAAGCGTTATGCAGTGTCGGACAATGAATTGTAGGCAAAATGTCAAGGAAGGTCAGTAAAGTTGTTCCTTCGAAGCATCCGTCTTCGGTGAGGGGCAAAGCTTGATCATGTGTTGCAACCGGTTACCGCAGCGTTGTGCGTTCCGATCAAGAGACCAAAGCCTTTCTTACGAAAAAATACCCTTCATGTTTATCTTGTATGGAAGACGTTTGATGTAGGTATTCACGGCAGCTCAGCTGATTGTAACGTATCCGTGGGTGGTGTTGTTGCAGCTTACTGCGAGGGCGGGTGCCTGAACGGCGGCGTCTGCGCGGCACCGGGCGAGTGCGCGTGCGCGCGCGGGTTCGGCGGCGCGCGCTGCGAGCGGGACGTGGACGAGTGCCGCTCCCCCGCGCATCCCGCTGCGCCGCCTGCCTGCGCGCCGCCCGCGCTTTGCGTCAACACGCCTGGCTCCTACTACTGCGTGTGCGCCGAGGGGTACCGCCGCGACCCGCACACCGCTCTCTGTGAAGGTATCAACTACCGTCAAAACATCATCGTATCGTTTATTACGAATGTTTACATTTTGTAAGGCGATAGTGGCCGAGCGGTAGCATGTGCGCTTTACAATCTGATGGCATCCGGTTCGAAACGTATGTGCAATTTCGATTAATGCCATTGCTCAAAAACTGGCAAAGGAAAATATCGTAAGTAAACCGGTATGTCCAAAGAACTTCATAAGTTTTATGACAAATGACACTCACCAACATGCACTGGGCCAGCATGGTCGATTAGGGCCCATCCTTTCTCTCTCTTAGAGAAGGCCTGTGCCACACAGTGGGAATATGATAGAATAATATAATTTTGAAAAATAACATAATGCTGAAAAAATAAATACCTACAGTACATTTACAACTTTTCGGAATTAAGTAATTCCAGAAAACTCATAGTCATCAGGAGATATCAAATTTTAGGAAAAGAACTTTAGGTAGGTAAGTATAGAAAAGATCAACTTTAGGAAAAGGGCATATCGAGAAGTGAACTTGTGTAAAATAAATGTCTTACCAAAACTAGATAGCATTTAGCGAAGTGTTGATAATCTGATTCATCATTTTTTGTAGACGTAGACGAGTGTGCGGAAGGGTTCCACACGTGCCAGCCGAGTGCGCGGTGTGTCAACACTGAAGGGGCCTTCGCGTGCGTTTGTGATACGGAACACTGTGAACTGAGTGAGTATATTTTGGACACCGAGCTCGTTCTCGAGTTACAACTCGACACTCGACTCTAGCAACACTACAGTGTTGCTAGATTCAGGAGAACAGGAGACGCTACTGGCAACATTTCCCGACACAAAGTTACAGACTAGTTCCGCGGGAGCCTCTAGGTCAACAGGTTTTGTAAAACTGAGTGTAAAAATTTGTTGGGAACCTTGTATTCATGGTAGACATTCAATCATTGGTCCTTCGAGCTGGATTTCAACCAGGAAGTTTAACGTTTATCCTTCACTAACGAACCGCCTCAGTTTCGCACGGGTGTAAGTTGAATTATATATATATATAAATTTTCTGTGAAAAATTATCTAACTGATGGTGAAAACTGCATCAAAATCCGTTGCATGGTTTAGGAGTTATATTAGGAGAGTTATGTTACGGATATACAGACAGACGCGGAAAGCGAATTTATTTTATACTATTGTAGGGCCTGTGAGTCCCACTAACTACATCACAGAATTGTTATTAATATAATATAAACAAATTAATGAAGCGCACCGACACTCAACAGTCATTCGCTGGCGCTCAAATAAAGCGCACGTACTCAATCCATCTACCGGAGTTTCAATTACCCATTCATATTATTTAGGATAACCTTCTGCATCAAATCCAAGAGTCAGATACAATATAAACAAATTATCCTAAATTGGTGACCCCGAAGTGATGGTTGGTTGTGTATTGTTCGTCGGGGTCACCAATTTAGGATAATCAGAGTCAGATTATCAAGAGTCAGATACAATATAAACAAATTATCCTAAACTATGTAGAGATGAATAATTTGATAATCGTAGAGAATCTTGTATTCATGGTAGACGTTTAATCATTGGTCCTTCGAGCTTCGGATTTCAACCAGAAACCATAACGTTGTTCCTTCTTAAACATCTTCCCCTTGTGTTACAATAAGTCACGGTATTGAATGCTATTTTTAGAATTGCATGGCTACTGATGCATCATAATATGGACCGTTGTCGTTACGTTCCAGGTTGCGTGTGGCAGGGGCGCACGGTGAGCGCAGGCGCGCGGTGGGGGGAGGCAGGCGGGTGCCGCACGTGCTCGTGCCGCGCCGGCGTCGCCTCCTGTGCGCGCGCGCCCTGCGCATGCGATACGCACGACAACTACACGCAGGTACAGTACGGGAATAACCGTGCCACAGAGACCACTTTTCTTTCGTACAGATGAACCGATTGCCGCTCGTTAGTGGGGCCTACTCTACGAGAAGATTTTTATACTTACCACTAATCCCCTTTACGTAATCATAGTTCTTAAACACATTTACACTATTTTAGATTGTATTAGTGAAAAATTCTTTTTGGCTTTTGTGTAACTATTCATCCTATATCTACCGTGTTTGTTAGCAGCTGTTTGTTTTCCATCTACACTATAATATTATAAAGAGGAAAGATTTGTACCTATTTTTGTATGTTTGTAATGAATAGGCTCCGAAACTACTGAACCGATTTGAAAAATTATTTCACTGTTGGGAAGCTACACTATCCCCGGGTGACATAGGCTATATTATATTTTGTAGCGAGGCCGAAGGCCGAGCTTACACTCGTGCGAAGCCGGGGCGGACGGCTAGTGTAAAATAAAATAAATTTTGTCAGCCTACTTCTCACGAGTTTACTTTTTCAGAGGGTTTTGGTCAGTGTGAAAACTCTGGGCAATCTTGCGTCGGCTTTTAATCATAATAGCAAGATATATAAAATACAAGTTAAATAATTGAGTTAAGAACGTAACAAATAAATCCAGTTGAATGATTTTGATTAACCGGAGGATTTCAGGGAGATCACTTATATCGTAGTTTCAATTGACACACAAAGTTCTACAGAATGATTTTGGGATAGTTACTCGATAACAAGTAATAAAGTAGAATTACTCGATAACAAACATAAAAAGCTTGATTAATATGAATAGGCATTGAATTTGGTCCAGCTGCTGAGCACAGTGAGCACTGCGAGCTCTGCGGCGCTGGCGCCGGCGGCGTGCTGCCCGCACTGCGAGGCGCGCTACCGCTGCCGCCACCAGGAGATGCACCACGTCACCTTCCGCAGCGGCGAGCGCTGGCTCTACCAGTGCCAAGTCTGCGAGTGCCTCGTAAGTACCCTTGCTCACTGCATTACTGACCTTTTTTTCCGTGGTGAAAATCTATCAAAGATACTCCTGCATACGGGTTCAGCCAGGTTATCTGGGATTATATCAATTAAAACCCCCCCGGTGATCGGCCTTGACAAAACGTTTTTTTTTTTACTTGGACATCCAATTTACTTGTCACAGATATAACTACTTAGAATTGATAAAAACATGGTGCTAGTGCACAAAAGTATATCGAACTAGGAAAAAAAATATACAAAAAGAAAAAATATGAAAGGAAATCAGTATTGTTACATGAGACTATGATCATAATGAAAGATGAAGACAAAGCCGTGTGAACACTGTTTTAAACTATCACGGTTGTTCACTAAAGTTATATGATTATTTACGGGATATTTACCGTGGTAAGGTTGTGGAAGGAGCTCCCGATATTTCGGCGCAGTTACATGCACCATGTTCACGGGGTGTTTTTTTAATGCCGTGTGAATTCATATGAAGATAAATAAATAAATAATCATAGCAGAACTCAAGACATTAAATACAAAAACACACTACTCCTCCCTCGACAACTGCATGTTGTGTCTTCTCTTCTGACAACGACAGCGTCGCTCGGGGCTCGCTTGGGTGAACGTTATTGATCTAGGCTTTTTCTCGCGTATGATCTTGATTCCAGTGTTCGCAAAATACAAGAACCAGATCATTGGATCACTTGTGTGTGCTTAGGGTAAACATTGGTAGAGAGATGAAAATCTTTGTTCTAAAAACTTATTGATCCCGTATTTGCTTGTTCCCTGGGTCTCTTGGTTCAGCTAGCATAATGTATATGATGTGTATTCAGCTTGGCGAGGTGGACTGCTGGGAGCCAGAGTGCGAGGGGGGTGAGGCGTGCTGTTCGGCGGGGGGCGCGGGGGGCACGGGGGCGGGGGGCGCGCCGCACCGCCTCGAGCTGGCGGGCTGCGCGCCGCCGCACTGCCCCGCGTGCACGGTACGTAACTACCCGCAATACAGCTACAGACCGACCAACTTAAATGTACAGTTCACCAAATAATGGTTTTTTGAATCTACGAATGGTGTTTCTTTTGATATAGTGATTATTTACCTTTACAGATAAGTTGGTCGTGCTGTACCACGCTTTGCATAACGCTTACACTGTATATGTAGGTTTGTGTCTACAAAATGTCCTCCGATTATACATAACGTTTGTCTAACACAAATTGGCATATTCCAAAGTCTAATATTATAGCTCCTAGAAGAATAATTTAAAGTGATTTTAAAACTAATACAATTTTAAATTTGTAACTTTGGACGCTATTGTTAACTAAGGGATTTTTTGAAACATCTCTTTTTGAAATTAGTTTTCATTCTTAATTAATGCGCTTTGCCATCTTGGCATTTCAAATGATAAGTTTAGTAATGTAGATGAGTTGAAAAACAACATTGTCCCATGTTGGGCGCCATTGCTTAATAATAAATCCACACCATGTTGGGCGTCAATCTCAGGCGACTCGGGCGTCTTAACGAACACGAGCTAAAATTGGCTAACAAAAATATTATTAATTCTTGCTTGTTTTTTTTTTGTTATTGATTTGCTTGTGTTTTAATATGAAACCAAACTGAAAGCTTACAACTAACCACAATGCTTCTATGGTCCGTGTGTGAAAGCGCTGTTTCCGCTTGTTGCAGGGCGGGCAGTGTGCTACTTTGGTGAGCAATCTCGCGTGTTGTGTGCATCGGTAACCATCCCCACTCTTCTTATTCATTCATACATTACGCTCTATTAACACGTGTTTATTTGAACGCTCGCGCCTTCTATTCAATTACTATCAATATACCTTCGTATCTCTCTGTATTGAATAGTTGGCAGATGTTACTTCAGGTATCATTTTACTTTGCATGTTCTATCATTTACTCGTTCATTATCATCCATCACATCAGGCATTGCGGCATTGTGTCCTCGAGCATTCAATGATTCACTGTTACGTAGCTTTACGAAGCATGCATTGATCAGTCGTATTTTTTTACATATCAAAACATTTTTGTTTTCTTTTTTCACAAACTCCTACTAGTTTTAAACGTTAGTTTTAGTTTTTTCTTATATAACGTAATACTATTTATGTTACCCTTATTACTAAAAACATTCCTAATTTTTAGTGTACGCATACTCTTAGATTTGATCTAGTCTAAATTATTTTGTAAAAATTTGAAAAATGGATCCTAAAATTATTGAGTCAAGTTTTTATTTTTTTACTAGCACAGATATCTACTATAATATAGTCGGAGACTAGCATCAACTTGAGTTTTTTGTCAAGAAATTTGTCAACGTCTATAATTTTTCTATTTACGGCGACATTAGCGATCCGATATTTAACATCTTAGAGTCTCGTTAAAAAATCAAGTTCCTATAGAATAAAAGGTAGTTGTGTAGTGATGATGAAACTTGAACTAGCTCCGTGATGTGTGTAGAGCGCGGCGCGACGTGACCGCGGCGCTGACGCTGGTGGCGCTGTGGTGGGGCCGGGGCCGCGCGGCGCACCGCAAGCACCGCGGCGCGCGGCGCTAGAGCCGCCCTGACCACTCACACACAACACATATTATTTATTCTAGATAGTTCTAATGTTAACCAATTGAGGCGGGCGCGCCACTCTCTCGACGGCCTTAACTTAGCGAGCGGCGACGCGTCCGCCCGCGCGCCGCCCGCACCGCCGCTGTGATACTCGTCTTATATGGAGCGATGCGTTTATATCGAATTATTATATATTCGTTCTGAGTAGCGACTTGGTCGTAGCGTTATACAGTAGCCGGGTCGCGGACGTGCGAAAAACGTGCGGTTCGGGCGTCGTGCGCTTTTATCGACTTGCGCTCGGAGTTCGTGCGACATTTGTACTTAGTGATGATTGCGTTGAATAGTTACGTTCGACGTCCGTAGCGAACGCGACAAGAGTTGCCCGCCCGCGGGGGCGGCGCGCGCTGGCCGCGTGCGCGGTGCGCGAGGGGCGCGCGGCGCTCTCCCCGGCGCGTTCTCACCCACACCGCTACTAATAATATTCTTCAAATTCTACAGTTTTAATAACAATACGTCGATCGCTTAAAATTTATTAATATTAGAGTCGTAACGGTACTAGTTAGCTATTGTTGTGAATATAAGTTAGTGTAGAGTAGCGAGGCGAGGTGGAGTCGCGGACCGGCCGCGGGCCGGCTACTCGGGGCGCGGACCGGGTGAGACGGGAGCGTGGACCGGCCGCGGGCCGGCTACTCGGGGCGCGGACCGGCCGGAGCCCGCCGGCGGCTTCTTCAATTATAATATTACGTAATATTCTAATTCTAGTGTTAGTGTTGTACATGAGTAGCGTAGTGCTGGTCGCTGCGGCCGGTCCGCGCGCTCTCGTCCCCTTGTACCAAATTTTTCATAATATATTATAGTTTTGTTTGTCTTTATTATAACATAGAGATCGTTTTCTGTATAATTTGAAAGTAACCAAAATAGGTACCAAATATAGAAGAGAATATGATTGTTTCCTAATTTTCATAAAGCATTTTGATGCTTGCATGTTGTATTGTGTTCAAAAAATTACGATTAAAAAAGATTTACTTCAAGTGTTTTAGTTTTTTCTTACCCATGATATGAACTTGTTACTAGTAGAAACATGCTAGGTATTGGTTATATTATGAATGGTTATGTAATTACCCATACAGCAGTGCGAACATTTCATGCCAGAAGTAGGTACCTAGGTATGTATCTTATAAACCAGGGGCCTTACCCCTAGCTCGAAAGGTTGACCCGCATAGGTGTTATTTGTCTAAACGGTACCATCAACTACGAAAAGCGGTAGTTATTTGATAGCCGCCAAGCTTTGTTATTTTCACGCACACACGCATAGTAAAACGGATTTTCGTTCATTCAAGTTAGACGCTTTTAAACGATGCAGCTTAAATGAGTTGGTTAATTTTAGGTACCTATCAGGTACCTATTAAAAGTTGGCGCGCAAAAGTGAAGCTAGGGGTAAGGCCCCAGTATAAGAGAGGAGAATTCCACTTAACTAAGTGATACTACTGCAATGTGTGAGTACATGTAGGTGTATGTGTGTGTTTACTATTATACTACTGTATAGAATTCCACTCCACGTTCAATAGTGAATAAATGCTCTTTGTTTTCTCTTACTGGAAAGTCTATTCAACAGCGTTGCGGCGTGAAAGCGGCCGTGATAAACAACTCTTTTCGGTTTACCAACGGTTTCATGATAGACCGCCGTGCCTCAACTGATTAAAACTATGAAATACAATATTGAACCTTTGTAATAGGGAGAATTCTGTTTTGAATCAAACGAAAACCGAAGAGTTGCCTCAGCCGTTTGGATGCCGCTCGAACTTAATATATAGGGAACTAAGAGATGAGCTAAGAACATCGCGTATAGAACAGGTTCCTAAAATATAGATATTCTACTAACTAGAACTCCTTATTTTTATCTTAGAACAACGCGGGCGAAGGCGCCGTCAGAAGCTAGCAATGGTATATTAGCTACGCCCCGTGGTTTCACCCGCGTTGAAATTATCTCTGAGTAACCGTTATTTTTTCTGGAATAAAGTCTCCAACCCTTAAACCATATTTATATCCATGCAAATCATAAATAGTCATTTTAGGAAGTGTCCTTTATGGTGCAAAACGATCACATCGATTCTTGCTGCTTTGGACCAGCAAACACATTTCCACATTTCTAATTTTATTATGATATATGAATATAATTATGAACTCTTGTTTCGGTTTAATCTACGGACTCAACGTAATCAAACTTAGGTACTTTGTGTAACAAAGTCACATTTATTTAAACTTTTATAAACGAAATATTACAATATTTAAAAACATGTTATTCAGATGTTATCTAATCCAATGAGTAGGTACCTCAGTGAGTTTTGTACATTTATAATGTCATATAGAAAAAAATGTAAAAACACTACCACAAAACAAAATAACTATTTCTAACGTCAAGTTCTAACAAAGCAACTAGAATTTGTTTGTAAACATCATTACCGTGAATACTCTACTTCGTTCTCCAACCCGAAATCTCTGGTTTAATTGGTGTTGGAAATCTCGTATCCGTATAGTATTGACGTCATCATTATAACTTTAACGTCACTTTCCTTAAATTTCGACGAGTTTGCTAAACCCAGATGAAGATACTTGATAAATTAAACTACCTGATGCGTCCATATGGTTAGTTCTAATCTGTTGGATTATTTCTTCGATTGATTTAAGAGTAAGGAAGAAACATTCCAAACTTTTATAAAATCATATTTATTTATCTAGTTGTTTGGACAAAACCTTACCAAAAATTCAGATTATTAAGGTTGACACTTAAAACCTAACAACGCATGTAAAATAAAACAAATAAAGCTCCTGCTACTATTTATTACATGTGCTACACAGTGCCGTAACTAGCCTTTTATGCGCCCGGTGCGAGCTTCAAGAACTGCGCCTTTGAAAACAAAACCTGGTCCTGCAGGGCTGGCATGCGCGTCGCAAAAAAAATTATCGACTCTTTTTATCGTGCCAAAGTGAGACCGGCGTATATGAAACTGTATCGCCACAAGACAACAAGAGTTTGTCGCGGTGCGCATGCTAGCCCGGCTGGTCTGGACATTTCTGCACCCTGTGCCAGGGCTCCGCTGGTACAGTATATTTACGGCACTGGTGCTACGAGAAAATTCCGATGTCATAGTATAGGAGCATTACAAATACATAACAGCAGAACCTTCAAAAAAGCGTCGTCGTCATAATAAAAAATATTCTATCTCAAAAAGAAGTTCAATTAATGTTAATAACTGACGAAATAACAATAGGTATTTTTTTGGAATAGGTGCACTGATATCATTGATAATATATAACACTATATGCAAATTTGCCTAATCAAATAAACTAAGCTGTCTAGAAGAAGAAATATAGAAGAAACTCACATTTTTAAGAAATAAAAAGAACCATAAATATTATTGTTACTGTAGTAGTTTAAAAGCTTGGAATAGTTTTGTTCAAAGAGATCAATCGATTTTTTTTTTATAATAATATTTTTTTTTGGGCTTGGGCAAACAACTAAAAATATAAAAGATATAAATATGATTATTTTAAAAAAAAAAAAATCCAAACTCTTAAATCGTACAGTAATCTAACAGATCGGGACAAACTATCCATATCACCGCGACACCAACACGACTTACAACGAAACATTGTTAAATAAAGCAATAATCGTGTCACAAATAAACTGATGAACATAATTATGTTATACCTACTGTACTCCGTGTGTACCACGCGTTATCCATGCATCCTGTCCTACGCATAATATGACACGACATAGAGCCTTTATTCCAATGTTTCACTCAGAGTCGTGACTATACGATGTGTGAGGACTAAACTTGCGTGAGTGATTGCGGCGAGTTGAACGAGGCACGCGTCTGAAGCAATTGCGGCAGCACAGGCGGCATCGAATGAGGCAGCGACTGCGGCAGTGGCTGTGACACGCACGCAATGCACATCGTCTGCGGCTTAGCACGCGGCTCGACGCGCTCCACCAACTCTGATACCAGCGAGTACGCGGCCGCAAACAGAGTCACCGCCTGGAAGCACGCGTTTATATCATCTCACAAGAGAACTGTCATATATTCATAAACTTCAGGTAGATACGTCTTACGGCTTACCCCATCCTGTATAGCAAATTAATACCAGGTTATTGTTTTGAGGCACCTTAGTTCGCTACACAACGGGATAAATAGGGAAATTCAGGGTAAATAAAAATAGCATTACCTAGGTACTTAATATGTTTATATAATACAAGATACCTGAGTTCAATTCAGTGCTGCTTTATCTACTACCAACCATTTGGACACCATTTTATATAACTTATAACATTTTAATATTAAACACCTAAAGATAATGAAAACCTAAACAATTAAATGAATAGGTGTCAAAGATTTCAATTTAGAATCTCTGCGACCATTTTATTATAATACTAGTGCTGTTGTCCGTGACTTCGTACGCGTAGATTTTCATATTAACTTTTAACCCTTTTTTCCTCCCTTAATTCGGCCCTTGCGCAAAATAACATAGCCTATACTTCAATCTGGCCATAGCTAAGCATATTCGTGAAAACCGCATTTAAATCCGTCCAGTGGTCTAGAAAATGTGCGTGGACAAACAAACAAACAGACAAAAATTTTAAAAACTATCTTAACGTGTCCAGCTGCTTATTTTAAGACACCTTGTGTGTTTTTTTTTATATTTTGCAACTACAGATTTTTTTATCTCTACGTTTTTATCATATGTATAGACATAGATAGATTAATAATCATTGTCGCAGTTAAAAAAAAACAATATACACGCTTTATTGCATTGTCATCTCGGTCCTTGATAAGTTTCAAATCAATCCGACGTGTTTAAAGGGGTGAAAATCACGTTCAAAGATTCTGTTACAAAGCTACATAAATACATACCAAGCTAATAAAAGCCTGTCAAAAACGATCCGGCGGGCTACATGCACACCACGACAGGATTTTGTCGACTCTTTTTGTCGTGCCAAAGCGAGACGCCTATATAAAACCATAGGCACCTTGTCGCTTTCTCGCTCGACAGGGCGACGACAGGATTATGTCGCGGTGTGCATGTTAGCCATGCTGATTTGTAATGAAATGCCTAACTGATTTCTTATCGATTTTCGTGATATTTATTCCACTTATGTCAGTTAATAATAGTAACACACAATATTGAGTCACACTCATGCATGAATGCATACCGTTAACCACGTATAATACGTATATTGTGGATTTTTATTGTTTGTTAAAACTATATTATTTGAAGCGTGAAATATTAAATGCGACTATTCACATATACATTAAAGTGATAGAATAGAATTAAAGTGATACATATACGCAACAAATTACATCAACAATTATATAAAACAAAATGCAAATCACTTATATCCTCAATTATTGCCATACGCACTCTCAACGTCAATTTGTAACCACAAATTCACGACCCACAGGAAAAATCAAAAAAATTAGCTTTGGGGTAAAGTCATTTTTAAGAAGGAAAAAGCTGTTGTGGCAATTAAAATATCTGCGCCCTGTCTTAGAGAGGTACAAGAGCAGAATCATAGGTTGTGGTGGCTGTTCAATCGCTGCAAAAAACCAAAGCAACGTTTTAATAAAACGTGAACGTTTTAGGGTACTAAATATTTAGGCATACTTTTAAGTGAAATCAACTGAGCATTTATGGACTCACGTATGCTGGCCTCAGCTATGCCTCAGCCTATATTATCACGTTCGTTCAAAAATGTTTCTATTGCCGGCCGCTGCAGTAACGTATCATCACTACGTAGTCTACACTAATATTATAAAGAGGAAAGATTTGTACCTATTTTTGTATGTTTGTAATGAATAGGCTCCGAAACTACTGAACCGATTTGAAAAATTCTTTCACTGTTGGGAAGCTACACTATCCCCAGGTGACATAGGCTATATTATATTTTGTAGCGAGGCCGAAGGCCGAGCTTACACTCGTGCGAAGCCGGAGCGGACGGCTAGTATAAAATAAAGTCACTGCCCTCTGTCTGTCCCTATATATTCTTAGATCTTGAAAACTATGCAACGGATTATGATGCGGTTTTCACTATCAGTTAGAAAAATTTTCACGGAAGGTGTTAGGTTAGGTTAATTATATAATGTGCGAAGCCGGGGCGGGTCGCTAGTCATGTATAAAAATCGATGTGTGTATGTGTGTTTAAGTTCCCTATGGACTCCGAAACGGCTTAACGAACAGTCGACGATAGGCCATGACACATGCGGCTCTGAAACTATTTTGACGGGACTTTCACTGGAATATAGCTGATGTTATAAGGAGTAAGTAACCCGCACGGGTGAAACCTCGATGCACAGCTAGTGTACTATAATTACCGTAACAATAATGATGGACGTAGCAAGCACGGTCATGGAATAGGCGAAGTTCTTCAGTTCACATAGAGCAGGCCGCAGACACCCCATTGTGTATACGGCGGAGTTGCATTGATCGTTTCGCTGTTTAAAACAGAAACAACGAATGAAATTAGGACTTGTTTAATCATCTGTATGAAAAGTTTTCACAAATTGCAAATTAATACATTTCGTTAGGATTGATAGAGATTTTCACGTGAAACATCTATTGGCGCGCCTTGGCAGTAAAACCTAATCGTATGCCGCGACGGCAAACAGCAACGTCATGTTTTATGTATATTTTTCTTTATAATTTGCTGATTGCTGATTTTATTATCGTGGTTCGTGGTCATAGTAAAATTTGTTCATACTACTAAACTATTGGGGGTCATCCATGACTTCTATCAGTTTACTACCACCGAATTACAGTTTTGATAATAAACTTCCGCAAAGTAACGATTCAACAATTTTTAATATATTTTAAATTATATATATTTTAAAAAAATGCACATCTTATATAACAGAAAAATAACGAAAACTTAAAATACTAACTAAAAACTAAAACTTAAAATAACTATATAAAAACTTAATCTAAAAGACCATTAGTGGAGGGAAAGGTCCCAAGATTGCTGGCAGCTCAATTTCTATCCGAAATAGAAGCCAGCATTCTGAACACCAGACACCTCCACCAATCGCCTGGACAAGTCCCGATAAAGCCCTAAAAATATATGATTTAAATAGGTTATTTATTACAATCAAAAATTATTACAATCACAAAATTATGTACTGCTGGCCGATTACCACGTTGTATAGAAATTATTGCCATGATTATGAGCAAAGTAGAGGCCATAGAATTTTGGTCACGTTGCATCGACCAGACGTGATGGCAATAAATTATTATTTTCAATTCAATCAATATTATTTTAGGTCATAGAATTATCCCTTAGGCTTTAGGTATAGGAATCTAGAGTAATGGCATTGTGAAAGAAAGATGTGTACTTATTTAAACATTAGCTCTTCGATAAAAAGGTACCTTTCCATGCAATCGTCCACAACAGGCGGCTGGAAGACTGCTGCGATACAGAAACCAATCGGAAGAAGACTGCACACCACAACATTTCAGCTGAAACAAAACTATCAATTAGTCTATGTATGTACTCATCTACGCTAGCTTAATACTACGACACTATACGACGGCTTCAAGGTCTTTTAATCTATTTGCAAAATTACATTTGCAAAATTACGCTACGAGAACGCTACGTAAAAAACTACGAAACTTTTACCCTAGCTACGGCTACGTAGCGGATGCTACGCCCGATTAAGCTCGCCACGCGCTTCTATTTGTAACTTAATTCTAAGTTTATTGATATTCTGTTTTTTATCTATTGATCAACAGTAATGGGCTACATATAGGGTTGTCAACTTTTCACAAGAAATAAAATATTCGGCGGGAGAAGTAAAATAAACAGTTAAAATCTTATTTAAAAAACTAAACTTAATTGCATGCTCGAAAAAACGTGTTTCGCGCGTGCACAGTATTTTTTATACAAGTTTAAAATAATGGTGTAGTACGTATATTATACAATTAGTTAATAAAGGACGGATTTAAAAGGCCATAGAGGAATCACGAGCAAGTGAATGATTCTAACGATTGTAGGGAGTGATTCATGATTCAAGTGTTAGAATCCTGAGTGACGCGAGTGATTCATGGCCCTCGATATAAATCAGTTTTATTCAAGGGTTGTATACTATACTTTATACCATGACTACGAGAAAAATATATATTTAAGGAAAAATAGACATTTAATGAAGAAAAAAGAATGGTTCAATTAATTAAAATGCACATTAAAATCAGAACAATTACTAAAAGACTCTGAAAATGTGCCAGAAGCTTGATTTTCTACTATATTGACCGCCTTCTCTTTCATAAACTTAGGTGTTAACACATCTTCTTCATCACTTGAACATTTTCAATCGATTTATTAAGTAACACTAAATGTCATGTTCGTACAACTTACAGTATTCAAAATAGCGCCAATTTACTAATGACAGGAAAGAACACAAAACATTTTTTATTCTAATGCAAAACTCATTGTCGAAAATGTCGACCAATCAAATCTCGAGGAGTTATTTGCATAAGGAGTTTGTATGTCGAGTATTCTTTGCACGAAGAGTTTGTGATTGTACAGCATTTAGATGGAGGTCGAATATATTCGTGTGTTATAAATTCAAACATGCTTGCAAAAATGCTTTTTATTCAGTTTTCAGTGAATAAAATAAGCTTTTTAGAGTGGGAATGGTATAAACTGTGTTTTGTATACTTTATTTTTATTTAACAGTAAACAGTTATTATAGAGCTAAAAACAGAATCAAAAACAAATACAAATACAGATATTTACAGACATAGACGTATTTTACCTCTACCAGCAAGCGTCTCGCTCTGTCTGCAAGTTAGTGATGCCATACGAGCAGACAAAGACGTCATAATGTCAGAGGTAAAATAACTATGAACTAACCTAGTTCTGCATGTAAGCTAACCTCGATCTGCATAGCGGAGAACGAGCTCCGGACAGCAGGGTCGTACCCGACGTGCGACATGGCGCGCATCATGCTCACGTTGAGCGCGTGCGGCTCGCGCAGCGCGCGCGACAGCGCTGCCGCGGACGACACGCCCAGCGACAGCATCAGCATGGACGCCATCGATAGCGTTATCAGCTGCACACATCATAATTATCAATTTTCAAGATTTTACGATTTCAATATATTTTGCAATTTTTCAAAATAAACACCTAATTAATAATTTAATTTAAAAAATAATATGTTTAAAATGGAGACTTGTAGCATAACTGTATTTGTGCAAAGTTTCATGCAATCTTTATAACTATAGAATTTATAAGTTTCTACAGAATTAGGACGAATGGACGAACAGACACAGACAGATTCTAAAGCGTAGAACACTACACTTTAGAATCTTTTATTTTAATGGTAGATACAATTGAAAAATTCGATGACCGGCAGGATTCGAACCTCTACAATGATCACGGTAAACGCTCTCATTGCTCTTAATTAACCCACCAATATGTTGTCGCTTTACTGTCAGCTTAGAAATTGTATCCTGGAAAATGCGAGAAAACCGAGTAAAAGTATAATTACAGCGAAAGCGAGGGAAGTGGACTTGGTGTGGTAGGGCACGACGGTAGCGAGCCAGCAGGTGGGCAGGCAGAGCAGCGCGCCCGCCATGAAGATGACGCTCGAGCCCAGCTCTACACCCAGCTCCGTCGTCCAGAAGTAGTACGACATGCTGAGCAGGCTCCACGCTGTCGAGCCGCCCAGGATCGCTCCGCCGCTCTACATAACACAACCTTTTGTATCATATATAAACATAATGATCTTAAGTCTGCTACAAATTTCACGAAAAAGTGTCTAATAATACCTATTTAAATATGTAGATATATATATCTACATTTTAAAAAAGGTACCAACAAGCTAATATATGCTGTTGAAATAACGTCTAATTTTCTTTGCAACAAGTACAGACTAAATGCACAGATTACCTCAATAGTCAGTATGGTTTTAGTCGCTATTTTTGAGCGTGAATCCGATATACCTACATAGTTTTGATTATTTATTGAAATTGTATGGCCCAACACACACGGCGGACTAAAAGGTTGAGTTTGCTGTATAGTCCAACGGGCAAATGAGTGTAGTACTCGTGTGTACGTATTACGACTACGACTACGACGTACGACTTAAAAAGAGAAAGAGAGAAAGTATTATCTTTAAAAATTCAACCAATACACGCGGAACATAAGAATATACACTGAAATTAAATATACTTACAAGCAGCAAGCCAGCACAAATAAATAATACCAAGCCGCTACTCTTCATGGTGATGTTGTTTTCTTCTAAAGTATTTTTATGATAATTTGTTTTTACAATATTTTAATTACGTTACAACAATGTGTAAAAATATTTTCTGCAAAATCACATTTCACGTCAGAAATAAAAGACAGATGTAAAAAAAATAAAAAATATCAGTGGATGTTTCAAAAATGAGTTCGCGGGAACTATTAGGTTTATACCACAGCATAAAAATGCGTCTGTGATTTATCTATACTATCTATACTAATATAATATCATAAAAAGGAAAGATTTGATTATTTGTTTGCATTGAATAGGCTCCGAAACTACTGAACCGATTTGAAAACTTTCACTGTTGGGAAGCTACACTATCCCCGGGTGACATAGGTTATATTATATTTTGTAGCGAGGCCGAAGGCCGAGCTTACACCAGTGCGAAGCTGGGCCGGACGACTTGTACTTACTATTTCCATAGTAATAACATAGATGCCTATATCTGATTTCTGAGGAGCCTTTCTCTATGACGTTCCTTCAGTTATACGATTATTAACGGGATATTTACCGCGTATCTGGAGCTCTGTCTAAAACCGGATCACGGATTGTTTCTGTTATTAATCATATAACTGTAGTGAACAACCGTGATAGTTTAAAACAGAGAAGTTTACTCTTGTATAAAGTCGTTGTTGTAAGTTTTAAAAGTTATGAAAATAACTGTAGATTTTTTATTGATACTTCTTAGTCTTACACTGTCACTTTTTTATACTCTGACACCAACCTGTCGCTGTCAACCACAAATCTTGCATAAATCACAGACATATAATACAGAAGCAGAACCAACAAGCCACAGAAATATTGATGCAAAATAAACTACATATACATTACACGTAAATATTTGCATAACGCGGGCCGGACTCAAGGATATTCTTTTATAATAGTGCTAACAGATACTATTAGATTGTATCTGAAATGTTACGTCACAAAATTTACGAACCCTCCCTACCCCTTGTCAGTCACACTTCGTCGACCCCTCCTCCCCTCCTCTTTATGTGACGGAATTTATGGATGGTCCCATTGGGTATTAATATTCAAACACACCAGACCAAGTCAAATCATTTATTTTTGTATAATACAATTTGCCAGATATGTCATGTGGTTGTAGGATCTGAATTTGATGGAAATGAGGTATTCTGCAGCTCCCGCAGAACATTTTCGCCAGTAACACTTCTTTTTGTGGCTTTCTTTTCACTTGGTATGTTATCGCTCTGAAAATTATTTCATGCAAGTTATCACAATGTAGTACAACTTGAGATTTATGATAGTGATAGCGACTGATCATTGAAAACTGTTGTTCCAATAAGCATTACACCTCGGGCAAGGATTGTACGGAAACCAGTCCGGTCGAACAAATGTGCCTCTAAATGCTTTGAGCACAACAAACTTGTCGCATTGGGCTGCCAATTTTCTCGATTCAAATTCTTCAACCATGCGTTTTTCAACATTTCATCCTTGGGAAAATCTAAAATGTAATAAAAATGTTTGTTACTTGAAATATGTCTAAATAACCCTTTAATTACACTATCTAGATCACTACGTATATATATGACATGAACCACAATAGGTAGGTAGGTACTTTATTTACATTACTTAAGAAAAGCAGCAAGTAATTAATGAAAAAGGTTCATGTCATCATAATCACATCAAGCTGAATCATCTATTTTAATTATACTTCTGAAATACGAATTCTGATACTGAAATAAATTCCCTGGACAATGTCTAAATACCGTAAACGTAAAACAATGATCGATACAATGAATTTTTAAAGAAAATAACTTATACTCTTTTAATTATACTACTGAATACGTTCCCTGGACAATGTCTAAGTACCTCAAACGCCAAACAATGATCGAATCAATTTTTTTTTAAAGAAAACTACTTATTAACTTTTATTACACCAACCAAACTTGTACATTTATGAAATTGGAAGAAACACAACCTTCCCAAGCCTTCAAATTGTAAAGTTTATGAAAAATAATAAGAAAAAATAGCAATTCAAAATAAGCTCTATAATGACACACGAAATTTACCTGTGAAACGTTATACCGGGTGGCATCTTATGAGATGAATTAAAACACATGAGGACACTGCACTTCACCATAGTATTTTCGTATCTTTTAAACCAAATATGTAAAAATAACTTTTATTTTAGCAAATTTTTGCAAGCCGTGGTTTTCGCTGTCAGCCTTCTGTCAGCTTAGCAAAATGGCAACTTGGAACACCGTACCACATGCTCATTTTTTTCTATTATGTTGCAACGTTACGACAAAAAGAGATACGAATATATGATTTTTGTGTAATCGAGAGAGATGCAAACATAACTGTTTTTGCGAATGTAGTTGTAAAAAACATGTTCAGTCTGTTTCTGTATTAAATGTCTGTGGCATAAATCATCTTCTATTGTATTCTCTTTGGCATAAATCTGTAATGTCTGCCGTCAACCGATTATGAATAAAATATTGTATTGTAATCATATTTTATTCATTAATATATAATATTTGGTAATGTTTTACTTCTAAATTGAAGGTTAAATACAGATGGTCTGAAGGTACACTAACATCACAAGCAGGTAAATCCGTTATCAGTAATATCAATAACTAGCTGTTGCCCGCATCTTCGAACGCACAGGTACACTTTCATAAACCTAAACTTTCAACTTCCTTTTGCCCCCTTTCGTAAAATTCTTTTTTCGGACCTCTACACCCTATAAGGAATATACCTTCCAAGTTTCAGCTTCTTAGGTCGAGCAGATTTAATAATGAGTCAGTTAGTGGTATTTCGCATTAATACTCGTATATATAGGTAAATTAAGATGTTCAATCCTATCTTAAGAAAAAAATAATATAAATAAGTATGTACTCGTATGACGTACATTCCGAAGAAGACGTATATGTATGTATACTTTTTACCTATATATATACTATATATTTCACCAATATACAGGTTATTACAGGAAAGGTGGTACTAAGCCGAAATGAGGTCATTTTAATCATCATTATGAACAAATTTTAATGAGGGACCAACCCCAAAATCGCAAAAAAACGCTGTTCCATAGAAATGATACAAAATGTATGGAACAGCTGATATTTTTCCCGATTTCTTATATATGTAACTATAGGGCATAACGAAATATAATTTGGTATTTTGAGGATGTTTCCTCTTGATTGCCCCGTAGAACTTTGAAGTTCATAATTTTATTCTTGATGCTACTGCAAATTTCGGCTATGGGAAAAAGCACTGGGGCTTACCATCACAAGAAAGATTTAATTAGAAAAACAGAAACGGTCGATCAGTAGTTAATATAAGCTTCAGTAGACCCCGTAGGCCAGTACTACTATACTTATTTATATTTACTACTGACTTGTCTAGCCGAGCTTACATTTTTTAGCATTCGTAATAGTTCAAATCGTACATATAACTGTCTAGCTTTCTGGCTAGAAAAAGAATAGTATAAGAATTGTAAGATTATATTGTGCTGTTAAGTATAAAAGGTAATGATAGGCTCCCGGCAGGCCTAGCACGGACCGTATGGGCAAATGGTCTTTCCACCGTTTTTATCCGCGCGTAGACACGACAAAGCTACAATATGAATATGTTTGTCTTTTACTCGCGGGATAAAACAGGTGGAAAGACATCCTGTCGACGGTGTCCGCTACGCCGTCCGGTCCGTCCGGACGGTCCATGCTAGGCCTGCTGGTGTAAAATAGTTATCGTCTTCAAGTTCTTGAGTTTAGAGCAGAGAAGCGTCGTGATAAAGATGCATCCGCTGCGTGAGCGCGCGTGCGATGAGCTGCTCGAGAACCCACTACTGGCGACACCCCCGCCCGAGCCGGAGCGCCCGCGGCCGCCGCGCGTGCGCAAGCCCAGGGTCTTTAAACTAGTAAGTGTACACCATCACACTCGATTCAAGATTTTTTAAAGGCGACGATAACACAGTGCTCGATGTGGTCGGTCGCTGCGCTCCAGGTAACATCACATTTATTCTAAGTATGTTGATTTACTTATGATGGGCTTAAATACTTTCAAAAACACCTAAATTGTTTTTTGATAAAACTAAAAATAAATTTGGAATTCATAATCATCATCTGCCCAAAAACGTCCAATGCCGCAATAATTTTCTTTTATTGGAACATTAGCCTATTTAGTAAATATTTTGCTTTTTTACAGCCTCCAAGATTTCCTTTAATCGACAAGGAGACCTACGCATGTTGGTGCAACCATTTAAAAGAGGTGATAATATTTTTATTCTTTCGTACAATCAATCGTTCTTGGTACAATCCGCCAAAAATTTATGGTATTAGTTCCGTTATATTAATGATCATTATAAAAATATTATTGACAGACACAAAGATTCATATCAAAATCTAATAAGTGAAATAATTATACTGATGGTTTCGTTCCACTACAAAATACAAAAAGTTGTGCAATAATTCTCAATATAAAAAACCGACTTCATCAGAACTGGACTAAATTGAAATGGGACCAAATGGGAAGCACCAGCTTTCAAATAAAAAAGTCATCCAGTCAAAAGTTCTGCGGTAACAAAATATATTTAAAAAAAAAGTCGAATTGATAACCTCCTCTTTTTGGAAGTCGGTTAAAAGTAGAATATCACGCCTAGGCGGGTCAGCCATCCAAGTACCGACCACGCCCGGTTAACAGAAATTGGTCACCGACTCACACTTGGCCATTATTTATTGTTTGACTTTAGACTGTGTATTAAAACCATGCCATGGTTGACGTTTGTACGTATTACCATTTTTAGGCAGAAAGCAAATACAAAAGTGCGTTGAAATTTTTTTGTTGTACTAGGTGCCCTCTTTAGTATAAACTTTTTTGCTAATCCCCCTTAAAATTACATAACCTTTCTGTGAAAAATTCAACTGGCTATCTATTACGGTTCGAAAGATACAGTCACTAAAAGGTAGGACAGACAGACAGACAGACAGACAGACAGAAAGCGTAGGCTTAGTAATAGGGTCCCGTTTACACTCTTTGGGTGCGGAACTCTAATGATGTAACTATACCTATTTATTATGAAACATGTCGGTCAGGCGCGTCCTTAGTACGAGCACTTGCGCAAAAGTTATCGTTACGTAAACGATGGCAAATGTATGAAAAAATTAACAGCGCCTCTAGCGGACGTGAAAGGAAATTGAATTTTTCATACATTTGCTATCGTTTACGTAACGATAACTCTTTCGCAAATTCTCGTACTAAGGCCACTGATCTAAGTGGGTATAATAAACCAAAGATAGATTTTACTTACGAATGCCAAATCACATATTTATTTCTTCACTAACGAAAGTCAAAACACATCTTTGGCCTTCACTCACAAATACTGAAGCACATCTTTCTTCCTTCAGTTGCAATTGCTAAAGCACAAGGTGGACGACAACGCCCCGGAGCTGTTCCCCGAGTTATACCTGAAACCGCGTCGTCTCGACTTCTACGCGCGCCAACTCGAGCATAATATGAACGTGAATAAGGACCTGCTAAAGAAAATCAACCTCATTCAGAGAACTGGGGTTGGGTTCAAAGTTTTTACCCATTAGACACAACTAGGGTGTCTTCAAGACACGAGTAAATCGTTTTTGGTGATTCGTACAATGAACGTTTGTTACGAAACTCTACTAAATACTAACTATTCTATTCTATGGTATATTGGCGGAAACTTGTGATTGGCCCAGTCACCTAATATATATATAATTATTAGGCTGTAAGTATCCCAAAATAAAATGGTATCCGATATGACGAGACTTTAGTGTCCATCTGTATTTTACAGCCGATTTTGTCAAGAGCACGAATATGCGCTGAAACGACACCAATGGCAAAGAATATGGAAATAGAGAATTATTTTTTGAAAGTAGTTGTTCTGACTTTTCTAAAGTGGTGTTTAGATTATGACGCTAGGCAGAAGAAGTTCTTCTGACTCCGAGCCTTATGTCCAGGGTTACGTAGACTGCTGGCAGTATCCGGTGCCGACCAACACGTACAACCGGCTGCTGGTGCAGCAGCGGCAGCGAGACTTGAACGAGCTCCAAAAGAAGAACGTGTACTTCTACTCCAGGCTGCTTGTCGCTGTCAGTTTCAATTTATTAATGTAAAAACACAAAAAGATATCCATACTTAGTGACCCGTTCAGGAGGGGAGTCTTCAAAATTCTACGCTTGGTCACGGGGGTTGGGGGGAGTAGTAAGTATTTCGAGTTTTATACAAAACCAGTCCGCTAAAGATTAGCCAAACCAGTCCTCTAGTCAAGGACGACTAAGAGAACTGGTTATTCGAATCGTTGGTGCTCGCAAGAGGAAGCAGCAAGTAGGTGTGATTTGCTGTGACCTATCGAAAACATTCGATGTCCGCGAAACTACAGTATTATGGACTAGGGGGCGTTGCACTAGAGCTGACAACGAGCATCCTTTATGAGAGATCTTAAATTATAGTTGGGGACGATGGTATAGAGAGAGATCAGACCCCTTTCTCTCCTCAATGCGGTGTGGAAACGGTGCTCAAAGATCTTGTCTCAAATGTCATGAGAGAGCAAGACAAAAGTCAATGTAAGGTTGTTATAAGAATGTTTCTGAGATTATGGTTACCCACCACCAGCTCTTGCTACTTTAAATGAATCTAGGATCTTTTATTCACATATTTTTTGTTGATCTAGAGATCTGAACAACTCCTTACCAAAGAATTAAACGAAGAATGGCAGCACACTAAACACAAATTAATTCTAGGCGCATCGTAAGTGTTTCAAATTTTAATATCATGCTAGACAGAGAGCGCGAAACGGCAAATTATGACGTCACTTCTCTGTACGCCACATAAATTTTATTCTGACAAGTATGGCGCACAGAGGCGTGACGTCATAGTTTGTTTTGTGGGAAAGGGACAGAGGTTTATTTATCAAAAACTTTAAACGCTTATATATGAGAACATTAATAACCGATTAAAATTATTTTTCAATAAACATATTATATTTACTTAAATTCTTCATCAAAGCTATTGGTTTCATCGATATATAAACATCAGTCATCTACCCTATTATAAAAAAAAATAGTTTTAATTAGATTGTCGGTACATATTTCTTAAGCTAATATACCTAATAGATTACCTACACTTTTTTCTTTCTATTTGTACTAGACCCTGCATCCAGTGTTTGTAAATAATGACTAATTCTACTTACTTCTTTTTACTTTCAGGTTGCCATTTATTTTGTTCAAGACGGGCAAGATTGACCGTGACATCAAAGATCCAGCATTCGACAAGCCCTCTAACGTAATTCGCACAAAGTAAGTACAAGGCTAATAAACTTTTTTATACAAGTTTTTTCGTATTCTTCTCTGCAAACCCTTTCATTTGATATCCAATATCATGATGGTAGATAAGAACATTATGTTCACCATCTTAGGGCCATATTGAATTTACCATCTAGGACCAAATTGCTTGGGAAGACAAATCCATCGAACCCAAACTCGACGAAATTACGTTGTTTCGTTTAGGAGTTCCTACGGCCACTGTGAGTCGGACTCACGCACGAAAGATTCTGTATCATTATCTAAAAAATCACGTTTGTTGTATGGGAGCCCCCCTTAAATATTTGTTTTATTTTAATTATTTATTTTAAGTGAATAATGAATATATAATTACATATTCTGTGAATATTTCAAGCGTCTACCTGTTGCCGTTATGAATATCGAGCAAAAAAAATCACCTTTGTAGTATGGGAGCCTTCTTAAATATTTATTTTATTATGTTTTTTTGTATTTGTTGTTATTGCGGCAACATAACTACTTACATAATCTGTGAAAATTTCAACTGTCACAGACAGACAGACAGACGGACAGCGGAGTCTTAGTAATAGGGTCCCGTTATACCCTTTGGGTACGGAACCCTAAAAACGTTTGTTGTATGGGGTCACTCTTGTTTTTACTTTGTTATTATTTCTTAGATGCAAATTTCAACTGGCTATCTATTACGGTTCGATAGATAAAAAAAGCCGTTAAAGGACAGACAGCGCACGCTTAGGATCCTGTTTGGGTACGGAACACTAAAAACATATCAAACGGACAGAATGACTGAGGCACTTTCGAATAAAGGTAAACAAGTAGGTACCGCATTAGTGTGAATTGAATAAACGCACATTTTTCTAAGCAGACAGCTACGAGTAAGTTTAGAATAGAATTTAACCTAATTTTAAATTAAATTCTAAACTTATTTCTTATCCAAAAAGGGAAAGCGAAATGTGTATATATTATTGCAGAGTTATCTTGGATATTTGGGTGTTGGGGGGCTCGAAGATAGGCAAGGTGACGGTAGAGCTCTTCAACGACCTTGTTCCGAAGACTGTGCAGCTGTTTCTCACACTCGTCAAAGGAGATCAACACGGACACGCTTATACTGGAACTAGGTTTTTCAGGTAGGTAAGCTACCTACAATTTGTAAGCCAAAAGTACCTTATGCCCTGACCATAAGGTACCGTTTCTTGTGGAATATCCAAACATTACATTCTATGATACATAATCAAGTAGATATATAGTTTCTTACGTGCACACTTTTTTACATTTAAATTCACAAACAACAACATTCCGTGATATTGGCCATGAGTAAAGAGAGTATAAGAGAAGCAGTGCCGTAAATAGGGCTGTGTCAGCGGTGCCCAGGCACAGGGCGCAGACTGGAGGGGCGCAGAAATGACCACACCAGGACCAAGTTTTGTTTTCAAGAGCACAGTTATAGAAGCTCAAAAAAGGCTAGTCACGCCACTGAAGAGAAGTCAGGAAGGCCCAAACTAGACAGTGCCTATGTCTTGGGCACCCTATGGCCAGTTACCAATCGCCGTCTAAATTTCTCAAGATATTCTCCAACAGCAGTATTAAAGTCAAACTTTA
Organism: Agriopis leucophaearia; assembly: GCA_949125355.1. NCBI lineage: Eukaryota > Metazoa > Arthropoda > Insecta > Lepidoptera > Geometridae > Agriopis > Agriopis leucophaearia. The sequence continues at coordinate 15,209,079 of OX421266.1, read as the reverse complement.
TGTAGGTATTACTTATGTAGGTAGTATATACAATTATACATCTTAGAAAAAATAAATGAGTCAAGAGACTCAAGAGTGAATCGGTTTCTTCTAGGCAAGCGTGATCCATCGTAGGCCGCATCATCGCTTATAACGTCAGGCGAGTTGGCGGCTAAGCGCAAGCCTATTATATAATAAATAAAAATGCCAGTGTACCTATCTATTGTGAATATACCTACAGTTTCTCCTTTAGCACTTACGCCCCTTTTTGGTCGCCCATTTAATCATCTCGTTTGCAGTTGTGTGCCACTCAATATTAAAGTGTGCGTTTGCAGAACTACTTAGTAAGAATATGTCAGTGTGTGCAATACGTGTTTAGCTCGCCTCCTTCAGTTATAGGCAAACATTTTTCGGTACTACTAGCTCGATTTTTAGCCATATCCAAACTACATATGATCAAAGAAGGTACACATATGCGATTCAGTGTAAAATCCCAGAACCTTATTCAAATAGTGAAAGTTATCCAAAACATATAATTTTAATAGTGATTTCTACCAATGAGAGTGATTTCAGAATCGTGCCGGATCTGTACTGCCGCGGCGGAGATGTGACGAAGGACAACGGCTACGGCTGCTACCTGCCCGAGGGCGAAACCGAGCCCATGAGTGCTGAGAGCTTCGACCTCAAACACACCGTACCAGGTGGGGACAACTTGCCAGTTTCCATTGCAGGCTAGGTGTATTTACCATCTTCGACCACACCGTTACTTAACATCAGGTGAGATGCCTAAAAGTTTAGCCTATCAACCATTAAAATATTGAAATATAAAAGAAAACGCTTAGAAATAATTGTGTGTATATGCCTCGAGCATTCATGCTCACCATCGAGGGCACCTTGTTGCGGCGGCGTCGTGTGTCGGGTCGCTCTCTTCCCTCAGATATGGTTGAGCAGGGCGAGGGCTGGCACATGTGTCGTACTCGTGATCGAATGTTGCTTGCGGTATACACACAATCTTGTAGTAGGTAACATGACCAAATTGTTTTAACCTAAGATTAAGATATCTACTTTCCTCTCCCTGTTTTGTGAAAAGCTAAAAAAAACGTGACGTAGCATTGATTTCAATGCTCGGGACCATAAGTACCTAATGATATCACTTATAGACAGATAACTACCTAATAATTTACATGTGCATATTGGTAAACATATTCGTACTTGCATGTTATATAATACATTCGCAGGTGTCCTTTCCATGATGTTGACTTCAGACAACGAAGTGTGCGGCCAATTCAACATCATCTTTAAGCCTTTGCCGCAGTTCGACGGAAAGAATGTCGTTTTTGGCAGGGTGGGACACACAGTTTTTTCTTTCCTCCGTGGGTTTTAGTTTAAACCATATCAATAGTTTTTTTCTAGTGTGCACAATAAAGAGTTTATACTTATATACTTATTCTGTGATGTGAACTGATGTGTCAAGACGAACGACCAACTTATGTTTAAAGTGGGGACACATAGTATCGTATTTTCTGAACCAGACTGACAGCCTTCCGTCACACCCGCATCATCGCTTAACATCAGGCGATTTGGCGGCCAAACGCAAGTCTATTATTGAATTTGAAAAAAAAACGCATTTTGAGTTCCTTCATTTGGCCAACTCGAAACATAGGTAAATTTGTAATAGTCAAAACTTGTTTTTGGTTTTTGTAGTACTTAACCATTTACCTCATATCTATTTTGTTAAATAGCAACTGTTTGTTTTCCATGTCAAATATAATTATCAATATAACAAATTCGACTTCACCAGAACTGGACCAAATTGAAAGCACCAGTTTTCAAATAAAAAAATGAATCATCAAAATCGGTTCACCCAGTCAAAAGTTCTGAGGTAACAAAGAAAAAAATATTGTCGAATTGATAACCTCCTCCTTTTTGGAAGCAGGTTAAAAATAAAACTAGTTTGTCGTTGGTCGCGCTGTACTCGAGTGTCATAAGGTTTGAATTTCCATAACTCTGTATTTATATTATCCATAACAGATCGTAGCGGGTCCGATGCAGACCCTAGAGCGCATCAGCGCGCTAGGGCTGCCTCTCGGCACCACCACCACCGACTGCATCATCAGGTACTGCGGGTACTACACTCGCGCGGGCGTCTTCAAAGATGGACAAAAAAACACTATCGAGTTCCCGCCAAGGAGGGGATTGAAAAAATAATAAATATATAGTGTATGTGTTAAAGGTGGCCTTTCACGGTGTGCGGCATCTGTTCACTTTACTTTGGCGCTCGTCTGTGTTCTTTCTCTATCTTGTTGATTTCAGTATTCGCAAGAGCAAATGAGAGAGATATATATCAAGCAAGCACGAGCTCGTGCAGCACGTCTTACCCAATGTCTTGTTTAGCCTTCCATCCTTCCATGTGTTGTCTATGGCGGTTTTGTAAAATAATAGCATAGTGAAAAACCACCTTTAGTAGATTCATTATTTAAGGTGAAACGTTTCACGTTTGGCGGGAAAATCAAATTTCAAACAGTTTTTTTGTTCTTGTAGCTAGGCCGGGTAATTATTGTAAACGATCATGATGTTTGCGAAAATTGATTATTATTCTTTACAAACTCGCGTAAAGTTATTTATCTCCTATGCACATTATTACATACATTTGTCAATAAACAAATTTTTGCTGTTTCTAACGGTTTATTGCCAAATGTAAGTAATATGGTGAGTTACTGATTAATAGCTGTACATGATAATGTAAAGAACGACCAACAATTTTCGCAAACACTGTGTCATTTTACAATAATTACCTGGCCTAGCTACAAGGACAAAAAAGTTGTTTGAAATTTGAATTTCCCGCCAAACATGAAACGTATCACCTTAAAATTAAAAAAATCCTAGCACTCTGTGAAAATATTGATTGGATTGTATTTTTTTTTTTTTTATTCTGATGTTTTTTCTATACATATTTTTTATGTTTTTTTTGTTGTTGTTTTATTTGTATATGATATCATTTAATTATTTTAATAAGTAATTTGATGGTTTCATTACCAAATGGGGTTCTTACAAAACAGGATGTACCCAAAAAAACAAGCAGCATATTTAATTTTTAAATATTTAATAAAAAATATAAAAAAAATACTTAATAGTAAAACGAAAGCACACAGTGATTCGAGACAACACTATTAATCAATTATTCAATGAATCAGTCATTTAATTTTCGTCCTTTTCATGCAGGAGGTTGATTCAATCGCTATTCTATTTTGATGAATAACCCGCATGAAAATATTAACGCCAGCAACTGAAACAAACAAAATACAACCTGCAGAAATTTTCGATATTTATTGCACTCCGCAATTGGGCAGTTGCGATCCAGTTTTTCAAAAGTTCCAATATTTCTTTGATGGTCAATATCGTAAAGATAAATGCGATTTGTGTTTTAATGTTTATCGGGATTTATCGCGCAATATTAAGCTTATTAGCTAGCGCTTTTATTTATTAGCCCTCCAGAGGATGAAGGAGGAAATTGCAATACTGAGCGAGAGCTATTCTGTGGCCGAAGTACGAATATGCTGCTCGCCCCATCTTAATCGCACGGGTAGAAACACAGAAGACCACCATCGTCACCAGACTTACGGGATAAGACCCCTGGTTAGGATATGTATCTAAATACTTTCCGTAGTAGCTTTACCTAGTCTGTGGGATGTATCACTCACCATGATTAAAGCGACGAATATAGCGGCGCCACCGACGTAGAGCGCGTCATCACGTAGAAAGTCAGTTGTTTTAGAGAGGCACCCCTCCATGTACATCGTTGTAGGGTTCGGAGACGCCTTGCAGTCCAGACGCTGGGAAACAACGTCATGTTAGGCCCTTACAATACATTTTAAAACAAATTATATTTTTTTCAACAATATACCATTTTGATACCTATGCTTTCGTTTTCGTGGAAGCGTAGGATAGATACTGCAGTTTTTATAGGCAAAAGTATGGGAGATGAGTGATGCTTTTCTGAATTAATTGGACGCACATCTTTTCCTACCAATCTCTTACACTAAGCAGTAACAACAGCTGGTGCCAAGGCAAAGCACAGGCTCTGGAGTGGCGCAGAAATGATTAGACCAGGAACGAGGTTTTTTTGCCATCTGGGTGGGTATGTAGGTATCAGTTTTCCTTGTTTATGTGGTCTTCTAATAAAGAGTTATCTTTTTCTGACAGACCTAAAAAATAAACGAATGAGACCCGTTAAAACAAAAATCAAAGCATCCTGAACTCCACTATCCACCTCCCGGTTGCATCAACAGACCCTCGTCACTAAGTGTAATGTATTGCACTCGTTAAAACAAACCAAATGAGTCCAAACTAGAGGCACTTACTATAGTAGCCATTAAAGAGTTCCACTATCCACCTCCCGGCTCCATCATCAGACCCTCGTCACCAAGTGTAATGTATAGAACTCGGTAAAACAAACCAATGATTCCAAACTAGAGGCACTTAGTAGCCATTAGGCACTTAGTAGCCATTAAAGAGTTCCACTATCCACCTAGTTTGGCATTGTAGTTTGGTCACGAGGAAACGGCGCTCCTAGATCATATCAGATCAGTTCAATATTAAATACAATAATACATCTACATAATTTTTATATTTAATAGGATATATTTACAAATATATCGATACGACAGTGAACCTCTTGGAAATCAATTTTAATCTACCTAGGTTAGAATCGACTTGTTAGATTTTTTTTCTTAATTTTTAACTTAGTTACAAATGAAGCTAATAAGAGCGTGTTAAAACCAGATGGAATGTGATAGATAGAAGCGAACATTTAACGCTGGTAGCACACCTCCGCCGCGAAACCGTAGCAGCGAAACCGCTACTTGTTGAAATATGAACCTTATACAATGTTCATTCTTCTTAGTCGGACACTCTTGGCAGAGTGGTCGTGGTTGTTAAGACGGTGGTACACGGCAGGCCTTCAACGTCGTCGGTCTTCCCGGCGGCGATCACTGATCTTGTAATGCTTCTCCATTTTACTCGGTTCGTCGCATTACGTGAACACTCTGTTATGGAAGACTTCGTTGCTGTCTTAATGAGGTCTGTCCAGCGTGTAGGAGATCTGCCTCGACCTCTCTTCCCTGCTACTTGACCTTGGACTACCAGTCTTTCCTTTGAATCTTCGTTCCTGGAGATGTGCCCGAAGAATTTCAGTATTCGTAATTGTACAGTCGACGAAAGCCTGTTCTTAATATCGACCTCCTTTAATATTGAAATATTGGTTCAGAATGCGGTCCATGGGATCTTTAGAAGGCGCCTCCAACACCACATCTCCAGGGCGTCAATTTTTCGACGGTCTAGTAGTCGCAGAGACCAGGTTTCTGCTTCGTATAGAAAAATTGGAAATACAAGAGATTTCATAAGTCGAACCTTCGTGTTTTTGGTTATTCTCCTGTCCTTCCAAATCTTCCCCAACCTTTCCACAGCAGATCTGGTAATGGCACACCGTCTTTTAATCTCGTCTTCGCAGCCTCCTTCATTAGATATGGTAGAACCGAGGTATACGTAACTCTGTACTACTTCGCAATTTGCTACATTTAGTAAGTCTGGACTGTTATCTGCGGCTCGGTTTACTAACAATGTTCATTACAGCGTAGTATTAAATACGCGTGGGAGAAACGCCAAACGTGACGAGCTGCGCCTACGTTCCAAGTTTGCTGTTTAAATTACTGCTGTATGTTATACGATATAAGTTTTACATTTATTCCTTATTTTTGATAACTATTGTTGAATATTGTATAGAATATATAACGCTGTTGATTGCAATAAATAAATAAATACTAGCATCGATTTCGCTGGTATGGGTTCGCGGTGATGGTGTGCTACCGGCGTAAGCGATGGAGTGTATAAAGATCGAGTAATGTACCTTCCCCGGGTAGAGCTCCTTGCAGCAGCTGTCAGGCACGTTATCGTTCCAGTCCTTGTGGCTCCTGACCCCGCAGCACTGCAGGAAGGTCTGCGTGTCGTCCCACGCCCGCGTGTACTCGTGCCGCGTGCCGTAGTACGGGATGGAGGCGAACATCTCGCGGTCCAGCGTGGTGATCACCTTCTCGCGGAACACGAACTCCAGGATCCCGCCGACTAGCATCACCACGAACAATATGAACACGAGGATGTAGTACTGGAAACAAACAAGTACGATTATGTATTTATTTAAATATAAATACATTTAGGTACACCATGGACAAATCGTCCATGCCCTTAACTGCTCATTTTAACATAAGATATTTTCTATCTTAAGCGTTAGATTTACGAATTTGTGTGTATAAAAATTATCAATATAAAAAACCGACTACATAAAAATATCAAAACTGAACCAGATTAAAATGGGACCGCACGAGAAGCACCAGCTTTCAAATAAAAAAAGAATCATCAAAATCTGTTCACCCAGTCGAAAGTTCTGAGGTAACAACATAAAAAAGACGAATTGAGTTCCTCCTTCTTTTTGTAAGTCGCTTAAAAAGGTGGAAATACACTAAGAAAAAAGATTTAGTGAAATTTGCATCCCAAGGGATACAAAAAGGGCCAAAATTTAACAAAAAAAACCTCTATCTGACGACACCAATTACGATAGGCAGTCGAAATTTGGAATGCATACTCCTGGAATATAAATAAACAAACATGTATTTCTTATTAGAAATTCTATCAGCAAAAACAATGATTGCATGTGTGTTTACAAACATTAATTTACGATCACAAGTTATTGTTTACCTAAAGAAGTGTTTGACAATTATAATAAATTCATTACTATGAATTATTACGTATCTACACTCCTGAATAAAACATATCTAAGCTTCATATTTCATATTCATATTTTTGGACCCGGGTATGTCCTAAAACTGCGACCAGAACCACCGGAGGATGAGCAGCAGCGTCCTATTAGTACATGGTGAACGTACTGCGATCCCCAAGCCGCCTGCCAAGCGTGGGGATTATGGCAACATCCCTCTGAGAGGGAAGCCTTTGTTCAGCAGTGGACATTGATGGCTGATAATGTGATGTGAAGCTTCATATTTTATTCCTGACAATGTACAGACAATAATACATCAATAGACTATCAAACAAGAAATTATTTAAATCTGCATACAGTTCTGAGATATATGTTCAAAGTTTTTGGTCGGAATAAAAAGGGATGATCTGTTCCTTTCCCGCGAAGTGAGTGTCAGTATGGAGTTTATATGGCATACTTACAAGTGACGTCAAATATGAGTATGTTGCGCTATCTGTCTAGCAAGACATTAAACTGCTTATGTCGTACTTAATTTTGAACATATTAAAATTTAATTTACGGCGATCGACTTTATTTATGGTCAGATTTTTTATAAGAAAAAAAAATCTGTTCGATAGCTTATTATAGTTGTTGGATCGTGTGTAGCACTTTTCATATTGTCTATAATATATTCAGTCTATGGTAATTTCCTGTTCCTCCCTTTACTTTTTGGTCAGTTCGTCTTAATGGACGTCATGTAAAATAATAACATAACTTTCTTAATATAACGTGCGCGAGCGTTCGCCCACTACATCACTAGGTGTTGTTTTATTCCATAGTACTAATGGCCCACAATACCTAGGATTAACCATAGTAAATTATATGTATGAATCATAGATTGATATTCTAGGATGCCAAAAAAAATAGGTCTGTGGTATGAACGTACCGTGAGCAGCATGCACTTGACCTCCTTGGCAGCGCCGCAGCAGCCGAGCACGGACAGCAGCATCATGGCGGCGCCCATGGCTATCACCACCACCACGGACGCGATGAACATATTATTGGAGAGCAGGGTGCTGGAGAACGCGCGGGATGTCCACACCCACACGCCGATTATCATAGCGATCGCGCCGCCCACCTGCAATACCATATTTTATAGGTAAACTAACTGTTGACCGAGACTTTGTACACTTAGATTTTCATATAAACTCTCTACCCCCTTAATTCAGCCCTTTCTTCTTAGCAGACACTTACGCCCTAGAGATATCTATGTGCCAAATTTCAGTTTCCTAGATCAAGTAGTTTTCGAAATTTCGTAATGGGTCAGTCGGTCAGTGGTATTTCGCTTTTAGATATATAGACCTTGAAATGGATAACACTAAGCTAACGAACGGATTGCAAGTTGAAGTGGCAATGGGCAGAATATATCGCTCGAAGAACCGATAACCGAGAAAGGTTCTGGAATGGATACCACGAACTGGAAGGCGCAGCGTAGGTAGGCCTACCCACAGCACCCACTAGATGGATCGACGATATCGCGAGTCACGGGCATCTTCTGGATGCAGATGGGACTGTCGTTCAGTGCGACGTTCTAAGGGGGAGGCCTATATTCAGCAGTGAACGTCTTATAGCTATACTTAGGCTATAGACTTGACCCAAGCATTTATTTGCGTTGACAGCTGCAATAATATTGTAAAAAGTTTAATTAAAACCACAAATTCTTATCATTTTCGCTAGGTTTTTGAACGTAAGACTGTAGCAGGTACCTGATATACTGCAGTAAAATAAGTATAAGAATGTTATTGCAGTTGTCAGAAATGCTTGGACCGAGTTTAAGTACCTATCTCTCAGCAGGTGCCGTTGTTCTTTATAATTATGTAATACTAGCTGCGCCCTGCGGTTTCCACCCGCGTGGTTATCAAAATCTGTGATGATGATGATGAAAAGTATAGCCTATGTGTTAATCCAGGACATAAGCAATGTATATTGCAAATTTCATCCAAATCCATCCAGCCATTTCTGAGTTATTGAGTAACAAACATCCATCCATCCAAACTTTCACATATTATGATATTAGTGAGATTAGTTTGATACCTAGGTATACTTTTACTTATATTCGGTTAAGTTTTTTTTAAACTCTCGACAGCGATCGTAGTTTGTACCTATCAAGTAAGTATATCGTTTTTTTACCCTCCATAAAAGAGCTGATAATCTTCAAAAGGCTAAACCGATTTTCTTAAATTATAGCAAAGAACCTTCTCGATCAAGTCACGATTCAAACAAAAAAAACTAAATCAAAATCGGTTCAGCCGTTTGAGAGCTACGATGCCACAAATACACATATATTCTTTAAACTTATTACACCCCTCTGTTTGTGTCGGAGGTTACAAAGCAAAATGAGAACCTGAAAATCGTAAATTCTAATCACTTTTTTATGTATTAATAGGCTTGCGTTTGACCGCCAACTCGCCTGATGTTAAGCCATGATGCGGTCTACGATAGAGCATGCTTGCCTAGAAGAAACCAATTCACTCGTGATTCGAAGACACCTAGATTGTAACTATCGGGGAACACCTATTCAGGCAGCGCATTCCACAGACTAGTTAAGCCATGATGCGGTCTACGATGGAACACGCTTGCCTAGAAGAAACCGATAAGTTTTTAAACGTTTACGATTGCTGGTAGCCAGTATAATGCAGTGAAATATTAAAAAGAAAACATAAAAAAAATACATTCAGCTGGATACAATGTTATTGTTAGAACTAAATATACTTGGGGCGTATAATTACTTACCCTATTCAACGTATCAACTCAAATTTATTTGAATAGGGGGAGATTGTGTCATGATTACGAAATTAGACTAATAAATATCGAGTAAAACTTGTTTTTATTACTTTTTACGGATAATTAAGTAGATTGTAATTAATAAAAAAACCTTAACGGAAAATAAACTCGCAAAATAGTGGACATAAATCAGCGAAACTCTACTTGTCACCTATTAAGCTATCGTAAGCTGATAGCCGTATGTTTTTTCAATCATCATATATGACTATGTTAGTTCTATAGGAATCACAAAGTTTATGTCTTAGAGTCTATCCTTCAATAGCCGTTAGGCAGTCTTAGCTGCATTAGATGTTGACGCTAGACGTTTTTTAATCAGCCCCACATCTCATAAATTTAATTTATAAGTACTACACAGGTTTTTTGCCATAGATTCACTCTCTATAATAAGTTAAATCTAATACAGATGTAAAACAACTTACAAATGTGAGTACATTCATAGTTATGAGGGACATCTTCATACACCTCCCACAGCTGTCCATGGCACCTCCTCCTCCCATCGTCACCTATTCTGGAAATACAAGTCAGAAACAGAATATAAGAAAACACGGAAAATGACCAATAAAAATGAACCAACATGTATGGTGACCGAGTGTGGTCCTCATCTTGACGACACTTAACCTGACGTTATTAAATTATCTGCAGCAGGCGAAATTAAGCCCAATCGTTAATCTACCTTCTCCGTCTGACTAGCGTTTTATTGGTATACTAACCTATAGGAATAGGTGTAGTCCCCCTAAATATCAGCCCTGGATCTACGATTTTTGCGAGTAGGGGAAAAAACTTGACTTTGACTCCCCTCACCTCTAGCATTAGAGATTAATGATAATTAAAATAATGATATTAAAAATTCGAATTTGGTACCCCCTAGCTTCGACCAAAATAAAATGAATGGACGGGCCCAGTAGAAGAGCATTTTTGAAGACTACAAAATGAGCGCCAGCTCTCATTTCGTTTCAGTCGGTCTCTAGCCGTAGGAAGTGAAACACGAGTCTATTGTTACGCGATAACGAAACATCTGACAAAATTATGAATTCGTATGCTTTACCGAAGTGTAAATACACAAATAAAACTGATATCTATTTTTTGTAACAAATATACTGTACATTTTTATAATTAGGTGTTGAAGTATATGTCCGACGGTTTTGACTCGTTTTTACTGATCAAGTTCAATGGTTAGGGCCCGTCCATTCTTTTATTTTGGTCGAAGCCCCCTAGGTAACAATAACAAACCTTACCTATTGTTTCAATTATTTTAACAAGAATTTAGATGAACGTAAAATACCGTACGTGTCAGAATATAAGTGAGGAGTAATAATAACGGCCATAGTTTATAAATGCATTACAAGACACGACATACTAGATGACATTGCATGCTGTATAGATAATGCACTATTCACATCTAGATCGCCATGAAAACTTACGTACCTACCTATCTAACAATAAGTCTTACCTTGTTTCTACTTCTCTGATCCAGATAAAATAGGTCTGTATATATTTTTTGAAGGTAGATATAATGTTACTTTTATTATCATCGCACTTGTATTTTCCGCAACATCACCCAGTTTAGTATTTAAAGCCTAGGTGACATAACACAAACTAATTTAGTTATTTACATATTTAAATGCAATTACTAATATCAGACTTAAGCACTACAAACTATCTTTAAATTCAAATAATTTTAGAAGCTTACGATTACAATGCAGCCTGTGTATATGTTGTGTCATAAAAATTAGGTACCTACTACGAACGAATGGGCCCTTTTATAGCTATAGCTACCATGTCATTGTTTAGATATGTGTGTCATGCACGTAATGTGAGGTGGTACGGTGAGGTACTCCCGCGCAGCGGACGCAACCTCAAGGTGACGCCGACTGCTGGTGGCAAGGTCCATCTAATCCATTCTCTCTGATGGAAGATAATAAGTGAAAGTTGAAGTACATTTAACAACACAAACCTTCAATTTAGACGATCAGATATATGCGAGATATTTCAACCGGTTGAGCCAGTATTAGCATTAACACGGAGTCGCAGCAAAACATCGAAAAATGCGCTGTTATTTGAACTGGCGTTGGCGCATTCTTTGTTAAGTTTAAGCGCTTGCTTTCGACGCGGACGCCGTGTTTGGTTACAAAACAGTTTCACTTTATGATCACTCTCACTTAACACGTTACAGTTCGCGGCAGTGCGGAGTTCAACAGGGTCGGCAACACAGGTGCGCCGCGCTCGGTGGGACAGATATAACTGATTTGTTTGGTAGACTCCCCACCGCTCACTCGTGCAAGCCTACCGAATCAAAGTCTTCGACAGTTTATTCGTGACCATGCATATGCATCCATGAGTAGATACGTGCTTACAACTAACTCGAGTGAAGTGCAATATGTAGTTCACGTTTTTTGTCGTTGTGACTTAATGACTCTTGGATAATACTAAATTAGCCGTTAGTGCACTAGAGAAAGCCTTCACCTGCTTAAGGTGGGAACTCGGTGACTAATCGAAACACATTTTTGACCCGTCAAAACTTAAAAACGCTTTTGTTATATTGAATTTAGAACAAGCCGTTAACAATTTTTGTTGTATTTTTTTATAATTTAAATTTTTAAGCAAACAAATATTTTATAACTTTCCATGGGACTGGGCCGCAAAGATCCGGGTGTCTCCCCACAAGCCCGGGGCCCGAAACTGGCTAGGCTGCGCGGGCCCCCTATCCTACCTACCGTCTGTTAGGCTTGTCGCAAGCCAGGCCCGTTGGGCGCAGGCTGTGGCCCGGCTGACAAACGCCACCTTGGCTATATGGGCAGTCCGACGCTGGACCACGCTATACTTTTACTATGGGACCAACTGGGGACCAACCATGAAATCGCGAAAAAAAAACCTATGTACTAAAAAGACCGTTTTCTATGGAAAAGCTGCTTTTATTCCGCCTCATTTTCAAAAATAATTAAGAGCGCCTGATTAATGCGACACTTGACCAAAATGTGTTTTTCTGGCATTGCCATTCAGCGTGGTAATGTTGGCAACATGCCGGGTACGCTGCCGACTAGTGAGCATTTGGATGGTCTTTACACATTTAATGGTCTACGGGCAGTCCAACTGTTTTTGTATAATAGGACAAGTAGCTTAGGTTTTTAGTGTTAGCTTGTATTTTGTATAGTTAACAAAGACACTTGCCGCAAAAAAAAATACTTTGCGAAGCCCGTTTTATTTTTCACAAATCAAACACCAGTTAGCTTCCCTAATTAACCCGGTATACATGATGTATTTTACAAAGGTGTCAATTCTTTCCCCCTTCCTTATTTCAATTCACTTCCAAATTTAGGTAATCCCACATACTTACACAGAAACTAGGTTTAAGTAACAACCATTATCATCAGACACTATGCTATTTTAACGCACTATTTAAGCTAGCGTTCTCATTTATTTTTGTGTAGTGACAGTTTTAACATAATTTTTCTTCATTTAAGACAAACAGCAAAAAAACAATATATTAATTACCTATTTAAAAGCACAGCCATTAACAGGTAAATATTAATTGTAACAATATTGTAGAAAGACTAAAGCTAATTTCAGACTACGCTATACTATTGTGCTATATAGTATAGCAAATAAGGAAATCAGGAAGGATCTAATAATATATAGTACAGTTAAGTGTGAACGTGTCCATAATAATGTATGGTACGCGATATGGTTGTGCTATGAACTATGTGCTATTATATTATAGCGTAGTCTGAATTAAGCGCATTAAATAGTGTGCTATATCGCATATTGATATTGGATTTAGGTCAACTTAACAGTTGAGCTGATATCGAGAAGTAGGAAGTGATCGGTTTTAGCGATAAGGCCGCCACTTGTGGCACTAGCTCATAAGTGTTTTCTGTTTGTAATTTTTATTTCTGGTGTTTTTAGTTCTGGTATTCTGGTAATGAAGAGTTAATTAATCTATCTAAAGCACATTACCTTCGTAAAATACAGAACTTGGTACCTACATGAATTATAGTTGATTAAACAATAGCGTCCCGGTATGTCCCAGATCCGGGTATGTCCTAAAACTGCGACCAGAACCACCGAAGGATGGACAGCAGCGTCCTAATAGTACACGGTGAACATACTGCGATCCCCAAGCCACCTGCCAAGCGTGGGGATTATGGCAACACCCCTCTCTATGAGGCAGGCCTTGTCCAACAGTGGACGTTAATTGGCTGATGATGTGATGTGAAACAATAGCGTCATAGTTTTTAGATATTCTTTTATTAGCTTTTGTTAATAAAACAATTACTTAAACTGAATATTAAAACTGAATGGTACAAAATGTATCGAACGCATGTAACAAACATTGTGAGCAGTGTTTCTATGAACTAGGGTGATTACTTGAGCTTTGGTTTACGGAACGCCATGTTCTGTGGGGACCTTCAGCTTCCCATATATATTACACTGTAACCACGGCAGGGAACTGAAACGTGTTCAGCGTCGACAACACACAGTACATTTTTGCAATAGTAATTATATCAATATAAAAAACCGACTTCAGAAAAATATCAGAACTGGACCAAATGGGAAGCACCAGTTTTCAAATAAAAAAATAATCATCAAAATCGGTTAACCCAGTCGAAAGTTCTGAGGTAACATAAAAATAAATAAAGTCGAATGGAGAACCTCCGCCTTTTTGGAAGTCGGTTAGAGATGCAGCCGCGAGTGCGCATTCATCTTGAAAGAGACCGCCGAATGCGGTTAAAAATATACTCGGCTTAATCTTACGTGAGTAATTCCCGTGTTATAGAAATGAAACAATTTTTTTTTCTTCTGAAATTCTATAAACATCATTCATTAGTTATATGATTATTTACGGGATATTTACCGTGGTTAGGTTGTGGATGGAACTGCAGTGAACAACCTTGATAGTTTAAAACAGTGTTTTAACAGGATTCATGGACGAATTTTTACAGGTGGGTTTTTTCTTAAAGCTTAAGTGGGACCACTCACAAGATGACGGTGTCCTAAGGACGGGGGGAGGGGTGTGTAGGGGGTCTTATTTAATAATTTTTTTATCAAAATCGGTGAAGATATCGCGTATCATAAACACAAAAAAAAAACAGTTTAATTGAGAACTTCCTTTTTGAAACACTATTTTTAAATATCGCGGTTGTTCACTTCAGTTACATTATTACTAACGGGATATTGACCGTGATACCGTGAACATGGTGCATGTAACTGCGCCGAAATATCGGGAGCTCCATCACAACCTTATCACGGAAAATATCCCGGTAATAGTCATATAGAGTTGAGACCAACATCACATTTTTTGAACAATACTATGAGATATTTTCGTGAACATTTTTAGTTGAATAAGGTCACCTCTGCAGATAAGCGCCTATGTATTGCATTTTTTTATGTTGCCAGGTGTTTGTCACAAATGAAAAATATACTATACTTAGGTGCATCCCGCGGTTTCACTCGCATGGATTACTTCTTATAACATTCGTTTTTTTTTAGGATATTTATTTATTTATTAATGCTCGCATTTGACCGCCAACTTGCCAGATGTTAAGCGATGATGCGGTCAACGATGGAGCTTTCTTTCTTTCTGACTTGAAGACACCCAGATTGTAGCTATCTGCTAGTGAAAGTTCCGTCAAAATCGGTCCAGCCGTTTTGAAGTCTATAAGAAACACCTACACACATCGATTTTTTATATATAGATATTGGGATAGATAAATACGTTTACGACGCTGAACATATTTCAAATCAATGTCCAGTGCAGATTACATTATGTACGAGTAGTACTTACAATAAAAATACCATGGGCCTTACGCCCAACTCTAAACGCGGGCCCGAATAGGTGCAGTTTGCTAAATCACGCGAATGCGAACCTTAAAACGTCGAGATACGGTTTGCGGTCGCGAGATTTTGCAAATTCTGCACCTATTCGGGCCCGCGTTTAGAGTTGGGCATAAAGCCCCAGAATTGTATAACCATTCATTTTGCACACATTCCAATCCGAATATTGTTTGCCAAGTCAATAACGAATCTTAAAAATTTGGTTTAAAAATTATAATTCATTATCATATCACCAAAGCTTGAATAAATAACTACACCGTCTTTGTATGATACAAAATAGACCCTAAAATGTAAAATATAATACGAATTTCTTTTGAAGAAAACTGAACTTAAAACATTGATTTTCTATAAAAACAAACATTTCATAATTAGAAACAACATCTCATACTGAATTCATAATATATTACACGTTTTGCTCTAATAAAAGACAACAAATTAGATACACTTATACAAGCTACACGCTACTGCGAATGGTTACATATTAGACAATAAATTATTATTTATGAAATGAGTTACATCTCCATTATTATAACATTAGATTCCCTAATATTATGAAACATTCATGAACTTTAACTACACCTAATTACCGGCGCGGCCTGCGCAGCTTCCTTGCGTTATAAACATTGTAATCATGAGAGTTCGAAGTTCAAACAAAAAGCGCTTCGACAAAAATTTTCAACACTACCCTCAATAATTTTATGAAAATCATTAAACACATTGAATGCACGCCAAAGAGCAAAATCTCAAATACCAAAAAACCAAGACAGTATAAAATAATCTATAGTAATATATACCCAAAATGTCCTAGTTTTTCTGCTCATCTGCGGGATAAAAGTAGGAACAAAAAAAAGAATAAGCGAGTCAAGCTTACGATTTCTTGATATGTATTTCAGACCAATTAACAAGATTAAATTATCGCATTTGTGGTCCCGGTTATTCCCCATTAAATTGTTACTTGTGAATTTGTAATATTACTTTTGGCAAAAACAAATACACATTTGGGAGGTTTAAATATAAGGTGACTTAGATCATGTTGTACAATTATCTGAACGAAATCTAAAGCACTAAAATGATCTGCGTCTACGGCCGTTTTCACGTACGAAAATATCAATTTTTCGAGGGCTGTCGAATTTAATTCAGCACGAAAATGGTACGAGACCATCGATGTCATTGTAACAAAGTCAGAAGCTACGCAGATCCGTTACAACCACAGAATTTTTTTTTTGTTTAAATTAGAACGGCTGTCAAGGAATTTGTTGTAGCCACTTGCACCCATATAAACCCATAGCAACTGTGTTAGCAACTGTGACGAGGACTTCGACGCGTTGACATAAATAATAATGTTCAATCACATGTGTGTCTCAATACCAGGCGACAGAGTTTTCTTCTTATTTCCGTTCTATTTACTCTCTTTTCTGTGGTTACAACAGCCGTTTTCCACTCCTTGAATAGAGTTGAAGTTGCATTTTGACTAACTTTTATTTCAGGCCTTACAGCGATTATGTTTTGGTGATTGCGAAAAGTTGCGCGACGGCAAACCGTAACTCAGCGAATTAAGATTCACGTTCGCATGATTTTCCGTACTGCGCAATTTCGAGCCCGCGTTAAGATGGAACGTCCAAGGAAGATGTTTTACAAATCCCTATTCCTTGACACAGTAACCTTTTCATATTCGATTTTTCAAAAGATAAATCTATCGCTTAAAACTGGTGCCAACACATTATGAAAAAGACTTTCTTTCCCTTTTAATAAAAAGATTAAGCTATATAATCTATGCCATAAATTAATTTCACCTATCAATGTCAACTTCTCGCTGATGGGAAATGTCACGCGCGGAAACGAGGCCAAATACTTTTCCACCTCACCAGCTCGGAAAGGCTTTCTTTATAGTAAAAAATTTGCGCACAAATCGTTTTTATCCGCTTACGCTGAAAGTAAATTTGAAATTCAAACATCACTAACTATTGTCTAACATTCAAATTTTTCAGTATTAAAACATTCAGTGGGGTTAGTACGAAAACTTGCGAAAAAGTTATCGTTACATAAACGATTGCAAATGTATGAAAAATTCAGTTTCTGTTCACGTCCAATAGAGGCGCTGTTCAATTTTTCATGCATTTTGCTATAGTTTACGTAACGATAACTTTTTTGCAAGTGCTCGTACTAAGGTCACTGAACTCTTTGCACCTCCAAAGGTTTCGAGGAGGTTTTAATCTTAACTTAAAATACAATATTTTCCTCGCTATAGTGAGATGAAAAGATGTTTGTTCCACTCGGCCGCATTCTTTTGCGTCTAGTGCCAATTGAAACGATCGCTTCGCTCAGAATTCTACTTTTGTGGATTCTTCGCTGGCTCTGGATTCAATACTAGGCACTTGCAGCAAGTAACAACGTATCTCATCAAATAGTTATTAGATATAACATGCCTTTTTTATTCATTGTTTATTGCTAGCGATTTATAATCACATTTGTAATGGCGCCACCAGCTTTACTCGTATTAGATGCTCCTACGGCTGCCTACTTTTTAAGATGGTACATTTCACGTATGGAAGGAAATTCAAGTTTCAAACAGTTTTTTGTCCTTGTACCTAGGCCGGGTAGATATTGTAAAATAACAATTATCAATATAAAAAACCGACTTCATAAAAATGGCAGAACTGGACTAAATTGAAATGGGACCACACGGGAAGCATCAGCTTTCAAAATAAGAACCATCAAAATCTGTTCACCCATTCGAAAGTTCTGAGGAAACAAACGTTAAAAAAGTGTCGAATTGACAACCTCCTCCTTTTTGGAAGTCGGTTAGTGACACAGTGTTTGCACAAATCGTCGGTTGTTCCTCACATTATCATGTACAGCTATGTATCAGTAACTCGCCATATTACTTACCTTTGTCAATAAACGGTTTCAAACGGCAAAAAATTGTTTATCGACACACATTAATATGTATGTGCATTAGAGATAAGTAGCTTTATATGATTTTAATAAGAATAATAATCAATTTGCGCAATTATCATGACCGCAATTATAATAAATTACCCGGCCTAGCAACAAGAACAAAATAACTGTTTCTAATTTGAATTTCCCGCCATAGGTGAGACATATCGCCAGCTATTCTGTTTAGGTGATGAAAAAAGTTGCGCGGCCGCAAACCGTATCTAGACGCGTTAAGGTTCACGTTCGCGTGGGTTTCCAAACTGC
Organism: Agriopis leucophaearia; assembly: GCA_949125355.1. Lineage (NCBI taxonomy): Eukaryota > Metazoa > Arthropoda > Insecta > Lepidoptera > Geometridae > Agriopis > Agriopis leucophaearia. Next base: position 15,190,475 of record OX421266.1, on the reverse strand, counting down.
GCTGCTTCAGCGCTAATTCTAACCCGCTTTAAGACTTGGCCGTAAGGCCCCTGGAGTTATTTCGAGTCTATTCGTAATCTCCACGTCTCAAGGTCTTAATCAGGTTGGCAATACAATATCGCCTGTTACAATATTTAATGCCATTTTTTAACTCTTATTTAGGATCGTCGAAACATTCGAGTCATTGTTGATTTGAATCACATACCTTTAAAAAGATAGATTCCGCGAGCACTTAAAGTTTTATCTACATTTTAAATAAAATAATTGGCATACAAGCGACGGGCCATCTGATGGCATGTGGTCACCGCCGTCTAGACAGTGCTAGTTGGAGCATTGATCCAACTTAAGACAGGCTAAAGACATGTAAAATAAGTATACTGGCGGTAGTAATTTTTAAACTTTCGCGATTTGAACACATGTTTTTTTTATATTTATCGGGACTTATCGCGCAATATACTGACAAAATATACTGGCGGTGTCTTAAGTCCGGTCCCGGAGCAGGAAGAATTTCGTACACTGACCTGTTATTACTCTCTGTCGCTCCCGCGTATAAATAGTACGTCTCACTCGCACAGTAGCAATGAGCGCCGTGTTATTGCATCTGTGCGAGCGAGACACACTATTTATACGCGGGAGCGATAGAGACAGGTAATAACAGGTCATTCATTGTACGTAATTTTTCCTGCTACGCGACCGGACTTTATCCTAATAAAGGTCTGTGATTTAAATTTTAAGTTATTGATAATTTGAATCCAATAAGGTTTTTTTGATCGTGAGGTCTGTCGTTTACAATAAAGAACTGCCCACTGTACCGGTTCATACTATGAATGTGCTATGAATGTACCAAACGTGGATAACACTCAAAAGACCCACTATAGCACTATTTTAAACTATTGCGGTTTTTCACTATCGTTTTACGATTATTAAACCGTTTTGCCAGCACCTAGCTTTTGAATTTTATGCCAACCACCCGCATTCTTCAGTATACCCGTGAAGACTTCACCCACAACCTTATCACGGTAAATATCCCGGTAATAATCATATAACTGTAGATCCATGAGATCTATATCAAAGTTCTTAAGGCTCAGAAAATAGCGCGCCCCTATCTCACTAGCGCATTTGATGTTTTTTTAAGGTATAAAATAAATGTCTTCTTTTGAAAAAATGTGTTAATATTTCAAAATTCATATTTAGTATATTTTTTTGTATTAATATTAGGACTACAAAAAAATGGAATAAACGGTTTTTCCCATTTATCCTGCACCCAGTAATCTGGCCCTTAAGTGATGGAATCAGTCATGACTAGGTACGGTGTTGGTCGGTGGCGGAACGGTCTAGTGGACATTGTTTCATATCAATTTATCGTTTACTGCTTGTGCCGATTTTGTTACAATCATGGTATGGGGCCGGTGTGGTGGGTCGAGACCATAAAGTGGAGTTTGATTGTTCCTTTACTAAACCAAAAACATTTTATGTAACAAATTCATACAAACTTTTCTAATTCTGTCTAGGCGGTATCGGGGAAGTGTCATAAAATGGGACTCCGGCACATGTGCCACGTGTCCTTGTTAGATGGATGCACTTTGATATAAGAATGTGGCAAGTCGCGGCGTTGTTCAGTGCTGCAGCGTACGCGCGTCGCAAACGAGACCTACGAGAAAGAAGGGCTCATCTTTCTAACAATATGTATAACTAAATCCGTTGTAATATTTCAGTTACAAAAACTGCTAAGAATAAAATATCAGATAATAAATTGTACGCAAGCGACGCGCTTACGTTATGTGCGCGTACAGTAGTGGAGGAAAGTTCAGTAAACCTTGCAAAAACTATTTCAACATCAAAGTACCTATCCGTATCGAAATATCAAGAAGTTTATATAAGTGGCGATACGAATTGATGTCCGCGCTCAATTTACTATTCACCACCTCATAATAGAAGGGGAGAGAACTGAGCGGGGTTTCAATCTACAAGATGCAAGGTATTCTTCAGTTAAAGAGGCTCTGACTACAAGACCTTATTAGGTAGGTAGGTTGCCCTTGCTTTACGCCAGAACTGGCGTCAAGACTCCTTCCATCCTCTAGAACTGTGGTCTTATTGGTTAATTATACTAGTAATCAGATTAGCTCAGTCAGCAGGCCTAGCACGGGCCGTGGACAGATTGTCTTTCCACCGTTTTTATCCCGCGAGAATGAGACAGACGTATCCATATTCTAGCTCTGTCGCGTCTACGCGAGGATAAAAACGGTGGGAAGACAATTTTTCCACAGCCCATGGTAGACCTGCTGGGCTTCATGAATACCAGACGGGGCTTTATAAAAGCCATGCTGGCTCTCATGAAGACCACATTCAGTAGAATCATCGGATAAGCCTGGTAATCCCTCGTCTTTTGTATTTGTTGCGTGTCGGCGCGACCTCAGACGGTGAACAGCACTTGCGCACGGATATTTAGTTGATTCATGTTCGTATTAGAGCTAGGGGGGTAAGAGAGAGGGTACTCTGGTCTGGGTGGGTGAGTGGTCACGCGGCGGCGGCTGACGGCGGCGCCGCGGCGCGACACTAGGGCCGGCGTGCGAACGCCGTGCCGCGCGCCGCGTACCCACCGCCGCCCATCACTGCGCCCACACTGCCACCTGTAACAATACATACAAACCATTTGGAATGCGCTACCTCAATGAGTGTTCCCCGATAGTTACAATCTGGGTGTCTTCAAATCACGAGTGAATCGCCTTTTTTTAATGTATTAATAGGCTTGCGTTTGACCGCCAACTCGCCTGATGTTAAGCGATGATGCGGTCTACGATAGAGCATGCTTGCCTAGAAGAAACCGATTCACTCGTGATTCGAAGACACCTAGATTGTAACTATCGGGGAACACCTATTCAGGCAGCGCATTCCTCAGACTAGCAGTTCGCACAATAAAATTGGAATCAAAGCGCTTCGTAAGTTTTCGGAATATCAATCATAAAGCGGAGTCTAGGTTTCTTCTAGGCAAGCATGCCCCATCGTAGACCGCAACATCGCTTAACATCAGGCGAGTTGGCGGTCGAACGCAAGCCTATTCTTAAACATATAAAAAATTTGGCTTGTGTCCTCAATCTTTTTTTATTACTTCTCACTCTTAAACACCGCCGTAAAGTAGCGAGTCTGTCAATTTTCTATAGGATTCATTTTGGAGAATGTGCATCGGAGCTACATGACCTTATCCTACCATCCCCTTTCTATTACAGGACAAGTAGGAAAACGGCCTATTACCACCCATACATTGTGGACTTTCCTTGGATACGTACCAAGCGTTTCGATTCTACGTTTCTTATCCGTACGGCTAAGGATTGGAACAACCTGCCGGCTTCCTTGTTACTGAGAGATATAATTTAGGCCTGTTCAAGGCGAGAGTGAATAGGTAACCTCTGAGTCTACATGCTTCATCTTCGACCACATCGTCGCTTACCTACAGGCGAGTTGGTGGTCACACGCGGACTTATTCGCGTTAAAAAATAAAAATTATCCCATAAAAAAGGAGATCGTAAACAGAGCCCATCTCTCTCATCATAGAGTAAATACTGTCTGTCTTTCCTTGTCGTGCTTTATTGGTACATTCCGATAATTGACACACAGTTGTATGACATGGATTGTACGGCCTGATGATTGGTACTATACGTAAATTAATGGCCGTGCTTTTCTTGTTGTAAATTATTGTGTTGTACATTATTAGACATCCCAATTATAAATATCTTACCTTGATTGGGGAAGGGCAGACAGTTCGTTTTGAGGACTTCTTCGTGATTGCCGTATGCACAGAATTTAACTACTACTGTGTTCGCAGAGACGCCTGTCACTTCAGCTTCATAGAACTGAAATAAACACATAAATTAATACACATAAAAAAAAACATCTTCACTGGAATTTCAATAACGGGATTCATTCCCCAATACAGTTATATGATTATTTACGGGATATTTACCGTGGTAAGGTTGTGGAAGGAGCTCTTCGAATTCGAGTTTTTTTTTTATGTTTGAATGTTTATTACCTCAGAACTTTTGACTGGGTGAACAGATTTTGATGATTCATTTTTCATTTGAAAGCTGGTGCTTCCCCAGTGGTCCCATTTTAATTTGGTCTAGTTCCGACTTTTTTATGAAGTCGGTTTTTTTATATTGATAATTAATATCCCGATAAAGTTATGAAAAAATTACAAGATCAATGTCTCTGTTGCCTGCTGTAACAGTAATGTACTATGGATAATATATGTCAGTGTGTGGTGTAGGGCAGTACTCACGTTATTGTCCTCCCAGTAGAGCGCGAGACAGCGGTCGCCGACGCTCCAGGCGTGGTCTGCCTGGCCGAGCACCGCCCGCGCCTGTTCGTTCACAGCCGCGTGCTGGAACCCGAGCAGCGAGCCGGCGAGGAAGCCCCCGGCTCCGAACCCGCCGCCGCGGTACGCCGCTACACCGGCCACGCTGGCCACTGGTGTCACGCCAGCGAACCCGCCGCCGTAGCCCAGCGCGCTTCCGTATAGCGCCGCCTAATACAATACATAAAATCTATAAATATTCAGCACATTTTTGCACATACGGTCATCAGACCCCACACTAAGCAAAGCTTGTAATATGGCTGTCAGAGACTTTGTATATTACAAACATATCATACGAGTATATTTTTAAATAGATATTAACACCCAGATATAGAACAAACACAAATGTTCGGAATCAAACCCATGACCCTGAACGCAAGCGACAGGTTCACTATCAACTGGGCCACCGGCACAGTCAATACAAGCAGATATAGAAAAGATGCCAGTAGTGCATGATACTCCGTTTTCAAAAATATCATAGTCCGGGCAATTAGGGGTAATAATATTAGGGGTTTCACCTGGGAATGAGATAATAAGCTGTAAACTTTAGCCATACATAGCATTATGACAGTTAAACTCATGGTTCCCACGGTTTAAAGAAAAAGTCTGAACTAATTAGCGATCATCGCATGTTATAAAAAATCGGGTCAAAATTTTAGGTTATCGGGACGCGGGACAATATCAACAAAATCGGGACTGTCCTGGCAGATCGAGGACTACCTTGACCTTGCATTATACTATATAAGGCCAAGCGCTGCGCGCACTATCTCAAAGACGGTTAAGCGCATAAAAAAATTGAAGTGAATATTATGCTCTATAATTTTTATGATAGATGCAAATATAATTAAAACCATAGGAAGCGAGATATTAGCGAAAAACCGATTTTTGTGACCTTTGATATCTTAACCTTAAATACTTGGATCAATGTTTAAATTTCGTTGCTTGAATATCTTAAGACGCAGACAAGAGATTTTAGGAGTCTTTTGAGACCACTTTTAGAATGCCCAAATAGGTTTATATAAGTTTACAGCTAATTATCTCTTATTCCGAGGTTTTTTTTACTTATGTATATGAGCTATCTAGCCGTAGTGGCTAAACCATCTCAATGTTTACATAATGTAGAGTAATTCACGGATAAACTAAAAGCAAAATATTTAAATGTGAAACCTACATTGTCTTAAAATGATATTGGCGTCAATTCTGTTGTGCCATTCTCTAAACTAAACTAAATTTGACTGCTCTAAAGATATTGCCATCTTTTTCAGACGGATTGAAATGATAAGAGATGTCGATAATTTTAGTCCTGTCAGATTAGTTTAAAGAATGTATAACAGAATTGATGTATTGTGTTACAAGAAACAGAATTTCTAACCTGCTGCTGTGCCTCCAAGTAGCCATTCTGGCGGCGAGGGTATTGCTCGGCCGCACTACGTCGGTAACCCATCTCTTGTATCCCGTACTGCTTATATTGATCAGGAGGCGACTGATACCGGGCCTCCGCCCCACTGCTGAGCAGATTCAAACCAGCCGCTGCCTCTGCTAATGCATCTATGCTTGAGCTGTTACGATAGCTCTGCTGATGTTGCTGGTGTTGTTGCTGCTGTTGTTGTTGTTGCTGTTGTTGTTGCTGTTGTTGTTGCTGTTGTTGTTGCTGTTGTTGTTGTTGTTGCTGCTGTTGCTGTTGTTGCTGCATGTTATCGTTCATGTTTCTATCGCGCGAGTTCATCTCGTGATAGCGACTCTGTTGGTTCTGGTAAGAGTTAGAGTTGTTGTAAGATGTCATGTTGTGGTTGCTGACATTGTTGACCTGTTGTTGCAGTTGTTGTTGCCTCTGCTGCTGTTGTTGCTGTTGCAGTTGGTGCTGTTTGTTTCGTTCTTCTATTTTGCGTTGGAACCGGGGTGGTTTCTCTGCTTGATTCTGGAATTTTCTATCATCTCGGTGTGATTGGTGGTTGTCATTGAAATGTCCTCTGTTATCAGATCGATTCCTGTCGTATCGTGATCCTTGCGGGCGTGAATTATTTTTGGCACTAAATTTATCCCTATGTTGGTAACCTCTATCATTTCTGTCATCATTATGATTGTTATTATACTGGCGGTTGTTTTTCTCTTTTTCCTGAGGAACACTTGGAAGCTTATCCTCTAGGAAATCAAAGAGTGATACTTTAGCAGTAGGTTTCACTGCTACAACATCGTCATCTGTTTCCTTGTTGCGTCCTTTGCGTTTTGTTTGTTCCTGATCTTTCGGTTTTTCCTTTCCTCTGCCTTCAGAATTGTCTCGCTTTTGCAACATTTTAAGTGCCCTTTCTACATTGTTCTTGGTGTATCTTAAAGCGTTCTCAGCTTGTTCTTCTGAAAACCCTGCATCAACTATTTTCTGGACATTTGCATCGAGCAATGGTTTTGTGCCACCTCCAAACACCTGTAACATAGTGAATAATTATTAAATAGTGTAAACTCTATATAGCGACGCTTAAGGGTCATTTTATTCATATGACACGGGAATTACTCACGTAACTTAACGTCAGCTCATAATATGACGTTATTGAGAGTTGTTGTTAAATGGAGAGAAGAATAATTATCAATATTAAAAACCGAATTCATAAAAATATCAGAACTGGACACTATTATTTAGTATTTATTATTCAGGTACAATTTGTAAATTTTATACATTACTAGTAAATACATATTATAATAGTGAAATAATATTGATTTTAAATAGACTTCCAAAAAGGAGGAGGTTCTCAACTGTTTTCTTTAGTATTTTTTAAATGTTATCTCAGTACTTTCGACTGGGTGAACCCATTTTCATTTTTATTTTTTTATTTCAAAGCTGGTGCTTCCCGTGTTGTCCCATTTTAATTTCAATTTGGTCCAGTTCTGTCATTATTCCTTTAAATTTGTATACATTTCGTAAGTGTGTATTGGATTTGCATGATCTAATTGCTAGGCCGAAAAAAAATAGAAGAATTGTTGTTAAATATGTACATATTTTGCTTATTCACGTAAACTCTAGATTAAAATTTATTGGCATCAGCAATAACAAATACATCAGCAAATAAATAAAGATTTATGTCACTGACCTTATCTGCAGTTACAATGACAAGTATAAACAAACTAGCTGCGCCCCGCGGTTTCACCCGCGTGGATTACTCTATATCAGCTATCTACCAGTAAAAGTCCCGTTAAAATCGGTCTAGCCGTTTTGGAGTCTATTGGGAACATACATATATACATAGCCAACCAACATCGATTTTTATATATAAACATATAGGCATGGAAGAACTCGTATGTAAACAAGGACAAGATTAATCCTATACTTCTCTATTTCAAGAGATGAATAGTGTAATGTAAGTGATGGGCTTTCTAAAACAACCCCCCCCCACACAAAATACCTACGGCGAAAGGTCTGTTGAGATACGGTTTAGCATTGACACATGATGAATTCTATTTTCTAACTATACCCCAGGTCAAACAGGCCTGTAACACTGAAGTCACTGGTAGACGCCCCACTAGATTTATTTTGGAAACATGGTACCTCTACACGCTAGACAGCTAAACTAAAAAAGGGGTGTGGCTGTATCCTAGACACAGCCTTGTGTTTTACATGAATACATGTATGTTTTACTTTGTGCTAAGCGTACAATGTCACAGGCATCAGCTAGTATGTTTCACTCAAAGTTAGGTTTTTTTTTATCCTTTAGCTTAGTGATGTAATAAAATTTAGGATGTAGATAATGGATATGTAGCTGCAGCATCAAAACTGTATCCCCCGATTTTGTTATCATCAGGTTTTTGAATTATATTATGCCTCCCACTATAGAAGCCAATTTTAAAAATGTATTCACGACAAAAACATCTAAGTACAACAATTGCTGATATACTGATTCACTGCAGCATTATGTGCCATAAAAATCCAAAGACAGCATCAAATCTACTTAGCTAACTTATTCCACATAATATATACCTTCTTAACTCCCGAGAGTCTTTGTGCCTCAGCGATAGCTCCTTTCCTTTGGGCTTCAAACTCAGCGTTATCTTGCTTGGCAGCATCTTGCAGGCTCTTAAACTGCTTCTCCACTGCAAGAGCCTCTAGTCTTTGCCCAAATGGAATCCATGGTGGCGGCCCTCCATCCACACCTATACCACCTAGGAAATCAAGGTAACTTACTCAAATGTAATTTTTTCTAATTATTTTTTTTATAATAGGCTTGCGTTTGAACGCCAAATCACCTGATGATGCGATGATGTGTATTGTTTTATTTATATTATGTTTTTATTATATTGTTTTTATTTAACTGGACTGCCAGAGCAGGCTCGACAAATTGTCACCACTTTATGGTTGTTATTCCAAAAACCCATACGACATACTATGATTCAACTTTTTTTTTTAGGAAGGATGCTACATCTTCAATCATATCATTGCTTCCCATCAGGTGAGATTGTGGTCACAAGTATGACTAGGTGGTTATAAAAAATATAATAAAATTAGCTGGTCTATTCTGGATAGTGTGGCATAGTAGTACCTATAATAAGAATGGCCTACAACAGGTACAATTTTTTTTATTATAAAAGCTAGCTGGCTATATGATAATTGTATACAATTGCAGCAGTTGCTGATTTTGTAATCATAAGCATGAGTGCAATAACACCTTATCACCACTATTTATTACTCACCTCTTGTATGCTTTGCAAGACTTCGATTTAGCTCCCATTTCTCAATCATATGAGACACTTTCCCCCCCAACAGTGTCACTACATTAGGCGTCAACCAAAGTATGCCGTGGCAAGCCTCCAACCCCTCATTATTCAAGAGAAGCTTAGTCCCTGGTGGGGTGTTAATACTTATGGTGCTAATAGGACTAGTTTCCAAGCCGATGCAAGTGGTTTTGCCATCATGCATGGTCAGTTTCAGCATACGTGGGGCATGGTTCGACTCTTCATTGGCTTTTGGTGCTGATACATTCCTTATTTTCTGTATTTGGACTACTATAGGCTTCTCCAATTTAGAGGGTTCTTTCGCGAAGTCTTCAGGAAACCCAGCATCTCCAATATCTCTCAAATCATACTGAAATCATAGACAAATTTGATGACCTTTAGATATTCCAGATATACTAGTTTTAGCTTGGAACTTGTACTTACATCGAGAGCCTTTCTGCTTAGAATATTTACATCTTGTATTTGGCCGTTTTCACTCACTGTTTCCACGCCGCTTTTGCTTAGATGCCTGGAGGAATACAGAACCTTAGTGGAAGCACTTCATTATATCAAAATTTCCAAATAGGCTAATATTCCTAATTAAGGATAATTACCAGCCCAACTCCCTGAGATTCTCTTGAAGCGACATGTCGAGGTTTTGCTATTAAAACATGACTATGAAAATAAATTGAAAATAAAAGCGAACATACGGCAAAACACCATGACAGCAGCGCGAACGAATGATTTTGAACACGGTCGGTCCCAGCAGGGGTGCGTTTACGGACTCGGCGAATTTTTCACCGGTGAAAAATTAAACTAACGGGGATGCGTTTACGGCACTTATCCAGACTAAAACTTATACTAGATGAACGTCAAAACACCCGTTTTGGGACTCCACGAGGTGAAAAATTAAACCGGGAAAATTTAAACTGGCCGTTTACGGGCGTCCGCTGGTATAAGATTTCGCCTGACTAGATTAAATTTTATCTACCTTTTGGGGCGCTTTTACGGACTCGACGAATTTTTCACCGGTGAAAAATTAAACTAACGGAGGTTCGCTGAACGGCGTCATAGCTTTATGTCATATATGTCAATATTAGCTGTCAAATTCAATAATAAATAAATGTCAAGTAAAATATAGTAAAATAAAATGGTATATAATAGTAAAATATGAAATATCAATCTATCATTATATAGATATAAAATTTTATTTTAAATAAAAACATCTACAACAAAAAGATTCGAACAAAATAATATCAAAAACAGCTTAACCTCCTCAACAGCTGTCAATATGACAGCAGGCGAAAATTTAGCGACCTCAAAAGGGATGCGTTTACGGCACTTATCCAGGGGAGCGTTTACGGACTCGGCGAATTTTTTACCGGTGAAAAATTAAACTAACGGAGGTTCGCTGAACGGCGTCATAGTTTTATGTCATATATGTCAATACTAGCTGTCAAATTCAATAATAAATAAATGTCAAGTAAAATATAGTAAAATAAAATGGTATATAACAGTAAAATATCAAATATCAATCTATCATTATATGGATATAAAATTTTATTTTAAATTAAAACATCTACAACAAAAAGATTCGAACAAAATAATATCAAAAACGGCTTAACCTCCTCAACAGCTGTCAATCTGACAGCAGGCGAAAATTTAGCGACCTCAAAAGGTAGATAAAATTTATTCTAGTCAGGCGAAAACTTATACCAGCGGACGCCCGTAAACGGGCAGTTTAAATTTTCGCCGGTATAATTTTTCACCTCGTGGAGTCCCAAAACGGGTGTTTTAACGTTCATCTAGTATAAGTTTTAGTCTGGATAAGTGCCGTAAACGCATCCCAGACTAAAACTTATACTAGATGAACGTCAAAACACCCGTTTTGGGACTCCACGAGGTGAAAAATTATACCGGCGAAAATTTAAACTGCCCGTTTACGGGCGTCCGCTGGTATAAGTTTTCGCCTGACTAGATTAAATTTTATCTACCTTTTGAGGTCGCTAAATTTTCGCCTGCTGTCAGATTGACAGCTGTTGAGTAGTTTAAGCTGTTTTTGATATTATTTTGTTCGAATCTTTTTGTTGTAGATGTTTAAATTTAAAATAAAATTTTATATCTATATAATGATAGATTGATATTTGATATTTTACTATTATATACCATTTTATTTTACCATATTTTACTTGACATTTATTTATTATTGAATTTGACAGCTAGGATAGACATATATGACATAATGCTATGACGCCGTTCAGCGAACCTCCGTTAGTTTAATTTTTCACCGGTGAAAAATTCGCCGAGTCCGTAAACGCTCCCCTGACTAGATTAAATTTTATCTACCTTTTGAGGTCGCTAAATTTTCGCTTGCTGTCAGATTGACAGCTGTTGAGGAGGTTAAGCTGTTTTTGATATTATTTTGTTCGAATCTTTTTGTTGTAGATGTTTAAATTTAAAATAAAATTTTATATCTAAATAATGATAGATTGATATTTTACTATTATATACCATTTTATTTTACTATATTTTACTTGACATTTATTTATTATTGAATTTGACAGCTAGTATTGACATATATGACATAAAGCTATGACGCCGTTCAGCGAACCTCCGTTAGTTTAATTTTTCACCGGTGAAAAATTCGCCGAGTCCGTAAACGCACCCCAGGGGTGCGTTTACGGACTCGGCGAATTTTAGATAAAATTTACTCTAGTCAGCCGAAAACTTATACCAGGGATGCGTTTACGGCACTTATCCAGACTAAAACTTATACTAGATGAACGATAAAACACCCGTTTTGGGACTCCACGAGGTGAAAAATTATACCGGCGAAAATTTAAACTGCCCGTTTACGGGCGTCCGCTGGTATAAGTTTTCGCCTGACTAGATTAAATTTTATCTACCTTTTGAGGTCGCTAAATTTTCGCCTGCTGTCAGATTGACAGCTGTTGAGGAGGTTAAGCCGTTTTTGATATTATTTTGTTCGAATCTTTTTGTTGTAGATGTTTTTATTAAAAATAAAATTTTATATCTATATAATGATAGATTGATATTTCATATTTTACTATTATATACCATTTTATTTTACTATATTTTACTTGACATTTATTTATTATTGAATTTGACAGCTAGTATTGACATATATGACATAAAGCTATGACGCCGTTCAGCGAACCTCCGGGATGCGTTTACGGCACTTATCCAGACTAAAACTTATACTAGATGAACGATAAAACACCCGTTTTGGGACTCCACGAGGTGAAAAATTATACCGGCGAAAATTTAAACTGCCCGTTTACGGGCGTCCGCTGGTATAAGTTTTCGCCTGACTAGATTAAATTTTATCTACCTTTTGAGGTCGCTAAATTTTCGCCTGCTGTCAGATTGACAGCTGTTGAGGAGGTTAAGCCGTTTTTGATATTATTTTGTTCGAATTTTTTTCTTGTAGATGTTTTTATTTAAAATAAAATTTTATATCTATATAATGATAGATTGATATTTCATATTTTACTATTATATACCATTTTATTTTACTATATTTTACTTGACATTTATTTATTATTGAATTTGACAGCTAGTATTGACATATATGACATAAAGCTATGACGCCGTTCAGCGAACCTCCGTTAGTTTAATTTTTCACCGGTGAAAAATTCGCCGCGTCCGTAAACGCTCCCCCGTTAGTTTAATTTTTCACCGGTGAAAAATTCGCCGAGTCCGTAAACGCTACAGCGGACGCCCGTAAACGGGCAGTTTAAATTTTCGCCGGTATAATTTTTCACCTCGTGGAGTCCCAAAACGGGTGTTTTGACGTTCATCTAGTATAAGTTTTAGTCTGGATAAGTGCCGTAAACGCATCCCTGTCACAGAAGTTAGAATGAACTAAGAATGAATGAAACGAAAACTTATTAAGATTAAAAATATTCCAACCAAATATCCTCTTTAATATTCTGTGCAAATAACCTTTGTTATTTTTTATGGTAGGGTATTTAGACCAAATTTATATGGATGATGAATGAAGTATAAGCCCAAGCTGCTAGGGAAAAAAGTCTGCGCTTTATTGTGGGTGACGAAGAAAAGAAGACACATATAGGTATGTTTAACCTTTTTTTTAATTTCCTTTATATAGATTTTGGCGTCGCACTTCTAGTGCATTTTCCAGTCTAAAGTATTAAAATATTATCACATTTCATTAGATATCGTCAAACAAGTCAGACGCCCATTGCAGACGATGCGCAGTAAACTCGCGCGTGTAGTGCGCATCGTCTGCAAGGAGCTACAACACTTTTTCCTCAGTGGCCCTAGTACTAGCACTTGCGAAAAAGTATTCGTTCCGTAAACGATAGCAAAACGTATGAAAAATTTAAGAGCGCCTCTATCGGACGTAAAAGGAAACAGTATTTTTCATACATTTGCTATCGTTTAGGGAACGGTAATTTTTTCGCAAGTTCTCGTACTAACCCTACCGAGCGAGACTACAACTTCCACTACTACTGGCATTAAGCAGAGTGTTGTAGCTCGTTGCAGGCGATGCGCAGTAATACTCGCACAATTACTGCACATCGTCTGCAACGGTCTATAGTCGCAGTCAGAGTCTAACTAAGACACGGTCAAGTCAAAGTCATGTCCTAGTGAAGTGGTGTAGGACAGGGTAACGGACGTAAAAATAAACATACGTCCATGGGATTTTGGAAACATTACATACATACATGTAAAACCACGTTATATCACTTTTCCACATTCTAGTATGACCACGAATACTTAATAAATAATAATCCACCATTATTACACATTAAGGTGAAACGTTTCACTTTGGCGGGAAATTCAAAATTCAAACAGTTTTTTTGTTCTTGTAGCTAGGCCGAGTAATTATTGTAAACGATCATGATGTTTGCGCAAATTGAATATTATTCTTTACAAACTCGCGTAAAGTTATTTATCTCCAATGCACATTATTACATACATTTGTCAATAGACAAATTTTTGCTGTTTCAAACGGTTTATTGACAAATGTAAGTAATAATGTGCATTGGAGATAAATAACTTTACGCGAGTTTGTAAAGAATAATATTCAATTTGCGCAAACATCATGATCGTTTACAATAATTACTCGGCCTAGCTACAAGAACAAAAAAAACTGTTTGAAAATTGAATTTCCCGACAAAGTGAAATGTTTCACCTTAACACTCGAAAACACAAGTATAGGAAAATAATACAATGAGGCGATGTTTTTTTTCGTTGGTGCCAAAACTTGAGCTTAACATTTTTTTTGATTCGCGTTGACAAGTAGCGCCTGCGTGTCAATCAACGTCCACAAGTTCAACGAACCCTGCAAACGTCACACTAATTGACAGTTTGACACTCACTAAAATCAAATCATTCAATTAAAACTATTCAAAGATAATGCAAACTGATTAAACTACTTGCATTCATTCATTCAAAGTTAAACAAATCACCCGTTTCACTTGCTGTTTTCTTTTCTCGATGAATTAATGCTATACCTTTCTTCCTAAATTACCTGTGTTAACTTATACTTTAGAATATTCACTACGGCTTTGTTAAAAGACCTAAAAGTCAACATGTCAGCAGTAAGTACCAATCGTACCAATATCAGCGTTTATTGTTTATCTCAAGTTTACTTCTCCATTAATTTCTGATCGTCTTTAACAGACTCATATCTTCAACGTGGAAATGACCTGCGAGGGCTGTTCCGGCGCAGTCGAGAGAGTGCTCAACAGGCTGAAAGGTAAAGGGGTCGATGACGTCGCTATCAGCCTACCAGAACAGAAAGTCTCGGTCATATCAACACTAAGTGCAGATGATTTACTAGACGTTATTAAGAAAACTGGCAAAAAAACTACCTATGCGGGCACACAATAGCTGCAAAAAGGAAACCAAGGAACAGGCTAAACTTGATAATGAATGTAATCTGTTCAAATGTTTATACATTCATGTACAAAGTGTGACTGACTGTGAGGGTAGCTATATATGTTTTAGTCATCAAATGTTACATGGTTTATTTGTTAATTTTTATTGTTTCTTTTTTATAATATTTAACCTCGTTTTTGCTATGTCACAATTTTGTATATTTGTAATCTACCCACAATATTAAACCTAATCATAGTAATTTGGTGTATAAAATAAATATTTTTATACAAATAAATCAATATTATTTTATTCGGTAATAAAATGACTAAACAAGTCTCAGTCTCAATTACTTCTTGACTACGTTGTCCTCCAGATTGTTGAGCCTCAAATCCACGAGGTCAACAGCTTCATGCAATGCATTCAAGTGATCCACAATAGCATTAACCGTTGGCAACACGTCTGCACAATCACACTCCTTTATCTTGTCGCCTCCTACAGTAAATGCTTTATCTAATCTTCTTGGCCGTTTAAGACATGACTCATTGCCTTGTCTAAAGCTCTCATTGATTACTTTAAAGCCGCTATTTATTGGATAACTCCGTTTCCTACCGACCCACTCTATGGAGCCACTTGTATAACATACATCATTATCTTTGAGTTTAATCATTCCAAATAGATCTTCCCCTGCTCTATGTTCTGTTACTAAGGACTTATTCATACAAGAAGGGATGGTATAGGTAGAAGGGGTTGGTGGTTTCCGTGGTATATGGCTAATATGACCTACACTGTTATCATCAGCGTCATAGGAGAAAACAGGATTTACAGTCTCATTCTTCATAGCAGAATTGATAGAATAACTTCTGGGAGTAAAATTAGAAGGTACATCGTGTTCTGACATATCAGAGCCACTTTCTTCTATCATGGTGCTGTTGGCGTTAGGCTCTTGCAGGCGTGATTGTCTGAGACACTCATTGCTGACTTCACACCTGTTATCCATGTGGGTGAATGTAGTCACAGGATACTTGGTGCTATGATAACACAGGTGCCACACTCTCTTACCCTGGTTTGTAGAATTGCATTAGTAAATTGTAACTAACATGACCATGATCTCTTCAAGGGATGACAGTTGTTCCTAAACTCCAACTTTCGGAATGCTACTGTGTATGCTGACGCTACTGATTTCAAACTCCCCTGGATAGGAAGGGACATACTTTTAGAATTCAAGATGACACTACAAACTACTTAAATCAGTTATAATTTAAAATATATTATGAAATTCAGTTACTGGTTTAGTCAGCACCATACTTTATGACCTACACAATCCTGTAACACATGTTTCAGTTATAGTGGTGCTTGCCACAGTTAGGACTGGTTATAAAGTTTGGCCTGACCTGCAATCAATACAATATTTTGTCAATATAATACAGTTTACTCTAATACTGTGAATATTATCGCTTTTTAAGAACCTGCTTCTTTTTTGTTGTTGATGTGTGAGATGTAGTACTGGGTACAGGAGATTCATTTTGCGCAATATTTTCCTTTGAGTCATTAGCAAGTTGTGTAAAGTTGGTTTTCCAAATGAACACCTGAAAATAAAGATTAGAAATTAAACTAGGCAGATAACAAGGATAGTGGCAAATTCATATAGAAGTCTATGGAGTCATAAAGGATTATGATAATGAAAATATTCAAATGCAGTTAATTAATTATGGTAAAAATCATTAATTCTTAGCAAAGGTGTTACCATGGCAAAAAAATGGCCAGGTCATAGTAGATTTATCAATTTCTGTAAAAACAGAAAATCACATCACATCATCATGTGACAAATTGATTGTTGATTTTACAACTTTTGTAAAAACAATAAATACTAACTAAGTTTTGAGTAGGAATATAGTTGAACAAACAACAACAAAACATACATGGAACAGTAACATGGTCGATATGTCAAGCGAAAGGTATCTATATATTTTTTTACCTATATTTAATATTGCGCGATAAGTCCCGATAAATATTAAAACATGAATATAGTTGAGTTTTTTATTTTTAACTGGTGACATTGCTGGGATCATCAACTTTTCATCAGACACTTATTTCGTATATTTTATGTGATACTATTATTTATCATTCAAACTCACACTTGAATTAGGTGACATTTCTTTGTTTACATCTTTGCCTAGAACGTATGACTTTTACCATAGGCCCTTCACAGATGGAAAAGTTTAAATCATGTCCAACCATGTATGGAAGGCTCAACCACTTACCAATTTGTCATCACCGGCTGAAGCAAACATATCTCCACTTTGTGAAAAGATCACACTATTGACTGCTCCAGTGTGTCCACTCAGTGTGAAGATTGGCTGGCCTTCTCGCATGTCTAATATCTGCAAAACCACATATACTGTCATATTATAAGACTGCCGGAGGTTCATGTTTTTCAAGTACATTTGTCTGTTTTTATGATATATCTTGTAGTATAAATGGCTGGACAGATTTTGTATTGTCAGATTGACAGGTTTTGTTGTTTATTTGAAATGCCATAGCTTTGCATTTTTAAAGGTTGTATTTATGTTTAAATATGAGCTTGTGACCAGATGAATATTTTAAAGTGGAGACCACATTTCGGCAAACGTAGCAAAGGAGCTGAGACTCATTGGAGTGACAATATACATAAGACAGCCTGGCAGTGGCTGGTAGAGAAAAGCCGAAGGACGGCTTGAGTGACGTGCCTGACTTTATTTTTATTTTTTATAAACTTGCTATCATAAACTAATAAAATGCTTCCACCGGTATTCGGACACAAAGTATTTCAAAATATTAAGTCACTTTGCAATCTTCATGTTCTATTATCTACATAACGTGACACTTTAGCATAATGTTTGTGTTCATAATGTTTTCTGACAATATTTTTCGTGTATATGTCGTCTATGCCAGACTCCATACAAAAATAATCAAGCCCCTTTGATTATTTTAGCCATCGCTTAGTACAGCACAATACCTATTAAATTGCAATTAAAATTACCTTCATTGTGCCATCTTTACTGGAGGTAAGTATGTAACTGCCACTTGGATGAAATGTCAGCTGAGTCACAGCATCGTTATGGAGACTGGAATAAAGAAAACCAAACAATATTATAAAGCAAAAATAACTGTCTTTTTGTTTTGACAACTAAGCTTGGTGAAATGTATGCAAGAAAGCAGTGTACAGACAGAAGATAAAAACTTATATCCAATAATTAGCAATATAAAAAACAGACTTCATAAAAATGACAGAACTGGACTTAATTGAAATGAGATCACGCGGGAAGCACCAGCTTTCAAATACAAAAAGAATCATCAAAATAGGATTACCCAGTCAAAAGTTCTGAGGTAACAAAAAAAAACAAAAGAAAACGTCAATTTGAGAACCTCCTCCTTTTTGGAAGTCTTTTAAAAATATGAAAGAAAACTCAAAATATTAGGTAACATGCAGTTTAGTATGTTTATCACATGATGATCACGAATATAAATAAGTTGCAGCCTACACTAATATGGTGGTCAACATCATTATCAGCCTATCATGTTCCCACTGCTGGGACAAACAGGCCTTCTCTCAGAGAGAGGATGGGCCCTAATCAAACATGCTGCCCAGTGCATGTTGGTTGACTTTATAAGCTTTGAACATTTGAGGTTCTTGGGCATACCGGTTTTCTCATGATGTTTTCCTTCACCGCTTTTGAGCTATGGCACCGAAACTGCACATAATTTATTTAAGTACTAAATAAGTCATTGTTGCAGAGCCGAGATTCGAACCGGGTACTGTTAGATTGTAAAACACACATGCTACCGCTCAGCTACCATTGCTTTCACACATGCTACTGCTTGGACACCTCCCTATTGTCCCTACCTAACATATTGCTCTCTCTGCCACTGTTGCTGTCTCGGACACCATGTCTCTCTCGAACTCCATCATTGTCTCGGCCATGATCGCTCATCATATAATAATCAATTTAAAAAACCAACTTCAAAATTAGTAAATATGCAAATTTGTTTACTTGAATAACATATTTTTTTCCAGTTATATTGATTTTAAAATTCAACTGATATTGATGAAACTTCCATGGGACCAAAGTATATTAATTATCCTTTCAAATATAAGAATTTTCCAAATCAGTTTTTAGATGATGGACTTCTGAGGTAGGTAACAAACATTAAAAATAAAAAACAACCAAAATTGGGAACCCCACCTTTTAGAAGTCTGTTAAAAAGATTTGAACATTCTACGATAAATGGATATTTTTATGAAATTATGTAACCAGGCTTTTACAAACTGAAAATTATAATTGGTAAGTATTTTAGCTACCTACTTATAATACTGTACAAGATTGTGTGTCCTGACATCAAATAGTTTGACATTTCCCATGCTTGTGCCCACAGCTACATAGCATCCAGTAGGGTGCCAAGCCAAATATGTCCCATGGCCTTTCTGATCCTTGTACGTGTGGAGACATTCCCCAGTGTCAGGGTTCCAGAGTCTTGTAGATTTGTCATCAGAGCACGAGGCGATCACAGAGCCATCCCCAGACATGCGAGCACATCTCACCCAATTGGTATGCCCAACAAATGAAGCCAGGAATTTTTGTTTCTCTGTATCCCATAGTTTCACGATTTTGTCATCTGATGCTGTTATAATCTGAAAAAAAAAAAAAAACAATTAAGAACTATATCAACAAGTATATTATTAAAAAACCGCAACTGACAGAAAAAAAAGAACAGACTGCTAAATCTACATTACGAATCTAACAACACCTGACACATCAAAATAAGCAGCCGTGCTGTAAGTGTGTGTAGTGGATTTTTGACACAAATAATATATTGTCTATTTGTAAAATCAGTCAAGCTGTTCTAAATCAGTATGCACATACTCATTCTGACCCGTTTTCCTTAACAGCGTCATTGGTCAACACACCGGTACAATGCTAGGCTGCTTTGCGGCATGACTTTGTCCAATGGGTGGCCCTGGCCAAAGCCTACCACCAGTATTTTGTCACCTGTTTAGCTCCACCACATGTAGCGTTTCAGAAATTACAGGTGCCTTACGATTTAAGTAGAAAAAAATAATAATTGCAATAACAAAAAAAAAAAAAACACGGTCAATGTGTAGACGTGGATATTGTAGTATAACATAAGCATACCTGTGATAAAGCCACTATTTACCTTTGTTCCGTCAGGGCTGAATTGGACAGACCTTACAGTCTGTGAGTGAGCCTTGAACACGCCAGTGCTGCCAGTGACAGTGGGCACCCACAACCTGACGGTCTTGTCGCGAGAGGCCGACGCCATGTACTTTCCCGATGGAGAGAACGTCACATCTGTCACGGCTTCATTGTGACCCTGAAACTTGTAGCTCCTCATGGTGCCACGAATATCCCATAGCTGTAAAGAAAAAGTCTATTAGTTTCTACACAATTGTGCCAAGCTATACTAACATGTTGAGCTCTGTAACCATAGCAATGAGCTTTTGGCAAGCTTTTAGGAAGTCAGATTACCATTAAACTATTGTCTAATGAGCCGCTAGCTACTCGCTCCTCGTTTGGACTGAAAAATAAGGCTGTGATTGCATTTCGGTGGCCTTTTAGCTGTTTCTCGAGAGAAGGTTCGAAATTTGTAGGATTCTGGTCCATTTTAGTTGGCTGCCTTCAACACAGATATCTACTATACTAGTCGGGCCTTTTACATTACATCAAGATTCAAGGATATCAAGATGAAAATTCAAATACGGTTTTTCGGTTTTACAATTCCGCCCGCCTTGAATTCAAAATTTCAAATGTATTTGACAGCCAGAGTGACAGCCAATTGTTTATTTTGACATGACTGAAATTTATCATAGACAATAGACTAAACTGGGTAGATTTCCAAATCGGAATAAAAATAAAGGTATCATCAAACTATCAAGCTAAGAAAGCTATAATCGTGGACTGGCCTTTCAGAAAAAATAAGTTTTATATAAATGTCTGTTATACAAAGTATAACAGTCATGCCCGATTTTGCTGACGAACCGCCGTTTTACCAACGAGAGAATTTTTTCTCTTTCTCTCCTGTTGGTCGGACGGCAGTTCGTCAGTCAAGATGACGCGTCTGTTAGGGCTTTTAGCGTCGTTGGGCTGTTAAGCCGGGTCCGCTGCGGCATGTTTTCGTGTTAGCTAACACACTAACATGTTAGTGACACGAAAAGTGGGTGTGACTTTGGTGTTAGCTAACAGTTGTGTGTTAGCCAACACGAAAACATGCTGCAGCGGTCCCGGCTTTAGCGTGAAACGGAACGTACACTCTTTTCTTTCACACACCACCACAGACCTAACACAGCCACACTTGACCACAGATAAGATAAAATAGATTTAGTTTAAAAAAATGTCCTAATCCGACACGAGGTATATTTTCAATGTTTTAGTTTAAAAATCTGTATTTTCGTGTTATTTTTCATGGCATTATCAGTTGAATAATATTTCCTACCTCTTCCTGTCTCCTGCATGTGTTAAAACACTTTTGTTGCCGTTAATATAGTTAATTACTGCAATTGGACGCCCTGTACCGGGTGGCTGTCGTTTTGTAATATTTACATTTTTTTGCAAACTCCTCTTCAGTGACAATGAAATTAATTTTATTGCAGAATTGAAGTTTCGAAGAGCATGAAGTGAAGGACCACTCACGAGTGCTGATAACTAATTGGCTCGCAGCTGGTAAGGACAAAGACTGTGCAGTGCATAATATTCTTTGCTGATTCTTTGTGCGACTGAAGGCAGTTTGTTGCACCATATGTTGGTATGTTTGCAGTGAGAAGAGGACGGAACCATGAACATGGGTGGGGTAGGAGGCGAGGTGCCGAACGAAGTGTTGCTGCTGGCAGATGAGCTGAGCCGAGCCGTGGAACTCACTCACTTGCCCACAGTCTCCCACGAGCAACGCGCCCAGGCCTATAATGCTTGTGAAAAGTAAATATCTCAACATAATTACATTAAAGCTACATTCATTACAAAGTTCAAGCCACCTAGATTAACCAAATGGATTCATTAATTAAATATTTTTGTATCTTAGCATCTGAATCTGAATCGATTGAAACCTTAAATTATTAAGTCTACAGTATTATACTGGTTTACACGGAAAGGGTGAACTTATCCTAAAACCGTTCCTAGTACCAGTCATTACAATGTGAGTGAAGCTCTGAAATCACAGAAAAAGTTTCAGCTCTCCATAGAAAACAGTTATTCACACTCCACAAAATGTATGGTTCTTTTTGTAATTTCTGGGTTGGTTGAATAGTAAAAGTTGTTCATTATGAGGGTACTGGACCTATTTCTACTTAGTACACCTCTTCTGCGTAACCCTGTAGAACAAATTTTCTAGCAGTATGTAAACTACATGAAAGTTTAGCTTAATGTTTACAATGGTCTTTGTTATACAGTTTCAAGGACCATTCCCCGTGGTGTGCCCAAGCGGGGTTGCTCCTCGCCAATGGACTGCAGTACTCGCCCGTCGTCAAACACTTCGGCCTGAAGCTTATGGAGCATACCGTGCAGAGCCGCTGGCCTCATATCACTCAGGCTGAGAAAATATTTATCAAGGTATCTAATACAGTTAGAAAGAAAGCACTTACAATTTATTTTTAACTAGCTGTGTGGTCATTCCGTTAAGTATTTTTTTTTCGGAATCAAGAATATTTTATGTTATTATTCGGCCGTGTAACTATCTACATGCAACAACTCTGAACTGTTTCTGCGAGAAAAAGGAACAAACAAAGATAATTTTGCTTCTACAATATTCTCAGAGTGAGAGGATGAGCCTTAATCCACCTTGCTGGCCCATTGCATAAGTCTCTTAACTTTGAGGTTGTTGTCAAATTGTAAAGCGCACATGCTACTGCTTGGCCACCATCTTTCATGGCAATCATTTATAATATTAATATGATGCTATTTGTAGATCAAAAACAAAAGCATCCAGAAGTTCTATCTTATATGTAGTTTCAGTGAGGTTTAATACAAGCGTTAATTCTGAAGAATTCCCTGTGATCTAATACAGGTAAATTTTATTACCCTTTTATCAAGTTCCTATGTAAAGTATTGACTATTAAACATTCTGCTATTGAGCGTTTAGTGAAATGTATGCAACCAACAATGTCTGCAATTCTGCATTTCTGATTTTGATTTGTTTTAACTAAACAATATTTTCAGGAAAATGCCATGAAGTTGCTCTACATGGGTGGATGGGAGACTGGCCACTTAAACAATGCGCTCGCTCGCGTCATTGTGGAGATGATAAAACGGGAGTGGCCGCAGCACTGGCCTACACTCCTTGCCGAGCTCAACGATGCTTGTGGACGTGGTCACATGCAGACTGAGATAGTGTTGCACATCTTCTTGAGATTGACTGAAGATGTAGCTACTTTACAGGTTTGTCTACTCTTTAAGTTTAGCACTTAAGATAACCACTTAGTATCCCCCGTCGATCCTATTATGTAAATTCTTTCCGTCCAATGGTTGCCTGGAAGCAGTGCCATAACTAGCCTTTTATGTGGCCGGTGCGAGCTTCTATAACTGCGCCCTTGAAAACAAAACTTGGTCCTGGTGTGGTCATTTTAGCGCCCCTCCAGAGTCTGCGCCCTGTGCCTGGGCACCACTGGCACAGCCCTATTTACGGCACTGCCTGGAAGAGATCGCTTTTAGCGATAAGGCCGCCACTTGTGGCACTAGCTCGTAAGTGTTTTCTGTTTGCAATTTTTAGTTCTGGTGTACACATAAAGAGTTACTCGCGACCCTTACTTGGTACTTGTTGAAACTCTATTATGTCTTCGCAACCCTTTAATAAATTTTGCCCATATTCAATTTCAAGGAGTAATAATTGCGAACTCCTAAGAAAAAAGAATTAAGATTGATGAAATATTAAGTATGCTCTGCAGCTCTACCAATGAATTCCTAATTTTCGGAGGTAAACTGTATCCTACATCCACCTTTAACAAATAAACTATTTTCTTAAAAAAACCTAAAATGGTTCAATTGTTTTGAACAGTTAACTCACTTTTTTTTATTGATAAAAAAGTACATTTTTAGAAAAAGCATTCACCGGCTTCAAGACCTATATATACAAAATATATTAAAAAGTAGAAAAATTACAGTTATAATAGAGACTGATAGTCCTCATCAAAACTCACAGATTTTGACGGGATTTTTAGTGGCAGATGTCAAGGAATAAAGCGCGCCGTCAGGGCTGCGTTCAGTTAGATCGTCGGGCGATCGCTCGATGACGACTCACCCGTTCAATAAGCCAGTGTGTTTTAGATCGCGTCGTTCAAAAAGATCATCGAACGTCGGCGTCGCCGGGCGATTGCACTCATCGCACCGTAAAATCGGTGAATGAAAATCACACCGCTGTCAGTTTGACCAAAGTTTGACAACTGTGATTGGATAGCGGTTGATGGCGCGATAAAAGTTTCAATTGGAAAAGGCTAAGAATATTTCAATATTCTTTTTCGGCGGTTGTAATGCACATAATTTAAACCAATATTTTACTTGACTACTACTATCATTAATTATACATTAATAATGACCACTATTGATCATATAATAGTTTTTTTCATTATTTTTTGAGCTGTGAGATCATAAAAACATCCGGAGTCGTTCTGTTTCGTACAGTAACGTCGGATGAAAATTATAGACATCCGGTTAACATTCGTCCGACGAAAATCAAACTGAGTGTGTTCTTTCTGAACGCAGCCCAGGCGAGCTGTGGTCAAATGACTACATAGCCAGGCTATATAGCCTGTCCACCATAAAAAATATATGTACGACATATTTTTTTGCAGATTTTATGTTCTATGTTAATTCCTAGCATTACAATAATGTAAAATACATTTGACTGAGGCCTTTGAACAGCCTAAAATCTCTCATGCTGAGATTGGCAACTCAGCCTATTTAAAAAGTATATATATGGCCCAGAACAGAGAAAAACTCGAAACACAAACAACTTGCCCAGTGCCAACTGTGCCCAGCAAAGAAAAAAATAACTAGTCTTTTATATCTTCTGTTACCAGACTCTTGAACAGCAGCAGCGCCGCAAGGATATCTACCAAGCGTTAACAAGCAACATGTCAGAGATATTCGCATTTTTCATGAGTCTCATTGAAGTACACGTTCGGGAGTTCAGGGAGAAGAATGCGGCCGGGGACTACGTGGGCGCCGCCAGCAACGGACGAGTCGTGCAGGTAAAGGTTCTTAGATGAAATTTTCATTATCATAGGATCCTTGAGTTTGTTTGTCTGTTGAGCCTTCTCCAGCCTCCGGCCACTTGAACAACTTCGAGATCTGCCGTAGTGAGATCCCGCCTAAAGACAGTCCACTGTAGAGGGTGCATGGAGGTCTAAGAAACGGCCACTCATTTGCTGCTAGAGTGCATCGAACACGAACAACGAAATCATGATGATTTAATAGGCGTGGTGGAACAACGAAATAACATCCTCGGGTTACCGAGGATGCTCCGGAAAACCAGCGCTGACATAAGCGAGCTGAGACGAGAGGAGACCGGTTGGCTGAACTAGCTGGTCTATGCAAAGAGTGCCTATGAATATCCTAGTTGCGGAAAATACCCGCACCACATCGTAACGTCCCTTACAGTGGTCGTGCTTAGACTGTATTTTTGCGTTAGATTGCTTTCCACCATCAGCAAAAGGCGTTGTGGTGTCATGCGTCCCGCGATCGCCCATGCGGTCGCAGCACTCCACCGGTCTATTCGTAATGAGCGGAATC
Source organism: Agriopis leucophaearia (assembly GCA_949125355.1). Taxonomy (NCBI): domain Eukaryota; kingdom Metazoa; phylum Arthropoda; class Insecta; order Lepidoptera; family Geometridae; genus Agriopis; species Agriopis leucophaearia. The sequence continues at coordinate 15,164,783 of OX421266.1, read as the reverse complement.
GCGCGGGCTTCGTCACACTTTACTAGCCAGTACCCACACGTAGGAATTCTGCGCACCACCACTCCCGGCCGAATTTCTAGCAGTTTTCACGCTCAAGTTGGACTGTATTTTTGGAAATGTGGATTTTATTGCTCAACTCAAAGGGTATCCAGGGTAGGGCAGGGCTAACATGCGCATCGCGACAAAATCTTGTCGTCATTTTGTGGAGCGGGAACGTGACATGTGACGTTTTCGTATATACCTGTCTCGTATTTGCACGATAAAAAGAATCGACAAGATTTTGTCGTGGCGTGCCTGCTGGCCTCTGATACTATTTTCTCATGTGCTGTCCTGTCTCCTGGCATGGCACGATCTGGTGTAAATGGTCTCCATTACTGTCTAATTTTTTCTAAATAAATATTATTCCTAACAGGCTGTGCTCCGTACTTTGACCGAGTTTGTGGAGTGGGTGTCTACGAACCACATTGTGATGAACAATGGCTACCTGCTGCAGATCCTGTGCGTTTTGTTACAAGATGACGTGTTCCAACTGCCGGCCGCAGAGTGTTTGCTGCAAGTCGTCAATAGAAAGGGATCGGTGAGTTGTATAATGTCTATTATTTTGGAGAGTCTTGTGTCTACACAGCGAGACGGTGATTGGGAGTCAGTAATGTCAGTATCGTTCTAATTCTACCCCCTTTAGTTGAAGCAATCATGCTATTTGAGAAATAAATATCGTAAGCATGAATTGGATGGCGCTGAATTCATACTAACTACTTACTAATCCATGCAATTTTGTGTCGGTTTTTTTACATTGATAATTATTTAATCATCATACATGACTATGTTAATATAAAAAATAAATTGATAAATATTTTTTAAATTATTGTAATAGACAAAGGAGAGAAAGCCGCTAATGATCCTGTTCAGCGAAGCCGCCATCACATGCATCCGCGACGCGACTCGCGCGTCCATCAACGCAGTCGACGAGCCCCACTACTTGTTCCTGAAAAAACTATCGCAGGTGCACTAACGTCAAATTAATCTATGATAAGTTTTATTTGTGATGACATATGGTACTGAGAAGTGGTCCTTAACTGTTAGTTAGCCTTTTAGAAAAACTCAGAGTCACACGACAAGCAATGGAGAGAGTTATGCTCGGAGTTTCTTTGCGCGATAAAATCCGGAATGTAGATATTCGCCAAAAAACCAGTCACCGACATAGCTATTAAAATTTGCAAGTTAAAGTGGCAATGGGCAGGCCACATCGCTCGAAGAACTGATGACCGATGGGAAACTGAGTCGGATGCCCGCGACTCGCACAATGTCGTCGGTCCATCTAGTGGGAGGCCTTTTTTAGTTTATAAAATATCTTTATTTCACATAAAACATTAATACATTGGACATCTCTAGTGTTAATTAAGTCCTAGAGGTACAAAGAAATAATACATAAATACGTTTTCAAGCTCGACACTTATATAAACTTATAGCTGGTGAGGTAAAAACAATTAATAGGTTATACTTCAAATATTACGTTTGCATCAATTAAGTTCACATTATTATGTAACCTTTAGGAATAGTATTACATTTTTACGATATAATATTGTATAATTTAGTTAACAGAAGCTGACCGAAAGGGGGTAGGTAAGATAAGATTAATTAAGCGCTAGGCGCAAAGTAGGTAACAAATGAACAGCAAGCACCAAGCGAGCGAAGCATGTTATGAATGACGGACGCGCAAGCGCTCACCGTCCAGGCCGGAGTCGCGCGCACCATATCGGTCCACATATCGCAGGATAATACGGGCGTATATGGCGCGCGCGGCAGCAGGCAGCGGAGGCGCGCGCTTGCGCGTGCCACTGTTCCTATTCATCGCAGTCGAGAAACAAGTGATGGGGTAATTTGTAACGTTTATATTTATCGATGTAAGTTAAATCGGTTTTGCGGGTTTTGCAAATATTCCTGATCAATTCATTTTTATTCGTGGGGTTTTTGTGCAAGTAGAATTTTTTGGATAACTTTAGAATGTATTCTGATATACTAGGTAGGCCTATGTCTAAGTGGATTTTACTGAGGTTAGTGTATAAACGGGTGTTAAAGGAATATTTTACTGCCTTGTTTTGAACTACTTGAAGTTTACTAATGTTAGAAGGACAGGTGCTACTCCAAACTGGGCACGCATATGATATGCAGGGCCGGACCAAGGTGCGATAAATATTCAATTTAGTTCGACTGCTGAGACAGGATCTTTTATTAAGAACTGGACTTAGAGCATTGAGGGCTTTTGTACCTTTAAGTCGTAATTTATCCGTGTTTTCCGACCAGTTAAGCTTATTATCAAGGATGAGACCCAAATATTTAACAGAACGACTCCAAGGGATGTGATAGCTGTCTATTTGCAACCTGCGAGAAGGTAATGAACGCTGCCTACTAAAGAGTATGGCTTCCGTTTTGTTTAGTAGGCAGCGTTCATTACCTTCTCGCAGGTTGCAAAGTGCAAGTGGGAGGCCTACCTACGCTGCGTCTTCCTGTTCGCGGTCTCCACTCGAGTACCTTTCTTTCCCATCGGTTATCAGTTCTTCAAGCGCTGTGGCCTGCCCATTGTCACTTCAACTTACAGATTTCCACTTAAAAAATAATATTAAATAGGTTTGCGCTTAGCCGCCACCTCGCCTGATATTAAGCAATGATGCGGTCTACGATGAATCACGCTTGCCTAGAAGAAACCGATTCACTCGTGATTTGAAGATATCCAGATTGTAACTATCGGGGAACACCCATTCTGATAGCGCATTCCACAGACTAGCAGTGTGTAGAATGCGGTAATAATTCCATCTTGTGTCGGCTGCAGTACTATTGCTTCGCAATCCTTACTATTTTTGGCTCTCTTCTATACTGTGCGCTAGTATAGAGGCTAGGTTGTTTGTATAGCGTGTGTAAATGAATAAAGCTGATATATGAACATTTTGTTTAAACTAGGTGCTGGTCGGTCTGGCTCAGCAGCTGACTTTAATGTGGGCGCACGCGACCAACCTAGAGTCGTGGCTGCCGCTCCTGCTAGAGAGCATGTTGCTGCTGAGCGCACACCCATCCCTGACGCTGGCGGCGGCCGCTAACGCCGTCTGGCTGAGCGTACTGCGACACGAGCACGCCGCGCGGCAGCCGCACGTGCGCCGCGCGTTACCGCAGTGGCTGCAAGCGGCTGCTCCCAAGTTACTCAAGGTACAGTCGTGCTGGAATCCTGGCTACCGCTCCTGCTACACCTGATACACCCATCCTTGACGCGATAATTCACATTCACCATAATGTTTACTGAAGAGTACCTGGGCGAGATATATATATATATATATATATATATATATATAATGGCTGATACATTTCTGAGATATAAGCGTTGATAGTTTTTTGGGATACAGAGCGGATGCTCTGTTCCTTTCCTGCAAAATGTGATAGTGTAGCATTTGTATGGCGCGCGCGCGGCTTGACGTCATAACGTGCTATAGTGCACTCTCTGTCTAGCATGAAATTACAATACTTATAATTTACGAGTATTTAAATAAATTTTAATTATGTTTTCGTTGATGAGCTCTTTTTACAAATATAATATAACCACTTGATCGCGCATGAGTCTGTAGGTCGCGGGGGGAGGGGGGTATCGTATGGCGCTTGTGATTGGAGAAAACAAAAATCATTCATTCCATTCGCGCCTAGGATTGGCCCGTTTGAAAAAGATCCTGGTCAAAATTTAGTTCTCTTTCATCACAGTGGGTAAAAGATGAGCTGTCAGGTGGTTATATCGTCATTGATTCACATGCCTATTATGAGTACAATGAGTTACATTCGGCTCAGTCCACCTTCTCCATGTAACACTGAATAATTGTAATCATCTTTCTTGATTTGTTGACTGTTGTTTCGTGTGGTTGGGACACAATAAAAAAATAATCATCAAAATCGGTTCACCCATTCGAAAGTTCTGAGGTAACAAACATAATCGAAAGTCGAATTAAGAACCTCCCACTTTTTGGAAGTCGGTTATAAAGAGCTGATTATCCTTAAACAGCTGAACAGATTTGCTTGAAGCATAGCTAAGAAAACGGTTTCAATTTCAATTTGGTCCAGTTCTGACATTTTTATGAAGTCTGTTTTTTATATTGATAATTATCTATATGGATTTTTGTATGAAGGTGAGTTACCCCGGGTCCCGAGTGAGCGGCGTGCACAGTACAGCTGCGTACGCCTGCATGGACTACGACAGCGAGCAGGAGTTCGCTATATTCTTCAGCCGGTGCCGCACAGAGATATTGGAGAGCTTTCGGTGAGAAATATTGTGATAGACATTAGAGCAATAAATTAGCGTCATTACTATGATTTAAATGGTCTGCAAAATATTCAGGCTTTGGACAGCACTAAAAACAGCTACTGAAGTTGTGTAAAAAAACACAAACCCTTTTTTTTATCATGTGTTGCGTTTGACCGCCAACTCGCCTGACACAAACCCTTAGGTTTCATTTTTAGTTTATCTGTTTAGTTTGGATTGATTTAAGTCATTGAGTGTAACATTATTCTTTTTGTTTGCAACATGAATGCAGTTAGTTTAATGAAAAACAATGTGTTTGTGGTAAGTAGTGTGGTGCTAGCTATAAAGAACACGAGAACAAAGTGTCTTCGCCTTATTTTTTTATATTTTTTTTAAATCCCTTTTTTTTTAAAGCAATCTGTCTTTTGAAGACAATAAGCTTTATTTTGAACTGTTGTCTTAAGTGACGCGTCTTGTGTGGAATACGCCCACACTTTGACGCATCCATCCTCATAATTTTTCTTATTTTGTTAGGTCTTGGGGTATCTTCCTTTTAAGTCTCCTTGGAGGCCTTCTTGATATCAACATCTTTGCTAGTTCATTTGGATGATTTTGCAGTCGTTTTTGATAAGTTAGGGCGTTATTTCTTATTTCTTCTTCCACTGTGGGCATTTCCAGGTCCTTGTGTAGCGTCTCATTTGTGACATACCAGGGAGCGTTGGTTATCATCCGTAGCACTTTTGACTGAAAACGTTGTAGAATGCTTAGGTTGGTTTTTGAAGCCGTTCCCCAGAGCTCGATTCCATAAGTCCACACAGGTTTTAGGATAGTTTTGTATATAAGTAGCTTGTTCTCTAAACATAGTTTTGATTGTTTTCCAAGCATCCACTGGTGTTTACGTAGCTTCAGACTAAGTTGCTTTCTTTTTGAGAAAATATGTTTTTGCCAGGTGAGTCTTCTATCTAGATGTATGCCAAGATATTTTGTTTCATCTACTTGTGGGATTTGACTTCCATTCATTTCTACTGGTGGACATGTATTACGCCGTAAAGTAAATGTGACATGGGCTGACTTAGTCTCATTGACCTTGATGCGCCATACCTTTAACCAATTCATCACGGAATTTAAGTCAGTTTGCAGTAGCTGCGATGCTGCATTTGGATCTGTATGAGAGGTTAGGATAGCAGTGTCATCTGCATATGTGGCTACCGTTGAAGTTTTGTTTATTGGTAGATCGGAGGTAAATAACGTATAAAGTACGGGCCCCACCACACTGCCCTGTGGTACGCCTGACTTGATGATGTAGAGTTTGGTTGTTTCTTCTCCCTGTCTGACTGTGAAATGTCTATCAGTGAGGTATGCTTTGATGACGGTGTAGAAACTGGTTGGTAGTGTAGTTTTAATCTTGTACAGCAGGCCACTGTGCCACACTCTGTCGAAGGCCTGAGTTACGTCCAGAAATAAAGCAGAACAGAACTTCGCCTTAATAGAGACAATAAGAAACGTGTTAATGGACACATGCTTCGTTTTTAAAATATCATACTTAGTAATTTAAGTTAGAATTAAATTACTTATTAGCTTAACATTAGGCTAGATTATAATTAAATTAAGGGGCGCTAATTACTAGTGCAACTTATATATATATATAAGGTCGGGGAAAAAGTTTCTTCGTATTTTATAAACAAATTCAAGACATTTTTTTTTCAAGTTTAATTACATTTAATTATAATATATATGTGTCATTTTGTTCGATAACTTGTTGCCATCTTGTAGGTAGTGACATGATCCCGTTGCTGTAGAAATTTTGGGACTTCTGATCAATAAAAATGCAACAAGTAGTTTTGACAGTCCTCTCTTGATGTTAATCTAACACTACCCAAAGAATTCTGAAGATATCGAAACAGGTGGAAATCTGAGGGTGCAAGGTCAGGGCTATATGGTGGATGCATTAACACTTCCCAACCAAGCTCTCTAAATTTTTGCTGAGTGGCCAAAGATGTGTGCGGTCTGGCGTTATCATGAAGAAAGACCACACTCTTTCTGTTGATCAATTCCGGCCGTTTTTTCTCAATTTCTTGTTTGAGTCTCATCTGCTGTTGGCAGTAGAGATCCGAATCGATGGTTTTGCCCGGCGGTAAAAGCTCATAATGAACGATGCCCTGCCAATCCCACCATACACACAGCATCACCTTATTACGTGTTAATCCGGGTTTCGCTACAGTCTGTGGTGCTTCACTGCCCTTTGACCATGATCGTTTGCGCACATTCTTGTCGTAGGTGATCCGTTTTTCATCACCAGTGATCAATCTTTTCAAAAACGGTTCGGTTTCGTGAAGTTTCAATAGAGAATCGCAAATGAGTACACGATTCATTTGGTTTCTTTCAGTGAGCTCGTGTGGCACCCAAATATCGAGTTTTTTTGTATATCCAGTTTTTTTCAAATGGGTCAAAACTGTTTTGTGGTCAATCCCCAGTTCTTCAGCTACGTTGTAACTACTAATATGCCGATCTTGGTCCACTTTTTCAGAAATGGCATCGACTTTATCCGTAACAGGGCGACCAGAGCGAGCTGCATCTTTGACATCAAAATTCCCGAACTGAAAACGCTTGAACCAACATTGTGCTACTCTTGATGACACTGCATTAGGTCCATAAACGTCACAAATTTTATTCGCGGCTTGTGTCGCATTTTTTCCTTTTTTGTAATAAAATTTCACAATATATCGAATTTCTTCGTTAGATTCACTCATTTTATCGAACAAGAAAACAATTGAAAAATGGCGGGAAATTGCTTTTTACTTTTTGTATTCCTTTTTTAAAATGTCATATTTTTAATGATATCAAAACCAGCCAGATACAAACAGTACAACCGATGAGATTTTTACTACAACTTTATACATACAAAATACGAAAAGACTTTTTCCCCGACCTATTATAAAAAACATGTGTTTGTCAAGCATGCATGTCATTCACCCGTGATAGAAACAAACTTGACTGTGCCCCCTGAGCCCCTCATTATTGAATAGATCGCTTACAATGAAATGATTGTTCAGGTGTACCATTTGTAATATATGATTCACCATAGTTGACAATGTCTGTCCGACCTTGATGTCGAACAAATCTATTTTTTGTATTATCATCATCATTTTAGCCTATCATGTCCCCATTGCTTGGAACTCAGGCCTTCTCTCAGAGAGAGAGAGAGAGAGAGAGGGTGGGACACTAATCTACCATGCTGACCCAGTGCATGTTGGTGAATGTGATGTCTTTGAACTTTTTGACGCTGCTAGACATACCGGTTTCCTCACAAGGTTTTTTCTTCACCTTTTTTGAGGTTCCCACCCCACCCAGATTGTAACTACCGGGGAACACTCATTCAGGCAGTGCATTCTACAGACTAGCAGTTCGCACAATAAAAGTGGAATCAAAGCGCTTCATACGGGTTTTCAGAATATAAACCATAAAGATCTTTTTTTCGTGCCCGTCTGCACGTAACTTTGTACTATTCGACCAACAACCCGCATTCTTTAGTCTTCCTGTGAACATGGTGCATGAAACAGCTCCGAAATATCGGGAGCTCCATGCATAACCTTATCACAGTGTATATTACGTTAATAATCATATAACTGTTAAATTAAAACCTTGTTTCAGACACTGCATGATAGCAGATCCGTTAGTAACATGGGCATATGTGGAGCAATGGGCGAACTCAGCTCTGGATAAAGCAGCCTCGTGTTCCCCCACTCTAGACACTCACGACGCGCTCTATGTTGAGTGGGAGGCGTTATCACAGGTATGGTATCTTAACCTACCTTACGGCTACCTGTTATAAACGATTCAGTTTAGGTGATTGCGAAAAGTTGCGCGACCGCAAAACGTATCTCGGCGCGTTAAGGTTCGCGTTCGCATGATTTTATGAGTTGGTCGTAAGGCCCCTGTACTGGCTGCGCGTTGAGTCATCCGGTTTACAAGTTATTCTTTATATTTCCGCCATAACTCCAACGATTGGCAGGATTCGAACCTGAGCATCAATTTGGGTAAACGCCCCCCATTTCTCAAGCCGCTGCCTGAGCTGCGACCGTTTTAAATTGAAAATAGGACGAGTTATAAATTGAAAAAAATAATTAGTCACTCCAAATGTCCGTCCTCAAGATTAGTTCAGCTGTTAAATTGCTAAAAAGAAACAATGCATGGAGAACATTGAGAATACATTGGGACCAAATCTGTAACCGCGAAAAAGCACAGCTGTTCCATAGAAAACGGTCATTGACACTCAAGCAAATGTATGGAACAGCTGTATTTTTTTGGGATTTTAGGGTTGGTCCCATAGTAAAAGTTGTTTATAATGATATGTACAATGACCTCCTTCTGGCTTAGTACAGGGTAAATGTGTTACCATGTATCAAGGTTGCATTTGTCACAGCGATTCTGTAGATTGCACTACGTCTTGGTCTTCCCCAAGCGAGACTTGCTGCTGTCTCGGCTGGTGATTACGAAACTGCGACCGAGCTGTCACTGGAGTCATTAAGATGCACAAATTCAATCTATAACTATCCTTATCTTCCTAAGAAGTTACCGTAGTGCTGTCTCGTCTGTTTCATGCTAGTTTCACGTAGTCTGAATTAAGTTCATTTAAATGATTTAATTTACCAGTTGGCCTAGCATAGGCGGTGGATAAATTGTCTTTCCATCGTTTTTATCTGCGCGTAGTCGCGATAAAGCTAGAATATGGATAAGTTTGTCTCTTTCTAGCGGGATAAAAAGGTGGAAAGACAATTTGTCCATGGCCCATGCTAGACCTGCAGGAAATGGCACCCCCCCTGCTCGTTCCTGGATCACCAGTGCAACCTAAACCCGTGATTAATACACAAGTCGTTACCTATAATCATCCTTGTTTTCCGCAGGCGTTAGACGTAGTGCTGTCTCGGCTGGTGGTGGCGGAGCCGCGACCGAGCGTGTCGTCGGGGCTGGAGCTGCTGAGGCGCTGCGTAGAGACGACGCCGCCTGCGCCGCTCGCACTCTCGCTGCTGCTCTCGTTCATCTCCGCACTCTTTGTGTTCCTCAGCTGTGCGCACTCGCAGCTCGCAGGTCAGTATATAACGGTACCCTGTGTACGAGACATCCTGAGACTGTAGAGTCTGGCCTTTTGCTAAGATGTACAAGCGTAGCTATAGCTTTCACATGGGGGGAGGGGAGGGAATCCCGCGGGGACAAAAATCACGCAGAAAAAGGCGGAAATATAAGTACTCTCGTATAGCTATAGATGGTAATCACAGCAAAGAACTATTGCTATGACTACCGAACGGCAAGTTTACATATATATTTTGTGGCAGAGATTATCCGTGTCATCTATTAAAAAATTTTTTATCGTCGTATGCTATAGGCGGGTCTGGACTCCTAAACCTCCCTTTTTAAACGACTTCCAAAAAGGAGGAGGTTCGCAATTCGCCCGTTATATATATTTTTTATATTTGTTATCTCAGAACGTTCGACTGGGTGAACCGATTTTGAAGATTCTTTTTTTATTTGAAAGCTGGTGCTTCCCGTGTGGTCCCATTTCAATTTGCTCCAGTTCTGACATTTTTTATGAAGTCAGTTTTTTTATATTGTATGTTGTGAATGATTGCTCATGGTAAATTGACCGATGCGATTCCGTGTGTCATTTCTGTAAGAAACCCGGTCATGGATAATGTACAGAAATATATTGATCTATTTCAGGTCCAGGTGTGGGCGCGCTGGGTGCGGAGCTCCTGCCTCGGGTTTTAGACAAGATCTTCGCTGCGCTGGTTTATGATGGCGATCGTAACTCGCGGCAAGTCAAGAATGTGCGACGACATGCCGCCGGCTTGCTCGTCAAACTCGCATCTAAGGTAACATTCTACAATATGCACTATGCAAAACTTATGCACACTGAATCAGCACTTTGTAGACTTGTCATGAGTGAAGAGCGGCGGCCGCGATCTGCTTTCGAATAATCGGCTTTAAAAGTAATTTTATACTGAAGTATCTCTTCAAGGTTCCTTTAGGGGCTAGCTAGAGTAGAGCAATGCGTAGGTTCGAATCCTGCCGGTCGCGTTTACTATTATTATCTATATACATGGTTACCCCTTTCGTCTCGTAGATCTGAAAATAAAGTTGTTCACTACAGTTTACAGGGTTACGCATATAGACTATACTAAGTCGAATGGAGGTCATCATTATGAACAACTTTTACTATGAGACACTTCGCTATAAGGCCGTTCACCGATACAACTATCGGGACAATGATCGTCAACATCCCACATGGCGGTAACATCGTGAGTCAAGTCAAGGTACTTTCTGAGTTTGTCCTTCTCGGCCTTCACGAGATTCTCGTCATGTGGGATGGTGATGTCAACGAGCACTGCCCGGCGCTGGGACCGGTCGGTTATTTATTTAATTGTAATGTTCCAGTACCCACTGCTGCTACTACCCGTGTTCACCCGGCTGCACTCGCTGGCGGGCGCGGTGGTGGCGCGCGCTGACACCAGCGCCGTGGAGAGTGTCACGCTGCAGGAGGCGCTGCTGCTCGTCTCTAACCACTTCTGCTGCTACCAGCGGCAGAGCGCACTTGTGCAGGAGGTAACTACACCACGAGGAGGAGGTATCTTTTTATTTATTATGTAATAGTCTTGCATTTGACCGCCACATCACCTGATGTTAAGCGATGATGCGGTCTACGATGGAGACCACTAAACTTGTCTAGAAGAAATCGATTTACTCGAGACACCCACATCGAGACACAACATGTTGCCGGATACAGTAACAACTGCTCCAAGTGCGAGCTGTTTCAAAAGCAGACTCAAGCGCTGGCTTATCGAGCAAACATTCTATGACTTCAATGAGTTCATAGCCAAATAAAATAATATTATAATAAATAAAATAATTAATAATAATACATAATGTAAATGTATAGAATTTTGTAATACCATTGACGTGTAAATTTATAATTATGAATAAATGACTTTGACTTTGACTTCACCCAGATTGTAACCGTGAAGGTTACACCCACATAAGGGTACCCCCGCCTTATGTGGGTGATATGAAGTGTTATTTAGTCACACTGAAAGACCTATTAAGTTAATTTAAGTCACAATTTATATTATAATCATGCCAACAGCTATCCTAATATTATAAAAGCGATACTACAACAAGTATCAAGGCAAATTCTGAAACAAATCATTTGTTATACTGAAACTAAGTTGTAATTTAATCTGTAACAATGATAATAATATAATCTGCCAGGTATAGAGTTCCGAGGCAAAAATGTGCGTGACATCAGTTACGTCATCGTTGCCATGGATACAAATGCTTTAGCGAAATAAGTAATTTACAACAAGTTATGACACGAAACAATGGCGGAATCTCTATGAGACAGCTGACTTTCTGTGTTACCAGGAGCGTGAAATGATAACTCCCCAATCTCCGTATATTACCGAGCCCAACTCGCACTTGGCCGTTTTTGTTTATATCATTCGATTCCCTATCACCCGGTGTATCTGTATTGTCAGGTCCTCGGATCATGTGGCGCGGTATGGGCACGCCTGCGGCCAGCGTTCTCAAGCGCGGCGTCACTCGCTGCTCTCATTGGACTAGATGCGACGCGAGACAATGAAGAGACCACGCGTGAACGACGCGCGCTCATACACGCGCTCACGCTAACACTAGGCGTAGTTAAACGTACCGCCGTGCCTGCTGACCCAGACAAGTTAGTACCTTATTTATGCTATAGGATAGCTTAGTTTATCGTTAACTAGCTGCGCCCTGCGGTTTCACCCGCGTGGTGATTAAAATTGGTGATGATGATGATGACGAAAAGTAACTTATGTGTTAATCCAGGACATAAGCAATGTATATTCCATATTAGGGTTGAAAATTTATATAATAAATAAATTAATATCTGGGACATTATTGCTCACATGGTCATCTGACCCCAAACTAAGCAGAGCTTGTAATATGGCTGCCAGAGACTGATATACATACATATATATTTTTTAAATACATACTTAAATAGATATTAACGCCCAGACATAGAACAAGCACAAATGTTTGTCCTAGTTGGGAATCGAACCCACGCCCCCAAGCACAGAAGGCAGGATCACTACCAACTAAGTTAACGGGGCTGTGTATATGAAAGTCAAGTCAGGCGACAGCTAGTATTCAGCAATTTTTCAACACGTATTTGCATGGGCAGGGCCTCTCGCGGCGGTTTCGGCGCTGGCGTGACTCCAACCGGCAACCCAATCTGGCGCAACCCGTGCTCCGCGCATGTACTACCCCTACTCCCGTGCGTGCTGGAACTGGGCCGGGCGTTGCACGAACTGCACAGCGCTGGGGCCCAGTACGCACGGGTGTTGACGCCGCCTAACGTCGAGAGGAGGAATCTGTTGGGGCTGAGAGACGACCTGCCGACGCACAGGCCTGAAGACCGCATGCAAACTTACGTACACACAATACACGAAAATGTGAGTATGTATACAGGGCTACGTATATACACTGTACTAAAAAGAGGCCACCGAAAGGAGGCCATTTTACTCATCATTATTTTATTTTACATGGAAAACAAACTGCCAATTAACACAGTAGATATGAGATAAACAGTTACACAAAAGCTAAAAATATGTTTTCACTAATACAAACAAAAATAGTGTAAAAGCCCCGTTGCAACACCAACTTGGGCCTGGATAGACTAATAATATTCGAAATCTTTAACATAAGAGAAAATACGTTAATTACCAGAGAGAAAAAATAAATAAATAATATCGAAATTATTATACAATTATAAAAAACTCATACAAACTGTTTCAGAATTATGAACAGCTTTTACTACTATATTTTTACTATGACCAACCCAGAAATCGCGAAACCGATAAAAGAGCTGTTAATCTTGAAACGGCTGAATAGTTTTTTTCAATCATAGTTAAGAACCATATCAAGGCACCTGCAAAAAAATACTAAATCAAAATCCTTGATTAAACATTCTTATTTAGATCAACGCGTCTAACTCCGCGTCACAGTTGCTAACTGATTTCTAATAACTGACGTTTCGTTTATATGGGTACAACTGGCTACAACAAATTTCTTACAAAAATGCCTTGACAGCCGTTCTAATTTTAACAAAAAAAAAAACTTTTCTGTGGGGTTTAACAACATAACTCTTTATTAAAAGACCATAAACAAGGAAAACAGATACATTGCAATGAAACTCTTATCTAGGCTTTTAAGAGGCGGCCTTGTCGCTCAAAGCAATACATACATACTGCTCGATAATGTTCCTACCTCGCGATGTTACCATCTGCTGCATTAGCAAGTCTCATAACTTGGTCCATTGTCACCAGGTGTGCCTAGTAGTGGGCGCCGCCGCCGCGTCTCTCGGGCGCGAGTTGTACGCCGTGCCAGGTCTGGCGGAGTACGTGGCCCGGTCGCTGCTGGCCCAGCCCCGGCTGCCCGACCACTGGCTCCGGCCACTGGTGCGCAACACTCTGCGTCCGCTGGTGCTGCACTGTCCGCCCGCGCACTACACCACCGTGGCACTGCCGCTGCTGCACCACGTGGCTCCCTTCAGTGAGTTCTACACTATACTATACAACACACCGTAAGGCTGCCTGTCCACTGAAGCGGAGCGAGGCTGCGGAGCGGAGAAACGGAGAAATATTAATGGGGGAGGGGGGGTATCGATCGCTTGTGATTGGAGAAAATAAAAGTCATTCATTAAATTCGCGCCTAAAATGGGCATAAATAGAGCCATCAATGAAAACAAAATTTTAAAAAATTCCAAAAATAAACAAGTTATTTCATTTTAGACAGAGAGCGCACTATAGCGACGTCAAACCTCAGGCGCGGCATACAAATGCTATACTAACACACGCTTTGCGAGAAAGGCATAGAGCATTCCCTCTATCCCTACCTAAAACTTTAAACGCTCATATCTCAGAGATTTATCAGCAAATTCAATTGATAATTCAATATGTGTCCATATATGGGTGTGGTTATATTCATCGCTAAGCCTGTTATTTGTAATAAATTAAACATTAGGAAACATGCCTATTCTGCCGTTATAAGCCCAAGAGCGGTATCTCAGCCTAGGTGTATTTCGAGATAATCGAGTTTTTGTGAAAGTTGATTTTTCGTTACTGTCTGAGCCGTATTTATAACCTGTAATAGAAAACAAGAAACTCATACACGCACACACACACACACGCTTCCTCACTTCCTTTTCCCTCGCCATTTTTGCCAATTAATTCCGCTGTCAACCGTCGTATGGATACCTCGCGCATCCTCAGCCTAACGATTCAACGGCTGCCGCGATTACCAACCGGTTGGTGCACACGCCAAGTTCGCGATCATCATCATCACGCGACCAGCTCACCTCAAGTTTAAACAAAAGGATCGAGAACGCAGCCACCATCATCCATTTCCCGTAAGTCCCCAACAGTTACCCTAATGATATATCATTTAATTTATTTTCACGTATGTGCCTATGTTAGGACCAATATATTTCTTAAATATATGTTTAAAAACCCAACATTATTGTTTTTGTGTTTTTTATGATATACCGTCACTTCGTTTAGAATTAATAGGTAATCATTTTTAGTGTTTTATTTCAATGTTCCAATGTAGATACGGTTATTTTGCTTACTCCATCTGGTGCGAAATTTTGTAAGCAATCAGATGCGCAAAAAACAGAAATCTCATTTTTTTTGAGGGACCGCTCTTGGTCTTAGGAGGGCAGTATTGGCCCGCTCGAAAAAATCAAGCTGAAAATTCAGTACCTTTTATGATTATGGTTATATCGTCATTGGTAATCAGTTAGCTTTCTCAAGGTGGCTTTAATATATCAATACAAACAAGTTTTATTTTGTGGTCTGTGGTGTGGTTTTCGCCACTGCAATCTACGAGTGTTTTGTCAACAGTGGTGACGCATCTGTCACAGCGCTGGGAGTACATCACATCTCTGTACGAGTCCGGCAAACTGGAGGAAGAAGGCGGCAGCGAGTCGCAAGAGGTCTTAGAAGATATATTAGTTAGAAATCTCACCAGAGAATACTTAGAAGTGATTAAGGTAAGTTTCAATGGGCTATTGGACTGACATTTTTTTATTCTTATAAAAAAGCTGATAAAATCTGACCATAAATAGAGCCGATCCTCGAAATTAAAATCTAAATGTGTTCGAAATTAAGGAAGATAACAGTAAAAAGGGTTTTAATGTCTTGGTAGACAGAGAACGCATATAATTATATTAACGCCAGCGCCATCTAGTTCCATCCAAACTGGGTTGATTATTGATGACGTTATACGTTAAATAACAGGGTTACGCATATACCCTGTACTAAGCCGAAAGGAGGTCATTGTGCTTATCATTATGAACAACGTTTACTATGTAATTATTATATTTATATTTAAAAGTAATTATTTATGTTTAGGTATCATTAGTAGACAGCGGACCCAGTCCAGAGAGTTCTGTAGGCGACATGGAGGAGGACACCCCGGCGAGTGGCGGCGCGGGGGCGCGAACCCCCGACACTGCGTCTGAACTCGGAGCCCTAGTCATGGCGGAGCCACCCGCCGGCCCTGCAGTCCTGCACACTATACTACTAGCTCTAACATGGGCGGATTCAACGGCCTCACTACGAGCTTGTAGCTTGACTCTGCCAGCGTTGAAGGTGAGGTCTCATGTAGAGTTTAGATTTACTGGAAACTAGTTAACGCCAATGGCTTTAGCTAGTTTCCATTACCTAGTTTATGGACTTGCATTTGCGGCGCTCCGATGCCCATCCCTATTTGTCACATTTCTATCAATATAAAGTTGCGCGACCGCAAACCTTATCTTGACCCGATAAGGTTCACGTTCGCGTGATTTTTTGCCTATGTTACGTGCGATAATGGCGCCTAGGGAATGTTAACTCAAAGGGTACTCTATCGCCTCGCTGTGAGTGTGCAGCTTCACTTTACTGATGTTGAAAGTGAGATATAATGTTAACATAATTATACCGATGCATGCCGAAAATCAAATATTAGCTGCGCCCCGCGGTTTCACCCGCGTGGTGATGAAAATTGGTGATAATGATGAAAAGTAGCCTATGTGTCAGTCCAGGACATAAACAATGTACATTCCAAATTTCATCCAAATCCATCCAGCCGTTTCTGCGTGATTGAGTAACAAACATCCATCCATCCAAACTTTCACATATGTATATGATAGTAGCGACCCACCCCTATGTTAGCTCGGCCTTCGGCCTGCATACTATGACCCGCTCTAGGAACACAAAATTTCATCCAAATCGATCCAGCTGTTTTTAAAGTAGCCTATGTGCTATTCCAGACTATAATCTATCTCTGTGTCAAATTTCATCCAGATCTGTTCAGTCGTTCTGGCGTGATTGAGTAACAAACATCCATCCATCCATCCATACTTTCACATTTATAATATTAGTGGGGTTCACCAACATGCACTGGGCTAGGATGGTGGATTACAGCCCATTTTCTGAAGATCTTCCTGAAGATGGCTGTGTGATGTCACATCACATATTAGTCTATCACATATTATGGCTGTGTGATGTAATATCATATATTAGTGTGATGTGAGAAGCGCGTGTGTTCAGACGAGTGTTGTTTGTTGCAGGCGGCATGTCGCGCGGGGTGCGTGTCGGGCAGCGAGGCGGGCGCGGCGCTGGCGGCGGCGCTACGAGCGCTGCGCACGCACGGACACCACGACGCGAACCAGGCCGCACTACTAGCACTCGGCGTGCAGGTTCGTTTGTCACACCTTGTGTAGCCCGCCACGTGCTCTTCTATACAGGGTTACTCAGAAAGGGTGTTTTAAGCCGAGGATCGAACTGGGTGACGTCAGATCCTAAACGCGCGTGTTAAATCATATATAGGCAAATCTACTTCACGGGTCACCAAGAGACCGGCCTAGCCGAGTTTGGGGCCCGCTGTTGAGTCAATTATAACCTATGTTATACACAATTCATGTATACCTCCGCAGATGGGATAATGTAACAACGTTTCAGAAATAAATATTTACCTTACTTTAGATTGTAAAGCGTACATGCTACTGCCCAGCAACCATCGTTCACGATCGTTGACATTTATTATATTGACTCAACTCGGCGCACCAATCCTAATTACATTTTGTCAAGTGTGAATTTATAAGTCAGCCCGTTTTGATTTGACCATTTTCTATAGAACATATGTTTTTTTTTTCGCGGTTTCAGGGTTGGTCAGATAGTAAGTTGTTCATAATGATGAGTACGACCTCCTTTCGACTTAGTACAGTCTATATGCGTAACCCTGTATAACTGTAGTGAACAATTAAAATAATTATATAAATATCTAGGACATTTCTTGCACATACGATCATCTGACACCAAACTAAGCAAAGCTTGTAATATGGCTGCCAGAGAACGATATACGTACGTGTATATTTTTAAATACATACTTAAATAGATATTATAAACTGTGTGAGTTTATAATAAACTGTAATAGTTTAAAACAGTGTTTCGTCATCAGCCAGAAGACGTCCACTGTTGAACATAGGCCTCCCCCTTTAACCTCCACACTGAACGACATCCTGCCATCTGCATCAACTGGATGCCTGCGACTCTCACAATGTCGTCGGTCCATCTAGTGGGAGGCCTACCTACGCTGCGTCTTCCAATTCGTGGTCTCCACTCAAGAAACTTTCTTCTCCATCGGTTATCAATTCTTCGAGCGATGTGGCCTGCCCATTGCCACTTCAACTTGCAAATTTTAATAGTAATGTCGGTGACTCTGGTTCTTTGGCGAATATCTACGTTACGGATTTTATCGCGCAAAGAAACTCCGAGCATAGCTCTCTCCATTGCCCGTTGTGTAACTCTGAGTTTTCCAAAAGGCCAACAGTTAATGACCACGTCTCAGTCATCACCATATGTCATCACTGGCAACACACACTGGTCAAAGACCTTTGTCTTTAGGCACTGTGGTATCTTGGACGAGAAGATGTCACGCAATTTCCCGAACTCTGCCCATCCGAGTTGGATTTTTCGGGCGACCTCTTTGCCTAAGTTGGACTTACCTAACTGAAAACTCTGTCCAAGATAGGTGTAATGGTCAACAATTTCGAGAGTATCGTTTCCTACGATTACCGGCACGGGTACAACATGGACATTGGACATGACTTTTGTCTAAAAAAACAGTGTTTAAAGAAACTTTATTACCAGATCTACGAGACCCTTCGAGCACAGTTCCCCGGCATCGCAGCAGTGCTGCGCAGCATCCCCGAAGCAGACCCGCACGACCTGCAGCGGCTGGACGACAAACTGAGCGCGCCGCAACAGAAGCCCTCCAAAATAGACAAGACCAAGCGGGACCTCTTCAAGAAAATTACTGCTTGTGTGAGTACCTACCTACTCCAATCATACTCCATTTTTAACCAACTTCAAAAAAGGCGGAGGTTCTATTTTCCATTGTATTTTTTTTTTCTAACCGACTTCCAAAAAGGAGGAGGTTATCAATTCGACTGGTTTTTTTAAATATGTTTGTTACTTCAGAACTTTCGACTGGGTCCACCGATGTTGATGATTCTTCTTTTATTTGAAAGCTGGTGCTTCCTGTTTGGTCCCATTTCAATTTGGTTCAGTTCTACTATGTTTTATTTTTTGACAATGAAACAATTAAAAAGTAATTTCTACACAAAAAATATTATAAGAGACATCTGTCGGAACAACTCAGTACTAAATCAGGCATGCGCTATCTAAAACTGATATTGCCTAATTAATGCACGCGCTATGGGATAGAGGGCGCATATTTGGTCCAGTTCTGTCATTTTTATCAGTCGTTTTTTATATTCATAATAAATTATTTTATGTATGTTCACCGATATCTCCGCCAACTATTGATCGATTTCAAAAAAAAAAAACTTTACCTGTGACCGTGAGGTTTTCCTTGTTTGTGTGGTGTTTTAATAAAGAGTTATCTTATTAGTTTTATATTCTTCTTGTTTCCAGCTAATCGGTCGCGACGTCGGTCAGTTATTTAAAAAAGATGTGTTCATCCTGAACTTGCCATCGATGCACGTTGCTAAGCCGAAGCCGGCGAGCGTCGTAGACACCCCCGAGGGCGCAGCCCTAGATAAACTGTTTGCCACCAGCGCGCACACGTAGCACCACCCCCCGCCCGGAAATACAACTAAGTAGACATCCACGTCATGATTAACAGCGATTGGGATTAGAATAGATTTGTTTCAACATAGCTAGCATGCGCACTGCGACAAAATCTTGTCGTCACTATATAGAGCGAGAATGCAAAAAAGTGCCTACGGTTTCATATACGTCTGTCTCGCTTTGGCACAATAAAAAGAGTTGACAAAACTTTGTCGCGGTGCGCATGCTAGCCCGGCAGGTAATAAAACAACTTGTGTGGTAACTGGGCGCACGACTGATAGGTGTCTGTTACGTCACATTAGGCCTAACGTATACTTCAAGAGTCGAGGAAACGTCGCGTCGAACAAGCGGTCGAGGAAAAGTCAACCTTTCCCGGTTTACCGTACGTTCGACTTTGTTCTGTCTCGCTGCACACCTCTATTTATTTATTTCATAGCACAAACTAACTTATGATTATAGCATAAAAACAATATTGGTTACGTTCTGGCACTCTTCAAAAATATGTATTGTGCATTATGAAATCTATCTATATAAATATACGAGTAAATTAAACGTGGTTTGTTGGTAAGTGTATCAGTTGAGAAACTGGAACAATTCGCCAAACTTTTTTTAAACGTTCCTATTAGTGCGAATAAGGTTTTTAAGAAAGAAATATTTGAAAACTTGTTAGGAAAATGTGAAAGCTACGATGCCACAGACAGATAGATTCACACGTTAATCTTATAACACCCTTCTTTTTGGGTGGGAGGTTAAAAACAACACGAATGTTTTGTAGAGTCAGATTGGATGCATTTCTTTAGTGTATTCCATTCGAATAACATGAAGAAATACTACATGGTATGGTATCAGTTATACCTATATATTTTTTTCCCGTTAGGATCCCACTTTTTAGGGAAAAAAAGGGACTCATACAAAAAAAATACTCGCACACTTACGTCACTAGATTCAACTAGTCCCCTGTCCGCCCTTGCCTCATTCTACTTAGCTTTATAATCAAATTCATATGACTCTAACTCGTATCATATGACTCGAATATGCATTTTATGAAAATACTTCGTGTATTTCACATTTTGTTTATTGCTAGCGCCGTGAAACTACTTTTGTATCTGTAGCACAGAATACATATAGGTACAAGTACAGAAGATTCACTCCGCAAAATCATTTAAATAAGTAGCGACTCTTGCTACTACACAATAAAGTGCAATTCAGGACGTACGAACGCTAACTACCTACAGCTATATTAACCTAGAAGCTGCCTCTCTGTCTATCGCGTAACTCTTGTCGCGTTATCTCTGTCTATCGCGCGGCAGCGGGCACGGCAAGTCCGACAAGACGACTACTTGTAGCTTCATACTTCAAGTGCGGAGTGCACCAGGACTGTCTGTAGTCACCTTATTCTAATAATCGACGGTCTGCACAGTGGTGTTGACTTTAATCATTCTCAAAATTAAGCATTACAAGTTGTTGCGAGTTTTAGAGAATCGTGCGCCACGTTTTATTGGAAGTCTATACTAATCTCAATCGAGGTTTACTGTGGTAACCGGGAATATAGACATTGAAAGGAATTAACGAGGTGAATTTGATAATGTAAACAAGCCCTTACCCACTTTTCATGTAACTAGCTCACGTTGAAATTAAGCTTTTTTTATGCATGCTGATTAGGGGCTTTTTACTGGTAAACAATGAAAGCTAGACCATGTCTTGTGATATATTAATTTCCTAGTTTCGAAACGTCTCGTGTTTCAAGTGCCATACGAATTAAGTTGATTTTCTAGTGACAAAAATTTATGAGGCTTGCTTTGATTTAAGTTTTTGTCAAAATATACGACATCTGTATTCCTTCCAATGCTGTTTTCCGCAGTTACCGTTAAAATATGTTAGTTTTGCCAGCGAGCTTATTCTGGGGCGATAGATGTTATTTCTGTAAGTTATCCTAGATAGAATATGACTGGGACAGAATATCGATTGCTCTAGAATCGGCCCGCAGCATTTGCTAAAGCGGAGTAAGTACATTATAATTAAATCAGTGTATATTGTGGCTCAATATGAATTATTTTGTTAATTTTGATATTTAAATACGTGTTTTGCAGACCGCTTTGGTAAATGCTTGTATTTAAGCGCGACAATATAAATTAATTGATATTTTGTGATTTCATGACAAAGAAACTTTATTTGAGAAAGTGCAAGGCACAAAATAAAAAGTACACGCAACTATATATATAAGTAGTGCCCTAATCTATCATAGTTCGACTGAATTTTTAAATTATTCCTTATACAGCATAATGTTATTGCTTATATACTCATAATTAAATGGTAATCTCAATTGAAAAATCATATTCACATTATAGTTTTAATGCTATATTATAGCAGGGTTGCGTTCAGAACGTCGAGCGTACCTTTTTTCGTTGTTTTTCGCACTGTCCATAAGTACGGAACTATCCGGTTGTTTTATAACCACACAATTTACTGTATTGTTACTGCTTTTACAAATCAATGAAACCAGGAAAATACCAAATGGTTATTTTATTACACAAACTCCCTTTTTGCTAAACCTCGCATACTTTTGCTAAATAAAAATAAAACTTAGTTTTAAAAACGTCAACACAAGTGTCAATTTCCTTACAAAAATTCAATCAATCAAATGCAATCGAAGTGTATAATATGCTCGGATCGGCCAAGTTGTGTCAAAGTTGTTTTTCACACTGATGTTATTAACAGCGAAGTTGCACTCTGGACGGGCCCGGACGTATCTTCTGAACGCAATCCTTTTATAAGCAAAACTAGCTCCGAGCAACTCAACACCAGCCATAACTAAACGTAAAGCATTGAGATTATTGTAATAGATCTGGGCAAGCATGCTCGCCTTGTCCACGCTTCAGTGAGGCAAGGTCGAGAGCCAACTTTTAAGCTGAATGTCGACGAATATAATAAAATAAATAAAAATACACAAGTAAACAAAAGTCTTAGTCTAAAATAAAAATAATGCACACTGTAAAGGGGTGTTCGTCTTAAGCACTCTGTAAAGGGGTGATAGTCAAACTTATAAAATGAAGAAGGTACGGTGCGCAATTATACGTGCCAGGTAATTTTTTGTTTCTATTCATGTGAACTTTTTACATCATCAGAGACAGGCGCTAGGATTCTGTTGGCGGAACGACGAACATAGTTTCTCCGTACGTGGGAAGCGCTAGGGCGTAGCTAGGTTTTTGTTCAGCGTCATACTATACCTCTCATCGGCGCCAAGCTTATAGCTGCTATTGGCGACTGTAAGAGTGCCAAGTGCTGTGGCCTTAGCTTACGAGCACTTGCGAAAACGTTATCGTTACGTAAACGATAGCAAAATGTATGAAAAATTTAACAGCGCCTCTATCGGACGTGAAAGGAAACTGCATTTTTCATACATTTGCTATCGTTTACGTAACGATAACTTTTTCGCAAGTGCTCGTACTATGGCTACATTTCGTGTAATTCCGAACATGTCCAGGGTTTACATCTCAATGCATTGCGTTTAGCCTCTGGGCGAAGTACGAGTATTCGCTACGTAAAATACGCATCGTTTTACATACAATTTTTTTGATTTCCTAATTGAAGTTTGTATGTATTTTACGTAGCGAAAATTCGTACTTCGCCGACAGGTTAGTGTTGCGTGGGCCAAGTGCGCGTTGGCAATCAGGTGCAGTGCATTATATCGATAATTAATAACAAATAGTCTTATAATAAAACTGAACTGAATTTTGGGCTACATAATAAAATAATTTGTATAAATCATAATACAGAAAATGTACTGGGAAAAATACTTAACTCAACAATAATGTATAAACAAAGGGCCTTACTTAAAAACGTTACTCAAGTTGATCTATGCTTAAAAATGCTCTCTCAACTTCTCGCTGACGGCAAACGTCACACGCGAAAACGAGACAGCGCAATTTAAAGCATAGATCAACTTGAGTAACGTTTTTAAGTAAGGCGATATGTGTTCCATGTTGAGTTTTTTTTTATGCTGATTGTTTTTTTTTCCACCAACTATTTAGGAATGCGCTAAGTAGTTTCTATTTTTATACTTAATGCTTACAGTACATTTTCTGAGTAAACAAATATGAATTTATTGATTTCATCCACGGAAGATGTGGTTTTCTTATATTCACCTATTTACTACTATTTAATATGAACTAAATCCAAATAAGTAACTTTTTCTATTCTGAATACAAGAATAATATGTTTACTCTAATTACATATGTACTTTCCATAATATTTCGGTGGAAATCTATCGAGTTATAAACGGGCGGATTAATTGTGTTTATTTATAGATTGTTAACGATATTATTATTACTTATATTTATAATAAACAATGATGAAATGATGTACTGGTTTTACTTTAGTCTCCTTTTATTTAGGTGGAAACTCAAATTCTTGATCTGGCAATACTTGAAAAGTTTTCATTTTTGTTGCCCGGTCAAAGGCGTGTTAAAATTAGGTGTAGAGTCAATTGAGCCTATTCCCTCCTATTTTGAAGTTTGTTGCAATGGAAAATAAATAATACCCAAAATGTAATAATTTAATTTATTATCAACACAATAAACTTTGATCACTTTTTATAAGTGTAGATCATTTGCGAGCCCAGCTCGATATTCTTCCCATTGGAAACAAGCTGCGCCTTGTTGCCCGCGACATCCACTCTCAGCACGGATCCGTTGTCTAGGGCTGTGCACTTGGTCTCGTGGTCGCCTGGGACCGGGATCCTGCGCGGGCCCAGCTCCGGTTCGTTGTATCGCCATAGCTTAAGGCTGGTTACATCTGTGAATGATAAAATATTAAAACATATATATTAATATAATGTCTTATGATATGTTAGAAATTATTTTATATTATGTAGGATTTACACCCTTGTTAAACACATCAAAATTACAACATATAAATATTAAACACCTAACGAGAATCAAAACCTAAATATAAATTGTTTTTAAGGTCCTATAAAAGAGCTGTTAATCTTCAAGTGGCTGAAAAGATTTTCATGAAACAGCTAAGAATACTCTCGACGATCAATTAACCTTTTAAATAAAAAAAACTTATTCAAAATCGGTTCAGCCGATTGGTAGCTATGACGTCAGACACACTCGTAAAACGTAAAATTTGGTCAATTATGACTTGATAGTTTCTAACGTAAGTGGTGTAACCATAGCAACGGTGAACTCCAGAGCCGAAAAATACATTTACGTGCATTATGTTCTCATTTTTTACCAGTTTAAAAAAAATTACACCCGTGCGAGCCGGTGCGGATCGCTAGTCGTGTATAAAACAAATTATATACCTTTGATAGCCTTGATCTCTTTAGCTATCTTCGCCTTCACTTTGTCAACAGTGTCCCCATCTGCAAGCGTGACCGTCATACTGAACAGCCCGCTCAGCGGTACCGGGTTGATGAGGGTCATAGTAACGCCTGGTTCTGCTGAGAACGAGATGTGAGGCTGGCCCGGAGCGCAGTCTTCGCGTGTCTTCTCCGGCGCCAAGGGGTCGTCTATGTGTTTGATCTCTATAGAGTCCAGCTGAAACACATTGTTTCTTTTTTATTTAATTGGGAACTTAACAACCATATAAGTCACGAAATATATAACATAATAGTATTGGCGTCTAGCCAAACCATTTTGTGCCTAGATAGGTTCATCCCTTGTATAATAATCTACTATTACATCGTTTTGCAATGGAAAAAATGTTCTACTATACATGGGTACAGAATACATATAAGTGCAACCAGTACAGTTGATTCACTCCGCAAAATCGTTTAAATAAGTAGCGACTCTTGCTACTACACAATAAAGTGCAATTCAGGACGTGCAAACGCTAACTACCTACAGTTATATTAACCTAGAAGTTGCCTCGCGTAACTCTTGTCGTGTTATCTCTGTCTATCGCGCGGCAGCGGGCACGGCAAGTCCGACAAGACGACTACTTGTAGCTTCATAACTAAAGTGCGCCAGGCCTGACATGGGTTTATTCCCTTTCTCCATCAGTCGGTTTTCCAACTACAAAAAGTAATTTTGTAATATCAAAATATATTTTGCCCAACATGGTAATTATGTATATTTTTATCTAAAAACGCACATCTACTTGGACTTTAAGGCCTTGACGGTTTCTAAAGTAATTGGCATTTAACCTCTCAACTAGTTTAAGTAGTAACGGCAAAAAAACTTACATCGAGTGTATTAAGCAAATAATGCTTATTATCATTGAGTACCGCAGCCTCGTCGAACAGCAGAGCGACTGAAAGCGCCTCCGCCCCGATTCGATCCATGACGTCGCGCGTCGCTTGCACAAAAGGCATCACTCGCTTCATGTACTTTTTTAGGGCTTCGATTTGGCCCAGCTTTGTGGAGATTGTTTTGTTGTCTGGGAGGCCGTTGGGCTACAAAGGAATAAATAATGTGCAAACTAGGAAAATAAAAGCCCTACAATCATGTAGGGTGCATGTAATACAGGGTTAGGCGGAAAGGGTGTAGTAAACCGAAAGGGGTCTATAGATAACTTGCGATCAAGTTGCACGAGTCATAATTTGCTTGCGCACGGCGTAAGCCACGTCGGTCATCATCATCGCTGGTCGTCTTCCTCTTCCAATTGGTGTAGAGGTAGGTATACCTGCATCGAGACGAATCTCTTTGCCGGGGCTGAGCTCTGGGGGACACTACTCCCAGGGAAGTTGGAGGGCCGAGTATCCGACGCGGTGCAAGGTGACCGGGTGGCAGCTCGGTGCGAACAAGTCATTCATTCAATTCGCGCCTAGGATTGGCCCGTTCCAAAAAGATCATGCTGAAAATTTAGTACCATTTCATCATGGCGGGGCAAAGGATGAGCTGTCAAGTAGTATATCGTCATTGATTATAAACATCTTTTACTATGGGACCAACACTAAAATTGCGAAAAAAATATTATGAAACAGCAAATATTTTTTTTTCGCGACTTCGGGTTTGATGCCATTGTGAAAGTTGTTCTTAATTATGTGACTCTTTTCGGCTTAGTCGAGACACCCTTTCCGCGTAACCCAGTAGATTCAACACTATTATTTTAGAATTTTTAACACTTTTATTTTAGTAAAGTTTCCCCGACTATTTCAAATATAGTCGAACCAGTTTATAAAAGACGAGATTATAAAAATATTAATTACTAAATATCACATAGAATTCAGCAAAAAATCATACTAAAATAAAACATGTTCGTTTGTTCCTCTTTTATGCTGCACCAGAAGAACTAATCAACGTAATTTTTCGCAATGATATTTAATTTAATTAAATAACTTTGGAAAATAAACAGTTTCTTAGGTCCATTAGTGAGAATGTAAACGCGAGTGAAACCACGGGGCGCAGCTAGCTAGAGGATAATTTTTAATGCTATTATTTTAGTCGGAGGATCATTGGTCCAAAACCACAACACAGTGGCTTCCACAGGATGGCAAACGACCTTACGGACGGCCTAGACGGAGATGGAGGGATGAATTGGACTCCTACTTCAAAGACTGGACACAAATTGCCCAAAACAGAGACTAATGGAAGGAGGGATGGGAGGCCTTTGCCCTGCAGTGGGACAATACAGGCTAATATGAAATATTTTTTTTGGAAAGGTTCTTCCTAGTTTTGAAATTTCAAACAACTCACTCCATTCAGCTCCTTCATAGTGGTCAATATAGTATGCTGCCACTTTGGGAACTCCTTTGCTACCCAAATAATTGCCTTATTGGGTTTCTTCTCTGGTTTGGGCGCCTCGCCCTTTTTGGGCTTTTTGACCGCGCAGTGGTTCTTGAGATATATCCGGAAGGAATGAGCCGCGTCCATGAGGTAGTCGCTGGCTTTGACGGCTACCTCGTCTACCTCGCCCGCTACTGGCCAGCGGGAATGGAGGATGCTTTCTTTCTGTAATTCAGAATAATTTCTGTACATAATTATCAATATAAAAAACCACCTTCATAAAAATGACAGAGCTGGACCAAATTGAAATGGGACCACACGGGAAGCACCAGCTTTCAAATAAATTATTTTTATATTTATCTCTATTCTATTCTATTTATCTATATATATATATATATTTTTAATTTATAAGGCAAAACAACGTTTGCCTCGTCAGCTAGTTATCTATAAAAAGGCAAAAAATCAAGTTTTTTTTGTATAATAGTGAATATATAACTAAATATTCTGTGAATATTTCAAGCGTCTACCTGTTGCCGTTATCAATATCTGTGTGTATGTTGTATGGCAGTTCCCTTATTTTTTTTTTGTATCTGTTATAGCGGCAAAAGAAATACACTATCTGTGAAAATTTCAACCATCTAACTATCACGGTTCATAAGATACAGCCTGGTGACAGACAGATAGAGAGACAGACGGGCAGCGGAGCCTTAGTAATAGGGTCCCATTTCCCTTTGGGTACGGAACCCTAAAAAAGACTTATCAGCTAGCTGCTTAAGCTGGAACATACTTTACATACTTTGGCTTTGCGTCGTTGAGTTAATTACATCTATTGTGATAAGGACATCAGGACGGAGAGTATTCCATTCCGGTTCAGCAAACAGGGACATCTGGCCACGTTAATCCTTATCGAATTGAAAACCTCCTCCTACTTTGTGAATATTGATTTTTCGTGACCTTAATGGCATATAATTTAATTTATTTTCAGTTATGTGTCTATGTGAGGACCAATATATGTCTTAAATATATGTTAAAAATTCAATATTATTGTTTATGAGATACATTTAGAATTAATAGTTTTTAAACATGAGTTTTGAAAGAAAAAAAACATTTTTAGTGTTTTATTTCAATATTCCAATGTAGATACGGTTATTTTGCTTAGTTCATCTGGTGCGAAATTTTTTAAGCTATCAGATGCGCGAAAAAAGAGACATCTCATTTTTTGAGTTATCACTCTTGGGCTTATGAGGGCAGTATAAGCAGTAAAGTAAGTTATAAAAGCACATACATTTCCAAGCAGCTCCCAGACATGCTCAGCTACGTGTGGACAGATCGGCGACATCAGTTGCGCCTGAGTCTCGATATATCTCGTCACGACCTCAGCATGCATACCGCCGTCGGAGCACAGCTCACGGTACTTGTCTCGAGCCGCTTGCAGCTCAAAGAAGCCAGACTTTAGAGCTTCCTTGAACAGCATCTTGCTGTAGTTCTCGTCGGTTTGGTTGATTTTAGTGTTCATCTCGCTCACGAATACTTTGTCGTGGAAATTGTAAGGTCCTAGAACACATAAGACATTGATAAACAGTTTTTTTTTGCTTTAAAATAATTTGGTGTTTTTTCTGAACGTCACAAGTATTTTAGTTCATTCCCGGGAATTCTCGAGCTGAGAATTCCCGGGAAATCGTTGGGCTTTGTTCCCGGGAATTCAAGCTCGAGAAAAGTCGAGAACTCGAGAAATCATGTACCTATATAGAAATTTTATTAAATTTTTCTACCTGAATTATAACGATATTAACGGTTTCTTTCATGTTGATTTTTTGTTTAGTTTAATCGAAGCTACTGTTGTTTATAAGTTCTAAATAACTAGCCAAAAATGGTGCTGTCATTATAATTATAAGTCTGAATGTAATTTCTGTATAAAAAAAGTTAATTCTAGCTCATTCATAAGAGTAATGTTTTTGAATATAATCAATAAAAGTTTTATAATTAATTTGATACTTAAATTTGAGAGGAAAACCACTGAATTTGTTGACGTTATTGGAACCAAATAATATGAGAAAACGTACGTAAATGTAAATTTCTCGGCAACCCGAGAAGCCTCGAGAATTCTCGAGACCCGAGAAATTGAAAAGCTCGAGAAATCATGAACCCTAGTCACAAGGTTGATGAAGTAAGTTGTGATAATAAGATGATATCGCTGTCGATCATTAGGCACATGTAGTGAAACAAAAATTTGGCAGTTACGTAACGTTAACTGGGTCAACTCTCGGGTGTTTTTTCTTTCTCGAAAAGTAAGAAACGAAACAATCCCGTTCTTATTAAGGTAAAAAAATAAACGTTTAGTGCCATTAGAAGCATTATAGTGTCATATTAATTTTTTTTTTAAGTTATTGTACCACTCATGGCCTTACTTACAAACGTTACTCAAGTTAATCTATGCTTAAAATTGCTGTCTCTTTTTCGCGTGTGACCTTTGCCGCAGCCAGAAGTTGAGAAAACAATATTAAGCATTGATTAACTTGAGAAACGTTTTTGAGTAAGGCCCTCATTGTAAATTGTGTTTCTATTTTTCTAACGTTCTTGAATATACATTTTTTTACAAAAAAAAAACATATACTTACCTATATCTAAGTAGTCAAAATGTTCAAATACTTCTCAAGTCGGAAACGTTCTTCATGAAGCATAATATTTTATCAATAACTAATAATATAATATTTATACGTCAGTATGGTAAATTCGTCACCATACTGACGTAAAATAATTAGTAGAAGCTAATTTTATTCGATTTTACCCAAGACTTGATGGTAAATTGAATGATCATGAAACAATATGGCAAATACAAAACATTTTTTTGTTATTAAATTACCTGTTCTCAGAGTAGGTTTCGCAGCGACGATCTCCTTGACCCATTCAATGAAGGTATACAGCCTCAAGATCGCCGCGTCAGCAGTGCTTTCGACGAAATTTGCGTCTTCTACGGAATCACCAGCGTCAGCCAAAGTCAGTCTCATTCCATCGGCGCTGAACTTCTCTATCGACTCGGCTAGAGTCAAGAAGTTTCCGTCAGACTTGGACATTTTCGCGGAGTTCAACATCAAGTGCCCGTTAGCTCGGATTCCTTTGGGCCACTTGTCTTCCTCATTCGGCCAGATGGCGCAGTGATTGTAGATGTAGTATGTTAAATGGTTCTGGATCAAATCCTTGCCTGACACTCGGAGGTCCACTGGGTACCTGATTAAGTAATCCATAAAAGATAGTTGCTAAAATAAAATACTAAAAAAAAAATCAAGTTAATCTGACTTTTAGAAAGGGGTGAAAATCACGTTCAAAGATTCCGTTACATAGGGGCCGTCCATTAATCACGTGAGGCTCTGGAAGGGGGGGAGGGGTTCGGCAAAAATCACGAAATATCACAAGAGGGGCGACAGGGTGTAGTAAGATATCACGTGTATTTATTTATTCGTTAAACGCGCGATTTTTAAACCGAAAAGCGGCGTGTAGT
This sequence comes from Agriopis leucophaearia, assembly GCA_949125355.1. NCBI lineage: Eukaryota > Metazoa > Arthropoda > Insecta > Lepidoptera > Geometridae > Agriopis > Agriopis leucophaearia. The sequence continues at coordinate 15,134,171 of OX421266.1, read as the reverse complement.
GTGACCTCGGCTTCTGTCTAGGCATTTTTATAATATTTCTTAATTTTCTAGAATAAAATTAGATTATACTTTTATACCTGTATTTAAAGATAATATTCTAAAAAAATTCAAATTCTTTGTAGGTACTAACAATACACGTGATTTTAGATGGGGAAGGGTGGGGGGGGAGGGTAGTTTTAAACCTCACCACGTATCACCAAGGTAAAAATTCCTAAAAAAACATCACATGATTAATGGACGGCCCCATCCATAGATACATTCCAAGGTAATAAAAGCGTGTTAAAACAGAAACAAGAGTTTATATGAAAGGCATATAAATTCGTAATGGAATGGAGAAACCTTACCAAAATTGGAACGACTTCTTCATGCGATCCAGTTTTTCTTTGGCAATCTTAGTTTTCTTTGGGACGTGGGCATTTTTGAAGAATATATAGTCCCATACTTCAGGGGTCATATCTTCAGGTTTAATTTTCAGCGCGTTTTCTGTGTTCCCACTGAAGGTGTCTCCTTGCAGGTAATGCGAGATGGTGTAGTAAGCATTGTAGATTGTCGAGTCGGATAAAGACTCTATGACCCACTGGGTGTCCCATGGCAACTTTGTTCCTAGAATAATTATCATTTAATAAAACAGACTAATATTACTAAGTACGTAGTTTCGTTTACTTGGATGACATATTTTTAACCAACTTCCAAAAAGGAGGTTCTCAATTCGACAGTTTTTTTTTTGGTAACTCAGAACTTTCGACTGGTCCAACCGATTTTGATGTTTTTTTTTATTTGAAATCTGGTGCTTCCCGTGTGGTCCCATTTCAATTTGGTCCAGTTCTGTCATTTTTATGAAGTCGGTTTTTTTATAGATAATTATTTCTGGTAATTTTGATTTAAAATCCAAACTGAACCGATTTTGATGAAAATTCTATGAATAAATAAGAATATATAAGAATGTTCCAAATCTGATCTGAATGACTGAGTTATAAAGTAGCAAATATTTAAAAAAAAGTTGTAAGATGTCGGTAAAAAATACGATTAAATGCCATAAAGAAATTTCGTAAAAAATTTAGTTACTTTGACTCTAAACAAGTGTAAAAAAAGACATACCTAACCCATAGGTTCTAGAGCAGGCATACTCATGAAGCCAGTTAAGTGTAGCTTGGAAGTTCTTCCTGACCTCATCATGGTAGGTGTTGATCTCTCCAAGACATTTTTCAGCTTGACTCTTCCATGCCGCCTCGCCGTAATCCAGGTACCACTGGTTGCAAAGCGCGACTACACATTCATCTCCCGATCTTGACATGATCGTTTTCTCTGGCTCATAGTAAATCACCGCCGCATTTTCCTGAATCAATTTAGTCTGCAAGTTCTTCTTGACATCCTGAATCTTCCTGCCTTTAAACTCCCCAACCAGCAGGACTCCATCATAGAACCCTTTGAGGTAAACCATTTCTTTTGCCTGGGTCAGCTTTTCTCTATCATTCTGGCTTTGGATCTTCAACTGGTCATACACAAAGACGGCGGACAGATTCCCGAATTCGGGTATTTCGAGTATTGAGACAGGTTTGTATGGTAGGACCATTTCGTCTGTGATACCGTACTTTTCCCTGAACGCTGGCTTCTTTTGCAAGTCCATAAACGCTGCATAGTCATCAGGCGAGTCCGATATAACACTCGTGACAATCCCTGTTCCTTTATCCTCTTTGATTGTCAACATTGGAAGAGCGTAAATCTTTTCGTAACAGGTTAGTGCGGACTTCAAAGCAACCCCCATAAGATCTTGCCCAACAATTTCTTTCAAGATTTTGAACTCTCCATCCTTTTCGGTGAATCCCTGGTAAGCCATGTTTCTGGCAGCTCGTCTCGTACATATAAATATGCCGTCTTTTACCGTTTCGAAGGCGATGTACTTGATGTCGGGATGGACCCAGCAGTTTGTTTGTCCGTACATTGTTTCTGGCCTCAGGGTAGCTGCAACGAAACTTACTCTCTTGCCTTGGAACGACCTTAAAACATATCAATTAGAATAGGTAAGTTGACAGTAAAGAAAGCATTTTTTATGAACAATCTTTTAGCCTTATCAAAGAAACAGTAAACCGCCATCTTGGAGCAGCAGCAGTATTGAATTTAGTGTGATGTCACTTTATCATTTTCTAATCTTCAGGCTCTTTCATTTGATATGCATATTAACCAAGGTTGACAATAAATATAAGCCATCCGCCATCTTGTGGCAGCGACCATTTTGAAAATATTACAATATTTGGTACTGCATATTGTATTGCCACCAGAACTAAAGGTGTATACAAAATAAAAAAAACTGTTGAATTGATAACCTCCTCCTTTATGGAAGTTGGTTAAAAATACTTGATACTTTAACATTGAACCTAACGAACATAGAAATTAAATGCATACTTGAGTACTTGAGGCAGTGGTTCCAAAACTTCCATTTTAATAAGAGTATACTCCTGTGGGCCAGCTCCTTCCCCTGAGCTTCTGTCGTGATCCATGCACGGCTGCTTGTCTAGTGGTGAATATATTGTGTATCGTTTACCATACATGATCTTGTTCCGATCTTTCAGATGGTTGAACTGCCATCTAACGAACGAATCGAAGAATGGATTAGCATCGGTTGTTATGAACTTACGGCGCCAATCTACCTGCAGGTGGAATATGAAATGTTCAGGTTTTTTCCATTATTGTTGTGATGTAAAAAAAAAACAAGTCAAACAGATCCTACACTCCAATACTCTGTTTCCTTAATATTTTTAAAACCTGTTTGGAAATTGTTAGATGCATAGAGATGCTTTATACAGCAGTAAAGTATAAAAAGCATATATTTCCAAGTAGCTCCCACACATGCTTAGCTACGTGATAGAGGACAGATTGTATAGATTCTTATAATAGACTATATGTACAGGACTGTTAATTTTTTTATGATTTATTAAAAAGCCGATTATAAATAGAGCCGAATACCATAACAAAATTTAAACGCGATCAAAATTATATTAGGAAAACTACGAAGATATAAGCAATTAAATGTCTTGCTAGACAGAGAGAGCTCTATACATTCAAGTGACGTCATTTGCTCGGTCTAAGCATTCATTTGCTCTGACAGCTGCAATATTATTGTAAAATGCTTAATGAATCACGAATTTTAATCGCGTTTGCTAGGTTGTTGAAAGTAAAACTGTAGCAGGTAGGTAGGTACCCTATACACTTCAGTGAAATAAATGTTTTTAGTCAGATTTTTACAATATTATATAGTGCTGTTAGACCAAATAATTGCAGAATTTAAATAGATTAAATAACTTACATGAATACCCATTTTCTTCAAATCTTCGACAGCACGAGGTGGGAAATATTCCAGCCAATAACTCTCATTGGCAAACTCTTTAATCTCTTCATCAGGGATTCCTAAGCTCTGCATTATATGCCACTGATATTTAGCTGTACCCGCTTTTGCCACGGCTTTACTTTTCTTCCCTTTGCTTTTATCTTTGGGGACTATATCCCCTTCTTCTTTAACAGCAACTTCATCTTCTTCAGGGAAGACAGGAGGATAGCCGTAAAGAGCCATTTCTCTCTTTAGTTTGTCAGCGCAAGCCTTGATAGGCATGCCCGTGCAGTGGAAACCAAACGGGAATAGAGCATACTTTCCTTTCAGCCTATGATATCTCACGGCATACTGAAATACACATTAATATATGAGGGGTAAGCTTACAGATTTTTAACGTAGATGGCTATTGCGTCATGAGCGTACCAAGGTCCATAATCCACCCTAGTTTAAAATCTGTAGTTTTCCCCAAGTGATGTTGATTGGTACTTTATTTAATCCACTTATATTTATTTATTTGCGTTTGACCGCCGATTCCCCTGATGTTAAGATATAATGCGGTCTACGATGGAGCATGCCTGGCTAGAAGAAACTGATTCAATCATGGTTTGAAGACACCCAGATTGTAACTAACGAATTACACTCATTACGATGCGCCAATCGCCATTTTTCGGATATCCGGTGGCCGGATATCCGGCCTATATCGGATATTTATTCCAGCTTGCCCATGAAGGCGATGACCTGGACTTATGCTATTGGGCATCATCATCGCTGGCAGCAATGCACTCATTACAGACGGCAGCAGTAATGTACTATAAATGACTCACCTCACACTTAGATAGAGAGAATGTATGCCCCAAATGTAAGCGACCATTCATATAAGGAAAAGGGAATGTGCACATAAATTTTTCATGTGCCTTTCCATCGTCAGGGGCTTCTAGTTCAAACATTTTCTCTTTCTCCCATCTCGCCTGGACTCTCTTCTCTATATCTTGGAGATATTCAACTTTGAATGTTCCCTTACGGTCCAGAGTGGCCTGTGAAAGATTTTCATAATTTCACTTGCAGTTGCAGCACAAGTCACCTACAGAAAAGCCAGATCCAAGATGAAAGCCTGGCTACTCAACCTCAATTATAAGGAAACTGAAGCACAATCTTAACTACTGATTAAGATTATTTATTTATTTTTTGTAATGAGTTTATTTTCCTTTAATTGTGATGTAATTTTTCTGATTCCATTGTAGATCTTTAACTAAATTAACTCACGAGTCTAACATGGACATTTGAGAGGGTGGGGCATTGGTGGGGGCCAAAGCCAACACCAAGAGGCCCTGTTAAGTATATAATACAGTTATAGGATGTATGTGATGGGAATTATGAAAAATTAAAAGTAAATCAAGTGTTGTTATATAGGGTTTACAATGTATATAGTCAACCTTGATGAAGTTTTCACTTCTGTCATGTGGTTACACACACACACACATTTTTTTATAATTAAGTTTATTTAGTTTCTGATTGTTGTACTTTTGAGTAGAATTTTTCAATTAAGTACCAAGTTTAATCTGTTATTATTTTTATACTTTAAATTCAAAACATAAGCACGTATATATTTATTTATGAATTACTTGCTCATCGAAACCCACTACAGGCTGAGCAACGTTTTGGAGCCAACAGACAATTTCTATACAGTGCCATAATTTTACTGTAAAATAAATAATTTTGAGTTCGACTCTAGTTTTAAGAGTTTTTTGGCGATTTCCTTAAAGAAGTTTCATTTAAAACATTTATTTAAACGTGAAACCATATGTGGTTGTTGCTTGAACATGGTGATTAGTGATAATCTACGTAAATACGACTGCGACTTATGTGCCAAAACATAGTTATTAAAATACTATAACAATTTAACGATATACAGTAGGGTACTTACCATCTTGGCCGAAAATGATACACCTTTTAAATAAATTCTAGTACACGTTGCATTGCATTTGTAATTCGCCGGAAAGGAAGGAAGGAAAACTGAAAGAAAAAATACTAGTGAGTGTCGAAACTTCACAGCTGGCTGACAGCGTGGTTTTGGCTTTGACAATGATAATAACACTTGCTTGGCATTGACAGTGAGAGGCAAAATCTTACTTCGGCAGTGACTCGGTGTGCGTATGATACCTACCTACTACCCGCAATACGTGTTACGTGTGACTTCACCCCTTCATGTTTTGGCAGACTTTTTTTCTGTACTAGCTCGAGTGGCAGACAAACTATATATTTAAGGCCTTTATTCCCAAGGGAAAGGAGGCCAAGTTTTTAGAGATTAAAAGCCGTAACAGACGTACGGGCTATAACTTAACGCGCCGCGTTACGTGCTAGTTTTAGTTAGTGAATTTGGCTCAGTTGGTGAACTTGTGATTGGGACGATTGGCGTGATTAGGAACGCGATCAACCCATGACCCATAGACCACATAGAGTAATTACTAGTTGTCTAAAATTGGCGGCAGTGGCGGTTTCTGTCATTTTGCCGGAAAATTTGCCCGCCTGCTACTGATGCTAAAAAGCACACACATTTTTGTGAATACGTATTTACTTTAATTTGCTTCTCTATTTTATTGACCTAAACTTAAAACGTGTCTCCAACAATGGCGCCAAGGACTGTTAAAGCAAAGGTAACATCATATTAAGTATTTCCTGAAAAAAATGTGCTTGCAAATATGTTCGCATTGTTGTCTCCAAACCAGCTATCTATGCCGCAAACCGTTTTCATTTTAACTAGCTACATTTAAAAGCAAAGTTATAGAATGGGCGTCATAACGATATCAAGTTTTTAAGGTCTAGAAACTTTTCCGCGAGTTCTCTGTGAAACGTAGATTGTTAAAGCCCGCCATCCAGCCGGTAAAAAATGCGCATTGTTTTCTAAAGTTCATAATGCATCTAAAACTCAGTCTATTCATATCAAGGAACAATGAAGAATACGACTAGACAAGTGTGTCTAAGATTCCCCTTACCTGGTTCAACACTAAAAAGTACCTAGCCTACTAGATTACTTAAAACATGCAGCCATGCAGGGTCATAGATCACATGGCTTTCTGGATACTTTTCTCTTCGATTGATCTTTTAATTAGAATAGGAAATGCTGAATATTCATTGTATCGTGATTAGGTTATGGGTTCATCAGTAGTCCCATTAAAAGCTAGTTTAATAAGGCTGTTTATCTTTAATTTAGGTATTACAAAAGCCAAGCGGGTCTGTAATTATAATGAAAAGGTAATATGTGTCTATGTTAACATCTTATTTTACATGAGCTTCATTATGAGATACCTGTTCTAATGACAGAAAAAATCCATTCTATACAATTTAATTATAGGAAAACCAACAGCTTTTACATATACATTTCGGAGAGTGTGCATCCAATCTGCATGATCTAATTCCCTCCTGCCCATTTTTCTGGACTGCCATAGCGAGCTCGAAAATCGACACCGCTATACAATACATACATACATTCTATGAGGCCAACAAGATGATCTACTGACATAGGAACGGGATTTTTTTTGTGATTTTTTTCACTTTCTATTAATTTAATCTAAGTTGGTCCCATAGAGCTTTGTTGCCTATAACGACAGGATTAAATAGAAAAATATTAGATTTTTTTTTGCTACCAGTCATTCATTTTTCTTTTAGAAATACCAATCAAAATGTATCTAAAATCCATGGAATGTCTTCTAAAATGGTTTTCATGTAGCTATAACAGTTACGGTAGCTACCCTTAATGTCCCTTTTAAAGTCCACCTGTATAAAGGTTCACCTAAAGTAAGATATACATAATCAGTTGTTATTACAGAAAGCTACTGAAGTTAGCGAAGCACCAAAAAAAGGCAGAGGCAAAGCAAAGAATGTAGAAGAAGCAGAACCAGAAGTAGATGATCATGACATTGATGACAAAGCAGCTGCTCCAATAGCAGAGAAAAAGAAGCGTGGCAAAAAGGCAGCAGGAGAGGTTAATGGAGTAGAGGAAAATGGTAAGACTGAAGATATCGCACCTCCAGCTAAAAAGGGAAGAAAGAAGAATGTTGAAGATCCCATTCCAGATGACAAAGATGAAGCAATAAATGCAGAGAATTCTGGTGAAGATGACCATGCTGATAATGAAACAGAAGCAAATGGTGACTCCAAAGAGACAAGTGTCCCATCTGGTCGAGGGCGCAAGAAACCAGCAAAGAAAGAACCAGCACCAAAAGCTGAAGCAAAACCTAGTCGAGGGCGAAAAGCTAAACAAGAGACTGAACCTGAAGAAGCGGAGGAAAAGCCAAAGCCAGCTGCCAAGGGCCGTGGGCGTAAAGCTCAGCCTAAAGCTGATCCAGAGCCTGAAGAGGATAAAGAGGAAGAATCTAAACCAGAACCTGCCACAAAGGGTAAAAGGAAGGTGCAGCCTAAAAAAGATAAATCACCAGAGCCCGAAGAACCTGAAGCAGAAGACGATGAATCTCAGGAAAGCGAGGAACCTCCAAAGAAAAAAGAAACAAAGGGCAGAAAAAATTTAGGAAAGAAAGTACAGATTAAAGAGGACAATGATGAAAAAGATGATGAAGTAGAAGAAGTACCAGCAAAGAAACGAAAAGTAAATAAGAAGGAAGAGAAAGGCAAAGGTATACTTTTTTTTAACAGCATTTCTTTCAAGAATAATTTTATTATTCTTGAAAGAAATGCTAATTTCTTGCTTAAAAATTATTTCAATATTATTAATCTAGCTGCTGTCTAGCTGTGACTCTCCCACTGCAGTGCAAAGGCCTACTTTTTTGCCATCTATTCCTCACGGTGTGTTTTGGTGATCCACCTGCTGCCAGTGGGAGGCAAGCACCTCTTTGGGGCCTGTCAAAGGGCCTTGGCAAGTTTGGTGTCCACATTGTTGTGGTCTGGCCTAATTCGGCCTTTTGTCCAATGTCAAGAATCTGTGATGTTTTGGAGCACAGTATTGAATTCTTGACCCAATTAATCAATTTCAATCTGAGTATACTACACCATTTCATATTTATATTTAAAGCATTAGTAGGTAGATTCCCTATGTTATTGGTTTGGTAGATCAAAAGCATAACCAATAGTTATGGTTTAAAAATTTATATAGATCAGGTATTTTGAAACAAGGTTGGTATTGAAGCAGACACATCCTTAACTTTTTTGTAGGCACCTTTCGAGTGTAGACATTCACTAAGGATTTTACGACAAAGACAAACTAAGGGGGTCAAAAAGAGTTTAAAAGTTTCAATGTAATTCCATTTCAAATGGGGTAATGAGAACCTCAAAATTAAATGCTAACAAAACCCAAGCCTGCTTTTCTCAGCTAGGTGTCCATTTAAGCTATAATTCCGAAACGTTTAAAACTTAGGCAGACCATCTGCAATTCCTAGGTTAATTACAACCTCTTACACTACTTAGGCGTTACTTTCACATCAACTCTTAAAATTTGGCTCATAAATTAAGTCAAAAGGAAAAAAGGCTTGCTTTTCTAAGGAAAGAAGTTCAGCAGCTGTTCAGCTTGTGCAAAGGAGAAGTTAGGTTCTGTATGGAGTACCTTTAGGACAGATTCGCCGAGTACCAACTAAAGACAATGGAGTCGACCGAGAAGCACGCCAAAAGGCTAATAGAAAAAATGAGAACTCAAACATCCTATCATACATTCTTTTACTACTTTCTAGGTGATTCAAAAGACGAGGAAGCTGCGGAAGAAGATGTCTCCGAGGCCAAGCCTAAAGGCCGAGGGCGGGGGAAGAAGGGTGCAGTCGAACCGGCCGCGGAAGCTGACGACGACGCACAGGACGCCACAGAAGTTCCCAGCAAGCGTCGACGCAAGGGAGCAGATGATAAGGGTAACTAGCATGTACTATTAGGCATTATTGGTTATTGATATTCTACTGTTTCAAGTTATTATGATTATGTGCGTTTTATAATTTTCAATAAACGGTTATAAATATTTATCTGGAATGCTTTATTTTAACACCTCTGTCTCTTGGTACACTTTACAAACACAATATGCAAAATACTAGCTAAAACTAACACTAAATAAACAGTTAGACTGTCCATAGACCGTTGAAGATCTAAAGACAATCCAAATGCTCAAACCCACTATCCCACTAATATGCAGGATTATTATAATGGTGCAATATATTTCACGAGTTAAATAGTTGCGAATTGATAAGCATTGTTACTTTTTAAGCAATAAAAATAAAATAAAACTTAAAAAATCTTTAAATTTTTGTTATTTGTATATTCAAAAGAAAATCTGTTTTGTCTCAATATTGATAAAGTTCATTGTTTGCAATCAATGTTTTAAGTCATATATCATATTGCACTATTATTTGCAGCTTTATATCTAAATTCCAAATTATACATACTTTGTAGAATCCGCATTTCTATGGGTTAACAATACTAATGGGGCTCTCTATATCGGTAACTAATGCAAAATATAATACAGTATACTAAAGTAGAAACCATTCTTGATCATTTTTATCCAAATGTTCCATTAAGCTAGTTCAGAACTCTGTGATCAGCGAGGCGAGAGCAGGGTCGTTGAGAGTTCCAAACAAGGGAATGCGTATTGGATTCCCATCCTGTTCCGCTGACGCCCCGCTAACCTGCCGGATCACAAATGAGGCCTTACAGTGCATGCTAATACTTATTATATTCGTATTTCGAAGAATTAAGATGATTGATTAGTAATGGTTTGAAATTTGCTTATTCTTATCAGGCTAAATAAATGTTACCTTTAGCATAACAATGCAAGAAACAGACCTTGAGATAACAAAATTTATGTAAAAAAAAACCTATTCAAATGAGATGGGAATTTTCATGAGAATGTAAATTTTATTCTATCTCAAATACGACTTTATTTCGAATTGCAAACATTCTTCAATACAAATATTTGTCTAGTTAGTAACAACATTTTTATTTCACGGTATATTGTAGGTAGGTAAGCCGCGTGCTGACGGAAAAATTTCGAAGATTCATATGCGGTAGCATCGCAGGCAGTGAGTGTTGACATGCTGCTTCATTACTTCACACTTGACTTCCTGCAATGGTCGTGGAAATAGTAAAGCTTCGGCGCTTTATGCCTTCTATTCTAAGTTTATGTAGTTATGTGGGTGCTATAAAAAGATATAAGATACAAAAAAGAGGAACTGGAAAATAGTGGATGATATGAATTCATCTGAATAGAATGTTTTTAATTCCTGCAAATTTATTTATAGTTTGTGCAGACAAACTATGAATACTTTTCCAGGTAAATTTGCAGTTGCCTTTAACGCAGGCAGATGGAATTTATAGTAAAATTTCTTGGGTTCTTTGGTATAAGGTGTTGCAAGGAACCCTTATAAGTTCTGTTCGTTCTATCTGTACATTGTCCTAATTTTTTAGAACCTTCTAATTTTTATAGTTATTAAGATAAGTGTACCAAATTTTGTACATAGATCTGAATTTTAAAAGTATAAAACAAATATAATATCTCATTAATGGGTGGTTATGGTAAAAGTGAAATGTGGATTTACGCTGCATTTGTGTTGTGTATCATTGAATAGGATAAAATGAAGGTAAGGTTCTAGCTTCTGATTATAACTTTTTGAGTTATAGCTATAAAACTGTGATAAATTCAAAACATTCTAGCTCAACGGTCTTTTGACCTTTTCATAAAATGATCTTAACAAAGAATGATTCCCAAGTAGTTTTCTTTTTGACCAAACCTTAAAAACTATATGTTATGTCGGGATGATGCAACTCTGAAACAGAACTTTTTTTTTTTTATATCTACCAATTACTGAATTATAATGTATCTGTATGTAATGTATCAATTGTATGGCTTTGGCTATGGAACCCTACGACATGCGTATCCCGACACGCTCTTAGCCAGTTATTTTTAAGGAAAAATGTGTGGAGTTTATTGATTAGTGTGAAATGTCAGCAGCAGCATCTACATGCTGCTGCTGACATTTTAAGGACGAAGGCAGCGCGTGCTTCTACATGCACGCGATGCCTTCGACCTTCTGCACTAAAAACCGCTAATTTAGGATGTACCAGGCAGCGCTGCTGGCACTCAGGGGAGTAGCAGGGGCACGAAAAGTAACCCATTTCAAATACTAGCGCTGTCCACATCCATGCTCAATTTTTCCTGCTCACTGCCGGCTGAATGTAAACCCGACTTAGGAAATAGATTAGTAGGTACTATCTGCCATGGTATGGCCATTCCATTTCTGTAGCGAGCCTATAATAGAGATTAGTCAATAAATAGAAAACTAACAATAATTTCAGCTCCTGCAGACGACAAAAAGAAACCGCCTCCTAAAAATAAAGCCCTCACTAACTACGAAGAGTTAGATTTCGAGAACACTTCAAAAACTTCAGAGGGCAAGGATTGGAATTTTAAAATATCCAGTTGGAACGTAGACGGCATAAGAGCGTGGATGAATAAAGGGGGTTTAGACTATATTAAGTATGAGAAACCTGATATACTATGTCTGCAAGAAACAAAGTGTGCAAAAAATAAGCTACCGGAGGAACTGGCGGATTTATCTGGCTACCACGCTTACTGGGAGTGCAGTGAGAAAGACGGCTATGCAGGGGTGGGCATCTACACAACCCAGTTAGCTATGAATGTCCAGTATGGCTTGCAGCATGAAGAGCTAGACAACGAAGGCCGCATCATCACAGCCGAATACGAACAGTTCTACCTGATCTGCATGTATGTCCCAAATGCAGGGAAGAAACTAGTCACTCTACCCAAAAGACTGCAATGGAACGAGGAGTTTCGCAAGTTTGTTAAAGAATTAGATAAGAAAAAACCTGTGATAATATGCGGTGACATGAACGTTGCGCATCAGGAGATAGGTATGTTTATCTCTACTTTTATTTCTGATATACAAGCATTTAAAACCCCATAGACCTCACAGGAAAAAAATAATTTTTTGTTTAATTAGAATGTCTGTCAAGGCATTTTTTTAAGAAATTTGTTGTAGCCAGTTGCACCCATATAAACAAAACGTCAGCCAATCGAAATCAGCAACTGTGACGCGGAGTTCGACGCGTTGATCTAAATAATCAATCAAGGTCAAAATCTGTCATAATGTCTGGTGACAGATTTTCCTTCTCATTTCCGTTCTATTTACTTCTCTTTTCTGTGATAGAGCTGATAATCTTCAAATGGCTGCACAGATTTTCATGAATCAGCTAAGAATACTCGATTAAGTCAACTTTCAAACAAAAAAATTAAATCAAAATCATTTCCAAGTCATCTTTTAAACAAAAGAACTAAACCAAAATCAGTTCAGCCGTTTGATAGCTACGATGCCACAGACATTCAGATACACACATTAAACTTCTAACACCCCTCTTTTTGCGTTGTGGGTTGTAAATGTAACTATTCAGTATTTTGAATGTTTAATTTTGATTGCAGATTTAACTAACCCGAAGACGAATAAGAAGAATGCCGGGTTCACAGAGGAGGAGCGAGCTGGTATGACAGACCTGCTTGGAGACGGCTTCGTAGACACATTCCGCCATCTGTATCCTGAGAAGACTGGGGCCTACACTTTCTGGACCTACATGATGAACAGTCGAGCCAAGAATGTTGGATGGTACGTTAAATCATAAACCTCATAGTACAATGAGGAGTTTCCTAGTAGATCTTGACATGAAGCATAAAAGTGATGTAGTCCAGTCATTATAGTAAGTTCACCTCGGAATTCGAGATACCCAGCTGTAAGTCTGTAAATACTTGTATATTGACACCCTAAAAGTTGTCTCAAAACCTACATATGGTAGAGGGTATACGCAACTATTAAATTTCAAGGTCAAAGGTCACAAAAATCGGTTTTTTGCGCTTTTTTTGTAAATATCTCATTTCCAATGGGTTTTTTACTATTTGTATTTATTATCAATATTGTAGAATACAAAATTCTCTACAAATTTTGTTTGAATTTTTTTTTTATACGGTGATCCGTTTTCGAGATAAAGGGCGGAGAGCGCGCGGTCACAGGATCACTTCAGGTCAACCGCTGCCTCCGGTCGAAAACGCGCCATATATAAATCAATGATTATAAATATTTGTCAATTTTTATTAACTATTATATTATATTAATTTTCTTCATGCATTCAATCTTTATCTATTCAATAATACTGATAACCGTTTTCTAAAATTAAAAAATAATGAAGGGAAAAAATTAAATCATAAAATAATTATATTGCCATTTACACTAATGACATTTAAAATAGAAAATAATTAAGTGCATCTTCTTTAAAATCTGTAAATTTTAAAATCCTTCCACTACGTCAAAAATTATACCTGGGAATTATACGGGCCCCTATTATACACAATACACAAAGGCCCCTATTATTTATACATTTTAGACTCTTAGTTCGCCTACTTGGTCACTACACATAACTGCGTATCATCTCATTATTTTGGCGACAACAAGATCAACAAACAACTGAACGCAGAACCACTTTATCGACCTCATCGGAGATTCAATACCCATTCACATGCAACCTAATTCATATCGAGATAGCAACATATAAAACTAAGTTACCCCAACGAAGATCTCTCCACCACCCATTGAGGTTAAAATGTAATGTCAAATTTTTGCTCTTGTTTTTCAGGCGTCTTGACTACTTCATAGTATCAGAGAGGCTACTACCAGCATTCTGCGATAACGTCATCAGGGACCAAGTGTACGGCAGCGATCATTGTCCCATCTCTCTGTTCTTGCACCTTAATGGGGCAGACAAACCCAAGGAATAATTATAATTACTACTAATTGTGTCTTATGTTGTGTCAGTGCATTGTGTCTTAACTTGTCTGTAGAGTTGAATATGTGAGTCAATTCAATAGAATTTTTTTTTGCAACTTGCCAATGTCTTTTGTAGTCAGGCAGACATTGATTCTGGAGGTTGCCAGGTTAATGGGCGGTGGGATCTCAAATTGCGCAGATGATCGGTAGAATCTTGATCATGTCTTTCAATTTACCAAAGTATTTAACAAACAATACTGATAGCCTTCTTTCAAAACCATTTACTACATACTACATACATGGTTTTTGGTCTAAACCAGAGGTTTCCAGACTTTTTTTTCTCATAGACCACTTTCAAAATTTTGCTGGTTCCGGTGGACCACCAACAGCTACATTTCTACCATATTCCCAAAACTCGACAAAAACGTTGACCCCCGTCGAGTCTCCCGTGGACCCCTGGGGGTCAACCTGGACCACTTTGGACTAAACAGACACTATATAATAGGGAAATTGAATTAGATGTTTCCCATTTAAATCATCTCTACAGATAAGTAGGTCAAACTGCACCACACGCTGTTATAAAGCAACCACAATTATATAATTATGGAATTCATTTATACTTGTTTTTGTAGGTATGATTTAAATTCATTTCGAGTTTAAATACTTTTTCGTATTAAAGACATTGAATTATTACAATTACTTTTATTTCATAAAAATTACAGGCAACAGATAGTCTGGTCAAAATAGACATTCACCCTTGCATAAGATCCCAAGACGCTGAATTATTACATGAACGTTAGGGATACCATTATAATGATATTGTGAAAAGTCCTGCAAAATTTTAAAGTTCGCAATAATAGTTTTTTTGGATTTTGTAGCGTACCAGTTAGTTTTATGATCAGAATCAGAATGTATTTATTGCAAATAATGATAAAAATTGTTAATTTTTTTAGATCGTAGTATCTTGACCGGGCTATGAATTGTTTATGGACAAATGTGAAAATGTGGGCTGAGGCTAGCATATGCAACTCCATAAATGCTCAGTTGTTGCCAAAGCTTCTATGTATAGTACTTCTCTCAGATAATGCGCGGAAATTCAAGTTATATGAATAGAAAATTTTATTTGAAAATACCTGTTTATGTGATCAAAGAAACGTACAGTTGTAAATAATTTTAAACTTAAGGTGGACTTTACGGAATTTCAAGTACATATATATGTATCGTATCTAATTGATGATTACAAGATAACTCTGATACATTCGTCAAATCTGGTACCGCGATGTTTCACCCAACTGAAGAGGAGCGTACTTGCCCGTTGACTGACAAACTACGCGAATTTGTGCGGGAGGGGAAAGACCACGTACAATCGTGAAAAGCTGGGCCCATCCCCTACAAGACTTAAACCTGATGAGCTAAGCTCAATCTCACAACACGCACAATCAAATTAAATGGGATGATAAATGTGCGAATAAATTGGATACAACAAGAATAAAGGTTGTCACAATTTTATTTATTGAATAACAGAAAATCATAAAAACTGCTACAAATTAATATAGAGCTTCACTATAGACCTTCACCCACGTCATACTGTATGCTCTAACTTATGTCAAAGTAGGTCTAATGTGTAACTAATGTTATGTACATACCTAAAAAATAAAGCATAAGTAACAAAGATAATATTACTGATCACTCAGGGATAACAAAGACATGTCTGGGCCCTTTCGTCGAAACCTCATATGAGCCTGCAACAAAAAAATGATAAAATAAGTATCAATGAGAAAGCTGTTTGGCTATTTTTAACCGACTTCCAAAAAGGAGGAGGTTATCAATTCGAATGTTTACTTTTATTTTTTTATGTTTGTTACCTCAGAACTTTTGACAGGGTGAACCGATTTTAATGATTATTTTTTTATTAGAATGCTGGTACTTCCCATTTGGTCCAGTTCTGATGAAGTCGGTTTTTTATATTGATAATTATACAAACTTTGTTTATTCATAAAACATTTAGTAAGCCTAGGAAAATATGGCGCGATGAGATCCATGCACTCCTTAGAACTGTGCAACATTTGCTCAAAATCGAGAAAGGTGGCCTTTGCCAGTGGGAAATTTATGGTTCATCTACATTTAATTATCTCTCAAGGAACAAACAACTTTTAACATGTGGAGCCATTTCCTGTTGTGTATGTTCACAGAAACTACACAAGAGCCAGTAAAGATAAAGTAATGATGCCACCTTTTGTTAATATACATGCACTGTACAATTTGTCAATCAACAACTTTTACCTGAATAATTTTTCTAAATGGCTCTCTGTTCAACAGAGAGTATGCTGCAGTCAAACTGCTCAAGGCACTTGATTGGAGTTCCTTCAAACCAGAGCAAAACAAAGCTATCCCTGCTTCTAGGCCGGTCCCAAAGTCGCACTCATCCATCGCTATACTGGCATATGTTATAACAGGTTGTAGTTCTGATAAAATACTGTCCTTTTCCTTCTGACTTGTAGCTGCTTGTAGCCTTGTGAAAAGCTTTTTTATTGTTGCTATAACAATGAAAAATATTATGTTTTAGTTAATCAGCATAGTTTTATCTCAATGCGCAGTTAACTGGTCATAACTGGAATGGTAGGGCTATTTAGATTAGTGGAGGTTTTGCTGTAATCAGTTTGAAATTTGATAAAGACTGCATGTCCAGACATTGAATAGAAATAATATATTAGAAAAAAAGTCGTATGAACAAAGATTTGTAATAGTTACCATCATTTTCCACAAGATGTCTGTAACCCAACTGTGTCTTTTTATTATATGGCACGACTATGCCTGCGCCGTGGAATGTTTTCGTAACAATTTTAGCCTGTCTCTTCTTCATGCTGTATTCTTCAAGGGAGAAGTTGTTATCTTCAGCATGCTTCTTCACTTTCTCCATGAGCTTCTGACATGCTATTGCTGTGAAAGGTGACCTTTTCTTCTCGTTTTGCAAGTATACACTGGAAATTGGAGAAATTCATATAAATTACAAGTAAAATTAAGTGAACTAGTTCACAAAATGAATGTTATATTATGTTTAGTATCAGTACCTGGGTGACCAAGGTTTAAACCAAAACCTTAACTCAATATAAAATTTTGCCTTTAGTTTCTCCTTTAGCACTTACTAACCCTTTGGTCATCCATTCATTTACATTTTGAGCACATCGTTTTCAGTTGTGTACCGCTCAATATTTTGTAGAACTAATAAGAATATGTCAGTGTGTACAATATATGTTTTTTTGGCAGACTTTATTCAGTACAAGTTCGAGTTTAAGGCAGATCCATTTATTTTACAAACTATATTATACTATCAAAGGTAAATACTTACTACACAGCTCCAAAGATGTTTTCAGCCAGAGGTTTGATGTGGTAGTCTTTACTACTGTCATTGCTTGCTAGAAACACTGGCTTCTCATTAGGGTCATCTCTAAAGTATCCTATATGGAACTCACTTTTGCCCTTCTTCTTTAACACGGACTGCAACAAGTTCATTAGAGGAATATTGCATTGATTCAGTTGAATTTTTAAGCGATTTCAAAAAAGGCAGAGATTCTATGTTCCACTGTAATTCTCGCTAAACTGTTGACCGATAAAAAAAAAATATCTTTCATTCCATAGTGTATACTTCGAATTTGGTCCCATTGTCACCAAGTCAGGATCTGATGATGGGATCCCAGGGAAATCGAGGGCATCCCTCAAATTTTATAGGCACTATATTACATTTTTCATATATTTTGAAGTGTTTTTAATGTGATCCACTTGTTGTTCATGGCTTCTGCGGTATTGCCTCAATTTTGCCGATGTCTAAAGTAAATTTGGCAGCTCAAACTCATTGCCATCTTTTAAAGACGTATTGAAATGAACAGACCCGTCGATAATATTAGTACTGTAATATTATTATTCTATGGTATACTTGGGTCAGAGAACTTCAGAAATCGCATCACTTTACAGTACATTGATTATTGACTGTTCTTATAAAACGTTACATATGTTGAAATATTGGAAAATATTAAAGAGGGTAGATGTAGGGCTATAATAATGTGGAATTTACCTGGAACTCTGGAGGGTCATAAAAAAACCTCCAATGCACTAAATATAACTCTTTATCATCAACAATAGGCAGTTTTCCCAGGAGTAAATCATAAGGTCCTATTAGTTCTAGATTCACACTCGATAGCAATTTCTCAATTGCATTATCTTCGTTCAGGCACTCGTAAAATTTATAGAAATCTGGCGGCAAATCAGTTAGAAATAGCTTTTGCACTTTATGATTTTTGGGATCACAAAAAGTTGTATGTTCTGTGAGGTGATGTGGTTTTTCTTTTGATGTTTTAGGCATGTTGCCTGCAAATTTGTTTGAGTCGATTATTGTGCTATTGCTAGGTTTACTAGCATCGTTTGTCAGAGGTTCACTGTCCTTACTTCTTGTTGGTTCCGGTTCCACGTCTGTGCTTATAGCTAATTCATTGTCTTTACTTGCAGCTAGTTCGCTGTTACTATTTGCTGCTAGTTCACCGTCACTATTTGTTGCTAGTTCATTGTCTGTATTTGATGGTTGTTCATTGTCTTTACTGCTTGTAAGTTCACTATCTTTACTTGTTTTTGGGTCAGTATTAGCTCTAGGAGACGGTGTATCTCGTCTGTAGGGGCTGAAACGCTGTTTGGTGCGATTGCCTCGGTTTTTCAAACAACGTGGTGTTGGTGGATGTTTATACTTTGCGTGATGTTCAGAACTCTTTTGATAACATTTTATTCCGTATTTACAAATGCTCCTTGGATCGTTAACATATTCCTGCCATTCATTGGTCATCGTTAATAATAGCTACTTTATAGGTACGAGAAAGCACGGAAAACCTGAGCAACAATAAGAATTTAGCAAACTGAAATCCGATAATACTTATTTACCTATGTATTGCTTGAGAAAACAAAAACAAAATTAAAGATAAGAAAATGAATATAAACTGTCTGGGAATTGGGTTGGGGAGTGAGCAGCTGTCAAATTATCAGGAATTGACAGTTGACTTTGACTGACTCCGAGTGACTTCACTTTTTTTTTTAAAGTTTTGTTTCTGTAGATCTTGTTTATTTAGTCAATGGCAATTTCATAGACATAATAAGTGTTTTTTATGAAATCGAGAATAACTAACACTTGTTTTTTTTTTCCTTTTGACAGCCATGTGGTAAACTGAAAATCATGAATTTTTAATTTTTTTGTCAGTGTCATTTTATTTTGTTAGGTGAACGGGTTTTTTTATTTGTGATAAAAGCTTAAATTACGATTTTTCTAATCTGTTTATTTAAATCGATACAAAACACCATAATTTAAGCTGTACAATAAGATCAAATCAGAAATCTTCTATGAACCCACGAGTTTTCAATATGCAGACAATGATTTTTTCGCGCAATTAAATGCAAAAATATCCACAAATAAAAGCACAATGTAGCTTTTACTTAGTAATTAAGATTTCAGTGACTATGTGCTTGTTTTCATAATAAACATTGGCCAAGGACATGTACATACTAAATCATAGTTTCTTACGCCATTCGTCAATTTCTACGGACTACAGATCGTGCTGTTCTACTGGTAAACACATCCATTTATTTGCACAAAATGCTTTAGAATCTTGAATATGCTATCACCACAACACAGATTACTTGTAGCTTTCTCATATGTGAGAAGATTTTTCGCATTCTTCTTATGTGTCTGTTATATGCATATAGCTATTTATATATATACATGCATGCTCTCAGCCGTTCAAAACATACATTCATGTGCCAGGAGATGGATGATGGTTTTATCTTTGTATGACTGCACTTGTTAAAACTGCTTAATGGAACTCATAAGAAATATTGATTAAAACTATAAATTTGTCAAACTAGCCTTCTACTTACCACACATTAATAAAGGTACTACGCTAGTTCTAGTGTATCTAAATACAGGATTACACAGAAAGGATGACGGAGCTGAAAAGAGCTCATTGTAGTCATCACAATATCAATAACTTACTATGGGAAAAAGAATTACTCTGAAGATGAAAAAAAAAACAGCTCTTCTGTAAAGAAATGTCATTGACACATTGAAATGTATGGAACACAATGATATTATTTTAGCGATTTCTGGGTAAAAGCATGGCATAATAATATACTCCGCCAGGTATGGCATTCCGGGACACAAGGGTCACGTGGGTGACACAAGCCTACATCATCCACACTGTGTTACCAGTAGCATGAAATCATAACTCTCCAATCTCTGTGTATTATCTGTGGGAATCCGATAAAACGATGTGGTTTTGATTTAAATAATATGTTTAATCTGTACTAATATTATAAAGAGGAAAGATTTGATTGTTTGTTTGCATTGAATAGGCTCCGAAACTACTGAACCGATTTGAAAAATTCTTTTACTGTTGGGAAGCTACACTATCCTGTGTGACACAGGCTGTAATATATTTTGTAGCGAGGCCGAAGGCCGAGCTTACACCCGTGCGAAGCAGGGGCAGGCGGCTAGCATATTATAAATTTGTTTAACTTGAATTGCTTCACCTGAGCGGACAAACAAAATGACAATTAAAATGTTTTTTTGTATTTTGTTCAAGAAAGTTTTCCAGATCAATAATTTTGTGTATTTAGTATATTTACTAATTTATTGCCCAATTTCAATTTTGTGTTTGTTGCAATGAAGTGGCAACTGGACATTGACATATGCATGTGTACCCGGAATGCCAGACCTTATTTTATTGGATCAAGGGTATGAGTCAGTTTTGTTGGCACATAAGTGTAAAATTAAGCATTGAGTGCTTACTTCCATAAGTTACATTAAATAACACACATTTCATTTTGAATCAGCTTTTTGTTTTTCTTGCTTGGTTTCTATATTGTGTCGATTGAAGCATAATTATTATGTCAACTAGGTATGTTGTAAAATAAATCCTAAATTATAACTGTACCAGACACACAAACAGGGGTCTTAAATAAAGATTTAAAAAAAATATGCTTAAACACTAATTGTGCATGCATTTTTAAATGTATGTATCATATACTCGTGTTTTGTGCATATTAATTATCTTTATCTTTTAACTAATTTCATATCATGTGTAGATAGATATCCGTCATCTAGTCTACCTGTGACCACTGTGAATTCGGAATTAAAATAATGTAAAATACACCCAATAATTCAATGCGAATTGCGAAAATCTAAGAATTAATTAGACCTGCTACTCATCTGAGTATCAGGGTTTACTAAACCTATGACAAGTTGGCTGAAAATATTCTTATATAAAATTGCTATGAAAAGATCAACATCTACATTTCCGGGATGGCAAAGCACCGTCAATATAGTTAATGTTGCAGGTGTCCATAGGCGGCGGTTTCTGCTTACCATCTAGCGGACAGCAAGATTGTTTGCAGCTCATTTTATTTAAAAAAATTAGACCTTCATTAATATCCATAAACCAATTTTGCATTTGTCTTGTGATGTGAACTTGCAAGATCTTTCAAAGACTTTCTTTAAATAATGAAGCTTTCAACAACATTTTTATTGGGCTCCTTATTTACAAACATCCATTTTTACTAACTACTATATGAGAAAACAAATGTCAATAACGCTTACTTGGAGCTTGGCCAAAGAAAATTTTCTTGCCATCTGGATTTGTTTGAGTAGAAATAAATGGTTTGTATTCATAAAAGTAAATGCTTCATCATTTGTTAGATATGGAATTATCCATAGCAATGTTTAATTCACTACTAATATGGGAGAAGTTTATAACTTTTGTACGGCTGAACAGATTTTGATCAAACATATACTGAGAACCACCACAATAAATCCTGCTATCAAATAAAAGACCGCATCCAAATAGTTTTAGGCGTTTTGGAGAAAAACGGTAACAGACATACATACATACTCACTCAAACACATTATATCTTCTCTATTCCCAAGAAGTTAAAATCTCTGATCAGAAAAACAAAGGAGAAATGGTAAGGTGGCGTGGCCGATGTGAACGCATCTGGCCTAAATCAGGCTTGATTCCTCTGGTCGAACTTTACAGACGACCTTGCCACCCTTTTTTTGCATGTGGACCATTAGTTAGTTCATTGGATTCGCCAAAAGTTTCATAATGTGCGTGAAAAATTATTAAGTTTGCCGTACTTGCAGTTATAGTGCAAATAATTATTATTATCATTACAAAAAACCGACTTCATAAAAACGTCAAAACTGGACCAAATTTAAATGGGACCACACAGGAAGCATCAGCTTTCAAATAAAAACAATCATCAAAATCGGTTCACCCAGTCGAAAGTTCTGAGGTAACAAATATAAAAAATATATTTTAAAACAGTCGAATTAAGAACCTCCTTTTTGGAAGTCGGTTAACAATGTATGCAACACGGAGACGTTTGACCACGAATTATAATTGTATTAAGGCATATCTTCCTTGTTTAACTGATCTGAGATAAAAATACAGGACAGGTAAAGGTATTTACTGTAGCAGGCTTTTCAATAATGGTTGTTGACCTCTGCCTAGCCATGGGACGTCACAAGTTGATCGAAATGTGTCAAGGGGTCACGTTTGAGAATATAAATTAGGGAGGGTACATACTTACCTACTCTGCTCCATTCAAGCATTTATTTACTTTGACAGCCACATTTTTTTAAGTGAAAACTTCTTTAGGCGCGTTGAGCACTTTTTGGGTCAACAAAAATAATGGAACTCGCGACATCGTCACGCTGTATCGTGTATTTTAAAACAGCGCCATCTCTTGTAGAATAGATGAATTACTACTTAAGTTTTCACTTCTGACGTGCAGTTCTAAGACTGATTTGTTTTTTATTCTTAACCTATATTGTCCCACTGTTGGGCAAAGGTCTCTCCCATTTCCTTTCATAAATCTCGGTCGTCCGTCACCTCTTGCCAACCACGGAATGAGTCAAGATCGTCACCCCAGCGTTTCTTAGGCCTTCCTTGACTGCGTCGTCCATCAGGCACCCACTGTAACGATCCTGGCCCGTCGGTCGTAAATTTTAATCATAATATGTATTTTATAAAGCTAAATAAAAACATTGTCTTATAATATATCACTGAAGTATATCAGGTACAAAAACCCCCACCGTCAAAAAGCTCAGCCCCCACATCTTGCAAAGCTGGAAATCCTACACCGTTCGATTTTTCCGCTCCTTTATTCCGCGGACCTGCAAGGTGGAATATCCTCCCCCCAAAGGTCTTCCCGTCGAGCTTCAACATGAAGCGTTTCAAAAAGGGTGTCTACAACTACCTCTCCGGACTGGCAAAGCACCTTCAACATCGCTAGTGTTGCAGGTGTCCATAGGCGGCGGTTCTGCTTACCATCAGGCGCACCGCATTCTTGTTTGCCGCTCTTTTTATAAAAAAAAAAAACTAAAAAAAACTTGTTAGTCTCCCGTTCAAAAACCTAGCGAAAGTGATGAGAATTCCTTAGATACATAATCAAAGGAGAATTCGTGAGTTTCATTCAAGTTTTTACAATGTTATTGCAGCTGTCAGATTAAAAATAAATGCTTGGACCGAGCTTAGAGGAAAATCGTACGCAAGCACTCAAACCGTAACATAAAACATGGTAGTATTTCTTTGTTAGTGAATCTCTGTACACTCGCCCTCGGTCGATCAGCGTCGGAGTACCAAAACATCGCGTAAAGCATAGGTAATGATTCGAACTGTTGCGCCGTATGTATTCTGTGCTTTAGTGACCGGCTGCCGCGTGCTCCATCTGCGCTGCTATATTTAGTTTCATTGTGTTGTTGGTGCAAGAATCAGGAATGTAATTTAGACTTCATTAGCCTCCATCTCGGCTTCATCGACATTTTAGTGTTTTCCAGCTTTATTAATCGACTTCAATAATTATCAATATAAAAAACCGCCTGCATATATAAAAATGACAGAACTGAACCAAATTAAAATGGGACCACACGGGAAGCACCAGCTTTCAAATAAAAAATGAATCATCAAAATCGGTTCACCCAGTCGAAAGTTCTGAGGTCGAATTGAGTACCTCCTCCTTTTTGGAAGTCGGTTAAAAAAGGAAGGCGTTCTCAATAATAGGGTAGATGACTGATGTTTATATCGTTGAAACTATTAGCTTTGATGAAGAATTTTAGTAAATATAATGTTTTTATTGAAAAAAATATTTAAATCGGTTATTAATGTTCTGATATATAAACGTTTAGTTTTTGGTAGAGAAAACTGTCCCTTTCCCACAAATCAAAAAATTACATCACGCCTCTGTGTGCCATACTTGTCAGAATAGAATTTATATGGCGTACAGAACCCTTCGTGCGCGAGTCTGACTCGCGCATGGCCGGTTTTATTTTAAATTGATTCTTATTTATCTCTGGACAAAAACATATCCTTTCTAATATATAGTCAGAGTTCAAAGCTTCGAAGTATTTCCGCGCCAATGTTCATTAAAATCCATTCAATCGTTCGACGTAAAGAAATCTCTATTCTCTACCTATAGAAATATGGAATTGTTTATGTAAATTTAAATTTGCGTGTTTTCGCATCTCTCATATTTTAAAAATGAATTAGGCAGCGGTTTTGACTGGCAATGATCATTGAGCTCGATGGCTTTCGTTCTGAGCACTACTTGTCTCCCGTCCCGTCCTGTATATCGAGTTATGTATTCGCGGAAGCGACTTTTTATCGTGGTGTTGTAAAATTATTTCAGGCTCACGGCATTTTATTTATATCGCTGAAACAAACAATGGTCGCTTAGCTCACTGTTAAACTGATAATGGCGTGAAAAGAGTCTTCGTGCGTCCTCTATTTCGCACGCGCATTTCAAAATGTTTGAACATATAAAATGGTTGTATGTACTTGTGTGAAATCTAAGCGGAATGAAGAAAATAACATTACAAATGTTCAGTAAAGTTTTCATTTTGGTTCAAACAAATTTCATCAACATCAGCCAGAAGACGTCCACTGCTGAACATAGGCCTCCCCCTTTAACCTCCACACTGAACGACAGCCTGCCATCTGCATCCACTGGATGCCCGCGACTCTCACAATGTCGTCGGTCCATCTAGTGGGAGGCCTACCTACGCTGCGTCTTCCAATTCGTGGTCTCCACTCGAGGACCTTTCTTCCCCATCGGTTATCAGTTCTTCGAGCGATGTGGCCTGCCCATTGCCACTTCAACTTGCAAATTTTAATAGGTGACTCTGGTTCTTTGGCGAATATCTACGTTACGGATTTTATCGCGCAAAGAAACTCCGAGCATTGCTCTCTCCATTGCTTGCGTTGTGTGACTCTGAGTTTTTCTAAAAGTAACAAATTCAAACAAATTTACCTTTATATAAATTCAAAATAACTGTAGATTATTTATTCGATTGTTTTTTTTTTTGTACATACTACATAGGTACTTAAAATCAATTCGAGGATTACCTATATTTATTTTTTCATTCAGTTTTTGTTTGAAAATATTTAAATTATCTAATTTCGGACAAAGTCCGGAGAAATCCGGACGGATGCTAACCCTGGACGGGGACCACTAATTACAAGTGTATACATACAAGTTGCAATGGGCACTGGGCAGGCCACATCGCTCGAAGAACCGATAACCGATGGGGTAGAAAGGTTCTTGAGTGGAGACTACGAACCGGAAGACGCAGCGTAGGTTGGCCTCCCACTAGATGGACCAACGACATCGTGAGAGTCGCGGGCATCCAGTGGATGCAGATGGCAGGTTGTCGTTCAGTGTGGAGGTGAAAGGGGGAGGCCTATGTTCAGCAGTGGACGTCTTATGGCTGATGATGATGACATACAAGTTGGCTTCTAGACTAAAATCACACACACACATCATCAGCCAATTAACGTCCACTGTTGGACAAGGCCTCATAGTGAGGGGTGTTGCCATAATCCCCACGCTTGGCATAAGGCGCATAAGGCGGCTTGGGGATCGTAGTACGTTCACCATGTACTATTAGGACGCTGCTGCCCATCCTCCGGTGGTTCTGGTCGCAGTTTTAGGACATACCCGGGTCCCAATGTTATTTCTAATCAAGATATTTATTATGAACGCCAGGCACTGTGCACGCAGTTTTCCAATACTTACTTCCCTTCCATTAGTTACTCGTACTTACGTTTCGCAGTTAAAATTATTATTATCACTTCTTAATCCAGGTCAGAAACTCATACTAAATTTTATCCAATTCCGTCCATCTACCGTTTTGTCGTGTTTGTACAAAAAAACATATCTTTACATATACATACTAGATGCGCCCCGCAGTTTCACCCGCGTGGTGATGAAAATCAGTGATGATCATGATGAAAAGTAGCCTGTGTGTTAATCCAGGACATAAGCAATGTATACCTATTCCAAATATCATCCAGCCGTTTCTGCGTGATTGAGTAACAAACATCCATCCATCCAAACTTTCACATATATGATACTAGCTGCGCTCCGCGGTTTCACCTGCGTGGTGATAAAAATCGGTGATGATCATGATGAAAAGTAGCCTATTTGTTAATCCAGGACATAAGCAATGTATATTCCAAATATCATCTAAATCTATCCAGCCGTTTCTGCGTGATTGAGTAACAAACACACATCCATCCATCCATCCAAACTTTCACATATAACATACTATGATATTAGTGTGATTTGTATCTTCTAATATTGTTTTGTGCTATAATGAGAATAAAGTAGGGCAAAACCAAAAGTAGAGGTGTAAAATTATATGAAGTGGTGGCCAGCTGGGTATGTCATGCGATACCTATGCCGTGGCCTAGATACGTCGGCAGTGGAAGCTCGTTGCAACTGCGAACGGAAATCGCATAGCGACAACATTGTTGTTTGGCCGCTCTTGTTTTTACTGGAAATGTAGTGGTTTTAGCCAATACAGTCATAATATACGGTATATCGACTAAATTCTAGCCACATGCTTTGATTTTAACACTTTCGCATAAACACGAAATTTACTGATGGCGAGACCACATACTTATTCGTATTCCATCATCACCACCATCAGCTAGAAGTCATTTGCTGAACATAGGCCTATCCCATCGATTACGACACCGCTTTACCTACACTTCTTCACTAATATTATAAAGAGGAAAGATTTGTATTTTTGGATGTTTGTAACGAATTATCTCAAAAACTACTGGACCAATAAAAAATATATTTTACCATTAGAATGCTGCAGTATCCCTGACTAACATAGGCTATATTTATTACTAGAATGTAAAAAAAAACACCCGTGCGAAGCCGGGACGGGCGGCTAGTGGTTGATATTCCGAAAACCCGCACGAAGCGCTTTGATTCCATTTTTATTGGGCGAAATGCCTAGTCTGTGGAATGGGCTGCCTGAATTGTTCCCCGATAGTTACAATCTAGGTGTCTTCAAATCACTGGTTTCTTCTAGGCAAGCGTGCTCCATCATAGACCGCATTATCGCTTAACATCAGGCGAGTCGGCGGTCAAACGCAAGCCTCTTATAAAAAATATATAAAAAAAACACACTTAATGACAGTCTGCCATCTGCATCCACTAAATGGTCACGACTCTCACGATGTCGTCGGTCCACCTAGTTCCTACTAGGCCTACCTATACGCTGCGTCTTGCGGTTCGTATGGTCTCCACTCAAGAACATTTCTTCCCCGTCGGTTATGCTTTTCGAGATCAGTTTCATACAGATATTAAATTCTACGTTTAAAACTAGAACTTAATACGTAAATATTCTTACTTAATAACTTCACCCATTACACAAATACATCCATTAGACCTTACCCACTACTCTACCGTATTTGCCGTAGTAGGTACCAAACCAGCTAAATTTATATAAATCTTGTATCTTATCAATATTTACACACTGCAATACTGTACAATAGTTCAACAAAGCTTTGTAGATAACTTCCATAAAAGCTTTCTCTATCTGCTTTGCTTATACAATACTAATGAATTGATAAGCTTTTGCGCATGTATTTCGCAGCTAACAGTTTATTCTCGATTGTTCGCAGGCGATGAATACTTGACCACATTATGGAGAATCGAGATGGATGGAGCGGCGGAGAGTCGGGTGCGAGGGAGAACTCCACTGAGAACTCGCAAGCCGCCGAGCGTGATCGAGTGCGCATCGAGTTCTACGCCACTTACGATGTCATGACCGGTGTTCGCATAGCCGCCACGCTTGGCGGCTTCTTCGCACTGATGGTCTTCCTGATCGTCTACAAGAGTCGGAGTAAAACGTTGAAGGCTCTCAATGATCCCAAATTAGTGGAGATGGCGGAAGCCGTCGTAGCCGAAGAGCAAGCTGTCGAAGAAGAGCGACAGTTGACTGCGGCGCTAGAAGAAGCGATGTCTGAACGTCTGAGGTCTCGGCCTTACATTGGCGAGGAACCGCCGTGGCCGAGGACCGCACGATTCGCGTCGTACGGCGGGGGATACGGCAGCTTGTTAGCTCCGCCTCGACGTCTGGCATCTCTCCGAGGAGACTCACTCTCAGGTTCTGCGTTGCGTTTCGCAGAACGCCGACCCTCGGGTGGGCCGCGCGATCGTAGGCTGAGCTCCGCGACGTGTTCCAGTTCTGGTAGTTCCTACCTAGAACGTCGCGGCTCTTCGGTAGTGTGTGCATTAGCAGAACGGCGATTGTCGCCATGTCCCAGCGAGCGTCTCGCTCCGCTGGCGTCCGTAGGTAGCGTAGGACCATCTTACGCTATAGAATGTGAATTGGCGTCCGTGGGCGCCGACTCTGTGTTTGCCGAGGACGATCCGGACTCCACGGACGATGAAGTGGAACAGTTCTCGACAGATAGTGGCGGCGGAGAGGCGGCTGCTCTGGGGGAAAGTACCGAGCTGTCCAGCCGTGCCATGCCGCTGCCACTGCGGTTGGAGCGCGTCTCACACTCGCGGGAAACTCTGTTCTAGTGTCGTCGGAGCCGGCGGTAGCATAACTGTCAGTCGGTTGTTAAATGTTAGTTGATTGGACATACTAAAATATCGACTTTTTATATTTACACTTAAAAATATAATTTTAAATTGGCATTACACATATCACTTTGATCTTGTTCCAATCAACATATCATATTGTTTTAAAATATTCAAATTGAAGAAAATTAAAAAGGCTTTTTGCTTCGTTTGTACATGTTATTTTTGCTAGTAATAAATTAAGTACTTACTGCTCTTTTTGGCTTCAGCTTGAAAGCGTCTTCGAAAGTCGATATTTTAATGTGTCTTTAGATATTTTGTGTAAATAGTCTGTTTTTGTTATTAAATTGATGTTTTATGATGTTAATGTTACAGACCATGACAGTTGTACGTACCTGCGTAAAATACCTAATAGTATTTATTTACCAAAGATGTTGTTTTCCCAATATAGATTACATAGATAAATAACGAGATTGTTGTATTAAAGTTGCTTGTACTCTCTGGCGTAATTCACCATAGTGTTCTATGTAATAGATATGATATGAATGTAAATGTGAAATCTGCCGAATTAGTCTTTTATAGGCACATAAACGATTATTGTTTATAGGCAAGCTGATGATAGTTTTTGAGGTCTTTTAAATTCTGTATATGCAATTCAGTCTATTTAAATCTACTATACCGGGCTAAAAGTCTTCCTCACCGTGATGAGGGTTTCAGTTACTTATTCTAATTAATAGAACTTTTATCTGTTTTATATTTAACCTAGCAGACCTTGTACAGGGTTACGCATATACATTGTACTAAGCCGAAAGGAGGTCATTGTACTCATTATTATGAACAACTTTTACTAAGGGAACTCTGAAATTACAAAAAAATAATATCTGCTCTATAGAAAACGGTCATTGACTTTCGACAAAATGTATGGAACAGCTGTTTTTTTGCCACTTCAGGGTTGGTCCCATAGTAAAAGTTGTTCATAATGACCTCCTTTCGGCTAAGTACAGGGTATATGCGTAAGCCTATAGAAACTGCCTACACTCAACTTGTTAAAAATAAATGGGCTCTCAAACTGCTTGAGAATGTAGGTGAATAAACGAAATTAATTTGTATTTACCCTACTAAGTAAAATTGAATAAAAAAAATGCAAGCAGAAAAAATGCAAGGGCACAAAAGAGGAGGTTACGTCCCATGAACAATAAAATATTGAAATAGCTACGAAGTTGAGGCGGCCTAAATGTTGCTTTTTCTGAAAGAATGTCACTTGCACTAAACAACTGTCGTCTAGTGAATCTGCTTCGGCCGCCTACGTAACCATAGCTTCTTAACTAGTTACAATCGAAGCGAAGTTATATTTTGTTCAATGCTAGTTACGAGCGAAGACATATTCCTGTACACGTAACCGCGGTTTCGGTGGAGCAAAATCCTTATTTTTAACAGACTTCAAAAAAGGAGAACGGTTCTATGTTCCACTGTTTTTTTTTGTATGTTAACCGATATCTCCGCCAACTGTTGAACGATTAAACAAAAAAACTTGTTCGGTAGGGTACGCTTCTAATTTGTTCCCATTGTCACCAAGTCAGGATCCGATGATGGGATCCCAGGGAAATCGAGGGCAACCCACAAATTTTATAGGCACTTATTACGTTTTTCATATATATTTGAAGTCTGTTTTTAATGTTATCTACTTGTAGAAAATAATTCGACGAAGTGCGAGTGAAACTTGCGCATCTAGGGTTCCATACCACCTCACAAAAGCACTGAACGAGCATTGCTCTAAAGAAATATAAGTCGGATCGAAGGACAAACATAAATTTTCAGTGGAAAATAGTAATTCCTTGTCTCTGGTTAAGAAGTTGCATTTAAGATAGCGGCTGGTATTGTCACAGAAATATATGTCTTCGCTCGTAAATGGTATCGTAAAAGTCTTAATTTCGCTTCGATCGCAACTGGTTACGAAACTATGGTTTCGTAGGCGACCGAAGCGGAACTATCGTATCGCGGACACCGGGGTTTTATTGATTCTAGGTGTTCTGAGCCCGCCGCCGCAGCTGCCGAACACAGTAGATTGATTACGTTAAGTCGTTTTTATTACGGTTTAGATTTACGTGTTAGTTTATGTAATGTTCGTTGCTCGAATTAAAAAGAGCTCCCTGTAGCTTGTAAATGTTGAAATGTATGTAAAAATTGTAAATATAAAACTCAACTCATCTGTTGTTTCATTTTTCATGATCACATAGTCGGTTAGGTAAATAAACATTTGTTTTTATGCTGTTATAAAACTAAAATAAAAGCAATTTGGCTTCGTGATTAGATTGCGCGTCATTTCCTACTAATAATGAAACTATAACATAGTAAAACCTTGGTAAAATTGTCACAGGTTTTAAGAAAACTAAATTAAGTACTTATGCCTATGTGCGAAATGTAAAGTATCTTCCTACAATAAGCCTATAAGTACCCAGCCAAAGGGAGAAAAGGATATACAAATGTATGTAAGGATTAACTACGCTGCCCTTAAATATTCACACGTGAATATTTAACCCTGTTGTATTAACCTTTTTATAATGGATTGGAAGGTGTAAACTTTCACATTTTGCGTCCGCATCAAATATATTTAAACTAAAAAATCATTTAAGGCAGGTACAAACCTACCTGTTGATCAGAGACCTCTAATCTTTGATCCTGTTTCAATAGTCTGTCGTGAATTGGAAGATTTTTTTGTTTCCCAGTTAGTCATTTTCATTCTCTATTGTAGGCATGGTAGGTACTGTAGTAAATTTTACTAGGCATAAAATGTTAAATGATATAATTATTATCGTACTCATTGCCGAATTGATGAAAAATCCAATCAACTGATTTAGTACAAGATGTCAGGGGCATTACGCCTAACTCAAATCGCGGGCTCGAATACGTGCAGTTTGTAAAATCACGCGAACGCGAACCTTAACGCGCCGAAATATGATTTGCGTTCGCGCAATTTTTCGCAATCACGCAGGCGTAAGGCCCCAGGTCCAGTATGAAATTCATAAAAGAAAGTGTCCCGAGTTTTTGTAAGTAGGTAGCAGGTAGGTATATATAGTAATACCAATAATTTTTTTTTATCATATTTAGTTTGCAAGTAATGTAGGTAAAATACATGTACTTGAATAGTTTAGCGCCGAGTTGACCCGATATTCATAGTTTTAAATGACTATTTAATCATCAGTTATTTATATAAAAAACATCAATACAAACCAAATCGCAACAGCTATTTGGTTAAAATCTGTGTGTTGTTATGATTAATGTTGTGTTCGCGCTCTTTTATGAACCGAAAGCAAGAATTTTCAGCAGCAATTCCGTATTCGTTAGTTAACGAACACAAAGCAGGGTGCTGGTAACACTGCAAAAAAATGAGTTTTGGCGCCAACGTGAGAGAATACATGGCTCATTTTATAATTTTCCTAAACTTGTGTATTTCCGTTTAGATAGTAGATCCAAAAGAGGCGACAAATTTTGTCGCCTCTTTTTATCGTGCTTAAGCGAGACAGAAACCGTAGGACTGAGGCACCTTGTTGCGTTCTCGCTCGACAAAGTAACGACAAGATTTTGTCGCGGTGCGCAAGCTAGCCATGCAGGATCATAAAAGTTAAAGTTTTGTTAACACACAACTTTCCTGCTGTCAATTGTGTCACTGTCAATTTTGGTATACGTCAAGCCCAATGTCAAAAAGTGACACAAGCAAACAAAGTAGAACTAGGAAATCGTGTAAAAAAGAAAAGGGTTTTCTTCGAGTATAGCCTTTGAATTTACCTGAAACAAAGAATTAATAAGCGAAAATGGACGACGATTTACCGACTGACTTTCAGGTCATCGTCGTTGGCACAGGTAAGATTTATTTCTTCAATAAAACTGCCACCGGTATGGTGGCGAAACCAGCCTACTTATCGATCTTTTTTTGGGGGTGCCCAGTCATCAATGCTGAAAATCTAGGTTTCATGATATTACAGCAGCCTTTTTATTTTAAAAAACCTATTTTATGTTTGTAGATTTTTTCTTTAATAACTTTTTACGACGACAGGATAATCGAGAAGATTGCAAACTGCCGCTCCAGATTTCGAGGCTTAGTCACTAATTAAATATTTGCGGCATTCAGTTGGTCATTGTCTCCGGCTCTCTAAAATTGTTCGTTTACTGAATGTTGCAAACAATCAGAACAACTAGCTACCTACATACCTACTTGGTAACACCACTCACACCTGGCTATCCCATAAAATGACTCATATAATTTTTTGTCAGATTTAAGTCAATGAACTCTTGAGTACAGACCTTGATACTTGGTATATATTTATTAAGGTTATATTTTGTTTATTAAGCGATAGTCTTCCAATATGAATTACTATTACAATATTGCTATGTAATTTATGAACATCTTCTATTTTATTGAACCACAGAAAACATACAAACTATAAATAGTCTATATTCTTTGCACAAAGCATTAAAAAAATAGGTTTTAGGCTATCTGTCTATTCATCTTTTGTCTTTCGTCAATCCAATATATGGATGACCTGCACTGATGTCTCGATTACAGAGTATTGTGTATTTGCCCCTTCCAGACTACCCAAGCTAGCTGACCTTCATAAATGGAGCATGGCTTTTTGGTCACTGACATTTAAGAGCTTTGATACCACTTTTATTATGCGAACTGCTAGTCTGTGGAATACATTGCCTGAATAGTTGATCCCCAGTAGTTACAATATGAGTGTCTTCAAATCATGAGTGAATCGGTTTCTTCTAGGCAAGGATGCATCATCGCTTAACATCAGGCGAGATGGTGGTGAAACGCAAGCCTGTTTCTAAATAAAAAAACTTTCACCTCTATTGTGCCAGGTGTTGTGGTGTTGAAGGCTTGTTGTGGAATTTCGTCAAGCAATCCTTACTTTAATAGCAAGCCTTCTCGAGTTTAGCAGTTTGTCTTACATTATGCATGACATGATAGGTACCATCAACCAATAATAAAATAGAAGATCATTAATACATTTCTGGGCACAACATCAAGAGGTAGGTATAAAAATTTAATGCTAGATCACAACACCTGTGAATCGCTTAAATTCTACTTAAATCAAAAGTGATGTAAAATTGCTAGAAAGTGATATTTTGTGTCTATGTGAGGTATAAGCACAATCATAGTGCCAGATTACAAAGTTCTACAAGTCCACAAGATAGCTCATACATACAAATGTTAGTTGTAGTGACACCATGATTCATGGCAGGGCCTCACGGATACTTTACCCCTACCTCAGTCACATGGTTGGCGTGTGGTCCACCAACTCACAGACAAGTTTAACGTGGGGTAGCAGTCCGTCACCTTCCATCGTTATCGCTCATCGAGAAGGCCTTCAAACGGGTGTGGCACGAGGGTCTCAATCTTCAAAAGACTTTTGTTGAAGAGAAACATCTTTTGCAAAAAGTGACTCAGTAGGGGAAAACTTAGTGCATGTACACATACACATGGATGCCATACTATCAATTGCGTGGACTCTAGCAATCACAAAATCCCCCTCATGTAGGTATGATTTGGTGTCACAGAGACCACAAAATCGACTATTGAACAGTTAAGGTCCATTTTTAGGGTTTCTTATAATTTTTTGAAAGCAAGTTTTAGGAAGTTTAAGTTATTAAACATCAGGATGGAAACCTAAATAGGGACAGTATGTTCAACACATGGCCTTTGCGTCTATAGGCTACATGAAAACAGCCCGAGAAGACATTCCATGGGTTTTTGAGCATTTACAATTTTGGGAAAATGCCATGCGGTAAAATTAAGAATTTGACTATAACTCTTTTGATGCCGTTCAATCTTGTTCTTTATAAGATGAAATGTCTATGGGAGCAACTTTGGTTAGAGTATTAGAACACTTAATCACAGTGCGACTGGATTTTCTATATAGAACAAATCTTTTGTTTAGGCATGGTAGAGTCTATTGTAGCCGCGGCATGCAGTAGAATAGGCAAGAATGTTTTGCATCTCGACTCGAGCGATCACTACGGAGGCCTGTGGGCATCCTACAACTTCGATGGACTGCAAAAATTTATCAAAGAAGTCAGCACTGACCCTAAAAGACAACTGCAAGTTTACAATTTAGCTGAAAATTGGTATATTGAAAAGTGAGTATTGATATCCTATTTTTGATAAAGTAAAATTTATTTTTCCCATCAATCAATTCAGATCTTAACAAAAGTAAGTTTTTCACTAACCCTCATAAATGCGTTGCTCGATAAGGTAATCTATAAAATATCTAAAAGCGAAATACCACTATTCATCACAAAATCTCGGAAACTACTTTCCTATGAAGTTGAAAATTGGCAAGTA
This sequence comes from Agriopis leucophaearia, assembly GCA_949125355.1. NCBI lineage: Eukaryota > Metazoa > Arthropoda > Insecta > Lepidoptera > Geometridae > Agriopis > Agriopis leucophaearia. Next base: position 15,098,827 of record OX421266.1, on the reverse strand, counting down.
GATTCCTTATGAGGTCAGATAAGAAAGGATTTTGCGAAAAGTTTACATGAAAATCTACACATACAGAATTGTGGGCAACAAAATGTATACTATGAAATCATCTGCCAATTTATTGAGTTTTTTTAGAACTCCTACAATGACTCACTGTTTTGTCTGCTATCTTACAAAACTTATTGAGGAAAAAAGTTTAAGTATACTTATACCTAATATTTATTCTGATGAATGTGGAATCTGACCTTAGTGAACCAAATCTAAGCTAAATCCATGCCAATTTTAAATTAAATCCAATCAGCTGTTGCAGAATTGAAGACAAATACAACTTGCACAAAACTTTTGCTTTAATAATACTAATGTGTATTCCTTATCGAGCGTTAATACACAATACACACAGAATTAACCCTTTAGTTCACAAACTTACAATAGCTAATAAGAGAATATTTGAACGAGACAATGGCATGTTTTAAAATAAAATTGTAATTCCTAATCAATTAATCTATTATTAATTTACTAAAACAAATAATGGTGCTACTTCTCATTATATATCTCCCAAACCCATTAATTTCGAAGGGAATCGTCTGATGATGAAAAGAAGGAAGAAGAAAATAAGACTGATGATGGCAAAGCTGACCCTTCCAAAAAGATTTGGAGCCAAGCCAACTTCGCAGCTGAATATAGGAAGTTCAACATTGACATGACCCCCAAGGTAACTATTACAAGTCATTAAATATGTAGTGATAGTATAACCAACTTATCTGCAAAGGGTTCTATTTTTGGCGGATCAAATGGTACACTAGAACAAAAAATTATCTATCTATATATACCAAAGCTTCCAATAATTTTAACGAGTCCTATTCAATTATACTTCAGATGAGGTGGTGCATTTTGTTTATGTAAAAAATCTATTAGCAGGCCTTTAAAGTAGAATCGGCTCATTTGCAGTGACGTTAAACATTATTACGCTTTCTTATGCCGTCATGTTTTTCATCTGCCGGACGTCCCGTGACGGCCAACTTTTTTCAACTCCACTTTGCATGTCGCCATCTTGTATTTATATGATTAAGTCACCTACCAATAGGGATGCCATCTCTAAATCTAAAATCTGTAAATACCTCAATTATCAAAATTTGTTGAGGCATTTAGGGAGGAGGGAACATACAGGGCTATAATTACACACTAATCTCCTTTTAGCTTTGCCATTGTCGGGTAAAAAATTCCTAGGTGATTGTCAGTTCTCCCCAAAGTATAAAAGGGACCAATCTGACAGTATTACCAAAAATGCCCTCTGGCAAGCTACTTAATTTGAACAGCCGTTCTGCCACTTCATTTGATCTGAAGGTAGACCTGGGAATAAACAACCTTTCCCTTTATTATTCATTCTGTACCTTGGCCTAGCTTGACATTTACAAAGTAAACAATGTCTGTGACGGGTCCTGAAATTCTGATGCACTAGCACATTCATCAAATCCCTATTTTTAAAATATGAAAAAAAAAACAGTTCTTTGGGCGAAAATCTTTTCTTGCATTTGTATAACGCAGATCAGAATATTACATAACATGCCATGTTATGTCACTTATGAAGTAGAAAGACAACATATCTTTGCTATTTTTCAATCTAGATCAGATTTTTTTATCGTGATGGCACTGGAAGAAAGGTGAACAGCTGAATCCAGCAGCGGCTACCACCACGCCGCCTCTTGAACTCTGCTGCCCTGAGCAAAGTTCCTCCTACCCACCTCTATCTACGTCACTGCAAATTATCATATGATACCATTCTTTACACATAGTTTAGTAGTACTATTATCTATTCTTTGTTATAGCTTCTCTTCTCCCGGGGGCCGCTAGTAGAACTCCTGATTTCGTCAAACATCGCTCGCTACGCAGAATTCCGCTGCGTAACTCGCGTGCTGACTTGGCTGGATGATAAGCTGATGCCGGTACCATGCTCACGTGCTGACGTGTTCGCGACCGAAGCTGTTGGTATTCTAGAAAAGAGGATGCTGATGAAAATGCTTACTGCCATAGTAGGCTATAATGAGGAAGAAATGAGTAATGAATTCAAGGGTAAGTTTGCCCCATTCGCAAAATAACATAGCCAGTATTTCATAATGGGGCTATCATCTGGATGCTCTCTCCCTTTTTCGCTAAGCGTGTGTTAATATATTATTTGTATGGTGCGCGTACGGCGTGACGTCAATACTTGCTATAGTGCGCTCTCTGTTTAGCATGAAATTAAAATAATACTTATTAATAACCTATAAATTTTTGAATATTTTTTTGCTTCCGTTGATGGGCTCTATTTCTGTTCAGCTTTTTTACCAACGCTAACTCACCTGATGTTAAGCGATGATGCGGTCTACGATGGAGCTCACTTGCCTAAAAGAAACAGATTCACCGAACTCTTTCTCTCCCATTGGTCAGACGGCGGTCCGACATACCCTAACCCAGGACCGGATTTAGGGGAGGGCAACGGAGGCTACAGCCGCGGGGCCTCCACAATAGAGGGGCCCCCACAAAAGAGACTTGTAAAAAAAAAAAAATTTTTGGGGCCAGGGGCTTTTTTGCCCTCAGGCCTCCAGACATCTAAATCCAGCAGTGCCCTAAGCAGTCTAACCACACATCTGTTAGCAATATTAGCTTGGTTCGATTATAGGCACTGATGCTGATTGATCAAGAGATAAAGCGTACTGAACCTTTATGCTTTCTCCCTAGACTGGGATGATAAAACCTTCAAGGAGTACCTGACCCACAAGGGGCTGACTCCCAACCTGGTCCACTACGTGCTGTACGCGATCGCCGGTGGGAACAACAGCATGCCTTGCCTGGAGGGAGTCAAGGAGTGCAAGAAGTTCCTAATGAGCTTGGGACGCTATGGGAACACCCCCTTCTTGTGGCCGATGTATGGGAGCGGAGAGCTCCCTCAGTGTTTCTGCAGGTAAGTTTTACTGGCTGCGGATAATTTGAACCGTATTTAATCTTTTATTAAAACTTGATTTCCAGTCAGAAATTGGACGCGTAGAATTTCATGTAAAATTTCAATTTTCATTTGCCTTAATTCGGCCCTTTCGCAAAACTCTTTCTTAGCGGACCTACCTGCCAAATTTCAGCAAGTCAAGTTGAGTCAGAGAGTGAGTGGCATTTGCGCATTTGCTTTTATATGCTGTATAAAGATTGATGTTGAGTGCTCTAAAAAGATCAGAAACTTTGTCAATTGTTGCAATTTCTAAACAATGTATTTTTCAGATTTTAATTATTATTAAATCTTAACGCATAAAGAGGGGTGATGTAAAGTTAAATAAAAGGTGATATCGTAGTTCTCAAACGGCTGAACCGATTTTTTTTTCTTTTGGTTGAAAGGTGACTTGATCACTTTATCATGAGTGTTCTTAACTATGATTCTTTATGCTTGTTCTATTCTAAGCCAGTTACTTATTTAGCTTTAAAATTTATATTAGAATTTAGAATCCTGTTTTTAATAATTAATTTATAAACATGTTTTGATGTTTTTAGTAGCTATTTTGTCCAAGTCTCATGCCCATCAACTTCAAAAAATGCTTTAAAATCTTGTGTTCTACTTAAATATTTTTATCAGTTTGACTTGCCCAGTATAACTAAGAATGTTATAAGATCAACAAAGATTTCTATTCCATTCTATTCTTGTCCAAGAAGTTGGCCTAACTCATTGAGGCTGAATTATAAAAAAAAAAATGGTGTATTCTAGTGGTGGATCCCATGAAGAGATATCAAATGGTATCACAATTAAATAAAAATAAATATCTGGGACATTTTTGCACACACGGTCATCTGACCCCAAACTAAGCAAAGCTTGTAATATGGCTGCCAGAGACTGATGTACGTACATATATATTTTTAAATACATACTTAAATAGATATTAACACCCAGACATAGAACAAACACAAATGTTCATCACACAAATGTTTGTCCTAGATGGGAATCGAACCCACGCCCCCAAGCACAGAAGTTAGGTTCACTACCAACTGAGCCACCGGGGCAGTCGAATTTGCAGATTATTTTCATTTAATTGAAGAGTCATCTTCATTAGATAATCTTGAAAATATAATCACACCAAAATCGCCACTATCACTGATACTGTTTTCGTGTTCTTACACACTATATTAAAAGCTGCCAAGTGCGAGTCTGGATCGCGCAGAGAGTACCACCACATAAATGGTTAACTACGCAAAAATAGAATGCAAAAAGACATCATGGTCGGGCGGTCACCTATCCAAGTACAGCGTCCGACGTTGCTTAACTTCGGTGATCGTACGCGAACCGGTGTTGAATAGAAATTTGTCACCGACTCGCACTTAGTTTATTATTTGTTGTTTTATTTTAGAGTGTATGTTATAATCATGCCAAGTTTGACGCTTGTAAGTATTACCGTTTTTACACTGGATCAAATACCAAAACACGTTTTAAAAAACGTTAGTTGTATGCCACCCTTTTAGTGTTTACTTTTTGACTTCATTGTTATTTCTTTGTTAATGCACCGTAACATTACTTAATTTATGAAAATTTCAATTGGCTATCTATTATGGTTCGAAAGATACAGCCGTTAAAAGGTAGGATGGACAGACAGACAGACAGACATCATAGGGTCGCGTTTACACCCTTTGGGTACGAAACCCTAAAAATGACTGAATTGCTCCCCATGAAAGTGTAGACGCCGTCGTCTGCAGGCGCCGCCGCCGTTCAATGACCTAAATGTGCAGCCGTTGCGGCTGCGTCAAACAAAAACGAAGCCACTTTCTAATGTTGCATGCCAGTTGCACCGTTTAGCTCTAATCTTCGTTTGCATTTTTCTATCGGTCTGCCAGTGGCAAGAAAAATCGACACCGCTTTATGGTTGATATTCCGAAAACCCGTACGAAGCGCTTTGATTTAACCTTTATTGTGCGAACTGCTGGTCTGTGTAATGCGCTGCCAGAATGGGTGTTCCCCGATAGTTAAAATCTGGGTGTCTTCAAATCACGAGTGAATCGGTTTCTTCTAGGCAAGCGTGCTCCATAGTAGACCGCATCATCGCTTAACATCAGCCGAGCGATTACAAAAAAAAAAAAAAAACTAGTATAAAAAAGATGTTAGATGCGTCCTAGGATTGTCCAAACTTTCCGCATATTTCCCAGATAGTGTATCATATCTTTCCTCACGATGCAATTTTAACCGACCTTCACCATTCTACCTCATGACCTACGGTGCTGAAAAGTGGACACTTACAGTTGGAGCGGTCGACAAGTTCAAGGTTGGTCAGCGGACTATGGCGAGAGCTATGCTCGGTGTTTCTCTGAGGTATCATATCCGGAAAAAAGTTATTCGCCAGAGAACCAAAGTAACCGACAAAGCTCAGCGTATTAGCAAGCTGAAGTGGCAGTGGGCCAGTCATATCTATCGCAGAATGGATAACCGTTGGTAGACGTGTTCTAGTGGAGACCAAGAATCGGCAAACGTAGCGTAGGACGACCTGAGACTCGTTGGAGTGACGATATATGTAAGACGGCTGGCAGTGGCTGGAAGAGAAAGACCGAGAATCGAGCTGAGTGGCGTGCCTTGGGAGAGGCCTATGTCCAGCTGTGGACAAATATAGGCTAATTATGATGATTATGAAGTGAAGAGATTACTTATGTGGTGAAAAGATCCGCTAAGAACGGATTTCGCGAAAGAGCCCAATGGGGGGAGGAGGAAAGGGAGTTGAAAGTTTATAAGAAAGTCTACGCGTATAAAGTCACGGGCAATAGCTAGTAAATTCCAATCAAATAAAAAATCTAAAACCAATTTGCAAAATACCACAAACTTTAAATTAGATGGACACATTTTGACGAAACATAGCTAAAAATGACTGCAATGAAGCTTGCAAAGAAAAATAAAAAGTATTCAAATCGGTCCCGTCGTTTTGGAGAAAAAAGGTAATACACACGACCTATTACCCCAAACGCATATACCTTCTCTGTTCGTTGTATTAAAAACTTGTTCAAACAAACACAGTAATATTTACAGATATTGAAAACAAGAGCGTACTGATTCACCTCCATAATTCATGTTGAATAGGGCACGTTTTAGCTGCTGTTTTTGTTCAAACTATGGGGTCATAGCCACTGCTATACATTCCAGGAGTTACCAACGCTCAAAATAGTAACGTATAGTGTGCTTAATATATTATGAATGATGCCAGTAAATTAGGTGAAACATTTTTACCATTTTAGAGCAACATAATTTAATTTCATAATTATAGCAACACATAATTTATTACTTGCTAGTGATTGACTGTAGACATAATTTGAAATAACTCATGTTTTAATCTTGTAGGTAATTTATTTAATTTACTGACCTAAATTTCATGGAATGCGGAACACTTGTATAACAATGTGGGGTTAGTTATATCTAAAGTTAAAATTCTGAAAATAGGCGTATCATACCCCATATTATAGCCGTTACAGACGTATCGAACATGGCTGCCGAACCGCCGTCTGACCAACGGGAGTGAAAGAGTGAGAACATTATTTCCTTTTCTTTTTCTCTCGTTGGTTGAGGTGGTTGCTTAGAGAAAAAAAAAAACTAGAGGGCTTACATTATGTTACACTATGTTTGTCCTTTGTAGCCAAACAGCAAATTGTCATAAGCCAGAAAGAGACAAATATAATTTCTCTAGTGTGTCGAATTAAACGAATGTCTCCATGTTGCTTATGTATTGCTTACTTTATGTATTTCGTTCACTAGTGCTGTGCATGTTTATCAATAACATGTCATATCGATGAAATAAAATACATAATATATGATCCAAGTGTACAAAAAATACATAGTTACTCTACGAAAAAATATTAGCGTCATTAGCATCATCAGCCTGTAGCAGTCCACTGCTGGACATAGGCCTCTCCCAATGCACGCCACTGAGCTGGGTCGGCAGTTCTTTGCATGCAGTTTTTACCCGCCGTTTTACGCAGGTCGTCACCTCGTCATTCCACCTGGCCACAGGGTGTCCTAGACTACGTTTGCCTAAACGTGGTCTCCACTACAAAACTCGTCTACCCCATTTGCCCGACGTTGTTTGGTGCTCCTATTTGGTCCTATTTCAATTTGGTCCGATTGATGAAGTCGGTTTTTTATATTGATAATTATATTTCGCTTATTCGTTTATTTTCTTATAATATTTTAGGCTGTGCGCAGTATTCGGCGGTGTCTACTGCCTGAACCGACCCATCGACAAGGTGGAAACGGCGACAGCGGACGGCAAGACTGTAGTCACCATCGCCAGCAAGGCCAAAACCCTCAACTGCGACCACCTCGTGATCGGCATCAACGAGTGCCCCAAAGAGCTGCTTTCTCCTGAACCGACTGACAGTTCTGACATATCTAAGGTATACTAACTGCGGCACACTGTTTCAGCTGATATTTTACAGATCACCAGCAAGATTGAGGATAGCTGAGCCACCAAGCTAGGTGGCGTACTACCTATTAGACTTGGCTGGCACCAACTTCAAATAGATGAGGGAGCGCTTATAATAATAATATTAATTTATATTTCGCATTTGAGTGCCTATTTGTGGTTGTGAAGTCAGTTAATTTTTTTTATTAAAAATAATTTATTTGAAGTCGGTTTAAAATGTTTGCGTCGCATAAAAAAAAAAAACATAGTCAAAGGCGTTTCACCCTGAGGGTAGTAGTCACTATGGTCACAATGGTCACGATCTATCCCGTCACTTAAATGGCAGGCCTGCAAAGTGAATTCCTTTATAATCGTCCTTTTGTTTTAGATATCATTCAAACGACATCTCCGAGCTATTCTCATCCATAATTTATTACATTGCCGTCTATTATTATGCCGATCAATATTATCATTTGTAGGCGGTGTTTATAACCAACGGGAGTATAATGAGCAGCGAGAAGGAACCTCTGTCCCTGCTCCGGTTCCCGCCACTCACTGAGGACGACCACGCAGTCACGGTGTTGGAAGTAGGACCGGCCACCGGCTCCTGTCCTAAAGGACTCTGTGAGTATACATTACTAACTAGCTACACCCCGGGTTACATACCTCCTTGAAGCAACCGTCTTGGTAGCGGCAGCAACCTCCTTTGAATGAGATGAAATTATTTTACTATGATGTAATACATCATAGAAAAAAATTGTCTTCTATAGACTTCAATTATATAGTTGTATAGTTAGAAACGCGATTTCGAAACAACATTTCGAAAAACATCGAAGCTTCATTGTAAACGGGGGAAATAAAGTTAGTTCACGTCACGAGGCTCGGGTCACGCGCTCATTTAATATGGGCAGCAAAAAGTTGGACGACTTTTTGTATTGCGCCACTCGGGAGCCCGCAGGCGGAAGTTTTTGCCCTGACTCTGCCACTTTGAGTCTGATGGTAAATGAAATTTACGGAACGTTAATTACTTTGCCAACTGTTCTATTGTACTGGATAATGTATAGCTCGGGTTCGTTTTGTATTTTTACTTTTGTGAAAGACTTCTCAGCTTATGAATTAAATATTTCTACTTGAAAGGCTGATAATGATGATGATGGTGTGATTTTAATTCTTAAAACAAATACGATAAAAAGAGCTTTATCCAATTAGTTTACTACTTTTCTATCACTAAAGCATTCCCTCGTCAAATAATGATATGGTATTTTGATTCTATAGTATAATTTTATTTCAAACAAACTCAGATAGTTTTGACACGGCCTTCGATTTGTTATGATTATATTGAAATGCGTCAAGTTTTAATAGCATTATGAACGAGCAAATAAATCTGCGATTTAAAATTAACATCTCAAGGGCGAATATTATTCCCGGACATTGCATAAATAAAGTGTTTTTAGAATCAACTTCGTGTTGAACCTTTTGTTTGCCATCTATTTGATAAATTGAAGAAGATAGGATTCATAGCTAATGTCATCATACGTTTTATAATACTTTGACTAGACATTAGACAAAGATAGACTAGACAACAAAGAAACTAAACTCGTCGTCAAAAAAAAATTAAAAACTCGGGTACCGCCGTAAAGTACCTTGCCTGTCTATTTTCTATCGGATACATTTTGGCGAGTGTGCGCAAGAGCTTCATGACCTTATTCCACCCTCTCCCTTTTACAGGACAGGACAAGTAGGAGGACTGCACACTACCATACCACCCCTTCCTCGTGGAAGTTCCAAAGATTCGTACTCAACGGTTTGGGTCGTCAATTATGATACGTACTGCCCAAGAATGGAACTCCCTGCCATCCTCCTTGTTTCCTGAGAACTACAATCTAGGCATCTTCAAGGCTAGACTGAATAGATTTCATCTAGATCAACGTGTTCCATCCTCGGCCACGTTGTCGCTTACCATCAGACAAGTTGGTGGCCAAACGTAGATCTATTCTGTATATAAAAAAACCGGAGCAATGTGATTTTTTTACCGACTTCCAAAAAGGAGGAAATTATCAATTTGAATGTTTTTTTTATGTTTGTTACCTCAGAACTTTTGACTGGGTGAACCGATTTAGAAGATTCTTTTTTTGTTTGAAAGCTGGTGCTTCCTATTTCAATTTGGTCCAGTTCTGATGAAGTCGATTTTTTATATTGATAATTTTTTGTATGAATAGATGGAGGGCCGGAGAGTGACATGAGATACTATCTCTAAACCGTAAATTTTTGTGGGATAAACTCACAAAAATGTGCGAATTAGGGATTGAGTCTTAGTAAATTATATGAATGATTTGTTTCTTGTTTCAGTTGTGGTATACTTCATAACGAAGAAGTGTTCAGACGCAGAGAGTGACCTGAAGCCGTACGCTGAAAGGATATTCGACATGTCCGGCGGCGACCAGACTCAGACCTCTGACAAACCCAAGGTACCACAAAATACCTATTAGCAAAGCATCTCATTATTAGGAGACATCGATAAAAAGAGTCGCTCGTGGTTTTTTGTAAATGCATGCAGACAGGCTGCCTGATGGTTATCCGGCACTGTCGCCTATGGATACTTGTAACACCAGAGGCATCTCCAATACGACACTTAAGGTGGTTCGATTTTCATACTAATCTATTTGACTATTCATGGGCAACGAGAGTATAATTTTACACTGAAATGACTATAGTTGGCTTTTAAATTGGTCTTTATTTGCGGTATTTCATATTTAATTGAAGAAAACAGTAGATTTATAGCAGAAATAACATCGAATTTTAGTTCATTTTTGTCAATGTGTGAGTGAACACAGATATTGTCGTACGGTGCCTATATAGTTGTTTAGTAGCGGCACAGAATACATAATAGTAATTGTACGGTGGCGACGCGCGACGTTGCCAGCTCGTGGCAAACGCGGGTTACGCGCTGTTGCCGTTTTTCTCTGTCTTCTCATAACTCGCTCAGCTCAAAAATCATTTATTGAAAGATTGGACAATGTATTGCCAGTATTTTAATTTGGATAAATTATAGGGAAATTAAATTACAAACAATAAATAATTGAAATAATATTATGTAAATATGATTAAAACATAGCTACAAAATACAATTTATTTAAAAAAAAACGTTAATCGTCAAATAATGTTCGTTGATAAGCGCATCATTTGGGAACATCTGTACCGATTTGGCAATTTTTCAATGTTAGTTATCTAACTCCTAAATCGGTTTTTATGGAATGAAAGCTTGGAAAAGTTGTACAGTAAATTGTTTTTTTTTTTTTATTACTTTGGTAAATAATAAATACGTGAGAGGAGTGTGGAGTTTTAGTTGTTCCAGAGTATTTACAAGAAAGTGATGCCTCTAAAAACGAATCATTATTAGTTACAAATAATTACATAATTTATATATTTACTCGCATGGTTTTACAAATAAATGTCAAAACTTGAAGGAAAATATTATTTGAAAATACGATAATTTTCATGGATAATTTCAACTATTGGCGTTGGCAACACTGATTGCGATTTGCTTCCGTAAGCGCGTTCACGACGATTTTTCTTGAAGTCTTGTGTTTTCAGTGTTTTTTTTTATATCAGAGTGCCATTCTATAAAAAAATTATTGACACGGTGTTTTATAAATGCAATTAGTTACTTAAAATAAACCATGGAACCACGTACTTCGCAAAAATATTACAAAAACCACCAGTACTCTGGTCCCAGGAAAAATCGCAAACGAATTCGTGCTCAAATGAAACGACATCATGGAGAAATCAAAAGGTTAGTACTTAGATACGTATCTACTAGGTACTCTATTAGTATTACACACAAACGCAGTTGATTGTTTTCGGCTAACTTACGAAAACATAACCTCTCCAAAGTCTCTAATTTACATGTCGCTATAACATTATTGCTTGTTGCAGTCGAAATTAAGTGTGGTGCAAAAAGATGAAAACAGACGATTCCAGTGTTCCATCAAATTCTGTGTAAGTGAAACTACAACCTTCAAACATAATTATATATGTGGAAATGATTTCTAAGGGTCTTTTGATCACAATAATTTTGGGTTAGGGACTTTGGTTTTGAACTGTTGAAGTTCAAAATTCTGAGTGGCGTTGAACTGTTATGGGTAAGCGTGAAGAGCCATCAGGCGAGCGACTTCGCTCATCTCGTCACCCAGTATCATAAAAAAAAAGTGTCAATATATTTGTCTTTGGTACCCTTAGTGTCATAAGAGTGGCTACAATTTTCAGTAGGAATTTTCAACTTTCTTATAGTATAAATTGTTGATGCAGGAAATGGTCAGGTTGTGTTACTAAATAAATTAGAATATATATAATTTTGGCTCTGTTACAGATATGTTAAAGAAAAGCATCCACACCCTGCCACAACCATGTGAAGAGTATTTTGTATAAAAATAATGTTCTGACGTGTGACATGGCATATGGACAACACAACGAATCCGTGGCACGAACACTGTTCATAGAACAACGGAAGAAAAGCGTACGACCAGCAGGGCTCTTCATCGACAAAGAGTTTGGCTTTTTAGGAGCTAGTACAGATGGTATGTTGGTCATTTATCACAAGTAGTTGTTTTTATACTGTTTTTATAATATTAAATAATCCAAATTATTATTCAATTAATTTCAGGGGTTATAGAAGCAGAAAAAGCCATTTTAGAGATAAAATGTTTCCCCTCACTGGCTCGCAACAATCTCAACATGGGTTCCGCTGCCAAAGCTGGAAAAAAAATTCCTCTCTGCGTCGCTAGCGATGGAAGCTTGCAAATGAATAAAAAACACAACTTCTACTATCAGGTTGTGTATTGATTAATTATATTTAGAACAAAAAAAAAATGAATAAATGTAATGTGTGAATAAGTGGGTTTTTTTTGCAGATCCAGTGACAATTGCGGGTTTCCGGAATGGAAAAAAGTTATTTCGTCGGCTTTATTTCTCCAACTCAAGATATCACCGTATTGGAAATTGAGCGCCATGAAGTTTTCATCAGCAATATGTTACCGAAGCTTGAGAAATTTTATAAAAATTATGTATTGCCCGAAGTTGTCCTACAAAGAGTGCGCAATAATCAGAAATGTTTAGATATTGCATTGTGGTAGATGCGTTTGTGCAGCCAGAGGAAGGCAACAATGCACGACACAGATAATGTACGGCATAATAATACACAGCATGATAATTGGTGTACATGTACATCGAAAGAGCAGTCATTTCAGCATTATTAACCAATACGGGAGAAGCTACCTTTTATCATATTGTAAATTGTCGGCCCGTTTCGATAAAATACGGCCCGTATTGTACGAAATGATAAAATGTGACATTATAATGTACAGCTCGATAAAACGTGAACTTTTGTCACGTACATGGATTATTGGTTGTACAATCCTGGCTGTGTTGTCCATGCTGTACTTTATAGACATAAGCCGATAATTGGCAGCCAGTATTGTACAACATGGATTATACAGCTTGGTATTTGGAAATAAATAACAATTTACAATGTTTTTTTAGGCGATAAAATCCGGAACGTAGATATTAGCCAAAGAACCAGTGTCACCGACATTGTGATTAAAATTTGCAAATTGAAGTGGCAATGGCCAGGCCATATGGCTCGAAGAACTGATGACCGATGGGGAAGAAAGACTCTTGAGTGAAGACCACGAATTGGAAGACGCAGCGTAGGTAGCCCTCCCACTAGATGGACAGACGACATTGTGAGAGTCGCAGGCATCCAGTGGATGCAAATGGCAGGATGTCGTTCCGTGTGGAGGTTAAAGGGGGAGGCCTATGTTCAGCAGTTGACGTCTTCTGGCTGATTAAGATGATGATGTAAATATAAACAAGAACAAATATATCAACTTCAGTGGTTCCTAATTGTTTTTTATTTTTACCTCAAATAAGGAATAAGAACACACTTTCTCTTTACAGTCATAATATGTGCAGGATAAGGTTATTTTAACTTTTCTAATTATTCCATTATTCGGAATAAGACAACATTGAGAAAAAACAAATTATAAGTCGGTCCTGCCGTTATCAAATTATTACTAATAATACTGGGCGTATTTGATTTTTATTTAGAAGACAAAAAACATCGCAAAAAGAAACATGGTAAGCAGGATTTGAACTCGATATCGCGGTATCAAGTAGCGGGACTCCTAACCACTGGTCCAAACTATGCGATGTTAAGTACGTCAAAATTAGCGCATAGTTGAAACCACGTTCGAACACAACAAGAGCCTTGTCTCTGTGTGTGTGAGTAGTCTGCCGCGGCCCGCGATATTGCCCGATACAAATTCAGTACTTTAAAAAACGAAAACATAGCTGAAATATAGCTGAGAAAATAGCAAATAATTAATTACTACCGGCAAATATATCACCATGAAATAATATGCACATTTTCATTTATAAAAAGATAAAATACGTCAAATTAGAGCATCAACGCCATCTATTGGCACTGATGTGCCTAGCTACCGCAAGCAACCACCTTAAGACTCTATTAACTCGCCTTTTGAAGAACCGCATGATGTGGCTTCTTGGAAACACCGCGGAATAAATAGCTGTGTGTAATTTCCGAGTTGCTTATTGGTTTTTATAGGCATTTGGGTAAAATGACTTTAAAATGAGCGGTGATCAAATGCCTACTTTTTCAGTTGTTTAAAATACTAATATCTTAATGATCAGCTATTTCAATGTTAAAGTCATCTTTTGTCTGCTTTTGGGTCTCTAAAGTTTCTAGCTGAAAAAATAATTATAGATGGCGTCACCAATGCTTAGATTGGTTGCACGGACAGCTCAAGAATTTGGAGGCTAGCAGGAAAGTGACCGTAGCTTAGTGGTGAGGGCGCTCGGAACGTAAACCCATATGGTGCAGGTATGATTCCTGCCGGCCAGAAAATTTTGTCTGTAACATTTAAACACGCGGAACAACACAGCAAATATATAAAAAAATCTATAAAACAGATATGAACTCTGAATTTTAATCTTACATTGAACTTCGTCTTGCTCTCTCAACAGCGGAGAGAGAGTGAGAGAAAATTCGAAGTAACATTAAAATAAGAATGTTTTTGAGGTTGTAGTGATTGTAATACAACCAAATTCATAATCCATCCCAAGCGAAACATTAGTGTAACTCATTGCTTTAATTATGAATAAGAATGCTAGGATCACTAACAAATTGCTAGAGTCAGTAAGGATTAGCTTCCCTCTACGCCTCTATCCGTGTCACGCCTGTTTTCTTAACGATATTGTACCAAAAACAGCAAAAAAGTTAAATTTGTTGCGGTGATTTGCTTAAAAGCTGTCTTCACATTGTTTCAGTGCCTGTGGTCTCTATTCTACAACGTGAAGGACTCGTCGTGCGCTGGCAGCAGTGCCTCCGACCACGTGCATGTATGCTCAGGACCCGATGCTGGACTCGACTTCGACCGCGCCGTCGAACAGGTAACGTCATCTCGTCAACGTCGAATACGTGACGTCGCAATCGTCGCATTCTACTAAGTAAAAGACTTGTGCGCAGGCAGCAGTGCCTACAACCCTGTGCATGTATGCTCAGGACCCGATGCTGGACTCGACTTCGACCGCGCCGTCGAAAGGTAACTCTCGTCAGTCAACGTCGAATACCTGACGTCACATTCTACAATGTTAAGGACTCTAAGGACGTTTGGGGACAGCAGCGAGACCTGGTAGACCGGAGCATCCGAGCATGTGCATATATTATGTGACACATCCATATGCTCGCATTATCCAGTCCAGCCTGGCCTCTACTTCAACCGCGCCATCGAACACCACATCACATTTACACACACACACATATATATATATATATATTTTACTTTTCCACACACTATTATGCTTATATCACGTTTTATAAGGTAATCACTAACATTCAGGGAACATTTCAACATAATGCTGAAATGCTATCATGGACAGTTTAAAACCAGGTGAGTAAACAATAAATTACTCCTAGATATCCATAGATGTACTGGAATATGATAGAAGTATTAGGTGTTGTGATGACATACGGAACTGAAACGTGTTCTCTCACTATGGGCCTCATTAGCAAGCTCAAAGTCGCACAACGAGCTATGGAGAGGGCTATGCTCGGGGTTTCTCTACGATATCGAATCAGAAATGAGGAGATCCGTAGACGAACTAAAGTCACCGACATAGCCCACCGGATTAGCAACTTGAAGTGGCAGTGGGCAGGGCACGCCGAAAGGTTCTCGAGTGGAGACCGCGGACCGGTAAGCGCAGCGTAGGACGTCCACCTACAAGATGGACAGACGACCTAAAAGAGACCGCAGGAAAACGCTGGGTGCAGGCCGCTTCCAACCGGTCCCTTTGGAAATCGACGGGGGAGGCCTATGTTCAGCAGTGGACGTCCTATGGCTGAAATGATGATGATGATATTAAGCCAATCTGCTGATCATTGCACTATTGATATTAACAGACAAATTCAGTGCTGATATTATTCTGCCCAAAAAGAGCGTGATTGTATTTGGATGTCAGCGGGTCTAAAACGGCCACATTCAGCAATTCACCAGTAAGCGATTCATATAATGAATTCCTGGCAGATCATTAGCAATTCTGCTTTTTTTCGTAAAATGGTCAATTAATTTTGTGAATCATACTCAATTCAATTCATCTGCAGATTCATTTTAGTTGTTAACATTGCCATATGAAAAATACAAAACCGCAACTTTCCGGTACACATTTTCTTCTTTCTTTTTAATACCTAGAGGCTATTTTTTTTAAGAATTTGTTTGTTTTATTTATTTTCCTTACCAAGAGAGTAGAATTGTAAAAAGTGTAGCAATTTATATGCCTTAAACAATATAGAAAGATATTTAAATTAATTTGGTTTTTACCCTGGCAACAAACTGGATGTCAATATTATCAAATTTATCAATCTATCAACAAAAACATAACCTAACACTCGAAAACGAAACCAAAATAGGATTTGTTTCATATTTGTTCCTCGTTAATCGCAATAAATAACTCAGTGAAAAAGTGAAGTGAATGTTAACAGTCACTCGAGACCACTATAAATGAGAAATACTTCGGATGATGTTCAATGGGATTGGAAACACTTGAAGTGGTCCCTTGACAAAGTGTTTATCAATATCTATTAGCACCCTAAAATAAACCAATAAAGCTTAAAATGATTTCAATACTTGACACTGGCAAATATACACAAGACGTGGGACGCCCAAATCATCTCAAGAGGAAAGGTACAAAAAAGTTGAGCCAAGTTTGGAACTATTGTTTATTTCCACTCAAAATATGTTTATTATTCGTAAAGGACTTACATTTAAACGTTATAATCATTGGCCATTCCTTTTTTGGATATTGTGTGAGTTGGACGTTGGGAATAAAACAAAGCAATATACCGGGAATAAAATAAAAGTAAGTGTTGGATTGTTTCATCTTAAATTCTATTTCTAAATCAATTGTGGCAGAAATATAAAGTTCACTTGTTTGTTTAAGAATGGAAAGGCGTACGCAGAGAGTCTCCGAGTCACAGTGGGATGTGTTGCTCGAATTTCTCGACCAAAACCCTAACCTGGCTCGGGGCTACAACAACAGCTCGCAAGGACGGAGAGAGACCACACGACTTTGGCAGGAGGTGGCTGTTCTATTAAATTCCCAGGGTTCTGGTACATCTAAAACGCCTAAAGATTGGTCGGTTGTAAGTATTTTTTTAGTAAGAATAAACAAAATACAAGTTAACATGAAAAACCTAAACTGCTTGGCCTATTATACAAAAACAGTAAATAGATAAGATTTTCTTATGGGTTAGCGGCTTTCAATAAAAATTCTGTGTTTATTTTCAGTACATCAGCAACTATAAGAGTAAACTAAAAAAGATAGTTGCTGACAACAACAGTGATGCCAGTGGCACAGGCGGAGGACCTCCTCGAGGTAGCTCATTGTCAGACCGTGAAACCCGGTTTCTATCTATTCTGGGACCGGGATATGGACAGGCAGCACCTCGAGTCAGGGTCGATCCCTTGCCTGAAGTGGTAACTTCTTTAAAATATTGATGATTACCTTGGACAATTTGTAGGTTAATAATAACTGCATTGTTGAATTGAGATAAGAGAAATTATTATAAACTCATGGTTGAAGGTCGTCCTCTTGCACCGCTTGACGAAGCTCGGAGGATTTTGTCCCAGGTGGAGATGCAACGAGCTGCTGCAGATGTTGCTAACACTCGTGCTCTCGAACTGATTGGGCAGAACCTCGGACGGCTGGCAGATGTAGCCGAGAGATATATCAATCAATCTGGACCTCAGTAAAGGTATTTTCAATAATGCAATTATTTTACATCACACAACATCTGTATTATACATTTACACAAATTACAATTAGATAAAAAATCACTGTTGTCCTCGACGTGCCAACCAAACCCTATCTACAAGGGCGTCTCTTGCTGCTTCTCCAGCAGCTAAACCATCATTCCTTCTGGATGTAGGTTCGGGATGTCTTTGCACTACCTGAAACGCATTTTTATAATAAGTATTTTTTCCAAAGAGATAAGTAATACTTACATATTATAATTAATTTTGACCTGCATGGTTGCTTCATTTTGCTGCTCCTGTGGTGTTAAAGACATTTCTGGTAGTCTTGCGGCATTTGAAATGTTGTGTAACACCACACAAGCATTTGTTATAAACCCAGCCATTGTGGGATGATAGTGCAGCTTTCTATCTACAAGTAGGCATCTCCAGCGAGACTTGAGTACCCCAATACAGCGCTCAACTGTATTCCGGATCTCGCAATGCAGGTCGGTGTAGTATCTCCGGGGAGTTTCGGGCTCAGCATCCACTATGGGTGTCATTAGGGTGTTTCTAAGGGGATATCCTGAGTCACCTGAAATCAAACTTGGTTTTAATGTAATATTCATAATAAATAATATTAATGCAATGCATAAATAATAAGTATAATATAATCTAGGTACCTAAAAACCACACTGTTTCATTTTCAGCTTGGTGAAGGTGTTCAAGGTGGCTCTTGAGCGGGTGATGATTCCATACAAAAGAGTCATGGTTGGCTCCGCCATGACTTGCATCAATGCTCAAAATATTCATGTCCACATCGCATACCTATAGAAAAACAGAGGGGTATTGTAATTTTGCCATATTTTGTGATTTTAATAATTATTGTAATGTTAACATGAATTTATAATAAATAAGTACATATATCCTTAATTTCTTAGTCAAGGTAGTAAATTAAATAGCATTTTAAATAATTATATAATATTAGTTAAATTGTGTTACGTGTTTTGTTTTATTTTCCAAAATTTCAATACATACAATTTTACAAAGTATACATTTGGTGCAGTACTTTACTTACAATTTGAGCATTTAAGGAGTGGTACCGCTTCCGGTTAAAAAACCTCTCTTCATATTCACCTGGCCTGACAATTGCTATGTGCGTACCATCAATGCACCCCAAAATACCAGGCATACCATACTTCCGATAGAATCTAAAAAGAAAGGTTTTATTAGTAAATTCTGATAAGCTTGCATAAACTGATTTTTACATAGACTCACAGTTTTATTTACCCATGTTTTATATTATTTCTTTCTTGTCGAGTTTGGGGAAAAGCAATATATTTTTTTCTAAAATGCTCATTATTAAGAGCTTGTGTTACTGCCCTCACACAGTTTGACACAGTCACCTGGTGCATCTTGTGATGTGCACTTGCTCCAATAAACCTCTGGTATGAACCAGAGGCATAAAAACTTAGTGCGCATAAAACCTGAAACGAAAATATAAATTGTACAAAGCCTGTTAGTAAATAGGTAGGTCTGTACTCATTACATAAAGTTATCTTTATGTTGGTTATTTAAGAAATATGTAGAAAAATTGTATCATTATTGATTTACATGACAGAATTGCATCAACATGGATTTTAAATAGGTAGATACTTGGTTAAATACGCTTATATTTAACTTACCTTGCAGACATTACTCATTCCACTTCGGCTGGTGGGTAAGTAGGGCTCCAGCTCCTGAATGAGGTCACGGCACAAACTTTTATTTAGCCTATACAAGCCAATAAATTCAGAGTCCGGCATTTCGAATGCCAACTCTCTATTCCGCAAACTTGCACTTCTCTGGCGATAATTTAAGGTCTCTAAAACACGTGCGTGCTCTAAAAAGTTCTCATAAAGTCCTAAATCTGCCATAATTTGTTTTATTTTGAAAAAAAGGTGCAAAATGAATTGTAAAAAGTTGCTCTTGAGTAACTTCTAACGATTCTGCTAATTGACGCTCAAGCAATTCCTCTTTGGTAGGCCATTTTACGAAAATCCATACAAAACTGTCAAATTGATGAATTGCGTAATATGAATCATATGCAATTCCTATTATGAATTGACAATGTGTGGTCATTTTACGATTTGTAAAGTGATTCATAATATGATCCTAATATGATTCATCTAAAGTGGCCGTTTTAGACCTGCTGTTAGTATGTATGTTTGTGTGTTTCTTTGTGACTTACTGTAGCCTGAACAGTTTGATTAATTCTGAAGTGCAAGCCGCCATCCTTCGTCTTTGTATGCCTGCGTCTACCTTTGCATACCCGCGTCTACCTTGGTATACCTTCGTCTATCTTTGTATGACTTTGTCTACCTTATTGTATGCCTTCGTCTACCTTGGTATACCTTCGTCTTTACGTCCCGAGTGTCATAAGCTATATAAACCAAAAATACTCGACTTTTGCCTTGAAGTCTTTTTAGATTTCTTACTTATATTTACTGCCACTGCCCACTGCTAGGCAGAGGACTCCCTTTTTTATTGTATAAAAAAACAATATTGTACAATTTCCAAAAAAATCTTTGACATATCAGAAGTGAAATATGATAAAACTAAAAATAGTTTGGCAAAAAAACGTAAAATTAAATATAAAAAAAAAAAAAACATTTAGCTTGTACGAGGTTTTTCATAATTGTAGTTTGGGTATTATTTGTTTATTTTTTCTTTTCTTTCTGGAAAATATTTGTTTTTCGAATACTATTTGTCTATTCAGGCCCAAGTTGGTGTTACAACGGGGCTTTTACATTATTATTTTATTTTACATTATTTTTGTTTGTATTAGTGAAAACATATTTTTGGCTTTTCTGTAACTGTTTATCTCATATCTACTATGTTAATTAGCAGCTGTCTGTTTTCCATGTAAAATAAAATTATAATAGCCTTGCGTTTGACCGTCGTCTCGCCTGATGTTAGGAGCTGGTGCAGTCTACGATGGAGGACGCATAAAAAACAAGCGGCCGCGCAAAAGTCAACTCTGCCAGATTTACCGTAGATTGATCTTACCGTCGCGTCTCCGCTGCGCCTCGACTGTTGTTAACTCGTGTAACGTGAATAAGGTGCAATTTTAAACCTAATGTAAACAAAAAAGAGTTGTCCTCTTTTGGCAAAAAAGAAGTGTACTTCGCTACGCTGCCTCGACTGTCCGACGGCGGGCTTAATAGTTGCGCAATCTATACATATAACTAGCCGTCCGCCCCGGCTTCGCACGAGTGTAAGCTCGGCCTTCGGCCTCGCTACAAAATATAATATAGCCTATGTCACCCGGGGATAGTGTAGCTTCCCAACAGTGAAAGAATTTTTCAAATCGGTTCAGTAGTTTCGGAGCCTATTCATTACAAACATACAAACATACAAAAATACTCGTAGGTACAAATCTTTCCTCTTTATAATATTAGTGTAGATAAAAACGTAGAAATAAAAAAATACTGTAATTGCGAGATATCAAAAAATCAAATAAAAAAACACAGGGCACCTTAAAATAAGCAGCTGTACACTTTAAGATAGTTTTTAGAATTTTTGTCTGTTTGTCAATGCACATCTCCTAAACCACTGGACGGATTAAAATGTTGTTTTCACGAATATGCTTAGCTATGACCAGATTGAAGTATAGACTTTGTTATTTTGCGAAAGGGAGGAAAAAGGGTTGAAAGTTTATATGAAAATCTACGCGTACGAAGTCGCGGGCAACATCACTAGTTCATTAATAAAATTCTTATCACGCTTAGTTTCTCTGATTACCAATTAGCACTATTTCGTAACATAAACAATGCACTGATAACCAACAATGTCAGCTATAATTGCCATAAAGGCCTGGGCAATTCGTTTTTTATTAAGCTATGACCACTTTATAATTATATATTATTGAATAAGTATATGTAATTAGGTATAAATTAGAATTTTTACTGTTGGTAAAAAGAAAGCCTTCTGGGAGCTACAATGCCACATATAGACACGCAGAGACGTTAAACTTAAAACATCCCTCTTTTTGCGTTGGGAGTAAAAACAGGCCTTCTCGACACGTTCAACTTAAAACATCATTTAGAAAACTGAACTTGCTTATTAATCTACACTAATATTATGAAGAGGAATGATTTGTATTTTTGGTTTTTTGTATTTTTGACATTACAAGTAGAAATATGGGGCTATTCAAGTATTACGTAAGCAGAATTTTAGCAATATTACCCCCTCCCCCTTGTCAGCAAAAGTTTTTTTATCAGCTCAGTGATTTTTTCATCCCAAAATAGTGTGATTGATTTGAAACTTTGCACACTTAACAAGGACCGACGACAATGCAATAATTTAAATAGTTTGTCCTATTATCGTTACCAGGATCTTCAGGAGTAGCGATTTTTTTTACTAAAGAACATTATTCTTTGAATAATGTTCTTAAGTTTTTTAAACTACTAGATTTATTGCACTACTTCTTTGTAATAATTTTAGTAGCTAATGACCTTAACTGAAATATTTTTTATTTCTTAGAGAAATGAGCTAAATTAAAAAAGAATTTTGTTTTATATTGTTTTTTGTATTTTATGTGTTGGTTCGTAACCCTCAGTGCGCCAGCCCGACTCGAACTTGGCCGGTTTATTGTTATTCATGAGTCTAGAAATAAGGAATTTATAGACAACTAGCTGCGCTCCGCAGTTTCAAACCGTTGGAGATCTAGGGACAGTGCAAATGCTCAAGCCCACTATCAATTGGCAGCGTACCCAGCATGCTGGCGGCATTACCACGCTGAACGACATTGCTTGTACGTTGAGTTAGAAAATGCCAGCATTTTTTTAACACGTCGCATTAAAATTATACTATAGGAAGTTATAATTGTATGGGCCAGCAGGGCCGTTACGTGAAGCTCAATATTGCTTCATCCATTACCTTGACATTATCTTCACTTCGCCTCAAACAACAGCAAACATACCACAACTAATTAGCGATACACGACACCTGCGACAAACATGTCCTACCTACAGTGCGACCAATTTATGGTGACCGAATAGAGAAACTATAAGTTTCCACTTGTGGCTATAAAGTTTTCTTTACAAAATACAATGGTGGCTCCCCCAGTCAACTCCATACTTAAGTTGCTTTTAAAGTACCAGTTTATCGACCCTCCCATGTAATAATGACATAGGACGCGAGACGAATACATCGACACTAATTAAATTAGCAACATAAAAAAATTCATAAAAATTTCAGAACTGGACCTAATTGAAATGGGACCACACAGGAAGCACCAGCTTTCAAATAAAAAAAAACATCAAAATCGGTTCACCCAGCCGAAAGTTCTGAGGAAACAAACAAAAAAAAACATACAGACGGACATAGTACCTCCTTTTTGGAAGTCGGTTAAAAAGTGGAATCACAGTACTGAAAACGTACGGGTTTTCGAAATCAACTATGAAACGGTGTTGCCGCTTCGTGCCCGCGCTGGCCATCCCATAGAAAAATGGACAGAAAGGAATCATGTATATCCTACGCACACTCTTCAACTTTGCGGCGATGTTAAAGAAGCTTAGTCTGCACTAGGGATTCGTTGCTGATGAGCTTTTTAGCTAGTTTCTCAAGTCTAATGCCTCAAGCTGGCTGAGCCATCCAATGTGCAAGCAGTAATCCATGCACGACCGAACTTGTGCTTAGTACAGTGAAAGCAACTGTTCCAACGTAAAGAACCCTCGCACCTTCGTGAAGATACCCAGCTTCTTAGCAGCTAATTGAGCCTGGGTGTCAATAAACGTGCCGAAGTTGAGGGTTGACGTCAAGAGTAACGCCCAAGAGCTCAACCCTGTCAGTCAGGCAAGGTATAGATACATCTCGGAACTCTTGCTGCGTGTGATCCAAATATCTAAATATTACATTCCTACCAGCTCGTTTTTAGGGTTCCGTACCCAAAGGGTAAAACGGGACCCTATTACTAAGGCTCCACTGTCCGTCTGTCACCAGGGTGTATCTCATGAACCGTGATAGTCAGTTGAAATTTTCACAGATAATGCAACAAATACAAAAAAAAAACAATATTTAAGGGGGCAAAAATCAACAAACGTGATTTTTTTGCTCGTTTTCGCTCGATATTGATAACGGCAAGAGGTAGACGCTTGAAATATTCACAGAATATTCAGTTATATATTCAATTTAAAAATAAATTATTAAATTAAAATAAAATTTATATTTCAGGGGGGCTCCCATATAAAAAACGTGATTTTTTGCCTTTTTTATAGATAATGGTACACAACACTTCGTGCGCAAGTCCGACTCGCACTTGGCCGGTCATTACCTACGAATACGTCCTAGACCTTGCTCACAACACGCTGACCCGACATGTTCACATATCTCTATATATCTAACAAGTTTCCCGATAACCCATCAACCCACATATTTGTTACTTAGCCTAAAATAGAGATAAATATGTTAAATCAACTATGTATGATGACATTGTTAGATAGACAAGCGAGGTCCCAATTTATCTTCAGTGGCTTACATAATTTATTTAATTTTGATTATGATTCAATACAGTCACGTTTTAGAATTACTTTGTGAGTTTGAAGGCGAGAGGGGACGAGGTGATGGTTCACGAGATAATATTCTGGACAAGGCCCGTTTGTTGTGTATGTCATAAGGGTGGCCATTGATGGTTAAATTCATTTTTTGTGATAAGAACTTCGGATGAACTTCGTATAATTATGATCATCATCATCATCATCAGCCAGAAGACGTCCACTGCTGAACATAAGCCTTTAACCTCCACACTGATCGACATCCTGCTTAATTATGATAGTACTTATTAATCACCAATTATAAAGGTGTAGAAGAAATAGCTTTCAAGATCTAAACCAGAGGCTCCCAGACTTTTTTTTCTCATAGACCACTTTCAAAATTTTCCTGGTTCTGGTGGACCACGTGCAGCTACATTTCTACCATATTCCCAAAACTCTACAAAAACGTAGACCCTCGTCGAGTCTCCCGTGGACTCCTAGGGGTCCACCTGGACCACTTTGGAAACCTCTGATCTAAACCATGTTCAGTCTTCTACAACAATTGATAGTATACGCTTTAGTTTTATCTGGAACCAAGTAATGTGGGATCTTTAATTTTCTTTATTATGCATTTACGTGTGCGGATTGGCGCTGGTAAGAAATATGTCGACCTCAGTCGCTTTACATCAGGTTATTGCGGTCAAACGCCTAGCTTATTTTAGGTAACATTAAGTTTTATTTAAAAAACATACGATTCTAACGTATAAAAAATTATGTAAATAAACACATAAATAACCAAACATGTGTTAGGTTAGAGCTTTATACTGCTCTGGCTGGTTTTGTTTTTCATTTTATGAAAGCATTGTTCTCTTCTAAATAGGTCTCCACTTTCGCAACTCGCAACTGAAGTATTTAGCATGTATGTTACCGGAAATGAAATAAGTGACCCCGACACCACGACCGCTTTAGCACATTAATGAAGAAAACAAAAGACAAATGAATTTAAAAAAAGATTAGGCATTATTTTTGGAATGATATTGCAAATACAACATTTTTTTTTTGGTTGGTTGTGTTGTGTTTTGGAGGAGATGGAAAAATACTATTTTTTCTAGTTTTTTCAGATCTCCATCCTATATGATACATCTAAGCTTTAGGCTAGGGTTTTTTAATAATTCCCCCTCAGGGATTTTTTCATGATATCAGTGCTGGATTTAGGTATATTTCTACATGACTTTACTCCTCATCACTTGTTTGTTCAACACTTTGCTGAAAATTAAGTTGGCACCCACAGCCGTAACTTTCTGTCTGTATATCCACTGCATAATTATTATATTAAAAATAACCGATTTCACGGAAAGTTTAATAAACGGGATTCATACCCTTATTTTCCACCCTTAGAAGTGGAATATTTTCTTAAAGTTTAAATGGGAAGCTGAAAGCTTCAATTTTTTGGATGAAAGGGAAATGGAAATGTAATAGAACCTCCTTTTTTGAAGTCGATTGGCAATATTATATAGATAAACACCAAACACCTCCAAAACCTCTTCTAGTTCAGTTTTATTTTTAATTTAATGTTTTGTTTTACTTACCGTTGTATATTGAGTTTTTTGCCACAAATAAATTATGTCTATATCAAAAGCAGCCGCCAGCCTGCATCTGTACAAACAAGATCTTTAAGGACCGTTTATTTCCAGGCCGAGCAAATATTCAAAAAAATCTGCCCCGGTGAGGAGTTCCTTCCACGCGCGCCCGACCCAGAGGAGATCGTGTTCGAGGATGACGTCACTCACGGCCCAGAGTTCCAGCGGGATGATGATGATGCTGATGGAGATAAGGAGTAATCACACCGGACGGGACCGTCTGAAGCTTTTATATACTATACTCTAGTGTTATGAGGGACCTTGCATTTTGTGCCGACTCGCGAACAAAGGGCTTCCCAATTACCCTTACTTTTATCTCGGGTAAGGTAGTGTTTTCGACTTCAGCGCACAGCGACAGGCGCCAGCGGGGTGAAGACGCCATTTGCATGGATTTGCATTGAGAAATGTTCCATACAAATGAATGCGTATCGGAACATAGTGGCGCGTAGCGCCTCAGCGCTGTCCGCTGAGGTCGAAAACGTGGGAAGGTTTGTACTCTTAAACAAGCTACTATTGCAAATTAGAGATGAGTATCATTTTAAATGACCTCTCACTGAAATATGATTAATCGACTCCAGCGGCAGTTAATCTGCATAGTATTTTATACTGAGTACTAACATGAAATATTTTGATCGTTTTTAGTTCTTAATTCGGCAGAACAATACTAAATAATTATTTGGACTGTTCATCAAAAAATAGTCTGCTCTGGTCAGGGTCATTGGGATGCAACATTAATTTTCGCACAGAATTGCAATGTTATTACATCCGGTGAAAACAAATGAAAGGTCTCGTAACGTCAGCATGTTTAAGCGAGTTGCGGTGCTTCCTTGAATTTTGATATGCAAACTGCACTTCTGATACTATACATATCAGTTCCATACTTGTGTTCCTCTTTAACGATCTCATTGAACTTTGAACTGTTTCATTAGTGTTGTATGCTTGGCTTTCAAAGTATGAATATAATGAGATTTATACATTCGACCATGAGACTTAAAATATACCTACTCGCTTGAACATGCTGCATATAGCTAAGGTATAATCTCATTAAGGTACACGCTTTGGTCGCTTGACTCGTGCATTCCGACTGGTGCGTTGGATCGAAGTGTGTAAGCGATGTGTAGAGGTACCCGACATTGTTATTATTATTGTTTTGATTTAAGAAATTAATTCAAAGGTCACTTTATTGGTAGCAATGTCTTGTACATCTGCGTTTATAGTCTAACCACACAATGCGATGCGGCGGCAGCGCGGCGACAAAAGATGCAATGAATGTGAACAAAAAAACTACTGTGACTCCCTGATTCGAAATGTTGCTGTATAGAACACAACATAGGGTTCATATTACAATGTCTGTATGTCGCGCCGCTGCCACAACCCATGTGGGTCAGGTCAGAGTTAACGAACAACAGCTAGGTTGTCTTGATATAGTCAGCAAGATCGACTTGTAGCATTTTTTCGGGACTTTATATTATTCAACACTTAATATTCAGTCAAAAATCAAAATCAAGCTTCATCTGATTTTGTATTATTTTAGTGATATCAATAATTTTAAGTATCGTTTTATAGTTTTTATGCTCTCTAAAGAGATCATTAATTTTGGCGTTAGTTGTTTTCAAATAAGCCGAAAGAGTATTATTGCTCAGAAACAGCAAAATAGTGTACCAAGGCACGATAAATCACTAAGGGCAAAATGGACGCACCAGTCCAAAAGTTAGATTATAGCACATTATTGTTTTTCATAATTTATAAATTATTATTTAGCACTTTTTACATTATTCATTGTCAAATGATAATAATTATGCCTGTGCAGCTTGTGCATTTATAATTCCATTAAATTGTGATTATTAGAATATACCAGTTTTTAATTAATTACCTGTCACTAGTAAGCCACAAACTGACCTTGCAACTTCTATATCTTCTCTACCTCATGATCTATATTGCTCACATTTAAACTTTAAAATTGTATTTGCATGTACTACTCGCCTACGAAATTTCATAAAGGTCTTAATACATAGTACACAAGTAATCATCAAACAAATATACAAAACTAATCTGTTCTAGTGAGTCAAATATATACACAATTTGAATATGAAGAATAATTATCGAAAAAACTATAAAAGGAGCTAAATTAATTAGTTTTAATGCTAATTGGACGAAACAGAAACAGGCCAAATAGGTTTCACTCTTTATTTACATATAACAAAATCGGGACATATTGCTTACATTTTAAATACAGATAAACATAGACATAAAATTGATAAACACTTCAAAATGGAATACTTTGCTTCAATATAAACATTTACTTTTAGATTCATAATCCTTAAACTAATGAATAATATATTATTAAAAGTACATTGTATTACAGCTTTTGACCTTTGATTTCATTAAAAGTTGATTAAAAAAATTACTGAAAATATAAAGTAATAAAAATAGTTTTCGAGGTACAATGGCAGTTTCAAAAAATAAATTCATATGAGATCAGATTTGGATAAATATGACTTTAAAAAATTACACATTATTGTTACATTTTGTAAAGGTACTGTAAAAACGTATGTATGACTTTTAGGACTGATTTACGTGATTTCTGTTTATCACATTTCATTTAGAATAGCCTTTTTTCATAGGAGAACAGGCCGTGTACATTGCCTTCCAACTGAGCTGAGTAAGTTCTCTTCATAAATCTCAGTTCCCCAGAGTAGCTCATGTCTCTCAACTGGGTTAATGACGTGGCTCCAATATCTTGGCAGCTATGCTGCATGCCTGTCTGCAAGTATGGCAGGAAACGTAGCACTGACCCCTTGTCCACAATGCTGCCGCTAACTCCCTGGGCCACCCTATGCTTATCAGTCTCCTTATGGAAATACCGACTCATTGCAGATCCCTTTCCATCCTTATTCTCCATAGCCTCTAAACTACCCATTCCTCTGTATTTCTTCAGCCTGACCCCATCAGAGAAGAAATATTCACCTGGGGCTTCAGATGTTCCAGCCAGCAGAGAACCCATCATAACAGTAGATGCTCCTAGAGCTAGGGACTTCACTATGTGGCCTACAGATTGGATGCCACCATCGGCGATGATGGGCACGTTAAACTTGCGTGCATACGATGCAACCTGATAAACTGCAGTGGCTTGCGGACAGCCACAAGCCATAACTTCTTGGGTAATACAAATAGAGCCACTGCCCATTCCTACTCTCAGGGCATCCACACCGGCATCAATTAAATTCTTAGCCTGCATTCTAGTTACAACATTGCCTCCGATGACTTGTATTTCAGGGTAAGTTTGCTTGATAAATTTTATCATATCAATCTGATAAACTGAGTTTCCTTGGGAGGAGTCTAAGACAATAACATCCACTCCATTGTTAACCAGCAGCTTCAAACGCTCTCTGTCTGAGACACGAGTGCCAATCGCAGCACCAACTAAAAGCTGCTTGTTAGAATCCTTAGACGCATTGGGATAGCTTCTAGCCTTCTTTAAATCGGTCCTTGCAATCAAAGCAACAAGTTCACCTGCTCCGTTGATGATAGGAAGTTTCCCCTTCTTGCTTTTCTCCAATATATAATTGGCATCTTGCAGTGTCACTCCTGACTGAGCAGTTATCATGTCTTCGATTGGAGTCATGACTTCTTTCAGACAAAGCTGCGGGTCACCTTCCCTGAAGTCAATATCTCTAGAAGTAACTATGCCTATAAGTCGGCCACCGAGTTTACCATTCTCTGTGATGGGATAGCCAGTGAAGCCATTCTGTTTTTTAGCTTCGACTACATCTGCCACAGTGTTTTTTGGCCCCATACACACAGGATCTCGGATGAAGCCATGTTTGTATTTTTTCACTTTGTGTACTTCATTAGCTTGGTAATCAGCAGTGCAGTTGTGATGTATGATGCCGATGCCGCCGCAAAGAGCCATCGCGATCGCCATGTCGGCTTCCGTCACGGTGTCCATAGGAGTAGACACCAGCGGCGATTTCAGGTTAATTTTCTTAGTAAGGGGCGATGCAAGGTCCACTTCTTCCGCAGTGAAGTTGATGTAGCCGGGGAGTAGCAAGAAGTCATTGTAGGTGAGCCCCTCGCGGTTCGCGAATATTTGTTCAGCGGATAACCCATCGCGAAGTTCATCAGTTTTGACAGACATGTTTTCTTAACACGTGGATGCTAAAATTAGAGATTTCTACACTTCTGTCGAGCTCTGCTGAGGAAGTGGGTTCACTTGTCCGAGTCCTCTTGATGTTTTCTTCAGGATCTACGGAGTTAGATCTTGAATATTTCTTTCGACAGCAGAGAAAAGCACACGTGGTGATTTCCTTAACAATTTAGAAGTTTGGTAAAACACAAATTTCTAAATTAAGTAGTTTTTGCGCACAATAACTTGAGTTATTCTTCAGTATTATGTTTTTTAATACATGTTCACAAAAAAAACTAGAAATTAAAATATTTAACAAAAAGAAGCACGAAGCCGGCGTCTCGCTCGGCAGCGCAAATTGACACTGACTGAACTGTGGACTGTCAGAGTCAGACTGTCACTGACTTGTGAGCTTGAGTGACACGTGAACTGAGTGACTGGCAGATTGGACGGACAAACGTCAGATATATTTTTTCGCCCATTACTGGGCAGGCCATAATTTTTCTGACAAGTGTGGCCGCCTCGTTTAAAGTCATTTTGCTGACATATTAACTAATAATAAACAAAAAGGAAGAAAATACACGTTTCATTTCATTATAATATAATTTTACACACTCGGGCACATTCACGAATACTTACCAAGTGATCTAATGAGATGAAACATGTCTTTTCGTGTTGTTTCCAAAACTCATGGAAAGTAAAGCACCCACCACTTTACTGGGGCATGAGTTTGATTTGACCGCGACTTACTTTGCTTGACTCTGACTTATTTGGCGCTATTATGTAAACTTGTTTAATATTACGACTTTGGCATGGACTTTGTATCCATGGACTTGAATAAAGTTATTACAAAAAAATTGTTTTTTGGCCTTTTGGCGTCAACTTGGCGGTTCTGTATCCAAAGCCCAAAGAGTGTAAACGGGACCCTATTACTAAGCACATGCTGTCCGTCCTACCTTTTAGCGGCTGTACTTACCTATCTTTCGAACCGTTAGGTACGTAATAGATAGCCAGCCTGTTGAAATTATCACAGAATATGGAACTAGGTACTAGTGTTAAGGCGGATTGAAAAAATAAGAAATTATAACATACGTATATGTAATAAGGAATAACAAGTACAAACGGTATTTTTAATGTACAGTTATTTTTGTATTTAGTATAATGTAAAAACGGTCATACGTACGAGCGTCAAACTTGGCATGATTATTAATAGTGGGTAGGTAGATACACACTCTAACGTAAAACAACAAATAATACATAATGGCCAAGACTTGGCCATTAAATGTTTTACACTTAATGTGAGTCGCTGACTCAGTTCTCCATTTCCACCACTAAGTTAAGAAACTCCGGGCGCAGTCGGTACTTGGATGGGTGACCGCCTTGGCGTGATGTTGTCTTTTTGCACTACTTTTTGTATTTTGCGGTGGTACTTAACCCTCAGTGCGCGAGCCCGACTCGCACCAAAGAGTACTTTTTAATATAGGAAAACTCGCACTGGCCGGTTTTTTTTTCATGGGCAGGCATTTTGCTGGGATTATATTTATTCCTGCTTTAGTTACCAGATAGCTACGTACCTACTCGTAACCAGTGGAGTCAACTGCAGTGCTTCTTTAGCATTTTAAACACAGGTAGGTATGTATAATAGGGAAATTACGGTAAAACCCCTTGTAGAAAAGCATAACGCTTAGGTGTATTACAATTTGAGTATTTTTTATTTATAAATAACAATTTCGACGCACCCACATTTAGAACTGTTGAACACAAGTCGAACCAAGAATCATTATTTCGTCGCGCGCAATGTCTAAGCATAATTATACAGTAAGTACCGTACTAGGTACTTACTGTATAATTATGGTCAGTGCCGTAACTAGCCTTTTATGCGCCCTGTGCGAAATTCTTTAGCTGGGCCTTGAAAACAAAACTTGGTCCTGGTGTGGTCATTTCTGCGCCCTGTGCCTGGGCACCGCTGGCACAGCCATATTTACGGCACTGATTATGGTTAGACATTGCGCGCGACGAAATCTACCTACCTACTACATCATCACTTAAGTGTTAGTCTTTTTCAACACACATTCCATTAATTCTGACATAGCCTGTAGGACACTTGTCGCCATCAAACGAGGCCCGCTCGTCCAAAGTCACTTCCACCCCAGTGGCCTTATCTATTATAGTAGGTGCTGTTGGTTTCCCAGTAGTTCCATCCATCTCTTTGCTCCCATTTACTCGTGTCCTATCAACTGACGTGTCATTTTGAAGTACTGTTGCTAGATCTTCAAGTTTGTCGGTCGTCCTGGAGTTAGTCACTGGTTTAGTAATAGATGTGGCATTTTTTTCGACAAGACTTGAGCGGTTCCCTCCATTGTTGGGTGTGTTCGGATTCATATCTACCAGATTTTTTACTGGAGTGTTATTTCTGTTAGTGTTGAACTTGACAGAGTCAATCTTCACTATGTTGTGTCGGTTTGTTATATCAGGTGATCGTTCCGGTATTACAATCCTCCGATTGGGTCGATTTCCCAGAGTAGGCGGCCGAAGGTTAAGGTCACCGCCGCCGTTTATGGTACTCGGTTCCAACCGGTCTGTAGATCTTGATTGCACTGATTTTTTTCGTGGTATACCTTGCGGTAAGAGGCGAACTTGCTCCGGCACTGTGAAAGTCCTGGGATCCAATGGGAATGTAGATAACATCCGCACATTTATACCCTCGGGCGCGGTGGCCAGCTGTGCACGTATTTTTCCTACAGTGAGACTTATGACTATGACTAACACAATCATGACTGATATTAAGTCGTATATGTATGAAAATCCACTGTAACGTGATCAATTGACACCAATAATTCTAATTAGAACAAAACGTTGTTGTACTCGGCATGTTTATTGGAAAACAACTGAAGGCGTAAATAACAGTCTACTTCTGAACTTCTTGATCATGACGTCACGCTCTTTGCACTTAAGGCGAGGATATAACATAAAGTAAAAAAAAATGTCTTGCTTTATTAAATGCCAAGGATTTGTGGGTGGTTGATAAGCTACACCAAATTATTTCCATGGAAATAAAATTTATTTAATCGTATGGGTTTGTGTATTATATTTAACAAGGTTTCCTTCCTATTAAGAATTCAATGTCTTTCCTATTTTTCCTGCTACACATAAATAAATTTATAGTTATAGTGTAGATTAGTAGGTAATATTACTTTTAGCTTTAACTAATTGTGCAATTAAATGGCTATTAATCTGTAAAATAAAAACGGAATAAAATAGGAACCTACCTACCTATATTCTCGAGCGCAGGTGGTTTGTCATTGAAGAATTATATTCTAATTTCTATCGCAGATGCCATATTTTAGATGCATTGAAATAAGGTTGAAAATCAAAAACATACTGCGAAATGTACATATTTATGTTTCATCATCATCATCATCATTTATAATATTTATTTACGACTTTATTTCAATGCTGATAAAAATGCTATTTCAAATGCTGGGCGGTCCAAAGTTATTTTTGGGGTATGTTGCCGTTCTCAGAATAGCACCTTTACCCACTGACGTAGAAAATTATTAATGCAATAAAACTTGGTTTATAGTATTCCCCTTAACTGCCTGCTTAACTAGTGATTCCGAGACAAGCAATACAATTATAAACTTGACAATGGAACTTTGAAGGTAAACTACGGATTGGACAATCCAACGTTTTTGTATTCAATATGACGATTCGATGAATCATGCGTCCAACCACATGACCACAACAAATTATTAAATAAGTACCAAGGTTCAGAGTTTCAACACGCCATCTAATATTTACCTAAGGATTCAAGTCATGAAAATAACCAGGTACTTAATTACCTACTTGATTTCTTTAATAACAGAACTTAAATATTTCTTATTTAATTTTTTTCCACCGGTAGAAACCTGACGATTTGGTTAGTATACATACCTATATTTTCAGAAAATTTTCCTTAAAGGTATAACATAACTCTTTAAGACTACATAATTATACAAGGAAAACAGATAGGTACAATACAATGAGTGTGGAATAAAATACATAGTGACCTATTCGCACGCCGCGAGACTGTTGAGACTTATAGGGTTCCGTAGTAATAATACAAGGAGCCTTTATAAGTTCGTTTTGTCCGTCCGTCTTAATCCTTTAGAACAATCTAACTTCTATAGTTAAGTGCATTTTATATAACTTTGCATAAGTAATTCCAGTTTTGATATATAAGTTTAAGTATGGATCTCAATTTTAAAAGTACAAAATTAATGTAGTATCTAATGTGTTATCTAATGGATGGCTCTGGCAGGGTCGGACTGGGCCGGAAGGGCCCGGGTTGCTCCCCACAAGCCCGCAGCCCAAGACCGGGTAGGCTGCGCGGGCCCCCTATCCTATCTAGGGCCCGTGGGGGGCCCGC
Source organism: Agriopis leucophaearia (assembly GCA_949125355.1). Taxonomy (NCBI): domain Eukaryota; kingdom Metazoa; phylum Arthropoda; class Insecta; order Lepidoptera; family Geometridae; genus Agriopis; species Agriopis leucophaearia. Next base: position 15,064,455 of record OX421266.1, on the reverse strand, counting down.
GCAGGCTGGGGCCCGGCTGGCAAACGCCACCTCGACTATATGACTAGTCAGGGCTCTGGTACATGTGAAATGGATTGAATAGATCTTTTGAAATTAAGGTAAGATTTCATATATCAATTGGGAATGAACAATTTTTTTCACTGCCCATCGTCGTGTGGGTTATCGTTGAATAGGTCTATTAATATGAAGGTAAGGTTTGATACATCATTTTTTCATCAAGTCTATCTGCGAAATATGGCTCGCCAAAGTGGTAAAAAGTTGGTCCGCATAGAAAAGTTGCATTTTTAAACTACAAGAGATATAAACTTGTAATATAATGACAGGTCATCTTTAAAACCTTCTTTAAAAATAATTTCGAATATTATCTGTTGACTTTTTGAGTTACTTATAGCAAAACTAAAGGTAAAACTGGTAAGTTAAAACTGTAATAAATTCAAAACGTTCTAGCTCAAAAGTCATTGACCTTTTCGGAAATGATCTTTACCTAGTGGTTTTCTTATTGATTAATCCTTAGAATAAGAAAAAACATGGATTAATCCATAGAAAATGTAATAATTTTATGTCGGGATGATCTGATCTTTGAAATTTGGCTAAGTCAACAGAGCTTCGTTCGTTCGATTTTTTGTATAGGTAACCACCAGTTTCTGAACTATGAATATGACTACAATTATAATTATTTATGGCTTTGGTTACGGAACTCTACTTATGCGTGACTCGAAACGCTCTTGGCTAGTTATATATATAGTATGTTTTATCTACAACTAACTAGGTATGTAGGCACTTTAATAAAAATCTTATTTTATTATACAAGGTAGTACACGGAATGGTGGTAGTAAGCCGAAAGGAGGTCAGTGTCTCATCATAATGAACAGCTTATACCATGGTAGGTACCAACTACCAACGATTGTAATCGCGAATAAAAATCAGCAGTTACATTGAAAAATTACATTCACACTGATGAAATGTATAGAACAACTCATATTTATTTCGTTTTAGGGGTTGGTCATATAGTAGGTAGTTAGGTAGGTACTTATACATTGAATTATGGTACAGTGAGCTCCTTTCGACTTAGTACCACATGTCCGTGTAGCCCTATATACATATTGTGTTAATGGGTACCTATACCTATCTTAATCTATACATATAATAAAATTGTAGAGATAAATAAACTGTAATTACGAGATACCAAAAAATATATCACTTAGGGCGTCCTAAAATAAGCAGCTGAACACGTTAAGACAGTTCTTAGAATTTTTGTTTGTTTGTTTGTGCAAACACATCTCCTAAACCACTGAACTAATTTAAATGTTTTCACGAATATGCTTAGCTATGACCAGGGTTACTCACAGTCTATGTTAGGTATATCATTCTAGAATAATTATACGTAATAAAATATATCGGACTTATCATAATAATTAAACAAATGACTGCGCTGGACAAAAACTAAACTAGGCATAGATATTACTTTACCTATCTCCATAATGAGTATATCACATCACATAACTGACTTTAATAAAGGTATACCTATATCTAGGAAGCGAAGTAAGTAAATTATGTCTCTATGCTATTCATCTTTGAATCTTATATTAATATCGAAGTCTTCATCGTCATCTGGGTTAGGCTTGTTATTGGTTTCCCTTTTTGGGTCATTTCCTTCGGTATAGTCACTTTGATTGGGATCTAAAGGTATAAATAAGGGAGAGTCATTTTCAGGTTTCTTTGTAGTTCCAGACTGATTTTGACTGTTTGGCTTTTCAGTTTGTTTTACGGATTGCGTGGTTTGATCTTGACCGCCGATGGGGTTGTTGAATATGCCATTGTTTGATGTCGTAGGATTACTTCCAGTATTTCCAGTGTTCGGGCGCTTGTTTCCGTAGCTTAGCAAAGCACCACCGGCGAGACTGTCGTCTCCATTAGCTTGGTTTGATTGGTTGCTATTGTCGGGATTGGGTCGGTTGTTACTTGGTTCGTTCCCAGTGTTAGGTTGTTGGTTTCCAAAATTGGGTTGGTTCTCAGTCTCACCGAAATTGGGTTGATTGCCGCCAAAAATAGGTTGGTTGTTTCCATTGTTAGGTTGTTGGTTTCCAAAAGTCGACTGATTGTTACCGAAGTTAGATTGGCTGTTTCCATTGGTTGGTCGATTGTTTCCATTGTTAGGTCGCTGATTTCCTGAATTGGGCTGATTATTACCAACCGTAGGTTGGTTATTTCCATAACTCGGTTGTTGGTTTCCAAAATTAGATTGATTGCTATCAAACGTAGGTTGGTTGTTTCCGTTATTTGGTTGATAGTTTCCAGAATTGGGTTGGTTGTCGTTAAAAGTAGGTCGGTTGTTTACATTGTTAGGTTGCTGGTTTCCAAAATTTGGTCGATTGTTGCCGAAGTTACCTTGATTGTTTCCACCACTGGGTCGGTCGTTTTCATTGTTGGGACGTTGGTTACCAAAATTGGGTTGATAGTTACCGTAAGGTTGCGTGTTTCCGCCACTTGGTTGGTTGTTTCCAATATTATGTTGCTGATTTCCAGAATTGGGTCGATTGTTCCAGTCGTTGTCATAAGGTTTATTGTCACCGTAGCCGGGATTGGTCTCGTAATTATCTTGATTATCACCATCATTGTTGTTGCCAAATCCAGGGCGGTGATTTCCGTAATCAGGACGTTGATTACCATAGTTCGGTTGATTATTACCCTGGGGTTTGAAATCATTATCATTAAATGATGTATGATGATGGCTTCCATGGTGATGATGTCCATGGTGTCCATATCCGGGTTTCTGATTATGGCTGAATCCATTAGTTGAACCATGTTCATAATTATTTGGAGTGGTACCTTCTTCCACTACAACAACTATAGTCTCGTCGGTTCCCTGGTGAGGGCGATTCTCACCATTTTGGTATCCAGGTCGCTGGTTCTTGTTTGCATGACCAGTTATTCCACCAAGTATTCCTCCGGCGACCTCGTGAATTTGCGAATGGATGCCGCCAGCGCCGGATAATATGTTACCTAACAATCCTCCATCGCACTCATAACTTACTATTAACAAAACCACGATTATTAATGCCTTCATCTTTTTAATCACTTATATTTTTTATTTATCTATGCACGGGAGGTCGCGTGTCGGAGCGGTCTACTAATGAGCGCATCTTCGCGTTCCGTCTCATATCATCTGTGAAAAACCTGTTTACTACCCAGGTAGACTATATGAATATAAATACATACTTAGGTAAAAAAACACATCACAACTATAAAATTTGTATGCAAAACATGTAATTTATTATGCGAATAATAAATATTTGAGTTCAGCTTTCGAGTCCATGAGGCTTGGCTCCACGTCCGTGGAGCCAAGCCTCGTGGACTCGGAGCCAAGCACATACCTATACGTATGTGCTTGGCTCCATTATCGCGTAGGTATAAAATTCTAGGTGAGGACGTTTCTTGTGTGATGAACGTCCTCATGATACCAGTTTTAGGCCGTGTTTTTGGAATCAGCGGACATGGCCGTGGTGGGAGCGTAGCATATCGATTGCAGCTATCTCGCTGGCGAATTTGATGATTTTTTTTTATGGGAAGTTTTGAAAAATGTGCTTTAGTCATTTTAAGAAAAAAATATTTGAAGATATTTTTTTTAGTTTTTAGGTACTATTTTTTATAATGATCAGAATTAATGAAAAAAAATAACTGTATCCCACCGTTCCGCTATATTCTGGGCCTTAACGAGACGATATGGATTAATACAAACGTACTTATGTTACGAGCTGAACCAGATGCCATCTGGTTCAGCTACCTCGACGATAAAAGCGAAGCGGTGACGAGGTAACTCTATAAACATAAAGGCTGACGCTACGCGCGATGCCGCTCTCGCCACCGCCCCGCTCTGCTAAGTTAAAAAAGCGGTCTTATAATACCAGTTGTAATCTTCTTTCCGGATAGGTACAATTGTGTTAATCACTGGTGTATCTATTATTTATTTTTTATGTTTTATTTTCCTCATTGTGAAATCTTATTTTTCTAGTGTATTAATACTTAGTAAAAATATAATACAGATTACACGCAAGTGTAGAAATGTACATATGACTACAAAAACTAAAAATACCAGAAACAAGATCACATATATTTGTTTTTAATATATATAAAAAACTTAATAAGTGCCTATAGTGCCTATAGGAGGATTGCCCTCGATTTCCATCCCATCAGATCCTGACTTGGTGACAATGGGACCAAATTGGATGTATTTACTAAACAAAAGAAAACATTTTGTAATCGGTCAACAGTTGGCGGAGGAATCGGTGACCACTGACAATAAGCTGGTTCTTGGTTGCCTGGAAGAGATCGCTTTTAGCGATAAGGCCGCCACTTGTGGCACTAGCTCGTAAGTGTTTTCTATCTGTTTGTAATTTTTATTTCTGGTGTACACAATAAAGGGTTTCTATCTACTTATTTATCTATCTATCATACATTTAAAAACAAAAAAACTGTGGAACATAGTACCATCTTCCTTATTTGAAGACGCTGAACTCTATATCTTCTCCCGAGGAGCCATCAACATTTTATTTTTCGCTCGAATATTATTTTCGCTTTTGTCATTTTGGCGCTCCTTCCTATATTATTCTGGCGCCTATACCGACAGCTCCTCGCGCTCTACCCCAGGGCGGGCGCTACCCATGTCGTAGGTATTAGGTACATAAGTATTTGGAAATTGGAAGAACACATATTTAGCACTTCCTACACAGTTTTTAACCGACTTCCATAAAGGAGGAGGGTTATCAATTCGACAGTTTTTTTAAATGTTTGTTACCTCAGAACTTTCCGACTGGGTGAACCAATTTTGATAATTCTTTTTTATTTGAAAGCTGGTGCTTGCCGTGTGGTCCCATTTCAATTTGGTCCAGTTCTGAAATTTTTAAGAAGTCAGTTTTTTATATTGATAATTATTTAAAATCAGTTTATCGAGTGCTTATGCATATGTTACCCTCTCATGTCGGTAAACGATAACGATAATATATATATTCTTCTTAATAAAAACAAGTTCTTTATGAAAAAATCTCCATGGCCATTGGCCCTTATCTTGTTAGCTTCGTATAAATCGATACAAATCTCAACTAAAATATTAAAATCATCGCGAAAAATACAAAACCAGTTTAATAACAGGTTCATTATAACTTTTAAAGATAAACAATTAAATTTTCGGTTAATTTGTATATTATGTAGTTAACAAGAATTAAACGTTAATTAAAAACGTTACTCAAGTTGATCTATGTTTTAAAATGCTCTCTCAACTTCTCGCTGACGGCAATCGTTACACGCGAAAACAAGACGGAGCATATTTAAGCGTATGTCAACTTGAGTAACGTTTTTAAGTAAGGCCCATAATGACAAGAAACACCAACTTCACCAGTGGATGGCAAAATCATTCAGAGTGATAAGACCTGACGAGTATGCAGAAAAAAATAACTTGCACTGACGTCCCGCTTGGGGTAAATATTGTGCATAAAATCTACCAAAATCATATTAACCAACCAAACAATCCAAGACAACGTTTATGGATTACATACCGCACTCCATAGCAGAAATAAACCGGCCAAGTGCGAGTCGGACTCGCGCACTGAGGGTGGTACGCCTCGAAATACAAAAAGACATCATCACGCCCAGGCGGTCACCCATCCAAGTACCGACCGCGCGCTACGCTGCCTAACTTGGTAATGAACAGAAATTTGTCACCGACTCGCACTTGGCCATTATTTAATTATTTGGGGTGTTATTTTAATGTGTAATTATTACAATCATGCCAAGTTTGACGCTTATGTGTAATACCGTTTTTAGGGTTCCGTACCCAAAGGGTAAAAACGGGACCCTATTACTGAGCCTACGCTGTCTGTCTGTCCGTCCGTCCGTTCTACCTTTAAACGGCTGTATCTTTGGAACCGTAATAGATAGCCAGTTGAAATTTTCTCAGAATATGTAATGTTATGGCGGATTCACTAATAATAAAAAAGTAAAAACAAAAGGGGGTACAACAAACGTATTTTTTGACGTATTTTTAATCTTATATAAAAACGGTAATACGTACAAGCGTCAAACTTGGCATGATTATAGTACACACTCTAAAGTATAGCAACAAATAATAAATAATGGCCAAGTGTGAGGCGGCGACAAATTTCTGTTCATTACCAAGTTATAACTGGTAATTTCGTTACTTGGACGACCTTATCATTTCTTTCACCGAATCGAAATGCTACATTTTAGTTATTTTGAAGTCGGTTTTTTTATAGATAATTAATTATTGTATGTGGTGGTATGGAACCCTCAGTGCGCGAGTCCGACTCGCACTTGGCTGGTTTATTACATTTAGCAAATACAAACATACGTTTAAAAAAATGTTAGTTGTATGGGGTTATTAGAAAAAAATGTTACTTGTATGGGCCTTTTAGTTTAGACTTTATTTTTATTTCTTAGAAAATCAACCGTAACATTAAACATTCTGAGAAAATTTCAATTGGCTATCTATTACGGTTCGAAATATGCAGCCGTTAAAAAGTAGGACAGACGGACGGACAGACATCGTAGGCTTTGTAATATTTAATATAAGTAATTAAATTGTATATTTATAAATAATTTATAATTGTTTACATCGTTTGGTTACGAAACCCTAAAACACTATTTAACAATCTTAAGTAAGTCTAAGAGAATATCAGCAGGTAATACCTGATTTACACTTTGTTAAGTATCAAGTGCGAGTGACTAGTGTAAATGTTAAGTAATTAGTAAAATCAGGGCCCTGATTCCATAACTACAAACACGCTCGTAATGCGGCGCGTTAAGTTAACTTCAAGAAGTTGACCTTTATTTCCTAAATAAGAGAGGTCAAATTTTTAGAGGTTAACTTAACACCGTGTTACGTGCGTGTTTTAGTAACGGAATCAGGGCAAAAGCGTCAACGGATGCGCTGTTAATTTATAAGCGCAAGTTACAAGTGCAGTCAAGTAATTAGAACCCGTGTCTATTTCTACTGTCAAGTAGCCCCCCCCCCCCCGCACACCCGCGTTCTCTCCTCCACCGCTGATCGTCCTTACTGGTTACTTTGAACCTGCAAAACCGACTTAACTCTGTGTAAACGTTCTCAATACACTCAACACATGATATTAAAAAAAACCTGATAATTAATAACTTAATTTTTGCACTTGCACTTAACAAAGTGTAAATCAGGCATACTTACCGGCTACATATATGATGCCACGTTTGGAGTCATATTTCATTATTTTTTGTATACTAAATCTTTATAAATGATTTTGCCATCCATGACACTTTTTATGTACAAATAATATTTAAATTAGGTCCTGAGCTAGAAAGGAGCTGGTTATTTTAATTTACAGTTAACAAAACAGAGTTTATTTTTCATGATTAATGTAGATTGTGAATAAAATAAATATATTATGGTTTCTGGTTTTTAACTTTCTGTTTTTTTCCTTTGTTTTATTTAGTATAAGTCTTACTTCAAAAACATACATATCACTTATTTCTTTGGTTTTAAATTAATACAACAGATATGGATTTACATACTAAATTGCCGGATTGCATTGACTGTCATTTTACCAGATAACAAAGATTTTGTAGGTGAGAATTTGGTAGGTGGAAGTAAGACGGAAATAATGGAAAAAAATCGGATGGATACGAAAATCCCTCCATTTTTTGAAGTTGGTTAAAATGGAGTGAAATTATAAACATCTGAAAATGGATTAGTACCTAACTCGTATAAAATAATGACTAAAATGTATTTGGTTTAGTTCAAGAAAGTACTTAGATAAAATACAATTAGTGCGTTTATATTTTAAGTACAATTAGTCACGTGACGTACTCAAATAAAAATTTGGTGTCACATGCTTTGCTTTACACAGAAGATGACAACCTCAGTAAGAAACTGATACCAGTTCAAAAGTGTAGTTGAAAAGGTTTAAAGTTGCATGCATTCTCAATGAGATCGTCATCTCTATTAAGATACCTATCTATATTATTATCCACATCTTATTCCATAATTTATAAGGCACGTTTTAAACTTATTTTCTATGGTTATTTCGGTGACCTCTACTGATGCGCAACGTGTTCAACATCTTGGAAGAATTCAATACTACCTGCTTATTAATCTGTGGCGTTTTACCATAGTTTAGTACGCAGTTAGTATACATCCGATGCGGATCAATGAACGCACTCACATTTAAAGTAACTAAAATCGGTCCAACCATTTATTTGCTCTGACAGTTGAAATATTATTATAAAAAGTTGAATGAAAACCACGAATTTTTATCACTTTCGCTTGGTTTTTGAACGTAAAGACTGTAGGAGGTACTCGATGTACTGCAGTGAAATTATATTAAAATATAATTATCAATATATAAAACCGACTTCATAAAAATTTCAGAACACGGGAAGCACCAGCTTTAAAAAAAAAATATTATCAAAATCGGTTCAACCAGTCGAAAGATCTGAGGTAAAAACTATAGTTAGAAAAACTAATTAAGAACCTCCTCCTTTTTGGAAGTCGGTTAAAAATGTTGCTATTTAGCTTTTCCAAAGTTATTGCAGCTGTCAGAGAACAATAAATGTTTGGACCGAGTTTAAACGACTATATAATTACCTAGGATAGGTAGGTACATAAACAATTTAAGTTGCTTGATTTTTGATTCGATGTTTTTATGAAAGTCATTTAGGTAATTAAGGATTGATGTTTTTGAATTGAAAAATAAAATGGCAATTAAATGAGTTGTTTACATTTTTAGGTAGGTACCCATTAGTACTTTGCCAAATTGTTTGCTTCGTGAACAAATTGAGGTGCAACAATAGATCAGCAAAGTGAATATTAAAATCTACTTCAATATGCAAAGCACGAATAGGAAAAAACATTGTCTTAGTGTGACCAAACTTATCTGAAGATTAGAGTAGTCTGTTTTAAACGATTCTGTTTAGGTGATGCGAAAAGCTGCGCGACCACAATCCGTATCTCGGCGCGTTAAGGTACGCTTTCGCGTGATTTCCCGCAATCACCTTAACTGTCAGGTGAAACAAAAACAGGTGACGTTACGGCTCCTGACAGCCTATAAACTTTTTTATTTTTATGAAATAATATTGCTGTTGACCTCTTTGCTTCGATAGAGCGTAACCGCGGATGGATGGCCCAACTTTTTGGAGTAACTAGCGCAAGGGCATTTCTATAGTACGAAAACTATAGCCGACTCCTTTGGCCAGCTTTATAGATAGTTTTGGTCACACTTAGGGTTACCATCTGCCCGGACATTTGCGGACTTTTAGACCTTTGTCCGGATTTTTTAGCTTGGGTGATGTACCAGAAACGATGTGCGTAGTGTTTGAGTTTTGAGACTAAAATGTCCAGACTTTTATCGGTATATCCTGCTTTATATCAAGACTTTCAAAATTTTGATATGGTAACCCTTGTCGCATTGGTAGGTACACTCAATATTGTGATGCTGTTAATAAAAAGTAAATACCTAAGTATCTCAGAAAATCACTTTCCGAGATACGTGTAGTACGGGATTTTATAATTTCTACACAACAATGTGAGGCATTCAGAAATGATTTTGGACCTAATGAAAATTATATGTGAATTGGTAGTTGGCTGATGGCTAGATCTTAAAGGGTCTGTGGGCAATCCAACTCTATTTTTGTATACTAGGCTAAGCAGGTATAAAGGTACTTGCCCATTTCAGGGTTGGTCCAATAGTCAAAGTTGTTCATAATGGGGTACTTACTATGGACGTTTCGCTTTAGTACACCCTTTCGGCATAACTCTGTAGTATACTAACTTTTGTTCGTGTCTTCGCCCGTGTAGTGAACAAACCGCCAACTCTACCAGAACTTTAAAATCTGATATAGAGTTGGATATTAGGCTGAATAAAGTCACAAATTATACCTTTATACCATTAGTGTAGAGAGACAAAAATAGTGTAGTATATTAATATTTGTCTACGGTGTACTCGTAGATAGCTTCAATTTTAAGCATTTTTTTTTACTTTATGGTCACAGCATCGTGTAGATATTATAAATGCCCGCAAAGTACATATACACTATAATTACCGCTCGCAATTCCAAATGGCTGGTCATTCGACGTAACGCTTAGCATCGCTCACTGAAGCAACTCGACGCCGACTCGAATAAAAGGAAATCATTGAAGTGTAAACCATACCTCATAAATTATACGGTAGAATTTTAATTGATAACTACACGCTGTTGCCATTTGTCTTACGCAAAGTAATTTGTCAATGTCAATGCCAGCGAGTGTCAGTTCTTTTCAGATGCAGTGATGCATATCATTGGTTACTTTAGAACGAGCAAGAAGAGTGTTCTGAATTTCAATTTTAACTTAGAATTTAGAAATTACTGTTCTGGAGTACTGGGTTAGTACCATGACCTGTTTTAAGCGATTCAGTTTAGGGGTACCTATTGCGTAAAGTTGCGCGTTTGCAAAACGTATTTCGGCGCGTTAATGTTCGCGTATCGTATGTATCACACTGAAAAATAGGCAAACTACAAATTGCTAACACAGTATCATGAATTTTCAAATTATAAAAATTCAATCGTAAGAGATAATTAGTTTTTTTTTCCAAAAGGTACCCAGCTGCTTTGGGGAGTAGCCGTAGCTGTTTAATTTAAATTTAATCTAATAGGGTTTAGGTATTTCAGTGCTGTGGTTTTATTCGGGTCGGTGAGAAGTTGAAAGCGGTGAGCGAAGAACTTAAGGTGAAACGTTTCACCTTGGCGGGAAATTCAAATTTCAAACAGATTTTTTGTTCTTGTAGCTAGGCCGAGTAATTATTGTAAACGATCATGATGTTCGCGAAAATTGATTATTATTCTCTACAAACTCACGTTTAGTTATTTATCTCCAATGCACATTGTTACATACATTTGTCAAAAAACAAATTTTTGCTGTTTCAAACAGTTTATTGCCAAATGTAAGTAATATGATGAGTAACTGATTAATAGCTGTACATGATAATGTAAAGAACGACCAATAATTTTCGCAAACACTATGCCATTTCACAATAATTACCCGGCCTAGCTACAAGGACAAAAAAACTGTTTGAAATTTGATTTTCCCGCCAAAGTGAAACGTTTCACCTTAACTCGCCTCGATGTTATATTAATCAACGTGTTATTGAGTTAACGCTAATAAAATCTTTAGCACCATTTTACATCTATAACAATCAATTTATACAGGCTTACTGGTAATCAGTTAGCATTCTATGAAAATTCGCGGAAAAAAACAGCTCTTTCCTTCGATCATATATTTTTGTAGATGCACTGTTGCCGCCTAAAAAATGGCACCAAACCAAACAAGACATAAGTACCACCGGAGGATGGGCAGCCGCGTCCTAATAGTACACGGTGAACGTACTGCGATCCCCAAGCCGCCTGCTAAGCGTGGGGATTATGCCAACACCCCTCTCTATGAGGGAGGCCTTGTCCAACAATGGACGTTAATTGGCTGATGATGATGATGAAACGAGACATAAACAAGAAATATGCCTTATTTCGCTCTCATTCGCCCTAAAGAATTTGTGCTTTATTGTTATTCTTTAGGCTTCATTTTTCAATACACTTATTTTTACACGTGTTGTTTCATTTCTGTTTTTTGTGGTAAAATTTTATTGGGGACAATTTTTTGTTCGATTTTGCATGGAACTGTGCATCTATACAGAAATATATGATCGAAGGCTGTTTCATACATTTTGTTGGGAGTGAATGATATTTTTGTATGGAACAGCACAGCTGATTTTACTTTCGCGAATCTTAGAAAGTCTTAGAACCAAAGTTGTTTATTTTGATGTACTGAGGCTGCCCTTAAGAATATGCTAACTGATTACCAGTAGCCTTGTACAACGTACCTTGAATGTATGACTTAGACACATTGATATAAATTCGGTCACAACGTCTAAGAGCTAACAACTACACTGAACATCGTTTAAATTCTATAATAATTTAACGTCCAATGAACACATGAAAATAAATTATGTAACATTACCGTTTGAGATTCGTTCGAGATTTTTAACATGATAATTTGCATTCAAAACACAGATCTAAGATACTGTTTGGTGTAATACGTCTCTTTCACCATATACTATTTGCTAGTTTATGCTTGCTACTGCAGTATGAGGCGCGATGTAATACAAGGTTACGCGGAAAGGGTATACTAAGCCGAAAGGGGTTCATAGTACCCATTATTTTGAACAAATTTTACTGTGACCAACCCTGAAATCGCAAAAAAAAACAGCTGTTTCATACATTTTGTCGAATGTGAATTAACGTTTTCTATGGTCAGCTAACAGCTGTTTTTTTTTTTCGATTGCAGCGATGCTCCGATACTAAAAGCTGTTCATAATGAGGGTAATATGGACTTAGTACGTCTTTTCTGCGTAACCCAGTATAAGATTTCACTGTCCCGAAGTGTGCACGACGGATCAGTGATGAGTCAGTTCACTCAGAGAGCAGGCCGATAAAAGTACCCCAGTAGGCCTAGCATGGGCCGTGGACATATTGTCTTTCCACCGTTTTTATCCCTCGAGAAGGAGACAAACGTATCCATATTCTAGCTTTGTCGCGTCTTCGCGTGGATAAAAGTGGTGGAAAGATAATTTGTCCACGGCCCGTGCTAGGCCTGCTGTCCAACATTGTTCTTGCTTTTTTAGATAAACGCCCATGAAAGGACGAATTGTTGAGTTTGGAAAATTTTAATTGAGAATTACGTACTTCATTTTCCTATTAAAGAAACAGTTGTTACATAAAACACTGTTTTATACTATCATGGTTGTTCACTACAGTTATATGATTATTTACGGAATATTTACCTATATGTCCCAATATTATTTCGGAAGCTCCTTTCACAACCTTACTACGGTAAATATAGCTGAATCGTCGAGAAGGAAAATTAGTTGATCCATTTCAGTTGGTCGGAGTGGAATGGCTGATACATACTCCTGTAAAACGTCACCTTCAAGTAGTTTGGTAAAAAATTGACGTCCACCATATTGCTATACGTGTAATAAATACTAATAGTGAGTGAACTCGGTGTCTAGACAGAGCACCGATGAGGCGCGGTATGAAGAAGTGCGGTGTCCCCCTCCTGCCCGCGACGTCTGCGGTAGTACCGGTCGGCTTCGCTTGCGTACCGGTACGCCTGTTTAGGTGTGTCACGTACACAGAATTAGTTGCAAGCTGCGGGACGCAACTAGTAAGTTTGTATCTTTGTTGGTATAGAAAAATAAACTATTACGAGGAATACGGATAAAATATTAAGTTAAAATATTATTATCTATAGTAGCTAAAAGAGGTTTTGAACCAGGCCGTCGGACCAACGTGAGAAAAAGAGTTTTTTCTTTTCTTTCTTCCGTTGGTTGGACGGCGGTCCGTCAACCAATTCCGTCACATCTGTTAAGTACTTTAAAAAATGTTTTTGTGACAACCCTTACCGTCTAGACGTCGAGACAGCCATGCAGGTATTTTGCGGTATAACAAAGGAGTTGACTCACTATTAGTATTTATTACACATATGATATTGCCTCAGTTTCGATCCAAGTAGGAAAGGGACCAAATAATATCAGAACCTTGTTCCAGAATTGTAACAACCTCGCAAACACTAATCATAGTGTCAAAAAGTAAGAAAAATGTTGGTCGGAACTTATTAGAAAATGTCTCTGCAGCCTGTATCACCTGTTATATCTTCTAGTAACATAATCTATATGCTGACGTTGTCACTGATAGTGGCTATGGGAGGACCGTTCTTATCTCTCTTATCGAGGTGATGCAAGGGACAAGGCGGTCGTGGTAAAGGACGCTTCACTCGGATGCTGTTGTAGGAAGGAGCGCGCTGTGGCGCCCTCGCCGGCCTCGACAGGTCGCCCGCAGACGCCGCTTTGTCGAACACCTGTAATAAAAAGATAGACAACTCTTTATTGTTTACACCAAAAATTACATGGGTACAAAAACAACTCAAAACTAGTGAAACAATTGGCGGCCTTATCGCTATAAGCGATCTCTTTCTGGCAACCTTAAATAGATAACAAATATCAAAGATAATATGACCACTTGGTCGCGCATGAGTCATGATTTACTTGTGTGTTTATGGCGCTTGTGAATGGAGCAAACAAAAGTAATTCATTCAATTCGCGCCTAGGATTGGCCTACTCGAAAAAGATAATGCTGAAAATTTAGTACCCTTTTCATCGCGGCGGGGTAGAGGATGAGCAGTCAAGTGGTTATATCGCCGTTGACTATTATCATGCCGTGGTAGCCTATTTGTCGGTCAGTAAGACATACCTTCCGTTTGGTCGACGAGGGCTTGGGCCGCGGTCAGTCGATTACGTGCTTGATCTTGGCGTACAGTACAGCTGCGAACAGGAACCCGAAGAGTGGGATGACGCACATTCCCACCCCTACCGCCGCCAGCACCACCAGCTGCTCGTGGATGTGGTTCGTAAACGAAGGGATGCAACCCTGTAGATCATTGATATTAATACATGACATATGCTATGAGTAAATATGTGTGGGGAACATCGAGGTACAATACCTATAGTCACAATCGTGCCAAAATATATGTCTAACCAAAGCTCGCCGACTTTTTGGTTAGTTGTAGGGCAACCGCGATCTGACTACAACGCCGTGTGATGCCAGTGCTACGATGCCAAAAACACTATGCAAGCGACATAACGTCTAAATTACAGTAAATGTGGCATTATGAGCTATACAATTGATGTCTAGGTATGTATAACGACGCTCGGACGTTTTTTGACTGTTTTTACTTAGAGATTGTGACTCTATAGGAATTGTATCTCGATGGTGGGAGGTAGACTGCATTATGAGAATCTATGCTTCGTGCGTTCGTTTCTCGCTCGCGCTCTTCAACATAAGTAGACACCGTAGTGCCCGTAGCGTGACTCGCTGTTAGCAAATGTACGTAGCATTACTAACTAACAGATTTGTTATACTCATATCTAAGAAACAGATTTGTTATAAAAAAAGATTTGTCACAATTTGAATATGCAGAAAAGTTACAGGTTAACCCATAACTATGAGTGACTACAAACGTTATCTATACGACACCGAAAGGGACCAAATATAGCAACACCATACAGACAAAATCGCTGATAACAACTACAATACATAACACGTAATGCAGTAAAATTAATGCGATGACATCAATCAAAGTGCAAATAAAATAAATACATATAAAGGACGCAGAATACTTTACATTTAAAATCATGCACTCAATGTTTCTTATTCATGTCACATGTTTACATTCTGAGAATAAATACATTCATGATGGTTTATTGCACGGCAATACTATTAACATTCTTGACGAGTTCTTATTGAGACCACTGTGAAGTCACTTCAATGATATTCAGTGTCGTAACTAGCCTTTTATGTGCCTGGTGCGAGCTTCTATAACTGCGCCCTTGAAAACAAAACTTGGTTGTGGTCTGGTTTCTGCGCTCTTCCAGTCTGCGCCCTGTGCCTGGGCATCGCTGGCACAGCCCTATTTACGGCACTGATGATGTTTGGTGGAGGTAAGGAGTGAGTGTCCCTCTAGTCTAGTGAAATCATTGAATGCAAGAAGCCTGTACGCAAACACAAGGTTTAAAATGATACGGTATATAATGTGCCCATTATTTAAAGAGAATACTTTGATAAACATTAGGTGGACCTTTCCTAAAGTAAATGTTTGTTTCAATATCTTGTTTATATAATATACAATACTAGATGCGCCCCGCAGTTTCACCTACGTGATGACGAAAATCGGTGATGATGATGATGAAAAGTAGCCTATGTGTTAATCCAGGACATAAGCAATCTATATCTATCAAGGTTATCATTTTGTAATGTTAATAGAATAATTACAAGTAATTCAATTTTAATGTATAATTTAATTACTAATGTAAATTAAAACTAGTTGCACCCGGCGGTTTCACCCGCGTGGTGATGAAAATCGGTGATGATGATGATGAAAAGTAGCCTATGTGTTAATCCAGGACATAAGCAATCTATATTCCAAACTTCGTCAAAATCCATCAAGCCGTTTCTGCGTGATTGAGTAACAAACATCCATCCAAACCTTCACATATATGATACTAGCCGTCCGCCCCGGATTCGCACGAGTGTAAGCTCGGCCTTCGGCCTCGCTACAAAATATAATATAGCCTATGTCACCCGGGAATAGTGTAGCTTCCCAACAGTGAAAGAATTTTTCAAATCGGTTCAGTAGTTTCGGAGCCTATTCATTACAAACATACAAACATACAAAAATAGGTACAAATCTTTCCTCTTTATAATATTAGTGTAGATTAGTGTGCAATATTTCAGTATGCACAGAAGTCGTAGTGTCCTGCCTGCGCTGTTTTACTGCTCTACGGTCTTGTATGTGCTGAGGCAAAAAAACTACATGTGATCAGGATCGGCGACCAGCTGCTGCTGGCAAGGTTCTCTTATGGTAGCAGGGCATTTTGGTCACTTGCTAAAGCTGCCGAAGGAAATTTTTGTCGCTCAACATTACCGGCCTTTTGTAAGTCGGACGACAAACTAGCCCACAGTGCTAAGAAAAAAGCTGATCTCATTGGCTCTCTCTTTGCCTCAAACTTGACTCTCGACGGTGGGGGCGTGTAGCCGCGTATCTCCCGCCATGGTGCGAGAGATCAATGCCAGAAGTACTCAGCTCTCAGAGTGCAGTACGGAATGCACTCCTATTGCTTGATGTGCGAAAGTCGAGCGGACCAGCTAGCTTTCCGGATATAGTACTTAAGAAGTACACGCCAGATTTGACTCTGATTTGATTTGTCTTAACGCGCCTGTTTCGGTTTACCTACAACTCTGGATGTATGCCATCATCACGGGAAGTCACCATTGTACATCCGGTTCCTAAAAAAGGTCACCGCACGGACCCGTCAAATTACCACCCAATTGCAATTACTTCTCTGCTTTCGATAATGATGGAACGAGTGGTTAACACCCAGCTTTTCGGTTACCAGGAAGAGCACCAGCTGATCAGCGACCGTCAGTACGGATTTCATGGCCGGTATTTTATTTGTATTTGGAATATGTCAACTGGCATATCAATAAATGTCATAATAATAAAATTCTCACTACAGCGTTTCATGCTTTGCTAGCGCCACTTTGGCAGTTGCCAACCCCATTGTGCCTCTCCCGCGACCTCGTCTGATATTAAGCGATGATGCGGTCTACGATGGAGCACGCTTGTCAAGAAGAAACAGCGGGCGAAAACGGGGGGCGCTGCTCTGCTAGTATGTTTATGTATCAATGCCTATCCCGTCATTTTTGAGCAAATAGTTACAAGTAAAGATACTCACATGGTAGTGTATGTTGGAGGGATGGTCGCGTACACCGCAGCGCGCGGCGACTGTCTTGCAGCACGAGTCGGGCACGAGCAGCCGCGGGTCGTGCTCGTGCCACGGACTGAAGCGCCAGTCTTTAAACTTCACCGCGCCACAGCATTTGAACTGAAAATTACAACAACACTCTGAGCATCTCACACTATTATAATCTACTATTATTTTTGATTCCACGTTTATGCGAACTGCTAGTCTGTGGAATGCGCCTGAATGGGTGTTCCCCGATAGTTACAATCTGGGTATCTTCAAATCACGAGTGAATCGGTGTCTTCTAGGCAAGCGGGATCCATCATAAGCCGCATCATCGCTTAACATCAGGCGAGTTGGCGGCCAAGCGCAAGCCTATTTCGGAATAAAATAAAGATAAACATACCAAATAAAACATATTTGTAACTTGACTAGCATAGTAGATATCTGTGATTGTTACAATCACAGATATCTACTATGCTATTGACATTCAATTTTAATCACACTAATCACACTGAAAATCATACATGTGGAAGTTTGGATAGATGGATGGATTTGGATGAAATTTGGAATATACATTGCCTATACTTTTCCACCGATTTTCATCACCACGCGGGTGAAACCGCCGGGCGCAACTAGTTTTAATTTACATTAGTAATTAAATTATACATTAAAATTTAATTACTTGTAATTATTCTATTAACATTACAAAATGATAGCCTTGATTTTTATTGTCTTGCAGAAAGTGTAAAAAGTGGAGTATGCTCATACCTATACGTATATATATACTTTCATACGAACATTCTAACAGCTCAAGTTAAATAAAAGCCGTAAATAAAAAACTTCTAAGCCGTTTTCAGAGTAATTTATAATGATTAATCTACATCTACACTAATATTATAAAGAGGAAAGATTTATACCTATTTTTGTATGTTTGTATGTTTGTAATGAATAGGCTCCGAAACTACTGAACCGATTTGAAAAATTCTTTCACTGTTGGGAAGCTACACTATCCCCGGGTGACATAGGCTATATTATATTTTGTAGCGAGGCCGAAGGCCGAGCTTACACTCGTGCGAAGCCGGGGCGGACGGCTAGTGATATAATATATAAGATAGTGATATAATGAACGCGAGTTTTGATGAAGTAAATAAAAGCCAGTAACATTGTCCCCAGTTCCTTAAATGGATTTTCGTTGTCCGCCATTGAGAGGCTTCAGTAACGGATATTCAATCGTACTCGCAAAAAGTGACACAAAAACAAGTTGATGGATAGTCAGGAGGATATACAAGTTTGTAGTACTAACAAGTATATATCAGACGTTAGGAAGACGAGCAATTGAAGGCCGCATCGATAACCGCCAATGAAATGATTCATCACTTAGGTGAATCACTGTGGTGTAAAGTTATATAAACAGTATTAATGACGAATATGACTGTGGTTTTATTATTTCCCTCATATTTTCATTAAGTACCAAAGCCACGTGTTCGACCTCAGCAGACAGCGGGGTGACAGAGACGGAAGGCGACAGTCGTTTAGAATAAATGAATGGGATTACCACACCAGTCCTGACAACTTCCCGGCACTGTCACCCTATCAGGATAAAACATCAGTGGTGCTCTTTTCATGGCTGACAAGCTATGCGTTCAACCACAGCTGCCATTAAGTTTGGTTGAAAATGGTAGAGACGCCTAGTCTGGGAAGGGAGCTGCTTCTAAGTGAACACACCTAGAGCGTGAGTAAGTAGCGAGTGTTAGGTTAGGTGTTTCGCGGTAGATTTTTAATATGCGTAGGTAGCCAGATAGGCCTTAGAAAGCGCTTTATTACCACTATGCTTAAAGTTCCCCACGATTTTTTCCTTCACCGGCATCGTGACCTTATTGTTGGGAATTGGACCCAATCCTGTGGTTTGCAATTCGATCAACCTAGTCGTGAGATTGCATTAGCACGCAGCCTACCTCAGCCTGCATCGCGTCCACGGCGTCAGTGAGCTCTGTATCCAGTGCGTAGTTGGAAAGGAAGGTGTTGTTCAACTCGGCGCTCAGTTCGTCTTCCACGGCTACTTCATAGTAGTACGCTAGGCCGCCTGCACCGGCTTCCAGGAGGAAGGTGATCAGTAGGAAGTATGTGTACTGGAATAAAAAACAAGTAATACAATGTTTTAAACTATCACGATTCACTACGGTATGATTATTAATAGGATATTTACTGTGATAAGGTTGTGGATGGAGCTCCCGATGTTTCGGCGCATTTACATCCTGCGTAACTATTTGTATTGAGTGTGTTCTGCCGGGGCTTAGGTTTGAGTTCGAGTTTCAGTGATAACCGTAGTAAAAGGCTCCTTGAACTTTTCGACCAACCACCCGCATTCTTCAGTATTCCCGTGAACATGGTGCATGTAACTGCGCCAAAATATCGGGAGCTCCATCTACTACCTTATCACAGTAAATATCCCGTTAATAATCATAATAACTGTAAAACACAAGTAATCATAATTACACAGTTTACTTTGATTCTGAAGCTAGTTTCGTCTGTTATTGTAGACAGAACCAGTAGGTTCAGTCTTCAATTGCGGAGAAATGGGACTAAAACGTATAGATATATATAGATGGATAGATTAAGTTTTATTAAAATGGCAGGAAAAGCTGCGGGGCGTAGATATCTATTATACTTACACACAACAAGCTGGTTCTATTCTCAGTCTTGAGTCCGCAGCAGCCGAGCGCGGAGAGCGGCAGCCCCAGGGCTCCTGCCAGCACCAGCATGTACGCGATGGCTTGGTACGTGAACGTGGGGAGTAGTGATACGTATCGGTGTCTGTACGCCACCGTCCAGATGCCAACCGCTAGGACGCCCGCGCCTGCAAACTGTTACCCTCACATTTGAGATAATAAATAACTATCAATATAGCTTTCAAATAAAATAAAAAAACATCAAAATCGGTCACACTTTCATACAAATTTTCGCATTTCTAATTTTAGTGAGACAGTTTGTATGTGAGAACTTGTTTGATACCACTGAACTCTGAAAGACACGGATTAACACATATACTACTTTTTATCCCAAAAAAAAGAAAAAAACGTAGTAATAGATAGATAACAAATAAGGCAGTCGAAGTAACATATAGACAAAATATGTGAAGACACGCTAGGGAAAGGTATTCATAAGGTATTTGATATGAAATCACTACAAAAAAAACTTTGGTCTCTATCCATTTCAATATGCGATAAATATGGATTTGCTTGTATTTTAGAGTCTATAGATTAGTTTAAATGAATCTAAGGAAATAAAGTATGACTAACACAATAAACCCATTGTTTTAGGGGCGTTACTTTTTGGGTTTTCACTGAATTGTGTTACACAGTGGATGGGAACGGTAAACTGAAAACTGTTATTACAGAATGATTCGATAAAACATTTGAAGTATATTTAAAGGTTATATTTATCCTATTATCCTATAATTATCTATTATCTCATTGTACTGTATATAATACACATTGTATAGTATTATTTATAAATAATTGTGAGTTGATTTAAAGAAAAATTCCCGAAATATCCTGAGTTTTTTACCTATATACATATACATATAGTAACATTTTAAAATAGCAACAAACTAATTAAAATCAACTGCAACAAATGTACACTAAATGCAAAATTACTTTATTAATATTAGTGTAGTTTTAGTTCGGACTTTCTAGAGAGATGACCATACTATACATTTTTTTATGGCATGTGTGGCAGTTAATCTGACGGGCCACCTGATGGTAAGCGATTACCGTCGCAAATGAATACCTGTAACACCAAGGGCATTAAGCATCAAAGATATTTTGCTGACCTTTTAAGACTCTATTTACAGCCTTTTGAAGAATCCCATGTTTTAGTTATTTGGAAATACCGCAGGAGGGAAGCTCATTCCACAAATTGCAGGTGTGAGGCAAAAAAGATCGCGTTAAGCGTACAGTGCGATTTCCACAGATCTATGATATGTGGATGAACTTTCAGGCGGTGGCGGCTGGTGCGATGATGAAACAGCGACGCCGGCATCAGATTAAACATATACTGTTTTACCTACAATTTATGTTCCGTGAAATAAATAATTTGAATTTGAAAATCAAAGACCTAAAAAATCAGGAACCTAAAATTGAATGATTGCATTTTGTAATACGGCTCTTAACTCATTTGACAAATTGTACAGATAAGTCAGTTGCCTTATAGTATTGTGTCTAAGTAGTTCAGATTGAACTATTGACCTTGTCATTAGCTACATCATCCGTGTGCGCTCCACACCCACGCTTTAGAAATGTGGCATTAATTGAATTATGGATAACATTGACAGATTTGAATGATCATATAACATACCACAGATTTTACCAAAATGTGGTAACGCCAAGTTAATCATACTCGCTCCAGAATTTATTTGCTCTTTGACTATATGTCATATTATCAACAAAAAACAGCTGTTTCATAGAAAACCGTCATTCGCACTCTTTTTTTAAAAGATTTTTAGCATTGGTCCCATTGTAAAAGTTGTTCATAATGATACATAACGGACTCCGTTCGTCTTAGTACAAGCTTTCCGGGTAACCCTGTATATGGGTCTGACGATCGGTCCGCACCTCAGTCATACTATTATTTCTTCTATGACTTGGTTAAGCGCCGGTGTGGAATATTCTGGGATGGTTGGCAGGAGTTAGCATTTGCCCAGAATAGCGACAGGATAACATTAAAAAAAAAAAAAAATTGAAATCGGTTCACAATTGGCGAAAATATCGATGAACATACAAAAAAAAGTACATACAGACGAACATAGTACCTCCTCCTTTTTGGAAGTCGGTAAAAAGGCGAGTAGAAACAGCAATAAAATATCGATCTTTTATCAAACTCACTATGCATTAAATTGCACCAAAATTGATAAGAATAAATAATCGCTATTCGCTCTGTAACGAATTATGAACCTATATAGATAAGGGCAGTCTAAGTACTTATAAACCAGGTAAAAGTTAACATAAATATTCTAAAGATTAGAGAAGATAAATTCCAACGTGTGAAAAACTAGTTTTAGAGCAAGTTATGGAAGAATTTTACTACCTCCAGCTATAATTAGATTTAACCGTTGAAACTGGTTTTCACCATAACAATAAATAGCAGATAGATTCACAAATCTCATTCATTAATTTTTCATAGAAAGTGGATTGAATTTTCCATAGATGTAAATAATATCATTATCATCTGAATAAACATTAGAAAGTATGGAGTGATACAAGTGCTCACCAAAAACACGACGTTGAAGATATGTAGCACACACTTCAAAAAGTTCACACTGCAGCAGTCAGCGTCTCTTGACTTTCGAGGCTTTATTTTCTTCTTTTTTGACAATAATGCGTTTCCGTCTTTTTTCTTTTCTTCTGCCATCTTATTTATTTTTGGTTTGCCCGAGACCTTCTCATTTCCTCACTCAGACTAGTAAGTACCTGAAAAAAATATAGCAAGCATTACTCATAGGGTAAACAATGATTACACAAAAGATAACAGCTGGTTTACTTACATTTGGTTAGAGTTTGGTCTTCTAAATTATATCTAAATGAATGAACAAGTAGGGTGCGAACTAAAAAACTCATCAACGAATTTCATTTTTATTTCATTAGCATGCCCTATCAATATAAAAAGTGGAATATTTTACAACACTTAATCTAAAATAATACAACAAATTGTCTCAAAATAATTGATTCTCAGTTAGTACAATTTAAAATAAAACATGATTGTATAGTATAAACAATAAAAAATATAAATAATCATCATGAAAATTAAGGAAAGATTTGTCGCAGCTTATTGATAAGAAATAGTTGGACACGTAAAAACTGTAGCAGAAACTCAAATAATTTTACGAGTCACGTGAAAACATTAAAATATTTGCACCCCACACAACCCCTTTTCTATCCACTTTGGTAAGGAATCTCAACAACGAAAAAAGGAGGAGGTTCTCATGTTGATGTATATTTTTTTTTACACTACAATGTTCCTCCAGAACTTGAATAGTATACCTTTTTTTTGTTTTATTTCATCCATAAGTTGTTAACTTGAAATAAAAAAAAAGTAGAGTGAAAAGGGGTAGGGGGATGCACATAAATGCGTTGACAGGTAAGTCTTTATAGTAATTGAGTAATAATTACATTCAGTCCTCAAATTGATCACATACATAGTTCATATATAAATTCATTTCATAGTGGTGCCTAATCCTTTGGATGAAGTTGTACAAAAAAGTGTATAATTTATTTTCAATAGACGTATAAAGCATAGAAAAATCGCATAATACTCATATTAGTTAATTTAGGAATAATTATGGATTATGACAATACTTTTTAATTTACATAATTATAAATCTCTGGCATAGCTTTTTCATAATTTTCCTATTTTACTTATGATTTACACTTTTATGCCATTTTTAGTATGTATCAGAATATAAAGTCTGCAACCATCAAAACTAGGTACAGTGTTCCACACTATCAATTCAGTCAAATAGTTTTAGTCATCATATTGATTAAGTGTTATTTCCAACTTTTCAACAATCTTTTTATAAAACGTAATCTGCTGTCTCAAAAACTTTTGCATAGTGACTTTCAAATCAACCGTTCTTTCGGTTTTGAAGTGATTAATTTCGGCAAGAAGTGCATACGATATAACATCGGTTCTCCTCAATACTTCATTCAGTTGAGCTACTTCCATTTTGTGTTCAGCCGTCAGTCTTTCGCATTCCCGCTTTTTCTGAACAGCGCCTTTGTGGTTACCAAGGACATCGGGAAAACTGCCGACGATGCCTTTGTACAAGTGGAACTTGTCTCCGAGTGGCTCCCAGTCATATTTCGGCTGCTCGTCATACATGCGCCCAATGTCAATATACGCACCGCCTGTCATCTTGATTGCGGACGTTAGTTTCGACGTTGATACTATAGATCCTTCATCTAAGCTGAGTGCATTCCCAAGCCCATAAAACGCTTCCCCAACTTTCTGGCAATCGGTTTTGTATGGCCCTTGAAATCTTTTTGTTTGTATCATGCACATCCCGGTGACCGCTTTCACTGAAGAATCCATGCTGTTGACAAATGTATGGCATTGCTCTGTGATGTGATCCACTTGCGACTGCAGTAAAGCTTTCTCAGGTACTACTAATGATATACAGTAATTTAATCCTAACAGGTTGTCTCTCTCGGCCTGCCTCTTGCCGGCTTTCCATCGTTTTTCATCGGTACAAGTCAAGAAATGCTGCCAGACTTCAGATTTCGATAACACAGGATGTTTGCACATCCAATCTACGAACTCTTGTAGCTGCACCCTTCTCCGCTCAATGAGCTGTTCATCGTAACGACCTGATATTTGCTTGTCAGGTAACGGAGGTACCGGAATAAGTGTGAATTTCTCTTGCAATCTTTCATGAAGCCAATCGAAATGCTTATATCTTCTAGACACCTGTATGTTATTGAAAGAGGGTGTCAACTGGTATGCTATGAAACTTTTTATACCTTTAAACTTTGACTCCTTTTTTGGAGAGGCTACTGTGACAGAATATGGCTGAGGTAAGGGCGACCAAACATACCTGTCTTCTTCTTGGATAATGTAAACTTTTTCAGACTCGGGTACTTCTACATTGAGTGTAGCAAGGAGGTAGCTTTCACCACTGATTTTTGACGAAGGTGCAAACTTGTTTTTTCTGACTGTACCAACTGACGAATAGTTGGATGAAGTGTCATCTAATTGTTGATTGTTGTAATCACTGATAGGCATGCCAGGTAGCGGTGCAAGGGGCTGGTTGTATGATGGAGGTGGTTTTTGTTGCTGGCCAGGTCCTATTTCGGAGTAAGTGTCATCATCCCAATCATCATCCCAGCCCTCTTCCTGTGAAGTGCCTCGCTGGAAGTTGTTGTCACCTGCACTGTACTGCTGATCTCCCCACTCATCTGCAGCTTGATCATATCTTGGTGCTGCGGGCGCTGGAGCTTTAGTCTGCGTCAATTCGTTTGCTTCAAGTTTCCTGACATAAGCTGCAGGAAAGAGCCCAGTTTCACCTTTAGCATTCCTCCCTTCCCACCAACCTTCACCAATTTCAGTGTTCAATAATGTCAGCGTTTCACCACAGGTTATGGTCATCTCTGTGGTGTTGGGCTCCCCCGAGAAGTCATACAAGGCTTGCACTTGGGTCATTTTGGACCCGTTACCTAAAACAATTTCAGAACAGATTATTGCAATAAGTTCTAGTAAACATTTATGAAGTAGGATCTGTGTCATCGGGTGGTTATCTTATCAAATGTTATCTAGCAATGTAGGGAGACTGTACATAAGTGTTTGAGATTAGTGTGTAGCTATAGTATGCACGCGAATTTTGTTTCTAGTAATAACTGATTAGCATTTTATGATTTAGGGCAGCCGCCCGCGTTCGGCACGGCGTAGCGAGCTCTGACATATATCCATAATAGGCCCAATTAAATACGCCTGCTACTGGTAATTGAAGACACGCTGACCACTTTATTGTTTTAGGACAGCGACGAAAGCTACACACTTCCACATTCAACTTGAATGGGTTTCCTTTGTGTTGGTAAAATACAATAACATGAAAGTACGATTTCGACACTACTTTGAATAACTATTGTAGAACTATTTTAGAAATGTTTCATTCATTTAGCGAATGTAATGTTTTTTTTCTTGTGATGATAATAAAGCTCGTAACAATGTTATACACAGCGACAAAGATAACAATGAAAATAACGAAAGGAATTTCAGTTTTAATGGAAATTATGGAATGACGTCAATTTTTAAAGAAGCAAAGAAATAAACACCATGACACACAATCACTTTTCAGACTTACGTTTTTAGTAATTTCTTATAATTAATAACAATTAGTTCACTGAAATTTGATTTATTAACCGATTACTTACTTAAATCACAAAAAATACGTTTTTCAAGGCGGATACACTAATTTTTACGATTGTACAGTCATCTGTCAGTTTGACAAACTACAAACATCTACATAAATTTTTGTGTTTTCGTTTGCTATTTTGTCTTTGGTATGTTTTCGATTACGTGGCAATGAAATAAGCCAAAATTTCGCCTATTGGTTTCCATTCCATATCGTAATATTTATAGCCTATGGTTACTGATATTTTATCCAATCAGCGTACGAACCGAGCATAGTAGTACTAAAATATGACGCTAGATGTCGCTGTATACACGTTCCGAATCAAACCAACATCATAGTAGAAACCAAAGAATATGGAAATGATGGAATGGTTTTACAAATACATAAGTATTCTGTCGCCAGAATCAAATAAGAATAAGAATTTAATTATATTTTGCACACAAAGAAATTGTTGTCATTGTTTTTTTTATGTTATTGAGTCAATATTGGCCTATAAGTCATCCGCCGTTCATTTTAAAATATGCTTTAGTAAAAAAATAATAGACATTATTTTAATGTCACGTATGAAGTATTTGTGATGTTTTTCATTCCAAACTCAAACACAACAATATTTAAAGAACGAGTTCCGCGATTCTTCATTAAATGTCGCAATCTGACGACGTCGAAGTCGAAGATATGCACTATTGCCTGTGACTATTGCACACTCGAAGTTATTTTTATTATATTTGTGTCACGTGACTTCACGACAGGCGTGTGCCTGGCGTGGTCTGTCTGACGTGTAAGGATTTACCTATGTGTAGATATTTGGGATCAAAATTTGGGAGGTACTTTTAAGTTTAATAATTTTTTGATGAACTATTATGATAAGTAAGTAAGAACATGTTTTAGTTAGAGTTTCGATACAGTTTTTACTCTGCTATAAAAACTAGAGGACGCAGACTGTTCCAGACTTAACTAGGCGCAACATTTGCTACAGAGTGCTCCTTGAACTTTATTATGAGCCACAGACAAACGCTGTGCCACCCTTGTTTCAAATTCTTACAAGGGACGGGACAAGGTCTGTCAAAACTTAGAGAGAACTTGCAAACTCTACTGAGTTACCATCATAGTTTATTGGATGCTCGTAAGTTAGTCTGCGTCGTTTGTCCGTCGCAACACCGGGATCTTGCCGGGATCAGAAGAAAACGTCCCACAGGATTGTAAGTTGCGAAAAATAAAGCTTTTCGTATTTCCTAAGATCCCTAAAGGGCGATTAGCCAGTCAAATGTGAAATAGGATTTGTCAATACTTTTACTAAGCCCCTTAAGGGCTTGTGATATTGTGCAAACGAGAGAACTGCATACGGGATTTTTGGACATAATTTGTCCTACCTACTTACTTATCTACTCTTCTATACTTAAGTAGGTAAGTGAAATGTTTTACCTATACCTCATCATCAGCCAGTAGACGTCCACTCCTGAACATAGGCCTCTCCCTTAGAACTCCACATTGAACGACAGCCTCCCATCTGCATACACTGGAGGCCCACCTATATATGCGTCTTTAGTTTCGAGGTCTCCACTCCAGAACCTTTTTTTCCCATCGGTGATAGGTTCTTCGGGCGATAAGGCCTGCCCAGAACCACTTCAACTTGCAAATTTTAATAGTTATGTCGGTGACTCTATGGTCTTCGGCGAATATCCAATTAAGTAAATTAGGACATGATATGGGGAAGGGAGGTCATTTCATAAAGTTTTTTGATATTATTCATTTCAAAATCAAAATATCAGATGCTTCAGGGGGTAATGTGATTGTTTTTCCATTGTTTACTCCTAGGTAGAAAGCTTGAGCATAGATGGAACATGCCAACATTTCAGATCAGATTTTTAGACACTTGCTTAATTTTAAGTTTACCTATAGCTTTTGTAGTTCTTAGGGAAATCGGCTGTTACATACAGAGTCTGTCTGACTCCGAGGGTTACTTGATACTAAATTGGCACGGAACCCTTCTAATAATAAATAAACCAGCCAAGTGCGAGTCGGGCTCGCTCCGTCTGTACCAGCACATATTCGTAACATACAAAAAAAATATATAAAACAAAATTATCTTTTTTGATTTGGCTGATTGCTCAAAAAAATAACCACGTGTTCAATTTGTTAACTACTAACAAGCTACTAGCAAAAAAGTAGTGTAAAATGACATCTCGCACAGGCGGTCACCCATCCGAGTACCGACCGTGCGCGACGTTGCTTAACTTCGGTGATCGTACGATCGAGGTTCGAAATAATTCGAGGAGATTCGAGGTTGAACAGTAGTTTATAACCAACGAGTTAGCAAGATTGCTGACTCGCATTTGGCCAGTATTTACCAACTATTTGTTGTTTTACTTTAGAGTTTCTATAACAATGCCAAGTTTGAAATTTCTACGTAGGAATTACCGTTTTTACACTAGAACAAATACTAAAAAAATGTTTAAAAAAACGTTCGTTGTTTGCTATAACATTACATATTCTGTGAAAATTTCAACTGGCTATTACGGTTAGAAAGATGACAGACGGACAGCCGTTAAAAGGTGAGGTGGGACAGACGGACAGACAGACTGCGTAGTAATAGGATCCCGTTTACATCCTTTAGATACGAAGTGCTAAAAAGTCAACAAGGCCACCGATTTTCATAAAATTCACCCCGTGGCATCGTACAGTAATTATCGAATTTTACCCGACCCATAAATATTTCTCTTTTCACAGCGCCACTGAAAGGAATTATTTACTTACAGACTCACAAAAAACTCATTGCTAAAATACATTCCAATACAGAAATGTTTTTCTTTTTCTTTTGTTGTGTAAATGGGGTAAAGTGATATAATGGCTAAACGGAGTAACCTAATGTGTTATTTTGATTTGTTATTTTTTATATAAGTATACATAGATTCTTCTATACATAAAATTAAATAACTATTAGGTTACGACACCCTGTAAAAGAGAAAAAACAACAAAAGTTAAAGTATTTACACTATTTACATTCGTTTATTTGCACCGACATCTGCGTTATTTTCGTGAATAACCTCGTGATGTTTTCGTAAATAACATCGTTATGTTCGAGAAAACTAATAGGTACCTATACAAGCCTTGGCGGCGATGAGGCATTGATGGACTCAGGATATTATTAGGTAAGTACATTATGGCACCTGAATGTCTGGTATGGTATAGTTGCTTGCCATATAATTATTATTCCACAAGACATGAATATCAATGTTCGACACTGCACAACGCTCCTCAACCTAAATACCACAGACAGTATAGCAGGATAGACGCCTCAAGCACGTCCAAGGGCCTTATGGCTACCTGTTTTAAGTGATTCAGTTAAGGTTATTGCGAAAAGTTGCACGACCGCAAACCGTATGTCAGCGCGTTAAGGTTAGTTAAGTAGTTCAAAATATTTTGAATTGTTAACTTAGCAAAGTAGACATAGTAATTTTCAATTAATAAAAAAAAATGTGAGAGTAAAATACCGGCGCGCCATATTATAGTAGGTAATTAAATTTCCCTCTTTTGTACTATTATGTATTCTGTGCCTCTACCTAGTATGGACTAGGTCAACGTAGCAATATCAAACTGCTTACCATTCAACTCTGATACCAGCACATTGTTAATGAAGGTCTATTAGAGGTCACAACTTTTCATATAGGTCCCACGTGTGGCAATCAAAAGTTCAGAAACTGGCAAAACGTCGGTTAACAAGCGAGGAACAGTCAACATCTAATGTTTGCTGATTTGCTGTATAAATAGCGCAAAATGAAATTTTCCACGAACCTCGCAACTTTTATGAAATTAAAAAAGTTTTCTCTCTGGAAAGGCCACTAAAGTAAAACAAAGAAGGTACTTTCTTTAAACTGGTTGCCTACTTCATACACCTGTGACTACGAAAGAATGTTGTAGGTGCATAGGGAAATGATTTAGCCAATAGGGCGGATTCTGTACTTCTAACTTCTAGATAATTAGATACCTACTGTTAATAATTAAGTGCATGGCATTGTGTTAACCGACTGACGCACCAGTGTGACCACACAACAGAAAAGACAATTCTCAGCACCGTCGACCCCCTGACATTAGATAACTTCAAAATATGACAACTTGCCAAGTTCCATGTTACTTTTTTTTAAACTGGCAAGTGCCTTTATTATACAAAAAAAACGGCTCTACAAAACAGTTAGACTGCCCACCAATAGTTCACGTCTAAAGACAATGCAAATGTTCAAGCCCACTACCAGTTGGCAGCATACCCAGCATGCTGGTGGCATTACCATGCTGATTATACCACCATGGTACTTACTAGCAAGACTTACGATATTTTCATTTAATGCGTTAAGCCGGCAAACTGAAGTGGGACTGGGCCGGCCACGTAAGTAGAATGTCAGATGAGCTGTGGGCTAGAACCATTACAGATTGGTTGCCGCATACCATACGACCCCTTGGAAGGCCCAAAAAATGATGGCGGTAGCTTGATATACTGTCGTCGAAGTTAACGATTTTTAATAATCATACTATATAACTTACTACCATGGTCGATGTAACTACCACGGTCCATTGGCCCATTTTTCACATAATTATGTTGTTGCTGGGTAATTAAAGCGTATGCGCCAATTGAATACTATCTCTGTGGTATCGACAATTAAGTCTAATACTGCAATACTAAATGGTAGCGCAAATTTGATTTTGTTGTGAAACAGCAATGACGTGCAAGATTAGTCGTGATGCAGTTCAATCTGCTGAAAAGTTAAAACGCTCACTGACCTCTTGCAAAGGTGATTGAATTAAACCGTCGACTCATGTTCACGTTGGAGCAAATGTGGAGCTTCTTAATCGAAAAATTCTTTGCGACATGCCACGAATAACTTGCACGATTGAAAGGCCCTGACAGAATCGAAGCGTCATCTAAAAAGTTTCAATACGTACTTACCTACCTAGTCTATATCTATACCAATATATAAAGAGGAAACGTGATTGTTTGTTTGCATTTAATAGGCTCATTACTACTGAACCGATTTGAAAACTTCGTTCACTGTTGGGAAGGCACACTATCCCCGGGTGACAAAGGCTATATTAAATTTTGTAGCGAGGCCGAAGGAGCTTACACCCGTGCGAAGCCGGGGCGGGCGACTAGTATTCTATATAGGGATCGTATTTTTTTGCCGACTTCAATAAGAGGGGGCTCTCAATGCGACTGTAGTTTTTAGTGTATAATATAATGCGATGTCTATTTGTAAGCCGATTTTAATGAATTACATTCTTTGATAAGGATATGGCTTACCTCGAGATGGCCCCGTAAGTATTTTACCACAATATTAATAAAAAAAAACTAACTTATTTTTTTTAGATATACGCAATTTCATTTCCCCGGATGCCATATTTTTCTTAGTTATTTTGATTTAAAAACCAAATTACTGAACCGATTTTGATGAAATTTCTATGGGACCAATATAAAAATATATCCTTTTAAATGAAAAAGAATTTTCCAAATCGGTTAATAAATGGCTGAATGAGTTCTGACGTGAGTCTGTAAACAAAATACAACCCTACTAACACAGTATTTTGTGTTAGTTGGGTTGTATTTTAGTTAATAAATGCACCTGTCCGTAAAAAAACGTATATACCTGAGAGTCATTGAGATATATATAAAGGTAACTAGCTGCGACCCGCGGTGTCACCCGCGTGGTGATGAAAATCGGTGATGATGATGAAGAAAATAGCGTATGTCCGTCCTCATGATACATACTATTACCTCGCAAAATTTTATCGAGATCGGTTAAGCCGTTTAGCCGTGATTATGTAGCAAACAGAGTTACTTTCGCATTTATAATATTAGTATGGATATATAATATTATACTAGTATATAGCGTGACCCGGGTATGTCCTAAAACTGCGACCAGAACCACCGGAGGATGGGCAGCAGCGTCCTAATAGTACACGGTGAACGTACTGCAATCCCCAAGCCGCCTGCCAAGCGTAGGGATTATGGCAACACCCCTCTCTATGAGGGAGGCCTTGTCCAACAGTGGACGTAAATTGGCTGATGATGTGTGTGTGTGTGTGTGATATAGCGTCTCTAGTATAAATTATCATTGTTTTAGAATCGAGCCAATCGTTTCGAATGTTATGCGCATGTTTGATTTTAAATAACCACTCGGTGTGGTCAGCTAATTGAGTTCATGTGGAGGCCGATGCCAACCACATGCTCGGGTTGATGCTCGCTACAGATTCTGTAGAAACGTAGGTATTTTTAAGGTCCATTAGAGTAACTAGGGAATTCAATCTCGCATCAAATACTTAATCCCGCAACGATCGAGATCATTAAAACATCAAACTAAAAAAACAGGTAAGTACTTTTTGGTCTAAGCAATTTATGTTCATGAATTTATGAAGTGTTGTATGTTATATAAAATAAAAAAAACAATTAGATAAAAAAAAACTTTATATTCATAATTAGTTAAATATAATGTTGTTTTTTTTAATTAGGTGACTTTTTGGTAGTATTGCTAAAGATATGATAAGTTATCATTCGATTTAACTAAAATTGCTGTATTGATTAGTATTTTACAATAAAAAAAAGTTTGTTGAAAATACCAGCCTATATGTATTTTCAACAAACGAATTTAATTATTTTGTAGAGTGTAAATCTGACTTTTCTGTAATATTGTTAGTTTTTATTTAAGTCCCGGTTCTTTTACCACGTAATTCTGCTGCTCAAATACAACAACGTTATCTAGAAAAACTCTATGTACTCTAATATATATTTAAGCAGGGATAACGTGTGTGTGTGACATCTTTGCGATACATATATACACATTAAGGGATTGAAGGGCAATGTTTCCAGCGAAATTACAGGGCATACAGAGATTTGACATCTTATATCTCGGGGTAACGAGCGCAGTGCATTGCCATCCAGGGTTTTGAAATGTTGAAGTTAAAAATTCTGAGTGGCGTTGAGCTGTTAATCGGCAAGCGTGAAGAGCCATCAGGCGAGCGACTTCGCTGGTCCCGTCACACAGTATCATAAAAAAACAGCGCTAAAATTATTTAGATTTAAGACCTGACCTCTGCTCTGTACCTATCTTTATTCAAGCAAATTAATATGAATCTGACAATTTAAAGCTGAAATTCCAGAGTGACAAACAGTTTCGTACTGTTCGGACAATCACGACAAATAGGTTGGCTGGCACGATGAATAGGTCGGCGCAGCACGTCTCCTATACATCTGTTTGCGGCACAGACAATTAAACACCACGAATGGACGTTAGAATTGATTACTAAATGGGCGTATACCTAACCGCCTACGACGACCACAGTTGTGGGTATTTATGTAATTCGTGTTAAACCTAATATGATGTTAAGTACTGGTGTTGCTGAAGATAGTTCTAGAAGCAACTGGCGAGGAACTTGGTACACACAGTTGTTATGTTGACAGAGGATGGTAGCTGGCCAGGCGAGAACTAGAAAGTGCCCTATTACCGCGGTTGGTTTCCTTGGTGGAATCAATCATTTTCTCTCTACTTTTACTCCAGTAGGTGAAGTCGGCACAGCGCGTTTCCTTTCTACAATTCTGAGTTTTTGTTTTTTGTTCTATTAGCCGTTTACTCCACATCCCTCTCTGACGCATTATCTTCTCACAAAAAGTTGATACTTACACTCCTTTCGTAAACATATTTTTATAATATTCATTACACTTCAACCATCTTTATTTATTCATCAGTAGCCTTAGTACGAGCATTTACGAAAAAGTTATCGTTACGTAAACGATAGCAAAATAGTAGTAGTGGTTATGAAAAATTTAACAGTGCCTCTATCGGACGTGAAAGAAAACGGATTTTTTCATACATATTGCTATCGTTTACGTAACGATAACTTTTTCGCAAGTGCTCGTACTAATGCCACAGATTTCAAATATTTAAATGCTTACACACACCGTGTGCAACACTAAAGGTTTATTTAAGAGTGGGCCTAAAGCAAAATCTTCAATCTTTGATTAGATTTTCACAGTAGTAAATCATGTCCAAAATCGAAAAAAAAATACGTTAGGAAACTTCAATATATAAGTAAAGGTCGACCCTGACGAAAACATGGTAGGATAAAATTTTCTCGATAGAAAACCATCACAAAGTTACCTCTAATTTTCAACATTTTTGGTTTGCATTCTGCTTTGGTACATATTATTGAACAATAAATTATGTAAATATTATCACTCATGTATAACCTAGAGCTGACCCTGGCAATTTTTAAAAATATTGTCTATTCTATAAGCTATGAGAGTAGAAAGCACTTGGCGCTTACAACATTTTTGATCCGCGCAATACGCTGTCTTTCGTCTCGCGTGACACAAGCTTGAGGCATCGGTTTGTTGCACCAATCAGTAACCATCGCTCTGTTGAGACGGGTAGTCCATGTCAGTTCAGACGTCGAGTACGCAAGCTTGGTTCCGCGTGTCGTCGCGCCGCCCGTGTTTGTTATCCGTACATGCGCTGGGTGTGGCGAGATGCGCGGGGGAAATCAGAATTTATCCTGCCATTAGGCCCACTCTTAAGGTGACGCATTACAAGCACCAGAATTTCTCAGTAGCAAAATTACCGGACAATACCCGTGTAATCCAGAAGTTGAAACCAGGAATTTCCCTCCAATTAGCTGCAATATCGTGTAAATTTAGTCGTGTTACAAATGTGACCTCTCCCCTTGGAGCATTGATAATTTTCACCTAGGGAGTGCTAAATTAACATTCACTTGAAGCAACATAATACGCTTTCTCTAATGGATACCCAGTATAGCTGAAAGTAACTAGCTAAATGTAGGAGCGGATGGCACTAATTATCGTTTGTAAAAACATACTTACTATTAACTATTAATACATCGCTTGTGATGCTATCAAATCAAAATAATTTTATTATCAGACACAAGTTCCATAAATTTCATATAGATCAAATTTAAAAAAAAAATGAATCAGAAGAATTATAAAATTAATGTTACACACAATGATAATCTCGAAATAAAACAACAGAAAATTACATTATTGTAATTTATTTCAAGAGTACCCTGGGCAGGATAGGACAATTAAATCTATCGGTGACTGCTTTCAGAATGCTGTTGTCACTCGCACATGTTCTACTTAAAAGCGAGGCGACCTTTTTGCGCATGATAACTGCAAAGCCATCAGTGCGAGCTTCCGCAAACATGGTGGACGCGTTGCAGAACCGTGGGAGCAATATTGTATTGGACACGCAGAGAGTCGAGGGATTTTACATCTTTGGTATTCAACAAGCACTAGTAATGTAGAGAACATTGGTAAGTATTTTCATTTTTGGTCACAGATAAGAAAATTCGGCAGAACATGAAAATTATCTTCAGTCCAAAGTCATCTTCAAAAATATTTTTCATCATTTTGGTTCAGAACCTAATGAACACCAAAATAAATAAAAAATACTGGCCAAGAATGTGTCGAGACACGCATATGTTAGGGTTCACAATAACGAATTTATAAGGGTTCATTTGTAGTACTACGGAACCCTTAACAAGTGGATCACATTAAAAACCGACTTCAACAATATATTAAAAACGTAATAAGTGCCTATAAAATTTGAAGGTTGCCCTCGTTCCCTAGGATGCCATCATCTGATCCTGACTTGGTCCAATTTGGTCCCATTGTCAAATGAGACCAAATTGGAAGTATAACCTAACGAACAAAAGATTTTTTTAAACGGGCAACAGATTGCGAACAAATCGGTGAACATACAAAAAAAAAAACAGTGGAACATAGAACCATCTTCCTTTTTTGATGTCGGTTAAAAAGACAAACACGTGTTACTTATATACTCGTCTCGTCATGTAGCCTTACGTGCAAACACCAAGCATGCCACGCCGAGATCGCGTGCTGCTTAACTACGCTCTCATCATAACTTTTTTGCGAACACAAGGATGGGCATAATGTACCTAATAAATGGTATGGTTACGCTTACATGACATCATGGGTAGGTAAAAGGCTCGTGTAGGCTAGGTGACCAGTCCAAATAACATAAAAACTTGGCATCCTCAATTAGGTTAGGCGGTTCTTCTCACCGGGACAGTTGCTTCACTTGTATCATGCGCACAAGTCCGATCGTGTCTTGAGTTGAGTACTGCCACTTATTCAACGGAGCTGCCAAGTAACAGCTAGAAGCTATCGATTCGGTAGACCGGCTTATGAGGCTGATTGGTGACAGCAAACTATTCGCCAAAAAATTGCAAAGCCTGAAAACGAGCATCGGCCTAAATAAGCTTGTCTGTCTATTTTCTACCGGATACATTTCGGCGAGTGTGCTCAAGAGTTTCATGACCTTATTCCACCCTTCCCTTTTTACTCCAGGACAAGTAGAAGAACTGCCCACGTTACTCGAGGAAATTCCAAAAATTCTAATAACGATTAGGGTCATCATTTATGATACGTACTGCCCAAGAATGGAACTCCCTGCCGTCCTCTTTGTTTCCTGAGAACTAAAATCTAGGTTTTCCATCCTTGGCTACACCGTTGCTGCCATCAGGTGAGTTGATGGCCAAACATCGACGTTATAGATCGTTTATACTATCTAGTAACGAAAGCTCAAATTATTAAAACGATCTCTAATTTTGGTCACGTACAGCATCTTTCAGTCTCCTCGTCAAATCCTTAAATATTTCGATAGCACATGGCCTTCACGGTACAAATGTTTCTATAGCACGTTTCGTTTAGGGTTAGGTTTTTTGAATTCTATATCTGTGGCCTTAGTAAGAGCACTTGCGAAAAAGTTATCGTTACGTAGACGATAGCAAAATTTATGAAAAAACTAACAGCGCCTCTTTCGGACGTGAAAGGAAACTGTATTTTTAATACATTTGCTTTGCTATCGTTTACGTAACGATAATTTTTTCGCAAGTTCTCGTACTAAGGCCACAGGGCGCAAAATTCTAGCAATGTAAACGTTACTTACTTAAATATTATACCGTATTTTTGATTCGAAAATCTTAATTTGGTGTGCGTGGCCTCGATTGGAGGGTGTCGAGGAACCCAACGCGCCCCTAATTGCTGACAGTTGGGTGCCATCTAATTCAGAATTCAGCGGTAGGCATTTTAGCTGAAAATGCTGAAAATGTCTACCGCGCACCTAAACTGCCTATGTCAAAGTGCCAGCCAACCCTTGATATAGCAGAACAGTTATTTGTGAGTTGCAACATTTTAAACGCTGCAATTTTCCCATGACTTTAGAGTTTTTATTTAAAGCAGTTTTCAATTGAAAACCGCTTTATCCTACCTACCTACTATGAGTAGGTATATGTACGCCACGTGCTCAAAAATGAGATAGACTTTATTATTGCCACCAAGAGACAAATATTCAGTGATGTCTCTGTGATTTACGCAGTATGAAAACCGGTCGTGATCACCGAATGGTAAGAGGCACATTGAATATTAACGTTAACTTGAGAGGTCCCGTCTGAAGAAGTCCACGCTCCGACCTATTAATCGTGCCCATGTTCAAAACATCATGTTCCCACTGCTGGGACACAGGCCTTCTCTCAGAGTGAGAGGATGGGCTCCAATCCACCATGTTGGTGCATGTTGGCGAATGTCATAATGTCTATGAACTTTTGAGATTCTTGGACATACCGGTTTCCTCACGACGTTTTTCTTCACCGTTGTTAAGCGATGACATCGAAATTGCGCAAAACTTATTTAAGTACTAAATAAGTCCCAGGTGCAAGGCCGAGGATCGAACCAGGTGCCGTTAGATTGTAAAGCGCAAATGCTACCGCTCGGCCACCATAGCTCCTCTTCCTAATTTTATGTGTATAGATACGACCTAACTTTGACCTTTCAAAGCTTTTAAAAGTTGACCTGTTTTTAGCCCCTCCTATAAGCCAATGTCAGCTTTTTACAACGATGAGTAATTAGGCCCCTCGCTTTGGCGAGAGCCTTCATTTGCACTAACGGGTGAGGCCGACCTTGGGATGAGTTTGTTTACTGTTAACGACAACATACCTAGTTTGCAAAAATAAAGTGAAATGCAAGAATCTTTTAGGTGTGACGTAATTTATTTAAAACCAACTTTTTAACTAACACTGATGATTATGGTAGAGAGCTACTAAGTATATAATTACTTCTTCACGGTGGCGTTTATATGTCAGTGGGTTTTATTTAACTTACACGGACCGAAATCATTTGTATTATATAAAAATTGCTATACTACCATGTCGAGTATCTACGACCACACCGTTTTTAATATTACAAAATTACACAAATGTTTTTAATATTACAAACTTACATTTTGTAGGTGGTATGTATGGGAGTACCTGTTTGCCAACTACAAAGTTAAGTGTGTCCTTAAATATGTCAACCTTTTAAACCTCTTTTCGTCGAGCTAGGTTCCCGGATTTATTAAGTTTGCACCTTCAGGGTGCAAGACTGCCTACTCACACTAGTCCGTTTTTTTATTGCCTATGTATCTACCTGTAGATTTTTCGATAGTAGAATTGTGCAAGATTGCCCCGGTGGCTCAGTTGGTAGTGAACCTACCTTTTGCCCTTGCTTTAGGTGTGAATCGAACTCGGGGCGTGGGTTCGATTTCCACCTAGGCAAATATTCATGTAATGAACATTTGTGTATGTTCTATATCTGGGTGTTAGTAATTATCTATTTAAATATGTTTAAAAAAATATATATGTATGTCTATCAGTTTCTGGCAACCATATTACAAGCTTTGCTTATTTTGGGGTCAGATGACCGTGTGTGCAAAAATGTCCCGCATATTTTCCTTAACTAAAATCGTGTCGCACGTTGTAAATTATCAACTAGAATGAGAGGTTTTCCAAAAGGCAATTTAAAAAAAAAGATCATAATAATGCGATACATGTCTTTGACGACATATGGATATGAAGATTTTGCAAAACCACAAACGAAGAAAGGTCAATAAAAATACTTGCTTATTTTCATAGACAGAAAATATCTATCGGTCTGTCAGACACTATCTGTCATGCTTGTTAATGTGTTATTTTATTTCGTAATACTTATCATATTTTTTGGTTATTATTTGCTAACAAAGTACTAGTAGGGATAT
Source organism: Agriopis leucophaearia (assembly GCA_949125355.1). NCBI lineage: Eukaryota > Metazoa > Arthropoda > Insecta > Lepidoptera > Geometridae > Agriopis > Agriopis leucophaearia. The sequence goes on along the minus strand of OX421266.1, from coordinate 15,025,087 downwards.
AAGTGTGCCTTGCCTAGACGTAATACACATTATCTCCTCTTCCTTGTATTGTAGGTTTCATTGAACAAATACGAAAAAAAAATTAACCATATCTCTTCAGCGCCATCTATCGAAGGTTGCAAAACTATGATCCTAGAGCTGACAGAAAACTTCCCATTATCATGTTAGGAGGACATTATACAAACACAGCATGTTATTTTCAAACTAATGTAACTTAGTGGGGAATATAGCAAACACGCAAAATAACAATTTTGCCAAATCCTTGTCATAAATTAAAATGCGTGAGTAGTCAGTAAGCTAAAACAAATTCAGCTTCATGACCTATCAATTTATTATTCCGAAACTGAAGACTAGGTCCTACAATTTGTCGTGTCATCTAAACTGCGGTAGCGCTTAGTTGTAAATACTACGCACGGTCACCCATCCAATGAGGTCTGATAATGTAGCTTTCTGAACAAAAGTTGCACTCAGTACCTATTAATATTACAGTATGTACCTAGTAGGAGTTTACCTACTTACTTAATGTACTGATATGTTAGGACTAGACATAGTCTAGCTATGCCACAAGCGCTACGTAATAAGTATTACGTATTTCTTTCAGATTTGTTGTTTCTACGAACTTGTTTGGCATTCTTGTTTAAGCAATTCTTCATCTTAATTGAAGCGCTCATCCACAAAGATTTACGTTTCAGTTAAAATTGAAAATTAATGTTTAATCCATTTGTTATGCCGGGAAAATTAATTAAGATTTCACCCCTAGATTTTACCTGTTATTGGGCGAGTTAAACCATTAAAACTAGCAATTCACCCTGAATCGTGACCTCGCGACCTCTAAAAGTACATATAATATCTTCACAACATTGCAATTTTTTTGCTCATAATTGTACTTAACATTTTTATTTGATTGAAATACTTGCCTACAAAATATATTTTTCGTAGGTATTCTTTTCAGCAAATCCTTTCATTTAACCCATAAGTAATTGACCCATAAATAATTGACCCATAGAGGTGCATAAGAAATAACTGGTACGCCATCTTTGCGAATCCGCCATATTGGGTTTAGAATGACGTCACTTAGATAACCAAATCTAAACGTGTATGCAAAGTTTCACCGTAATCAGTTGGGCATAATTGTTTTAAAATTCAGTTGCAAGATTTGACTAACAAGGCAAATTATACACAAAACCTTGTTAAACTGAACATTTTACACTTGCACTAAAAGCGATTTAGAGAAACAGCACAAAATAATCACCTTTATTGATGTCACTGTAATGTATGTGTGCTTTGTGAAAGGGTAGAGATAAATCTTATTCAATCCGGCAGACATTTAAATTCAACATTATTTAACAGGAGAATAACTAGAAGGTATTCCTTGTCATCAACCGAAAGTAATTATTTCCAGGCCATGTTTCGCTCTCACACCTCTTAATTATTCTGAACAGAAATCGCGTCACTGCCGAGCTTCAGTGAAGGAGCTTTCAGACAGCGCCATAAATAAATCGCATCTAGCTTACCCAAAACAATGTACAAAACATGCTTTCTGGACACTCCACACTGCATTCCCGTAACTCGTTTGCCCATTACAGTTGCATCTCATCTGCATTCAAAATGCAAGAGATATTCGCAATATATGCTGTTCTATAGAAAAGGTAATTGAACCTCGATAATATGTACGATATCGATATTTTTTTCGCGATAAAGGGTGTCATTTACGAGTATTGTATCGCGAATTAAATCTCATCAGCAACAAATCCTTATTTCAGACTAAGCTTATTTTTTCTATAGCTAAGGTTTTTTATCGGATACATTTCGGAGAGTGTGCATCGGATCTTCATGATCTAATTCCCTCCTGCCCATTTTTCTATCGGACTGCCAGAGCGAGAACGAAAAGGCGACACCCCTTTATGGTTGATATTCCGAAAACCTGTACGAATTGTTTTGATTCCTATTTTATTGTGCGAACTGCTAGTTTGTAGAATGCGCTGCCTGAATGGGTGTTCACCTGCCTGTATCGGTTTTTTCTAGGCAAGCGTGCTCCATCGTAGACCGCATAATCGCTTAATATTAGGCGAGATGGCGGTCAAACGCAAGCCTATTGTTTAATAAAAAATAAAATCGCTACTTTATTGAGTGTCATACAATAGGTATGTGAGGCAGGCGAGTAATAGCGTGGCTATGATATGATGTTTTTTTTAAATTGTAGAATAGGCTTGCTCTTGGCCGCCAACTCGCCTGATGTTAAGCGATGATGCGGCCTACGGTGAATCACGCTTGCCTTGTAATAATTGTAATTGTAACTATCGGGGAACACTCATTCAGGCAGTGCATTCCACAAACAAGCAGTTCGCACAATAAAAGTGGAATCAAAGCGCTTCGTACGGGTTTTCGGAATGTCAACCATAAAGCGGTGGTGATTTTTCGTGATATATATTATAGCGTGATCTGAATGCTCCTTTATAAATGTTTGTGGATTGTGACGTTCATTTACCTACTCCGCGGTGAACTGCAATTTACATCAGTAGCGGTTTCTAAGAAGTTTCATTTACTTTAATGAGTTTGGGACGAGAAAGGACCCTTTTTGAGTTCCTTATTTCTGTGTTCTTGAAGGCACAAACAAAATACCGGCAGAAAATTATGACAAAAATACGATTGTGCGCTATAATAGGAAAGTAGATAGGCAGCAATAGTATAGACTAAACAGTTTGTACTCGCTGACCTTATCTAATTATTTTTAATGGCAAGTGACCTAACAAGAAGAACAGTTTAACAAGTATCATCATGGAAAACGGTATAGCCTCATGGCTCTTGTATCATAATGATTTATATGGGCATTGAGTACGTTAGGGTACTTCAAAGATCATTGATGAGGAGCCAATTAATTTACGACCACTTAATTTATCTACACAAGACAGATAATGTCACTGAATCTATAACGCTGAATTTGGCTGGCTTGCCCTAAGTCCTTAGAAACATTTTGTGATTCAGATTTTTAATTGTTTTCGATTATAATAATGTCCATAAAAAGGATACTTATACCCCTACGTAATAACGATCATAATAACATAACGTTTTATGAGGCCATTCGCACTCAGCAGAACGGCCGCTTTGGTTGTTTTCCCGTGGCGGTCATCTCGAGAAAATGCGGAGGAAGGCAGAAAGCTAAACAATTTTTCGTTTTGTGGTTGTTATTTTTCAAACATAATGTGCAAACACACTAACAAAAATTACGAACGAATGCGAATGTCTGTACTGTTACCTTTTCAAATGCCTGAATTAATCACGATGAAATCTGGCAAATAAGGGAAATAAATAAAAAAGTATGAAACCGAAGAAAATAATTAAAATGAAATTAATTATACATAGGTACATTACATGGATACATATAAGGATTTTCAGTAGAAAACTGGCAAGTATTGTGTAAAACCAAACAACGTTATAATACTTGTGCAGATACCTTTGCAGAAAAAGAAATAAATTTTAACGGTCAAGGGAAAAGTTTCCCACCTTTCGAGCAGTAGGTACGGTTTAAACAGTAATTATAACTTGGTAGGACTCAACTCGGGCAATAGCGATTTTATCAGTGCCTTGTCGAGGTGAGAAGGTAGAAGGTATAGTCTGAACTTTTGTAATAAATATCCACAGCCGGCTTAGATAGCTGGCAACCACAACAATATTTGAGAAAACAAAATACAACCTGTTTCATAATTAGGGATTTAAATTTGAGGAAACTTATACATTACGGTGGCATTTATTTTTGGGTTTGATGTTCACAATATGTTTTACGGTTACTTACTCCTAATTTTTTTTCCACTTCTGGGTTAGGATCGTCCAATTATTTTACAAGCTTTTATTTAACTTGACCTGTATGTGGGAAAATCTTGCAACTGAATTTTAGACCAGTTATCTTCAACCAGTTGAGATGAAATTTGGCACACTCGTTTATGATGACAATGCATGAATACGAAAATGAAATGACGTCACGCTAAATTCAATATGGCAGATGCACCATGATGGCGGACAACATTTTGTTATCTACCATCATGCTATGGGTATCAAATAATAGGGTTTTCTGAGAAGAATATGAAAAACTTCTCGTGCTAGTCGCTCTATCGTTCAACTATTCTGAAACACTCACTCCGTGCTCGGTGACCTGTCGTGGTAAGCCCACTTTCATTTAAGCCTTAAGTAGCACTAATTATTATAAATGAGATTTTTTTTTATAAGTGTTTGTTTCTCACTCAACACCGTGTCGGAAAAACATTTAAATGAAAGTTAGTGAAGAGATTTACGTGTAAGTATATAATTTAGTTTTAGAATAATATAGTTATGGGCCTCGTAGTGTAGCAGTTTAGTTTGTAGCAAATTAAAGAAATTATTTCTTTTTCTTCAAAAATATCTATGATGTTATCAACAAATGCATTATTATTTATTTTAATAGTAGAAGCTAGTTATGAGGCTAGCCCAGCGCTCACGACCATGTAATAAATATCCGAGGTGTAGAGGTCCACAATAAGCTGGTTTTATTAAAAAATAAATACGACTTTGAGAATTTATTGGAATATATATCATCGGCAAATAATGGAAAGGTTGTATTGTTGTGAATGAGAATCGGGAGATGAAAAGAAGCCGTGAAATGTGGGATCTGATTATAATTTTTCAAAGGCGGTTTCATTGGTATAAAAATTGTTTTAAACTTGCGGTTGATATCTAAGTCTATATTCGAGAAATTTGCCAAAGTTTTAATTTAAATCATAACTTCATATATAATCCAAGATGATAAGTGATGTTCCTCTCTATCTGATCTACAATCTATCATATACTGTATCTGATCTATAATCTATCATATGAAGTACTGAGAACCATTCAGCAGAGTCAATGTATTTCCGTTACAAACAACCGTTCCAAACAGTTCCGTAACAAAGTCTAAATTCGAGAGATTTGCCTAAGTTTTAATTTATTTCATAACCTCATATATAATCCAAGATGATAAGTGATGTTCCTCTCTATCTGATCTACAATCTATCATATACTGTATCTGATCTATAATCTATCATATGAAGTACTCAGAACCATTCAGCAGAGTCAATGTATTTCCGTTACAAACAACCGTTCCAAACAGTTCCGTAACAAAGTCTAGATTCGAGAGATTTGCCTAAGTTTTAATTTGTTTATAAACCTCATGTATAAAAAAGGGTGATGAGCTGGTGATAAGTAATCTTCATCTCTATTTGTATTACAATCTGTCGATACGAAATACTCAGAACCATTCAGCAGTTTCAATGTAATTCCGTAACATACAAACTAAGAAACAATCATCTTTCGTATTCTCTGTTTGTATCACGTAATATGATAGAAATTAATGTTTAATATGGTTATAAATCTCATTGAATTGAAGTTATTTTAGGTACCTGCATCTTATCTAATATTCATCGTTGGAGCATGAATTCATGATGTTTCTCTGAACATGGGTCGGGTTGGCTTGGTTGTTCCGATTGTTGAGTTATTCGTAGGTAGTTATTTGTAGAACACATGTCATATAGCTATGTAACTGAGTTATTAAATTCGAAGTTAGATAATATAGGTAGGTAAGTACTCGTACTTCTGTCGATAAAATTATTTGGAGACTTAGCTTTTTGGGTTATAAAAGACGTATGCATACATATATGTAAATCAATAACTTCGTAAGCGTTAGGAAGGTAACATAAGGTTCGAAGTCCAAAAAAAAACCTGTGGAGTTCACATAGTACGCTATGAGATTGGAAAGTCTTTATAGCGCAGCGGCTCTTTTCTCGACACAAATAAGATAAAAAAATCCCGGATAATCGACATTGATTTGATTTTGGAAAGTCTTTATTTTCATAATAGTTTACTCAGTGTTAGGAAACTAAGTAACAATTATTTATCTCATAAATATAACTTTTTGTAGGCTAAAATCGCCTTTTAAAATTTATATCTACCTATACATAATCTTAGGAAATTATAAAATGATCATTAAGTCGTAAATTGATGGTAGATCGTGAATAAAATGAATATGCGGTTACATACTATTTCGTACGTTTATAATAGCTTGGACAATCGCTATTTTTACTCTTCTCATCGCTTTTTTTAAGATGGATATGCAAAGAGACGGTGAATATTCAAATTGAGGACGAGAATACGTGGGTATGTTAGTCCGTTTGTCGATCTAAACGAATCCTCTGTTTCCATACTGATTCTATACAAAGTGATCTGGCGTGATTGCATCCGTCGGTCCATGAATTGTTGTGACTTTGTGACGTCATGATTGGCTACTGCTATATTACCAGGAGCAATTGCTTCTTCATTTGCCATTGCCTATTCGTTTCTGTTCAATTAACTGTTAGTTAGAGTCAATGTATTAGGAAATATTAATCGAAAGACGATTAATATACAATATTTTTTTTGTTTGGTAGGTGACTTGATCGAGATTTTTATTAGTTACTAGCTAATGCCCGCGACTTCGTACGCGTAGCGCAAAGTAATTAGTGGGTGGACGATTAGACTGACATATCCAAATATAAATGTTACACTAACGAACACGAACGGAACTTTAAATAGGCACAAATCCATCGGATTATTTATACTGAATATTTTATAGATAATACCTACACATATGACATGATTGTAGATTTATTGCTCTCCATTTTAATGCGGATTGTCATACTATCGTCATAGTATGATTTTAGTCTAGTTTTAATCTGACTCGATACAGGTATCCCGACATGTCCATAGTTTCAAATATATTTCAAGCAAATAATATATTACTTTCACTGGTTAAATACGTTGGAAGTGTGGAGCCATGGAGCCAATAAGGAAAAAAAAATGGTATAAGTCAAGCGAAATGTCATGCATGACAAACGTTATTATTGAATTATTAGTAAATAGTAAGTAGGAAGCATGGAGCGGTATCTATAATTAATCGCTGTTATTTAACATTACTCCGCGTAAAGACTGCCATTCAATGATGTCTAAATAATTTTTGCCCGCCTTCTGCCCCTCGACCCTTCCAACAACTAAACCGCTTTCGTTCACCACCATAACATCCAAAATAGCTGCTAATCATAGATCAGTAACAGATTAGATGCCGCGAGTTCACCTACTTTGCGTGTCTGTTATTGGTGTTAAGTTTGATCCTGGCAAAAAAATGTATTCATTTTAATCTCCGTCGACTTGGTATATTAGCACGTCAGAAGTCAATACAAAAATAAACGTACTTTAAATTACGCCATAATAAACTGTAAAACCTCTTCAAAAGCAGTTGGCTGTCCTGAAAATAACAAACACAAAAAAAAACTATTTGGTGCAGTCTATCGGAAGTTATGCGGGTACATACATTTCGGCTATTCGTTTTTATTTCATCATCATCATCAGCCAGAAGACGTCCACTGCTGAACATAGGCCTCCCCCTTTAACCTCCACACTGAACGACATCCTGCCATCTGCATCCACTGGATGCCCGCGACTCTCACAATGTCGTCGGTCCATCTAGTGGGAGGCCTACCTACGCTGCGTCTTCCGGTTCGCGGTCTCCACTCAAGAACCTTAACTACTTCCCCATCGGTTAACAGTTCTTCGAGCAATGTGGCCACTTCAACTTGCAGATTTTAATAGCTATGTCGGTGACTCTGGTTCTTTGGCGAATATCTATATTTTAATTTACATATAGATTATATGGCAACAGCCGCTTCAGTCTTCCTACCTACCATGTCTGCGAGTAGAAGTCTGTCATTACGACAACATTACTATAAAATAAGCTAGATGGCGTTATAAATAATTATTAAAAAAAATTTTTTTACTATTTATTTTCATAAATTAATATAGCCTATGTTTCAATCAGGTATTTTATAAGCATATTCATGAAAACTGCTTTGAAATCATTCTAGTAGTTTAAAAGATGTGCGCGGACAAACAAACAAATTTACAGCCGTCAGATTTGTAGTTCCATAGTTTGAAAATAGATTGCGTACTAAAACGATGTTTTGCGAAAAAATTTTAAATTTGCTTAAACTTTACGAATAATATTATTAAAAACGTAATAAGGTATTCAATAATTCCTAAAATAATGAGTGTAAATGGATCGTAGTTTCACAAATATGAAAAGTGCGTCTATTATAGGTAAATACGACACTTTACCTGAATCACGCAAACGGCATTTTTTTTGCAAGTTAAACCGATATCTGGTATTGCTTCTACTTAGTTAGAAGTCATGTGTGAAGGTATTTGATCTACACATTTATAATATGGTAGGGATGATTCAAGAAAATCTGCCTAGCCGCTTGCAGATTATCCAGATCATTTGTCGGATTCTTTTGATTTATGTTACTTTCTGTTGTTTATGTATGAAATAAATGAAATGACGTAACTTTTTCAGACGAAAGTCTATTAATGTATTTTATTTTAGTTACCTATTTATGTGCTCAGTCTGAGTAGAGGTTTTCTATTGACACTATACGTACAGTGTCGAATAAAAGAGTAGAAAATAATGAGGGCGCCACTATTTCAAATAAATACCACACTAAAACAGCTTGTGAAGTACATTGAACACTGTTCAGTGGAAAATCAAATGGATTGCGTTTAAAACACAACATATTACACGGATATTTTAGGATTTTACTCTGACTTTTGACAAATTATAATGTCAGTTCCTTTCAACTTTTTCATATCGTACTGTAACGTCTCTTAAATTAATAGATACGAAAATATAGATTAAGATAAATGTTATGCTTATTGTGTGTTTTTCTTGTTCTAATTTTTTTTTATTGTGTATCTTGCATGTAATTATATGATCTAATTTAATTTCTAAATGTAATATAATGAATATGGACTTAAAATTTGTGTGAAATAAATGATTTATTAATATTAATCTCGAAAATTAATCCAACTGGAGTTACTAGTTCTGAATACAAATTTATAAACAAATAATATAATTTTAAAAAACTGTATCATTATTACCACCATTCAGACAGAGACAGCTCATTCAGCTCACTGCAGGACATAAGCCTCCTCCCTCTTTCGCCAATGTTCCCTGTTTAACGCCAGTCTAGTATATGTACCTATTTCCGCAAAGGTTATATCATCCCGCCACTGCTGAACTGGTATTCCGTATCTACAGTATACAAAGTAATATCTATTTAAAAAAAAACCACATCAGTCATAGGACCATACGTCAGAAGTGAAAATTTAAGTAGTAATTCACCTATTCTTCAAGAGATGGCGCTGTTTTAAAGTAAACGGTACAGCGTGACGATGATGCGAGTTCCATGATTTTTGTTCACCCAAAACGTGGTCAAGGCGTCTAAAGAAATTTTCACTTCGAAAAAAACATTTACGTAAAATCACTATTAAACATATATGCTATAAATGTGTAATGGTGGACTCTTGTGCGACTGTAATATCAAATATACCTAGCTTATCTATATTCTACCTAAGAGCCTAGGTATTCATTTTTCTGAGCAGCGAGAGCGGGACTTCTCAAATTTTTTGAATTATTCATTCGTTCCACAGAACGAATATAAAATTATTGGCTCGAAATCATCTTTACTGCCAGTTTTCATCTCCCACTCGTGTTCCTTTTTGATCGACATTCAAAACGCCGTCTTTCTCATTAAGCACCCATTTTGGTCAGAATTTTTACGCAGATGGTAAGTAAGCTTTGAATTTTCGATGAATTCAAATTAATAAGCGATTCTTTTATCAAACTCATTTTCTAGATTTTGTTAAAGATCGCGTCGGAATGGAATACGCTGAAGATCGCAAGGGTCCTCGTTTGCAATTTTAAGTAGGTTAGGGTCCAGTGGGTTTAAGTCGTTTCCAGTAGAGATAGATAAGTTTTTAACTACAGGCTGACTTATTTTTTATTAATAAGTATATTACTTATTATTTACTAATTCTCTTATTCATATTTTTTTGAATTTTTGTTTAGGTACCTTTAAACTACGATTGTATCACCGTAGAGCAGCTATTCTTAAAGTGTGCTCCGCGGTACCCTAAGGCTCCACAAGACTTAAGTGAGAGCTCACCTGCTTTCAGCCTGAAATTTAATAGTTGGACAAAATTCAATGTTAACAATTTCATCAACCAAAGCATAATACAGTTGTATGTAGTGACAGTAATGTTTCTCTTTTGGACCTTCACTTTATTTTTAAATTGTATTCTTTTTATTCTTTAGTTATTAATATTAAATTATATATAATTAGTATAATTTTTGTAAAGCCGTGCTAATTAAATAAACAAATACAAATACAAAATACCAATTTTTGTATGATTTACATTAAATAAATTATTTTTACCATAAAAAAAATACCGACTTCAAAACTAAAAATAGGCACTCAAAAGCAAAAAATAAATAAAAATGATTATTATAAGTGCTACCCACTCATCTATTTGAAGATAGTTTTTCCTCGATTTCCTTGAGATTCCATCATCAGACCCTGACTTGATGATAATGGGACCACCCCGGGAGTATTCGAACTACTAAAAAAGAATTTTTGTAATCGGTTCACAATTGGCGAAAATATCGACGAACTTACAAAAAAAATATACATACAGATGAACATAGAACTTTCTTCTATTTGGAAGTCGGTTAATAAATAACAAAGCATCAGGTTTTGCTTATTTAGGGGCTTAAAATAATTTTAGTTTCAAAAGAGTTCCTTCCCTAAAAAGTTTGAGAACGGCTGCCGTAGACAAGTAGGTAAGTATAAAAAGCAGGTATGTTTTTGCTAATCAACAATAAAAATTTACATGTACCTACGTAAAACCCATTTTTTGTTGTAACTAAGTTCTTGTCCCAATCCGTTTTATTACGTAACAAGTGCTTAATTACACACTTTACACACCATTTCTAAACTGCACTAGTTTAACTCTAGCGTAGTTAGACTGGCTGACAAGTCGTTATAGGGTTGAAAACCACACAACATTAGACCTGACTGCACCAAGAAATCATGTTGATGACGTATACAGAATTACGCGGTAAGGTTGTACTAAATCGAAAGGGAAGTTTACTATAGAAGCAACTCTGAAGTTTTTTTCTCTGGTTTTAGTACACCCTTTCCGCGTAACCCAGTAGATCGGGAAATTCGCATCCGGCCACTGTTCAATTCTCCGAGAGGCAAGCCATTTGACGTTTCAGTTCACGGTCTGTGGGACATCATGTGGATTCGGTTTCTGGGACCCGCTTGCACGTCACTGAGCTGTGCGCAGTGATTTGCACTCGCATTGAGAAAATGTGTTGGTAACTGCAGATAATCTATTAAATGCTTAGATGACACGTGAACACAAAGTGTACCAGTAAATACTATTAGGTTCTTCAGTAAATAGTAAATTACTGCGGTTGACGAATGGACGATAAATATGTAAAACAAGGTATAACGCGACTCATTAAAGCCTAATTAAAAGTAAGTTCGTATAGGCTAACTGGTCAGCCCTAATTTCAGAGTTTTAAGGTATCGACGCGATGCCAATGATATTTTTTTTTATCGTATGTTAATAATTGTTGATTAATCGCTCCTAAAATTGATGAAAAACCAGCTAAGTGAAAACTCTTAACGCCTCAAGCTGGTGTTGCATAATAAATGCAAATAGCATAAAAAAAAACTAATATCGTATCAGTAAATCATCACCTATGACTAATATTAGTTTTCGACGTTACTCTTACACCCAGAATAGAACTTTTTCAAATAAAGCATAAAACCGCGTCAGTATAAAGAATGTCCCAGCATGTTTGAGAGAATGTCCTTGCCGGCAAATGACAAGAACAGATGTTCACTGTGAAAATTATGACACACAAAAAACGCAACAAACATTCGAGTGAAAAAGCGTGTAAGCCCGAATAATTTATAGAGCTCAGTAGTTTTGGCAAGTAGTAAATTAAAATAAATAATTTACAATGCACGTAAATCGCGTGTTAATGTTAAATTGTACCGATAAATGACGCAACATTTCAGCCACATTATTTGCATTTCCATCAGCGGTTTCAACATTACACGATCCTACAAAATTTACCGAATAGTCAACGTTTTGTGTGCAAACGTCCTCAAATGATGGAGAATCCCAAAGGCATTTTTATCGAAATTTGATATAAGGATCCTAACGGAACCCTCTTTTACACCTGATGGAAATAGCGAGACCCTTTTCTAAATATATTTTTATAGCGTGAAAAGAACACATAACATTCCCAGGCTGTCTATCACTATTAAATTTAGAAATAAATAAATACCTTAAAACAAAAAAAAAACCTTTAAAAATACCTTAGATGAATTTCCATTTACTTTAAAGTAAATGAAAATATATGACGCACCTGCTTAGAAATAAAATAGTAGTAATATAATATTGGCTGATATGGTTACACATATATAGGGCTAATCAGCTGTGTCCAGTTAAATGGGAGCTAACTTTTTTACGTCGCAGCATACGATGACCTCCTTTTGATTTAGCTACGGTCCGCGTAGTTTCGTAGCGGTAGCTACGCCCGTAGCACATAGTTGTAGCACGTAGCTCTACATTCTACGTGCTACATCAAAAGTCTGCAAATTGGATGGGATCTATCCTTGGTAGATTAGATCTGCAGATCTAATGTCTTTATTAAGCCGATATACCATGGCCAAGAAATTTGATGAATAGGTATTTAGCAACTCTATTGCTGTCTCGCTGCGCCCTGACGAGCGAGCTATATACGTGTGCGTGACGAACAGACTGTGCGTGTGTGCGTGCCCGCCCGTGCTCCCGCACTGAATGCCTAGTTGCCTACAAATTCATTTCGCCTCGCAGTCTACTCGGCTAGTTGATATCGGCGTTTGCCGAATGTCGAGTGATTTTTGTTATTTTGCGATCTGCTCATATTTTACTAACCGACTACGCCAAATAGACCAGGGTCGATAATTTTTGAAATCAAAAAAAAATCACAGTAGTATGAAACCCATTATTATGATAAAAATGAAAGGAAAAATAAATTACGGGCGATCTGAGTTCGGGAAGTTGGTGGGTTTAAGGGTAAAAAATGGTTCAACTCGATTTCCAGCAAAACTATAAATCCTATGGATTTATAGTTTTGCAATATAGTTTTTGAAAAGTTTAATGGCAAAGTTGTAGGTAATAAAAATATCTACAACTTTGGTCCCAATAATTTTTTCACATAACCTCAAAATTTATGTGAAAAATTCAAATAACCAAGTTTTTAGTTAAAATAATATACATACATAAATAAAAATATTAAATTCATACATACTTATAAACTTAAAGCGAGATAATAACGATACAGTAGCTACTCCAAGAAATAGTACAGTTTCACACGACGCTTGAAAACTTCCTGTGAGGGTGCTGGTCTATAATGTGATGATAGTTACGGAAAGGATTACCATGTACAATTCCTGTGATAACTTTAACTATAATCTAATAATCTAAAGTAGAGGTGTTGTATGAGGACTTGAGGAGATATCCGAGACCATAGATACCTCCGTAACATACTTCACCGTTGTTATGGGTGACTTCAACGCAAAGATGGAACGCGGAATGTTGATGAGTTAAGAGTCGGGTCATATGGGTATGGACAGCGGAATTCGAGGGGCCAGTGGCTGGTTGACTTCATGGAGAAGGAGGAACTCTATTTGATGAACTCCTTCTTTCAGAAGTGACCATGCAGGAAGTAGACGTGGATGAGCCCCGATGGTTCGACCAAAAATGAGATCAACTTCATCATGACGACCAAGAAGCGAATATTCCATGTCTCCGTGATTAGCAAGGTGAAAACCGGTAGCGATCACCGTTTTGTCAGAGGCACATTGAATATCAACAAGCTTGAGAGGTCGCGTTTGGTGAAGTCCACGCTCCATTCTGGTCATACTCAAATCCAAAACTCCAAAGACTTCCAACTCGAATTGCATAATCGCTTCCAGAGCCGAAAGCGGAACTGTTCGTACTAAACAATGGGCTGGTGGAAACTGTCCAAGCAGTGTGGTCCAAGTTCTTTAAGACCCCACGCCGGAAAAGACCTCAGAAGCTCTCAGATGAAACCATTAAGCTAATGAAAGACCTGACTGAGATGAGACTGCAAACATCAGCTGATATGTCTCAATATGGCCAACTTAACAGACGAATCTCAAAATCGGTGCGACACGATCTGCGTTCCTATAATAAAAAATGTATTAGGGACGCAATCGAGTGGAACCAGGGCTGGATAGTGTTCGCAAAGAATTCGTCTATTGGGAAGAGCCAAGTGATGAAGCTGAAGATTGAGGATGGTAGTATCATTTCATCAAAGCCGAAGATTCTGAGAGAACTCGAGAGGTTTTACGGACAGTTGTACACATTGACGCGACAGCCTAATTATCGGTACAGCTCTGGACAAGAGAGCTAAACTGACCCAACACTACACCGAGGACATCCTAGACATCAGCTTGTACGAGATAAGAATGGCTCTATAAGAAGGTCGCCCGAAGAATCCAACTCGGATTGGCAGCGTTTGGGAAATTGCGTGACATCTCGTCCAAGATACTACAGTGCTTAAAGACAAGAGTCTTTGACCAGTGTGTTTTGCCAGTGATAACATATGGTACTGAGACGTGGTCCTTAACTGTTGGCCTTTTGGAAATACTCAGAGTCACACAATGGGCAATGGAGAGAGCTATGCTCGGAGTTTCTTTGCGCGATAAAATCCGAAACGTGAATATCCGCCAAAGAGCCAGAGTCATCGACATAGATATTCAAATTTGCAAGTTGAAGTGGCAATTGGGCAGGCCACATCGCTCGAAGTACCGATAACCGATGGGGAAGAAAGGTCCTTGAGTGGAGACCACGAACCGGAAGACGCAGCGTAGGTAGGCCTCCCACTAGATGGACCGACGACATTGTGAGAGTCGCGGGCATCCAGTGGATGCAGATGACAGGATGTCGATCACTATCAGTATAGAGGTTAAAGGGGGAGGCCCATGTTCAGCAGTGGACGTCTTCTGGCTGATGATGATAAGCTATAATCTAATCACTTAGCAACGTAATAACCTAATGTATTTGAATAAAATTTTGAAAAAATAGTTCAACAAAATTAACTAATATTAAGAGAATTATTTATTTATAAATTTTTCCACTTGTTACGATCCTGATATTCCTGATACACAAGTTACAATATTTTTTTAAATTCTTTCTTTTCGTACTTAAATGTGTTATGTGCGAAAACCACGTCAGTTTCCATAGTAAAAATAAATCATGTTGTGCGTCAACAATTTTGTCCAAATCCTAACTTGCCGACCGTTGCAGTAATGTGCTAAATTCACTTCACGCACAAAACACTAACTAAAGACGAGAACCGTTACATATCGATATCGATGGACAGCACTAATGTGTCGATACAATTATCGACTACATGTCTCTTCTCTAACTGTATACGTATTAGACCGACCCTCCCCTGACCTCGAGCCTCTGCCCGCAGAGCACAATAAGGACAACTGCAGCTCGGATCGATTTATACCTACGAAAAGTAGACAAAATTATCGTCTCGGATTCTTCTGTTTCCTCATTCAAAAATAGGCCGATTTCATTATTTTTTTCAATTAATTGTTTAGAAAGGTTTGCTCTCGGCTTCTGTCATTTATTTTTGTTTTACAAACTCATAAATTTTGTTTGAGAGACGTCTGAACACGGAGGTAAAAATTTGATATTTTTTGGGATTTTTAAAGGCTCATATTTCTTATAGTACTTAACTTACGAGAAAAAATAAATGACACAAGCCTGGCCATAAAGGAGATAAATTTTATAAAAAAAAAATATGGCTCAAGCGGTATTATCCAGGGAGGAAACAGGAGAATAAGTTTGTATGGACTAAACGCTGCCCAAATTGAGCCTTAACAATAAGTTGTGTCCCGTGTTTCACTCGCGTGGACTTTCCTTTGGAAACTGGACTTCAAACTCAGATTTTCCGGAATAAAATTCACTTTTATGTCACTCTTTAGTCGTTCAACTATCTCAATTCAAAAATCACGTCAATCAGTTGCTTTGTAAAAGGAGCAACCAATCAAACAAATAAAAATACTATTCGATTTAATACGTAAGTATGAAGTATGACTGTAATAGTTGTGCTACATAGTTTTTTATTGTTTTTTTTGTAGATCCACGGACTCCGCGTCTGTGCCCTTTGTCAACTTATACAATTTATTTTGTCAACTATTGATATTATACTGCTACATAGATTTGTCAGATGTTCTTATTTTATAGAGGCAAACATATTTAAATAATAAGTATTTAAGTAAGAACAGAGTATTATTTTAATGAATGACATGATGTTAACTTTTATATCCTGTATGAACATAATTGTGTGGATATTTCTATCATTTGTACATCTTCGGGTATAAATGCAAGCAGAATCTGCAATACCTACAGAAGTAGTCAATACTGATCTCAGTTTAAGGAAGACGAGCGCCAATTTATATCTCCAATACAGCCAGTCCTGTGTCAACAGCCAGCATCGGTGATCGATCAGGGATTTATGCTCGACCTTCATCTGTGTGCCGATGTCATGCTTTACTCATTGTCGCTGTCTACTATAGTAGGTAATTTTGTTTGCTTAGAGACGACTGCTTGTGCAAACTTACGGGAGCTATACGCTTTATTAGCACAGGGAGGTCTCAGATTCTGATGAGAAAAGTCGGGGTTTCTATGCTATTTTCTATGTTTGTTCAACGATGACTTGAGTATCCTTGATCCGGTCGTAATGCAATTTTGTTGACACGTTAAATTTGGGAAAAATAGGTTGAAAGGTTGCGAAGATATAGGGAGTGCGAGGGCGATGGCTCCGTTCGGGACGAACAACTAGTCATATGACAAAAATGTTAATAGAAAACAAGTTAACATCAGGCGAGTTGGTGGTCAAACGCTAGCCTATTAATAAAAAATTAATTTAAAAAAAAGTATTTTTATCACCAAAGTCCACTAGTAGTATAAAACCAGGCAGCAAGTAAAAGAGATGGAGGTCCCCTATTGGTTTTAAACTTTTTAAGACCTATTTAATGGACTGTTCTGACAAAGCTGCAACAAATTGAGCCCAATTGCCAGACTAGTATGATAACCGCCAGAAAAATTGATGGAATATGTCGACCATGCTGGACATGAATCTGCAAGTGCACCATGAGAAAAAAAACGATTCTGTTTAATCAACTTCAAAGATTAAATCCCTTTTTTTTCAAATTACGTGATAAGGAAGTTCTCAAGTCAATCCCTTTTTTAAGCGAGTTAAGAGAGGAGTCATATTGTTATGGAACAAGTTGGCGTCTTTGTGTTTGTATGTTGATACGATCTTCACGAAATTTGTTCATGCAAACAGAATGTTTAAGTTCATATATGAGCAAAATCAGTTTAGGGGGTTACGGGGGGTTATGAAAGGCTAAAGAGGGAGATAATCAGCTACAATTATCTCCCTCTTCAATCGATGTGCAATACTTACCTCCGGCTATTATACTGTAGTATGATTGACAGTGTGCTAGTAAAATATATCATCATCATCATCATCATTAGCCTTTCATGTATTCCCACTGCTGAAAATAGCAATTCTCACAGAAAGAAAAAAAATACTACGTGATAACTCTGAGCTACTTGACGCGTTATTATAATAACTTATTATAGAAAGTGCTTTGAGACGTTTCCTGTGATTCGAAGTTCGATTCGGCATGAATATCTATGACTTGCGAAAACCTATCGGGATACTGAATAATTCATAGTCTTCTCGTTTGCGTTCTGGGCTCGAATGGCAATAAGTCTAACTAAACGTACGAGATGGAACTAGCTACGTTTGTGCCTCTACTTGCACCCTATCAAAGACTGTACTTAAACATACTATGCACTTACTGATAAGTTCAAAACTCTGATTTTGATTTTATAAAGATCTTTATTTATCATAATTAATTAAATTCTAACAATACAGACACGGTCTTATGTAGATGACAGACAAATATATTGACTTCTTAGGCTACATACACTTCTAACAGTAATTTAATAACTAAAAGTTAAATAATTTCAAAATTGAAATTTCAAAACTCTGAGTGGCACTGAATTGTTGCCTGATGGTAAGCGTTAATTTTTTTAATTCGGATATAGGCTTGCGCTTGGCTGCCAACTCGACCGATGTTAAGCTATGATGCGGCTTACGATGGATCACGCTTGCCTAGAAGAAACCGATTGACTCTCGACTTGAAGACACCCAGATTGTAACTATCGGGGAACACCAATTCAGGCAGCGCATTCCATAGACTAGCAGTTCGCACAATAAAAGTGGAATCAAAGCGCTTCGTGCGGGTTAAATAAACCGTAACGTTTATCATCAGGTGAGCGACTGTATACAAATACAGTTATTACTAAAAACTTACAAAACATTTTTAATTTACCTACTAACAAATAAATAAAACGTGAATTCAGTATATATGTTGGGTATCGGACAGGTGTTTGATTTGTTAAAATAAATGTTAGAAAATTTTATCAAATGAAATACGCATACAGCAAAAATGTTTTAAACCGTTTAATAAAGTTCTAAGATATAATCTGGGCCTTCAAAGCAAGAGTGAATAGGTATATTCTAAGTCAAACAAAAGCTAGTGGTCATACGCGGACTTACTAGTGATAAAAAAAAATATAAGCGTTTAAAGTTTTTGGTCGGATTAGGAATGGATCTTCTATACTTTTCCCGCAAAGTGAGTGTCAGTATGGAGTTTGTATGTCGCACTTACGTACAAGTGTCACCGGACACTATCTAAGTTCAATAACATAATTCAATAATAGACTGCCCCGGTGGCTCAGTTGGTAGTGAACCTAACTTCTGTGCTTGGGGGCGTGGGTTCGATTCCCATCTAGGACAAACATTTGTGTGATGAACATTTGTGTTTGTTCTATGTCTGGGTGTTAATATCTATCTAAGTATGTATTTAAAAATATATATGTATGTATATCAGTCTCTGGCAGCCATATTACAAGCTTTGCTTAGTTTGGGGTCAGATGAACATGTGTGCAATAATGTGCCAGATATTTTATTGAGTTAATAAAGTACATTACGCTTGAATAACTAAGCTATATAAAAATAACATTTACCTTGCACTTATAATTAAAATGCGTCTAAAGAGATAAATGCAGAAATAAACTTAACAGTCGTGGTAACAACTTAACAGACCCAAATCGTGAGGTTTAAAAATATAAATTCTCTTTAAACATCAATCAGCCAGAAAAAATTACTAAAGATACAAGAAAAATACATTGTTGCGAGATCAAATTACATTCTGAAGCCTCGTTTATGGTGCAGAAGTTTCAGACAGCCATAAAGATGCCCTTAACTTGATTTTATTACGAGATCAAATTGTCCGTCAACAAAAAAAGAAACTTTCCAAAGTAACTCCATTTCGTAGATGTTGTTTATTCCGAGAGGATGCCGATTCACAACAGATAAAGGATGTGGTATAAAATATAAGCAGCCATCTATCTCAACGCAGTCTGTGGCAGTCTGTACTGTTTCATAAATTCAAAGTTGTACTGGTTTTTTTTTTTGGGTAGGGTGGACATTGTAACGGCCATGAGGCTTTGGTCCGATCAAATTCAACAGATTTCTACGCCTGATAGGGAAATATAACGTGCCAAACTGCACCAGTCGAAGAGGTGTGTCATGTTGTGATAGAGTGTGTCTGGACAGAGGCTGAAAGGTTTGATTTCTGACAGCATACCAACCTTAATTTATGAGATGTTGGGTGGTGTAACATGCTGGCTTATCCCAGCTGAGTCCAGAATACTGTTCAAGATAGTTTCCCCATGTATTAAATGGAAAACATAGCTTTAAGAACAGACCAATGAGGTTAGCATGGCCATGCTTGACCCCAACCCTCTAAAAATAAAGATAAAAAAAAAAAAAACAGAAAAACATAATATTTGAATAATAACTTGCACATGACTCGTCAATCGTGTTAAAATAGTTATGTATTATTATAGACCAACTATGTATTGCATAGTCAGGAACTTGGACAGTAGTAGAAACTTTTGTCCTGGATAACCCGTTGTAGAGCCGCACAGCACGCTTTTCTTCCCTAATTGTCTCTATCCGCCGTCATCTCTATATAAAAAAATTCCCTTACACTTTTCTCTATCACAGAGTCCATCAATTTATTTGGGTCATAGCTCATACTTAGCATAATATCATAACGTGCATATAGTATTTTTTATCAGTTGCAGTTTTTAAAGGATTTTGCAGAACGCTTCACTTCCACAGCGGAAATTAAAATAAACCATATTGCGCTATTCTCAGTTGTGAAAAACTTTAATTTTGCTACTGCAAATATTTTAAAACAGAAATTTACTTTTTTCACGAAATACTTTACACGGGTATCTGCAGCGGTGTTTCAACGGGTTTCCAAGGTGCTTTCTATTCGGATGTAATTTACCTGAAAACAAAATAAAATCATATTAGTGAAAAATCTTATGTTAATAATAACTAAGTATAGAGAATCGTGGCCAAACGTTTGATTTAGGCGACTGGTGTCAGGAATGCTCAGGCCTATTTTGGGCAAAAAAATAGCAATGTTATTGAACGTGGTATTGTTGTCAGCATTCTAGCCACTTTTCCTTCGATCAAGGGGCTTTTAGATATATTTTTCTAGTATAGTTTAGAGTATATATTATTTTTAAATACCTAGTCTTAGGTTTTATTTCAGTATTTATACGTAGCAAAGTATGTATCATTGTAAATACATTAATACAACTAGATAAATGGTTGGACGAGTTGGAGCAAACCATTGACTATTATTGTGCATGCGATACTGTTTCTGTCTCCGTCTCACTTATGAAAATTCAAACGAGAGTGACAAAACCGATTCGCAAGTTCTGTTATAACTTTTATAACTTTCCTATTATATTTGTTTAAATTTTCTGGTATGAATATCTGTTTCATGAAGCAAAGGCTTACCAAAGCATCGTATCTGTTATGCCCCTGGTGTAACAGGTATCCATAGGCAGCAGTGATCGCTTACCAGCAGGCGGCCTGTTAACTTGTTTGCCATGTGTATGACACAAAAAAGAAACCCAGTTTAGGTTTCGTGAAAATCTCTCTCACTAGGGCTGGTGGGCTGGTTACTCATCCAACCTTTCTGATAGGAATGAGCTTAGCCGAGAAGCAAGGATAAATTATTCCTATTTAACTTAGAGTCGTTAGGATAGTTAGAAATAGATTATATGGTTAACTGCTTCCATTGGCAGGTAACTGGCAGGTAAATTAACAAAGATAACTCAATAGGAAGTTATTAAGAGTCGTGTCAAGAGCAAGAAGCGACGGCGGGGGACTGTGATTAATTATGTCGTTACCGTCAAAGAAAACTAATCACTTCTCCCCTTCATAAGGATAAAAACTATTACAATATACCGTATTACTTCTTAGTAATATTATAAATGCGAAAATGTGTTTTTTCTATTTTACGTATAATAGGGATGACATGTTTATCACATGTTCATGTGATATATTATCTTGCAAAAAGTGTGAATATTTTTTTTACATCAGACTATATAGGCTAACGTTTGACCGCGATCTTGCCTGATGGAAACCGATGATTTCGTTCGAAGATGGAGTAAGTTTGCGTAGTAATTACATATGGTTAATATTATGTTCTAATCTAAATTTGTACAATTCAAGATTGTGATGCTGTGAAAACCCAGGCAGAGGCAAAGCGTTCGATTGTTTTTCCATTCTTCAACAATACTGGGTCATATTATCTATGTCTTTTATGATATGTTATGTTACAAAATAAATATTTCTATCTTACTAAGAAAGAGGAGGAAAACCGGTCGGTCAGAAAGAATATAGTATTTCGACCATGTAAAATAGCTAACAGAGGTGACGGATTTGGATTTGGCCGTCTAACGTTTACGTTTTAGAGCCAGAGAAAATTTTCTCTTTTTCTCCCCTTGGTCGGACGGCTGTTTGTCAGCCAAGATGAAGTGTCTGTTACGGCGGTTAAGTCCCATAGCACACTCTAACTGGAAAATCCTGTACAATATCAACAAGCTTGCGACATTCCTATTCCGATTCCTGTAGGATATCGAGTAAAATCGCGGGGTAACTAGACATGTTCGAAAATCTTAAGCTAAATATAATTAATTCGCTAATATTTTCCAGGAAGAAAATGCTTTTATCGATTAGACCGCCATTTGTGGTACTACTAGCTCGTGAATCTCGATCTGTATGTAATTTTTATTTTGGATTTGCACAATAAAGAGTTTTTTTCCTTTCTTATCATTATCATCATCAGCAGCCAGAAAACGTCCACTGCTGAACATAGGTTCCCATCTGCATCCACGGGATGCCCGCGACTCTCGCAATGCCGTCGGTCTATCTAGTATGAGGCCTAAGTACTGCGTCTTCCGGTTAATGGTCTCCACTCAAGAACCTTTCTTCCCCATCGGTTATCGTTTCTTCGAGCAATGTGGCCTGCCCATTGCCACTTCAACTTTCAAATTTTCATAGCTATGTCAGAGACGCTGGTTCTTTGGCAAATATCCACGTTCCGGATTCTATCGCGCAAAGAAACTCCGAGTATAGCTCTCTCTATTTTCCCATGTGACTCTGAGTTTTTCCAAAAGGCCAACAGTTAAGGACCACGTCTCAGTACCGTATGTTATCACTGGTAACACACACTGGTCAAAGACCCTTGTCTTTAGGCACTGTGGTATCATGGACGAGAAGATGTCACGCAATTTCCCAAACGCTATCCATCCGAATTGGATTCTTCGGGTGACCTCTTTACCTAAGTTGGACTTACCTAACTGAACAATCTGTTCAAGATAAGTGTAATGGTCCACAATTTCGAGAGTATCGTTCCCAACGTGAACCAAATGAACATGGATAAGTCATTATTTTTGTCTTATCCATGTTCATTTTAAGATCCATCTATTGGGAAAGGCTACTGAAGTCGCTGAGCATCGTATTGAGGTCCTCCAACGACTCTGCCATGATGACTATATCATCGGCAAAACGAAGGTGAGTGATGTATTCGCCATTGACGTTGATTCCAAATTCTTTCCAGTCCAAGAGCTTGAAAACATCTTCCAATGCGTTTGTGAACATTCCTCGTATAACATCTTCCTGTCTCACGTCTTTCTGCAGTCTGATTAGTTCCATGCTCTCTTTCTGTTATTGGATCGACATGGTGACGTTTCTATACAAACACTTCAGCACTTCGATATATCTATAGACGATATGACAACACTAGAGGGACTGCAATAGTGCCCAGGTCTCGACTGAATCAAAGGCTTTTTTATAGTCCACAAACGCGAGACATAATGGCCGATTATACTCAGTCTTCTGTATAATTTGGTGGAGCGTGTGTATGTGGTCTATGGTGCTCCAGCTTTTACGGAAACCGGCTTGTTCAGGAGGCTGGAAGTCATCAAACCTGCTTGCGAGATGGTTCGTAATGGTTTTTCTTTCTATCTATCTATAATGCAATATTCTGTATTCAGTTGACACGAGTCGTTTACTAAGCTATAAGTTCTTCAATATCTGAAAATACCTAAGGAACCCTTTGAAAGTGTTTCCGTGTTTTCAGTAAAAGCTTCGCTTTGACCAAATCCGATTATTCATTCCAAGTTGTTCAGTCTGCGGCTTCTCTCCTCTCGATTTTAATTGAAGGCTGTTAGACCAGAGCTTGGGAATAAAAACTTTGGGTTGATTAAAAAACAGAAGTTAATAATTAATGTTAGCAAAATTTTATGAAAAGTTTGCAAATTGGAAAGGCGAGTTGAAATTTATCTTCGCTTGCAAGAACAATTTGAGAGTTAATATCAATGAAAAGATATTTAACATCATTTAAGTAGGCAGACAGAACAAATTACTACTACTTTACTGAGGGCCGATTTTTCAATCCGCAGTTAAACGGTCAGATATTTAACACATCAATAAATTTATCTGTCCAATAAATTTACAGTGTGCTTATTTGTTTTTTCCTCTTTCACGCAACAACAAAGCAACGCGTGAACGTAAGGGCCGGACAAGATTTTTTTAACCCGTAAAAATTTACGGTTTTCGCGGAAGGTTTTTTTATTTCAAATATAGTATACATCTAAGTTTGGCCACCAATTCGCTTGATGGTAAGTGACGGTGTGGCTGAGAATGGAATATTAGAAGAAATCTATTCACTCTAGCCTTTCAAGATGACCAGATTGTAGTTCTCAGGAAACAAGGAGGACGGCAGGGAGTTCCATTCTTAGGCAGTACGTATCATAAATGACGATCCAAATCGTTAAGTACGAACCTTTGGTAAGTATTTCCACGTGAAAGGGGTTATAGTGTGCAGTTATTCTACTTGTCCTGTAGTAAAAGAGGGAGGGTGTAATAAGGTCATGAAGATCTTGCGCATACTCGCCGAATTGTAGCCGATAGAAATAGTCCACGATATTGAAACGGTGAGGCGCGCCTAGTGGTCAATATTTTAAGATAAGTGCCTTTCACAAGGTCATAAAATAAATTGCATCCATATATTTTAACAAAAATCGTAAGCTATCAATAAATTACGCGTAATGTATGTAGAGGCAGCTCCTGAATTATAACAACCCTGGACACAAGATGGATGGGCATCAAACCCTTTATTTTATACCCTCGCATGCGCCTTTTGAAACATAAATATTGTTTTTGTAATCGTTATAACAAGCGGATATGGTAGGGAAGGAAAGCCGTGTTAACAATGGCTTTGTGTCCACTATAAGAGCTAGTCCGGGCGTTGAAAGCATAATTGGCTAGAAGCTATGTTTTGTCCTTTTAAGTTGTATTGTCTTCATTGGATTCTGTTTCTTACTGCTATTTGAATGCTATAGCATAGAATACATAAATTATAAGTACAGAAGGTTCACTCCACAAAAGCATTTAAATAAGTAGCGACTCTTAACTACTACACAATACAGTCCAATTCAGGATGTGCGAGCGCTAACTACCTACTGCTATATTAACCTAGATGTTGCCTCTCTGTCTTTCGCATAATTCTTGTCGCGTTATCTCTGTCTATCGCGCGGCAGCGGGCACGGCAAGTCCGACCAGTCGACTCCTTGTAGCTTCATACTTAAAGTGCGGAGTGCGCCAGGCCCGGCTAAAGTCAGTCTACGTAAATACGGGGTTACGCAGAAAGGGTGGTACTAAGCCGAAAGGGGTCCATTATACTCATCATTATAACTAAATTTTCCGATGGGAAAAATCTAAGACTTCTTATACATTCCAGTCATGTTTGCCTTGAGCTAATCTAAGCCAGTTTTATTGGATTAAATGTTTCTTTAAAAATAATTTATATGATTTGCAGAACTTTAGCAGAAACCGAAACGTATTTATATTACGCAAAGGAAACAAGTTTTATATATTTTGCTTCGCTTCCAATGTTATATGCTGAGAATTCTCAGAAAAAGAGATCCATTAGGGTTTCCTAGAAAATCCAAAGCCTGAAGCGTAAATAAGATTAAAATTCATGAAGTGCTTAAAAAGTATGAGTATTTACTCTTTTACGAAGTGAAAAGTTTAATAAAGTCATAATTAGCAATTAAAACTTTCGATCCCAAAACGGTAATCCAAAATGTTGGTGTAATATCTATTGTAAAAGGTAACTAAAATTGTGTTTTTAAACTATTTCATGAAAATTCCAGCCAGAAAAATATATCGGCTGTCTTGAAATCGCGATCCATCATGTTGACCCAACGCATGTTGGTTAATGATGTCTTTAAAGCCTAAACCAGTCGGTAGTTCGGTCGAAAAGATGTATTGAAAAAACCGGCCAAGTGCGAGTCTGACTCGCGCACGAAGGGTTCCGTACCATTATCTATAAAAACGCCAAAAAACATGTCTGTTGTATGGGAGTCCCCTTAAATATTTATTTTATTCTGTTTTTTAGTATTTGTTGTTATAGCGGCAACAGAAATACATCATCTGTGAAAATTTCAACTGTCTAACTATTCGTTCATGAGACGGTTCATGAGATACAGCCTGGTAACAGACGGACAGCGGAGTCTTAGTAATAAGGTCCCATTTTACCCTTTGGGTACGAAAACTTAAAAACTACTTAAAACACTTTATAAGGTTATTAGGTATTAATTACTGACAAAAATAATGTTCTTCACTCCATCTCTTCACATTGCAATACGGAAGGCAGTAAAAAGAAAATGACAAAACATAACATTTAGTATAGAGAAGATAAATATCCCTTCCGTAACGGAAGTCATTACTCCCTGAGTAAATACAAACAAGTGTATCTTGTACGGGTAGCGAAAGTATCTGCTGGTGAACAGAGAAAGTTACAAATTGGACTTTTTTAATAACATGTGTGTTCATTTTTGTATTCATCAGCAGACAAAAAATTAGATTAGATTTTTAGTTAAAGTTTATTATTTAAGGCTTTTTTGTTGTGTTTGCTTCATTTAATATACCTTTGTACAAAAAAAAACAATAAATACCATTTTAAAATTATGTGTCGGTATTACCGATGGGGAAGAAAGGTTCTTTAGTGGAGACCGCGAACCGGAAGACGCAGCGTAGGTAGGCCTCCCACTAGATGGACCGACGACACTGTGAGAGTCGCGGGCATCCAGTGGATGCAGATGGCAGGATGTCGTTCAGTGTGGAAGTTAAAAGGGGAGGCCTATGTTCAGCAGTGGACGTCTTTTGGCTGATGATGATGATGATGACATTTATTCTGAATGCTTGCATTTGTTGTTTGTTTGTTCTATATGGTCGACAATTGTCACTATATGTGGGAAGTAAGAATTTTATTGAGATTTATGTAAAACTTTTCTTATATTCTGTTGCTTATATTCGATATTTTTGGAGAATCTAATCTTATAATTGATGCGTCATGTTAATATTCCTACGTCATGGCACCTTGTTATGTGCTATAGCCCCAAGCAGAATATTTCCGGAGTAATCGAAGCAAAAGCAGTAAAAATATGTCTGCGTATCCATATTTCAGCAATAGAAATATGTCAATAAAACAAACATGACAAAGCCAGATTTCTTCTGATTTCCCCGGGGGGAATCCTTTTCTTTGTTCATTTGTCTCTGGAAGCCAGTAGTAGGGCATCTTTTCCTGACATTACTGCGAATATAATATTTCATTTACCAACGTGGTACTTATACTACACTGCGAGAGTAGCTACACTGCCGTATCGTTTTTTTTCTGATTTGACAAGTATTGAGATACAAAGTTTTCTATGCTCAATGTTGCAGGAATTAATTCTTTTGCTTCTGCATACGAATTCACAATGGCGCCAAATACTTTGCAGTTTCTGCTAATGCTGAGCTAATCTTCTACTGTCGTAAGACGTGCTTTCATTATTTACAGTGAAGTTTCTAGTTTGCAACAACCATACAATGTAATATTGTAATGTGAAGCGTGCTACAAAACCAATGGTAAAGTTCAGATCAAACAGTGAGTAGAAAAACCAAATAATTACACATTTATAAGAAAACTTACAAAAATATCAATAAATTCCCACTATCCCGGCAAATCCATAGCTCATGTTTTTTCACTGAATGGTATCGGTGTTCCGATTATGGAACAAGGCAGCGTAATCGTTCTCTCATCCTTTAGACAATACACATATGCCAGTGAAATGGCGCAATTGATCCTCGTATGTGGGTAGAATGAAAAATTACATTCAACTAAAAATGTAACCAAAATGTGGCGTTTTTCTGGCTCAATGTACCTATAAGCATTGTTATTTAGCGTAGTAATTATTCTTGCTGGGTACGCTGCCAACTAGTAGTGGGTTGAGAATTTAGATTGTCTGTAAACCTTCAATCCAACTGTTTTTTAGGTTTTTTAAATGCATAAATAAGCTTGCGTTTGACCACCAACTCGCCTGATGTTAAGCGATGATGCGGTCTACGATGGAGCACGCTTGCCTAAAAGAAGTCGATTCACTCGTGATTTGAAGACCCAGATTGTAACTATCGGGGAACACCCATTCAGGCAGCGCATTTCACAGACCAGCAGCAGCAGGTTCCATACCCAAAGGGTGTAAACGGGGCCTTATTACTAAGCCTACGCTGTCCGTATGTCCGTTTAAACGGCTGTATCTTTCAAACCGAAACGCAGTCCTATTATTAAATAAATAAATAAAAAAATCGTCAGGAGTATATCACCGCTAGCAAAAACGTATTTGCGCACAGGCGATTGTGTATCAACTAAAAATAACGTCTGACATGTCTTGATCTCTATTCTTCGAACGGCTTTACCTTTCAAAACTACATTTTGCGAACACGAAAATACCTAGCTCTAGCGGCCTTTACACGTCAATATTGTGAGCCCCTGATTTCAAAGCTTAGCGTTGATATTATGATTTGATAGAAGCGTCTTTACATTATTAATTAGTTGATTTAACAACCGGCTTTAAAACAACATAAATTAATAATGTGCTACTGCAACTGATTTGAATAAAACTTTTTTTATCATAACAATTACACATATCCACTGATAGAGTATACATTCCCATACAAGGTTACGCAGAAAGAGTACCCACTAAGCCGAGAGGGGTCCATAGTTATTACCCATAATTAATAACAAATTTTACTATGGGACCAAACCTGAAATCCGAAATCAATTCTAGATATATCACTTTTTCTCACTTGTGCACTAGCTTGTGTACTAGTAGTAACTAGTAAGTACTAGTAAACGTAAAATGACGTATCAGTATGTCGATGTTTTTTTTCAATGTTAGGATTTTTTTAATATGTTTCTGTACTTACTGACGTAAACTGTCTAGTGGAATCCACATGGGTATCGAAATAAACCCTACGTTACACATACTGGTAATTAACTGAAAATACTCCATACATTAGCCAATTAACGTAGCAAAACGTAATGGCGTTTATTAAGTACAGTACAGAAATTTAAACTTAGCAACCACAGTTGTAAGTTGAAATTATATTTTACGTAAGTATTTTAATTAGCAAAATTTGAGGCAAATCGTTACCCTTTTGGTTTATTAATTAATCTGTTTAGCTTTAATCTTCATTAAACTCATAAATATCATTTGAATCACTGTGAAAACAAAACTTCCTGAGTTGTGAGGGCAGAAAAGGGTCAGAAGGTTTGCAGACTACGTCATTATTTAGAACCATAGCTTCAGATATTTCCTTGAAATGCTCCTCGCTTTCCTGCAATATTTACCTTCATAACACGAAAACCATGCCTCGCATGCATTCACACCAAACATAATTCACACCATTATGGAAATTTTCACACTTAACTATAAGAAGTTTTTATGCGATATATTATACCAAACTCTGAAGACACCTTGAGAAGGGGTGAAATTAAGCCATGAATCATTTTCCCCCCGAGATATTGTACCCTGTTGTTGAACAAAAAGTTTAATAACCGTCATGGAGAACATAACCGAGGGATTAAGTGTCCCGGGTCCCTCGTGGCTGAAGTGAGGAGTCTCCAAGTGACCTTTAGGCTGTTACTTGACTAAAGTGCCGTTAAGCGACCCTGGTAAGAGCTATTTGCTTCGTGCTTTTCAGCACTTTTGTAGGCTGCAAATTTCAAACGACGATATTTGGCTGAACGCGAGTTTTTGTTCTACTCAGTTTCCTTAGTAATATTGTTACTTCAACTATCAGTATATTGTGCTGGAAGAGAACTACAACCAACGAACTGCTAGACTGTAGAATGCGTTGCCTGAATGAATGCTTCCTGATGGTTATAATCTGGGTGTCTTCAAATCGCGAGTGAATCGGTTACTTCTAGGCAAGCTTGCTCCATCGTATACCGTATCATCGCTTAATATAGACGAGTTGGCAGTCAAACGCAAGCCTATTACAAAAAAAAAACATTATTACCATTTGCAGCCTACCTTATCCTACTCTTAGACCTAACCATATCCCTCGCTTTGCTATTCGTTTGATCCATATTATGATAACAATAACGTTGATAGCTTGATGATTATCGTAGCTTAGTACAGAAGTCTCTCACTATCGCTGTCGTGCCATCCCTTGACGTAGTCGCACCATGTGACCGAGCGGGATATTACGATACCGATAGACATATTTCCTTAATAAGGCCGAGGGCCTACCAACATGCCTACCTACAGGCGTCTGCTTACCAATCCAACTTATATTATTTTATACTACGAGTATCTACGTAAAATCAGTTTTTTTAAACTTCGTAATAAACAAACTATGAGTTTCTTATTTCTGCATTTTGAATTGATGTAATCAATATTCTTGTGTGTAACGTGTCTTTTAAACTTTAGTATATATGGCTATTTTTAACCGACTTCAAATAAGGAGGACGTTTTCAATTCATGATTTTTTTATGTTTGTTTCCTCAGAATTCCGTCATTTATGAACCGATTTGGAAAATTCTTTTTTTTAATTGAAAGAATATAGTTTCCGATGCCTATATTTATTTATTATTATTGTAATATCCTTTCTGTCAAGTCAATGAAGAGTTGCTATCAAACACGAGAATTGCATTTAATATTCATGTTAGAAGGAGCCTTATCTTGTAAGCTTAACGTTAGAGGTTTATGCAGTGAAACGGAAGCGGTGGTACACCGCTAGTCGCTACTAAGCGAGAATTTGTGCTAAACAAACTGGCATCAAATCCTACCGGAAGGTGGAAATACGTGGTCCCAGCGATTTGAAAGCTCGAAAGGAATGCCAGTTTTGTAATGCAGTAGTTTTATGTTCGCGCCGAAATTATAGATAGATTACTATTATTCGCACCAGAAATTACATACATAGGGAAAAAAATAGTATAACAACTGGCAGCCTTATGCCGAATGATGCTGCTATATTCAAATCAGACAAGGGAGATATGTCTTAGTACAATTATCGTTAGTGTATCTTTCACTTTTTTCACTATACCGCTTTACGCAAAAACTGTAAGTAAGGCACACAAACAAATTATTTCACGCACACTAGGACTCTGGCAGCAACACCACTAAACTAATACCTAGTTCACATGCAAAAAGGTCAACAAGGTCGCCTGTAGTGAGCCTGTACTGAGTTTGAATAAGAGCATCAAACCTGATTGAAGTCTGATGCGTTCACATCGGCCACGCCGCCTCTTTACCACATCCCTTGTTTGTTTGAGCTGCTATTCGGAATGAACTATATAAAAAGCGAGAATATGGCCTTATTTACACCACGACTGGGTAAGTAAATAAAGTCTTTTAAAACCTGAATTCTGACTTTTACGCAAACTAAGTAATTCGTTTTTTTGGTGTGTAGTTATTTCATTCTAGCTTTGTAATAAAAAAGTCGTAATTTAAATAACGGGTAGGTATGCATAATAATCTAGCGAGAGCTACCCTGGTAAAGTACTGAATGTATACGCTGGAAAACCAGAAAATAATGGGCCTCATGCTTTTATGCATGCATAAAATGTAAATATCCGGACGTTATCTAGGTTTTTTATGACACGTAGTTTACATGATACCGGCCTTTTCATAAAACCTTTGGTGTAACCGTATTATTCTATTCGTCTAAGATTTATAGTACTAAACGTTCACATAAAGTTATCTAAGTACGAAGGTATTTTATCTACCACAGAACACGAGAAGTTGACAGATACGCCATTAAAATATTTTTCATAATAAGGGATCAATAAAACGATTCATATATCACGATACACATTTATTATTGGTTGAGGACACAAAAAAATCAAAAATCAAATTACATTACTAACCTTAGCTCTATTCACGACCGCGCTCCTCCAAGAAGTGAAGCTTTTCAAGATGGCTCACCAGAGTGAAAATCGTTCATCGTGATTGGTGATTGCACGTTTTTACTCTGGTCACATTGACATTTAATAAACTTGACTTTGACATCAAGTACAAATGATTGTGACAGTAGATGTTTTTAATTTAGTAAGGTATTGCCATAATAGCCTATGGAATCTATACCTATTATGAGTCTGTGATGATATTAAAATTTGTGTAACAATAGATTAAAAAACTAAAAAAAAAAAACTGGGACAAAAAAGATGCTTAGGTATGTGACTCGTTAAAACAAATAAAAGGATCCCAAGCTCGAGAAGTTTAATAGTTGTAATTGACAAGTTCCACTTCCTGGCTCCATCATCAAATCAGTTCGATGGCACCAAATTATTGTATTGTTGTCTGAAATACACTTGTACTTGCAAAGTTTCGAAACGATATGA
Organism: Agriopis leucophaearia; assembly: GCA_949125355.1. Taxonomy (NCBI): domain Eukaryota; kingdom Metazoa; phylum Arthropoda; class Insecta; order Lepidoptera; family Geometridae; genus Agriopis; species Agriopis leucophaearia. The sequence continues at coordinate 14,992,928 of OX421266.1, read as the reverse complement.
CATTTAGAAGTAGGATAAAACCTACTTCCAAGATAAGGTAGACAGGTAATTAGTTGTTGGTTTGAGTTTGTTTATACTTTTTCTGACAGCTACGAGTATGTAGCACGCATGGCGATTCTAGATTACTTCTGATATCTACGTGTTACCCATTGCCCGTAACTGGAATAGTGGGATTATCTTAATAAAGGTTTATAGCATCCCTCGTGAATTGAATTGAAACCATGATGATGGCTATGAAGGAGATTAATAGGGCTTCTTGCTTACCTTAGGTCTCAGTTTGTTACTGTTACTAGAGTACATATTATGATTACAATAAGAATTAAGGGCATTATATAAAGTTTAATAGCGGTAAATTATGCACATGATTCTGGGTCTAGTACTAAGAAAAAACGGGAGTTAGTGATTCACGTAAAACATGGAAATTGAGAAGCTTCTCCCTGAGCCAAACATCATAGGAGAGATCAAAGCCCAGAAACTTCACTGGATAGGCCACCTTCTGAGAATAGGAGTATTCTCAGCAGGTGGCCTATCCAGTGACCAGTGACGTCAAGTCATGTATAAGTAGGTATAGAGCGATCTCTGTCTAGCAAGACATTAAATACATCATCATCATCAGCCTGCATCCGTCCACTGCTGGACATAGGCCTCTCCTAAAGCACGCCACTGAACTCGGTCGGCAGTTTTTTGCATCCAGTTTTTACCCGCCGTTTTACGCATAAATACTTATAAAAATTTTAATTTTAATTTCAGTGATCGGCTCTATTTATGGTCGGCTTTAATATAGGGTTTAGGTTTAAAGACATTTATTCTCATATAAGATGTTACATCACTTACATGAGGACACTGCTAACAATAATATTATACAGTTCGTCGTCGCAAGATTGAGTTTAATAAACATCGCAACAAAACATGTAGAAGAAAATTATAATATAACATGCAGCACATATCCATCTAATTACCAGTTCAACACATTTTGCTTGCGTTTTAAGTTGTGATAACATACTCGGCAAGTCGCTTTTTAAATGTGTTGAACGAGTTAGCATTTTTAATTTCCGAGGGAATTTTGTTATAAAGGCACGCTCTTTCAAAAGTAATCATATCATATTTGTTTGTTATACGACAAAATATTATCTGTTCTCGATGTTTATTATCGGTAGTCGATTATTCTGCTAGTCACAACCTTGACTTGCACTAGAGATTCTTCAAAAATATCTCCAGATTTGAAAATGAATTTTTGTTAATTCTGATAATTATTAATTAATAATGCTAAACGTAGGTACAGTGTTCTCAATTAATCAATTATCGATAATCTATACTTAATATTATAAAGAGGAAAGATTTGATTGTTTGTTAGTTTATTTCCCAGTCAACATTTTCTGCCAAAAAACGTGATATATGAGGTGATATTTAGGGCATTTTTTTCAAATTTACGTCTTGTGGAAATATATGACGTCAAAAATCACGTTGTTTCATCTTCTTTGTCAACACTTGCTTAAAAATGACGTCACATACCACGTCGAAACGACGTGAACACGTGAAGCATGACTTCTGGAGTGACGTGATTCCACGTCTTAAATTCCCAAAATTCACGTCAATGATGACGTAACCTTGCTGATTGGGTTGCTGAATAGGCTCCGAAACTAGTGAACCGATTTGAAAAATTCTTTCACTGTTGGGAAGCTACACTATCCCCGGGTAACATAGGCTATATTATATTTTGTAGCGAGGCCGAAGGCCGAGCTTACACCCGTGCGAAGCCGGGGCGGACGGCTAGTAGGAGAGTAAAAAGTAGGTCTCTACTCTCCTCCATTGTCAGTACTAAAGTCGTTGCTTTTTGGTAGAGCCTAATACCAGAGAGTGTGTATTTTTGTACCATTATTCGCAGACAGTACTGCGCCAGTTTTGCTTGTTTGGCAAACATTCGTTGCGTAGGTGCTCTGCTTGGAGCTAAAAATAAACAAACCTGGCTTGAGTCTCTATGACGACAGCCATTTTGTTTCGCTTGGTGTTTTGAGAAGTCTTAGCTTGGGTAATACGAACTTAAGCTAGTACAAAATAGTTATTATAGTTTAAAAATATATCTATAAAAACTGGCCAAGAGCGAGTCGGACTCGCGCACGAAGGGTTCCGTACCATTATCTATAAAACGGCAAAAATCATGTTTGTTGTATGGCAGCCCCCCTTAAATATTTGTTTTATTTTAATTTAATTATTTATTTTTTAAGTGAAAAAGTAATAGGGTCCCGTTTTAACCTTTGAGTACGGAACCTTAAAAAAAAAAAGAAAAAGAGAGAAAGAGTTCACCGTCACTGGACGCCTTGCAGATGTGAAACATGACGGCATAAGAGAGCGTCATGTCGTTTGACGTCACGGCATACGAGTCGGTTCTACTGCCAAGAAGCGCCAATAGATGTTTGATATAAAAAATAAAAAGCACGCTCACAAATTTCATATGACTCATTAAAACAACCAAAGGATGATTTGTATAAAATAAAAGCAGCGGCCATCTAGCACCTTGTGATGGCACTGCTGTTACTTCATATCAATCGAAGTTAACGTTAACGTGATCGAGTAGGTAAACGCAATTAGTAAAACTCGCACTAAGCACTCTGTTCTCGTAGACTCTGATTCACTTTGCTCGGTCATAAATCTTGATGCATTTGCGACTTGTAATTTAAAATATTCTTTTGGATTTAAAAGTCCTTTTCCAAATAAACTTAGTTATTTCTTGCACAATTTACTTTAGTCACAGCTTCACTATTACGTATCAAAAAAATTGGCTCTTTTTCTGTTGCAATGTTCTCTCTTGAACGCTTTCGCGTATTAGAATATTTGACTTTCCTTTAATGGTGTTGAGATTTACATTAAATTTTCTTATAGCATTTCTCAGCAAGTAGAACTTTTTAATGTCAGATTATTTATTTTGTTCTGTCTATTTCATGAAGGTTTTAATAAAGTAATATTTTTTCAACTTGGCTATAAATATGTCTAACATTTCGTAGTTTTTTTCTATATAATATATTCATCTTCCTGACAAACTATTTACTAGCCAAATTACATTATGGTCGGTTCATGACGAGCTGTCTGTTCTGTCGTGATAAGGCAGCAAAAAACAGACAGGCAAAACCCGTTTTTATTATACTAGTGTGATATGTATAAAAAATCATACAGGTTTTGTTTATTTTCTCGGGATAAAATACATTTGCTGTTTTTACATCATTTCAATCCTACTGTTTTTTACTGTATTTTATAAAATTCCTGCAACATTTTTGATATTTAAATTGAAAATTCTTGAGAAAATACAATATTTTCCAATAATTGAGAAAAATTCCTGTCTAAGTTTTCGTAGTCGTTATCAAAACATTGTAAAAGGTATTTGTGTAGGAGCAATGTCTGATCTAAGAGAACAACGACCGTGTTTATGTAAATGAAATGGTAATTTATTAATTAAATTTACATTTGGATGGTGAGACTAATTTTCGTTGTTCATATTATTGGGATGATTGGTATTTAAATTCATAGGTACATCTACCTGCGTTAAATATCTCACCTGAGTGACCCGTTGCTGGGTGTTTGCCTCCCTTTGTTTATGCCATTTCCCCGGTCTCTCGTAAATACTTAGTAATTATTATTTATTCTGTCATCATCATCTTCATTTAAGCCATAGGACGTCCACTGCTGGACACAGTCTTCCCCCATCGATCTCCAAAAGGGCCGGTTGGAAGCAGCCTGCATCCAGTGTTTTCCTGCGGTCTCTTTTAGGTCGTCCGTCTATCTTGTGGGTCGCTAGACGTCCTACGCTGCGCTTACGTGGTCTCAATGCGAGAACCTTTCAACCCTTTGTTTTCATATTTATCGGGACTTATCGCGCACTATTAAATATAGGTAAAAATAGATACCTTTCGCTCGACGTTTCGACCATGTTACAATGGCCGTGGTCACGAGCTGACTGAAAACTGCGGGTGAGTCCGGCGAGAAGAGCGGATATTTTGTTCTCCTACCAACCTATCGGCCAACTGTTCTGTGTGCTATGTGCCCTGCCCACTGCCATTTCAATTTGCTAATCCGGTGGGCTATGTCAGTAGCTTTCGTTCGTCTACGAATCTCCTAATTTCTGATTAGATCTCGCAAAAAAAAACGAGCACAGCTCTCTCATTTATTCTGTGGTGTTTCAAAATATCTTCTGAATAAGACGTTAAGAATGAAAGGAAGATAATCAATTTATTCGACATTAAATAAAACACCTAGTTAGTTTAGTTAGTTCGTTAGTTTTTTATTATCTTCGACAAAAACCAAAAAAGCTTAAATATATAATAGGTCGGGGAAAAAGTCTTTTCGTATTTTGTATGTATAAAGTTGTAGTAAAAATCTTATCCGTTGTACTGTTTGTATCTGGCTGGTTTTGATACCATTAAAAAGATGACATTTTAAAAAAGGAATACAAAACGTAAAAAGCAATTTCCCGCCATTTTTCAATTGTTTTTTTGTTCGATAAAATGAGTGAATCTAACGAACAAATTCGATATATTGTGAAATTTTATAACAAAAAAGGGAAAAATGCGACACAAGCCGCGAATAAAATTTGTGACGTTTATGGACCTAATGCAGTGTCATCAAGAGTAGCACAATGTTGGTTCAAGCGTTTTCAGTCCGGGAATTTTGATGTCAAAGATGCAGCTCGCTCTGGTCGCCCTGTTACGGATAAAGTCGATGCCATTTCTGAAAAAGTGGACCAAGATCGGCATATTAGTAGTTACGACGTAGCTGAAGAACTGGGGATTGACCACAAAACAGTTTTGACCCATTTGAAAAAAACTGGGTATACAAAAAACTCGATATTTGGGTGCCACACGAGCTCACTGAAAGAAACCAAATGAATCGTGTACTCATTTGCGACTCTCTATTGAAACGTAAAGAAACCGAACCGTTTTTGAAAAGATTGATCACTGGTGATGAAAAATGGATCACCTACGACAAGAATGTGCGCAAACGATCATGGTCAAAGGGCAGTGAAGCACCACAGACTGTAGCGAAACCCGGATTAACACGTAATAAGGTGATGCTGTGTGTATGGTGGGATTGGCAGGGCATCGTTCATTATGAGCTTTTACCGCCGGGCAAAACCATCGATTCGGATCTCTACTGCCAACAGCAGATGAGACTCAAACAAGAAATTGAGAAAAAACGGCCGGAATTGATCAACAGAAAGAGTGTGGTCTTTCATCATGATAACGCCAGACCGCACACATCTTTGGCCACTCAGCAAAAATTTAGAGAGCTTGGTTGGGAAGTGTTAATGCATCCACCATATAGCCCAGACCTTGCACCCTCAGATTTCCACCTGTTTCGATCTCTTCAGAATTCTTTGGGTAGTGTTAGATTAACATCAAGAGAGGACTGTCAAAACTACTTGTTGCATTTTTTTGATCAGAAGTCCCAAAAATTCTACAGCAACGGGATCATGTCACTACCTACAAGATGGCAACAAGTTATCGAACAAAATGGCACATATATATTATAATTAAATGTAATTAAACTTGAAAAAAATATGTCTTGAATATGTTTAAAAAATACGAAGAAACTTTTTCCCCGACCTTATATATATATATTCTATAGAGACAACGAGCTTTAAAAATATGCAAAAAAAATAAAACGACTACTTAATTCACTTGATCAAAGGATTAATATTCTAACGCAAGCTGACATAAACAAAATGTAAATGAAGGAGCGAGATCCGCATTTTGCCAGAACTCAATGCAAATTCGATCATTTGGATAACAACTCAGCAGCATTCAATCGGATTTATTGATGAACTGGCTTTTGTTTGCATGGTAAAATAAAATCCAAATCAATTGGATTGAACCACTTATTATTAAATGAAATTATTTTATTTATCCTATTTTTCATTTAATGAGAGCTTGTCGGGTAAATTCTATACTGACGCTTTGCGAGAAAAGGAACGAGCATCCCTTACTAATCCAACTAAAAACTTTAAACTCTTATGTATCGGCTCTAGACTGCCGGAAAACATCAGACAGATTTTCAACTTGAATTGTAGATAGCCACTAAGTCAGCCGAAGAAGGCACTAGAAGAGTCTTATGCTAAGGTTTCATCATGATGTTTTCTTTCATCTGCAAGCTCTTGTTGAGAACCCACATCCTGGATTGATGCCAATCCTATTATTTATTTATTTTACAACAAAATTTCAACCACAACAACGTACATTGTGCTCGAAAATCAGCCAATATTCAATCAACCTTTTCTATAGCTTCTATAGCCGCAAGCGCGAGAGGTATACAGGAACTATCGTTCTTGCTACGTTCCTTTATACGTAAGATAGGTATTCATGTTCGAAATTGAATTACGTTCCAGGTGCTCGTATTTCACAGGTACTTGACAATAGAGCCATTTTTATGGCTCGTAGCCTACAAACGTCCGTAAAAACGTCGTGGGCCATACATAATGTAGGAGACTTCAGCTCCAGACTGACAGATTTATATATTTGTAATGGAATGGACGCGACGGAGATGGCTGTGGTGGCGTGCTTTTAGTCTAAGAAACTAAAATGTCAACTTAGTTTTGGATTACATGAGAAAAACTATCCTAAATAAATAAAGTTCATGTTAAGGTGCATTTCCAGTTTTTTTTGTTTGATCGTCAGGTTTCTTCTCCGATAAAGGCGGAGACATTTTTAACAAACATTTTATATGGGTATACATGGGTAATATACATGGGTATATTGCTCGACAAATTTCGCGAGGTCAATAAAAGGCAGTGAAAAACTTTTTTTCGGTGCGGCTGGGCCATCTTTATATGTTAACTTGTTCAAGTGTGACTTCACATTACTGATTTGCAGTAATTTAGAATTTTACTAATGCAACCGTTATTTAAAACTAGGCTGACATGAACAGTACCGTTGCAGTAGTAGTAGAGTAGGGTAGTAAATACCAGATAGTTAGGTTACAGGTTGTAGGGCAGTGTAACTAATGTTTAGAGTAATATAGTTATTTCAACGTAATAGTCATTTCGCGATTACAGTTAAATAAAACCGAAACAGAAACAGCAGTGAAAAACAGCTGTTCACGACCATCTTTTTAATTTAAATTACCTACCAACTGCGAGAAGAGATTAAATTTCCAGCAGAATGAACAAATTAAATTGCGAACTTTAGTCCGAAGATATCGTCTCATTAAGACATTTACCTTCAGCCACGCGATGAAAAAGAAAATTATAGGTCACCGTGTCAAGAGCGACACCGTTTTTATCAAGATTTATTACTACAAAGATTTTAATTTATTCCTGTGACAAAGCTAGCAACAAGTTGCTTACTTCTGTTGAGAGTCAATCATTAGTTATGTATGATTCATTCATTTATGTATGGACCTGGTCGCTTTACTGTCAGGTGAATTGGTGGCCAAAAGTACCATTTGCAACGAGTCTCTTTTTTTACCGTTGAATGAAATGAAACGCTTCGCTGAGCTTTTCAAACACAAAGTAATTAAAATATTTTGAGAGTCTCCTTGCAATCTTTGTGTTAAATTATCTCCATAAAGTAGCACACTATATAATTTGAAAAAAAAAAAAATCGTCTATATGTTTTCAATTCAAATATACTAGTTTCATTGTGAGACGTGATAAAAAATAAAGTCGGATCGGAACTATGCCAGTACAAAAGTTTTCAAACAGCGTTGTGTATTTTCGAGTGTTAATCTATATATAATATATAATATCAAACATTGTATGTATGTTCTCTACTCCAAAACGGCTAGACAGATTTTGACGGGAATTTCACTGGCAGGTAGCTGATATTATGATGATGGATGACAGAGTAATCCACGCAGGTAAACCGCTGGGCGCAGATAGTGTGTAATAATGATGGTGGATTATTATTTATTATGTGTTTACGTAATTATGAAGTATAAATGAACGAGCACGAGTGTGTGAAAGTGGTGAAACGAGGTGAAACATGTATTTTCGTGTTGTTTCCAAAACTCCAAAGAAGCATCTAGTAAAGTCTTCACCACTTTACTAGGGCATGACTTAGACTTGACCGTGACTTGCTTTGTTTAACACTGATTGTGACTGAGTTTTGTGACATTTCATAAAATTCGAACATATTTCAATACTTTAAACCAGTATTTGGCCAGCCGTATTTGACCGGGCCGTATTTGGCCCGCGGGCCGTAGTTTGGAGACCCTCCAAACTACGGCCCGCGGGCCAAATACGGCCCGCTACTGCCAATAATCCGGCCCGCGACAGGAATTGAAACTCGCGGAATTGTCGGTGATTCATATGACTGGTCTTAGAAATTCAGACAATTCCAAACATTTTCCGCACAAGGTCTGAAGACTGTAGCTGAAATAGATAGTACCTAGAACCGTACATAGTATCACAACTCGACACTAGATGTAGTTACGTGTCACAATACACAATCAATAGTAATTGAAATGCAATAAAAGCCTATGTTTGCTTAGGTGGGCAGAAAAATTTAAATTGTTACGGCCCTTGCAACATACCGAAAAAAATATTATGGCCCCAAGGCTTCAAAGTTTGGAGACCCCTGCTTTAAACTAATAAATGCACAAGATGTGAGACGTCAAAATCCTGTCAAGAGGAAAGAGAGAGAAAATAGGGTCATATATTATGGCCCATCCATTATTAATGGCTATGCCTTTTCAAGTAACAAACCTTAGTTAGGTCTTAAGTAAGCCAACTAAGTACGAGAAGCATCATCAATATTCTTTCGTATTTGACAGAGATTTACTCAACTTAGTTTCTAATTGTATCGAAGTTTTGTAAAAAATGTACTGAAAGCCCAATCGGGAATTCATTAGGATGTGTCAGAGACGAAGATTGATGAGGGTGGATGATACTCCAATTGAGCTTGACAAAGCCGCCCATAGTCGCCCTAATTGAATCAATACCCAAGTAGCACACGAGGCTGCTTATCAGCCAAATAACGGATTTCCATCATGCTTAAAGCTGAATAAAAAAGCTGCATAAGGGCTGTATAGGGCCTTATACAGCTCTTATAACTCTTAAATGGGCACAAATTATTCAGCCTTAAGTTCACGTAGCTGCTTAGGAGCTGTGTAGCAGCAATTTAACAGTGTTATAAAGGGTAACGACAGTACTATGCGCTGAATATCGACTGACTAAGAGATCACGAGTTACTGTTTATTCAGTAAAAATGTCACATCTACGCTCTTAATAGATGTTTTAAACCGGGAAAGGCTGCTTGCGGCCAGTATAAAAGTGAACATATTCGATGTAGCAAACATATAGAAGCAAATAATATAAACCTAGCTGCCAATTGAACACTTGTTACGTGGAGTGAATTATACGTGGATAATATTCATATTCCCAGGTAAGTACATTGTTTTACATATTAATAAAAGAAAAATGATTGGGAATGTAATTTCACTGACATTATACATATATATTGTCTAAGAAAATTTTAGTGCGCCACGAAAATATTCTATTTTTAATTAGTTTTGTGATATAAATAAGCCGTGATGAAAACTTGAACAAACAATTTTTAGTGCTTTGAATAATTCTTTAAGATAAAAAGTTATTATTATGTTATCAGGAAGTAAAAATTAATGCAAATTTTCCTAAATCATACACAAATTATCATAAAAGATGAAAAATTAATCAGTATATTTAATAGTTTATACAATACAATGTTAAACAGCGACGTGAATAGTTAAAACACTTATATGCTGCAAAAGGCTGTCTAATAGTTCACTAGTGTACTGTTAATCAGCAAAAATCTGAATAAAATTACACATGTGAACTGTATGCAGCTATAAACTGTTTTATTTACTTTTAATGTTCCACAAGCTCTACCGTTAGCCATAATGTGAACAATTAAACAGTTGTTATACAGACTCTTTAGGGATCCGTAGTATTATATCTAAAACCACCGCATGGATAACTTCTAGTTAAAAAATTTTACACACCGTTTTACGCGCGGGCGAACCTTTCAAATTGGGAAGAAAGATATTAATATATAAATCGATATATTATTTTTTTATTGTAAAATAAATTGTACAGCAACATAAACATAAATGCAATATTTCATCCTCAACATATTTTAATTTCCTAGTTTTTACATAATCTATTATCTATCTATTATACTTATTTTTCATTTAGTTAAACGATAACTATCCTTGCGTTTGATGTCCTTGTAATTGAATTTAGAACTTTGACGCTCATTTCTGACTTTTTTATTGTATTTACGAGATTTTAGAGACATTTGATCCTCCTATTGTATCGGATCGAGTGATAAACTTACCGCTGCGCCACGTGGCTGCGCAGTCCGCGCGCGCGGCTTTCGTTTGTAAAACTGTGTTGTCACTTAGCCTATTCAATTTATACATGGTATACAATGGCCAATTTATACAATGGCGACTTATGGCGTTGTTTGTACCTAATGCTATTATATGTTGCAACTGTTGATTGAAATAAAGAATCGAATTGAAATAATGAAGTACTATATGGAATTCATATAATTTCTTTCAAAAATATTTCTTTAAAATTACAGAATTTGACCTACTAGTATTGCCATATCATTTTTTGCTCAGAATATCACCAGCAATTCATAGTTAAAATTGTCGTCGGGTTGCTCGGGCCCATGGTGGACATGTGTACATAGGAGTATAATATGTGTATAAATATATTTATATGTAGTTATTTCATTTATATGTTTTTTTTTTCAGACGAACACCAACTCCATACCCAGAAACATAACAAATATGTCCATCAATAATACGCCTAATACTGGAGAAGTAATTTTACAAGTTTGTGAAGACCAGAATATGGTTTCGGACAAAATTGATACGATGGTTAATATGATTCATAATCAAAATAAAATTATAGAAAATATGGTGAACAAAATCTGCATAATGTCTGTTCAATTAGAAGACATATCAGAAAAATTGGACCAGCGAAGAAACGAACAACCTGTACAAGTGACTTTATTGAAAGATGCCCGTCAAGATGAAGCCGAGAGCTTTTGCTTTAATATAATTGAAGACCAACGTCAGTTGGATGCGTTAGAAGTCAAACTAGCAGATAAAGCCGAATACAAGAAACTTAAGAAACATTTGTCATTTTTATGCTCGCCTTCCACTGGAGATGGTAAAACATTTGCTTATCGATTACTTGACACATTGTTTTCTCGGGCATTTATCTGTTTGTGTTCGTGGTCTGGTGGAAGCCGAGGAGAAAAATTGAAAATTGCTTTGAAAAACTACAAATTATTAAGAAAGTTTTTTTTGACATGGTTCATTCGTGGGACGCAGCATTCACAGTAGAAGCTTCGGATATATTTTTCAAAACAGCTTTAAAAAATTCAGGAAAGAGAAAATTGATGAGAGACCTAAGAGCGTCAGTAACGAAACGTCGGAAAAATAAAAATCCTGTAAAAATAAATAATGACTCTACTACAAAACAAGGCGAAAATAATATACAACGAGAACAAAACTCGTTAGAGACGGAGGACAAACAAGAATTTAGAGATGGAGTCATAGAGAATATTTTAAGTAATAACAGTTCACCAGAAAACGATCAGATCGATGTGAGCTCATTGTGCTAATTTTGGTAATTTTGTAGACGAATAAATCAAGAAGACTGGCAATCTCTTGCAGCCTTCGTTTCATCATATTATGTTATTGCGGGTGACAATTACTATGAATAAAGGCTAATATGATTTTAGCTAGCCTATGTTATGATCAAGTAGGCTTCAGTCTTTGTTGTTTTGTTATATCTACTCCACGTAAAGTAGGTTTTATTAGTTGCCTGAAAGTGTAGGTGTAAAATATGATACAAGAGAATTTCATTTTTTTTTGTAATTTTTTCTTGTTACCTATTATGATTATGTAAGCTCAAATTATGTTAAGCGAGTCACTATATTATGATTAAAGGCTACTGTGATTCTAGACTCTTATAATTATGTAGATTTCAGTTTTCGTTGTTTTGGTATATCTTTATTAACAGTACTTTTGTTTTATGTTCAGGTTTCAAATACTTTAAGTGATTTACTGTGATGCAGGTTTTATTAGTTGTATGAAAGTATAGGTAAAAGATATGATACAATAGGGAATGTTTTTGTTAAGTTTATTGTTGTTACCTTTTACTTTTTAGTGACAGATGATACCTATATTGACAGAGTACCAATTGATGTGAGATAAATGAATAAATGAATATATAATATTTTATTTTATTTACAAAGTATGTAATAATGGAATAAAATAATGGCATTCTTTATGTTTAATACATACTAATTTGCATTTTATTTCCCGAAGCTCTAAAATGACGGCTGCGTTAGCACATTCTTCCGAACTTGTAGCTTTGTATATGCCAAAGCGTGATGACTTCACCGGGTACGTGAAGATGTCATTTTTATTTTGTATTTTAGTACCATGTACCAAAACATCCGATTCCTCGATTATAAACTTAATTTCAATAATATCATTATTAGTGGTTAAAATATACCTGTCACATGTTTTTGAAGATAGCTTATATTCTTTCATATGTAGAATTTTCCGACCGTTTGTACTTGTCTTTACAAACGGATACTTAGAGTTGTTTTGTGCAATATTCTTATTCACATCAATAAAATTCAGTTCGGCTAATCTTTTGGCCACTTGCGATAGTGGATTTCGGCCAACTCTTAAAAATTTTTTGATCATGTACAACTGGTTTTCGAAGGGATACGCATTGAAACTTTGCAGTGGCCCATATATCGTTACTTCAGCAGTCACATGAATTAAATTATGCACATTGCTTGTGACGTAATCGGCTCCATAAAAGTCCCTATAATGTCTTACAAAATGTTTCAAAAGCTTATCAGCAAGTGGCAACATATTCTGGTAAGCTTCGCTTGAACAAATTACAATACCACAATAGAGTGTTAAGAAATGTGAATATGCAGTTGATTTTAGCACTTCAGGCAAAATAATGACACTCAAATAATAAAAGAATGATCGGAATTCGGATGCCTTCCAGTAAGCCAGAGTATCCAGGGCTCGTACCGCTCTATGAATTTCTGATGGTAACTTACATCTCCTTAAAAAAACTGATACCGTTTCAATGTCACTGGCACGCCATTTTGTGATATATTTGCCAAAATTCCCGTCACGCCAACCGACTAATAAACGTTTCATTATACCCAAGTCCAGTAGGTGTAGTGAATCGCCAACAGGGATTTTTTTTACCATGTCTATAGGTAGGCCAAGCAATGGGGAATCAGTCTTGTGATGGGGTCCATAAAGCTTGTTCCGAAATCCTTCATTTGTTCTCTCTGCACAGTCAATATCAGAGAAAGTTGTTGTGCATAAAATTGGCCAAAATTCATGTTTAGAACTTTTAAATATTGGCAATCCATCAAAATTAATATTTAATGAAATTTCGTCTGGAGCTTCATCCCAACTATTCAATATTTTAATCACAGAATTGGCTATTCCGTTGTGCCAGTATTCGCCACCTTCGATTTCTTTTATGTTCACATTTCGTGGAGTTGCTAAAATTGTCCTTGGATCAGTTGGTAATATTTGCGGAATCAAGTCGTTGATAATTGCTGCCAGATCTTTTAAAGCAACATGGTTAATACTCTTTTCTACAGCCCACGTTCTAATTTTTTCCCTAAACAGTGAGTGCTTTACATCATCGCTATAGTTGCCATCGTCATCATCTTCAGAACTCGATATTTTTTCTGAGTTATAATTGCCGGTGGAACAATTAATATTATCACTGAGGTTACTGGAAGAAGAACTTGGACACACATAATTTGTTGAATGTACAACATCTTCTGAGCTATTGCGACTAATATTTTGTACGGAACCATCCTGTTTCAAACTATTTGTCACGCTTTGCGTTACTTCCCGACTTGAAGGTTTTATTTCTTCTGTCTTCATAATTCTTTGGTACTCTTTCGATAATTTTCTTCTAATTCCCCCTGTTCTAGCTTTCATTTTCCAAGAATTAGTCGAATTCATATTTATAAAGCAATAAAATATATACGTCAGTGATAATCGCCGTCTGCTTCAACTAGTTACACTGACTGGTTACAGTACCACATGTTACTTTTATTCAGGTAAAGTCTGAGTAAAGGTACTTATGCGAACCACTATAGAAAAGAAGCCGTTAATTCGATACACTAGTGAGTATTTAGGCAGCAGCGAGGCATCTAGTGAATAGTTAAACAGCCGCTATACAGACACTATCAATGGCAGTATAAAGGCTGATAAGCGGTAGACATATTCAGCAATAAGCTGTAATGTGGGCCACAAATCATCCATTATACAGCTATTAACGTCATAATAGTTCACACGTGGCCCTTTAATAAGTCAGTGTAATAGGAGTTCACAAATACCTTTTTATACAGCATTTGGCGTAATTTCATCCACTAAATAGCCCTTACTACGCTTAAGGCATTAGAAAAGGTTAAAAGCTGAATAGAGTCGTTGAAAATATACCTTTATAGCACTCTTAGCGTATTAATGGTAGTTTTGTCGGTCTTAAAAAGCCTTAATGCAGCTCTTAATCAGCCTAAGCTGTTTAAATATCACTGACAGCTATTATGCAGCTGTAGGACCACCAGTGTACTCTTAAAAGAGTCTTAATACGCATAGAGTTTCAAATAGGTCTAAAAGTGAGTAGCTAAACAGCTATCTGTGCTACTTGGGTAGCGATGCTTATGTTTTTGAAAAATTGATATAGATTTAGAGTTATTACAAAAAGATTATGTTCACAAAAATTATTTGTAAACATATCTTTCTGAAATAAATCATAATCCAGCACAATTATTGAAAAGCTCGAACAAAATAAGCAATCTATTAGATTTTCATCTAACAGTTCAAAAGGTTTAAATAAGAATAATTACAAAATAACGGGTTTAAGTTTAACCTCCTTTATTAAATAAACAAAATACTAGCTAAAACTAACACTAAATAAACAGTTAGACTGTCCATAGACCGTTGAAGATCTAAAGACAATCCAAATGCTCAAACCCACTATCAGTTGGCAGCGTACCCAGCATGCTGGCGGCATTACCACGTTGAATGGCAATGCTTATACGTTGAGCCAGATACACGCCAGCATTTTGGTCACGCGTCGCGTTAATCAGACGCTCTGAAAGATTTTTGAAAATGAGGTGAGCTGAGGTCCCCAAGGGCCCAATGTCTCGACACCAAACGCCTCAAATATGTAACCACTGCCGAGGTTAGCATATTTGCGCCGCTTGTGCTGCTCTGTCGAATTGGCAGCTGCACCAGCCCTACCCTGTGTCTCAGGAAGATGTGACGGTGCCAAAGTATCGACACAAGTCGCGTCCCATACAAGGGGCCGCCCCAACTTCCAGGGAACAAGTGTCATACCATCAGGCCTCCTTCCATCGTCACGCGCAAGACCGCTCGGTTCGAGCACAGCTGCGACATTGGCGGTGGAAAAAGCCCTGCGTATGATGTCGTTCAGGCTGGCGTGTCGGCCAATACGACCAGCGCTTCTCGAGCAAGAGAGACCATGGTGACCGAGCTGGTCAACTGCAGTACCACACTGACAGCGATGAGCCTCACAGCACCTTGCACCCAAGCGTAAGCTGACAGCTAGACGAAATGCGGTTGGGTCTAAAATGCTACCGGTATTAAAAGAGGGCATGGCTTGCAACCAAAGTCCCGATTCCCAAACAGAGACTGCAAGAATACGAGCACGATCTGCAATACTAGAACACGTATCTAAGAGCGATTTCCGTGCTGGGGTTAAGGGTTTCATAAATTATTCATGTCATTTAAAATTGAGTATTTTGAGCGTATTAGTACAAGCGTAAATGAATTTTACAAGCAATTTACAATTCAAACATTGCCTTAAAATTTGTTACGTAGGTAAATTTAATGTTTGATTGATAACAAACATATTTTTTGACTTACTCTGATTTGTTTTACAACACGAAGCTGGCTTTCCACCAAACGAAGGTGACCACTTTTGTGTTTTTGATACGTGAACGATGCAAGAAAGGCACGTTTTAAAGAATTAGAAACACAGAAATTACCATTTCAATGGACACGAGCCTTGACAGAATTTTATAAACATCATCATCATTTCAGCCATAGGACGTCCACTGCTGGACATAGGCCTCCCCCATCGATTTCTAAAAGGGCCGGTTGAAAGCGGCCTGCATCCAGCGTTTTCCTAAGCTCTCTTTTAGGTCATCTGTCCATCTTGTGGGTGGACGTCCCACGCTGCGCTGCGCCCAGTTCGTGGTCTCCATTCGAGAACCTTTCAGCCCCATCGGCCATTTGTTCTGCGTACTATATGCCCTGCCTACTGCCACTTCAACTTGCTATTCCGGTGGGATATGTCGGTAACATTCGTTCGTCTATGGAGGATGTCCCCATTTCTGATTCAATCTCATAGCCCTCTCCATAGCTCGTTTACTTTGAGCTTGCTAATGAGCATATTATTTCAAATCGTATTATTCAAGCATATTATTTCAAAATGTATTAAATTTCAATAAGCGATTATAATTTAAATAAGCTAAAACAAGACTTGATAATGTAAAACGTAACTGAAACGTTAAAAAATATTGACCTGCCTTAAAGTATAAATTAAAAAGAGCCTGCAATGAAACTTAACCCATGGAAAGGTTCATTTCATTAGAGGTTTATGGACTAGAAGTCATTAAAAAGACTGGTCCACAATTCCGTTTCAGTAGGTATTTAATTTACAGGGCATTCTCTTTTGGAACACGTCCAACTTACCCCTTAAACAGCCCATCGAACTAAAATATTTTATTTAAATAATTTGCCAGAAATGTCTCGTATTTAAAAGCCTCCCAGCAATAAATAACAATATATGCAAAGCAATATAGGACATACAATAAGTCAAGTCTATTTAAATGTAACATAGATAAAACCATAGACAACAAAAAAAAATTGTAGGTTTGTCTATGATAAAAGGTAGTGTCAAGACTATTTAATCTAAATTCTGAACAGAAATTGTGAATTTTAGCAAGTAATTAGAAATAAATAATGGCGTATAAATTCATTTATTTGATTCAAAAGGCTGAATCAAAGTATCGTATTGATTTGGGGCGAGGACGAAAATTAGAGTGATTTTGTTAAAAATGGGTGGTTTTGTAGCAAATAACGTTTTTTTTTTAAACGTGCCTGAATCAAAATGTCTAGTCATTTTCATGTTAGATACGAGCTCGGTGTGAGTTCGTGTGGCAAAGCCTTAATCAAAAAATTCTTGCAGACATTCCACGAGCATCTGCATGATTGAGGAGGATCGAATGAAATTGAACGAATAGTTTATGTCAGGCGATGTTCTACGATGGAATGTCACTACTAGATTCTCCTAGACTGTTTGCTATCGAAACTTTTTTTCATACATAATACAGTTTTTAAGTCAGTAAAAATAGCACTACCATGACATGGTTGCTGCACTCAGGGTTGGATCCTGACTAGAGCACAGACATAAAATGTTGTATATGCATTATAAAAGCTTCCTTAAAATTGTATTTTTATTTTGCCATTAATTTATTATTTAAGGAAGAAAAAAAAACCGTGGAATGGCATGTTTAATTTCTAATTTATTTACCTTAAAAACGCAATACTAGAGTGGTAAAGTTTCGACCAAACTATGTACACAAAAATAGAGCACGTGAACTAACGCAATTTATCGTTACGAAATCTTCCTTGTAATACGCCATACTATGAGTATTACGTAGTGTCAAGTTAGCATGGGCCTAAATGTTCTTTGCCAAGGCTTTACTAGCTGGATCCCTTGATTTGATAAAGATTTATCATACTTTTACCATTATTTACGTGCCTATTTAGGTTTTTGTCGAGTAACGCTGAAGTTTTTATAATGTCACTCCTACACCAATAAACATAAGCATTGCTATTCAGCGTGGTAATGCCGCCAGCAGGCTGGGTACGCTGCTAACTGATAGTAGACTTGAGTATTTGGATAGTGTTTAGACTTTCAACGGTCTAACGGGTAGTCATATTGTTATGGGCAGTCATGTTACATTCTAGTGTAAGTAGAATATACCAATAACACGGTACAATGATATTGTTTCGTTTTTATTTCGCATTCGAAGAAAAGTCTAGTAATTATTATTCCCATTTTTTTCTGTGGGAAAAATAAGTAGTTACAGTTTGCTTTGGCTTTTAAAATTAGTATTTTATAAAGCCGTTCTCACAATTCAAAGTAAGAAAACTTGATATCCATTTGAAATACGAAGTTGATGAAGTCTCTGAAGTCTAGCCACTAGATCTGAAGCAAATCTTATTAAAAGTATGTAGTTGAAGAGTAGTTAAGAAGCTTAAACATCAGGCAAAAAATTTGCAACATTTTGGTACCTCTTTTTTATATACTTCTTTTATTTAAACATTAACAAATGCGATTTGTAATTTTTAGGCCTGTCTTTAGTGATCTAGTGGTTAATTATGAGGCATCATCATCATCATTAACCTGCAGACGTCTACTGCTTAACATAGGCCTCCCCCTTAGATTTCCGATTAAGCTCGTTTTCGTAATTGAGTTTCGTTATTAGCTATGAAAGAGAAATTTCAGCTCTTTTTGTAATCAATGATTAAATAAGAATTTTGGTGCCGGTTTGGTAAATGATGTTTATTTGTCTAGGTTCACCATCGGTACAGTTACCAAAACGGCACCGAAAATCTTATTTAATAATTAACTACCAAAAGAGAACTGAATTCCTCTTTCATTGCTAAATACAAAACTCGATTAATCTGTTGAAAGAGTTATTGAGCTATTCAGTACTATACTACTACGTACTTCTATTGCTACTTACCATCAGGCTAACACCATATTGTAAAAAAGCCTTGTGAAATATATTTTGAAGAAAAAAAAAACAAGAATCAATAAGTGTATCTTTGCCAATATATATTAACAATTCAAAACAGTGGCCTTAGTACGAGAACTTGCGAAAAAGTTTTCGATACGTAAACGATAGCAAATGTATGAAAAATTCAGTTTCCTTTTACGTCCGATAGAGGCGCTGTTCAATTTTTCATACATTTTGCTCTCGTTTACGTAACTATACTCGTACTAAGGCCACTGGAGCTAGTTTATTCAGAAACTTCAGTAAGTTATTGAAAAAGAAGTCAGTTTCCCACATGGAGCGTTCGGCTTTAGACGTTGACAAATTGCTTCGAGCGTCAAGGGAAATTATTTTAAACGCCTTCTACGTGGCTCCGGATACTGTGCTGGAGACATGGAGCCCCTGGAGACCTCATTATCGAATCAAAATTCAATATCGCAGACGAACTTTTGGGATTATATTTTGGTATTTGTGATATGGATGTTGCAAAAGTTGAGCGTTGTCTTTAAAGATTGGTACAGAGGGATTGTTTGAGACAGTATGTAATTAAATGACAACCATTCATAAAATCATGTTATCTTTATCATATTTAGATAGATAGATAAACTCTTTATTGTTCACACCACAAATAACATATTACACGATAAAATAGCTTTAAACAAAATAAACTAGTGTAACAATCGGCGGCCTTATCGCTAAGAGCGATCTCTTCCAGGCAACCTTAGGATGGAGAGGATTCATACAGAAGGTAGAAGGCGGGGCGTGAAATAGTGAAAAATATGATACTTACATTCTAATAATAACACATTCTAATACTTAAATAAAGATAACATGCCGCATGGTAGGTGTCGCATGCTAAAGAAAAGACTTAATAACCCTCAAAACTGTTTACAACGCATCTCATTTAATGTTTGAGAGATTAATTCTATAACTATACACAAATCAAATCAACTCTATAATTTATCGCTACACCCATCTCTGAGAGGGAGGGAGGCATTTGTTCAGCAGTTTACTGGCTGGTAATGTATGTATGTGATGTAACTATTACAATATATGCTCGTGTGTTTGCTTTAAAAGATATTAATATTTTGACAATAACCCGTAACCTCATCAAGATTTACGTAGATTAAACCGTGTCTAAAAGTTACGTACCTAACCTACCCATTGTCGTAATTAACTTAGGCGGCAGAAACATGGACCCAAGAGGGGTGACGTTTCTTGTTTGAAAAAGATTGTAATTTCTGTTTAGAGTGACGCAAATCATGACAATGTTGCGCCCAGGGAAAAGCCACGAAAACGAAATAAAAGGTGAAAAATGAAAAAATCATTGGGCTGTTTTATTCTATAAAGAGAATTTTTCTTTTCCTGTCTCTTGCATACTTTGCGCCCTTAAAAACTGACTGTGTGGCCCATTCGTTCAGCTTTTTTGAAAGAAGCTTGTTGATTAAATCTTCGAGGTCATTTTTATCCTTTTATAATTATGTGCAGCTTTGAGCTGAATTGCATTTAAATTAAATATGAAAAAATAAACAAGTACCTACTTTAGTTTACAACGAAATATGGCTAGGAATGAGTATATGTAAGTTCAAAATTGTTAAGAGTGAAATTGGGGTAGAAAAAGAAACTAGTTTCATTGTTTGTTGAGAAGCGGTACTAATTTACTATAACGTCAGACATTCGAAAACAACGAACCGCACGATGTGTTTAAACTACCACTGCTGGCGATAGAGGGGAATTTACTACAAGTTTTCAAGAGTGTTCCAGTGAACGGCACTCGAGTTTATTTGCTCCTTTAAATTTTCGAGGACGTATATTTTCGAGAGGCGTTCCTTGTGGAACGGATATTCACATAAAAGTGACTTAGTGGAGTCATAAACTTCATTTAGAACTAATATTTGTAGTAAGATCTTCCTTATTTGCTGAGAACAAAAATCTAAGCATCTTTAAGGCTAGACTAAAAAAAACTTCTAGTTCAATGTGCTCAATCTTCAGCCACACCGTCACTTACCACCAGGCGAGTTGTAGGCCAAACGTAGATCTATACATCTATAAAAAAAAGTGTGAGTACCGCAGACCTAATTTTTTTTGGTCTATGGTCTGTACATGCCACAATATGAGTTATCATAATATAAGGTATGTTTACAGCACTATACTCGGTCAAAGATTTTATAGGTCTGACAGCTGCAGTAGAATAAAAAAACTAATGAAAAAAGGAAATTCAGATGACATTTTGTTATTATTTGGGAATTACTCACGACACATATTAAAAAAAAAACACTTCAATCTGTTCCATAATCAAATTCAGATAACTTTGGCTAGGTTTTTGTATGAAGGATTGTAGCTGGTAGCTGATAATGTTTTATAAGAAATGTGAAAGTGTGTTCATCATATTACAATGTCATTGTAGCTATCAGAGTTTTAAAATGTGGACCGAGTTTGAGTACAAGATAAGTAAAAGTCAAGAAAATTCAGTAATTTTATCAAAAAAATACCTAATTCGCGGGTTAATGTCAATCAACGACTCATTCCCTAATATTCCACCCTTAGAGGTTGTATATTTTCTTTAAATTTAAATGGGATCACACTTGAAATGTAGCTTACTCTATAAATATATATATATTAAAATCTGTTCCTAATCGGCAAAGATATCGCGTGTAACAAACAAAAAAAATACAGAGTATTGCAGACATGTAGGTATAAAAAGTTCTTAAATTACATCTACACTAATATTATAATGAGGAAAGATTTGTACCTATTTTTGTATGTTTGTATGTTTGTAATGAATAGGCTCCGAAACTACTGAACCGATTTGAAAAATTCTTTCACTGTTGGGAAGCTACACTATCCCCGGGTGACATAGGCTATATTATATTTTGTAGCTAGGCCGAAGGCCGAGCTTACACTCGTGCGAAGCCGGGACGGACGGCTAGTCTACACTAATATTATAAAGAGGAAAGATTTGTACCTATTTTTGTATGTTTGTATGTTTGTAATGAATAGGCTCCGAAACTACTGAACCGATTTGAAAAATTCTTTCACTGTTGGGAAGCTACACTATCCCCGGGTGACATAGGCTATATTATATTTTGTAGCGAGGCCGAAGGCCGAGCTTACACTCGTGCGAAACCGGGGCGGACGGCTAGTGATTAAATAAAGTAATACATATGACCTTGGGTATGGCAATAACAGGCACGGAAATTACGTCAAAATTATCATTGCAAAATTCTTTTGGTTCGTAATAACATTTGGAATAATAGAAAGAATTATAGGTATTATTATTTTGTTTTTATTGTTACTTGAACTTCAATTGAATGATTATAGGTCACAGTTATTCTACCGGAGTTTTTACAGTAAACAATAGTGCAATTTGTATTTTTTTGCATTGACGTCTGACATTCTACTACCAAGACGACAGATATCAAACTGAAAACCAAAATCTAGTTGGAACATAGGTCCAACTTTAGACATGTCACTGTAGGTGAACTCACGGTGTCTAAGTTTATAATAGTCTTTGTCCTACTTTTATTCCCCTAAATATTAAATCAACTTCCGAACGATATAAACATGAAAGTGCAATTGCCACTGATATTGATATAGACTAATTTACATTCAGTAAACAGAGATAAATAACTGGACATCCAGTTTAATTACACGTATTTATCACAATCATAGGGAAGCTAGCCAAATAACCATAAATGCCGACTTTAGATTCTAATGGCTTTGATTCAAAGCTCACTTAGCGGTACTTCTGGCAATTACTAACTGTACCGGATTGGAACTAATAAAGCTGAATGCCAATTTAGTGGCACTCTAGGTAGAGATTATGAAAGCTTTGGGGGAAGGCAACTGTTAAAGTTTTTAATACAATTTTAACGACGTGTATATGTATATATACATATACTCGTATTTACCTACCCGGGACCCGGGTATGCCCTATAACTACGAGCAGAACCACTGGAGGTTGGGCAGCAGCATCCTGTTAGTAAATGGAGAATGAACTGCGATCCCCAAGCTGCAGGCCAAGCGTGGGGATTATGGCAACACCCCTCTCTAAGAGGGAAGCCTTTGTTTAGCAGTGGATGTTTACTGGCTGATGATGAAAATGATGTAATTCAAAGATACGTCACATGGTTCAATCAATAAATTTTTAATTTAATTCATTTGTTACCTTGTATTTTTGATAGCGTCATCTTACCAGTGACCACCCCTGAACCTACACGAATCTTTCGACACCACATTTATCAAAATCGGTTTAGGATGTAGAGACATACATACAAGTCAACTACAACATACATCTTTTGATTAAGCGCCAATAAATAATTATAACAATACAATACAACACAATACAATAAATTCAAATTCAAAATATTTATTTCGCAGTAACATGGGTACATTGTGTTGTGATGGTTTACAAATAAAAGTAGATCGCCATGCTCTAACCAGTTTCGCAAGCGAAATTCACTGGAAATAAAAACGTTAATAATTACTTACATAGATGTCCGTAATGCAAATTTAATTCAACATTACTCAATCATTACAAATTTATTATAATTAATATATTTTTTGAAGTCCTTATCATTAAAAAAATCTGAAGTTGTACAATATGCTTTGTCAATTAAAAATTTCTTGAGTTTATATTTAAAAATGTCAGTATTATCTATATAATAAATCTGAATCTATTTATCGGTTAAAAGTGGATGATTGACGTCTGAGTCACAAATGAACTGGTGATCTAGCGAGTGAGCGATTATTTGCTTTGAAAACTGCACTAAATTGCACACTGTGCGATTCACGGGATCTTTCATGCTTCACACCTGTAAAATGTGGAATGAGCTATCTTCTTCGGTGTTTCCGAGACACTACAACATAGGAGGTACTTCAAAGGGCGAGTTAATAGAATCTTAAAGGGTTGGCAACGTATTTGTAATGCCTCTGGTGTTAAGAGTATGCATAGACGACGGTTGCTGTGTTCCAGATTGAAGGGCAATGTTTCCAGCGAAATTACAGGGCACACAGAGATTTGACATCTTATATCTCGGGGTAACGAGCGCAGTGCATTGCCATCCAGGGTTTTTGAACTGTTGAAGTTCAAAATTCTGAGTGGCGTTGAGCTGTTATGGGCAAGCGTGAAAAGCCAATAGGCGAGCGACTTCGCTCGTCTCGTCACTTAGTAACATAAAAAATAAAATAAATAATGCATAAAAATAACGCTGTAAAAAGTTGAATAAAAACTTTTTTTTTTAATTACACTGACGTATATCGGGTTAGTCGCTACAGCCCTACGTTTGAAAACCTGGCGAAAGGGATTAGAGTTCGAGGTTTTCATTAATCTTATTACATTGTTATTGCAGCTGTCAGAGCAAGTAAACGCTTGGACCGAGTTTAGTGGAGCTGATCGATTAGCCAGAGAACGCATGCCGAAATATTACTGCACCTCTGCACATCGTGTGAATCTGGCTTTACTGCCAAACCAAATAACCACAGTTTTACCCTTCTGTAGTTTTATCATATGTATGTTTGATCATTATGGTGTAGATTTTGTGGATGTTATGGAAGCAGTCAGTAGCGCGTCAGAGCGTAATGTGGAATGCAAATCGGTGAATCCAATCAATGTGCAATTGTACACCGTAAATATTGTCCATGAAAAGCTGTAATGCAATTCCTGAACACTGAATAAATTCACTAATTTATAAAATTCTGCGCAAAAAGTGACGATAATACTTTTAGAGTTTTTAGAGTTCCGTACCTAGAAAAGAGAGAGAGAGAGAGGGAGAAAGAGAGATACAAACAGACAGAGTTAATTTATATTAAGTATAATAGCATGCTTAAAATGCCAAAGATAACGATAATGTAAAAATGATAGAACGCAATATCAATGAAAACAACAATGAAGGCTTCAAAAGGCTCAAATATAGTAGTCTAGACTGTGGATACATGTTTGAGCCTTTTGGGCTCGAAACTTGAGGTCCATGAGGGTCAGGTGCCAAAAATATTTTTAAAGAATTTTCTAAATGTCTGGTCGTATCACCTCGTGACCAAAATGCTGGTCGGTATCTTGCGCAACGTGTTAGCATTGCAACCCAACGCGGCAATGCGGCTAGCATTATGGGAACGATGCCTACGGGCAGCGTTTAGTTAGATTATATTTATTATTTAAGTTTGAGTCTTATTTTTAATTTAGGTAAGTTTATTATGTTTCCAAATATGTATAATTTTAGTGGATAAACATATCCATATATGAAAACAGCTTGTACAGTCGAAGACAACCTTATCTCGTAGAAACAATACTCATGACATATGGCGTGTTATAAATGGGACGTCACTTCGTCGTTGCTCCGTCTGATAGTGTCATGTACAGTTATTACTCATTGCGAGAACTTCCAGCGGGTCTCCGAAAATGTGGAGCCATAATTTATTGCTCATCATAAAATGCCAAGGATGTTATATTTTAAGTCCACTAAAAGTCCGCAACGAACATTTTGCGACCTCTTCGACGATTTATGTGATGAGTCATTAGACTTTATCTTTTGGTTATTTTGTGTGTTGCTCTGAAATTCATTGGTTGCTCTAACTATACGATAATATCAGGAAAAAGTGATGTGCGACTGTGATATCTTTTTGTGTCTTCGTAACCTTTTCACGGGAAACGGCAGGCTACGCCACATCTCTGGTGGAAAAGCATCCTAACATGCTTATCCCACAAATCTTCGGAACCCCTCGATCAAGTTTGCCCATATTCGAACTTAAAAATTGTATTGAAATGAACTACTTGTCTACATAGTTTCATGAAGACCGAATCAACGATATGCAAGTTATTGTCGAACAAACCAGAAATGTACGCAGAAATGCTGACTTGTCTCATTAGCCATTAGAATTTGAGACATCTCTTCGTTCGGTCAAATATCTCCACACTGAATTCCATTCAATATATTAATACGGAGCTTGATTGTAAGTAGTTATCCTACAGGTACTGTACACTTTTCAAGAAAATAATGAAGTTTAGGTGTTATTCAGTAGCGTGCGTTTTTGCTCTTCTATAAACACTTCCTCCAAATATCAAGTCTCTACATCTAGTTTGGGATGTACGTTGTTGGTCAATCAGTCTCTCACTCAGGACCAAGTCTTTTATTAACATTGATTGATGTAAAAACACTTAAATTCAAGAAAATAAAAAAAGAATTTGGGACTAATAAATAAGTAAACTTTCTCTCTCCCTTATTGTTAATTTTTCACAACTAAATTAATGTCGATAAATGTTGGCATTAAATTTAAAATTGGTCACATAAAGAAACTTACAAAGAATAAAAGTAATGTCTGAGAAACACAATTTCTTAGATCTTAGATGAGATTAAGTCGGTGAGTCCTTAACTAAAGAGGAAGAGAGAGGAGCAAGAGGAAGATACTTCAAAAAAAAAAAAATCTTAAAAATTAAAACATGAAAACTGACACTAACCTGGAGACACTTGTAAGATAGCGTGCTTGTATTTTGTGCAGCTCCACGGATTCCGGTGTCCGTGCCCTTTGTCAACGTATACAATTTTAACGTACTCTTCATATTCATAACAACTTTGCGACAATAATCAAGTATCTATTCAAAATTTGTTAAAACAAGCTGGCGTTTTGAAAACTCAGGCGGATGATTTTGAGGGTTCCAATTATCGGTGTCCCTTTCGGTGGAAACTCAAAATTAGTTTGTTTCAGACCGCGCAGCGTGTTCTATTCGGAACGCTTCTTGATTTAAGTTATTTCAAGTATTCAGGGTCTGTTAACATCAGGGACATTTAGAGTGGAAGATAAATAGAGGTTTCGAGGCACATTTCTGCTCGATATACGCCCATCTTTATGCTTAGCGAGATAAGGTTTAAGCTCGTGTGACAGAAGGTAAAAGCGTAGGTGACGTCGGTCACATCTGCTCGGTCACAGACGTAGTTGACTATTTATCACCAGGTCTCGGGATGTACACGGTGTGATTTAGTTTACTTATGACCGTGAATGCTCTCTACGTCCGCGTTCGATGTAACATTTGTCAGAACTTGGCTAAATCTGATGATTTGGGTCACGATAATGGCTCAGTGGTAGGTAGTGCTAGACCAGAGACTGGAGGTAAAGTAATTTTTATACTTTTCATACAACCGTTCTAGCTTGATGAGTATATTTAAATTTTGTAACAAGTATGTATTTCTAAATTATAATATATTTTTTTTAAACCCAATCCAAAACAATAACAGCCAAGAGCGTGTCAAGACACGCATATGGTAGGGTTCCGCAGCCAAACCCATATAAAAGTAGTCATAGTTCAGAAATTGATAGTTATAGAAAAACTCGAACGTACGTAGCCAAATTTCAGAGTTGTATCATCCCTACATAGCATATACTTTTTTTATTTAACCATAGAGAAAAAAATATTGGTAAACATTCTTTGTTAAGAACATTTTACAAAAAGTTCAATGACATATGAGCTAGAACGCCTTGAACTTTTTATATTGTTATCACTGTTACTCAAAAATCATAATTAGATAATATTCGAAATAATTTTGAACGAAGGTTTTTTATATGACCTATCCGTATTGTAAGTACCAAGTTTCTATGTCTTATAGTTTAGAAATGCAGGGGGGAGGGGGACCAACTTTTTGCTACTTTGGCGGGCCATATTTCGCAAAGGATAGACTTTATAAAAAAGTTATGTATACATAAGAAGGAGCAGTGAAAAAAAAACATGCCCATTTCACATGTATGAGAGCCACCCCTAAAATTAAATATTATAAATATTTTATACTTTTAAAATTGAGATCTATATTACAACTATAATTGTGCAAAGTTTCATGCCCTTATCTGAATAATTATAGAAGTTAGGTTCTGAAAAATTCGGATGGACAGAACGAATTTATAAGGGTTCCTTGTCGGGCTACGGAACCCTAAAAAGGTGGCAATCATGCGGCATAAGAGAGCATATTATTATGACATCACGTCCGTCACGGAATACGACTTGGTTATACTGCCATGGCGCACCAATAGATGTTCACATCAAAAAGATTATTTATTCACTGTATCAACACTTGTATGAAACATATAAAAATTACCCGATTCTCTGGGGATCCTTTCTTACTGTAAGATTTTAATCCTGACACGGCAAATGTTAGGCAGCAGCTCACTTAATTTTATTTAAGGTAAGATACGACAGTAATTTAAGATTTGAATCCTACACCAAGTTCTGTGTAAAAGGAAACAAGAATATTATAGGAGCAATCCTGTTTCCTAATTTACAATTTTATACTTTTCCATAGTTTTTTGCTGGCTTTTTCTGCCAAAAAAACTGAAAAGAAACTTTTATAACAATGAAATACAACAAAGTCGTAAATCTGTTGGTGTCCTGCCGTTACCCTTGTCTAGTTTCCGCTACGTTACGTAGCGGGTTCTACGCCGTAGCTGTGCTACGAATTGTCCGCATACATTCGTTTGGGATTTCATTACTTACGTAGCATATTTCTGAGAGTCACCTAAGATTCAGCTTCGTCAGTCATATTCAGTCTGCTCAAGAATTTAAAAAGTTTAGGGATTGGAATTCGGCTTAAGTTCAAACAGGAAAATGAGAAAAAATATCTTTGAAAAATTGTCATTCAAAATAGAAGAAAATTTTTAACCATTTTATTTGTTGTCAGTCGAAGCGAGATAACTAATTTTCAGCAAAAACTTCGGCTATTATGTCGGTGCCAAAACCCAGACCTTTCACACGCCAATCGCTACAGATTAGTGAGGCGGGTAGCTTGTAGGCCGCTGCCCAGCCAATAAAAGTCTTCTGTGTAAACAGCGTTGCCATTGATCCGGTTTTATTGCGTAACAATCTGCGGTTTCTTGTACAACAACCTTCACTATTTTTCGAAAGGGAAGCTTTTAGATAATTTTGCTATTATATTTTTTATAAGGTACATTTTAAAGTTTGATCACATCTCACCTCATAAGTGAAGATATTGTAGAAGATGAAGAGGTAACACGTTGATGAATTGAATATGATTGGGTGTTTTTAGTAGCACAGGTAGTAAGCACGAGTTGTAGAGTAAATTGTTTTGAGGCACGTTGTTATTCAGAGCTAAGTAAGACAATACGAAATGAAATTTGCGGCTCATTGATCCGTATATTAGTTGAGGGATCTATGATAATGATGGTTCTGTCTAAATGGTTTGAATAATTAACGTCTCAATGTCTTACACAATTTTAGAATATAGTTTATGCCAACACTGCGTACTATAAGGTATTTAATTGATTAACAACTCAATTATTAATAATTGATAATAGTTGTAATTTTGATAAATAAATTAAATAAGTATATTCTTTTTATCATGAATGTTATATTGCATATTGTCGTCTTACTATGTTAGTTAAGGTAATTTTTCATTAAGTAAACCAAATTAAATTAAATACGAGTACATTTTTAAACGACTAACACAAATATTTAATGTTGAATAAAACCTTATTAATATATCTAAATTGTCAATCAATCAAAATGAAAAATTCAATATATTTTTATAATCATTACTTCAGCGCAATATAATTATTTATGGTTATTTCCAAATAGTTTTATGCCATAGGTGACAAACAAGCAGATGGGCCGCCTGATGTTAAACAGTCACCATTGCCTATGGTTTGGATACTTGTAACACCAGAGGCATCAGAAATAATTTGCCAACCCTTTAAGAATCTATTAACTCGCCTTTTAAACCCCTACCCCTTTTTGTAGTGGTAGGACTCTTTTGCAGGGGTCCGCCTGGGGAAGTACCACACCTTTACCAGTTATTCAACCACCAAGCAGTAGTGTGCAAACACTACTGTGTTACGGATTGAAAGGCAATGTTTCCAGCGAAATTACAGGGCACACAGAGATTTGACATCTTATATCTCGGGGTGACGAGCGCAGTGCATTGCCATCCTGGATTTTGAACTGTTAAAGTTCAAAATTCTGAGTGGCGTTGAGCTGTTATGGGCAAGCGTGAAGAGCCATCAAGCGAGTGACTTCACTCGTCCCGTCACTAAGTATCATTAAAAAAAAAACATGTTGTAGCTGCTCAGTAACACCGCGGAAGGTAGCTCATTCTATATTGTAGATAGATTTTATGCAATACATTTTCGTTGAGGCTTTATTGCATCCTACTTTTTTGCGCGACTTTGATGGCTGCCTGCGGAGATATGTGGGTACGGTTATCAGCAGCGGTAAATAATATTGATAAAAATGGAATGTTCGTTGGTTTATAGACGCCCTGAATTTTTTTAAACCACTATACTAAGTAAAGCCATATAAATAACTATAAGTGTCAACGAAAGGATAAGAAATTAGTGTATATAAATTAATTAATTAATAAGTTACATAATTTTATGTTACATTACAAGATTACACAAGAAAATTCTGACAAACAAATATGCATAAATAAAAGTTACAGCTAATGAGTTATTATTGGTATTTTTTTGGAGATTATATTTTTTTTATAACCTTAGCTTTGCAGCCTTAGCTAACAAAATGTAAGCCGCCGTCTTCAAATTTCAAAATGGCGCCATCTCGCTTAGTGCGTGCGTGGTTTTCGTGCTCATATAGCGCATGCACGCCTATATGAATAGATCAAAGAGTATCTGCAAGGAGTCTATTCAAAAACAATCATC
Source organism: Agriopis leucophaearia (assembly GCA_949125355.1). Classification (NCBI taxonomy): domain Eukaryota; kingdom Metazoa; phylum Arthropoda; class Insecta; order Lepidoptera; family Geometridae; genus Agriopis; species Agriopis leucophaearia. Next base: position 14,962,425 of record OX421266.1, on the reverse strand, counting down.
ATGGTTTATAAATAATAAAATATTGTAAAAAAATATGATTTGCAATTAATAAATAAATAAATATCTGGGACATTATTGCACACACGGTCATCTGACCCCAAACTTAACAAAGCTTGGTAATTATTTAATTACCTGGTATAATAACACAATATAATACAATATCATATAATATACTACCAAATGTCTGTTATTTTTATACATAGACAGTCGTCATCATGGAAGTATCATCGTATCGAACTCCTTGCGCGTACCTCTTTTTAGTGAGACTGGGGTAGCTGAACATTAATTTAAAAAAAGTAAAACACGCTTGTACATTTTATTTTGTAATATTGCACGGTTTCGTGTAGGGGATAGCTAACTTTTACAGTATTTACATAGTCCTACTTAGGACACTTTTCGAGCAATAAGTATTGAAAAAAAGTTTTTCCTGTCTCTACATTCCATTGTGCATGAATATCTATGACTTGCGAAAAGCTATCGAGCTACTGATTCCATTGAATAATTCATGACCTCGTTTGCATTCTGATAGCAAATGGTAGCGATAAGTCACTACAACACGGGCATTGGGAAATCATCGGATATTCTATTGGAACCGGGATGAGATTTTCATTGTGATATATATGTTAATGCTTCGTTAACAGTTTAGCACCTTTTGTCTAAATAAAGCTCTTGACCATGAGAAGTAGAAGGAAGGGGATGCTAATTACGGCTAATAATAATATTAACTTAAGATTGGCAGGGCTGTAGGCTGAAAAATTATAATCCACGATAGAGGCGAACTTAAAAAAAAACTGCACATCAGCAACAAGAGGAAACTTTATACATGATAGGAGTGCAATATAACTCAATCTTTATAAAAATGAAATGTATTGGATTTATATAGGTACATCCAGGTACATCATTCTATGCCGCCATCATAATTTGTGATACTAACGTTCAACAGAGCTGTAAAATATTCACGGAGATTTTTTTTTTTTTATTATATTTACCTTATTGCATAAAAGTACCAGACGGTAATAAAAATACTCTGAGATGCCTTTAACTATATTTTATTGCGAAATCAAATTGGCTGTCAACAAAAAGTATCTCAAAGTAACCCCTAAGTATATCGTAGATGTTGTTTATATCGAAAGGATAGGATACCCTCTTATAAGAGTTAAGAGATTTACTTGCTCTGGGACGCGGGGCTTCATTTGATTTGGAGCCTTATAAAGGTTTGATGGTAAGCATGGGAAGGGTTCTCGAAAACGTTAAAAGGAAATACGGAATCCTAAAAACGTAAGCATCGTACTCATATCCAGTTGCAGTAGGTATAATTATGTGTAAATAAGGAACATTTTACCTTCAGTCCATTTAGTTATGTCTTGCAGAACCAGTCAGGGACTGTTTTTTTTTTGGGAGAGAAAATGAGTTTTAAATGGTTCCGCTAAATAATGTGAAGTGTCTCTAAAGTACACGAACAGTGATGTACTCCGGTTTACCTGAAAACAAAAAGAAAGGGTCATTAGAATTTTCATTTAAAAATCACCAACTATTTTGAGGTGATCACAAGAAAAAAAAGTTTTGCTCAGAAATGTTAAATCACACACACACATCACACATCAGCAGCCATTAAATGTCCACTACTGGACAAAGGCCTCCTTCTTAGAGAAGGGTGTTGCCATAATCCCCACGCTTGGCAGGCGGCTTGGGGATCGCAGTACGTTCACCGTGTACTAATAGGACGCCGCTGCCCATCCTCCGGTGGTTCTGGTCGCAGTTTTAGGACATACCCGGGTCCCAAATCACACTACACACTTAATATAAATACGAAAGTTTGTGAGTGAGTGTGTGAATGTGCGTTCCAACTTAACTCGATAGTGGAGTGGATTTGGTTTAAATTTTGGATCGAGGTAGCTTCTGTCCTGGATTAACACATACCTTACTTTACTTTACAAGCTCTTTTTTACTTTAAAAATGGCTCCTATAGAGAGCGAATGAAACAGCGGACCGCTGCTAGTGTACTAAAAATATTCAGAATTAATCAGTAAATTTTTGTACAAAAAAGCAGAATGTGGAACGAATAGTTTACTTCAAACTTTCTGTAGCTTTGTAAGCACACGGAATAAGAGAATTCGCAAATAATCCTTTGTTGGACCGACATACGGGTTCATGCATGCCTGATTAGAGAGAAACCATTGAAAGAATAATCTCCTTTGTTTCACTACTAAAACTTATCATAAGTAATCATCAAACAAGATTTGTGACCCTACGTTTATTTAGCTAGTAAAATAAGCTTTTGAACACAGGCCGAAGGGACGATAACGCGAAAAAAGTACGATAATAAATTGTAACTCCTTTGGAGTATTTTTGTGTCCGTTTTAGACACTTTTTGTAGTCCTACGTGCTTTGCCTACTCTTGTCCAGGTTACCCCGGTTGTTAGGGGCCCCACACGTACGGGCCCTTTTACGTCCCTGTCTCGACCTAACAACGTTGCCGTCGCTCGTTACACCAATTTATAGCGTCCTTAGAAAGGATTTATAGTATTTTTTTGGTGTAGTTGAGGACAAACGCTGTCCGCAACACTCTAGGCGTTGTGTTTTATGTGAAGGACGTTGTTTTAAAAGTTAGCTGTCATATAACTATTATAAATTGTTTTATGTTGGTTAAAGGTTTAAAAATTTAAAATGACTCAATTGTTTTAGTCGTGTAAATTATATTACATGTAATGAACTTATATTAATAAGTTTTGTGGTTACTTTGACATTTTTTCTGGAATAATATGAGAAGTTACGTTCATTGTGTTGTTAGGAGAAACACAAATTGAATTAAAAATAGGGAGTCTATAGGTATTACAGAAAACGTATCGGCTTTAATTTCAATCTAATGATACTAACCCAAATTCACAAAATTCTCAAAGTAAATGGAATAAATGTAATGGAACAATTCCCTCGTACCTTTAGCATATAAAAATAGTCTGATTGAAGCCCTTTCAACTCGCTTAAAACATTATTAAATATATAGAATAAGCAAACGAGCAAAGTTTGTGTTAGTGTGTTTGTCCGCACACATCTCAGTAACAGATGTGGATGAAATTTGGTCCTGTTTGATAATTTTGGTAGTATATACTTTTTTTACTGGCAATTGCCTTTATTAACTAAAAAAAGTACAAGCTAATACTACTGCCCATAGACCGTTGAAGGTCTAAATATAATCCAAATGCTCAATCCCATTATCAGTTGGCAGCGTACCCAACATGTATTACCACGCTGAATGGCAATACTTTGGACTGTCAGGCTACTTACTTTTTATCCCGATATTTTAGGGTTCCTGTAAAATGGCAGATGAAACCACGTGGCGTCGCTAGTTAAGTTACTACAGTTTTCCATAATTTTTTGGTTGAATCAGATATTCGTTCGTATCGTTGGACGCATTATGACCACTTTAAACTATTGGAGGGCTAGAAACAGAGATAATTGTACGGTACCCAACGTAAATTTTTGTGGAACCTTTCTTCAATGAAGTTGAGTCAGCTGGCGCGATAACCAATGGCGCTAGAGAGGTTAGGTAATAAAACAATAATTTTTCAGGGTTTCCAAATTTTATTAGATTATTTTCATAAGAAAACGGCTGAATCGAATAAAAATATATTCATAAAAAAAGCCTCTACAAAACCATGTATAATAATCCAAATAAAATATAGTGATATTTTACTATTTGTAGTGTTATTTTTAGGCATTCCGCCCAGTTAACTCATAATCATCATCAGCCATAAGACGTCCACTGCTGAACATAGTCAGACTGCGGCCCTTAGACCTACACACTGAACAACAGCCAGCCATCTGCATCTACTGAATGCCGGAACTCTCGAACTCTCACGATGTCGTCGGTCCATCTAGTGGGAGGCCTACTTACGCTGTGTTTTTCGGTTCATGGTCTCCACTCAAGAACCTAACTCAGTTAACTAAAAACCAAAAAAACATTTTTATCGTCTACACCAAAACCTTGTATTTTTATTTTAGAATGAAATGAACCCTCAGCTTCTATTTACTCCAATTGATTCCTTTTATTCAATCATCCTTTTCCAATAACGTAGGTACCAAGTGAATCTTTCGACATACATTTTCTCAACGGAAATTAGGGTTCCACTATAGATTGTTCAAAGCGATGCCACGAGCGAGAACTCACTATCCACTCCTATTTTATCTCCTGCCAAAGGTTACAAGCTTGCTAAATCGAATTCATTTATACGGAACCTCAGAAAATTTTTGTTTGTTTTTTTCTGCACAGTTCAAAGGGAATACAATAGCTTTCATCCTCTGTCAAATGCAGAGTATTGTGTTTCGCTTTTAATAATAAATAAAGCACAGCTTTACAACGCTTTCATTTTACAGAATTAGCTTAAAAGTATTTGAAGAACTTTTTCGATCTCTAATTTCAATTAAATTGTAGAGGAAAATATTCACAGTACGACGATAAATATAAATTAGGCAGAGGGAATTAACCTGGGCAAATAAAGGCAAGGCATGGATTACTCTGTCCATGATGTATTAAGTATTTATGAAGAAAATAACTTGTGAAGTATTCAGACTCTAATCTGGACCAGAATTAAGTCCTTATTTGCTCGTAGCACATACAATATTACACACCAGTTAGATCTAACACCTTTCACCATCAGAACAAAAAAAACACGCTATATTAACAGTTACTGTAGAAGTAGGTAACTTTGCTTTAATTAAGTTATTTCTAAAAAGAATGTATTTTTTTATTTCGTAAAAATATTTTTCATAACTTTTAACATTCTAGGTATCCTATCTAGAACGCTTCAATGAATACAATTTCTTTAATTTAATTGTCTTCTGTAGTATCTTGTACGAACGCCCGCGGCATATTGTGAAAGAATCGGAAGAAATTCATTCATTTTACATTGCGACCAACTGATCTGTAGTCAACTCTACAAGGAGCCACCATCTTATTTTCTGCACAAAACTTTTGGATTTTCGTGGAAAATTGTAGTCCCATTATTTAGTCAACTTTATTGAAAAGTTTGTAACTTGGGGCTATGAGTAATTAACGTTCAACGCGGCGTGATTTGGCCGAAGAGGGTGCTAAATGTTTTCCTTAAAAACAGAGGCTCGTTTACCAAAATTAGTTAGAACATCTTTTTTGGGGATAAAGAATATGCTTCGTTCGCCAGTCATTGTTTGGCGATGTTTCGTATCGTAAGTTTTATAAATCGAGCAATTTTGTTCTCGTTGTCTTTTATTTGAATTAGCAGATATTGTAGCGTAGCGCGTGTTTCTATCTAATCACCGAGACAGCACGATCAATGTTCGGATGGGTGACGCGAGAGAAAAAGAGAAACGCGAGTGGCATTTTCAACTTAGAGCTACCGTAGGTTAGTTCGCGGTTTAGTTGCATAACACTCTAAGTGTGAATGCAAAAGAAACTAAGTGTCACCATTACGTATGTATAAATGTACAGAAAATACGTAAATGCAATAATTAGTATTATGATTCACTATATATATTTAATACGATGGATACCGAATCAGCACTCAACAAAATGTAGAATAATACCAAATTAACTATTAATATAATCTTTGCATTTAGTCAACATTTGTTGCAAGCTAAATTAGACACTATTATAACGATATAGAAAAACTCTTTCTTTGACGAATCTCTAGTGTATATTCGCTTTACCGTCGCATTAAGTACAATAAAGAATTTGGGATCAATTATATAACTCTATAGAAATTTGTTGATGATGCAAATTTTGCCTAACTTGAAAACTAAATTTTATTGTATAAAAGAGAAAATTAACCTGTAACTTAATGAACTTTGTTACTGATACAAATGTAACCTAACCTGAAACAAAACAGAATTAAATCTAAAACAGTTAAATTTGTTCAGAATGATGGTTACTATGGATTCCTTTTGACTTAGTTACACCCTTTCCGCGTAAACCAGATGTTTATAAATCAACGATTCTGTAATAAATTTGTTGTAACTTCCGTTTAACAAGCTTCTTTCTCTTTTCTCTTATGATTTAACATCGTCAAATTATGAACACAGCTTTGTTCCTTATCTCCCAGATTTATTAGCCTCAGTACCCACTGTAATAGCTACAAAGCGTGTCTAAAATCACGTGTAAAAGCGCTAGTGAAAAATGAGTGAACACGATACGACTATGGAACGACAGCGCTGGTATCAATGTTTTATACCGCCGGTTGTGAGGCATGAAAAACTACAATGGGATTGTCCTTTGTTAAACAGCGTTTAGCGTTTTATGTCAAACATAACTGACTGTTAAACATAGCTAACTTTTGGACTGCCTACCTACCTTCTGCGCTTGGGGGCATGAGTTCGATTCCCAACTAGTGCAAACATTTATGTGATGAACAATTGTGTTTATTCTATGTATGTATTCATATCGATTTAAGTATGTATTAAAAATATATATATACGTATTGTACGTATCAGTCTCAGGCAGCCATATTACAAGCTTTGCTTAGTTTGGGGTCAGATGATCGTGTGTGCAAAAATGTCTCAGATATTTATTTATTTATAAATCGTGTTTCTTTAATGAAAACAGTGAGTTTCGATTTCGATACAAACTAATATCTACGCCAGCACCGATTTCGGCGAAGTGAAGGGCCGTCAGTCACCCGCTAAATGCAGCATGAATTGACGTGTTACTTCATCTTGGTACTAATAAGAATAAGTAATAAAACAAATAACAATACAAGTATAAATTGAGCTTTTAAAAAAACTGCGATATAAGAGTTGATAATTTTCAAAGAGCTGAACAGATTTTCTTGTATCATAGCTGAGAACACTCTCGATTAAGTCACATTTCAATCAAACAAAAAAAAAAAAAAAATCGGTTCGGCCATTTGGGAACTACGATGTTACAGACATACACACAAATACAAAGATACACACATAACATTTATAATACTCCTCTTTTTGCATAGGGGGTTAAAAAATTAAAAGCGACTTAACGAGAAGTGGATGAAATTAAAGAAACGGAGGATTCTCTTCTCCTAACCAGCCTTAGGTGCGATCTTTTCTTTAATTTCATATGGGAAGGTCCCATTTGAAATGGGATGGTTCCCGGCATATCCGTAATATTTTCGCCAATTGTGAACCGATATTAATAATGATTTCAATAAAAAAACATTAATATCGGTTCAATTAATTATAATTAATTAAACCGATATTAATGTTTTTTTATTGAATAGCTATAATGATTATAAACATTTGTATAATCAAAGTAGGTAACATACACACAAACTAGTCTAATTTTAAAGTCCGTTCAAAAACGAAATGACAGCTATACCTATACTGACAGTAAAGTTGATTTACAAAGAATGTACAGTCGTACAGTCCCAACATCTTAGCTGTTCAGTTGACAGCGTCGCTAGTCTCATCGGCACACTTAGGTAGTAGATCTGTGGGCACACTAGACGGAAACTGACAGTTCTCATAATGACGGCTGTAGTTCCAATTTTGCCCACCTGAACAGCTAAGTTGTTGGCACTGTAGAGTTCTACTAAACTATAGTATCTACTGAAACAATACGCTTTAATTCCTGGCTAAATGAGGAAATTCTCCTCTTAACGACTCATGAAACTAGGCCAATTTACTACTGCTCGTACTTCCTACATCGAAACGGGCACTTGTAAAATATTTACGATCTTCAGGGCACAGTCGCCATGAAAGTTTACTATAATTTAAGTTCGTGTTAATAAGTCGTATGCGGTGAGTAAAGTCGACGAAGGCTAAATCAAGCGATTAAGCTTGATGTATGGATTCGATTCTTATGTGACTTGAAGATACATATCACAAAACCCGTCCGTATAACGTCGTCCGTATTTTCTTGACTTGAAGATACATATCAATTCAAAACTCATCATCAGCCATAAGACGTCCACTGCTGAACATAGGCCTCCCCCTTTAACCTCCACACTGAACGACAACCTGCCATCTGCATTCACTGGATGCCCGCGACTCTCACGATGTCATCGGTCCATCTAGTGGGAGGCCTACCTACGCTGCGTCTCCCGGTTCGTGAACCGTTCAAGAACCTTTCTTCCCCATCGGTTATCAGTTCTTCGAGCTATGTGGCCTGCCCATTGCCACTTCAACTTGCAAATTTTAATACCTATGTTGATGACTCTGGTTCTTTGTCGAATATCCACGTTTCGGATTCTATCGCGCAAAGAAACTGCAAACAAAAAAAGAATTCAAAACTCGCTCATCATTAAATATGACAAGCAGTTTCCATACACGTTTTCCCTGATGAAGGAGCTCTAATAGCTCCGGAACCGCTCGGGAGCTCGTCTCGGCCAGTACGGGCTCACCGCATATGTAGTGTAAGTAAGAAGTTTTCATATAGTTTCGGATCACATAAACCTGTAAGTTCAGTTCGCGCGCGAACACAGTCCGAATAACAAATACCTACCTACATAATCATAAATACTAAAACATATTTTATTTGTACAGTACGACTCATACACACCCGACAAACATAATACGAGAGTGTAAAACGTCCTTTTCTCATTGTCATTATCGCCCGCAGTGCCGCCCTTTTGTGCCCCCTTTAGTAAGTTTCTTCTTAACGTAGTGATTATATTTAGGTGGCAAAGAAGCAGATTGGCCGCCTGATGGTAAGCAGTCACCGTCACCTATGGATACTTGTAACACCAGAGGCATCACAAATAGGTTGCCGACCCTTTAAGACTATTAACTCGCTCTTTGAAGAACCCCAAAGAAATGTTGTAGCTTCTCGAAAAACACCGCGGAAGATAGCTTATTTCACATTTCGCAGGTATGAGGTAAGAAAGATCGTGTGAATCGCACAGTGTGCGATTTCCACATGCATTTTCAGGCGGTGGCGGCTAGTGCGATGACAAAAACGTCGGCATCAGATAGAACAGTTCTTCAGAACATTCCCCATCATGAATGCGATAAAAGATATAGAGAAAACCAACCTCTCTGCGCATGTTGAGCGGCTCTATGTGCTGCAATTCTCCTGCACTTTTTACAACACTAATGAACTTGATAGTTTGCCAAGTACACGACCAGCCAACCGGGACTCATGGATTGTCACTCGTAAGCTTTTGGTTTTCAAGTGAGCGTGATTTTTAAAATTAAATGAAAAAATCTTTAAATTTTTAGGGATGGTCAGGTTTCTTTTTCAAGAAATATTTTATTCAGTAATTTTTTCGATTATAAAATTTTAAGGCTTTAGGGAGCTTTATCTTTCTTTTTAAAGGAAACTAATTGATCGTAGAAATTCCAGACGGTTTTATGAATTTTAAACGAGTAAGAAGGTCGTTCGCCAAAAGGCCATAAATCTCGCTGGAATTCTTCTCGTATTTAAGGCTTCTTTAATAGGCTTCACGGTTTGTCGGGCCACTTGTAGCCGCTCGCAGTCTACTAAACAACTAGCCACTTCAATTTCTTTAACGGTCACTGTGCATTGAAGTTGTGTTTTCTTAAAACTAGGTTAATTTTAAGACAAGTGTCAGGGCTGTATAGTTTAATCTCTAGATGCAGGTTGTTTACCGAACTGTTGTGTTTGCGGTCACCTTTACCCTAAATAAATATATTTCTAAAGGTATTAAGTAGTACCTAGCATTAGTGACACTAATTTATGACGGTGAATTTAGGAGCTTATATACCCTTAACACAGATTGCGCCTAATATGATACGTACCTGGTGCGCTCTCCTGCTGGCTAGCCTAGAAGAAGAAGGAGAGGACGAATGTGGCAACTAAAAATGAGGCCCAACATAAGAAGGCGTCGAGACCATTGGACCAGACATCAATGCCATGTTGAACTTGAAGCGCCACCCGATCGCACTGCACCGCCTCTCCAAATTTCCTGAGGGCAGAGCCCGAGCCTAACTTCGGTAAGGAGTCCCAGACTCGATTGTTTTCCCCCATTAACTTCCACACTGAAAAACAACCTGCCATCTGTATCCATTGGATGCCTGCGACTCTCAAGATGCCATCGGTCCATCTAGAGGGAGGCGTACCTACGCTGCGAGGAATTTACTCACTTATTTTCTATCAAAAATTTCTGCGTTTTGGACAGAAACATAGTTTCATCTACTTACATGTATGTTTTGTTTTGTCAGCAGTAGCGTTGTCAGTGTTTGCGTGTCTTTCTCGAATGCAAGGGCAATTTCGTCAATCGGTGTCAGCTGTTGCGATAGAATCACGTAGGGAGGCGTATTGTTTATTTGAGTGTTTCTAGTAATTCTCGCTGCAATAAAAGCTTTGACTTTAGGCGAGAGTAGAATAAATTGTTACTAAGTGAAGAATATAAAGACCTTAAGAGAAAATTTTGTAAAATTATTCTTGCTGGGTCTTGGTATTATTTGCCTGAGTTTTTGAAGTAACTTGCAACGGTATAATATTTTGAAAGATATTTTTCTCTAATTTCTGAAATTCAAATGAAGGTAAGGTTCCATACATCACTTTTTTTTTATCAAGTTGCATACTTTGTGAAATATGGCCCGCCAAAGTGGCAAAAAGTTAGTCCCCTGACAAAAACATGAAACTTGTCATGATTGATTATATTCAAAACCTTTATTCGAAATTATTTTATATATTTAGTAATTACAACTTTTTGAGTTGTATCGATAAAACGATTAAAAATTCAAGAGGTTAGGTTAGCCTTACAAAAGGGTAGGTTACCTTAACAAAGAATCTAGTATTTTTCTCTTTGAATAAACCATAAAATGTAAAAAAAAAGATACTGTTATGTCAGGATGATACATCTATGAAATTTAACGATGTCCACAGAGCTTCGTTTATTAGAATCAAAGATAAATAATATTAGTTTTTCTTCTATAAACACCTATTACTGAACTAAGAATATGACCACAATTATAATTGTTACGAAACCCTACAATATGCGTGTCTTGACACGCTCTTGGCCAGTTATTTACATTGTAATTACTAAAATGTTTCCAAATCGTTAAGCCACTTGTAAACGTTGTGGATCATTGCTACTCGTAAGCTACATTAGTTAAACAGATATTTCGTTGTTTTAACTGATTAAAATGTTTGTTAGACGCAGATCCGGCTCGGATCAGGGGATATAAGTAATTGTACCTACGCAAACTAATTTCAAACTAATTCTCCTCTGGGATCTCTCGGACGAGCTCTGTCCGACATGTTTGGTTAATGGAATGTGGACAAGCGTGGACATGCTGAAATGCGGACCCATTTCAACCGTGATTTAGACCTACGTATTAAAACACACTATTTCACACTTCACAGCTAAGATATTTTTATCTGCTTCACAGTAGCTTAGACAATATTATAATTGCAAAAGTGGTGGTAGGGCTGACTGTTAGTTATCTTTTCGAGTAGCTAAACTAATATGAAATGTAATAAAAATATGCAAAAGTACCTTATAAAAAACTGCGGATGCAGTCTTTCATAACCTTTAACGCTTCGTTCACATTGCAGATAGACTCGTACACGTTTCACGCGAAAACCACTCTGAGTTTGTTCCATTTGGAGTGCCTAGTGCGAGTTTTTCCAGTTGCGATTTATCATTATCACAATCAAACTTGCAGTAGATATTATGGACCTTATCATAACGGCACTAGTTTTCGTAAAAGGAAGGTTATATATATCCAGAGTATTTTGCTTAATATTTATGTGGTTAAATAGCACAGTTACATAAGCTGCATAAACAAAATGGAAATGAAAGTGTCGAAATTTCCGCTATTTGTACGGATACGATGCAAATCCCATCAATCGGAAACCGACGCGAGCTGAGCTCCTGAATCAGGATTTATTGAGAATCATTCCAAAGAAAAACAACCTAAGTGTGAGTGGTCTCTATAATTTTACACCACAAACAGCTAGCAGTGCGCATTTTGGATTCCAACGGTCTAGCGGTAATTCATTAGTTTTATGTGAAACTAGGCTAAACGTAGGTATACGATAAGAATATATATATTTGTTTCCTAATTTGTGATCAAGTATAAAGTTATCTTACATAAACATTTATACATAAGGACATCAATTTACATCATCAGCTTATGCTACCGTCAGTGCTATGTCTGTTTCTCTATATATGATTGCAAATTTCGACAGGTAATACGGAAATCGTATATAACTTCAACCCTATACAATACAGGATCGCGACGATAGCCTTTTATGGGATACTCATAGCTATTCTGACTCCAAGCCCGTATCGAAACAAAAGCTCCCCACAGACGACTTAGTAGGAAAACAAACAGACTTTACAAACTTCTTTACAGCCTCCGTGGTACGATATTTGAGTCAGACAGGTATAAAATACCCTTTTTACTTACACTATCATCTTAAGAACTCTATTCTTCCCGTTATAAGATCAAAATCCGTTTGTAGAGCATGAATGTTTAACGAATACCGCACGTACCTATTCTTTTCTATCGACACGAAGTCACTCGGGTTGAAAATGGAAATACCTTTTCAGACTGTGACCGTATTTCATAGCTCTATTAGATTAGAAGCGTATTTTTAGTGAGAGCGGTTACACCCTTAAAAAGTTTATAGGCATGTGAAAATTTCGCCTTAAACCATGACGCGAGTGTGTGTGAAATGTGTCAACCAAATAGCTAATACAAGATAAGGAATACTTACATAGTTAAACAAATATATATATTCGCTTTGACTCTTTGCACTGCACACATCTACGTGTAAATTTATACATCTCATTATTTCTTATCCACACGAAAATACTCTTGAACATTCTTAATCTTATTTATTCCAGTTCGTTCTAGATTCCATCCCTGGCAGCGGCGTAAAGAAAAATCGTCTCACATCACTATGTCACAGGGTTGTCCATTTTTTATCCAAACGCTAATAGAATCAACTGAGCAGCCGGGAACGGAATCTGTTTTAGCCACTTTACTGAAACTGGCTAAAACAGATTCAATAAAAAACAAAATGAATTAAACGACTAAAAGTTTTTATGGCATTTTCTACAGGCTTTAATTTTTTTGTATGTATATTGTGTTATCCAATTGTGATCCCATTGTAATAATTCTTTTTAGGGTTCCGTAGCACTACAAGGAACCCTTATAAGTTCATTCTGTCCGTCCGTCGGTCTGTCTGTCCGTCTGTCCATCCATCCTAATTTTGCTAATCTTCTAATTACTATTTTTATTAAGATAAGTGAATGAAAATTTGCGCAATTACAGTTTTCGTATAGATCTCATTTTTAAAAGTATAAAAAAATATACTTTTGAATTTAGGGTAGGCCCGGTGGCCCTGGTACATGTTAAATAGGGATAAAATATTTTTTTCGCTGTATTGTGTGGGTTATCATCGAATAAGTCTTTTACATTGAAGGTAAGCTGTTATACGTCACATTTTTATGAATTGTATCCGTTGCGAAAAATGGCCCGCCAATGTGGTAAAAAGTTGCACCCCCTGCATTTCTGAACTTGTAACTTATTGTAACTTACAAGTTCAGAAATGCAGGGGGTGCAACTTTTTGTGTGCAAGTGGTAAAAAGTTGCACCCCAATATTAAATAATAATAACTTACAAGTTCAGAAATGCAGGGGAGTGCAACTTTTTACCACTTTGGCGGGCCATTTTTCGCAAAGGATACCTACACTGACAAGTCATATATGAAACCTTCATTTAAAAAAAAACATTATCTTATTAAGACTTTTTGAGTTATAGCCATAAAACTGTAATAAATTCAAAAGGTTTTAGCTTCTCGTTGATATTTTAGTAAAATATTCTTAACAAATAATGTTTCACAAGTAGTTTTTTTTGTTGACCAAATCATAAAAAATATAAGTTATGTAGGTATGATGCATATCTGAAAGGCTGAAAGGCTATAAGTCCACAGAGCTTCGTTCGTTTGATTTTTTCTATAATCATAGTTCAGACTATTATTGTGACCACAATTATATGACTGGCTACAGAATCCTGCCATTTGCGTGTCGCAACTTTTCGTCACTTTCCGAGAAGTGGTTGAAATTTCGATGTAAAATTTTTTGTTTGTATAAATATCTTAAATGTAAAGTCCGTGATTTACATTACTAATGCCACAAAATAATTAAGTAAATCCGCGAGTTAACGGTTAAATGAATGAGATACTTAGCACAGCACAAAAATATAAAAGATTTTCGTAGAGATTCGCAGTAGCTCAACAAACTTAAAAGCTTTTAAAAGTTTCTCTGAAAAGATCAACAAAGGCAGCCTCGAGTAGAAAGCATCGAGAAGGCGACGGCTTATACGTGAAAAAGATGTGAAAAAGTGTATTCATCTCATTACAACCAAGACCTTTGTAAGGAAAGTTCCTACGTGTACGAGACTCGAATACGAAAAATATGATTTCAGCCCTAAAATTCGAATGAAATGCTGAAAAGTAGGCTAAGTAGGGTTCGTTCAATAACGTTAGCTATCGTATAAGCTGTTGTCAATCAAAATAAATGGTTCTTGAGCTTCGTTCTGAAGCTCAGCTTCTGCTAAGTAGACATATCTTGACAAAATTAATGACAGTAGCTTAAACTTTGGCACTGCATAGTGCCAAGGGCTGAAGGGTTTTGACGACTGGTTTGGCTCAGTGGTAGCACGTCCGCCTCATAAACAAGGAGTTCCGGGTTCGACTCCCTGCCAGGCAGATGTTTAGATGAATTAAAATATCTGATCTGGATTTGGGTGTGTGGTTAGTTGTCCTTGTATTTGTGTGTGTTCCATAGCATTATTGACACAGGAAACCCTAGTGGGGGAGCAATGAAATTAACATATTTTTTAGGTACTTAAGAACTTGTGACGTGTGTATGTGTATTTATTTTCCACTCAAGAACAGTTCTTTCCCATCGGTTATGGGTTCTTAGAGCGATGTGGCCTGCCCATTGCCACTTCAAGGGTAGTAGGTAGGCCTCCCACTAGGTGGACCGACGATATCGTGAGAGTCCGGGCATCCAGTGGCTGCTCCAGTGGTTTATTGATATAATGGGATATTACGTGTATTTTCACGTCGATTGCAAAACTCCTTAAGAGCCTCTAATAAAAACAGAGATAGGTGTTACTCACAGTACCACTGTTTAATTTCCTCGCAATTAAAATGAAAACCTGAGTGTATAACTCGTGCATAAAACCCATTTTATCCTCGATTTAAATATCCGCCCTCCCCATCAGCTAGGGCTGATAAACGTTTCGACCAAAATGACTCATTTTATGTACTCGTTGTACAATCTACAATTTTTGATTTATGAAATTTAAATACTTTGGGTTACAGTAAAAAAAGCTCTCTTATAATTTTATAGCATAACCGGCAAGGGATTTCCCGTTGTGATCAGAAGCTGTGGTTATCGGGTATCAGAAGCATACCACGGTTAGTTACCTACTGTTGTGGATTTCTAATCAAATTCGAGTTTCGTGTCTGTTATTTTATTCATAAGAGCAAGTACCGGGATCGGTAATCGGGAGTTCCTACATTCAATATAACATTGAATATTAAGTTAAAATAATACTGTTTTCATAATGCCGTGTCTAAAACTCTTTACCCAACACAGACACACTCTTTGACAGACTAACAGACTGAGCGATTGACAGAGTGACTGACTGACAGGCGTAGCGTAGGCTTAGTAATATGTACGCTTTGGGCACGAAACCCTAAAAATAATTTGTAAATGAGTTTCCAGATATGAGGTTATGCTCAAAATCTTTATTCCTAGTTCCAAGATTATGTTTTGCAAGATACAGCTATCCCTGTCTCCACAGTTTCTTGTTTACTGTAACGTTCATTAATAACCAGCACGAGGCCGCGATCATCCGAGTATGGCAAATGATACTTTCGTGACTAAACACAAACTTACACCATCATGTGCCTTAATTAATACTTCATAATCATCATTATAATCAGGCAGAAGACGTCCACTGCTGAACATAGGCCTCCCCCTTTAACCTCCACACTGAACGACATCCTGCCATCTGCATCCACTGGATGTCCGCGACTCTCACAATGTCGTCGGTCCATCTAGTGGGAGGCCTACCTACGCTGCGTCTTCCGGTTCGCGGTCTCCACTCAAGAACCTTTCTTCCCCATCGGTTATTAGTTCTTCAAGCGATGTGGCCTGCCCATTGCCACTTCAACTTGCAGATTTTAATAGCTATGTCGGTGACCCTGGTTCTTTGGCGAATATCTATGTTCCGAATTTTAACGCGAATTTTTATTTATAATTAATACTTAAACTTATGTAACTTAAACGTTGATTAGTGAGTAGAGCACACGAGGCGTATACCCGCTAGCGCAGGTTCGAATCCTTTGTCAAATTTTTGAATTGTTTAAATCATAGATTTAGGTAGCAAAAAAAATTTTAGGTCTATGGTTTAAATATTTTTTTTATGCCATAGGTGGCATACATCGGCGGCCTGATGGACACGACCTTTTCTTATATAATTAGCAGCCATTTTTTGGTTTCGCAAATATCGTATAGTAAGCTGAAATGAGGTCACTGTACTCTGTGTTCATTATGAACAACTGTAACTATGGGACAAACTTGAAATCGCATAAAAAGCATTAGCTGTTCCATAGAAAACGGTAATTGACACTGCAAAATGTCTGGAACAGCTGTTTTTTTTCGCGATTTCAGGGTTGGTTCCATTGTAAAAGTTGTTCATAATGAAGGGTACAATGACCTCCTTTCCGTAATATCTTGTACGGGAGTCTAATATATCAATAAGAAAATGCTTTGATAACATATTTTTTCTATAAAAAAAGGCGAATGTACAGGTTATGTTAGGATTTACAAACAAAAATCATTGATGTTTCCAGATGCCTTGTTTGGCAGTTTCGTTGCTAAGCAACATTTAACAAGATGTCAAAATTACCCCACATTACACATTTGTATATTATATTTTACTTTTTTACGGGAATATCTATATCTTTTCTTAGTTACAATCTGGGTGTCTTCAAATCACCAGTGAATTCGTTTCTTCTAGGCAAGCGTGTTCCATCGTAGACCGCATCATCGCTTAACATCAGGCGAATTGGCGGTCAAACGCAAGAATATACATTTAAAAACCTAAGTATTTTTTCAAACATTTTTTTTATCAAAATTGGTTCAGCCGTTTGGGAGCTACGATGCCACAGACAGATACACAGACACAGAGATACACACGTTAAACTTATAACACCCTTCTTTCTGCGTTATGAGTTAAAATATCATCGTAACTTCACATGAGCCATTAGCATGTTGGCTCGGTATGACCCTTGGCTAATCTGGCCCAATTGGCTACGTAATAGGCATTACTGTAATGTCCACAATAGGTTGGGAGAGATTACAGTAATCTCCCTTCTTGATCACCTGACCCCACTGAATCCGCTACCTAACGAGAATAATTACTATTGTTTTCTGTAGACGTAGCAAGATACGAGTTACTTGGTTTTCGTAGGATCGTAGCTTTCGTGTTCCTTGCTTTTGTATCAATGACAAGTACAATTAAGTTTATTTTTAATTTCTTACGTTCAAAAAGTTTTATAATCGCCAAATCCTCGATCGAAAGTGTCCCCATTTAAAAGAGATTTCAGAACGTATATTATAAATTAATTTGAATAAATAGAATGAACCAGGAAGCAAATGGTACCAATGAGATTTTTGGAGCTCTACAATTTCACAAATTTATTTTGGCATGATTTGGAATAATGTGACTAGAACTAGTTTTCGAGTGTGTTTATAAATTGGTCTTGAAATGTCATTGTTGGTTTTAAAGTACCAGAAGTTTTGGCGCCAACATGAAAAAAAAAACATAATATAGTTTCATTGTATGATTTTCTTTAAATTGTATATGTTCGAGTATTAAAGTGTAATAATGGTGGATTATTATTATTATTCGTGGACGTGATTGAGTATGGAAAGTGATATAACGCGTTGAAACATGTATTTTCGTGTTGTTTTCAAAGCTCCATAGAAGCCTCTTGTTAAGTCTCCACCACTTTACTTGAGCATGACTTTGACTTGACCATGACTTACTTTGCTCCACTCTGACTGTCTGACTTGTTTGACTACATTTCATCAAATCAAATTTGTTTATATAATACTTGAAACTGGCAAATGCACAAAAGTGCGACGCCAAAATCCTTACAGAGGAAAGATTAAAAAAAAGTACAATTAAATAGTTTTTAGTGCAGTTTTTTTTTACATTAGCTTCACGCGATTCGTGTATTTTACCAGTGTATAAAATAAAATAAAATCTTCAGTTTTGTTTTATTACGTCTTCACGTTCGAAATGAAAAGCAGAGTATTTAACTTTTTTCATCCCTTGGAAAATAATCCACTATTTTGCTTCTTGAAATAGTTACAGTCAGTTTTAAAACTCTGCCATTATAAAGATTTCCATATTTAGGCTATGCATTCTCTACAAGTATTTCGTGCAAGGAATATTTTGTATAATTTTCAGTTTCAGCTGCCCCGTTCTTATATCGTAACATTTACCACTGAATTTATGGCTCACTACGTGCGCTTAAAATATCTCATATCAATTTTTTGAAACACATGAAAGCTTAAGTTATTGCTCTTAGTAAGTACTACGTAGAATTTATTGAATGGCTTATGTATTACTGTTTTAAGGTAAGTGCTTCGAACATTACGGGTTTGAGGCACTTAGTTGAACTCGTTTCAGAACATAAGAAGTAATGGTAGTAAGATTAAAAATAGGTATGTATCCGTATGAGTATCCAGGTTAAGTGTGTAAGAGAAAATAGAACTAAAAATTTGTGTTTTTTTTAGAAAATTATTTTAGCTGTAGAAACTGTTTCGCTATTTTATGTTAAAACTACATATATGATTATTACCAGGATATTTAACGCGGTAAGGCTGTGGAAGGATAACTGTAGTGAATAACCGTGATATTGAATGAATATTTCATTAAATTGTTCAATGAGGTTCACTTTATTATATATTTCAAGTAGGAAGGCCTAACTCTTTAATAAAATGTATATATCAGGATATTCATAAAAACTCGCTCATAACTTTTGTCTTCCTCTCCCGTTGGTCAGACGGCGGTTCGTCAGCCAAGTTGACACGTCTGTTAGCTACTTAAGATTATAATGTGTTTTTTTTTTTTCGTATCGTTTATGTATTTAGGCTTTCTTAAAAAAGAAATGCTCATACCTAAGTATATTACTTCGAACAAAATGATTACTTATTTCACAGTTTGCCTCGGCTGGTATTTAATTTGCGGCGTGTTCTCATTTGGCGCACGTCCAACAAACAACGCCTTCTTCAAGGCTCAGAACAACTTGTACCTACTATGCTTACCTACTACGCTATACTTGTATTTTGTTCTTTCTCAAACTTGACTAGTATTCACACTTGAAGTTGTAAGAAGCGGTGGATAGAGGAAGAAGATAGCATTTTATTATATCATGTTACTAGAACTTTTGACATCTATAACGGTGAAGAAAATAGTTTATACGCAATTTTTGTGAAGGCAGTGCCGGCTTTATATTTTTTTAACGTAAAATGGAAGAATTTTGCTCTTTTATGACTTTATGCCACACATGACTTATGAAATGTCATCGCAAAGATAGTTTTTTATGCATCTCGTTATATGGAGCCAAAATTCGCCGACCCTGAAATCCACCGTCCGCCTCCCCTTACGCATCTCGTACACTTAGTTCGCAGCTTGGGGTCACGGGATGCTAACGCAGTTATTTTGCGTTATGCAGTGATTAATGAAATGGAGTGGAAATGGAACTATTTGCCATCTTCTTTGTTTCTTGAGGACTACAATCTTGGCATCTGCATAATAATAATAAAGCCTTTATTTCCGAAATATATACAATTTTACATATTTTGCCTTAAATGTAATTTTTAAATTTAAATATATAAAAGAATAATAAATTTAAATAGGAAGTTAGACCTTTTTGAGTTTAAAAACTACACTTAACTTATTTATAAAATATCTCGTAATTCGGTATGCCTTACGGCAAAGGCCTCCTCCAATAGCTATGGCATCTGCATAGCTAAAGTGAAAATATTTCTTCTAAATCGACGTGCTCTGTCTTCGGCCACAGCATCGCTTACTATCAGCCATCTTATCTAATTAAAAATAAAACGATTTTATTCTAACCTTTATTTCAATCGCTTTAATATCTTTGTTCAATCGTTTATCTGTTGTTATTCTCTCACGAAGCATTTTTTGATAACTTGCTTTTGCGAAACATTAGTGTTATATTGAAATAAAGTTGAGAATAATAATAAACGCAGAGTGGTTTTTGCGTATAACGCGTGCAAGTTTGTGCATCTGTAATGCACGGACGGCACATTCTTGCTCATAGACTAGTAAGTATTTTTATTTTTTTATAAGCTATTATTTAACTTGCCCTTTTATTATGTGTGGGACAAATCTTGCAACTGAATTTTAGACCAGTTATCCTAAACCGATTCAGCTGAACATGACATTGCATGGTTAGCTAAATGACGTCATCCCAAATCCAATATGGCGAATTTCCAAAGATGGCAGACCAGTAATTTTTATGCATTCCCATAATATGAAAGGGTTTACTGAGAAGAATACGAAACATAAAATGACGTATCTAAATTCAATATGGCCGATGCTTAAAAGCTTGTTTTTGAAAAGTTTTTTTTTATTAATTTTATTTTTTATAGACAGATGGCCCGTCAGCGTCGGGCAAAATGAAACGAAGGACCACCAGATAGTAAGTGATAACCGCCACCTATACAATACCCAACGTATTGTCAGTGTGTTGCCTAATTTTGAGGACTCTATTCACCCTTTGTGTGAAGCTTTCCAAATTATACTTCGGAGGAAAAATCGAAGGTGGTAAGCCATTCCACCACCATATGAGTACTATATTATGTGTTGTCATATGGTAAATCCGGTACAATAACTTCACTGAATATAAATGCTTAAATTGTGATTAGGTAGTTACCTAAGTACCTGTAATCTGCTTACGTAATCAGAAAATTGGATAACCGCTGTACGTAATCAGTGAATTCGCTGTAATGCATGAATCAAAAAGACAAGTTAAAAGACATGTTTTTATTATATATTTTATGATACTGGGTGACGAAACGAGCGAAGTCGCTCGCCTCATGGCTCTTCGCTCAATGCCACTCAGAATTTTTAACTTTAACAGTTCAAAACCCTGGATGGCAATGCACTGCGCTCGTCACCCCGAGATATAAGATGTCAAATCTCTGTGTGCCCTGTTATTTCGCTGGAAACATTGCCCTTCAATCCGGAACACAGTAGTGTTTGCACACTACTGCTTGGCGGTTGAATAACTGGCAAAGGTGTGGTATTTCCCCAGGCGGACCCCTGAAAAAGAGTCCTACCACTACAAAAGACAAGATATATGATATTCACTAACATGCACTAGGCTAGATAGATAGATAGAAAACTCTTTATTCTTCACACCAAAAATTATACACGTACATAAAAACAACTTAAAAAACTAGTGAAACAATTGGCGGCCTTATCGCTATAAGCGATCTCTTCCAGGCAACCTTAACCTTTACCTTTTTTTTTAGGCTAGGATGGTGGATTACAGCCCATTTTCTCTCTCCGAGAGCAGGCCTGTCCCAGTAATGGGAACACGATAGGCTGAAATGATGAATGCATTAATTGCTATGTACACATCTAACATGTACCTATTGTGCTTGGTCAAACAGCAAACCCACATAAAACAATAAAATATGCGCTACATCAAAATTCCAAATCCGGAAAATAAAGAAGAGTTGAATTCAGCATTACATCCGAATTAGGGTGGCGAAAGTGCAACATAAAACTCTCTCGTCTGAATTAAAGAAAGCTCTTAAAGTCGGAACAAAACGTGAATTATTTACCCCCTGTGGGAAAATTTCATTCATGAAAGAGAACTTCTGAAAGAGGTGATTGCCGAGAGGTGTTGCGTTGAAAACGAGCTCAATGCGAGTCTCTCACCGCGGTATTTCTACAGACATTTTATGTCGTGTAACAAAGCCTGCAAAATAAACGGATTTTCAAATTGGTGCGGTCTTCTCTTTCAAGCGGATTTGAAATATTCTTATGACTGCTAAACATGACAACGGATTTTCATACTTTTATAGCCATTAACCGCTAGCGTGGTTTAAACTGTCTATTCAGCTGGAATGCAGTTTAATGAAGGAATATTCAAACTTGTTAAAAAAAACACAACATTATTTTCATGTAGGATTTGATTGGATAAAACTACTAAGTTTTCCGTTGAGTTTTTATTTCAGTGATTACTGCCACAAAATAAATAATTATTAATTTCAAAAGCCTTTACACAGGGCGGAAAAACTTCCCTTTCCAATTTATAACGACCTTTTTACAATATACTTGTTGACTTCACTTGTTTGTCACAATATTGTGGCCCTACATGATTTGAACACACAATACTTCCGTTCTTATACACAAAATAGCAGCTACTCAATTTAGAAATAGGAATCAAGTAAAAATATGAACCTAAACACAGTTCAGTAGAGCTTATTTCATTGTTTTACAAAGGCATACATAGCTAAGTCCATAGTCTCATTTATCGTACTCAAGTAAAGTTGAGAAAAGTGTAGAAAGTATCGGATGAAACAAGGGAAACAATAGGTCTGGTTGAGCAGACACAAACGGCGCAGACTTGGGTGAGTTAATAATGAGCTATTGTCGGCGAAGTTGAGAAGAATATAAAAACAATAGTAACTTTTGTATGTTGCTGGATTGATTATTAAGTTGTTTGCGTGCAGAAAAACTAGACTATTTTATTGTATATCGGGACTTATCACGCAATATTTTATGTAGGTAAAAATAGGTACCTTTCGCTCGCCGTTTGAACATGTTACAATGCAATGGCTGTGGTATTGAGTTGACTGGTTTGTGCGATACGAGTATGTCCAGATAAACATTAAAATGTGTGTTCAAATCGCGAAAGTTTAAAAAATACTAAAACTAGACTAGTAATACCATACGTAAAATAGCAATTTATTTTTAACACGCTTTCATTCGTTTCATTAGGTGATGTTTTAAATAAATCAGAGTTTCATTGTTTTAGTATCACTATGTCAGTTTTGTGCAATTTTTTTATTTTATATAATTTATGTCAGTGTGAACTGAGAAAACTACTAGTTCAAACGATCTCTAATTTCAGGCAGAGTGCCCAAAATGCTGACCGCGTTGCCTTGCTGGATGGCGAGGCTGACTTTCTTATCCAAATACAGGCCAGCGTTTTGGTCACGCAAATAAACTTTTAGTCTCCCCGACAAATCCTTTAAAAATTTGAAAGCAGGTGGTCAACGATGCTGGTATCACAACTAACTATTTTTTATTTTCTTATTCTCTAGTTTTATATTTTGTTGTATACTGTTTGTTGATCCTTAAATAAATTGAAAAAAAAAGCACTTGGCCCCTATTTTCCAAGTGTTTCTACTCCAAAGGGCACAAATAAGTAACCTCTGTCATGGCTAGAATATTTGCGCCGCTTGAGGCATTCAGCCGCGATAGCCGCACCACCTGCCTGTTTTGACGTCTCTGCAAGGTGAGACGGCGCCAATGTATCAAACCATGTAGCGTCCCATACTAAAGGGCGCCCCATCTTCTAAGGAATGAGAGTCATTCCGTCGGGTCTCTTACCGTCATCATGAAGTAGGCCATTCGGGTCCAAAACCGCTGCGACACTGGCGCTCACAAATGCCCGACGGCTGACATCATTGAAATTGCTGTGGCACGCTATGTGACCGGCACTTATACTGCATGATAATCCGTGGTGACCGAGGCTATCTACCTTTTCACCACATGCACATCGGTGGGGAACGACACAAGGTGCACCGATGCGCAACGAAATAAACGTCAGCGTTAAGTAAAAAAACCTGTTCATGAGTACAGCTTGTTAATGAGAAAGGGCGCAATATATCCCTACCATATTATAAATGTGTAGATCAAATACCTTCACACATGACTTCTAACTAAGTAGAAGCAATACCAGATATCGGTTTGACTTGCAAAAAAATCCCGTTTGCGTGATTCAGGTAAAGTATCGTATTTACCTATAATAGACGCACTTTTCATATTTGTGAAACTACGATCCATTTACACTCATTATTTTAGGAATTATTGAATACCTTATTACGTTTTTAATAATATTATTCGTAAAGTTTAAGCAAATTTACAATTTTTTCGCAAAACATCGTTTTAGTACGCAATCTATTTTCAAACTATGGAACTACAAATCTGACGGCTGTCAGTTTGTTTGTTTGTCCGCGCACATCCTTTAAACTACTAGAAGGATTTCAAAGCAGTTTCCATGAATATGCTCATAAAATACCTGATTGAAACATAGGCTATATTAATTTATGATAATAAATAGTAAAAAATATTTTTTTTAATAATTATTTATAACGCCATCTAGCTTATTTTATAGTAATGTTGTCGTAATGACAGACTTCTACTCGCAGACATGGTAGGTAGGAAGACTGAAGCGGCTGTTGCCATATAATCTATATGTAAATAAAAATATAGATATTCGCCAAAGAACCAGAGTCACCGACATAGCTATTAAAATCTGCAAGTTGAAGTGGCAATGGGCAGGCCACATCGCTCGAAGAACTGTTAACCGATGGGGAAGTAGGTAAGGTTCTTGAGTGGAGACCGCGAACCGGAAGACGCAGCGTAGGTAGGCCTCCCACTAGATGGACCGACGACATTGTGAGAGTCGCGGGCATCCAGTGGATGCAGATGGCAGGATGTCGTTCAGTGTGGAGGTTAAAGGGGGAGGCCTATGTTCAGCAGTGGACGTCTTCTGGCTGATGATGATGATGAAATAAAAACGAATAGCCGAAATGTATGTACCCATAACTTCCGATAGACTGCACCAAATAGTTTTTTTTTGTGTTTGTTATTTTCAGGACAGCCAACTGCTTTTGAAGAGGTTTTACAGTTTATTATGGCGTAATTTAAAGTACGTTTATTTTTGTATTGACTTCTGACGTGCTAATATACCAAGTCGACGGAGATTAAAATGAATACATTTTTTTGCCAGGATCAAACTTAACACCAATAACAGACACGCAAAGTAGGTGAACTCGCGGCATCTAATCTGTTACTGATCTATGATTAGCAGCTATTTTGGATGTTATGGTGGTGAACGAAAGCGGTTTAGTTGTTGGAAGGGTCGAGGCGCAGAAGGCGGGCAAAAATTATTTAGACATCATTGATTGGCAGTCTTTACGCGGAGTAATGTTAAATAACAGCGATTAATTATAGATACCGCTCCATGCTTCCTACTTACTATTTACTAATAATTCAATAATAACGTTTGTCATGCATGACATTTCGCTTGACTTATACCAATTTTTTTTCCTTATTGGCTCCATGGCTCCACACTTCCAACGTATTTAACCAGTGAAAGTAATATATTATTTGCTTGAAATATATTTGAAACTATGGACATGTCGGGATACCTGTATCGAGTCAGATTAAAACTAGACTAAAATCATACTATGACGATAGTATGACAATCCGCATTAAAATGGAAAGCAATAAATCTACAATCATGTCATATGTGTAGGTATTATCTATAAAATATTCAGTATAAATAATCCGATGGATTTGTGCCTATTTAAAGTTCCGTTCGTGTTCGTTAGTGTAACATTTATATTTGGATATGTCAGTCTAATCGTCCACCCACTAATTACTTTGCGCTACGCGTACGAAGTCGCGGGCATTAGCTAGTGTAGAATAAGACTAGGGAATAAAATTCTGGAAAGATGATTCATCATCATCATCGTCATTATCATCATCGTCATTATCATCATCAGTCAGCAGCCCTATGTCCACTGCTGAACATAGGCCTCGCTCTTAGAAATCCACCCTGAGTGACAGCTTGCCATTTGCATTCATTGCCAGTCCGCAGGCCCTTCTTTCCCACTGGGCATTCTAGGCACTTGTACAAGGCCCCGCGATAGATCACTAAACGATAAACATATACATATATAGGAATAAACATATCTGAAATAAATTGTATTATTTTTACAACCCCCGATAAATGCCCTGATAATCTTCAAACAGCTGAACAGATGTTCTTGAATCATAGCCAAAAACACTCTCTACGTAGTCACCTTTCAAACAAAAATACTTAACTAAATCAAAATCGGTTCAGCTGTTTGGGAGCTTTGATACTACAGAAAGATACATAGATAGACACGATAAACCTTTTGCGTCAGAGGTGAAAAATAATAGTAGTCCCTCAAATAAAATGCTCTAAAATGCTATCTCAGTGAAATTAACTCGCTATTCAGCTCTAGCTTTCAAGAGCGAAGAAACTTTATAATGACTCTAAAGACAGCGTTGATGAAATCTGTAAAGTTTTGGCTTCAAGACGAAGGCAGAAGACGTTATTATAAGACAACGCGTGCAAAAAAGCAAAGACCTTATAAAACAGTAGACGTCGGATAAAATCTACAAAGATTGACAACACAGAGTCACAGTAAAATTCATGGGAACTTGATGAAATTAAATAAACAGAATTCGTTCCCTAATTTCCCTTATATCTAATCACAATATGAATATTGCAAGTGAATCGGTTTTTTCTATACAAGCTTGCTCTATCATAGACCCCAACATTGCTTACTATCGGACGAGGTGGCAGTCAAATGAAAGCCTATTATTTAACCATATTAAAATCCTATACTGCACAATAGTTTCATAATTCCTATTCACACATAGCCCATAATTGTATTTTATACTCTACAAGGCTTCTTGATGTTGGCTTTAGCCTCATCAATGTCTCTCCAGTCAAGAACGTACACGTGAGTTAAATTAAATATATGTTATAATAATGGAATAATATTAAAATACGCGAAGACATCGCGTAACACATACAAAAGCATTCGTATTGCATGCTTTTTAAAGTCGGTTATTAAATATAAAGATTGTGGCTAGCTCAAGCTTACACCGCATAAAATGACGTATTTCCGATTCCATTTGAACACTGGCTTTTTTACCATTATGAAATTTTGCGCAAATGTCATGTCGATGTATAAAAAGTATTCGAGATGATCTGTCGATACTACTATGTTATGAACAAAAAAAATCAAGTGTCTGATGATTCTCCAGTCTACGGCAAAAAGCTATGGGCCGACAGTGACTATAACTTGCCTGTAGAACAAACTAGTTTTAGCCATGAAACTTTTACAAACTTTGTTACCTACTCGTACGTAGAGTTACAAGTTGTTACGCTGTTGTATGTTAGTTGTATTTTACTGTTACTTTATGAAAGGCCTCTTCGCCTTTTGAAACTTTACGCAAGATAAGATACGTATATATTCTTGGTGAAAGATTGTAATTTTGTGAAGTTTTGTACAGGCTAGGCCTATTGTCTGTATATACCTGCTGTTATCGAGGCTGGCAACTAAGCCTACTGATAATTTTCAGTTTCTTGCATCATACAAATACATTACATATCCAGTCCTAGGGTTGGAAAGGCGGAAATCTAGACGTTGAGAAAGCACATAAGCGAATGAATCAGGTAATGGCGACCGTATCACGATGGGGTGTCGAGAACCTCGTCAAGTTCAACGGCAATAAAACCCATGTTTGTCTTTTTTCACTAAAATTCTCCGATTACGTTATCTCCATTCTTCCGAATTGTTTCTGTACCTTTGGCAGACCATCCTGTCAAAGGAACCATTTGGTACTCCTTGGGTTAACACTTTCACCTACCCTCAACTACGGCACCTATACCTAGAGCCAAACGCTGACTGGCAAAAAGTTGAAAGTGTCCTGAATAAGGTTAGACAGTATTTCACACCGAAACTGACACTGAACACGTTCAAGAACGGTCGTGTATTGAATATATGTTGTCATCTTTTAGCCTCTTTAGGACGGCTCAGCCATACACCAGCTTGAAGCACTTGACTCGATAGACTGACGCGCTGTTTATCTTATATGAGTATGTGATGAAGGTGGTCTGGAACACCGTAAGGTAGCGTGTCTGGAGCTACACGACTTTATCCTACCATCCCCTTTATACTACAGACGACAAGTGCAAAGACGGCTCACTATAACATAAATTGTATATTTTCCTTGGATCCTTACCAAATGTTTTGATTGTACGTTTCTAATACGTATCTATTACTAGGAATGGAACAACTTGCTGGCTTCCTTTTATCCTAAGAGATACAATTTAGGTCTCTTCAAGGTCAGAGTGAATCGGTATCTTCTAAATCTGCGTGCTTCATTTTCGAAAACATCGTCACTTATACCAGCGACTTATACTTATACAAGCGAGTTGGTGGTCAAAATGCAGACTTATATGCGAAAAAGAACTTTGTCATATATAAAACAAACACATTTCATGACATCTATTCTTTCTAGAAAGTAAACTTTTCCAAAATCCGATACGATAACAGTTTATTGAGATATCGGAGTAAGTTCGAAGGTCGTCGACATGCGCGTTCCGTGACGTTGACAAATTGCCATTGAGAACGCAGGGGAAATTATTTTAAACACCCACATTTCTCATGGAGAGCGTTCGTATACGAGGCGTCAACGAAACCAGCCAGTGAATCGAGTCATCGCGTCATGCCACACAATAATATGACACAAGGTGGTGTGGCGTTAACATTTTGTCGATTTGTGTACGAAGCGCCATTTAAGGGCATTGTGAGAGTTGTGAAGCTACTCGAGTCGTCGAGTACCTGATACTTTAGTTGCCTTAGTATACGAATGGCCTTACTCGTAGCAGAGCGCTTGTTGTACAAGGAACCTAGAGAACTCATTATCGAAGGAATATCCTAAAGAATTATTGTTTCTTTAAAAAGATCTTTTTAGACATGATATTTTACCTGATGTTCGGAAAATATTAATAGACTCTAGTACTCTTTTAATTCCGTATTATTCTAATTTATAACATTGGTGAAGACCAATCACTATAATATAGAGGTAAAGTAGTTTGAGTGTTTGTATGTTTGTACTATGTAAAGTCGTGCCTTGCACAAACACCAAAAAATGGTTTTACTGATAATAATATACATACTTAGTACTTACACTATCTCAAAGTTTTGGTACGAGGTTAGGTTTACTGCAGGCAAAGGTTTTACTACAAAAAAAGTAAGAGACACAGTTTCTAAATATGTTACTAATACTAATAAATGTTACTTATCAAAGAATAATCTCCCAATCCCGTTATAATTCACAAAAATTTGAATATATAGTTAACGAGCGGTTTCAAATGACTCCCCTGGCGCCACTATGAACAAGATTGTTACAAATACAGCCGGGAGTCGCTTAACGAAGCAATTTTGGTGTAAAGCGGGTCATTTGCCAGAAACGTAGGATCCCGGGGAAATGCGATAGAGGGCGTGGCGGTGCTCTCAAAGGATTATCAAGCTTATCTTGCAGATGTGCCTGAGAATAATCTGTGATAATATTTCACAGGTGAGTTTTGTACATCGAAAATTAACCACTGTAAAATAAATAAGAAAGATTGAGAAACATGTCTGAATTTTTAACTTACTATAGTTTTTTTTACTTCACTATAGTTCGGATGAGAAGTTTTTTAAAAACTGTTCTAATATGTTTTACGTATCAGTATCTAAAATAAAATAAAAATTATGCTCTGCGAATTATACCTATTTTTATGGAATAGTAGACTTGTGTTCGCGATTTCAGGGTTAGTTCCAAAGTAAAATTTGTTTATAATGATGTAGTGTATAATGATTGTAAGTAGTAATACTAGTATCTCCTTTCAGCTTAACATAACGAACGTAAAATCGATTTGTATAATTCTGAATATATACTTAATATAATTTATAAAGAAAACATGATGTTTTTTATCGTGATACATTGATATTGTAAACTTCTCGACATGTTTCTTTTAAATGTTGTATATAATGTATACATATCTGTTATTGTTCTGAACTAGATAAAAAAAGAAAATAAAAAATTGACCTACTCTCTAATGTATATACCATATTTATTTAAAGAAACAAGTATTTAATAATAAAACTACCTAAGTAAATACAATTAAATAAACTAACCTAAATTAAAATAAAGAAACAGACTTAATTATTATAAAATAAATTAAATATATTAAACTACACTAATCTATTTATTTTATATTTAAGTTATATTCTCATGTAAGTGAAATTTATTTCTTTATGAGAATAATAAATATCTTTGACTACAATATATAACCTCAAATATATACGAACACTGAGATAATCAAAATAAAGCCCTGTCAGAGGTGCTTAGCATATTTGCTCGTAAAAAGGTTTCCACGTTGACGCCAACCCTTGCTTTTAAATACTTATAAAAGTAGTCAACCACTCACGACGATGTGAATCCTCCGTGCTACCCGTAATGGTCCATTTACTGAAACTGTTCAAAGGGATGGTGACGCGAAGCAGAAATCCTTTTCAACATCAATTTCGGATCTCTGTCATCAAACAGAAGCTCGAATTTCTTGTTTGTTGCAGTAAATTGAGGAAGTGAAAGAGAATGACATTTAAGGTTTCAGAAAGAAATGAGGCCCGATTCTGGGTTATTGAATTGATTACTTACAGCTCTTAAGAGCGGAAAATAATAATATAAAATGTATGTAAACATTTCACAATTTCACCCTTAGTAAATGTAAATAATTAAAATGTTAAAAATGCTAGCGAAAAACCAGGCAATACGTCAAAGTGTGCTTAAAGTTGACCGCCGTGTGACAACATCACGGGAATATTTTATAGTGCGAAATATATAGTCTACACATAAATTTACATTAATATTTTCTTTTATCTTCCATCAGCTTATGAGAAGTGCGTCTGATGCTATGTCACTATGTATGGTGTGAAGTACACCTCACTCTTTCTTCATAATTAAAGTGAATACTAACACTGTCACATAAGTTAAAAACATATAGTGACCATTGTACTATTTGTAAGTGCAAATTAATAGCTATTCTCAGCTGTGTTGGATTGCACCCAACTGCACTCAATTTCTCGCCACTTTCGATAAATGATGCCATTAACAACGCTCGTTGTAGGGTTAAAAGGTTTTTGTAATTGAAAGCTCTAATCTAGTCCATTGATGCGGTTTGAACCGTCTGGTTCACAAAATGCGTAGATGTAACGCTCGTAGCTCATCCACAGATGGTATTTTTTGCTGGTCTGCGAGTACCGGCTAGACCACAAATCAACAAAACTTTACTTGGGCATGGGTGTAGTTTTAGAATTAGAGACAGGTAAGGCATTTCCAAGATTTAAATTTCCGGATGGCATTTGAAAACTGATGACCGATACGAAAGAAAGGTTCTTGAGTAGAGACCACGAACCAGAAGACGCAGCGTAGGTAGGCCTCCCACTAGATGGACCGACGACATTGTGAGAGTCGCGGGCATCCAGTGGATGCAGATGGCAGGATGTCGTTCAGTGTGGAGGTTAAAAGGGGAGGCCTATGTTCAGCAGTGGACGTCTACTGGCTGATGATGATGATTATGACTTGAAATGTAAGGTTTTTGTTGTTTACCCTGATGTTTATCCTAGAACAACAATCATCAGATCATGATAGAGGCGTTCAAGTGGCCTGAAAACAAAATTAAATAGCCGTACACTAGAATAATATGTGCAGTTTGTGGAACTAAATCCTAGAGGGTTTTAATAGGGAGTCACAACAGTGATCGCTATTACAAAAATCAAATAACACGTCAATACATTGATCAGTGCCATTCGTACAATAACTTGGGTGCTATCCACATAGGTGCAATGCAGATTGGTCTGCAGAGAATGCAGAGTCAATCAGCCTAAAAGCAATTCTGGCGACAACAGACGCTAGAGTTGCTTGCGTTTGATCACAGTGAATAATCACTGGTTAGGCTCTGCATTAAGCAGTCTTACATCAATTTAAATTACGCCCTGGCCGCAGAATCAGCATCAGAGCTCCTGTAATGAATGTTTAGGAGCATCTGTGATGTTTAATTTACTGAGTCGTCCCTTCAACATCTGCTGTTTAGGTAATTGCGTAGTTACCACGATTTTCCGGTGCGTTTCACGTCTTACCAAGACCAAGGCTCTACGACAATCTACCTATGTAGATGTGTGTTTTAAGGCTGAGGTAAACTGAGACGTTTCTCAATAAAAACTTTGATATTCCAATTTTTCCAATTTTCCTTATTAATCACATTTTGTACCCATAATTATGACCTCTTCCTTCAGCCTCCTTGCAAAGTTTTATCAAATTATGTTGAAACTTTGAGAAACAAATAGACGGCAGTAATACCTACTTTGATTCAGATTTTTCGAAACGCTTATACAAACTGAGAAATAAATAGACTAACCCCCATATTTATAGACGTAAATAAAGGAATCTCGAATTCTCACGTCACCCTCAAGTGGTGTTTTGGCATTTGTTTTTTATATGCCAAAACACCACTTGAGGGTGACGTAAGGATTCGACATTCTTTTATGTGGGGTATTTTGGATTCATGACATTTCGAACGTTTTGTTTTAATTGTTTAAGATAGCTTTTAATTTTGTTTGTTTGAAAGTATTATGTCACGCGTAAGAAGTACCTAATTTAATTTATGAATATTTTAGAATACCTAATAACTTTCTGTCGCAAAATTTTACTTCAACGACTTTAATGCTACTTTTACAGTATAATTGAGATTTTATCAAAATTCTGACAAGGTGAGTAATTACTGGTTTAAGTTTCGTCATAAATAACCTCCGAAAGTTCGGTACAAAGACTCTCAGAACAATTTTAAATCACAGAAGAATTTATTTGACAATGTTTACAATAAAATAATAATAACTGCAAATGATGTGATCAAATGGACGACCGAGAGGAGGGGGGGGGGTGTAAATGCCAGAGGGGAAACAGTAAATATAACGCTTCCATTTATTTATTATTTCTGAGTGCGTGAACGAACGAACCAGCAAAAAACACACTTTGGCTAAAAGTAATAGCAAATTCGATTTATATAAAAACAGACGCAACGTAGACGTCTGTATCCACGTGGAAAAACTTATAACACGTAAAACATTCACGTCCATTAGATGCCATTTTCCATGGATATTGTTCAAGACCTGAAGAGCGACATAGGTAAAATTACGGACCATGTAGGATTTTCAACGCGGGTGAAAACGCAGGGCGCAGCTAGTAACTATAAATAATAGGATATTATAGGCAATCTAAGCTTAAGTCACCCTTATCAGTCACAATATAAAGTTCAGACTGGCTTAACATATTGAAATTTCAACCAAATAACATTCACAAACAAAACAGATGCAATGAGTTGTAATAAGCGAAGAAAACTTGACAAATTGTTTCATAACACCGAATGTAAATGAGCCCACAAACAATATCGTGACTTTGGGTAACAAATACGGAGGCTTAGAGCATACATTGTTTTATTCGTTTTCAGGGATGAATTTATTGACCGAGCGAAGAGAGGTATCAGATTCTAATGGCTAATGAGACAAGTCGTTGTTTCAGCGTGCATGGTTTGTTCGACGATAACTTTTGTATCGCTGATCCGATCTTCATGAAACTTTGTAGGCTAGTAGTTCACTTCAATACAATTTTTAAGTTCGAATAGGAGCAAAATCGTTCGAGTGGTCCCGAAGATTTATGGGTTGCGAGGTCACAGGTAAGGGTTAAGGGATTCTGTCGAACTACTGACGAACTATTAAGTATATATGTAATCCGGATGACAATACAACTATTTGGTACCAACGAATTGATCTGATGATGGAACCAGGAGATGTATGATGTAAAGTGGAACCCTTCAATGCCTACCGGTAAACCCCTTGACTTTGGTGCAATTTGCAAGTCCTACATTACACTTGGTGACAAGGGTTTGATGTTATAGTCGGAGGTGGAAAATAAAACTAGGTTTTAATTTCATTAAACTATGGTAAAATACCAATTTGTTTTATATAATCTGTTATATTAAATCAGTCCGTAAGCCTGTGCAATCAGAGATTTAAAGGTTTCCCGACTTAGCCGTTATCATCATGGTCTTCTAATCCTTTTCACAGCTGTTTACTTCAAATAGGACGAATTTAACTCTTAATTAACAGAACAGATTATTTTTAACTAATGTTATTATTTCAGTTAGTAAGCGGTATTTTAAAAATAAGTCATAAATAATATCAAATGTAGATCTTTAAAATTCATCGTATAAAATACATAGCGCGTAAACCGATCTAGTTATTTTTCCAATCTTTATAGAAGAAATTCTGCTGACCCACATAACGAAACACTACCTACTACCTACAAACTTGAAATTCAGTAGAGAAGTTTTTTATATGATGCAGAGCAGACGCCCGCTGAGAAAGAAATTTATGAAAGAGACAAATTCAAGGGGACATTGAAAAAAGGGACAGAGGACTTTTTATGATAGTCCTGTTTTTTAGAAGTTAATCATTAAAATTATAAGGGTGAGCCACCACTATGCATACAAAGTCGCTGGCAAATGTTAGCATTTTTTAACAAAGTACAAGCCAACGAAAACTAAAAACTTATACTACTTGGCCTATTATACAAAAACAGTTATACTGCTCATAGACCGTCGAAGGTCTAAAAACAACAACAAAAAAACTTAACAGCGTTCCCAGCTTGCTGACGGCATTACTACGCTGAATAGCGATGCTTATGCGTGAGCTAGAATCACGTCAGCAAAAATTGGTCACGAAAAAAATGCTAAAATGCTAGTATTATTATATTCGTGATAGCAGTTTGGCAAGTTTAGATATAGCTGGATTTTCTTATTTGTTTTTTCGCCAGAAACAAATGCGCTCTTTTAAACCCATTTAAGCATCTCTATAGCAAATTGTTAACCCGTAGGCTACCTACTTGGGGTACATCGCACAAAACACGGTTCTCCCTGCATGAAAAATGTTTTCTCATAATATCCTCATTAGGTTTTTTCCATAAGAAATTTATTGTTAACTGGAAGCAACTCGAGCAAATTGCTACTGATACAACTTTATATGGAATAAACTTCACAACTTTTTACGATTTTGTGACTCTTCGTTATGATACTAACATTATAACAACGAATACCTACTAGAATAAACCAATAATAATAGCTAGATATTTATAGAAACTCTTCGGTACTTAACCAGTATAAAAATCGTATCGTTTGAAAGGTCAAATCCATTTAATTGCGAAGTTTTTTTAAATTCTGTAATATTCAGCCGCTTTGTGAGAACGCTAAATGCCATTATTCAAATTTTAAGGGAAACCTGTTAGAGCTTTATTGTGCTGATTGCTTTTTTTTAAACAATGATAATTTGGGTCTCGCCTAAAACTAAATTTTTGTAATAAGACACTTTTAAACGTCAACATTTTCACGTGCCTGCTACCTTCTCGCCCTAAGATATCCACGGTATATCATAATGCGTGTCATGTCATCGGGTTATCTACTCTAATCACAGAAGAGAAAAAAATTTGAAGTGAACCTTTTTGAGTGAACCAAAATCTTGGAACTCGTGTCATCGTCACGCTGTACCGTGTATTTTAAAACAGCGCCATCTATTGACTTAAGTATTCACTTCTGACGTGCATTCCTATGACTGATGTGTTTTTTTAACCAATACTTTAAAGAGGTTAAGTATGTAACTTTGTAGGAGATTAACTCCGAAACTACTGATCTGATTTAAAAAATCTTTCACTAATAGAAAGCTGAAGAATCATAGGATTCTTAAGTGTCATATGGTGATGGTGAGTTAATTTTCTATATTAAATAACCGTATTAATAAATCATATCTATTAGAGTATACATTTTCATCCAGAATGAGGCAGCAACAAACTTGCGACGGAAATATGGGGAATTCAATTAGAATTGAACTTTATCGACAAAGTTGTTTATAAATTTTATTAAGGGGTCTGGTTCCCTTTGGGGAAACTGCTATATTAAGATTATATTTATGCGTTATTTCCAGTATTCAGGGTTCTGTCAATATTGGCAGTATTTCGAGTGAAGATAAATTGATTTCCTACCCTTGGTATCAGTGACAACTTTGGTCGTTAGAGATAAGGTTCATTGTTAGGATTGTTACCAGTAGGCTAGACTTAACACTATGGGCCTTACTTAAAAAGATACTCAAGTTGATCTATGCTTAAAATGCTCTCTCAACTTCTCACTAACGGCAATGGTCACACGCGAAAACGGGACAGCAATTTTAAGCAAAGATTGACTTAAGCCGATATACCACATATAGATTCCTCATTCCAAAATAAACCTATTTCATTTTTTTTTATTTATTATTGTAAAAAATATTGTACTAAGCTTCTGTCATTTGTTTTTGCATAATAAACTCGCCAAGTTTGTTTGAGAGACGTCTGAACGCGGAGGTAAAAATGAGCAATTTTTTGTGATTTTTATGGGCTCATATTTCTTATATGTAGTACTTAAGTTACGAGAAAAAATAAACGATACAAGCCTGACCATAGGCGAGATAAATTTTCCAAAAAAAAAATGTAGATAAATGTGTATATTATCCAGGGAGGAAACACGAGAATAAATTTGTATGGACTATACGCTGTCCATTTAGCCCCTTAAGTAACATTTTTAAGTAAGGCCATAGACGTATATCGTAACTATTCGGCCCATTCTTATTAGTCACACTAAACACAAGGTGATCTGGGAGACCCGCATCCCGCATCTGTCCCGCATCCCACATCTATCAGGACTAGTCAGGAGAGCTATATGCAGTGCGCCGTGCTCTGACCGAGACGTAATGGCCCGTGGTTACACTGAAATATACAGCACAAAGTGACCTCAGTAGAACACTCGTCGTTATTTTATTTGGCGCGAATAAAATTATTTACTCAGCAGTCGAGTAATTTAGTACGGTCATTCGTTTTACCCCCCGTTTTCACCGCTAACGCAAAAAGAGTTGTGTTACAAGTTTAATGTGTGTCTGTCTGTGGCATCGTAGCTTCTAAGCGGCTGAACCGATAAGATTTAGTTTTTTTTGTTTGATAGGTGACTTGATCAAGAGTGTTCTGCATAGGAGTGGAATGCGCTCCCTCAGTGTTCCCCATAAATTACAACCTGGGTCTCTTCAAGACAAGAGTGAATAGGCACCTCATGGGCAAGCGTGCCTCATCTTAGACCGCATCGTTGCTTACCATTAGGCAGCCCGTCTGCAACCTGGAACCCCAGGGGCATCACATATACGTTGCCGACCCTTAAAGACTCTATTAACAACCCTTTTGAAGAATCCCATATATACTAAAGCAAAATTACAACAAAAAGAAAAAAGTTTCTATCGATATATCTATAACAAACCAGCTTCATGGCTAAACATTTTATCCTTCATATATAATATTTCTATGTAAAAGAAGGTCACAAAGGTTTTAACTTTTTTTTCTCAAAGTAGATACCGAGTAACCACGCATTTTTCCTGGTTGAAGGGACTTGTTTTATGTTGTTTGTGGCATTATCAACACCAATTTTATATCACTACTTCTTTTTATGCAAAACTAAGACTGATCTGTCGTTTTACCTGCCATCCTACAGGAACCGAGTTTTTTTCGAAATATGTATATTTATGTGTTAATCCAGGTTTTAATCCGTCTATCGAAATTTCATTCTAATCCTTTTGAGTGCGGGGTAGTATTAGAGTCGCGCTAATGAAAGTAGAGGCAGAATAATTCTCAATGTAAAAACAGACTTCAATAAGGGCTCTCACAAAATTATTGCTCTGGCCAAATCAACAGGCGTTCGAGCTGATTTAATACTATAGAGCCAAAGTTGATGAAATTTTTAGTGGACTACCTCAAGAGTAAGTACATAACTAAAATAGTATTCGATGTCTAAGATAATAGGCGAAGTCTGAGATAATATTTGACGTAAACTTGCAGATATTCTAAGAAGGAATTTATCTAACATATCCATAATAGACTTTTGTTTTGACTAAATTAATTATTTATTGGTAATCGAACAGGATTACAAGGAACGGTGGTATAGTCTGCTGTAATAATATGTATAGATAACAAAGATTTCATACTGTACTAAGATACATCTAAAATCTTTGATGACATTATTAAAAAAAACATGAAATGTTATGCTTATTATTAAAGGCAACGTACTCGTATTAAGCCAAAAGAAGGTCATTACATTCATCATGGAATTAACCCTGAAAACGTGAACAAAAATCTGATACATAGAAAAATGTCATTCAATGAAATATAAGAATTGCTGTTTTTTTAAAGAGTCTGGACATATTGGGATAAGAGCGATGTATATAGTTTTATGGACACGTCATGTCTTGATTCAGCGTACACACCGCGAGTTCACCTACTTTGCGTGTCTAAAGCCTGTATTAGGTTGGATCAAAGCGCTAACTAGCACGCAGCATAATTCAGTTCAATCTCCGTCATCTTGGCAGTAGCACGTCAGACATCAAAACAAACAAGAACATTTTCATTGACTTGTTAAAAGAGCTGGTAATCTTTAAACAGCTGAATAGATTTTCTTGTATCAAAGCTAAGGACACTCTCGATCAAGGCATCTTTCAATCAATAAAAAGTTAATCATAATCGGTTGTTGAAAGTTGAAAACTTTACCTGTTCGCACTGTAATTACGGTCCAATTTTGTTTGCTACACGCCTAGGACAAATAGTACGTCACCCAATTAAATAGGATTTCATTACTCTCACAAGAGATTAATCCGCTCGACCGGGGCCCGGTGGACCGGGGACCGGGAGCGGACCGGTGTGTCTTCTGTGTAAACACTGATTTAATTGAACCTGGAACATTATATCCGTAGCTCGGTAGGGATTAGCAGTCGTCAGTAATAAGTGTGTGTTAAGTAGAAATAAGTTTTAAACGTTTGGCACGTTCTACGAATTTATTAGTTTGCGGACACGCTACGTTAAATAGTTCCATGACGATTTATCAAATTATTGGAAGTTTATAAAGTTTAAAGTCGGAAGTTTAGATGCCAAACTGAGAAAATCAAATCTCCTCACTGTATTATTTGCCTTGTGTTTAGAGTAGAGTTTTGGTGTCATCGTGATAAAATCATGTCGCTTCACTGTTTTGTTTTCCTTAACTTGTGTATTTTCAAGAGTTGATATGACATGTAATAATCACAGATGATATAGAAATGTCACAATTTTTTCCTCTGACTCTAGCATTGTCTAGATCTCGTAGTACAAATATAAGCATATTTATATAGAAAGAAGGGTCCATCAAAGTTGTAATTTTTACACTTCCAGTTCGGGGTCTGTCTTAAGAACTAAATTAGCTATGAACCTAATTTTTTGTACATTATAATTCGTCACATCCTGTATTTTAATAACAAATACTAAAAACAGGTCAAGCACGTATCGAACTCGCGCTAATGATTCCGAACCAAAAGGAAAAAATGTGAATGTCTACGATGGAGCGTGCTTGCCTATAAGAAACTGATTCACTCGCGACTGTAATTATCGGGGAACATCCATAAAGGCAGTGCATTACACAGACTAGCGGCACGCGCAATAAAAGTGGAATCAAAGGGTTTTGTATTGGTTCACGGAATATTAACCAGGAAACGGCGTTGCCGTCATCGTCATTTC
The DNA here is from genome assembly GCA_949125355.1 of Agriopis leucophaearia. NCBI lineage: Eukaryota > Metazoa > Arthropoda > Insecta > Lepidoptera > Geometridae > Agriopis > Agriopis leucophaearia. Next base: position 14,922,891 of record OX421266.1, on the reverse strand, counting down.
AATAGTCCTTAGCTATGTTTAATAAAAATCTATCCAGCATACAATATAAGCGCTTCACTGAATTTGATGATATAAAAAAACTATATTGTACACTTTTTTTAGTCGAATTTGTTTCAACTATAGATAGCAATAAATTTCCAAATCTAAATTTCATCAATTCAGATCGTTATGTGACAGCAAAAGTTAGGAAATTTAAATTATTCATTAGAAATTGACAATTCCTTTGAAGACTGTGGATTCATCGAGCATTCATTTATTGATCTCTTCTACCAGTAAGAATCAGAAATCGTGACTTTGGAAAAGCTAGGCCTTTGAATAATTCATATAGCCCTCGTTTGCATTTTGATTCTGATAGCAAATGGTAGCGTTAGTCGCTCGAGCACACGATGGAATCGGAAACTCATCGGAAATATCCGATGGGAAACGATGTGATTCAAAAGCAGATTATAATTTAAGATAAGTGGTATTATTAGAGCTACGAAAAGATAAGGCAACCTTATTGGGTTTAGCGATTACGTATAGCCTCCGCATCCATACATTTGCATGTGCATACTTTTCATTACCTACTAAGTAAGACAAGCACCAGTAGAAAGTTAAAATCTATCTGTATTATTAATTAGTTCTTTTCTGATGCATGATACTTGTTTTATTTACTACAAGTAGGTATGTAGGTTAATGTTAATTGGATGTTATTGTTTTTATCAGCGCACAGTGGATGTTAAGTAGGTAAGTAGGAGAAACCTGCAGTGATTTTTGATACGAGATTAGTGTAATAAATATTGTAACATGCGTTTAATAAATAATAAAAAAAGGTAAGCGTTTGAGGGTTTGATCAAATTTCAAACCGGATGTTTGTTTTTATTTAATAATAGGCTTGCGTTTGACCACCTAAAATCTGCAAGTTGAAGTGGCAAAGGGCAGGCCACATCGCTCGAAGAACTGTTAACCGATGGGGAAGAAAGGTTCTTGAGTGGAGACCGCGAACCGGAAGACGCAGCGTAGGTAGGCCTCCCACTAGATGGACCGACGACATTGTGAGAGTCGCGGGCATCCAGTGGGAGCAGGTGGCAGGATGTCGTTCAGTGTGGAGGTTAAAGGAGGAGGCCTATGTTCAGCAGTGGACGTCTTCTGGTTGATGATGATGTTTGACCACCAACCCGCCTGATGGATGTGGTCTACAATGGAGCACGCTTGCCTAGAAGAAACCGATTCACTAGAGATTTGAAGGCGCCCAGATTTTAACTATCGGGGAACACCAATTCAGGCAGCGCATTCTGCAGACCAACAGTTCAGAGAGTAGTAAATGTGGATTCAAATCCCAGCAATGAGTTTAAACTGCCGATGAAGAAAAACGTAGTGAGGACCCATAGCGCAGGTAGAGTACTTTCTTATGCTCAGCTGCATAGCAACAAGTCTCAAGTTAAACATTTGTTTCCAAGCCCCTAACCGTGTGTTCCAACAGCATCATTTGTGAGCCAGTTCTATTCCATCTAGAATTCCAGGCAAGGTGTTGTTATCTTCGACCACACCGTCACTTCAACTCAGACGAAACTGAAGTAAAACACCTAGCCTATCGAAAAAGAAAAAACTTGACAGGTGTCAAGGGACACCTGGATGGAACAAATTCCTTTCTATGAGAGAGAGAGGCAGACAGAGAAACACGCGCACGCCGCACGGCTTACAACTATAGCAAAAAGTGTCGTTACAACGTTTGATCTTAATTTTTTCCGTCTAGCCCCCTTCGCAACGCGCGAAAGGGAACTTCGTTCCAATAAATCTTCAAATGAAGTTACAAAAAACATACAAACGAAGAATGAATTTTTTATCACACTGCGTTACACCAGCGGATTATGGTTTTTGATCGAAAAGGCCTACTACTCTCTCAAAGAGTATTTTGGTATACAATATTAAGTATATACGAATTATTTTGTAACATAAACTAATCATTGTACTGTACATTATATAGTGCACTTACTAAACTTAGTAATGTATATTTTCAACTATGACGTGTAATATTGTATATATTTCACCAAGAAATAATCAGTATCTGTGTATTATCTTCAAGGATAAATTCATTAATGATCTCTAAAAAACCCGTAAAATCGATCTTTTTATATATATATTTTCAGAGTTGTACTTGTTTTATCGGCATAAACCAAGCAAAAGAAATGAATAATACGTTAACGGGATTTTTTTATGGCGAAAAAGTTTCAGCTGGCTATAAAATTTGTTATGCGAGACCGCTAGCTTGATTTTATTATTTGATCAAATTGTCCGTCACAGAAACCTCTTCTAAAGCCTATTTTATAGATGTTGTTTATTCCGAAAGGGTACCTTTGATGCCTTGAATGCTAACAAAACTTGCTGAAAGAATAAAATTAAGAATACCTCTTTTTTATCTGTTTTATGAGTATGTGGCCAAGGTCTGCGACGAATGTATTGGATATAGTATAAATACGAGTTATTATAACCAAATTCACAAAATGTAAGATTTTAAATATTAATAATATTAACGTTATACTCACCGACCACAGCTACATTCTTATCTTTCGTTCTTTGCCTGTGGTCCTTCTTTCACACGTTTTCAACGTATTCGAAGATATACATATCCAAGTAAGAGTTTAAAAAGCCGGTTAGACATTATCTTTAAAATAACATTTCAAATAATAGAAAGTAATTTTCGTGCTGATATTTTATAGGAAAGCGAAGGAGATAGAAAATAATAGAGAGATTTTTTTTCTATCTACGCCATATTTGTGTAACTCATGCCCATCACTATAACATGGGGTTTAAGAAAACGCTTATAGAGTCGCAACATTTATGTAATATTCCTCGTGTTACAGTTATTCCATTGCCAACAGTAATTACAATTAGGCGGCCCGTAAGCTTGTTTTCCACAAATGGCATAAAACGAATCAGAAGAACGTGTAAAAGGCAACTATAAATGTAAGGGCCAACGCTGACTATAGAACGAACTAATGAAGGAACATTATTGAACGAATGTAAACCAGGAAGAGATAACTTTACTAAAGCCACTTACGTTGCGAAGCAGTCGCAGTGGGCATTGCGCTTTATACAAAGTTTTTCTGTGCCAAGTCCACTAAATAACCAGTACGTAGAACGACCATATCTCTAATAATATCTATAATATAATAAAAATAAGTATACCTGATTTATTTGAGTTTTTCATAGAGTCTTCTATTAGAAAATTATAGATGCCATTCCGCAGTCAGGAATAAAAATACATTAAACTGTACCTGAAAAAAAGAAAGAAACATGTCATATAAAATTAAGTACGTGAAACGTTTCACTTTGGCGGGAAAATCAAATTTCAAACAGTTTTTTTGTCCTTGTAGCTAGGCCGGGTAATTGTTGTGAAATGGCATAGTGTTCGCGAAAATTGTTGGTCGTTCTTTACATTATCACGTACAGCTATTAATCACTTACTCACCATATTACTTACATTTGGCAATAAATCGTTTGAAACAGCATAATTTATTGACAAATGTATGTAATAATGTGCATTGGAGATAAATAACTTTACGCGAGTTTGTAAAGAATAATAATCAATTTTCGTGAACATCATTGTCGTTTACAATAATTACTCGGCCTAGCTAAAAGAACAAAAAACTGTTTGAAATTTGAATTTCCCGCCAAAGTGAAACGTTTCACCTTAACGTAAAAGTTATTCTTCTTTCTTTATTTTGTACCTACTCTATATACCTGAGACAAATAATTGTTACCTAAGGTTTTTGGTTCTCTCTGCAGATAAACTGTTACAATATACGAACCTATATATTAGCCACACGTACCTACGTACGTAGAATGAGAAAATCTTAACCATTTGTTGGGTACACTGATGTTATCACCGTTTCGTGTATTGCGTGAAAAGTGCTTGAAAATTTTGTGTTACAGGATTAAGAAACAAACGCCTTTCTTAGAACCCACGAAAGGTTTCATTTGAATAGAAACCAGAATCAGTGCAAAAACTTCTTAGTAATTTGACATAAAACTTACAAGTACATAATTATCGTACTCGTAGTTTTGCGTATATAGATAAGTTTTTAATAGCAGTAAATTTTGGTGGATTATTGCTTTAGTGTTTAATAATTGAAAAAATATAGATCTCTTAAAAATGGACTTCAAAATGAGTAGGGGCTCCAACAAAATTATTGATATTGCCATAGACAAAGTTTGTCTATGATACAAACAGACGATGATGATATAAACAGACACCGATACAAAATTACATCATTGGAGCTGGGTAAAACCTACTTAGCCAAAGTCTATGATTTTTTCGGAACATCTCGTGAGCTTCCTCTACGTAATAAAAAAATAATCACGTAAATCTATAGATTTAGGATGTCAAAAAATAGCGTAGCAAAAAAAATTTAGGTCTGTGCGTAAATCGGTTCACAATAATTCTCGCAGTTTAAAAAAACAAAAAACCACGCTTTAAAATAATGGGACAAACTATTTAAATTATTTGTCATCGGTCCTTGATAAGTGTGCAAAGTTTCAAATCAATCCGACGTTTTGAAAGGGGTGAAAATCACGTTCAAAGCTTCCGTTACATAGATACATACCAAGCTAATAAAAGCGTGTTAAAATGGCAGAATAGTAGTAGGTGTACATAAAATCATACATTCATTTAAAAAAACCTTATTAGGAGCCTCACGCTCAAACTCTGTTACAACCTACTTATTTAAGTTTTACACGATCTCACCACAGACAAATAAAGATGTTTTGATTTATTTTAGACACTAGCTTTTTTGCCCGCGACTTCGTACGCGTAGATTTTCATATAAACCTTCAATCCTTTTTTCTTCCCTTAATCCGGCCCTTGCGCAAAATAACATAGCCTATACTTCAATCTGGTCATAGCTAAGCATATTCGTGAAAACAGCATTTAAATCCGTCTGCATTTTCTTCCAGGGGTTTCGGAGATGTGCGTGAACAAACAAACAAACATTCTAAAAACTGCCTTAACATGTTCAGCTGCTTATTTTATGTCGCCCTGTGTGAAGTATTGATAGAAGCATAACAGTAAAAACACCGTCAACAATTTTCAAATCAAAAAGATAATGTGACCACAGTGCAGAGCATGTTTTGAAGTATTCTTTTTGTCTAAACCATAAAAAGTATATCATGTCATGTCGGGATGATACATCTCTGAAATTTGACTGTCCAGCTTCGCTCGTTTGAATTTTTCTATGACCATCCAATTTCTGAACTATGAATACGACGACAAGTATATGGCTTTGGCCACGGAACCCTGACATATGCTTGTCTTGACACGCTCTTGGCTAGTTATTTCTTATTTCGCGTGCATTTGTATTATACCTTGATTAAAAAGCCATGAAATGGAACTACTCTATTTATCTGTTAAAATATCACAGTAAAATTCACTCTTTATTCTTATTGCAAATATACACTTTCTTCTTCTAGAAGCTAAGTTTAGATACCCTGCATAAAGGGTGCAGCAATGACTTATGTAGTGGCTGTTCACAAAACCAGACCACAGACATAAACATATAAATTTAAGTATAGTTAAATCTATTACATAAATATTATATATACTATTCAAACTTAACCTAGGGTGAAGTAATTTTACAAAACAAAAAAAAACATACTTAGTGTGATAGGTTACTTAATTATATATGAGATCATACAAAACTTATGACGCTACATTCTTAACTATTTATATATCGATATTTATTTTCTAATTATAATTTTCTAAAATTTATCGTCGAATAAATCTTTTATCTCGTAATAAAATTTTTGGGTTAGAAACTTACGAAGTTGGTTCTGGAAAAATGTTATTATTTCTTTCTTTCTTTATTGCGTCCGGAATTTTGTTGTATAAGTAGGTTTATTTTCATGTACAAAGGGCCTTTTTTGAATATTTCTATTCGCGGGAATGAATTAAAATAGGATGCGGTGTATTTTGTGTTTTAAATGCTAACATAGAATAAAATCAAGAGAATGTAATACTCCTACTCCATGCGCTGGAATGAATCACCAAAGAGGTTGTAAGGCCTATAACATGCTTGATCTACACGTTCATTCATCTAAGAAGGTTAAGGAACCTTCTTTAAATTTAAACTGATTAACCGAATGACAGTTGACAGTTTCAAAATTTTAATGGCTATGTCAATAACATTCTATTTACTTTGGATCTCCTTGCTTGAGGCTATGTGACGATCCTCATATTACGTTTCGGGTAACGAAGAAATAAATCATTGATTTTTATTTTCGTTTATGTAAAAATAAAGAATTAAAATAAATGATATAAGATAGCCTATGTTTTAATCTGGTAATTTCTAAGCATATTCATGAAAACCGCATTTAAATCCGTCCAGTGGTTTAGGAGATGTGCGCGGACAAACAAACAAACAAACAAACAAACAAACAAACAAACAAACAAACAAACAGACAAAAATTCTAAAAACTGTCCTATCGTGTTCAGCTGCTTATTTTAAGACGACCTGTGTGATTTTTTTCTTGTTATCTCGCAATTACAGATTTTTTTATCTCTACGTTTTTATTATATGTATAGACAAGTCACTAAAATGTTTTCTGTTACACGCTACTGAAATAAAACTTCTATGACGTCACGATTACACCATCTCTTGTGTTTATGTATGTTGTATTTTTATTTCGTGTAAATCACAGCGGGAACGACTCGCAAAACTATTCCAAATAGTTGTGTCACCAGAATGTGAAATGAGTAGATGAGTCGTGACATTGTGATATTTGTCACGAAACACGGGAAGGGACCGACATAAATCTTCACAAGTGAGGATAACCCTCCACAAATAGCTCATGAGTTGGGATGTCATACACAACGAGGTTGTTTATTTAGAGCGCGGTTTAAAATGTCGCGGTTCGCACGGCCATTTTTGCTCGGCGCTTAAAAACGTGAAAACGTGAACGAGGCATAGGTAATCGAAATAGTTTATTATTAGAAAAGAGTTCTACATATCTAATAGTATATAAAAATTTATTAAAAAAACTGACTTACAACGCGAAAATAACAAATTATGTTAATTTACTTTAATAGCAACCCAATGATATGTTGCAGGATTGGAAAATTAAACCTATCGGTGATTGCTTTCAGAATACTGCCATAGCCAAGGCCAGAACACGTAATAAATCTACTTCTAGTGGCCGCTAAAGATTGTAAAATAGTTTTCTTAATAAAAAAAAAAAACAATTTGATATGTTGATCACGTCATAATATTATTCTTCTTCTTCCAGATATTATTATCTAAGGGTCCTCACTTTTATTATTTTATTATTAAATTATTGGCTTGCGTTTGTAAGCCATCTTGCTTTATGTTAAGGTAAGAAGACACCGATTCATTCGCGATTTGAAGACGGTACACCCATTAAGACAGTGCATGCCACAGACGGTTCACACAATAAAAATTGAAACAAAGCACCTCGTACGGGTTTTCGGAATATCAACCACATGTTCTGTAAGTTTCATTGTAATAAGGAAAATCTTAGTGCTATCATTTTCCTCGTAGTATGGGCGTGTTGCACGCGCCACATGGTTAATGTTTTTCGTCCGTGCATCATTATCCGAAGTGGAGTACGTCTACTCTGTATGTTAATAAAAACAAACATCATTTTGTATGCGGAACGATTATGCGGCCCTTCTTCCCGAAATGTACAGATGAACCGATTATCATTTTTGGATCGAATATTTTGCGTATCTATCCTGGTTTAGCTGTTGAAAAGTAACAATGTCTAAATATAGAACAAAATCTGAATAGGTGAACAAAAATGTTAGAAGTGGTCATGTTTGTTTGAAAAAAAAAAGAAGAAAAAACTAGTGCCGTGAAACGAAATTAGCTCTTTTAAGTAGCTAACAGACGTTAACAGATTTAGTTGACGGGCCACTCTCTGACCAACGTGAGAGAAAAAATAAAATTTTCTCTTTCTCTCTCTTTGGTTGGACGGTGGTCCGTCAGCCAAGTTAGACACGTATTTTAGCACTATTAATCAATTAATTTATTTATTTAAGTACACAATACAATGTTTACATCAATACAATTATCAAAAACGTCAAACACAAACAAAAATATAACTAAATGTCATAATAATTACAGGTGAAGACAGCATGCATTAAAGTTGAGCAAAAAATTAAATAATTATAGTTAAGGTGAAACGTTTCACTTTGGCGGGAAATTCAAATTTCAAACAGTTTTTTTGTTTTTGTAGCTAGGCCGAGTAATTATTGTAAACGATAATGATGTTCGCGAAAATTGATTATTATTCTTTACAAACTCGCGTAAAGTTATTTATCTCCAATATATATTATTACATACATTTGTCAATAAACAAATTTATGCTGTTTCAAACGGTTTATTGCCAAATGTAAGTAATATGGTGAGTAACTGATTAATAGCTGTACATGATAATGTAAAGAACGACCAACAATTTTCGCGTACACTATGCCATTTCACAATAATTAACCGGCCTAGCTACAAGGACAAAAAAACTGTTTGAAATTTGATTTTCCCGCCAAAGTGAAACGTTTCACCTTAAACATAACTGAGACAAAACGAACAAATTAAAAGTCAAAGTTTTGTCAAAATTTAAATGTCAAGTAAAATAATGTCAATTGTTTTAGACAGTGTTATACTCATAGACCTAAATTTTTTTTGTGACTTCCTATACCTATGGTTATACTAACGCACATGCATTGAATCGTTAGAGCTAGAACTCGGAGCAGAGAAAATATTGAAGCGCGTTACTTTAGGTAACTTTCGAGGATTTCTTAGGGATAGTTGGTTAAATAAGTCCGGAGTGTCGAAAATTCCGTTAGCAAGTTTGTAAAGACACAAATAGTCAGTGTCTGCCGACGATGTGCCAGTGATTCCATCTTAAAGTACTGGAGTCTAGCGTCGTAGCTCTTAAGTTCCTTCGAGTATGTTAAATGCCACATTAACCTTTTCTGCACGCTTTTCAGTCTCTTTTTGTGTGTGTCTATTCGTAGGAAGAGTTCCAAAAAAACGCTACAATACTCCAAACCACTGCGCACTAAAGCAGCAAAAGGCATGCCATGTTCTAGTGGCAAAGCATAATTTTGGTGGAGGTTGCCTTAAAATCCCTACAATTCCGCAAGGCAAAGCCCAGGATCTTAAACCCTCTAAAAGCAATATTGTCGACATGTATGTGGAAACGAAGTAATTAAATTATACATGTTATACAAAAGTAGTGAATACCGAAGTGTTAAATATTGTATACTAGCTGATACCCACTACTTCGTACGCGTAGAGCTCGGCTTTCGGACTCACTACTATGACCCACTCCAGGAGCGCAAAATTTCATCCAAATCGGTCCAGCCGTTTACTTACCGTTTAAACCTTTATTGAACTTCCACAAAAATGTCAAGATCAAAATTAGCCAAATCCGTCCAGCTATTTTCGAGTTTTAGCGAGACAAACAACATCAATTGATTTTTATATATTATATAAACTCTATTTTATATAGGTACTTATTTATACGAAGTTTAAGATACATAATATGTAGACAGAAGAGTAAAATTGACTTGAAAACTATTTTCTTTTTAACGGGGCAAGTACCTTTATTAACTAAACAAAATACTAGCTAAAACTAACACTAAATAAACAGTTAGACTGTTCCATAGACTGTTGAAGGTCTAAAGACAATCCAAATGCTCAAGCCCATTATCAGTTGGCAAATTATCAGTTATCCAAATTATCCCATTATCAGTTATCTTTTTAAATTCTGTTAAGATAAGAGCAAAAATCATCCATGTAAACATAATCTCCGTTGCGGAAATTACCAAGGGTGCACTACAGATTGTTCAGGGTGATATAACGGGAACGGCCGAGCTAAATTGAATTTTCTACAAAGACCATTTATATTATTTTATCTCTGTTTGAAAATGAATACTTAGTTTGTTTGCAGGTAGTACCGGCCGCCATTCTTCATTACCGAACAAGCTACGGTATAGTGATTAAATAATATTAATTATTATCAGTGATTTTTTAAATGTTTGTTCTTTGTTTTGTCTAAGAACCCTCTCCATCCTAAGGTTGCCTGAAAGAGATCGCTCTTAGCGTTAAGTTGTATTGTAACACTAGTTTTTAATCTATGTAATATCTGGTATGAACAATAAAGAGTTTATTTATATATCTGTTTTTGTTCTGAAATTCAAAACTGTTATTATAGTTCTTATTTTTTTTAACCGTTTTTAGTGCAAACTTGCAAACGGGCCACTTGGGGCCTTACTTAAAAACGTTACTCGAGTTGATCTATGCTTTAAAATGCTTTCTCAACTTCTCGCTGACGGCAATCGTCACACGCGAAAACGAGACGGAGCATATTTAAGCGTATGTCAACTTGAGTAACGTTTTTAAGTAAGGCCCTTGATGGTAAGCAAACAACGTCATCTATGGACACTTACGCCAGAGGCAGCACAAATAAGTTGGCGAACATTAACAGTTCTTGAGAAAACCTCATGTTGTAGTAAGAAGAACATAATCTTTGCCTGGAAGAGAAATGGTTGCCTCGAAGAGATCGCATTCGGCGATAAGGCCGCCACTTGTGGCACTAGCTCGTAAGTGTTTTCTATCTGTTTGTAATTTTTATTTCTGGTGTACACAATAATGAGTTTCTATCTATCTATTTAACATTAAATAAAGCAACAGATAAAGGTGATGGTAGGTTACGTAAAGCAGTTAATAATTGGTGTAGGTCGGTCAAGAATGAGGTGATCGGATGAAATCACAAATACAACGTGTCTACTAAAGGTGTAGTAATACTGAAGGGTGATCATGTAATCATCATTATGAACTACTTTTACTATGGGACCAAATCTGAAATTGCGAATTCTTGACCGACCTACACCAATTATTAACTACCTTACGTAACCTACCATCACCTTTATCTCTTGATTTATTGAATGTTCTTCTTACTTGTTGTTGTTGTGATTAAGATTAATAAAAACATCTATGAAACTGTATAACCTTGACTTTTAGTTTTTATACCACATGGTGGTTTATCGACTGGCATCAGTCGATAAGGTTCTCATTGTAGTTCTATTTGTAGGTAAATAGTTGCAATTACCCGTCCCACGGCAAAAAAGGATTTTTGTGCAAAATTTTATGTTATGTCTAAGGCATAGCTATTAAAATCCTATGAATTAATATTCCAGTCATGTTTTTGAAATTTTACAGTAGCAACACCAATTAATTGTGGGTAATTGCAACTACTGCTGCCTGTGTCAGAATTTAATGAAATAGGTTTTTAATCTTTATAGCCTTTCTTTATTTGTGACGGTCCTATAAATCTACATTAAATTTACGAATCTTCCAAAAAATACATTGTGCTTATAAATATAGAATTATCAAGCGATGAAGTATGTACTTCAATATTTTTAGTTGCAATTACAAGACTCCACCTTATCAAATTTAATCCAAATTTTGAAATTTGAAATTTATATGGAATTCTATTCATATTTTACGTAACGAAAATTCGTACTTCGCCCACAGGGCACGGTTGTATGCGAAAGAACTGAGAAAAATGGCTCTAACATAATTGTCAATATAAAAAACCAACTTTATAAAAATGACAGAATTTGACCAAATTGAAATGGGACCACACGGGAAGCACCAGCTTTCAAATAAAATAAAATAAACTAAAACATTCGATTTGGGAATCTCCTCCGTTTTAGAAGTCAGTTAAAAAGAGGCCTTACAAGTACCTCATAGTTACACAAGATTGATGCAGTAGGTTTTTCTAAAACACCGCCAATGACATAAGAACACATTTTTTCTATCGTTCATCTCATTTTTACAAGTGAAGGCGAAAGTCCGATCAATGAGATAGAAAGTCTAATTTTCTAATTACATACTTAGGATCGCCAAATTTTACCGGAATTCCACGCTAGCTTGGAGCAAATAGATACCAAAAGTTACTGAAATATCTCAGATATTCATCAGAAGCACCCAGTTTCAATTGTCTTATTAAAAGGCGCCTGAAGCAATTTGCAAAGTTATTTTGTTGAAGTGAATTCCATTCTCTTTTGCAATCATATAGCAAAGCTACGAGTAATTAGCGTAGCTATTTCAGATTTGACTTTCATGTTTTCTCATTTAATTGCTATGAAAGCCAATATAAAACGTATTATTTATCAGAGATTTGAAAAAAAACTCTAGTTTGATTGATTTTAAACGCAAAGACCGTCTCTTTTCCTATCTTAATCACACCTAATTTTTTCAGATGATTTTAGGCCAAAGGCCCTGAAAGCAATAAATAAATTTAAAGTATTGGGTACATATTTTTTTGATAGCTGAGAATATTATAAATCTTTAGGCAAATTGAATTCTTGTGACAATCGTAAATCGACATTTGTTTATCTCTTTACTCACACTATATTTAATTGATTTTGATATTAAATAAAGTACAGAAGTAATACATCTGAAAACTGCAGGGAAATTGAAAACCTACGGATGAATTCCTAGAGCACAGCTTGTTCTAAAACCTAATATACTAAAGTGGAAACCAAAGGCCTCTAGGAGCTCGTAAATGTGTCAAAAATGACTCTCGGTTGGCGACAAGCCAAGATACTTTGTCATTAATCTGCGACTTTATCGCGTTAGATTCGCGTTGATGTGATAAATAGCTGGGAATCAGGATGTTTATCACATTTAAGTGATGTGAAATCCGCCTTCTTTTTGATTAGAAAAAAAAACTAATAGGAGCACAGACTTAATTTTACCTGTGATGGAGTGATGAAAAATGGTGGCCGAGCGGTAGCAATGGGAGTTGTAAAATCTGACGGCACCCGGTTCGAGCCTCAGCCCGGCACCAATAACTTATTTAGTACTTATTATTTAAAAACATTATGTGCAGTTTTGATGGCATCGCTCAAAAACGGTGAAGGAAAATATCTTGAGGAAATCGATATGTTCAAGAACCTCAAAAGTTCAAAGACATAATAATATGTCATTCTCCAACATGCACTGAAGGCAGCATGGCGGATTAGGGCCCATCCTCTCTCTCTCTCTCTGAGAGAAGGCTTGTGTCCCAGAAGTGGGAACACGATAGGCTGAATTATGATGATGATGAGGAGTAAGTCTATAACTAGGTCAAAAACTAGACTTATAATATAAATCTTAATTTAAAACGAAAGTAGGGTCTAGTGTGAGAATCAATGGGCGTAGCTTTAGAAGAGAGCGTTATTTTTGAGTACTATTTCCTTATTTTTTGTTACGGATTTTCCTAACTGCGTAGAACGATTGTTCCACAAAACCGTCACGTCGTGAGTGGATATGTACACTATGTAATCAGACGTACAATGTACTTGTTTTCAGTGACAATGTAACAGGCAGTAAATAAAAAAGTCGTGCCGCCGTCTAAAGGGTAAAACGGACAAGCGGTATCTGTTTACACAGAAACCACGTGCGACCGTGATACTCGTATGAATATGTCAGAATTTAAAATATTTTTTCAGAATATTACGCTCACGTGCTGAATATATTATTTCCGTGTAAAAATATAAATTTAGCAGTAATGTACCTTATTTATATTATGTACAGGGTATTTTTTTAAACCAATGACTTTTTCGAAAAGATTCGATGGATGGACATTTTTTTTGCTACATTGAAATGTTTTAAACGTTCTTCGTTTGGCAAACTAGAGACATCTTACTTAAAAACGTTCCTCAAGTTGATCTATGCTTAAAAATTGCTCTCTCCACTTCTCACTGACGGCAATTGTTACACACGGAAACGAGACAGAGCAATTTTAAGCATGGATTAATTTGAGTAACGTTTTTAAGTAAGGCCAAAAGTTTATAATAGTTGATTCATTTTCTATTCGTAAAAATGTCATTACACCTTTTAACATAATTTTCGTTCGCAAAAGCAATACCTATTTTGGAAAACTTTCAGTAATAATAGGTACAAGCTTTGAAACAGGTAAACGCACACAATCATATTACACCGCGTACATATATGGTTTTAATTCATATTTATAATGCAGTTTTGAAGAAATTAATTGATAGGTACATAATTGTTGTAAAATGTCTGACTAAGTCAAATTTTAATTGATTCTCTAAAAATATTTTCAAATAATAGCAATAAATACCACAAACTTTGGTGATAATAATCAAACCTAGCTACAAAGTAAAAATCATTTAAAAAAAAAAAAATTACTATCACATTAGGTACCTACTTAGTACAATACTTTTTATTTTTACAAAAAGTAAATGTAAAGAGTATTGTACCTCCTTTCTTTGTGTTGCCCTTTTCAACTGCTATTGTTTTGCTTAAAATAAATAGTCAGGTCATTGAACCTCATGAAACAGGGCAATTTATTCTTTAAGTACTCACTCCCACAAGAGTCGGGCCACAACGTAAACCCTTTGAAGCCCTCCCAATATAACTTGGAACGCTCCACCCCGCTGTTTCCTTTAATTTGCAGAAGTAAAAAGAGAGACGTTTATTAGTTTCCTAGGTTTTTTTAAACTGGACGTTGATAGTTCAGTGGCTGTTATCGGATTGATTGAACAAGGCAAGGCTGCCAGAGTTCGTGCTTTGAATAAAACAAAAGTGCGTTAAATTGTAAACACAGTTGATATATTTGGAGAGTTTATTTTATATTTTATTTGATGTGACAATAAACCTATTGTTATGCCTACGTTCCGGTATAAGTACCGGTACACTTTTTATGTTTAAAACATGGCTCTGAATGTAATCAAATAACAAATACAGTAAATCCATAAATCTTTTAGCAAATAAGCGAACATAGATTTGGGTTTTGTCGAGAAACAATACATTTGTGTCAGAATCAGAACGCTTATAACTTTTGAGAATGTACCCGAATAAAAGTTTTAGATCGACCCATGCGGTAGGTATAGTTTGTAACAAACAAATACCAATTTATTTGTTTGAAATTATTGAAAAGCGAAACGATATTTTGCTTTTCTCTGTGTTTGAAACCATCTAAATTAATATATTGATACTGCCAGTATACACCCGCTAGCCATACTACGGGAACATTCAATTATTCCGGGATAAAAAGAGTTAATATTATTATTATTGTATAATACATGGCCACATGGCCTGATAGTAATCGATGATGCAGTCTCAGCTGGAGTACGCTTGCCTGGAAGAAACCGATTCACTGGACTCCCAGATTCCAACTATATCGAGGAATACCCATTCAAGCAGTGGATTCCACAGTCCATATCAGTTCGCACAATAAAAATGGAATCAAAGCACTTCGTACTGGTTTTCGGAATAGTACTCGCCTGCCTGTCTGATAGAAAAATGGGAAGAATTATTATTATTAACAGCACACTCTCTGAAATCATGTTAATCCAGGGTACAAGCTACCTCTATATAGAATTTCATTCAAGTCCGTTCAGCTATTAAGGAGTTTAGTGCGGACAAACATACGCACTTACACACAAATTTTCGCACTTATTATACATATTAAAATAGTGTGAATTAATTAATACTTGCAGTATAAATAAAATATTTTATTTAAATGAATGAATTAATACTTTATTTATGAGGGGTTTTAAAACCTCTATTAAAGAGCTGATAATCTTCTAACGGCTGAATATATTTCTTGAATCATAGATAAGAACACTATCGATCAAGTCACCTTTCAAACAAAAAAATCAAATGATTCAATTCTATTCAGCTATTTGGGAGCTACGATGCCACAGACAGACATACACACGTTTAACTTATAACACCTATCTTTCTGCATCAGGGGTTAAAAAGTCACTTCATATACTTCTTATATCTGTATCGTGACCCCATCAAAGTCCTGATCGAGGACGGATCGAGGTTGGGTCATTTGATTTTCAAGTGGGTTCTTGTGGTACCCCCTGAGGTCACAACCAACGACAGTATCGGCGTCTTGAGTGTTCTTCTGGATTTATGCCAGCACTTGAGCTCGAACGACAGGTGATTAAGGATAAAAAAAATATAATTGCAGGTAGAGTTTTGTGAAATTTTGCCTACATTCAAAATTTTGCAAACCATCGTACTAAAATAGCGACATAAATTTAGTAGTATTATTCAGTCAGAATAAAAGTCTAGCTGTTTATTGGATTACTATCTACATCTATATGATTGTATAAAAAATAATTGATGTCATTTGTCTCGCTAAAACTAGAGAATGGCTGGACCGATTTGGATAATTTAGATCTTGAAATATTTGTGGAAGTTCAGGGAAGGTTTAAACGGTGAGTAAACTGCTGGATGAAATTATGTGGAGCGAATCATAGTAGTGAGGCCAAAAGCCGAGCTCTACGCGTACGAAGTAGCGTATAGCACTTACGGCGTATTTAGCCAGTGTCAAAAATATAATTATGATAAGTAAAGTATCAACATGAAAGATATTTATTTATTTATTTATTGTTTATTAACTAAAACGGCATACAACGCCAATTACATCAGTCAAGTAAAATATAAAACAATGCTAAAAGTAATAATAATAATTAATTAAAAACTATCACAAATGTCAAAACAAAATAAAATCAACTTAGTCTATAAAAAAAACAAGATTAAAAACATAGCATGAACATTATAAAATAAAATTCATTCATATTTACGTCAAAATTAAAATTAAAGGTATTACATAAAAAAAAAAAAAAAAATATATATATAACTTATACTTATCTAAATATGTATATAAAAAATATTATATACTTAGATAATTAATACTAAACCAAAATTGAACCAAAAGTATACCAAAAGCATACTATAAGGATATTATGACAGTCCGTATTAAAAAGGAGAGCAAACCTCAATAATTTCCAAAGTTTTTAACCAAATTCTTCAATATAGATATTCTGATCGATTTACTAATGTTTATGGTTCCGTAGTTTACCTAACCTTTACAGTTTTGTTGCGTCTGTCTGTTTAACCTGTCTAATCGCTTCTTACCCTCCAGTCCTCACTACGCGTCCAAAGTTGCGGGCATCAGCTAGTATAATAATAATGTATAATTTTTCGAAGAATAATAACGTTAACGTTATTGATATGCAGTGTACACGGTCAAACGTAGCTAAACCTCTAAAGCTAGTCTGTGAGTTAATCCCACATAATGGTGCAGCGGTACAGAATTTCTCAGTGCACCAAATCTGTATTTGTCGAACAGAGTTCACACAAATCTAGTCACGTCCCTTGCCTTCCTTATTCCGTACTCTATAAATACACCGAGCCAGTGTGTGTTTACAAATGGTTTGTATAAACTCAGAGTTACTATTTCTTGGAGTCTTTAGACAGCTATTTCAGTATTGACTGCTATTGACCAGCTGCGTTTTACCCTTTTGAGTCATGCGTGGTTTATATGAGAATTTAACATCTGCCATTCATGTTTGTGTAAGCTCAGCCGGTCTAATCTGCAAGCTAAGTGAACGCGCAAGTGAAGTGATAAGCTAAGTGAACGTGTATTTTTCTTGTTGATTACTATAGAGATATGTCAAAATGTCGAAAGATCACCCGTCACTGTAGTCCCTTACGCTTATAATTCGATGTTTTGACAATTATCTGCAGAAATAGGCAAGAAAAAAATCACATTCACTTAGCTTATCACTTCACTTGCGCGTTCACTTAGCTTGCAGAATAGACCGGCTGGGCAGTCAAAATAACCCATGAATTATTTTTCGTTCGTTCATTTTTTATATTTATATTTGGAAGCAACACTAAAAAGATAATTCTTCTACTTCTTCAACAAAAAATTAAATTCCAACTAGGTATACCACTATTCACACTCATTCATTGACTAACTGACAGACTCATCACGTAATATTTTAATATACTAAATCTAATATTCTAATCCAAATATCCTAATCCTAATATATCCTAGTCCAAATATAGTAGTCCTAATAATAATGTAACAAAAGTGAAAGTAACTCGTTCTCTCGGTCTGTCTCTCACTTTGTTTGTTTGCCTTAACGGCTAGACCGATCGTAACGAAATTTGGCTGAATGATAGTGTAAATCATAAGGACGGACGTAAAGTACTTTTTGTCCCAGAAAAAAACTGGAAAGCTCTCCGGGTAACACGCGGGATTCAGCTAATAATATTATGAAAAATATTAATGAAGGTAATTAGTTTTATCATAACAGTACCCGCATCAAACAAAGAAAATCTACGGAACAGATTTAACTTTACTCAACTCCTATACACCGCGAACTGTTCTAACATTTAGCAGGCATAATCTTGCAATGAACAGTTTTGTCCGCTATTTATGCAACCGGAGTTAAACTTCTAACTACCATTTTAGCATGTTAATTAAAAGTTCATGAGGCTTACGGTGGCTACGGGAGCTGAGAAATGGTCAGTGCACACCGCATTGTAGGTGAACGAGGATTTTCATGCAAAACAAAGTGGGGTTTTAGGTGCAGATTATAAACGGACAGATGTACTTATTACTCCGAAAATAAAGTGAAAAGTACTGCACGTGTAAATTTATGTCAATAGGCTATTATGTCAATACGACAGGTGTATAATTATAGGTGTAAATTTGTTAAAAATAACAGGCTGAGTGAAAAATATAATTATATGTAAATACACTTACTGAAGAAAATAATTAAATTGAAGCTAATAAAGTTCTGAGATATAAGCGTTTCAAGTTTTTTTGGATTAGGAATTAGGGATGCTCTGTCCAATTCCCTCAAGGTGAGCGTCAGTTTGGACATTGTATGGCGTATTTACATGGGATGTCATTCGTAGGTATAGTGCACTCTCTGTCTAGCAACTCTAGCAAGACATTAAATTGATTAAACACTGTTTTAAACTATCACGGTTGTTCACTAAAGTTATATGATTATTTACGGGATATTTACCGTGGTAATGTTGTGGAAGGAGCTCCCGATATTTCGGCGCAGTTACATGCACCATGTTCACGGGAAGACGACGGGAGACGGGAGCTCCTTCCACAACCTTACCACGGTAAATATCCCGTAAATAATCATATAACTTTAGACATTAAATTGCTTATTATCATCCTTAATTTAGAACATATTTCAATTTTGTGTTCGGTTTACAGCTCTATTTATAGTCAGCTTGTCGTTTGTTGTTCGTAAAAAAATAATGACAATTTTGTTAGATGGTGGAAAGCTAGCTGCCTTGATAGCAATTAGAGCAAGAGATCAATGTGTTTTTTTCTGCATTGTAATAGTTGGAGGGCCGGTGACATAGTGACATAGGATACTTTTTATCCCGGGAAATCTTAACATATTTTTTTATCAGGAGTTGTGTCTCTTTTGCTCTGGTGTTCAGTTCGAGCCTTCGGGCTCAACCGCGGACTACAGATAAGCCCCGTACATTCACAATTCAATATTTACAGCTAGCCACGTCGGGGATCTGAGGGCATAAACGCAAGCTTTCGTTTGTATGGACTGAAAAGTACCAACGTAGTCCGGTAAAATTACTATTGTTTTGGTAAATTTGAATAAAATTTGAACCCAGCAGTTACGCTGCATTATTTTCCAGTTTTTCCGCATTTTCGGAGAAGAATTATATTATTTCAATTCTTGTAACCGACCGGAAGACGCAGCGTATAGGTAGGCCTCCCAGTAGTTGGACCGATGACATCGTGAGAGTCGCGGACATCCAGTGGATATCGTTCAGTGTGGAGGTCTTCTGGCTGATGATGACGATGATGAGTTCTTGTAATTCAGACTAAGGCCTTGGTAAATTTCATCAAATGTCTAGTTGTTTATTCGTTAAACAAACAGACAAACAGATAATTTTCGCATTTATACTATTAGTCATGGGCGTAGCTATAGTTTACAGATGGGGGGTCCGCGGGCATAGAATACTTAATACTGTTGCTATGTCAACCGACCGGCGCGTGCACAGATATATATTTTGTGTGCGGGGGGCGGAGCTAACCCAAAACCGCTAGACCGTGGAATGTGCTTGTTGAATGGGTGTTCCCCGATATTTACAATCTATGCCTTCGAGTCGCGAATGACTCGGTTACTTCTTGGCAAGTCCCATCGTAGACTACATCAGCGAGAAGGCGGTCAAGTGCAAGCCTACATACATTAAGAATTATAACTTATGTTACTATTTTTATCAGCATGTATACCTACCTAGTATGTACAGACTGTACATGACTGCCTCGGTGGCTCAGTTGGTAGTGATCCTACTTTCTGTGCTTGGCGGCGTGGGTTCGATTCCCATCTAGGACAAACATTTGTGTGATGAACATTTGTGTATGTTCTATGTCTGGGTGTTAATATCTATTTAAGTATGTATTTAAAAATATATATGTACGTATATCAGTCTCTGGCAGTCATATTACAAGCTTTGCTTAGTTTGGGGTCAGATGACCATGTGTGCAATAATGTCCCAGATATTTATTATTATTATTAAAAGATTTTCCTTATAAAATCTTCTCAGCATAACCTTACACGAACGTACTAAATTCACAGAACCGCCTACAAGAATAATGTTTTGCTTACATAAAATAGACCCTTCGTCTAAAATTTATAGTAACAGCTTAGGTAGTTTAGGTAGACCCACAATGTTCCCTGCTAACCTGCTCGACGCTATCTAGTGTAGGTAATGGCCGCATCCTGTTCCCTCCCAAATTGAATTGAACGCTTAATCGCCATATATAAATTTAAGGAAATTTTGGCGATTATCTAGGTTTAACAGGTCTCCTGTCTCTATCCATTAGATTTTGGAGCGTTGTCTTGGTCCCACAATATTATTTTTAAGTCTGAAAAATATATGTAGGTCTTAAGTTAGTGTACATATGGTTTTAGTACGACTAACCTAAAAAAAAACTATGATATGGGGTTCTTACAACTATAATATCGCTATAATATAGGGGTTTTCAAAAGGGCGACGGTAATCGCTTACCATCATGCGGCCCGTCTGTTTGTTTGCCACCTATGGCATAAAAACACTTATGTTTTGTTTACCGAAGTACATTGTCCCGTGTATCATATCTGATGTATGGGACAAGAAACCGGATAAAAATATAAGTAGTATTCATCCCCTAAAATATACAAATATTATCGGGCTAATAAAAGAACTACCTTGTTAAAACTAATAACCTATCAATGAAACATAATACTTAAGATAACTAACTAATTGGAGATCGTTCATACCATTTATAGGCAAGGCAAGGCCATTTATAGTTCAAACGATCTCTAATTTCAGGCAACATGTTCAAAATGCTGGCATCGTTGGCTCGCTGGATTGCGAGGTTAACATTCAGGCCAAAATACAGGCCTGCATTTCAGACACGTAGAGATTATTTTAGTCTCCCCGACAAATTCTTCAATAATTCAATAGCAATTGGTCCTTATGGTCCAAGTGTTTCTACCCCAAACGGCATAAATAAGTAACAACGGTGGGGAACGTCACAAGGTGCACCGATGCGCAACAAAACGGCTACCCGGAACATGTTGTTGTCAAGTAAATATCCTAAATAAATTTAAGGAAGTTAATTATTTCCCAACAAGAAGCTTCCTAGCATATCTAAATTAAACATCTGTGGTCAGTACCGTGAAGTATCGCAGCGGGCGGTGGGGCCAGGCTAGGAGTGTTTATTATGTTCGACCACACTTTGTCCACACGTGAATTGTTGTCAAACGCCAAGCCTTGTGGAGAATCGATAATAATAAATTTACCATAAAATTATTTCTTAAATCATAACCTTTCGTATTGGGATAGGAGTCATGAATATAAATCACAATAAAAACTCTATCATAGAGGAAATAAGAAGTAAAGAAAGTCGTCATATTTTAACTGCCCGAAGGCATAAAACGCGTGCATAAAATTGTCCTAAGTGCTATAAAAGTTCACATAATATACGGCGCAGAGCAATATGTAACATGTGAGGGAGCCATCGATGTCCCACATCGATGACTTGCCTCGTAAATCTTGATGTGTCGTTACAGATGCCCACACTTTTAAGATATTATCCGAAGAGACAAAAAGCTGAATTATCTTAGACCAGTCGATATTGCCAAGTTAAACTTGGCCAGATTTACGTAAACTTTTGGCTCTACGACATATCGACATGAGATCCAGATAAACTTCATAAAGCCGGGTAGTTAATTTCTTCTTCTTTCTTATATAAAAGCGATGTTTATGTGTACGTATGCATGTATGTACCCTATGGACTCCATAATGGCTTGAACAATTTTGAAGGACTTTCACTAGCAGATGTTATAAGGAGTAACTTAGGCTACATCATCATCATCTTCATCACCAGCTAGTTGTACATAAATGATCACGGTGTTTGTATTAATCGATGACTATTCTATACATTATCAAGTATAGCTATTTCTCAGTAACGCATCTTTTTACTAACATTTGTCGATAAACTGTTAGAAAAATTCGTTTATTGACATATATTATACTAGTAATAAAGTACATTACAGAGTAGCTTTGCATGATAATGTAAATAATAATCATCGATTAGCGTAAACAACGTGATACTATAATAATTATCCGGCCTAGCAACAAGGACAAAAAAACTGTTTAAATTTTTTTCCTGCCATAAGTGAAATTACGGAAACGGAAACTGAGAAAAAGTGCTATGATGCTATTATTGGGTTTAAAGATATTTTTTGTTAAATCCACTCTTATTGACATGATGTATATCAAAATGCATTAAAAATAAATCAGCGGAGACAAAGAGAAGTGATATAGAGCGTCAGGTCTTGTCGTGACATTGTTCAACCAGAAAATAGAAGATAAAAACCAGCAGCTGCAAGCAGGCTAGATATTGAATGCTGCACTTTCATATTAAATTTTATAAGGGTGCTTCAATATCGGAAAACGCAGTTGCAGGATTTGTTTTAGCCTTATAATCGGAGAGACTGTTTGACCAAAACAGACGGTTTGAAGAAGATAAAAAAAAACAGCCAAGTGCGAGTCGGACTCGCGCACGAAGGGTTCCATACCATTATCTATAAAAATGAAAAAAAAAAACACGTTTGTTGTATAAGGGTACATACTACTAAGGGTAAGGGTACTAAGGGTCCCGTTTTACCCTTTGGGTACGGAACCCTAAAAACACAAATATTTTGCTGTATACTATGTTGGTAACTCGGTTTATTGTGTCATTGAAGAGGAAAATTTTGAGATATGTCTTGAAATAAAGACATTATCACTTACTGCGTAGCTTTAATTTTTACCCCCGACGCAAATAAAGGAGTGTTATTAGTTTACGTGGATATCTGTGTGTATGTCTGTGGCATCGTAGCTCCCAAACGGCTGAACCAATTTTGATTTGATGAGCTGTTCGAAATTTATGATATTTTTTATTGGGAGTATAAAAAATATATTTGTTATCTCATATAGACAGCGGTTACATCGAATATAATAATTAACTCTTCTATAATATAGTATTTAATGTTTCATAATTTTAAGACTCCTCTTCTTAAAAAATTATACTTTAAGGCATCTACCGTTGGTGGAGTTATTGGAAACTAATTTTTTTCTCCTTTTGTCATATGTACCTACGAGTATACAAAATTTCAATGTGCAAAGAGGTTTGATTAAGTGTATTTTTTTCAATTTAAAAAAAGAGGAGAGTGATTTACATAAAAAAAAAATATTACACGGGAATTACTCACGTAAAATTAGGCTGGTTACGAGAAATCGAAAGCGAGACGCAGCCGCGCGCGCGCATTCACCTTGATAAAGACCGCCGAATGCGGTTGAAACTATAGTCGGAGTATCCGGCCTAATCTTACGTGAGTAATTCCCGTGTAATATAAATAAAATGTGTGATAACCACATCAGTTTCCATAATAAAATAAAAATTATAATATTTACATTTCCAGGTGGGATCTTGTGATTGACTCATTATAGGTTCAAGCCACAGAAAAGAGAAGGGTAGAAAAAATTCTCACTTCAGTGGTTCAAGGCATATCTGTAAACATTTCTCTTCGTAGTTTGGTTGCTAAGCAACGTTTTATAAAAATATGAAAGTTGCCCTCATAGGCAAAATTTTACATGCATAGGTTTGTTGTGGTCAATGTTTTAGAAAAGGACTAGATATGCCTTGGCAGTAACTGTAAATTTATGAACTCACGTATATTGGCCTCAGCTACGCCTCTGTTCACAATTTCACGTTCGTCCATAAATGCTTCTATTGCAGGCCGCTGCAGTAATGTGCTATAATCAGATCAGTTTCCAAAAACATTATTTAGGTGGACAAAAATGTATCTTTTTACCAACGGAAGGCGTGAAACAGTGTTCTTTGTCATGCTCTTTACATTGCACGGATGTATCCTTAAATTGTTCGTATACAAGGTGACTTAAATTCGTTACGCTTAGCGTGCTCTCTCTTCATGCGGTTTTTTTTAATTGTATACAATACTTTATTAATAACTCCATAGTTACAAGTCAAACTTCTCCAGTACACTCTTCTACAACAATGTGAATAAAAGTTATATTTTAATAATATTATTATGTAGGTATGTATATAAAATTAAATAATAATTTATTACATAAAAAAAATGTACAAAAATGTCATTGCAATAATAATTAAGTATGTCAATTTCAATTCATCCATCGTTATTTACTAGAGCAACTACTTGAAATATTCATGGATGAAGCCATTTATATTTCAGATTGTTTAATATATTTATCATATTTATAGTATTGTTGGTCAAGGAGCCAAGTTTTAAGCCTGACTCGGTGGAAGGTGCATCGCGTACGTGTGTGGGCAGGCGGTTATATATCGCAGGTCCTACGATGTAGGCAGACCTCTCTGACTTCACGAGCTTATGGAACGGTGTCACGAGCCGTTTCCTCCTTTTATTACTGCGCAAGTTCGCCGTCGGGGCGGCCCTCATTTGAAACATGTGCAATTTATTATGGTAAAAAAAAACTTTATAATAAAAAATAAAAAAATGAGCTCGCATGGCAGCGGAAGGTAAGGGTAGGAGTAGATAAAGCGGCAGGTAATAGGCTTGCGTTCAATGACCTTGCGTTTGACATTCATCTCGCCTGTCATTAAGCGATGATGCGGACGTCAGTGTTGATGCAATGGTTAATTTTTATCAAATTGCACATGGCAAACGTTGCCAATATTAAAATTTGTTTGATTAGAGTGTGATCTCGATTTTAGCGCACTGTGAGAGTCGCGTTCGATAATTTAGCCACCTTCGTGTACTAACGGCGTCACATGAGTGACTAGACTGTACTATATAGAGTGAGTGGGTGTACTCCGTACTCACTTCTCGCCACGGGCAAAGAACAAAAACACGACTCGAGGGTTCCGCTAATTAGGAGTCAAAGAGACGGGTCGTTAATAAATAATTTTGTACAAATTGTATTCATTATTTCTACCTTTTGTACACTGCTTTTGCCTCTTGGTAGGGACGGAAATCTCTCTGTTTAGGATTTGTAGGTATAATTCATATTAATATTTTAGCGTTACTTCGGGCGTAATATACTTTGTAATATGTAAAGGTTTTCAGATACATCGCATTAACATTTTCTTTGCCGCGTTACTATGGAAACTTTACCTGCCTACTTTTTTTGGTATGGAAACAATCCTACATTGATTTCATTATTACTTCAATATATTTATATTTGAACTACATCTACACATTTTGTTGTTTCTGTTAGATAGTTACAAGGGGAACAAAATATGCTCGTGTACATCATCACAAAAATATTGTATGGGTGTTACCCAAATAACCTTTATTTGATCATCTTCATCAGCCAGGAGACGTCCACTGCTGAACATAGGCCTCCCCTTTTAACCTCCACACTGAACGACATCCCGCCATCTGCATCCACTGGATGCCCGCTGGACGCTTTATTTGATATCTGGTATGAATCTAAGTCTCTTCAAATCGCAAGTGAATCGGTTTCTCATAGGCAAGTGTGCTCCATCACAGACCGCATCATCGCTTAACATCAGCCGAGTATAGGTAGGTCTAATCTATAAAAAAAAAGTTATTGCTAAACTCGAACAAAGGCATTAAAAAATTTGTCTTCTCAGTTCCTACTTTGTCTAATCATAAATATATAAAACGCATGTCATAACTACCAAGCGACCTAAACAATATATAAAACGCATGTCATAACTACCAAGTGACCTAAACAATATATAAAACGCATGTCATAACTACCAAGCGACCTAAACAATATATAAAACGCATGTCATAACTACCAAGCGACCTAAACAATATATAAAACGCATGTCATAACTACCAAGCGACCTAAACAATATATAAAACGCATGTCATAACTACCAAGCGACCTAAACAATATATAAAACGCATGTCATAACTACCAAGTGACCTAAACAATATATAAAACGCGTCATAACTACCAAGCGACCTAAACAATATCAAGTTCAACCATGTATCATTTTGTAAGTTGTTTTGCCAAATCGTAATAGTTTCCGGGGAACTTGCCCGTGAGTAATTTGTTGGAGACAAGTGCAGCAGTGCGTAATGTCCTCGAGGGAAATCTTAAGTGTAGTGCTAATACCGCTCGGGAGAACTGGGATTGTACAAATATATTAGCTAAAAATAAATACTGTACATTACATTAAATATCTTTACTTTAAATTAAAAGATACAATTAATCTAAACAAACAAAAAATGAAATAAAACAAACCTTTTTTTTTACAAATTACTTAACCTTACCTTATCTACGGTATGGCCAAGGATGGAACACGTTGATCTAGAAGAAATTATTCACCCTAGCCCTGAAGATGCCTAGATGTAGTTGTTCTGTAGTTCAGTAGCCTGTAGTTCTCAGGAAACAAGAAGCTAGCAGGGAATTTCATTCTTGGGCGTATCAGAAATGACGACCCAAATCGTTGCGTACGAATTTATGGAATTTCCACGAAGAAGTGACAATATTGTTATATCCTTACTATTGCTTATTTGCCTTTGTTTCTACTTGACATAAAACCATACTGTATGTGGGATATTATAGCTTCGTGATACCTATCACACTGGCGCACGTCCGTTGCGTTTCATAATTCTAAATGAGGCGCAAATAGGAATAATCCAATGGAGTTATCCCAGGACCTGCGAAATTAGCTTTGCCACCATTTCTCTTATTAGGATCTATATAAATGAATAGTTTTTTTTGTAAGATTTATTTATTTATAAAATAACACTTTAAATTATGTTTAGCATACCACTAAAGTTATATATCACAATATTTTTATTACCAACTACATGAATAGTTCATCATACCTATAATAATATGCTATATATATGTTAAGACAATTTAATGTTTACCTCCGTAGATGGGATAATGTAGAAACGTTCCAGAAATAAATATTTACTTTACTTTACCTTCTGATCTTACTTTCATCGTTTGAATATTAAATTTTATTAACAGGTCCAGACAGAATGGTGGCTGCGGAATGGAAAGCGACCACCGAGCAGACCACCAGCCCTCTGCGGTGGTCAGACTACAATGCTAATACAGAAGGAAAGCAGTGGACGAGACTGGCACTTGACCTGAAAAGATGGCGCACTGAAGAGGAGACCAATACCCAGAAGTGGGTGGAAAATGATGATGATTACCATGTCCTCTTGTTGTTTTCGTCGGCCCCATGCCTCTCATAAGACTATGTGTAGTCATACTTTTTTTTTACTAGTGCTCGTTAACTGAAGAGTTCGAGAGTAGCATGCAGTTTGTTGGGTTCTACTGATTTTCGTGTAGTACCCCAAAAAGTATTTGTGAAATTTTAAAAATATACCGGTTTTTCCGAATATCAATAGTGTTTGTAATTTGTACAGCGTGAAACGATTGGTAAAACCCCACACGAATGACGTGGCATATTTTTATCGACATCAGATCGACATACATTCGTTTGAAAAATGAAGCTGGGAAATTGAATTCAGTTGTTCGATAGATCCTGTCGGCAACTGTCGCTGCAATGTTGCCTATTGAAATGTTTAATTTCGTCAAGCAAAAATATTGTTTGTTACATTCTAGTTCCTGCTGTTGTGATTTAACTTAATTTTCTAAAAATGCTTCAAAAAAATAAAGAGGCCCCTTTTTATTTTTTTTAACTGAATACACAAATTGAGTTTCTTGAGCGTAGCATGTTTTTTTATTTTCACACAAACTTTAGCGTCCATTCCCGGAGGTGGAATCCGTAAAATTCGTTCTTATTGTTTACCTAAATCCTAGGCAATTTCATAAATATTGGGTTTAAATTGCACTTCTCGAATATTGGGTTCAAATTGCATTGGGTTATTGAAAGATAAACCCGGGTATGTCCTAAAACTGCGAACAGAACAAGCGGAGGATGGGCAGCAGCGTCCTAATAGTACACGGTGAACGTACTGCGGTCCCCAAGCCGCCTGCCAAGCGTGGGGATTATGGCAATACCCCTCTCTATGAAGGAGGCCTTGTCCAACAGTGGACGTTAATTGGCGGATGATATGATGTGATGTGATTGAAAGATAAAGGATACGCGCGAGAAGCTATTTTTTATGAGCGTACGAAGTTGCAGGCTACAGCTAGTATATAAATAAAAGTACGCATTCTCTGACTAATAAAAAAAAAAACTGAGACATTATTGCACACATGGTCATCTGACCCCAAACTAAGCAAAGCTTGTAATATAGCTGCCAGAGACTGATATACTTACACACAGATTTTTTTTATACATTCTCAAATAGATATTAACACCTAGACATAGCACAAACACCAATGTTCATCACATGAATGTTTGTCATAGGTGGGAATCGAACCCACGCCCCTAAGCACAGAAGGTAGGTTCACTACCAACTGAGCCACAGGGGCAGTCAAATTCATCACAAAATCTCAAAAACTACTCTATTTACAAAGCAGAAGATCAGCAGGTATATTTCTTTCGGGGTGTATGTCCTCTACATACACCCCGAAATAAATATATGTGTATTATGTATTCTGTGCCTGCTACATACGCTAAAAAGAATTTTACAAAAGGATCAAATTAAAGGGGGCGAAATGGGAATTAAAGTTTACAAGCAAGTCTACGTGAACAACGCCATGGGCAGCAGCTAGGAAGTTAATAAAATATTTTACGCAAATAAAATCTGTTCAAATAATGAGCAACATAAAAGTTAAAAGATTTTAAACATCGACGTTTCAGTTTGCGAACAAGCCGATCGAATACGTACTTTAGCTTGCTATTTAAACTGTACGCAGATCCGAACGGCAATAAATATTCTGTTTCGATTTAAAAACGATGTAAAGGCACTTTCAGTGTATACCGTTTACATTTACAGCGGTATCAATTCGTTTAGTATGAACAGTAGAAATCAGTACTGTATGATATATTTGGTACCTATTCATTGAAGGGCATTTTTAAATGTCACAAGTAATACATGGGTGGTATTTAACACAGAAAAGAGAAGTAAATAGAATGGAAATGAGAAGGAAAACCTGTCGTCAGGCATTGTGACAGAACCTTGATTGAACATTCTTATTTATGTCAACGCGACGAACTCCGCGTCACAGTTGCTATGGGTTTACATGGATGCAAGTGCCTACAACAAATTGCTTACAAAAATGCCTTGACAGCCGTTCTAATCTAAACAAAAAAAAAATTGCTTTTCTATGGTATTTAAGTTTATTTTTTACTTCGGACTAGGGTAACATTTGACCGCAATCTTGGTCCTGATGGAAAACGATGATGTGGTCGAAGATGGAGCATGCTTGCCTGGTAAAAATCTAGCAACACTCCATGATTATGAAAGCGATTAAGTAAGATACTCGTAATTAATTCCGAACGTCTACCACAAGCTCATATTAAGCAGCATTCCTATTAAAAAAGTTCAATGCTTTGGCTCGCGAGCGAGTGAAACAATACTACATTTCTTGATTATGATCTCAGTCCTAATTTCACATGGTTTTCTATGAATGGTTTTTAAGAATTCGTATTCGCCCGCATTTTTACAAGCTTTTATTTAACATGCCCTGTTAGTATGTGTGACAAATCTTGCAACTGAATTTTAGACCAGTTATCCTCAACCGATTGAGCTGAAATTTGGCATACTTATGTAAGTTAGGTGGCAATACAATGTTATGGTGCCATCGTGGTGGTGGTGCACTAAATGACGACCACGGTTCTGATGTTAGAGCCCGAGCCAACCGGCCCGTTTTGAAAATCAATGGGGAGGCCTATATCCAGCAGTAGACATCCTATGGCTGAAATGATGATAGACGATGAAAGATTTCTCCTAAGTGTAATATCCAACAGCAAGTGGCAAATCCCGTCAAGATGTCAATACATGCTGTTGCCCCGACCGTCGGACCGTCGCAAGGGACTCCGCTGTAATAGCCTGTCACTGGAGCCGCCGGATATTGACTATTGCTTTGATTGAACTCCTCTTCGTGCAAGGTGTCAACTTGTGTCCGAGGTTCGGTATCTGGTTGACTTATATTATAGTAGATTGTTTACTTATTGTTTATTGTTTAGGGAACAAACAACTATTTTAAAGGCGAGGGATTCAAAGTTACTCGAGCTTAAAATAGTTTGGTGGTGGACACTCTACTTTTTATCACCGTCTTTGAGAATATAACTGTAACTTATGAATAAGAATTGTACTTTTATTTATTTCATTCTCACTATTGGAAGACACGCTAACTTTTTATAAAACTAAGTAAACTTCGAATGTGATGTGATATTGAGTGTTTACGAACGAAGGCGGAATACATTTCCCGCGTATTTTCAAAAAAAAAATTATTTGGCTCGCGCGGTTTGCCTTCTTTCAGCCGCGCATACATACAACCTGTAACTTGTTCATACAATGATTGTGAGTGATCTCTTTGGTGATTGGAACTTTTACTAACAATATTCACATTCTAGTCCCTAGGGATTAAAGAGCTATTTTAGTCCCTGTTTACGAAGAAATACTAGCTCTTTTCGAATAGATGTGATGATCCGGAAACATTAGGTTACCATGTCTGGACACAATATGACCAGACGTGATGGCAGGAGGTTTACTATAGAACCCAAACGGTGACTAAAACTAGGTTGGCGGAATCCAGGAGACGGATTGATCAACGATGGTATAAATATAGTAGATACAATCAAAGAAAGGAAGAGGCCCAACAGTAACTTAATCTTGTGGTTAATCCAGGGCTAATGAGATGTAATATTCAAATTAAATTATGGATAACATTTACAGTTATATGATTATTTGCGGGATATTTACCGTGGTTGTGGAAGGAGCTCCCGATATTTACTGCTAAGATTTAGATAAGATTTACTGCTAGAATTTTGGTGTTTATAATTTAACTCTACGAATAGGTGCTTACAAGAAGTCAGCAAAAAGCCGGGAGTGAAACTCTTTTTTGTTTTTCTAATCAAGTAATGCTGAAGAAAGTATCTTTGTGTGCCAAGAACGGCTGGCGTTATTGTTTACTTTTTGTCTTCGAGCGAAGCCAAGTCTAGTCTACTTGCTCTACAGCGAATATCAAACAAAATTTAATTATTTGTTATACGGGAAATTGCAAAAAACATTTAGTTTGGATGACAATTCATGGACAACTAGCTAAATGACGTCAAATCTAAATCCAATATGGATTTCAATATGAATCCGAAGACTTTAAATATCGCGGACCTGTAATTTTTATGAATATCCATGAAATGAGTATCAAATGAAAGAGTTTGCTGAAAAGAATACGAAAAATATAATGGCGTCACACTAAATTCAACTAAAAATAAAATAATAAATCAATTATGGGGTAACCCCTTAAAACTAGAACCAAAGAAACACTTACTTCCTGTAAATGAATACCTAAACGTCACTTGTGTCACGAGCAGTTTGCATTGCGCCTATTTTCAGGAAATATACTTTATCTATTTTTGTCGCGCGGCGTTCACATCGAGATTTACGTGGAAGTAACGAGGTACAGAAACAATGTCGTTAACTTTAGAATACCTACAGTCTACTGTAAGATTTCTTGCAACGTCTACGCCTAGATTGTTGAATATAAAAATGCATGTCATAACAAAAGCAGAAAAATCATTTATGATACGATTATTTGCACATATTTATTTTATCAATTATACTTGACTAGTTTTTAAATTTAGAACATTTAACAATGTTAAATGCAGTTGAAATACATTAACATTTTCTTTGATTGAATTAATGAAAGCATAAAAATCTTACAGATATCAAATCCTAAAAATGTGATACTAACGCGCCATGTATTTATTGTGTCTCAATAAGACCGAAAAGTGGTCGCTTTAGACTTTGAAGGAAAGGCTATTTCTGAGATTTTCAAAACGTTGACGCACCAAAATTTTTTTCATATTGCCATGAAAACTGTGAAATGGGCTAGTACGAGAACTTGCGAAAATGTATTCGTTCCGTAAACGATAGCAAATGTATGAAACATTCAGTTTCCCTTTACGTCCGATAGAGGCGCTGTAAAAAATTTCATATATTTGGCTATCGTTTACGGAACGAATACTTTTTCGCAAGTGCTCATACTAGGGCCACTGCATAGATCGACGCAGAAAAAATCCAATCCAACGATATATATATATTGAATATAAGGCGTACCTATAGTGTTCAGACAGTGCGGATGCAGCAGCCTCATAAAGTTAGCAATCACATTCAAGTTTTCATATATTATCACGTCACGTTTTTCTAACTGGATATACTAATGTAGGTGAAACAAAGATGTCAGAAAAGAGAGCCGTGCAAAGGCTTCTGGCACAAGTACAACCGAGAGACCATGTCTATGTAATAGATAACTGCGTTTGACTTATATGAGTCGTTTGTACGCTATTCGTTCACCGTAGTTATGAAGGCAAGCGGTGAGTGAGAGCTTTTGTGGTTACGTGTACAAGCATGAATGATGTGAGGTACTTTAGAGAAACAATCTAAGAGATTTTTTGAAAAACATGTGGGGCTCTTTTTATCTATTCTTCTTCTTCTTATTCTTATATGTATGTATGTATTTATGTATGTATTTATGTATGTATGTATGTATGAGTGTATGTACATGTATGTATATATATACCCTAAGGACTCAAAAATAGCTGGACCAATTTTGACGGGACTTTCACTGGCTGATAACTGATGATATAAGGAGTAATCCACGCGGGTGAAACCGTGGGGCGCAGCTAGTATATTATAATCATTCTATTTTCTCAAAAAAATAACAACAACTGACTTCATGGGGAAGTTTAATTATAAATAGGTTTCATCCCCTGATTTTACACTCTTAGAAGTGGAATATTTTCTATATATTTTTTTTAGAAATATCAGCAGTTTGACCATAAAAAATGGTCATTGAAATTCGACCAAATGTATGGAACTGATGTTTTTTTTTCGCGATTCCAGTCTGTCCCATGGTAAAAGTTGTTCATAATGATGAGTAAAATAGCCTTCTTTCGGGTTAGAAAAGTATATATGCGTAACTATACTGTATACTAGCTGTTCCAAAAACCCGTACGAAGCGCTTTGATTCCACTTTTATTGTGCGAACTGCTAGTTTGTGGAATGCACTGCCTGAATGGTTGTTCCCCGATAGTTACAATCTGGGTGTCTTCAAGTCAAGAGTGAATCGGTTTCTTCTAGGCAAGCGTGATCCACCGAAGGCCGCATCGTCGCTTAGCATCAGGTGAGTTGGCGGCCAAGCGCAAGCCAATTTTTTATTAAAAAAAAAACTAGCAAATTAATGGTTTTCGTATAACAAACATGCCTTTTCTATTATATAAATAAATAATAAATAAATATCTGGGACATTTTTGCACACACGGTCATCTGACCCCAAACAAAGCAAAGCTTGTAATATGGCTGCCAGAGACTGATATACATACATATATATTTTTAAATACATACTTAAATAGATATTAACACCCAGACATAGAACAAACACAAATGTTCATCACACAAATGTTTGTCCTACATGGGAATCGAGCCCACGCCCCCAAGCGCAGAAAGCAGGTACACTACCAACTGAGCTAACGGAGCTGTCCTATATATATCCTCGATGAACCCTATTTATTCATAACGTATCACCAAAATAAATTAACCAGACTCTTCTGATATACCAAGTTATATATGTCTATTGATATCGCGGTAGAAAGGGTAAAGGGTCCATTTATCCACCTCACTACGGCCCCATCAAACGGCAACGCCTCTTATATCGAATTTCATTATATTCGAGATGCCTTTCCCTCATTGCACGCGAGGCGGTAATTCAATTTCGTTTATTTCATAATTTGCGGTGAACGAGGAAAGCTTTACCTGAGTTTTTATGAATTTGTGTCCCACTTTGAAATTTTGGCACGATCTCATTGACGTAAATGAGAATCGATCGTTAATAATAATGATTGAAAACGTAATGAACAATTACCCCGAATATTGTAAATGAACTGAAGATCTTCAAGAAATTTTAAGTTCGGTTAGAAGTGATCGTAGCTTATGGCGAGGTTTTCCCACTTTTAAGCAACGCTTGTTACTACAGTTGACCATAAGGCTAAAAATATGTATTAAAGTCGCATTTAGTGGAGCAAAATCATAGCGCTTACACACAGTCGTGTGTTTCGCTACTTATATTTTTGAGGTTTTCTCATATTTTTCGAAAAGTATGACTGTAATGTGAAATTTACCTTAACGGTTCCCACTATAATTATGGAATCTGTATATTAAGATATCATAGACATCATTTAGTAAATTCAATGAATCCAAAAAAGAAGTAACGCTTACTTGCGTTACTTTTTTTTCTATCGAGTGAAATGTCCGTTATCGTGTTTTACTCTTTACGGTTTCCTAGATAAAAAAATCAATTTTTATGTGGCATTGTTTTTATAATTTTAAGCTAACCAAACAAAGAAAATACATAGCTAAAACTAGACCACTTTTTCACAAGCTAAAACTAGAATGACAAACATTTTTAAGAGTGAGAAATGAGGGCCTTAATTGGTAAGAAACTCTCGTATACCCGGAATAATGCAGTTAGTTACAATAACTATTTTACGTTTTGGAGATTATTTTATTAGTGGAAATCGAATGCAATACCTATTTTATACACCGATGCTGTTTGTAAAAAACGAAATAGGTATATATTTTCTTAGTATTTCGAGTATGACGTAGAAAAAGGAAAAAAAAGTTGTAAGGGTTTGGATCATATTTGTTACCCTACTTTGAATGTCGTCATCTTGTATGTATGATGACGTCACTTACCCTAAACGTAGACAAATCTATGAATACTTCATTTACCAAAATCAGTTTAGGCAGTAACATTGTGTGCATAAAAGAAAGATAAAAAAGAAAACGGTAATTTTGTGTACAGACCACTACAATTAATCATCATCACAATATACAGAAAAATACAAAGAAAGAAAAGGTAATAATATACATGACATGTACAGTCTTCAGTGTTGTGTTGTGTAAACCAAACATACAGGTTAAACAAAATACTCTCCTTTTTGGTTTGCGTAGTCGGGTAAAACCAGTAGGAATGGCGGGAAATCTATGCAACATGGTGACTTTTTTGGTCATTAATTTCTATTGGCGGAATTTGTAATTGGCCCAATTACTTAATTAATTTCTTGCTTATATTGTTAGGCTGTGAGTTTCCCTACAAATGCAAAATTAATATAAAAAAATATACGTCGACTAAGTGAACCTCCTTCTTTTTTCATCGGTAAAATATATCGTAAAAGCATGTTGTTCGGGAATGTGACATACACCATATGCCTATGACCTTATTTCTGTGCACATCATTTCGTTTATAGACTTCCAAGAGTGTTCATTAGCCTAATGAGTGCTACACATTTCCGAGATGAAAAAACAAAATCGTGCCATTACGAAATGTTGCTAGAAAACAACAATCCTAATTAATTTGGGATTGCCGCAGGCTGTTCGTAACATCGGCGAATGAATATTTCGAAATAACGTAATAAGAGGAAAAAATTATTTCGGTACCAAAACAATGACGCTGAGATTTTCATTAAGATAAAACATTACCTTTTAAATTTTTTTCGTGACCATTGCGGGGTTATTAGATAGAAAAAGAGAGGGGGAAAATTACATGGGTAAGTGGAACAGACTGAAACATATTATGAATAATACCATACCTACAAAATTAAACGTACATGTAACGAGCTAACGTAACATTATTAATCATAAAAATTTGCTGTACACTTTAAACTTCAAGTGAGCAAACTAAAGAGATTGCCAGCAACAATAAAAACTCCATGAGTGTAAAAATAATACTCAAACTTCGAAACAAAACTTAACCAACTCTTTCAAAAGGCAAACACTCAAGTCTTTATCGTTCACTTAAGATCGTAAAAATAGATTTACGATATTACAAGCGTGTTTTTTGAAGTTTATTTATGACACGAAACAGTTTCGGTTCAAGAGCAGGCGATTGGCATGATTCAAGGCGTCTGTAGGTATATTTAAACACACACGTGGCCTACCAGATGCAATCTAGTCATAGATAAGAGCATGAAAATTCTAACAATTGGTATAATTTACTTGGTATGTGCATTAGTATTCCTAAAAAAAAACCTGTTTCCTAAAACTAAAGCTGAATTATGTCGGTGACGACTTCTCTGAATTATGTCGGTGACGACATAATTCAGCGTATTAGCATGCTGAAATGGCATCAGGGTTGCCAAATTTTCACGCTATTTTTGGAGAAAAATTAAGTCCTCTGCGAGATTTTGGGGAAGTATTTGAGAAAAAAATCATCAAGTTGGGGATTTCATTTCTTTGTACTTAAAATGCATGGTTTCCGTAGAATAGCCGGTGAAACCCGCGCAACGCTGCTAGTCTAGAATAAACGTGAACAAAAAAAAGTAGTAGCAGGTAAGACATGGTAAAATGATTTTCACCTATCTCAAACAACCCCTCCCCCCCCCTTCCCTCATCCCCGCAGAAACATATATCGTTATTATTTATGCATCGAGCTGCGATTCGTCCAAAACGATTTTGGGTTATTTGTAAAAAGTATCATTTTGGGGAAAATATATTCGATTTGGGGAAAGTTGGAAAATGATGATGATCTTCAGGCAATTTGGAGTGGCAGTAAGTAGGTCGTTCTTATTTATCCCAAAACTGATAACCATTGGCGTAGACGTTTTCTAGAGAGGAAATCACGAATCAGCAAACGTAGCGTAGGACGCTCTGAGACTAGATGTTATGAAAGGTCGCAGTGGCTGAAAGCTGAACGCCGAAGAAAGGGCTGAGTAGCGTTTCTTGGAAGAGGCCTATGTCCAGCAGTGTACTAACTAGATAGGTTTATTATAATTAATTGAATTGAATTAATGACTGTCTGGAAAATGTAACAATTTTTATTGGTTTCCAATTAATCCCTCCGGCATAAATTATAATACTCGTACCTACTAGTAGGGAATTTAAAAATCTTTATCACAAGTTTTTATCAGAAAATCTCATTTTGTTCAAATTATTAGGAAATCCATTCAGGCTAAGAAGTGAAGCGAGATGGAATGACTTTCAAAAGCTCTGTAAGAAAAAGAAAGGTCAGCCTGCGCGACCTTTACTCCCTAAATCTTCATCTTTCGAACTGGCTTTAGAATTCTATTTTGATAAACAGATATTTTATTTTACTTAGACCCTTTTGGCTAGATTATTTTCAATATTGGTTGAACCAGATATAGGCTTTACATCTTTTACTCTCTTATCTTTTTTACTTATATCTACTATATTTTCCACTATTGGACATATTCCCATTCAGAACAAAATATTTATGCATGGATGCTCTAACTACAGAATATCACCCATGTTTTCCGAGATTGCTAGGACGATCTGTCTCGTTTATTAACTCTTTTACGATTGTGATTTTATTCATTTTGGCGATAGTTTTGGCAATATTTTTCTATCTCGAACTAGTCAAAAAGAAACTAATAAATTCTTTACTTCACACATCACCCACATTTCAACGCTTTAGGGCTTCGAGATGCCACAAGAACTAACATAGAAAATAAAATGGCGGGGTTTTAGTGCACCGTCGGATTTACGATGCTGACATGTCAAAGATTCAATCTCAAGACATAAAAACCGCAGCATAAAGTACTGATGAGCATCGTACTACGGTATATCTTCAAGGAATTTATTTGAGTTCTCCTAGCAAGATATAAAACTATACAATGTTACTGCAACTTGTGCTTAGTTTTTTTGGATTTCCCTTTTTCATTGAAATACAATTTCATGCTCTACAAAAATCACATAAGAAAAATAATCGAGTCGAAGCTTCCGTGTTTAGAAGATCAGTAGGTTTATTATATGTAGAGTACTGATAAAAATTTAAAATAAAAACCATTATTTATATTCACTAACTTTGTAGAAAATTAAATGGAGGGTAGCTCGCAGAAAATACTCAGTTCTGGACAACTGACTTACATTAACGCCATCGTATTTCATTATAGTCAAATAAAACTTTAATTGAAATCTACATTTTAAGCCCGGGATAAAGTTTAGTTATTTATCTTGGAAGCTGCCACTCTGTGTGCTGTCGGCTGTCGTATCGAAAGAAATATGGCATTTTCTGTATTTTCTGCAGCGGAGAGTTCATTCAAGCGGAAAATTGCCGTGTTCCGTGTTTTGCGTCAAATCAGTAGCGAAAGGAATATTGTTTGTTATAGAGTGGAGTATAATTTACCCACGCTGTAACAACAGATTAATAGCACTGATAAAATGTTATTATGAAACTCTGTCTACCTTCAATAGAGTTTGATTCCTTGAATCATTATGCCTGAAAGTACTTTTTCAATCCTGTCTTTGTCTTTGTCACACGTGTAACGTCAAATACGAATTGCGTTAGTTAAATTTATAAAGGTTATATTTACTAAATAAAACAGCTACGGTTATTTACACAATGGCCGGTCTAGCTGATGAACATTATAAATTATTATACTGTAAAACTTTCGCCATTTGAACACATGTTTTCAGTCAAGTAGTGGCCACGGCCATTACGACATAGTCGAAACGTCGAGCGAGAGGTATTTTACCTAAACATTATTCATCATCAACATCTTCACCCCAGAAGACGTCCACTGCTGAACATAGGCTTCCCCCTTAAACCTCCACACTGAACAACATCCTGCCATCTGCATCCACTGTATGCCCGCAACTTTCACGACGTCGTCGGTCCATCTAGCAGGGGGTGCACACTGCGTCTTCCGATTCGTGGTTTCAACTCAAGAACTTTTCTTTCCCATCGGGTATCGGTCGCTTCAACCGATGTGGCCTGTAGATTGCCACTTAAACTTTCAAATTTTAATGGTTTCTTGGCGATTATCCACGTTCTGGATTCTATCGTGCAAAGAAACTCCTAGCATAGCAATGGAGAGATCCATTGCCCGTTGTGTGACTCTGAGTTTTTCCAAAAGGCCAACAGTTAAGGAGCACGTCACCATACCTAAACAATATTAATGAGCAATTAAGACCCAGTAGGCTATAAAACATGCTAATCATGTTTCAAACTTCATCAATAATATTATTTTGTAGGTAGGTAAGTACATTAAGGAAAAAATATTTTTACAAGTCCTTACGCCATATCCGAAGTATTAACCAAATCCAAATTGAAAAACTTGACGATAATCTCCGTCCAATTAAGAGTTATCTAGCTCACATCTTGTTCTTACTTTCTAAAAAGAAAGCAATTTTAAAATTCGGCGAAAAGTTGTAAAGTTTTCAAAGAAAATGCGAGTCTCATTTTCCGTTTGAACAACATAAACAGACGACAAGACGTCACAGACGGAGAAAAAATGGAAGGTGTTCATTTTATTACGTCCATGGTGTACCTATATGCGAACATGACACTTCTACGACATTAGGTACATATATCTCATTATGTATATCTCAGCTTTTCAAGACACATAAATATATAAAAATAAATTTAAATTCCTTTCGGTATTGCGAATTTCGTAATAACGAACAATGCTTAAAACTGTTATCAGTTTTGGTGGATCATAATATTTCACAAACGGTAAATTTGGTTAAAAATAATTTAAGAAATCTTACTTGAAAAACTAATCAAAAAACTATTCAATAGTACTTACGTCACAGGAGGACGTGCCCTTTTTCATCTCAAGTTGGTTATGGAACTAAGTTGCCATATTGTATTTGAGATAAGCCAACTCGAATAGGCAGCGTTCGGGAAATTACGTGACATTTTCTCGATCTAAATGAAATATACCATAGTGCCCAAAATCAAACCAGTGTGTGTTGCTAGTCATGATTTGTAGTACTGAGACGTGGTCCCCTTATGGAAAAACTCAGGGTCACAAGCGGACAATGGAAAGAGCTATGCTCGGAGTTTCTTTGCGCGATAGAATCCGGAACGTGAATATTCGCCACCTGTTTGCCAACTACAAAGTTATGTTTCAGTTCAGTATTTCAATCTTTTTTTCTTCAATATTCGATTCCCAGGATGTATGAACTATCTACATATATCTGTATTAACTTTCCTGAGGCATTCCCAGGCATTCATACAGGTGATTTGGTGGTCAAACGCGGACTTATTCGCGATAAAAACAAAATGTGATGTCTGACATCACCTGAGCAGTTATTCATTATGTTTCTATGAAATCTATTTAGCTCACATTGAAATAAACATAAATTAATTTGAAGTGCACTTTGAAAATAAAGTGTAGCATAATATCTCTTCCAGTTAGGCACAGTGCGCCTATTTACATCCGCAAGCGGCCTTGGGCTAGAAACCTGTCTCATTTGTACTTTGTATTCTGAAGATTTGCTAGAATAGCTGCGGATATTTGGGATTGCAGATAAGAATATTGCAGACAATTTCTCAAATATAATTAAATGTAATAATTTTTTTACCTAGTTGATTGGGAGTTTATAAGAAGTTTTATTGCACTTTGCTTTAATAATAGTTTACAGTACGATCGTAGCTAGTAGTTTTAAAAAGCATGGTACCCGTATTTAAAAAAATATAAATATTGTATGTATCTACTGGTTTCCACACGATGTTATCCTTCATCGTTTTTGAGCGATGGCGTCGAAACTGCACATAATTAATCTAAGTATTCATTGGTGGGCCAAGGCTAGAACCAGAT
Source organism: Agriopis leucophaearia (assembly GCA_949125355.1). Taxonomy (NCBI): domain Eukaryota; kingdom Metazoa; phylum Arthropoda; class Insecta; order Lepidoptera; family Geometridae; genus Agriopis; species Agriopis leucophaearia. Next base: position 14,881,857 of record OX421266.1, on the reverse strand, counting down.
GCTGTCAGTTCTAGCCATTCAGATTGAATTGCAAATGCTACAGTTCCGCTATCAAAAAAATAATAGCAAAGATGAAGAGGGACCCAGCCAACCTCCTGAGCAATGGACATGGTCAATGAATGTATCAAAATGGAGTATCCTCTTCCGGGATTTCATTTTGAGCGCTCTCAGACAATGTCGTAATGGATGCACTGAGCAACGAACCCTCCAACCTGCACTTTAGACCATTTAAAAGAGGCTACGGAGAATTCCAATGGAATGGCCGAATCCTGGTCATAAACATATAATTTTTAAATGAAAACACACAACATAGACTCGAAAAGAAGAAATTATAATTTTTCATTAATTGAATTTTTACTCAGAAACCAGAGGCTGAAAAAATTTAAGGAGTATTTAATTGTGTCACATTGCTTCGTGTTACCGGGTGCAACCTAGTGTGTTCGTACCCTCACTCAAACGGCACATGAGTTTTGTAAGCACAGACGAAGTTTCTTCCGCTTCAGATGTACGAAAGCAAAACTTTATAATGGATTTAGAAATTTACTTGTACTTTTGAACGTGAAGTAACTGGTTGATAAAACGGCGTGAAGTAAGGTATAGTGGTCACTGTGGGTTTCGTTGAACATTAATTCAAGTAAACTTTGTGAAGGGTAACACGCAAAAGAAACTGTTCTCTTTGTACAGGGCCCTTATTCCGCACGGGCAAACGCGCGCTATCGTGGCCACGTTAAGTTTACCTCAAAAAGTTGGCCTCTATTGCTTAGGAAATAAAGTTCAACTTTTGGAGGTTAACTTAACGCGCCACGATTGAGTGCGTTTGGCCCGTGCAGAATAAAGGCCCAGATGTTTTAGCCCAGAGCGCCGGCAGATACTGTTCCATTGTTTGCTTCCGAACTTCTTGTTCTCTGAGCCTGTGATAGCCAATGTTTTTTGGACAAATACCAAACATTTTGTATTAAGTGATCACTGAGGCAACACCCCTCTCTATGAGGGAGGCCTTGTCCAACAGTGGACGTTAATTGGCTGATGATGTGTGTGTGTGATCATTGAGATATATATCTATCTCATTGTGATACATTTCGATTCGCACTAAAAGTAATGTATGGATTTGCCTGCCAAGTAATTTGTAGTCGAGATAGTAGATGTGACTTATTTAAAACAATTTACTAATTTAAGTGTACTAAGTTATCCATACATTACTTTTTACTGCGAATCGAATTGTATTATAAATTGTTCTTTACTAAAGTACAAAAAATCGTGCATAATGACACCATACGGTGATCGTACGAGAACTAGTGAACAGACAAATATATGATATTTGTCACCGACACACTTGACCAGTTTTTATTATTTGTTGTATTACTTTAGAGTGTACTATAATCATGTCAAGTTTGACTCTTGTAAGTTGTACCTACGTATTACCGTTTTTACACTAATAGAGAAAATACAAAAATACGTTTCAAAAAAACTGTTGTATATGGACAACCTCCTTGAGTTTTTACTTTTGACTTCATTATTATTTCTTAGTTAATCCGCCGTAACATTACAGCACCTATGGAAGTCTCCACAACTTTACTAGAGCGTGACTTGGACTTGACTGTGACTTACTTTGCTTGAATCAGGTGAATATGACTGGTTTGACCATATTCAATAAAATTAGAAAAAAACTTGACACTGGCAAATACACCAGACGTGCCACACCAAAACCTCACAAGATGAAAGAAGGTAAACAAAAACAAAAAACGATTGATAGTCAGGCCGCTCTAGAAGCATGCAGTCAGTAAATACAGAAGATGTGCGACGCCTAAATTATCACACGAGGAAGAAACAAAAAAAAAAGTCAGGCTGATAGTTTCTAGAAGCATCCAGTCCTCAGAAAAAGGACTAAACCATAGAAGTAGGGCTCATTTAGCATAAACGAATTAAACATGTCACTTTTTAAAATTAAAACTATACATGGCTTTACTCATGTGCCAAAATTGATGTTAGCAGAACGAAACAGAAATATTTTTGACATACGGAAAATTACAGGGTTGTACACCATTTTACTATACTAGGGATCTGTAAAAGGCTCCAAAGGCTACATGCTATTTGACAGACGGACAAAGCCGCCTGCCTGTGCCAACTACAATGCCTTGTAAATAAAGTGACGCATTCTATAATGCTGTTAATTATTTGTGATGCAGTCAGTCTTATTACTACAAAGTTCGGAAGGCCACTGCGTATTTACGTATTTAAATTGGAATGATTACGGATACGTGGCAACACTACTTACAAGTTTGTTATATACACTCGGCTAGACTTAGAGCCATCGAAACACCATTTATAGTGTACCTGTGACTTGCCGTGACTCATTTAGCATTAGTTATAAGTAGTAAAGTCGATAGAGCAGTGATTTTAAATAGTGTTGTTCATGTAAAAAAGATATACTTAATTTTATAAAAATAATACAAAAATACGATAAGTAAGTAATTAATTTTATTGTGTAACTGTGACGTAGTACAGGCAGGGGGGTATGAAGTGAATTTACAAAGTATGTTTTTTTACTTAATCTGGCGCAACCTGAGGGTCGCAACACGTCGCATTAGCATGTCGGTGACGCGAACCCTTCGACCAAAATAAAATGAATGGACGGGCCCAGTAGAAGAGCATTTTTGAAGATTACAAAATGAGCGCCAGCTCTCATTTCGTTTCAGTCGGTCTCTAGCCGTAGGAAGTGAAACACGAGTCTATTGTTACGCGATAACGAAACATCTGACAAAATTATGAATTCGTATGCTTTACCGAAGTGTAAATACACAAATAAAACCGATATCTATTTTTTGTAACAAATATACTGTACATTTTTATAATTAGGTGTTGAAGTATATGTCCGACGGTTTTGACTCGTTTTTACTGATCAAGTTCAATGGTTAGGGCCCGTCCATTCTTTTATTTTGGTCGAAGCGCGAACCCATAAGTTTTGCCCCTACCAAAAATCATTCACTTCAAAAATTATTTGATCCTAAAGTTATATGATTATTTACGGGATATTTACCGTGGTAAGGTTGTGGAAGGAGCTTATATGAACAACCGTGATAGTTTAAAACAGTGTTTTATTTGATTCTGGTGTTATAATCAAAAACTTACAACTCAACTTGCAAATAAAACCCGACAAACAACCGTAATGCTGCAAAAACATATTTCATAATATAGCAAAGCTGTTGAAGACAGTAATCGATGAATAGTTGAATGGGGCGATGTCACTAATATTATTGTAATTATTTTATTCTTTCTCTCTCAGTCTTTGAATTCTTAGTTTTTGAATGATTTATAGGTAACCTATAGTGTTCCTATAGTCAAATTAGAAGTGACTACATCGAACCTAGTGATACGAAAAATTCGATAATAATAATAATTCATTGTACTTTTAAATAGCAGCACCTACGGAATTTCACTAACTTCTATGTGGTACAATAATGTAATATTCTATTTTAACCGAAAAAAAGGAGGAGCTTTTGTTTATTTCTTTTTTATGTATGGCCCGTATATTTTTTTACAGAGCATTCCAATTGTGATAATTCTTTTTTTTTATTGTTTTAAGTAATTGTTTCCTTTCGTTAATAAAATTCTGTCCATCCTAAGGTTCCTGAAAGAGATCGCTCTTAGTGATAAGGCCACCGGTTGTTGCACTAGTTTTTTAAGCTGTTTCATCGTGTATGTACTGTGTAGTGTGAACAATAAAGAGTTTATCTATCTATCTATTCAATAAAATTCAATTAAAACCACCACGTTGAAAAAGCATATTTTGAGATGAATTCAAGGTAATTTCAAGCATATTTTATTCAATCGATTAAACACAAGTAGGTACTTGTGTTTTATCGATAGGGCAAAATATGCACATCTCTAGAATGGCTCGCGAGATGATACAATCCAACTCCAAGGTCGTATTCAACTATCGAACATGACGGTCGCTAACTAAATACAAAATGTTAACTTTTTGTGCGATGATCATAGTTTCCAATATTTTTTACCTTGGAATTGGTGATTAGAACATTAAATTGCGAAAAAAAAAAAAGTTTCTGTAAACTACAACAAGGTCATACCTAGAAAAACTGTTTTACTGATGAATTTCTAGTGTAATTCCGCTTCTTCGTCGTTTCAAGTACAATAAGGAATTTGTGATAAATTTACCTGGTACATATTTGTTGATAATGTTAATTTTATTGAGTTTAATTTTGCCTAACCAAAACCAAAAAGGTTGGGATCAGGGTCCACAAAACGCGCTAAAATCATCTGCCCTGACCCACCTTTCCGGGTGAGAAAAACAGCGTGAAAAAGAAATGGAGTAGCCCTAAGTCCAGCAGTGGGATTTAGTATGTTAATCAAAAATGTCATTACTAATTAAGTAACCTTAAAATAATATGTAAAACTCTATCGTTATAAATAAAGTAAAAATTAATGAGCGCTTATCTCTCTCAGTTATTTTATAAATAACACCAATACATTTATATAGGTACCTATAGGCGCCTGATAAGTGATTTACGAGAAACTCAGGGCAAGTAAGAAGGCCTTGGTTAAATACGTACGCTATGTAAACATTTATCCTTATTTTACATTAATCTTAGATCTTAATATAGTTTGTAATGTACATTAAGAAATATGAAAAACCTACCTGAGCAGGCAGGAAGATATTTTTTCGGACTGTTGAGACTGTATTCTGTGTCCACAAATAAAAGCGACCAACTGCACTGAGTGTTCACTATCTCCACTACCGATGCACTATTGAACTGAAACACATGAAAGGGTCATCAACATAGAACGTAAACACAGCGCACCGATGTTCGGTATAAACATCGCATCAGAATATCGTCGGGCAACACGTGCCTACTCCGTAAGCGTTGCCGCCACACTGGCTTCACGTATCGACTCTCCACCACGAGAAAATAGCAGTAACATCAACGCTTGAAAACGTCTTCGATGAATTACGCCGTCTACATTGCTGTTTTGAAATAATTTTCCATCTATGTATTGGGAACGGAAACGGGAATGGATTGCGTTAAGAAAATCTCGTAACTTTAAACTTAAACATCTTGGTAGACGTCCACTTGTCAACACTAGGGAAATGTGTGGAACGTCCCGTCCGATCCATTCATTTGGTTCACTAATTCGAGCTAATGCCTAAAGGCTCGACGGAGCTGTGAAAATGTGAGAAACTGAGAAACGATCCCTTGCTAGCCTTCTAATTTAATTTTCTCCTAGAAGTTACGAAACAAGCGGATTAAACTTTAAATTACATTGTGTTAACTCTTGGTCTTGTAGTTAGTAATATTAAGTTGGTAACTAGTTGTTTGGTCAGAGTGAAGCTGTTTCATTAAAGTAAGTTTTGCAGATAATTGTCTGACAACCGCGTGCTAAGGATAGAGCAAAAATTTCAAAGATAATACATACGCTAAAAAACTCTAGCATAACAACCTCATATATTAATTAAGCTATAAAAGGAATTTTGGCACCAACGTGAAAACAACGTGTCTCTTTATTATATTAGTAAACTTGTATGTATAATGGTTATTATTTAATAAGTGTTCGTGACCGCGTTCGAGTTTGGCAAATATAGTTTGATATAACTATATGGAATATGTTTTCATATTTATCGGGACTTATCGCGCACTATTAAATATAGGTAAAAATAGATACCATAGTAAGCAAATGTACAAACCGCGGTGTGGGTACTAGAACTTTTACCGATACAGTCAGTGTTGTGTGTCGTAGTGACAACCCTGCAATTTTTCAAGATCAAGTGAGGGTAGGAGAACAAAATATCCGCTCTTCTCGCCGGACTCACCCGCAGTTTTCAGTCAGCTCGTGACCACGGCCATTGTAACATGGTCGAAACGTCGAGCGAAAGGTATCTATTTTTACCTATATTTAATAGTGCGCGATAAGTCCCGATAAATATGAAAACATGTGTTCGAATCGCGAAAGTTTAAAAATTATATGGAATATGTAATTATTTCGTGTAATTTCCAAAACTCTACAGAAGCCTCTAGTAAAGTCTTCTCCACATTACTAGGGCATGACTTACCCCCATACTCATAGACGTAAACAAAGTCTCGAAGCCTCACCTCACCTATAAGTGGTGTATTGGCATTTTTAGTCGTTAACATAAGACGACCTTACTAAGGTTTCCTCAATAAAGGATGTCTATTGTCTACAGATTGGTAACGTCATCAATGACGTATGTCTTACTATGTCCCATGGACGTAGGTTTACCATTATAACGTCCTTGCTATTTCCTCATCTGAGGTGAACTTTTTACCTTTGTGCTTCCTCAATAGTATTGCTATGCAATATGTGTCATGACATCAATACGAAATACATATTTCTCTACAATATAATTATCAATATAAAATGCCGACTTCATAAAAATGACAGAATTGGACCGAATTGTAATGAAACCACATGGGAAGTTCCAGCTTTAAAATAAAAAAAGAATCATCAAAATCGGTTCACCCAGTCAAAAGTTATGAGGTAACAAACATTAAAAAAAAAACAGTCGAATTGATAACTTCCTCCTTTTTGGAAGTCGGTTAAAAAGTAAATGAAATTTATTTTAAATAATAGAGTAAGAATATACTTCGATCTTGAGATTTTTATGGTTTTTGCCTACCTATATAAACCACAAACTATCTAGATCACACAAGGAAAAATCTATTGGACGCACACGGCTTCACCATGGACAGTATGAACAACAGACGAGATGGTGATTGCCTCAGGACACCACACCGTCAGGAGTTCAAACCGCATAAGACTTCCCTGAAACATCAGACGAGGAATCCACTAGGGATACATGCATGAAGTGGATGTAAGTAAAGTGTAAACAAAAAAATCATACCTTACTTTACGTACTTTTTAAACATGCAGTGCAGTGCAGGTGTCTCTGAAGCACTAAAGGATAACCCAAAATATGATTAACTACTATGCGCTGCAGACTAGCTGTAATACTGTTTAAAATAAATAAATTAAACGAAATACTGTTTTTGTTATGTAATTTATTCTAAAGTAAAAGTATACGTTTCCGATACATTCCTGTTCCAGAAGATATTAGGTACGTAGTACATAAAGATCATTGCTTTAGTTTAGACTGCCCCGGTGGCTCAGTTGGTAGTGAACCTACTTTCTGCGCTTGGGGGCGTGGGTTCGATTCCCATCTAGGACAAACATTTGTGTGATGAATATTTGTGTTTGTTCTGTCTGGGTGTTAATATCTATTTAAGTATGTATTTAAAAATATATATGTATGTATATCAGTCTCTGGCTGCCATATCACAAGCTTTGCTTAGTTTGGGGTCAGATGACGATGTGTGCAATAATGTTCCAGATATTTATATATTTATTTATTGCTATGCAGCCACTTTTAGAGCAGAATTTAAGTAGCTCTCAATTCTACTTCACTTTCTCATTCGTTAAGCTTTTGATAAAGCAGCATCGCAATCGTCACTGTATCGCCGTACTGGTAGTAAACTTGGTCCATGATATTCACAGTATATGTACTCACTGTCCAGCGCTTCCTCTGATTTTTTCCCCGGGAATGTTAATTCTGGAATGGTATTTTTCACCTAGGGAATGTTTATCCCGGGAAGGGATTTATCCCCGGGAAGGTTTATTCCGGGAAGGGATTTATCCCCGGGAAGGTTTATTCCGGGAAGGGATTTATCCCCGGGAAGGTTTATCCCGGGAAGGTTTATCCCGGGAATGTTAATCCTAGTATGGATTGTTTTCCCTCGGGAAGGTTTGTCCCGAGAATATTTATCCATAATGATGGTAATATTTAAATAGGTCATTATTTAGCAAAGTAAATTTACTATTTTTCCCATCAAATTTTTTTTCGTCGTCGTCATGACGTTGAATTCTTGTACTCTATGTCACTCCCACTATTAAAACGATTCAAATGACACCTCACATATCGAAAACCATTTAGGCTGTAGGGTGTATCAAAGAAACCGTCATACAAACACACGCACACACACACACTGACAGAAAGAGAACCATAGAAAGGACATTACAAGAAGAATACATTAAATATATAGAAGCAAAAAAAGCGGTCTTATCGCTAAAAGTGATATCTTCCAGACAACATTCGAATTAGTAGGTTGATATTCCTTGTGAAGTATACTGTGTCTGGTGTGTACTTTCCTTAGTTACTCTTATTTTATTTCCTCACAAAGGGGGGAGGTACAAAACTCATTTCCTTTCTGAAGATTATATTAAAGTAAATCTGCAAAATTCCATTAAACCGCGGCTTGTGAAAAACAATATGTGCCCGCTTCCGTTTCCGGTATATAGGTTAAGGGTGAACAATTTTTGCCTCCATATAAACATCTGCCCCATATTGATGCCTAAATAAATATTTGGAAAGGACGGGGATGTAAAATATGCGTGTAATTTTAATATCCTTATAATGTAGCCAAGAAATTAATTTTCATAATCGTCGTCAAGATCCGAATCACTTACACAATCACAGAATATCGATATTTAATTTTTGTAAAACTAGAAGAATGAGTAGTTCACCAGCTGGGCTAGCATGCGCACCGCGACAAAATCTTATAGTCACTGTGTCGAGCGAGAACGCAACTATAGGTGCCTACGGTTTCTTATACGCCAGTCTCGCTTTGGCATGATAAAAAGAGTCGACAAAAATTTGTCGCGGCGTGCTTCTGCTGATGTTACGTATCTCTGATCAGACAAATGAGGAAATAATTATGCCATATCATTTCACCCACTTTTTACAGCTTTTATTCGACTTGCTTGTTTATACGCTGATTCGAGCCCGTTTTCAGAGTTAGCCGTAAGGCCCCTGTTAGTAAATATTATACGCTCGTATTAACAAAGAACCAGAGTCACCGACATAGCTATGAAAATTTGCAAGTTGAAGTGGCAATGGGCAGGGCATATCGCTCGAAGGACAGATAACCAATGAGGAAAAAAGGTTCTTGAGTAAAGAACACGAACCGAAAGATGCAGCGTAGATGTAGGCCTCCCACTAGATGGACCGACGACATCGTGAGAGTCGCAGGCATCCAGTGAATGCAGATGGCAGTCTGTCGTTCAGCGTGGAGTTCAAAGGGGGATGCCTATGTTCAGCAGTGGTCGTCTTCATGCTGATGATCAGCATACGTTAGTATGTGTGGGACAAATCTTGCCACTGGATTTTAGACAAGTTATCCTCAACCGATTGAGCTTAAATTTGGCATAGTTATATAAGTTGGGTGACAATGCAATGTTATGATACCATCGAGCTGGTCTGATGATGGTGACAGAACTTGGCCATAGGAACTCCTAAACGAAAACAAGTAACCCCGTCGAGTTTGGGTTCGTGGAAATTGTCTTCCCAAGAACTTTGGTCCTAGATGATAAATTAAATATGGCGAATAAATTAAAATATCTTTTCTTCCATCATGGGTATCAAATGAAAGGGCTTGGTAAGAAGAATACGAAAAAGCTTGTTTTTATTAAGAAATAGACTTCGATTAAAATTCTGATACTTTCCATCTGTACCACAACCCTCAAGGAATACTAACTTCCTGTTTTAATCGCCTATCGGGACTTATCTCGTAAATATTGTTTGAGTATAATGTCTGTCAGTTCATTATCCACGACCATTGCAATATGATCTAAAAGACGAGCGAGAGGCAAAAAAAAGTTACATCTTCAGTATTTAACCGGTGAGAGTGGACAAATAAATAAGTGAATAAATAGGCACTTACACAAATTATACACAAACTAACGTACTCAGCATGAGAAGTTTCTCAACTCGAATCTTACTCAGCCAAGTTGCGACAACTTGTCTAGCGTACTTAATGAGAGGAAACTATCAAACAGTCACAGAACTAGCCTTCAGGGAACAAGTACGCCAGTTTAATGACCCATAAATTCAAACCGTGGTTAAGAATTAAAGACTCGTAAAATGCAAGCGACCGGAACAACAGAATCACGGACGTATAAACAAGTTTAACCAACTCTAACATTGTGAATCACATACAAACAGCAGAGATTAAATGATACACATTCGCGGGCCCAGTCAGTGCCCAGATGAACCCTAAAATTTTTATGTGAGCCCTATAACATGGTGTCACGCATATCGGACACAGCGGGATTTTAATGACCTTGAAAAACCCGAAGAGCATTAAAAAGTTTGTCTATAGTCCGAGAAGCTTTTTACTGCACTTAAGGTTTTAAATTCTATTAAATTCTGGTTCACATGTCCATATTAGGGCGCTCACAATTAATTCATTACATGGGCCCGTCCGTGCCCGAGTGGGCCTGATATAATGTGAACCCTTCTGTTTGGACTTAATCACAATAAATTGCAGTGGGTTTGTCACCTAGGCCGAAATTGTGAATTATGACCTTTTCTCCGCTGCTATGCAAACAAAACATACTCTATAATTGGATTCCAGACATAGAAACTGACAATAGTAATGCTAATATTAGCAAGATCTATTCTCAACGCAAACTACCACGCGCTTATTAATTGAATCTTTATTGGTTTAATTTCATTACGTGACTTTCTACACGTGGCTGTATGTATACTGATGTTTTGCACCACTCGGGATCAAACTAAGAACGAGCCAGGTATAGCTTCGTTATTTGTGTACCTATTGGTTATTACTAGGCATAAAGTAGTTAACGTAAACTTGCAGTCCACCTGTATATAAGAAAGGTATACTTAATAATGGAAGAGGAAAAACTTTCAGTGACGACCTTATTTTTCATCCCAAAAATCAGTGTTTTTTTTTCAAGAACATAGAATAATAGCTGATAAGAAAATCTAAAAGATAATTACACTAAAAAATTTAGTACATTTTGTATTAATAATTTTACATTTAAATAGTTAACTCAGTGAATATATAAGTTGGGCTTGATACTCGACACTCCAACACTTGTGATCGCTTGGGTTTGTTGGGATCTGTCCCCAGAAGTTACTTTGGGTTTCCTGACTTTTATATTAGAATTGGATGACATCAATAAAAATTGAAATGTTGAAATCTCTGAGATTTTCTTATTTATTTAGTTAATTGTAAAACTAAGCAGGAAAATCAGATTGTACACTAATTACTAACCAATGAACGTACACTCTTACTAACTATTACAGTGTTGGCCTTCTTTATGTTTCAACATTGGTCTGGAAATGTCACAATGAAATGGGTACAATGTGCTCTGTAGACAGGCAAGATGTTCTGCAAGCTCGGCAGAACAAACGTCCTTTTGTTGATGGTGACAATTCTGAATCATAGACATAGATTCACTCGATATTCAATACATCTCGAGGAAAATATATCGAATAAATAATTATTATGAAGGAGACAAGAAGATGTCATCCATTGCGTCATGTTTATGCAAGAGTTTAGTTGCTATAAATCCAGCATAATTTACTTGCGTACCAACAAAACCGTATAGGTAGTTAGCTGGGAAATATTTTGCCTGCTCGTGAGTGATAGATAGATAGATAGAAAGATAGAAAACTCTTTATTGTTAACACCAAAATTTATAAACATACATAAAAAACACCTTAAAAAACTAGTGAAACAATTGGCGGCCTTATCGCTATAAGCGATCTCTTCCAGGCAACCTTAAAAATGCCCAAGCCCAAGCTAAAGCCCGTTGCAGACAACGCATAGTAAACTCACGCAAGTAATATTTGCGCGAGTACTGCGTATCGTCTGCAATGGGCATCGGAAGACAAAATTCCTACATTTTGTTCCCAAGCTAAAGTTGAAATGGGCAAGTCACTTAGCAAAACAGCGGGACCAAGTCAGTTACCCAAGTGGTAACCGCTGAAAGGGGCACAATTAAGGCAAATTACTAGCTTGGTCACAATATTATTAAGTTCGTTAGAACTTAGAAGGCAATGAGTGAAGCTTGCATCAAGTAGACAAAAGTGAGATCAGATTGGAGATCAGGTGATTCGATTTTACAGTGGGTCGGAAAGTGTTTACTATACCACTAATCAGCACCAACTGTAAGACGGTAACCTTTATCGTATAAAATTTTGGAGCTAAGATAGAAACAATATGCCGCGGTAAATTGTGTACAATTTTTGTTTCTACAAGCATTTATTTTACTTATCTTGTTAGTAGGGGTCAAATCTTGCAGTTGAATTTAAAAACAGTTATCCCAACGGACAGAGCTGAAATTTTGCATACACGTTTAGTTTGGATGACAATGCATGTTTAGCTAAGTGACGTTATTCTAAATCCAATATGGCGGACTCACAAAGATGGCGGATCAATTATTATGCACACCCATAATAAATGGGTATCAAATGAAAGGGTATGAGAAGAATACAAAAATATAATGACCGCATACTAAATTCAATATGTATCAAGCCTAAAAGCTTGTTTTTTGAAGTTTATTTTAGAGTATTCATGTGTCATAATGTTGGATTATTAAGGCCGCGATCACCACCCGACCTACCTCTATCGCACATAAAACTTTCCTCAACATTGTTTTAGATCGGCACCTACGATACGAACGCAAAGATAAAAGGCTACGCTTTCCTCCTCACTTAGTTGTGTTCCATGTTTGGGTTCGACAAACTGTAATGGACAAACGAAGTTACGCAACTGCGTGGGTGGCTCTTGTTCCGACTGCTAAATAAAGAACAGCTAAGCTAACGACGGGACAAAAACTGTGCTCTACCTACCTACGCCTGTTTTATAGGTCAAGACACTAATACAATTTGTACTGTTTTTATTCTCAAACATGGCATTTAATGTGTCTATTATTACAGATAAGATCTTGACCTTTCTTAATATTACTTGGCAGACAATTTTTGTATCTTTCGATATCTTGTACTTGCGTATAATTTTTGATATGCAAAGAGGTTTGATGATGTTTTTCTACTAACAAATAACTGTATTTTTTTAAAACCTCCGAAACAAAAACTGCCAATTGTTTTAATGTACATATATCTGTATTTTATGTAAAAATTAAAATAAAAAAAAGAGGTCAAATGGCTAACAAGATTTCTTTGAAACATAGCTAAAAACACTCTCGATGAAGTCACCTATCAAAAAATAATAAACCAAATCAAAATTGGTTAAGCTATTTGGGAGCTACGATGCCACAGATACACACGTTAAACTTATAACAGCCAACTTTTTCCGTCGGGGGTTAAAAAAAGGCTTAGCATTTACAGACAAAATTTCTAGAATAGTAGGTACCACCCATAGCAACAATATGCGGCGTTTTCTATTTACCAATGAGAAATTACCCCAAAATAATAACGAGTATATTTACTAGAGTATCCATGCAATATTTGAGAAAAGTACTTAATTAAAGTACACTTGCTGTTAAAAAAATATTCAATTTATCTCCCATACAAAAATGTTGTCAATAGACAATAGGTATTAATATACTATAAATATTTTCTTTTGTCTAAAATTTATATAAAAAAAGTATATATTTATAGACATAAGCAAACAAAAGTTAAATGATTATTTACGGGATATTTACCGTGGTAAGGTTGTGGAAGGAGCTCCCGATATTTCGGCGCAGTTACATGCACCATGTTCACGGGAAGACATAAGGAAGGGATAAGCAAACAGATAGAAAACACTTAACTAACTAAGCAAAAAAAAAAACAAGAGCTGTATATTTATCTTCTGAAAATATGCCTTCCAAATCAACATAGCAAAACTGCTTTGTCAATGCTATGCTATAAATTTTTATTATGATACTTATATATTATAACACATTCAATAGGCTCCGCCAAAATCAAAAGTAGAAAGATATGCAATTTCCCGTTAAGTTTTACAGCTTCATTAGCATGTCAGGTATGTCGTAAAGAGGGTTGATTAAATAGTCTGCTTTTTACCGTTTCTGTTTGCCAAAAAATGGCGTGTACGGAATACGATATCGTTGGTACGACATTTAACTGTCAATAAAAACTAATTGATAGGGCTTCACGGTCGTTTTTCCTTTTTGTGGGTAGAAGTACAATGTACATAATAAATTGGGTGCTTTTGTTTGGAAGGATATCCTCACGATGTTATCCTTCGCCGTTTTTCTAGCGATGGCGTCGAAATTGCACACTATTTATTTAATCTTATCTATCTACATAGCATTAAGTATAGTCCCTTTCCGCGTCTGTCTGTCTGTATATCCGCTAACTCCTCCCAAACCACGCAACGGATTTTAACGCGGTTTTCATCACCAATTAGATATTTTTTCACGAAAGGTTTATATATATAATAAAACCCCGTGTGAAGCCAGGGTGGGTCGCTAGTTACTAAATTAGTCATTGATGCAGGTGCTAAGGATCGAAACGGGAGCCGTCAGATTGGAAAGCGCACATGCTACCGCTCGACCCCCATCGCTTCCTACACCCTAGCTACTTGCTTACCTATTTATAATTACTTGGACATGGACAAATAGTATATTATGCTTTAACCAAGATACACCACAACAACTACTTGGTACTATATAAATATCAATATTAAAATCCGACTTCATAAAAATGGGACCAGCACCAGCTTTCAAATAAAAACAGAATCATCAAAATCGGTTCATCCAGTCGAAAGTTCTGAGGTAACAAACATAAAAAAACAGTCTAATTGAGAACCTTAGAACCTTGCGAAGTTAATTAGATCAGAGAAACAAGGGAGATATGCCAAGGTGGCGTGGAGGGTGCGAGCGCATCTGACCCAAATTAGGCTTAATGCTTTTAGTCTAACTCACCCTATTGACAGCCTTGCCACCCTTTTTTGTATGTGTACTATTAGTTTATTGGTGGCGCTGCTAGTCTCATTGTTGCTCCCATTGCAGACCATGCGAAGTAGCTTGCAAGTACAAGTAGCGCATCGTTTGCAATGAGCTACAACACTTTTTACTTAGTACAAGTGGCAGTGAAAGTGCTTATACTAGCACTCGTGCTGGTCCTTGCGCAAGTGAAGCTTCGTTTCCCCGCGCTACTCGCGCGACGTCCACTGCATCGTTCGTCTCGTTCGAAAACTCGCGCGAGTATGTACTTGCACGCAAGTTGTGCGCGTTGCCACGCGCTTGGGTATTTACGTTTGAACGCCTGCTTCTACTACTTCGCATGGTATGCAAAGGGCATTTGAAAAATGAGTAAGTTTGCTGTACTTACAGTTTTTTTCGTTGAGCAATTTAGCGGTATAGCACAAAGTGAAAATGTGGGAGAAACACGGAGACATTTGAATACGACAATAATTGTGATTATGGATATCTCCCTTGTTCGTCTGATCTGAGATGAACAACATTACTAAGAATTGTTAAAGTTAATTAATGCTTAATATTGCTTTGTCCCTATTTATCACTATTCCGTATAAATATATAAATATCTGGGACAATATTGCACACATGGTCATCTGACCCCAAACTAAGTAAATCTTGTAATACGGCTGCCAGAGACTGATATACATACATATATATTTTTAAATACATACTTAAATAGATATTTACACCACGACGTAGAAAAAACAGAAATGTTCATCACACAAATGTTTGTCCTAGGTGGGACTCGAACCCACGCCCCCAAGCGCAAAAAGCACACTACCAACTGAGCTAACGGGGCTGTCGAAATAATATATTATGATGTGGCACAGCATACCATACCATAAACATTTTTGGCTAACCAACTGGCACCAGTATTGATTAGTTAATGCCGCCATTAATATCTATTGTATTCACATTATTGTGATTAACACGTACTTATGTAAAAGGAGCTCTAAGTTCGTGATGCGATTAGTATATTATGACGCAGATATAAATATTAACCGTTGGCATTTTGCCAACTGTTAATAACTGATTGTAACTATCGGGGAACACCCATTCAGGCAGCGCATTCCACATACTAGCAGTTCGCACAATAAAAGTGGAATCAAAGCGCTTCGTACGGGTTTTCGGAATGTCAGCCATAAAGCGGTGTCAATTTTTCGTGCCCGCTCTGGCAGTCCGATAGAAAAAAGGGCAGGAGGGAATTAAATCATGCAGATCTGATGCACACTCTCCAAAATGTATCCGATAAAAAACCGATAGACTAGCAACTTTGCGCCGAATCTCAAGACTAAGAAGCTTAGTCTGAACTAGGGCTTCGTTGCTGATGAGCCTCTTAGCACGCTTCTCAATTGACTCCAATGCCCCGAGCTGGTACTTAGCTGATCCATCCCAAAGGTGAGAGCAGTACTCCATGCACGACCGAACTTGTGCCTGGTATAGTGTAAGCAACTGTTCCGATGTGTAGTTACAATCTGGGTGTCTTCAAGTCAAAAGTGAATCGGTTACTTCTAGGCAAGCGTGATCCATCGTAGGCCGCATCATCGCTTAAGATCAGGCGAGTTGGCGGCCAAGCGCAAGCCTATCTAACAATAATAAAAAAAAACTAATGAATGAGGTACTGAGTAGTAAAAATACTCAAGTATTTTTGCGGATTCCATGCAAATAACAAAACAAAAAGTATAGATACATTGTTATTTTTTAACACCCTTATAAAGATCTCATAATCTTTAAACGGCGAATAGATTTTCTTGAATCATCATAGCTAAGGAAAACTCTCGATCAAATAGCCGCTTTGAAACAAAAAACTAAATAAAAATCTGTTCAGATGTATTAGAGCTAGGTACCATGCCACAGACAGACACACATATACACTCTTTAAACTTATAATATCCCTGTTTTTACGTCGAGGGTAAAAATACGGTTTTATGTATAAAACTGCTCTATCCATTCTTCGCTGACGGAAATCGTCACACGCGGAAACAAGACAGAGCCATTTAAAGCATTGATTAACATAGAAACAATACCTAACATCTATAAGTAGCGCTGTTTGTGATATCGTCACGTGCTTATAAAGTAACGATGGTTCATTTGTTTTGTTTAAGTATCTTAATGTTTTATTTTGTTTATGGCGGTATAATCACAGAAGTTTTACTTTTCAATATAATGGTCAGAATAATTTTGTAAAGTTATAGAAACGAATTTTCAAAGCTTTTTTTTATCAATTTGTAGTGCAACTCTACGGATTTCAGGGTCCTAGCCTTTTGTCAACTCATTATTTAATTTGTGAACCATTTATATTAGTTTATTTTTTAATTTTTTTATATAGAATAGATCTACGTTTGGCCACTAACTTGCCTGATGGTAAGCGACGGTGTGGCCGAGGATGGAACACGTTGATCTAGAAGAAATCTATTCACTCTACCCTTGAAGATGCCCAGATTGTAGTTCTCAGGAAACAAGGAGGACGGCAGGGAATTCCAGTTTTATGTTTTAACCCAAAATTAAGGACTCGACAGCTGACTACAGCTTCAAAAATTGTTCAAAGTCGCCGAGTTCAATATTTGGAGCGAACCAGACTAGTCCCAGGTCGTTCCAAATATTGACGTCTGCTAGATTCTAGACTGTAATGAAGTTCATGCTGCAATGTACTTTTCTTCAGGAGACAGCTTGCAAGAAAACGGATACAGTTTCTACTTGATTGATAGATAAGAGCAAAGTTTATGTGTAAGACAAAACGTATATTTATAGATAGCCCAGACTTACTATACCTAGCCATATGATAATTTTTAAGGTTCCGTGGTAAATTAAGGAACTCATATAGCTTTGAATGCGTGTTACTATACGATGGCAAAGTGATACCGCGGGGTGTAAACTAATTAAACTAGTTTTTGTTAATCTTGCATGGCACCTCTCCCCATCACCTCGGCATCTTTATTCTGTGGTCAACTTACTTACATATCAGGCCTTTGATCTGTCCAATACAAAACACTTTGCTGAGGAACGATCCCACGTAGAACTGGTGTTACGCAGGGATGGTCATAAGGCTCAGGTCGGTGAAACCAATCCAAGGAAGAAACGGATGAAAACGAAGGTGGAACAACAACCAACTTTTTTGGCATATACTTATAAGTAATTACAAATAAAGTAGGTTGTATTCTTAACAAATAAGAAATCAAAACCATATTTACTCCTCATAAGAAGATTGCACAATGTCTGCTTTCCCCTAAGGACAAGATTTCTTTTCAGCATCCTGGATTGCACAAAATTAACTGCAGTTGCGAAAGTTCGTACATAGGAGAGAACAAGCGAACTGTTTCTTGCCACAACAAAGAACACATTAAGGAAGTAAAAAAAATGATATGCCCAAATCTGCCATGGCTAAGCATCTGTTGGACGCGGGACCTAACCACTGGATTGAATTCCATAACCCTAAAATCCTGTCCACTGAGCGCCACTACATACCAAGGTTGATGAAGATATTGAGATCTCGAAATACCAGAATTTTAATTGAGGTGATGGTTTTCAACTCATCAGTGCACGTAAAAATACACGGTCAATAGTGTTCTATGTTACGTTATATAATGATACGTTAAATGTGTTCCATACGCAGTGATACAGTGAGTGTGTTTTGTCAGGACTTAGGTTCGAGTTCGAGTTCCAGTGATAACCATAGCAAAAGACTAGGAAAGAGGGTAGATCGTTTCAGTTGCACTTTGAACTGTTCGTCCAATCACCCGCATTCTTCAGTCTTCCCGTAAACATGGTTAATGTAACTGCACCGCAATATCCGGAGCTCCATCCACAACCTTATCACGGTTAATATTACGTTAATTATCATATAAAATGTAGTTTTTTGTTTGAGCTACTTAAATAACCGGCCAAGTGCGAGTCGGACTCGCGCACGAAGGGTTCCGTACCATTATCTATAAAAAAAGCAAATAAAAACACACGTTTTTTGTATGGGAGCCCCCTTAAATATTAATTTTATTTTAATTTAAAAATTTATTTTTAAAGTGAATATATTAACTAAATATTCTGTGAATATTTCAAGCGTCTACCTCTTGCCGTTATCAATATCGAGCGAAAAAGATCAAAAAAATCACGTTTGTTGTATGGGAGCCCCCTTAAACATTTATTTTATTCTAGTTTTTATTTGTTGTTATAGCGGCAACAGAAATACATCATCTGTGAAAATTTCAACTGTCTAACTGTCACGGTTCATGAGATACAGCCTGGTGACAGACGGACGGACAGACGGACGGACAGACAGCGGAGCCTTAGTAATAGGGTCCCGTTTTACCCTTTGGGTACGGAACCCTAAAATCTACTATTACTCATCGAAAGAAGCTAACTAACGTGAACTTTGATACTTTTTACGAAGTAGTTCATGAAAATTCGAGTGTACATAATGACAATTGACTTATTGTTTACTTCTTAAGGACAGGCTCAATGAAACTTTTTCTATAGTGCCTCTACTTTTTATTGTTCATACCAAAAATTACATACAATACATACATAAGACAGAGAGCCTTAAATTTTTTAATACTAATAACTATGATAGAATACTGAAATGGAATGTTTGGACTAGCAAATCTTTTAATATTGTTGGTACTACAGAAACATAGACAAATTAAAAAGTTGCGCTATAAAAGTTTCTTTCTATTATTTTAGTGTGGACTCAAAAAAAGCTACCTTTTTCGTTGGTAACGTGTCAGCTGGAACCGTCAAACCGCCCCAATGTTTAGCAATCTATACCTTCGAGGTAACAATCTCTGTAACGACTTTACGAGCGACCGCAGTTCGGAGTGCGAGATATCCACGAAGCCCCACGGTTGCTGACACAGGCCTCATTTGTTCAATTTACCGGGGTTTTCCCTCAATAAGCCCACCTCGTACTGAACTGACTTTTTTCGCTTTTCCATTGTCTTATCTTTGTTCGTGTCATCATAAAAATTGAGTGACTGTGGTTAGAATTGGAGGAGATTTCGTTATCAGCGGTATTTTAGGACGTAGTTTATTGGGGTCCTGGAATAAGGGCTTCAAAAGCCTGGAGTTCTAATCAATTTATGCCGCACCTTGTGGTTTCCAAGCGATTTTCCGGTTGCTCTATTTGTTTCGGGGTAAAAGATTCCTGTTCATATATAACCATCTTCGAATCATAATGCACACTACCTTATTGCCAATGTATTTTTATTGTTTAAACAGGCGTTTGACCACAGCTCACCTGATGTTAAGTGATGGTGTGGTCAAAGATGGTAAACACGCCTAGCCTGAAATTAGAACTGCTCAAGTGATGCTGCCGGAGCGGAACACAGCGTTTGGTGCCTGGCGACTGATTTTCAACTTGAGAGTGGTAGCTAGCCAGCCCGGCAGTTGAAAGTGCTCTGTCGCCATGCATGGCTATGATTTCTTCACAAGGTTTTCCTTCACTCTCAGTTTAGTAGTAATAAGCAGGTTCAGCAGCAACAAGCAGAATATATAGGTCACTTCTGCCATAATAATATTATAGTGTGAAATGCGATTGGTTGAGTTTTATTTATTAATTGTGTTACAAGTACGTATATGGTATGGTTCTCCCTTGTTTGATATAACGACTTTCATATCATTTTTTTTTTATATAATTTCAGTTCGCATAAAATCTATAACCATAATTATTCACTTCACCTTAGGTATATTTATTTACTATATTATTATTTGACATAAACATTCATTTAACATAAATAAGGTTGATTTCACTTTGAATAATATTATTTAACCGAATATTCATTTGACAAAAATGAATATTTTGTCGGATGACAAAAGAATTTTCTTATATTCTTCTTCTGGCGCATCGCCGGCCGCTACCGCGGCATGCTCTCTTCGCTCGCTTGGCTCAAGCATTGTGGTGCTCCAGTAACCTAACACTCCTCCTTGCTTCGCTCGTCATCGCACCTATATATGACTTAGCCTTAGGTCATTTATGTTGCCAAAAGTATTGCCTTAATATCTTCTTCTAATGGTAATAGACGCACCCATTAAGCATTTAACCGATCATTACATAAAGTGACATATCGATAAAATAATCGTAGAATTTGATTAATCATAAATAATATCAAACGACTATTATATTGAATGAATATAATTTAATACCATTTGGACATAACCGCTGGATAATGGACGTAACCGCTGTTGTATCAATAAATGTTATTTAAAATAAAAAATATGTG
This sequence comes from Agriopis leucophaearia, assembly GCA_949125355.1. Classification (NCBI taxonomy): domain Eukaryota; kingdom Metazoa; phylum Arthropoda; class Insecta; order Lepidoptera; family Geometridae; genus Agriopis; species Agriopis leucophaearia. The sequence goes on along the minus strand of OX421266.1, from coordinate 14,860,870 downwards.
AATAAAATTATACAAGGTGAATATTATACCAAACGTTGATATGCCAAGTGAAATTATATTAAAATTTGTTCTATGAAACAAGGGACTCCCATCTGGTATGTAATATTTTTTTATAAAAGTTAGAAACGCGACAGCGGTATTTTTGGCGGGTCAAATTTTGCAAATGGTACGTAACCAAAGCAAACAATTATGAACCAAACCTTACTTTCATTTTAAAATACCTATTCCATGATACGTTATAAGGGGATATAATTTTTATTCCTTTCCCACTTTACATGGCGCCAGCTAATTAATGGTTACATATTTGAGCCGTTTGGGGTCCAGTTGTTACATAGGGCTTTTGTTAGGGCACCTCATTTTCAAAAATCTTTCAGTGCATTGCGTGATCGTAGCGCTGGCGTGTTTCTGGATCATTGCATAACCATTGCCTTTAGTAATGCCGTGCTGAGTACGCTAGCCAACTGGTGTAGTGGGCTTGAGCATTTGATTGTGTTGACCGTCAACGATCTATGCGCAGTTTGTTTTTATATAATGGGCCAGTTATGTAGTTTAGTCTTTACCTACCCAGTCTCCCACCTACCCAGTGAACAGCCCAGAACTTGTACCAATCTATATTGACACCCTTTTTATCAAATCAGTTGAGTCATTTTATTATTTTTTATCGCGATTAAGTAGCGGACTTGACAACCAACTCGCCGTTTAGGCTGAAATAGAGAACATACCTACATACCTAAATACACGCTTACTAAAATACTCTCCTTTTGACAGCGTCACTCTTCGGGTAAAAACATAGAAAGTCAATATCGGTACTCGTAATAAGAGATTTTTTTTTATTACAAAAGAAATAGGGAAACATCGTTATCGAGAACGGGTAACCGACACTAATTGGATTAATCTACACTCGTAGCATCGGTATTTATTAACGAACGATATACTAGAAATGTACTTTGCTTTATCGCTTGCGTTAATTAATTTTATGAAGGTTCATAGTATGTATCCACCGAGACCTGTGAATGCTGTGAGTGAGCTGGCAGCCCTAACAACCAATTTAACCATTGAATTTTACCTGAATACTCGGGAACATTTTATTTAGCCATATCAAACTTTATGTAACTAATATTATATCACATTGTGACACCAAAAAGCTTTTATTTAAAAAGCGTTTACAAAAACAAGCTTATAATATTTAAAATTGGCTTTTCATTTTATGTAATTAATATTTTATATCAGGTTAGGCAAAATTAAACTGAATAAAATTAACATTATCAACAAATATTTACCAGGTAAATTTATCACAAATTCCTTATTGTACTTGAAGCGACGTAGAAACGGAATTACACTAGAAATTCATCAGTAAAACAGTTTTCCTAATCTCAGATCAGACAAACAAGGAAGATAATATTTCCCTTACATTACTCCCGCCACGCTATATACCTTACCATATTATTATAGTGGCGTCGTGGCGGGTTTGAACGTATCAGGCCTAAATCAGGCCTTTAGTTGAACTCATCGAGCAGACGACCTTGTCGCCCTTTTTTGCACGTGGACTATTAGTTCATTGGTAATACTACAAGTTCGTTAGATGTGCGTAAAAAATGAGTGAGTGAGTGAAAAATTGAGATTTGAAGACGAACGATAATTGTACTAAAGGCATACGACTTTGTTTGTCGTATCTGAGATCCTATAAAGTCAGTCGCAGCTAAACGAATTAGCATCACATTTGGTAAAGTAGTAGCAATATTAACCCTGGATTAGCATCATATAGGTACTTAAGCTACTTTTGATTTGGAATAATGTGCGATTTCTCTTAATTTGCGTAGACGTTAAATTCGCATGGCACATTTACTTTTGCAATATTTTACATCAGATCACTTCACGAAGCTTCTTGGCGAAACAATTAAATCTAACAGTTTCTAATATTACTTTCATCCGTCGTAACGTCTCAAATCGTAACTCCTAATATTTTTATACGAGCAATTTCCAATGCTAGTATCTAGATAGAATTTTATTTGTGAAATCAGCGGAGTGGTCTTGCGGGAATGTCACTCAAAGGCATGCATTCCGACGTTTCTAGCTGAACGATTTCGCTAGGAATGCATGCGATGCGAATTTTCTGAACCCTGTCAGGAATAGGCAAGCTTTTTATTGCATACCTCTTACGTGCCTTCTGGCTGTGTTGGCGTTCCAAGACTAATGAGTTTAGAAAACGTAAGAGTATTACATAAGCGCCCAGCGAGGATACCCTATCGGCTATTATATTTTTAACTGACTTCAAAAAAGGAGGGAGGTACTCAATTTGATACGTGTTGTTCATTATTTAATTTTAAAACACTGATTTTCCATTTTTTTAAGCAACCCAACTTTATTTAACTTTATTTATCACTAAAATATTTAATCTCATGTTATTATTAGTCAATATTTTTGTCTTAAACTTTAGTCACAGAAATCAGTACTTGAATATTTTAGGCAAATGTTTGGGTATAAATGTGAATGTTTAGGTGTAAGTGTATATGTTTGTCAGCACTCAACTCCGCTCAGCTGTTAGCTGACCGAATTTTTAAAATTTGGCATCAAGTTAAAAGTTGCTTAACATGTATTCCTGAAAAAGTTCATGCTTCCTCAAGGATAGTAGGTAAAACTTCGCTATGAACCTAGGTATCATAAAAAATCATAGATTAAGGTGAAACGTTTCAGTTTGGCGGGAAATTCAAATTTCAAAAAGTTTTTTTGTTCTTGTAGCTAGGCCGAGTAATTATTGTAAACGATAATGATGTTTGCGAAAATTGATTATTATTCTTTACAAACTCGCGTGAAGTTATTTATCTCCAATGCACATTATTACATACATTTGTCAATAAACAAATGTTTGCTGTTTCAAACGGTTTATTGCCAAATGTAAGTAATATGGTGAGTAACTGATTAATAGCTGTACATGATAATGTAAAGAACGACCAACAATTTTCGCAAACACTATGCCATTTCACAATAATTACTAGCTACAAGGACAAAAAAACTGTTTGAAATTTGAATTTCCAGCCAAACATGAAACGTATTACCTTAATATTTCACTCTTGAAACACTTACATGAAAAAGTAATGTTTTAAAAGCAAACCAAATAACAAAGATAAATTCAATCGAAAATAGGTAATTTGAAGCAAAAGGAATCCAAAGAAAGAGGAAAATGCTTGATTTGTTTGCCCTCAAATCGAGCTACTTCGCATTGAAAGCAAGATTAATTTCGAAACGGTGACACTCATGCAAGAAGTATGTCGAACATTTTCTTCTGTATATATCTGTATATACATACTCGTAGAAGTACTCATTAGAGTATAATAAACAAGTATAAATTGTGTTTTAAGCCCCCTAAAAGGAGCTGATAATATTATAACGGCTGAATACATTTTCTTGAATAATAAATAATAATTATGACACACTCGATCAAGTCACTTTTCAAACACATGCACAAACACAACACACACAGTCACAGATAAATACAGATGCACAGTTGCACATATACACACGCACTTCTTTTTTGCGTCGGGAATTAAACATTATATGTAGATAATTTAACATCAGCCTTTTTCGGCTACGATGCCACAGACAGACAAAGACAATACACATGTTTAGTTAAACTAATAACACCCCTCTTTTTCTGTCAGGGCTTAATAAGTTGGGTCTAGAAATAATAAAAATTTGCAGGGAGCATTTGAGCAATACGGAAGGATTTAAAAAAGATATCCCCTTAAACGGGAGGAAAGTTTGTATGGAAGTTTGATCATTTTATTAGTTATAAACGTAGAAATGTACGCGTTTACGCTTCTGTTGATAATTTGATTGAATTAATTTTTAATTAGAAGTTAGGTAAATCATAATTTTTGAAATATGTGAGTAAAGTACATGTTTTCTATCTGTTTATAATTTTTATTTCTGGTGTACACAACAAAGAGTTTCTATCTATCAATATCATTCCCTACAGGGGTTAAATATATGGGATGAGATTTAGCGTAAGAGCCGAAATAAGGAGGGTAAATGGAGGTTGAAAAAAAATATTATTAGAAGAAAAATCTATGAGTAAGCTAAAAGATTGGTTTAAACTATCACGGTCGCTCACTACAATCGAAAGGATGAATGAAAAATGAACATGATGCCTGTAACCGCGCCGAAATATCGAAAGCTCCATCCACAATGTAAATATTCCATCAATAATTAAACTAATTTTATGCGTAAGCTAGTTTACAATAAAATTTAAAATAAAAGAGCCATTTACAAATTTTACTTTCAAGCTTGAAATACGCGTGTAAATCACATTCGACAAGAGTCCTGAGCATCTCTCGAATTCAAGAAGATTACATTGGAATCCCAACTCCAGACATGTTACAGACTACAATACATTTGTGAAAGCACTGGGATTACGTTCGTAGAAACTCTATAGAGAGACTCGATAGAATTCAATTTAGAAGTAAGAAACAGGTTACTAGTTCTTACAATGATATATTGGTTATGGCCATGGCTAAAAACCCTCGTACTTTTAGAGTAAAAAAATATATGCAAATAATAATCACCAGGTTTTCAAATAAATAATAACAACATTTTTTTTTCAGGCATGAAACTTATACTCGTATTAGTTAAAATAGTTAAATCAATTTAGTCCTAACCCAAGAATCATAATTATGAGCATTCTTTGATTAATCATAGCTTAATAATAGTTGTATCATTCACTAGCGACCCGCCCTGTTTTCGCACGGGTGTAAGCTATTATAACCCGCTTCAGGAGTACAAAATTTCATCCAAATCGGTCCAGCCATTTTTAAATGTAAGAACCTTCTACAAAGTACCTATTAGAAAACATTAAAAAAAATTATGAAATCAGTAAAGCCGTTCTTAAGTTATAGCGTAACCATTTATATATATATATATATATATATATATATATATATATATATAAATATATATATATATATATATATATAGATTGACGTAGGCACAAAAAATATATTTTTTCTAAAGACCGCCAAACAAATTCATTATGCAGCAAAATATATACGTAGAAGAAAATGTCCGGAAATTTCTTCCGCGTCGAAAAAGAGTCCGGGTTTCTCCGTTTTTTTTTTTTTGTCTAGAAACCCTTACTGCGAATAAAGAGTACCTAATAATAATAAACAGGACATGTAGATAACATTAAAAACAGACTTCAAAAATATATGAAAAACGTAATAAGTGCCTATAAAATATGAGGATTGTCCTTGAATTCCCTGGGATCCCATCATCAGATCCTGACTTGGTGACAAAGGGACCAAATTGGAAGTTTACCCTGCCGAACAAAAGTATTTTTTGAAATCGGTCAACAGTTGGCGGAAAAATTGGTGAACATACATTAAAAATATCGCTGCGGGCTGTTTGATTAGGCTAGTTTTTATTTATTCATTAAAAATATATATATATATATACACTAGCGGACCCGGTAGAAGTTGTCCTGCCCACTACCGGGTCCAATTTTAGTCTCAAATCATCCAGGAACCCAATGCAATATGCACTCAAAATTTCATCCAAATCGGTCCAACCGTTTAAGATGAGTTAGGTGAATAACGCACGTTCAGAACTAATATATATATATTAATAGATATATACAGTGGAACATAGAACCGTCCTCCTTTATTGAAGTCAGTAAAAAATCGTAAAAATGAGCCTCAATGAACAGCAAGCTATATAAAACCTCTTTTAAAACACTGGGCAAGTCCTGCACAAGTGCACATGCTTTATCGTGAATTTTTGCAATATGACAGGAGATAAGAGTCTAGTTTCCAGTAGCGTATATTTGCATTGGGTAAGCGAGTTCCTCGTGCCAATTTTTTCTTAAAAATGCAAAAATATTCATGTTGTCTATTCAAGTACTCTACATCGGAAGACATTTTCCACTCAACTGGAAACAAATTGGATTTGCGAAAAATTTGTTCAGAAATTATTTCTGTAATGCCACCTTTTTAAATTTTTTTTAGATAACAGTTAAAATAATATTGTATTTATGGAAACAATAACAATATAGTATGGAGACTATAATAAATAGTCCTTTACATGTAGAATAAAATAATAATATAATATGGAGCACATATCCAGTTTTTGGGGACTGAGTCACCCTCGTCCGTAGGAATGTACCCGTAAATACTAAAACCCCACACGTAGTCCCCGGGTGGTGCTAGTCAGGTGACAACATACTGGTGGTAGGCTTCGGCCGGGGCTAGTGACCACCCACCGGACAAAGTCATGCCGCCAAGCGGCCTAGCCGTGTTCCGGCATGTTGTCCGGTGACACCGTTAGGGAAAACGGGTCGGATCAGTTACTTCACTGCTGCAAGACCGTTCTGCCATGTTATGTTGGGCTGCATCGGGTAACTAGTCGCGGAGGGTAGCGGGATTCGAGGCACGGTGCACCGCTGGCCGACCGCAGTTAGTAGGGGGCCCAAGTAGTGAACTAGCCACTCATGAAAGGCTGCCCCGCCAACTCGCGAAAAATCCCGGGATGCGCCATCGTGCCGGTCGGCGACCGGATGAAAGGGCCCGATGGACATCCCCGGGGGGGCTCGGGCGTCCCCGCAGTCTCCAGACTAGTTCCCTAATGGTGTAGCCCCGCACCGTATGTCTACTGGTTAACAGCGTGGAGTCTCGATGCACTGCCGTTTTCCCATCGAATCACTCACACACTAAATCATGCAGTAAAAGAAAAAAGGAAAAACGTATACACAGCGGCTGCACGCCCTTTCACTTAAAGTGCACCTCATAAACATCCGAGGTCTGCACTCAAATCTCGTGCCAGTCAACTTTCACCTGGAGACTGAAAAACCGGCACTTTTTTTCCTTACGGAGACGCAGATCGGAAGACCGTCTGACGTGGCGTACCTATCGTACCCAGGGTATACCCTGGAGCACACTTTTAAGCCTAGAGCTGGTGTGTGCCTGTACGCCCGTGATGACATCTGCTGTCGGCGTCTCCGTCAACTTGAGGACCCCAGATTCTCTGTGCTCTGGGTTCTGGTGGACACGGGAATAGAGAAAATTCTCTATGCCTGTGTCTACCGGTCGCACAGCGGAGATGAAGAGACAACCAGGCTGACTCAGTATCTGATTGAGGCGGCGGATGCAGCCCAACTAAGGTACCCTACAGCCCAACTAGTGTTACTGGGGGATTTTAACGGCCACCACCAGGAGTGGCTATTCCCACACCGGGACACTGACCATGCTGGGAGAAAAACACGTGAGTTTGCTCTAACGTTAGATCTCACTCAGCTGGTCCAAGAAGCTACACGGGTACCTGACGTTGACACGCACACGCCTTATTGCTTGGACCTTCTGCTGACAACCGATCCAGACCGCTACTCAGGGTCAGTTTGTTCACCTCTGGGTAACTCTGACCATTGTCTGGTGAAATCTGTATCCGTCTTCTCCCCACCCGATCTCAGCCCTAGGGGCACTCGGCAGGTGTGGCGATACAAGTCAGCGGATTGGGATGAGATGCGATCTTTTTTGCGTCTTATCCTTGGCAGTCAGTGTGCTTTTCTTCTAATGATCCTTTGACCTGCGCGGATGCTGTGATAGATGTGTTGCGTCAGGCCATGGAGTACTATATTCCTTACTCCGAACCACTGTCCGGCAAAACTCGCCTATGGTTTGGACCTCAGTGCATTCGCACGGAAACACGCAAACATGAGGCATACCTAGCATGGGTCGATGCTCGACACCGCAAAGCGAAATACTTACGTCAGAAGAAGAAAGCAGCACTGCAAAGTCCTGCAAAAAGGTTCTACAGAGGGCTTGCTTTGACCACATTAGCAGAATTGGGAACAAACTTGCTTCATACCCTGCTGGTAGTAAAGGGTTTTGGTCCCTAGCTAAATCAGTCGAAGCGAACTTCTGCCACCCCTCACTACCTCCACTGCTGAAACCTGATGGGACTCTGGCTCACACCGCTGAAGAGAAAGCAAACTTGTTTGCTTCTCAGTTTGCGGAGTCTTCGCGTCTTGATTCTGGTAGCGCGATACCTCCAACCATACCTGGCTCCACGACATTTATGTCAAATATTCGCATTCGCCAAAAGGAGGTTCGTAAAACGCTACGCAATCTCGATGTGAACAAAGCCAGTGGCCCGGATGGTATTCCAGCCATAGTACTGAAGACATCTGCGCCTGAATTGTCTCCTATATTGACACGCCTATATCGTCTCTCGCTTGAGACTGGTCAAGTGCCGAAGTCGTGGAAGCTTGCAAACGTGCAACCTGTGCCCAAGAAAGGTAGTCGTGCCGACCCTGCCAACTACAGGCCAATTTCGGTCACGTCCATACTCTGCAAGACTATGGAACGCGTCCTCAACAACAGGCTCCTGTTGTATCTAGAAGCGAATGATCTCCTCAGTGACCGGCGGATTCCGCCGAAACCAGTCCACTGGGGATCTTCTAGCTTACGCCACACACATCTGGAGTGAGGCCATCGAGAAATACGGGGAGGCGCTATCCGTTTCCCTCGACATCTCGAAGGCTTTCAACAGGGTTTGGCATGACGGCCTTATTTGCAAGCTTTCCTCCTTCGGCTTGTCCAAGGGTTTTGTTGCGTGGATATCGGACTTCCTGAGGGATAGATTGATTTGAGTTCTCATTGATGGCTGCTCGTCCGATCAAATGGCAATTAATGCCGGTGTTCCCCAGGGGTCGGTGCTCTCTGCAACGCTCTTCCTGCTGCATATGAACGATCTGTTAAAGCCCGGTATCTTTGGGTACGCAGACGACAGCACAGTAGTAGAGAGCTATACATCCAATACACGAACCAGTGGACCTGAAATACAGTCTCTCAGAGAGGCCATGGTTGAGCGCATGAACTTGTCACTTAAGGTAGTCTCCGATTGAGGCGATGCCAACCTGGTCAAGTTCAATGCCGCTAAGACCCAGGCTTGTCTGTTCTCCGCAAAAAGGACGCCATTCCATCTGGCTCCTATCGATATTGGAACGGACACATCCTTTCCGGGATGTGTCCGTTCCGATATCTGACCAGCATGAGCTTTTGGGCGTTTCTCTGTCTCCTACACTCAACTTTGGCTCCTATATTGAAAACAAGGCTCAATTGGCTGCCAAAAAGCTAGGTATTCTATCGAAGGTGCGTCGGTACTTCACGTCGGAACAGTTGCTTACACTGTACCAAGCACAAGTTCGGTCGTGCATGGAGTACTGCTCTCACCTTTGGGATGGATCAGCTAAATATCAGCTCGGGGCCTTGGAGTCAATTGAGAAGCGTGCCAAGAGGCTCATCAGAAACGAAGCCCTAGTTCAGACTAAGCTTCTTAGTCTTGAGCATCGGCGCAAAGTTGCTAGTCTATCGGTTTTTTATCGGATACATTTTGGAGAGTGTGCATCAGATCTGCATGATTTAATTCCTTCCTGCCCTTTTTTCTATCGGACTGCCAGAGCGGGCACGAAAAATTGACACCGCTTCATGGTTGACATTCCGAAAACCCGTACGAAGCGCTTTAATTCCACTTTTATTGTGCGAACTGCTAGTTTGTGGAATGCACTGCCTGAATGGGTGTTCCCCGATAGTTACAATCTGGGTGTCTTCAAGTCAGGAGTGAATCGGTTACTTCTAGGCAAGCGTGATCCATCGTAGGCCGCATCATCGCTTAACATCAGGCGAGTTGGCGGCCAAGCGCAATCCTATTCTACAATAAAAAAAATAAAAAAAACCATCTAATTACCCGTCCAACATACCTACTTGCTTGTATTTTTACGTTGTGATAACGTTAAAATACAAGTAGACTGTAGGTTAAACTAGTTTGCATGTTTAATTTCTGAGGACTATAAAGGCGAGCTCCTTCAAATGTAATCATTGTTTTGCCGTAGTTGGTTAGGATCAAAAACCGCGGCTACTGAACAAGTGCAGGGGTAAGAAATTTTTTGTTTCCGTTTATCAAACAGCAAGTTGTAGCAAGAAAGGTGCATGTTTACACCTGTTATAAGCGTATATATTCATTAAATTTGTGTCTACGTAGTTTTTTGTTTGTTTGTCAAATCTGTTAAATAATTACGAAGCTAAGTTATTTTTAATTAATTAATTTATTAAAATGGCTAAAAGCCAATTACATTAATAATAAATTACAAACAAGACTAATTAATACATGTCACAAAATAGCATAGAACAATAATTCAACAAACCAATAATTAATGTCAACCGGTAATAATAAAACAATTAAGTATACAGTTATAAATTAATAAAAATAAAAAGGCAATTCATGTCAAATCATTCATTGCTCTCACAATACGTCATGCACGCCGATATTAAGTCCGAACATGCGTCTCCAAACACATCGCATTTAGGATTGACTTTCAAGAGAGCGTTGAGTGCGGTGAGAGTGCGTGGAATAGGCGAGTTGGAACGAGCAACTGTGCGACAACGGAGCTCGGCAAGCAGCTTGTGATATCTACTGCGGCAATAGTTGTCTGGCACAAAGATTTTACACAATTTATCGTGCAAATCAGGTGCGTATATATTTCCGTGCAGGATTTTGCAAATTGTAGCCAGTTGCTGGTTCTCCCGCCTGAACTTCAAAGAATTGTATCCCAGGCAACCGAGTAAGAAGTTAGTGGGGTACATAAAGGGATAATATCCGTGAACACGCTTACACAGGTATCTAAGAAACGCCTTTTGTACCTTTTCGAGTTGGAGTATGTATTTCTTCTCATGAGGATTCCATACACACATAGAAGTCTCCAGCTTACTACGTACCAAAGCTCCAAAAATCAACTGTATGACATGTGGGTTATGGAAGTCCTTGGAATTCCGGAGAATGAACCCCATGACAACCGCATGAACGACTCTTTCGCTAGTGTGCTGATGTGGTCGTGAAATGTTAACTTTTGATCAAATGTAACACCCACCCACCCAGGTCTCCCAGGTCTCACTGAGGGTCATCCAGGTCTTTCATGATAGTCGAACGAGTTATGGAATTACCATTTATTTTGTAGTCGTAACTAATTGGATGCCTCATTCGACCAAAAGTCACTGCATGGCATTTAGCGGCATTAAATTCCATCTCATTTACCTGACACCATTGTACAATTGCGTCAATATCTCACTGTAAGGCAGTAAATATTTACTCCAGATATTCTGTTGTTACACCTTTGTTGGCCCACGAAAGGACTGGTTACCTCTTATGACAGAAGAAGCATTTAAACCATTGTCAGTGCGTGTTTTAGGGGTACCTGCAAACCTCTGGAATGGTATCCAAGCTTATATTCTGGAGTTAATATGCCAGGCGTCGGTAGTAAAACATATATCATATGCAGCAACTGGAACTCCTATTTGAAAGGATTTGTAGTCCTCTCTTGGGATCAGTTCCTGCACTGTGCAAGTTCCAGAGGGACATAGCTGGTGGAGATATTCTCTTATGTCATCAATGTTTGACGCCATGTTCCATTGATGTATGTACTTCCTTGGTTAAATGGCTTTAAGGGTAGTTTTCGCTGGACCTGCAATACCACAAAAAGATACTGGTCTTTGCTCTCTCCTCTTTTTTACTTCCGTCCATTGCTCTACATCGGGATGAGTTGCAGGTGCCGATACTCCTGTATCTTCCAACACCATTGCCACGGATAAATTTTTCGGCGGTGGTTTTAACATATCGATAGTAATTTGTTACTGTTGGCAGCCTTCTCGTGCTTCCGCTTTTTTGGCACTTCAGTCATGGCAGCGGATATCGTCGCAACTATTGGTTCGGGACATGATTTGTCTGCAGACAGAACTGCTGGAAGAGTAGTCACCGCTTGGACAACTTCAACAAACGGCGAGTAAGCTTCAGTGTGAGATGCAGATACTCCTGGCGTTGCGGCTGTTATGTCAGTTTGTTCAGGGGCTACGACCCATTATCTGCTGTTGCCGCCATTTATACTGGGCTGACGATAGATGATGCGAGGTTTGAGCCTGACTAGCTGCAACAGCACCAACAACAGTAACAACCTCCTCAAGTCACTTATTAAGTTGCTTAACTTCGGTGGCGCAATTTACAACTGTTGATTCGCAACCAATAATAAGACTTACGACGTGGCCGAGCTGGTCTTTTAGCGATTGTATTTCTTGACGTAGCATCTTCACTTCCTCGGTCAAGATATCACCGCGCCTAACCTCAATGGAGCTATCATTAATGGAGCACGGCGGGAAAGGTTTCTTCCGATGCGTGACATAGTCATAGTCAAACGATTTTTTCGTCGCTGCTGGCACAGCGTCGACACAGTGCACGTATACGCCGACAAACCACCCTCAGTTGCATAAAATTTTTGCAAAAATATTTATTACACACACCGTCACCACAAGTACTGATTAATTCAATAATTCAATTCACATTCATATTGTTAATTGCACCACATTGTTAATTGCACTATACTAACCAGTTTTTAAGTGACCAATCAATTAAATCAACCAAATAATTAAATTGACGTGGTCGGTAAAATGGTTTTCAATCTCAAAAATACGTTGTAGCTTTCTCACGTATTTTCCAGTACTCTCTCTTGGATATTGATTGTGAACACTTCATATTAAGATGTAATGAGAGTTCACTGTGTAAATTTGCGATATGCCATGTGTTGCAGTGCACTTTGAACAATATTTTGGAATAAAAAATTGCGAGAGTTCTCTTCACGCAGCGAAAATGAACGGCAAAAAAAAAGTTATAATTATCGCTATTCTATCACGATTGTCCCTATAATTGATGAAAAACTGACTGATACAAGGGTTTGTTTATTTTATCCCAGGAGTATAAATATTACGAATTTCAACTGACTAGCGTGAACGGAGATGGCAAACTAGAGGTTCTTTTTACAAACATTGACCCTCTTTTAGAACCCCTTAGGATGCAAATTTTCCAAAATACTCTCTTCAGTCTGCTAAATCGGCTGTCCAATTCTGCACTTCAGCGTCTTCTACAACAAATTTACGGCTTTTTGTTGCATTTTGCTCTATTATCCAGATCTCGATCTTGCGTGAAACAGTCTAATAAAAGTCCATAAATGGCTTATACTGCAATACAGCTTGTTTATGGATTAAATTTTCGGTAACGTGCTACTTGGGTGCTTGTCTAGGAAATACGTATTCACTGTTTTACACCATTCCTATAACAACGATTTGATTTTCGATAGCAACGCGGGCGAAGCCGCGGTAATAAAATTGTATTGCATATGAATTTTACTGATCCATTGTTTATTTCTGGTAATAAATTCGTAATATTAATTATTGTATTTTGGCTCCCATTCTTTTCTGACAGACATATTTTGACGAAATATCATTTTATACATAAGAATCTGATGGAATCGGGAATTTGTCTTGCTCTCTCGGTTAATGAGAGATCAAGACAAAAGTCAATGTGTTATTATAAGAATGTTTTTGATATTATGGTAACCACCAGGTGTTTTTCAAGCGGATAAGACAATCAAACAAAGATATTAAAATTATTCGTATTATTCCACTATTTATAAGTAGATCGTCAAACCGCTGCCGACGAGAAACAGTCAGAGACAGTCTTTGAACACACGTTCAAAATAAGTACATAATTGTCTTGTTTTTGCGTAGATACGAGATGATGCCATATAAACGCAGTAAATTTTCGCCGTCAGCAATAGTCGTGATAAAAGAAAATTCTGCAGACAAGGTGGCTAGAGACATGATAGAAAGTGGACATCAGAAGACACCATTCTACATCTTCGATTTTGATACTGCTTACGAGAATGTGCAGAAATTCAGGGAGAAGTTGCCACGAGTGCAGATTTTTTACGGTAATTCCTTCATTTTATAATTGCCATTTGCTGTAACCATCAGAGCGATGGTGGCCGTGCGGTTACATGAGCGCTTTACAACTTGATGGCGCCCGGTTCGATCCTGGGCCCTGCCATCAATGACACTTTTTTTGATTCAATAAATAAATATGTGCAGTTTCTATGTCATTGCTCAATAACGGTGAAGGAAAACTGCGTGAAGAAATCGGTATGTCCAAGAACCTCAAAAATTCAAAGACATATGACATTCACCAACATGCACTGGCCCAGAATGGTGTATTAGGGCCCATCCTCCCTCTCTGAGAGAAGGCCTGTGTCCCAGGAGAAGGAATATGATAGGCTGTTGATGATGATGACGCGCAACACAGCTGACCCTGTTTTGATTAGGTTTTATGTGCTACTTATAACTTACTGGTCTTACTTGCGCATATACTCGTATTAATAGAGTGGAACTCTCTTAGGGCCGATTTCACCATCAAAGTGAACGCGATCAACGCAAAACTAAACTGGAGTGCGATTTTTGAATCGCTCGTAGGACTTTTTCTATTCGCATACGCAACTAATCACCGGTGACTTCAAAAGCGAGTGATCCAGTTTTTTGGTATTTTTGAATCGCTCGACTTCTGGGTTGCCGTGTTTTTTACAAAACACTAATATTTTTCCATTTCACGCAGCACCTTACAGATTTGTACAATAACCGGCAAACCGGTAACTTCCGCAAAGTAAAGAAACGTCAATTAAAAAAAAAACGGTTGATTATTTGTAGTCTGTGTACAGTATGAACAATTTATCTGTACATTTGAGTAGAGGCGCTACAGTCGTATTCTCGTAACCAAACTGACAGCTATCCGTAGAAAGGTTATAGTTCCAACATTTGACCAACTGTTTAAATAAGTTGGTCGCTTCTTGACAACAAAGCAAAGAGAATTAAAATACTAAATACTAATTTTATGTCTTGTTTTGCATTTGCACGTTATTGTGCCGCGGAGTATGTAATAGTGAGTTACCTTCACAAGCCACTAATATAAAACAACATCGGAAATGAATACAGTAATTTGCAAAAAAACCATCGCAATTCTCATCCAAAAAACATATACATGATCATATGTTCTGTGTATCCGCCATTTTTTTTCACATCTGTCAGACTTTCTATCGATAGAAAGCTATTCGCATGATATAAACCACTCGTACAGTTACGAGTGATATGACTAGTTCAAAAATACGACTTTTCTGGATTTCATTCGTAAGTTGATCACATCGCATGAAAAAAGTCATACGAGCGATTCAAAAATCGCAGCCCTGGTATAAAGTGGCTTATTGAGTTCAAAACGTCAATTTGGGTTTCACCAACATAAACTTAACTGCGATCAGTTTATGTTGGTGAAACCCAAATATGTTTGTTTGAAAGGAAACATAGAGACTAAGGTCACATACTCTATTATTCATTTTTTTTTCAGTTATATTACGTCACATAACGACGTGACGTCATTCGTTAATTAATATTGTAAAATGAGTTAAATAAACAAAAAACATATGAGTATGGAAGAAATCTCATATGAGAGGGAGACTAAAGGCCCTGTATGTAATTGTTATTTCTTGTGTACACAATATATATTTTTTACCTATCTATAAGATTTTTAAGTATATATTTTTATACTTTTATTTATATGCATTTGTATTATTATGTGGGACATTATTGCACAGATGGTCATCTGACCCCAAACTAAGCAAAGCTTGTAATATGGCTGCCAGAGACTGATATACATACATATATATTTTTAAATACATACTTAAATAGATATTAACACCCAGATTATTTTTTCTACTATCTATATACGAATGTTTTTCCTTTGTCATGTAACTAAGGTATTATTATTAATAAACGCTGAACTATGTAGTGTAAATAATATCTCAACTTTTAAGATTTCACTGATTCAATGTATCATAGAATTACGAGTAATTCACCCATTTCTTAAAATTAAAATAATTAGACAAATTGGCGGCTTGGTATCAAAAGAAGTACACAATTTACAGCATAGTTTTTTTTACAGCAATGAAGGCAAACGATTATAGCATGATGGTGAAGTTGGCAATCGCATTGGGTCTCGGCTTCGATTGCGCTTCGCCTGGCGAAATAAATAAAATAAGGAAACACAACGTACGCCCAACGTAAGTAGCTTTCATTAAGCTATATTGATTCCAGTGAACTAGACTTCTGAACTAACCCCCTTGAGACTATTCTAATGACGTAATATAGATAGAAAGAAATTATATTTCGACAACACTATTTTAAACTATCACGGTTGTTCGCTACAGTTATATGATTATTAACGGGGTATTTACCGTGACAAGGTTGTGGACGGAGCTCCCATCCACTACCTTCAGTCTTCCAGTGAACATGGTGCACGTAACTGCGCCGAAATATCGGGGGCTCCATCCACAACCTTATCACGGTAAATATCCCGTTAATAATCATGTAAGTGTAATTATTTAGAAAACCCTCTTTTTATATACCTCGTTTTGTACAAACCCAGGGCCCCGATTCTACTAAACTAATTGTTTTTAAATTGTTAATGAATTGCCTCAAAAATTGCTCTTTTGACACTTTTGGTATAGATAGTGTCAAAAGTGAAAAACCAATTGTTTTTAAATTGTTAATGAATTGCCTCAAAAATTAACCTTATGACACTTTTGGTATAGATAAAGTGTCAAAAGAAAAAAAAATGAGGCAATTCATAATAATTGAAAAACAAATGGTTTAATAGTAGAATCAGGGCCCAGTACCCTTAGTACAAGATTTGATAGTTTTCGAAAACTTTTTTCGTTTTCGTATTGTTCCATACATTTTAGCAAAGCGCCTCTAGCGGAAACGCGGAGGAACTAAAATCGGTAGTAATCGGCAGCATAGGTTGCTTCACTCAAATACGAAAAAAGGTTTCGAATAGCTTTCAGCCCAGCAATGTATGGAACAAAACGAAAACGAAAAAAGTTTTCGAAAACTATCAAATCTTGTACTAAGGGTACAGATCTCAATTTTAAAAGTGTAAACATATAATGAAATGGGGATGAAATTATTTTTTCATTGCACCTCCTCGGGTGGGGTGTCCTTGAAAAGGTATTTTAATATGAAGGTATCATACATCACTTTTATTATAAAGTCTGACCTTGACCGCCAAAGTGGAAAAAAGTTTGTACCTGCATTTCTAACTTGTAACTCACAATGCGGATAGATCATATTCAAATACCTTACCTTCAAATACCTTCATTCAAAATTATTTCGAACATTATCTGATTATGGCTTTTTGAGTAACAGCAATAAAACTGTAATAAATTCAAGACATTCTAACTCAAAGGTCATTGACCTTTTTGTAAAATGATCTTAACAAAGAATGTTTCTCAATAAGTTTTCTATACGCCTAATCCATAAAAAGTATATGCTATGTCGGGATGAAACATCTTTGAAATTTGGAGAGTCGACAGAGCTACGTTCATTTGAATTTTTCTATACCTATCAATTTCTGAACTATGACTACAATTATGACTTTGGTTACGGAACCCTAACATACGCGTGTCTCGACACGCTCTTGGCCAGTTATTACAGCATAACGTAGTCTGAACCTACGATTGTGATAACGTTTATTTGATTTATTATGCCTTGTCTCCGTTAATAAATGCAATGACTTACATCATGCTTGTGTTTATTAAATAAATAGAGAATATTAATAAGCTCTTCAATTCAATAAAGCATTGTCAACAGGTATGGCGACAGTGACAAATAATCACGAATTCTTCTATATATTAGGTATATGTACATAGGTGGTTAGTTACACCATTTATAACTCAAGAATGGCCTGACCAATTTTCATAATCTTTGATTTGTTGGATTCTTCTCCGCCCCGAATAGCAGAATACGTATTAAAATATCGGAAAGATTCACGTAACAATAATTGAAAAATTCTATTTCCTATACCTTTGACATAATGTCATTTAAAAACATCTAAGCTAAAGAAGGTTGCTGTCACTACCAAGGAGGTTGCTTCAAGGACCTCCTTGAAGCCACCTGGTGCAGCTAGTTTATCTTATACAATTGAGAAATAGGTTGAAAAAGTTTAAAAAACTGTATTAAATTTTGTTTTATAAGTTACATGTAACAGTTTCAGACGTCACAAAATTATAAATACAAAGCATTATGTTTGAAAGTACGTAAAAAGTTCAGTGGGGCTAGTACGAGAACTTGCGAAAAAGTATTCGTTCTGTAAACCATAGCAAATGTATGAAAAATTCAGTTTCCCTTTACGTCCGATAGAGGCGCTGTTCAATTTTTCATACATTTTGCTATCGTTTACGGAACGAATACTTTTTCGCAAGTGCTCGTACTAGGGCCACTGTACTATTGACGGACGCCATCAACATCAATATGCGAATGTTTTAGGAGCGAGTAAAAAATATAAAAAGATAATATGAGATAACTTTATTTCAATTAAATACAAGCAAAGTACAAGAAAATATACAATTTGCCATAGAACAATTTTCAGCACATGTATAATTAAATTGATAAAATTACATTTATACAAAAAAAAGATCAGTCTAAAGTAACATTTGAACTAAATCATAGCCTGAAAATACAAGAGAAAATATCCGGATTTTTCTGTGGCCACAATAGGCCTTAAGTCTAGTGTAGAAGATGGAGACTGACAAGATTAAAATACAACACAATTTTTTAGGCATTCTAGGGAAAGTTATAAAATTTATATCCTAAACATTGTTTTAAACTATCACGGTTGTTCACTAAAGTTAAATGATTATTTACGGGACTTTTGAACTTTTTCACCAACCACCCGCATTCTTCAGTCTTCCCGTGAACATGGTGCATGTAACTGCGCCGAAATATCGGGAGCTCCTTCCACAACCTTACCACGGTAAATATCCCGTAAATAATCATTTAACTTTAATTTATATCCTAGCTGAAATAATAAGGAATAATAGTAATTTTACGTAATCCAAACATATTTTTTTAAATATTTTTTACATTTTACATATTTAAACTAAAATCAATGTATAAAATTACATTAATCTAATAGCCAGTTATATACTGCAGCCATCGCGTCTGTCTATCTGTAATCATATCTTGCAATTAAAATTTTACCCACTTCTCGGTGTTCGATTGAGCTGAAATTTGACATACTTGTCAAGTTCCGATGACAATACAATATTATGGTGACAGCGAGCTGATTTGATGATGGTAATGGTGGACAACAGCACTCCTCGATGGATAATAGTAGACTGGCAGTGTTTAGGCAAATTTTGATCAGCACACCGTTCAGATTACAAATTTCATAAAAGTTTGGTGTAAAAAGTTTTTTTACAAAAAAAAAAATGTATTTCTTGCGCCCTGACCCTTCTGTCCTAAACGTTCGACCCAAAAGGCTCAAATATGTACCTATACGTACTCTAGGTTACTATATTTGTATCTCTTTAGGTGAATATAATTATGTGTTAATTTGCAGGAGTATTATATACGCCGCACCTATGAAAACACCTGAGCAAATGATATTTGCACGGAAATCTGGTGTGAGACATACAACCTTCGACTCCTTCTGCGAATTAAAAAGACTAAAGGAATATTGGCCGGATAGTAGGTAAATAGTATTGTGAACTTATCAATTGAGGTATATATGAAATGTATGTATGTGGCCATTTTGCTGCGTTGCACATTTTGTTGAAGAATGCTCATGAGTTGGCAACTGCTCATGTATGCTTGGCTCGGCAAACCCTCAGTTTGAATATTGAAGCTCTTGAGAGCTTCATGATAGTGGTGACATCTAGTAGCATCGCCTAAGAACTAGTTTCTATTTCTAAGGTTTTAGGCATAGTTTATTAAAGTTTTGATCGCATAACACCAGTTTAGCTATTATCATATGAAGTCTACCAATTATTATAAAAAAAAAGTTTTCAACCTACTTCATAAAAGGAGGAGGTTTGTGTGGGAATTGTTAGAGTTTGTGTGATAAATGTTTAGCTTTACGGGGTAGCATAGTCATTTTATGACAAAACTCCATTTTATTAATAATAAAGATTTTCTAAAAAGAAGAGGTTCTCAATTCCACTGTATGTTTGTTACGCGATTACTACGCCCTTTATTGCTTATACTTATGTATCGATTTTAATGGTTTTTTTTTATTTGGTAGGTCATACTTTATTGGTGGTCCCATACAAATTTTTAAGAAATTGATTTTGAATAAAGTCGTTTTGGTTACATTCTGTAAAAGTTTTGATGAGGACTTTCAATCTCTGTTTTAACCATGGACATAACAACCCTAAAGGGAATTAGGTTTTGTTACGTCCATGGTTTTAACTGTCATCACAGAAACATTAGCCAATTAGTCAAGAACAAAGAAGATTGTATGACGTATGTATTTGTAAGGCGCCTTCATAATGATTATACATTAATAACAATTCTTAAAGGAAACAACCTTGTTGTTGGAAATATTACGCAACCATCCTTGTTTTTGTGGTCTTTCACTAAAATTAAGAATACCAAACACAAAACTAAACTAACTAAAGTAAAGATCATATATACTATAAGAAACGAAGGCCTATAGATAGTTCAAACGGTCTCTAATTTTAGACAAAGTGCCCAAAATGCTGGCCCCAAATAAAGAGTTATCTCATCTCATATCTCATCTCATCTCATCTCATCCCATCCCATCCCATCCCATCCCATCATTCCCATACCATACCATCCCACCCCATTCCACCCCACCCCTTCTCATCTCATCTCATTATCTTATAAAAGACAAAAAGAGCTGAGCGGCTCTAAGTGTTCAGTAAGCTTGGGATTTTTATATAATTATATACCTAGTATATATATATGTTTTTTTTTTTATCAACTCACTTTTTTCAGATTGCTGATCCGAGTAAAGCTGGATAGCGACAGTGTATATAAATTAGGTGATAAGTTTGGTTGTGACTACGCAGAAGCTGTAAGGCTACTAGACGAAGCCGCTCAGCTCGGCATGATTGTAAGTTTGCTCAAAGTACTGTATAAGTATTTTGACATTTAATGTCAGCATAATGCAAATTATATACTTGCCAGTATTTCAAGTAACTTAGGTGACCAAATCAAAGTCGAAGAAATGGTTTGCATAACAAACAACGTATTGTAATCCTTCCTTCTTTTTGCCAAGCTTGAATCTAGGCTCGAAGCAAGGTCCGCCTTTTTAACTGACTTAAAAAAAGGAGTTCAATTCAATTGTTGTATTTTTTTTTAACCCTAGAACTTCTTTATTAGTAAACCGAGAAAATTATTTTTAATATTTGAATGGACATATTGTTTTAAACGTTTTGATTGTTATTCAGGACTTACTGTGCATTATTTTATTTAGGTAAAAATAGGTTCCATTCGCTCGACCATTTTACAATGACCGAGGTCACGAGCTGACTCTGCAACTAGTCACAAGAGTAATTAAGTAGTAGTTCAAATCCAATCGCATGGTCAACTTCTTTTAAAAAGAGTACTATGGCGCAATTCGTACATTTTTGTATTGACGTCTAACGTGCTACTGCCAAAATGACCGATATCGAACTAAATTAAGTCTGATCATTGATCTAACTTACGACAGGCCACAGATACGCAAAGTAGGTGAACTCGCGGTGTCTATAACGATGTTATAGTACACTTATTTTAAACAGTGGCATATTTTCGGGTCTATGGAGCTAAAGTATTTGAAAGGATATATTATTCAGAAGGTCTAAAATTATCTTGGAAGACGCATGGAGAAAAAAGAGAATTAAATATATAAAAAAATAATGATTGCGTTAGGTAAATAATCTTTAATGTTTAGTCATTATTATTTTGTGCAACTTTAAAATTAAATTAACGTAATATGAAATAATTAATCTTCTCTAAATAGTATAAACCCGGACCCGGGTATGTTCTAAACTGCGCCCAGAACCACCGGAGGATGGGCAGCAGCGTCCTAATAGTACACGGTGAACGTACAGTGATCCCCAAGCCGCCTGCCAAGCGTGAAGATTATGGCAACACCCCTCTCTATGAGGGAGGCCTTGTCCAACAGTGGACGTTAATTGGCTGATGATGTGAAATAGTATAAAACGAAGTCGCTTTCCGCGTCTGTCTGTTTATATATGCGCTAACTCCTCCAAAACCACGCAACGGATTTTGATGCGGTTTTCACCACAAGTTAGATAATTTTCCACGGAAGGTTTATATAAATATAATAAAACTCACGCCCGTGCGATGCCGGAGTGGATCACTAGTTATTTATAAAAATGAATCCTTATTCACATTGGTCACGCTATAACTTGTAAACGACATTACCGTTTTATTCATCTTTTTTTTAAAGTTTCTAATTCTTTGAAGAAGGTTCTTACGGAAAGAAAAAATAAAAAAACCGACGATGTAAGACAGGACAACGTCTGTCGGGTCAGCTAGTGTGATATAAAAATACTTCTAGATAGTAGAGCTACAATAAGATTGTTAAAGTTGCTTTCTCTTGCTCTCTCGCTAAAACAACGAGACCATTCAACGAGAGAATGCGAGAGGCGTTGGTACTCGTATTTTAGTCTTACATATTTCATGTTTCAAGGTCGTAGGAGTGGCATTCCACGTTGGCAGCGGGTGTTTTTCCGAGCAGAGTTACACTGAGGGTCTTCGGATTGCAAGGGCTTTGTTTGACCACGAAATCGGCGCGGGCAGGAAAATGACTCTACTGGACATTGGCGGAGGCTTCTTCGACGATGGAAGTAATAAGTTCGATCAGGTTCGTTCTCTCTTCATAAATAGTTATAGCTGACCCCCTGTAGTTATACTCGCGGTTTTCCGATTATCGCTCATTTCGGATGAAAAAGTAGAGAATACAGTTATATAATTATTTATAACGAGATATTTACCGTGATAAAATTGTGAATGGAGTTCCCGATATTTCGGCGCAATTACACGCACCATGTCCACGGGAAGTCTGAAGAATGCAGGTTATTGGCAGAAAAGTTCATATTTGGGTGCAGAGAAAACGATCTACCCACTTTCTTTTTTCTGTAGGTACAACCGCGATCGTTTAAACGGTGTTTTAAATTAACGAATGTCTACGATGCACACTATTTCCTTTTCAATCTTCATTAAAATACATTAAGTGACTTTGCCTGGATGGAACAAATAATAGGTCGGGGAAAAAGTCTTTTCGTATTTTGTATGTATAAAGTTGTAGTAAAAATCTCATCGGTTGTACTGTTTGTATCTGGCTGGTTTTGATACCATTAAAAATATGACATTTTAAAAAAGGAATATAAAAAGTAAAAAGCAATTTCCCGCCATTTTTCAATTGTTTTTTTGTTCGATAAAATGAGTGAATCTAACGAAGAAATTCGATATATTGTGAAATTTTATTACAAAAAACTGAAAAATGCGACACAAGCCGCGAATAAAATTTGTGACATTTATGGACCTAATGCAGTGTCATCAAGAGTAGCACAATGTTGGTTCAAGCATTTTCAGTCCAGGAATTTTGATGTCAAAGATGCAGCTCGCTCTGGTCGCCCTGTTACGGATAAAGTCGATGCCATTTCTGAAAAAGTGGACCAAGATCGGCATATTAGTAGTTACGACGTAGCTGAAGACCTGGGGATTGACCACAAAACAGTTTTGACCCATTTGAAAATAACTGGGTATACAAAAAAACTCGATATTTGGGTGCCACACCAGCTCACTGAAAGAAACCAAATGAATCGTGTACTCATTTGCGATTCTCTATTGAAACGTAAAGAAACCGAACCGTTTTTTAAAAGATTGATCACTGGTGATGCAAAATGGATCACCTACGACAAGAATGTGCGCAAACGATCATGGTCAAAGGGCAGTGAAGCACCACAGACTGTAGCGAAACCCAGATTAACACGTAATAAGGTGATGCTGTGTGTATGATGGGATTGGAAGGGCATCGTTCATTATGAGCATTTACCGCCGGGCAAAACCATCGATTCGGATCTCTACTGCCAACAGCAGATGAGACTCAAACAAGAAATGGAGAAAAAACGGCCGGAATTGATCAACATAAAGAGTGTGGTCTTTCATCATGATAACGCCAGACCGCACACATCTTTGGCCACTCAGCAAAAATTTAGAGAGCTTGGTTAGGAAGTGTTAATGCATCCACCACATAGCCCTGACCTTGCACCCTCAGATTTCCACCTGTTTCGATCTCTTCAGAATTCTTTGGGTAGTGTTAGATTAACATCAAGAGAGGACTGTCAAAACTACTTGTTGCATTTTATTGATCAGAATTCCCAAAATTTCTACAGCAACGGGGTCATGTCACTACCTAAAAGATGGCAACAAGTTATCGAACAAAATGGTACATATATATTATAATTAAATGTAATTAAACTTGAAAAAAATATGTCTTGAATTTGTTTATAAAATACGAAGAAACTTTTTCCCCGACCTTATAGATAATAATATTATATAATAGCTGCACCAACGGTGTTACCCTATTAAATTAGCTAACTGAAGCCGTAGCTATATTTTATTGGAATAAAAAGGATCCCTAGTCACTTTTCATCCCTCCAACTACCTATATGCAGAAATCACGAAGACACCTATTATTTGTTTTAACCATCATCATTATCAGTTGCATGTTCATATTGAAGTTTGGAAGTCAGTAAATATAACGTCTTGCGATCCCATTCTGCGTTCTTCAGATGCTGATAACTCAATCCGGTCCACTTCCTATTTGTTTTACAGGTAGCAAAGTTGATAAACAGTGGATTAACAAAGTGGTTTTCAGAACCAGATGTACAAATCATAGCCGAACCTGGACGGTACATTTGTGAATCAGCATTTACATTGTACTCTAATATTAGGAACATACGAACAGTAAGTACTAAAAAAATTAATGTTTTTTTATCGGAGAGGGTTTTTAATTTTTTTAACTTAACTAACAATAAATGCCAATACTACTTACCCTATTATACAAAAAAACAGATGGATTTCCCATGGACCGTTTTTTAAGCCTTAGGTGGCAAACATGCTGATGAGTCGCCTGATGGTAAGCGATCACCGTCGCCTATGAATACCTGTAATACTAGAGGCATCACAGATAATGTTTCTCTACAGAAAATGCCCAATTATTTTTTTATAATTACACAGTAATGTTTATCTTCAAAAACTTTATAAAATACGCACGTGAGATAGCTGAGGCATCTAATGCTCCTTAGGACAGAAATACGCCAGCATTTTGGTCAGCAGACTCTAGTATGACAGTTTTAAAATAACTCAATCCCTGTAATAAATAAATGAGTATGTAAATAAACAAAATACTAGCTAAAACTAACACTAAATAAACAGTTAGACTGTCAATGAGTATGTACATGTTTACTTGATGTTAAACTTACCGCAGTGGCGTTAACTTAATGATCTCTAGAAACTTAAAATTGTCAAATTGGTTGGCTTTTAATTATTTAGTCCAAGATACATTTTGGTTCTCTGGGTACTATGTCTGCA
This sequence comes from Agriopis leucophaearia, assembly GCA_949125355.1. Taxonomy (NCBI): domain Eukaryota; kingdom Metazoa; phylum Arthropoda; class Insecta; order Lepidoptera; family Geometridae; genus Agriopis; species Agriopis leucophaearia. The sequence goes on along the minus strand of OX421266.1, from coordinate 14,835,554 downwards.
CTTGAGTTCTATAATTTTGACGATTTCATGCAATTTCAGGTTTTTAATTCTGATAAAATCGTAATCACGGTTTATTTAAACAACGGGACAAGCGGTACTTTAAGATTCGTAGAAAACTGGCACACCATGAATAAATTCAAGGTTTGTTTTATAGATTTACTTTTACTAAGTTATATATCTATCATAATGTCACAGCAATTGTGGCTGTGTAACGGCGTCAATTTGAACCCCATGAAATACTTCAGATTCCAAACGCACCAAAGTCTAAACAGTTGTTTGCGGTCCAATATACTGACTTAACGACTACCTGTGGTCGTTTACCACCCTAACTCCAAACGGTCCACCCGCATATCTAGTGCTCATTAGATGACATTAAATTAACGTTTATTACAGAGGACTGAAGATATCGGACGAGCTAAAGATGTTGTTTTAGACACCATAATTTGGGGACCAACTCCGGATGATAGAGATTTTTTAGGGCCATTAAAGTTAGTTTCATCTTCAGTAAATGACTGGTTGGTTTTTTGCCAACAAGGGGCATACTGTTCGGTTTTTAAGTCAGAGTTTTGCTGCATGGAAAGAACTTTGACACAATCTGTGATATCTAAAAAATTATGGTAAGTACTTTTTTTATTGCTAATAAATCCGCGTTTGACCACTACCTCGCCTGTTGGTAAGCGACGATGTGGTCGAAGAAGCAGCAAGCAGACTTAGGAGATACCTATTCACTCTTGCCTTGAAAAGGCCCAGATTATATCTCTCAGGAAACAAGGAAGCCGGCAGGTTGTTCCTATCCTGGGCCGTACGGATTAGAAACGTGGAATCAAAACGTTTGGTACTTATCCAAGGAAAGTCCACAATGTATGGGTGGTAATGGGCCGTTTTCCTACTTGTCCTGTAGAAGAAAGGGGATGGTAGGATAAGGTCGTGTCGACCTTCGAGTCTTATTTCCGGTACTCGTATCTCGATCGTTTTAAACTCGTGTAAGTACAAAATCTTTGTAAAACTCAATATTGGTTGCAAGACCGTTAGTTAAAAGTATGTCTAAGATTAACATCAGGTGAGGTGGCGGTCAAACGCAACCCTATTGTATAATAAAAAAACTTTTGATCAACTGTCATGTCATAGTAGTAGTAGTGTAACGTAGTGTATATTGCCATTGTATTAACTATTGTTTTTTATAGGACTTATATAAAATGCAAGCCAGTCTTCTCATCGAGTGCTTTTGTAATGGATCCTGCAATACAAACACTCCTGCCCTCTACATTACCACCAGTTAATTTTAACGATGGAAAATACGTATGCATAAATATTTCTACTTTTTCTTATACCTTATAATCTTCTCAACTATTTTTTTAATGATGTCCTTTATTTTAATATGTTTATCACTGTTGATGTTGTTTTGTCGATTTATGTCTTTATTCCAAAACAAATAGGTATGCTTTTGTCTACGTACCTACTTAATTTTACATAAATTGTACGTAAATTGAACATAACAAACATTGGGAATCCGAGATACAATACCTATTTAGGTATAATATAGATTTGTATCTATAGGTATTATTTCGATGACAACAAGTATTCAAAATCCAAGGTTAAGCTCGGTAGGTAGGCACATTATATTTTTATCTTACGTTTAGATTTATATTAATTCATAGATTTATATAATATATTCACACGTTTTAAGAAGTTCCAGGATTTTCTATTCCAATACTTAACTCCTATCGTATGTGTCATTAACTAGAAGTATATTGTAAACTAAACACATGAATACCATCAACTCTATTTTTAACTGACTTCAAAAAAGGAGAACGGTTCTATGTTCCACTGTTTTTTTTATGTATGTTCACCGATTTCTCCGCCAACTGTGGACCGATGCCAGAAAAAAAGCTTTTGGTTCGGTACTTCCAATTTGGTCCCATTTTCACCAAGTTAGGATCTGATGCGTTTGACCGCCAACTCAGGTGATGATGCGGTCTACCATGAAGCACGGTTACCTGGAAGAAACCGATTCACTCGTGATTTGAAGCCACCCAGATTGTAACTATCGGGGAACACCCATTCAGGCAGCACATTCCACAGTCTAGTATCATTCACCCAGCACATAGTAGTGTCCCGCATTTTTACCCGCTATCCTACAAGAATAACTAACCATAGATATGTGTCAGTTTCATAACAATCAATCAAATTCATATCAATACCAACCATACCAACTTTTATCCAAATCTATTCAAACGTTTCGAAGTTGAGTGCGGACAAACATACACACAAACTTTCGCATTTAAAACATCAGCACCCCTTTGGTCAGGGTAGAGCGAGATTATCTTTCAGCGCGTTTGATTTCTGAAAACTATCGTACATGAATCGATGCCAGAAAAAGTATTCCATGTAATCCAGAATATAAACTATTTCCACATCAAAATTTTATGCTGTTTACAAACAACACACGTGCCTCGCAAAAACTCGAAATTGGGTTGACCCGATATGTTTTTTTTTGTTTTGTTCGCCTCAATACTGGGTAGTATGAAAAAAAGGTAAATTTACCCGGAAAATTTGGGAAAAACAGAAAGTGCTTTTTTCAATGGATTTTAATTTAGGCAGGACAACGTTTGTCGGGTCAGTCAAAATTATTAGTAACTAAATTTATGTAAGGTACTGGGGCCTTACGCCTACCTGTTATAAGCGATTAAGTTTAGATGATTGCGAAAAGTTGCGCTACCCGAAACCGTATCTCAGCGCGTTAAGGTTCGCGTGATTTTGTAAACTGCGCGTTTTCGAGCCCGCAGTTAGAGTAAGGCGTAAAGCTACTCAAGGCAGGTCTAAAAAGGTTGTAACTTGTAACCTCCTATATTACTTGTATTATAGAAACCACCTTGTAAGTAATTGTAAGGCTTGTTTCAAAGCAGGAAAATATCTATAAAATTTAAGTACACTAACGTAGATCATAAACCCGTTTGAAAATAATGCAAATTATCAATTTACTTTACCTACATGCAAACTATCTATATTCAAACTAATCTAACTGTGCGTCAGTATACAAATAATATTATAATTGTTTAATTAAATAAATTGTCAAGAGATTTATTCTGCGTGTCTACGCACAATTATGGCAGGGTTCCGTAGATATGTTACTGAATTACTCTATAATAGCGCGTATGTGCTTTTAGACAAATTTTAACGATGCGTCATCTCAATATGAAGCCTACTTTATGCTTTATTTCTAGGGTCAAAATACTAAACTATTAAATTTAAAAATATACTTGAATCCTAAATATTTTGCAAATTTTTTCCTATTGAGGAACTTAAAAAGCTTAAATCCCTCAAATCTTTCAAATCCTCAAAAGCTTGAAATAGCTTTAGATGTTATACAATGGTTTAACAACATGGAAAATAGTGTCTATAAACTAAAATATTATATCTACCTATTTTTATTGTGTAAAATAATTAAATAAGCAATTAAGTGTTGATAGTGGCTTAAATGATATAACTTTATAAAAAAACTTAATTTCTGCGCAAGGCTTAACTCAGTTATAGGTATGCTAAGAAACAATGCACATTGACAAAGATAAAATTCAATGAACTGGTTTAGTTAATAAAGGCACTTGCTCGATAAAAAAAATATACTGGTTCCTTAAACATGTTCAGTTTAATCACTACTTTTAATTTAGATATTGGTAACATTAAATTACATAAATACACGACGAAATGTGAATTTTTTTATTAGTTACCAAATTTACACCTAGATACCACTGGTCTGAACAAACCATTAAAAATAAATATAACAAGTAAAACCACGAAACTCGAACATACCAAGTGCGATAAATGAATAATTCGTTTTATAATATAAAGCATTCTTCAGTGCTTGTACGAGTATTCTGATTTGTACTGGGGTGTTCTACAGATTGGTGCTATTTAGAATTTTGTTTGATTAACGAAACTTCATTAGTAAGTATATTACCCCACTGTAAATATATTAGAATACTGTTTTAAACTATCACGGTTGTTCACTAAAGTTATATGATTATTTACAGGATATTTACCGTGGTAAGGTTGTGGAAGGAGCTCCCGATATTTCGGCGCAGTTACATGCACCATGTTCAAGTGAACATGCCGAAATGTCGGGAGCTCCTTCCACAACCTTACCACGGTAAATATCCCGTAAATAATCATATAACTTTATATTAGAATAGTTGTCAATTCGAACATTTTAAAGTATATATCGTGTTTTGATAATTTTAAACTAGCTGCGCCCCGTGGTTTAACTCGCGTGGATACAACGTCCGATATTTGCCAGTGAAAGTCCAGTAAAAATCAGTCTAGCCGTTTTGGGGTACATAGGGAATATACATACATGCATCGCATGTATGTATATATATATAAGAAGAAGAAGATTAGTGCTTTTTATCACCCATTTCGACATGTGTCGATGTCAGCTCTCTAAGTGCTTGCTCCCACGTTAATAATAATTTGGTCTGATTTTGATTGTTTTAATCATTCTGAGCCTGATTTAAACTCTGATTACAGTTATTAAGTTTTTAAGCGAAAGATTGTAGCCGATATACTACAGTAAAATATTTAAATAAAATGTTTTCATTCAAATTTAAATTAAATACTTTCAACAGATTATCGCGTGTATTTTAAAAAACCAATTTAAATCCGTTAAAATTTAATTTAAAAAATCAATGTTTAAATTTAAAAAAGAAACTGTTATGACCACAGAAACAATATTTTGTTTGGTTTAAATTGGAACGGCTGTCCAGGCATTTTTGTAAGTAATTTGTTTTAGCCAGTTGCACCCATATAAACGAAACGTCAGTCATTCGAAATCAGTTAGCGACTGTGACACGGAGTTCGACGCGTTGATCTAAATAAGAATGTTCAATCAAAGTATCTGTCACAATACCTGGCGACAGATTTTCCTTCTCATTTCCGTTCTATTTATTTCTTTTTTCTGTGGCTATGTCAGCTGACAGAGATGAAGAACAGCCTGTGTATACTACTATACTAGAATAGAATAAAAATATTTTTTTAAATCGGTTCACCATTGCCGAAAATTTCGATGAACTACAAAAAAATAAAAATACATACAGACGAACATAGTACCTCCTCCTTTTTGTAAGTCTGTAAAAACTAAGAAATGTCTTTAAAATTCTATGGACTATCACAGCTATTTATTATTATTAGATTAGAATGGAATGCTTATAGCGCATGGAATCGTAGTAGATGCGAAATAATTGATACGCATCGTTGATTTAGTCTACGGTTCGAATTCTTATTTTTTTGTTTCGTGTCACGGATCGTCGATGAAAGGTTGCAGTTTGTGCTTCAAACGTGTAATTTTTATTTTTTGTTGAATTTTTAGTTATAATTGGTACAATACACATGGCGTCATCAGCTGACATGGATGTATGTTTCTTACTTGTTTTACCCTTGTACAAACGAAGCCGGTTTGTTGATATTAATACGTCAAACCTTACAAATTTAATTGATACGCATCAGCTAAATAGGTACGTATCGTATATAAATTCTTATTGCCGTCTTTTTTCTTCAGATAATGAATGAAAGAGAGTACGTAGTCGATTTTAAAAGTCATGTGACTCCAGCATATGTCCTGGAGCAGGACACTCCGGATGATGTGGCCAGAGCCATGATAGAAGGCGGGCAGCAGATGCAGCCCTTCTATATTTTCAACATGGACGAAGCATACCGGCGAGTCCAGCACTTCAAGGAGATGATGCCTAGAGTCAAGATATTTTATGGTTTGTATTATTACTAACTTACATATTTTAAGTAAACCGCATAATTGATGGTTCGCCCGCATGGTAACGAGGTATGCGCCGTACACACGCTATTAAATTAATCACAAAAAAGAGAAAATAAATCTCGAGATAATGTTCGGTGGGGGCAATATGAAACAGTGCACATTTAACTTTATCTCAAGATATTTTATGGTTTATATTACGGCTAATCGCAATAACGTAACGCATTTTTTTTTTACTTGTTTTTCCTTGCCTAGAAGAAACCGATTAACTCGCGCCTTGGAGACACCCTAGATTGTACACATCGGGGAACATAAATTCAGGCAGCGCATTCCAAAGTCTAGTACACTCATGTAGCAGTAGTATTACACTCATTTAAAGGACCACATCAAACTTTGTTTTCAGTCTAATATGTTCCCACTGCTGGGACACAAGCTCAGAGAGAGTGGATGGGACTAATCAACCCAGTACACGTTGGAAAATGTCATAATCTTCAAACATTTTTAAAATTTTGGATTTCTTTCACCGTTTTTGAGCGATGGCATCAAAATCTGCACATCATAATACATTTGTGCAGGGCCGAGGATTGAACCGGGTGCCGTTAGATTGTTAAACGCAAAGACTAGGGGTCGGCCATATAATTACGTCATCGATTTTTGCTTATTTTTGATCCAATATCCGAGATTCGATGATACAATCACGCTACCGTCATATCCAATAACACCCCCCTTTGATTCTACAACTTCCCCTTTTGGTTCTACAACTATAAGATCGTATAATAAATAGTAAGTATATTTATATAGGCTCAGAGGCCTGCCCTGAGGTCAGAGTTCAGTGAGACTAGTGTCAGAGTTATTAATTATTAAGTTATTTAATTAGCGTGTAAACCTGGTGAAGCTAAGTTTGAATGCTACATAAAAAATTGCAAAAATAACAAAGTTTTTGTGTAGATTTCCTGGTGTGATTAAGTCTTATTTACAGCTGTTAAGGCAAATGACACAGACATGATGCTGCGTTTGGCCATAGCACTGGATCTTGGTTTCGACTGCGCTTCCCCCGGAGAGATTGACAAAATTAGGAAACTAAATATCAACCCACAGTAAGTTGAAAATACAAAGTACCTATTATAAACGTTCTAGAGGTTGAATCGAAAGTAAGTGAGATTCATTAAGGATCTAAAATACTAAGGAAATTCCCTAAGCCAAGGAATCCCTAAAGAAGGAAATAAATAAATAAATAAAATAAATATATCTATTATCTATATAAGAATAAGATTTATTTTATTGCCAAAAACAATGAATAGGTACATAAAGTACAAACAATGTTTGGCAATAGGGGTTATGCTCAGCGCCGTACTGCGAGGTCCCGAAAGGAAAAACAAATTAAAAGTCACACTAATATCATATAATATGTGAAAGTCTGGATGGATGGATGTATGGATGCATGGATGGAAGGATGGATGTTTGTTACTCAATCATGCAGAAACGGCTGGATGGATTTGGATGAAATTTGGAATATACATTGCTTATGTACTGGATTAACACATATGGTACGTTTCATCATCATCGTCATCACCGATTTTCATCACCACGCGGGTGAAACCGCGGGGCGCAGCTAGTTGTTTAATTGATTATTCTCCTAATTGGGAATTTTCTTTACTTATGGATATAATATCAAGAATTTTAATTTTTAGAAGTATTATCTACGCCATGCCATGTAAAACCACTGAAGAAATGGAATACGCAAGGCAAGCAGGAGTAAAGCACACAACATTTGACAGTTCGTACGAATTGAAGAAGATAAAGAAAGCGTGGCCAAATGCAAGGTAGGTGTTTATGCTCTTGGAATAGGTAAGTTCATATAGACTAGTCTAGATTTGCTATCCACCCACATTCTTCAGTCTGCCCATGAACATGGAGCATGTCACTGCGCTGAAATATCGGGAGCTCCATCCACAACCTTATCACGGTAAATATTCCGTTGATAATCATATAACTGTAATGAACAACCGTGATAGTTTATGCGGTTGTTTATTTAAAAACATATTTACATCAAATGTTTAGTTTAATAGGAATAGTTCTTCGTTGTACGTGATAAAAAACTATCCAGACTTTTTTTCCTTTGGTTTGGCATTAGTACGATTATTTATAAATGAAATTTATATTTGTTTAAGGATAATTTTGCGATGTTTCTTTTATTTAATTCATTATTCAATTTGATACAACACTACAACATTTTTGCTTCAGGTTACTAATTCGCATAAGAATAGACGGTACAGCTAAAAAGAAGTTGGGATTAAAGTTCGGATGCACTTTTGAAACGGAAGCTACTAAATTGTTGGACGAAGCTGCCAGTCTTGGATTGAATGTAAGTTTATCAACATTCAATTTTCCAACAGTTATTTTAAATTGTTTGAAATACTACTCAAAAGATTAAAAGTGTAGCTACCTTTTTTCCAACTAGTTTCACCTAAATATGTACATGCCGTTAACTCTTTTATTAAACTGTTAAACTTGAAGCGATGGCTCAGTGGTTGGCGCGTTCGAATTCCAATCCACCAGCCCAGCAAAGGAAAACTAGGTGAAAAACCCTTAGAATGGTGGTAGGGTACTTTCAAATGCCCGGCTGCCTCCACCCACAAGTTGAAAATCTGTCACCCAGCACCTAGCAGTGTGTTCCGGTAACTTGCGAGCCAGCTCGTTCCAGGCTATTGTTTACCATTTTCGACTACCCTGAAATTTCACAGTAATGTTTGTGGGACCACACCACGTAAATAATCACGTTAATCGTTTTACAAATAACACAGTAATCGGTTTCGGTACATAAAAAAAATAGAGAACCTCCCTCATAAATCGATTAAAAAAAGGTATGCTATTAAATAAATCCGATTGCTGCTAATTTCAGTAAAACCTATTAAAATATCCTGGTCGTCATGCTAAATTCAATCATATTTCAATAGCATTTTGGATTTAATATAAAAATGTGTGTTAATGAGGCCGTGTCAATTCATGTAAGAAATAATAAATTTGATAGCTAAATGGATTTATTTTCAGGTGGCAGGAGTAGCTTTTCACGTAGGTAGTATTTGTTACTCTCCCGAGAGCTACGTACTGGGTCTACGGCAAGCTAGAGCGTTGTTCGACCACGAGGCCAGGAATGGGAGACGCATGGACATTGTCGACATTGGAGGAGGATTTTTAAGTGACAAGACAGATAATATTGATGAGGTTAGTATCGTGATCATTAAGAAAAGGTTGACATATTCGTATTATGTACCTAATTTTTGACCCACGACACAAATATAAGTTAAACGTGTGTATCCGTGTGTCTGTCTGTGGCATCGTACTCCCAAACGGCTGAACTGATTTTTATTTTGTATTTTTGCTTTTAAACGGTGACTTGATCGAGAGTTTTCTTAGTCTTAGCTATTATTCAAGAAAATATGTTCTGCTGTTTGATGATAATCAGTTTGTTTTGTTGGAAGATTTTAAATGTTGTATTATTTATCATTAGTTAGTTTATGACACTCGGGATAATGCAAGGATTATAACAATATAATTCACATCAAAATCGGTTCAAGGTCCAGGAGTTATCGTGGAACTCATTAAAATACTTACATATATACTCGTAAGTACATGAACCCTAAAACATAACACTCTTTAAACACTGTTTTAAACTATCACGGTTGTCGGTAAATATCCCGTAAATATCAATAATCAGTTTGTTTTGTTGGAAGTTTTTAAATTTTGTATCATTTATCATTAGTTTATGACACTCGGGATAATGCAAGGATTATAACAATATCATTCACATCAAAATCGGTTCAAGGTCCAGGAGTTATCGTGGAACTCATTAAAATACTTACATATATACTCGTAAGTACATGAACCCTAAAACATAACACTCTTTAAACACTGTTTTAAACTATCACGGTTGTCGGTAAATATCCCGTAAATATCAATAATCAGTTTGTTTTGTTGGAAGTTTTTAAATTTTGTATCATTTATCATTAGTTTATGACACTCGGGATAATGCAAGGATTATAACAATATAATTCACATCAAAATCGGTTCAAGGTCCAGGAGTTATCGTGGAACTCATTAAAATACTTACATATATACTCGTAAGTACATGAACCCTAAAACATAACACTCTTTAAACACTGTTTTAAACTATCACGGTTGTCGGTAAATATCCCGTAAATAACAATCTTGTGAAAAAACTTTCATGACTTTGTCTGTTTACAAACCAGGTGTCGTATCTTATAAATGATACATTAGAAGAACTGTTTCCTGACCCAACTGTGCAAGTGATCGCGGAGCCTGGGAGATATCTGAGTGACTCTGCCTTTAAGATGTTTTGCAGCATCATTGGCGTGCGACAGGTAAAAGGGTGGAAATGACAAAAACTGCTCGATAAAACGAATCCCCTTATCAATAATAAGGGGGTTTGTATTTAACGCAGAGGTAGCCTTAAAGTTGCTCTGTCTTTTGTCTTTTTCAATCGATTTTAAAATTTTAAAGAGTAAAAATGACAAAACACTGAGTAGCAATTCCAAAGCTACTACGTGTTTATTAATATGGGGGTCAATACTTAGTGCAATAATAAGAGTAGATTTTTATGTACTTTTAATCTTATTCTACTTGTTTTTAGGTTGTCCGGAATAATGTACCAGTAAATATGATTTATTTAAATAACGGAGTTTATGGAACTATGCGATTTGATGAAAATTGGCATAAGCTCTACAAATTTCAGGTGTGTATCCATTGTATAACAGTTTATTTCTGGTATGCCATAGTAATAACAAAATGGGGTACACGTTGTACACGTGTAAAGTAGTACTTGTACCAATACCAAAACGACGACTAACGCATTGTTCACATTACAAACGCAACAGTACGCGTTCCACGTGAAAAATACTTTGAAATTTATTTAATTCTCAACCTTATCATAAGCTCATCAATAAATAATACGTGGGACATTATTGCACACATGGTCATCTGACCCCAAACTAAGCAAAGCTAAAAATGGCTATATGGCTGCCAGAGACTGATATATATACATATATATTTTTAAATACATACTTAAATAGATATTAACACCCATACATAGAACAAACATAAATGTTTGTCCTAGATGGGAATCGAACCCACGCCCCCAAGCGCAGAAAGTAGGTTCACTACCAACCAACTGAGCCACCGGGGCAGTAATAATATCTCATCAAATCATAGCTTTCGTAAAAAAAATTGTATACAGTACCTACTGTCAAATACGCAATGTGCGAGAGGGATAAATATTTACAATCAATCAAATAAGATCTTGAGCAGAGAAAAGAGAACGAAAAAATTCTCACTTCAGTGACTTCAGTTCAGGGTGACTGAAACAAAGGCGAAAATACAACACATATTCGTATGTAATGGGAATGAGGCCTAAATACAAGAACAGAGTTGTTACGACAGAGATTTAAATTAAAACACTGTTTTTAAACTATCACGGTTGTTCACTACAGTAATATGATTATTTACGGGATATTTACCGTGGTAAGGTTGTGGAAGGAGCTCCTGATATTTCGGCGCAGTTACAAGTTCCAGTGATAACCGTAGCAAAAGACTAAGAAAGAGGGTAGATCGTTTTGTCTGCACCTAACTTTGAACTGTTTGACCTACCACCCGCATTCTCTAGTCTTCCATTGAACATGGTGCATGTAACTGTGCCGAAATATCGGGAGCTCCTTCCATAACCTTATCACGGTAAATATCCCGTAAATAATCATATAACTGTAGATTTAAAATAATGTTAATTTTACACTATTTGTAGCGATCTGGAGAAGCTGAACCGATCTTAGACGAAGAGACTATCTTATGGGGTCCTACGTGTGATTCCATTGACCGCGTGATGCAAGACTATCAAGTAAAGCTGCCGCGCTGCGCTCCCAACGACTGGCTGGTGGTAGACATCCACGGCGCTTACACTTTTACTTTCTCCACGAGGTTCTCTTGTTTAGAGATACCGCTCATACGGTCCGTCGTCTCCAAGGACTTGTGGTGAATACCAATGCAATCTAATATTACATTTCATCATCAGCCACAAAACGTCCACTGCTGAACATAGGCCGACCCCTTTAACGTCCACACTGAACGACATCCTGTCATCTGCATCCACTGAATGCCCGCGACTCTCACAATGTCGTCGGTCCATCTAGTCTCTAGTGGGAGGCCTACCTACGCTGCGTCTTCTGGTTCATGGTCGGGAGACCATGAAGAAATATTCTTGAAGGGATTCAAGAAAATTTCTTCCCCATTGGTTGTCGGTTCTTCGATGGATGTGGCCTGCCCATTGCCACATACTTAGTTACTTTTACATACTTAGTAAGTAATTTTATTGTGTGGTCTTAATTTACCTTCCCTTCTCCATAAGACCTACAGACTTCCAAAATGTAGCACTTCTCTACAATCATAATTACCTACATAAATGTGAAGGTAAGTGTGTACGTTAGTGTGTGTATGTTTGTCCGGCAACTGTGTGACAGCTGAACGAATTTGAATAAAATTTGGTGTGGAGGTGTGGTTCTTTGATTAACATATAATTTGTTTTTAAAAGTTCACGGCTTTTGTAAGACAGGTTGTGAAGCTATAGGATGCTGTAAGTATCACATAAAAAACTGACCTATATAACAAAAACCTTAAAACTCTGACTCATTAGAGCTGGTCACCAACTGGTGTGGTAACCAACACACATTTTACTGTATACATATTAATATTTTTTCAATGTTGTTTCAGGAACTATATAAAAAACTCATCGGTGTACCAGTCGTCCGATTTCATTCTAAACCCAGATATATCGGCTCCGTTACCATCTTCGCTGCCGCTTGTTCTTGCCAGTGAAGTTTATGATAAGCATTCTGAAATTCCCACTTTAAATGTATAGTTAGAAGAAAATATAAACTTACTAAAATTACGGTAAAATGTATATAACCGGTTATAGTATATGTAGTTGTCCCTCCATCATTGTATAAGTTGTATGGTTACGTATCACAAAAACTAAAATTATTATAACTATTTCCACTGAAATAACTAAATTCAAAATAACTAATGGGCTAAATAAATACGTCTGAGCTAATGGAAGAGTGATCATGAGTTGCAACAACTAATAAAAAAAATAAAAAAAAACAAATGCCGAAACAGGACGAAAAAATTCTCACTTCAGTGAGGTCGGTAGCCTGTCGCCAAAAAAAGGCTCGGCATTATTTTACTTAAAGTTTGCAGGCATACCTACTGTACTCCTACTGGGAGGAGACAATGGGGTGATGTGGATGGTATGGTTTTAGATCAATCGTCCGTTAGTCCTTAAATTTAGGTCTAGTGAGCTTAGTTATTATGATCCAAAGATCAAGTGACATAAGTTATTGTGAAATTAGTTATTTTAACCATTACAAAATTGTTGTGAAAATAGATATAATGATTTGAGTTATTGTAATATTTAACCAATGTATAATCTTTATTCTATACAATTAAATAAAAGTGAAAAACACTCACATATTCACCAACTGTCTAACCAATCACGAAATCTCGAAAATGATTTGACTGACGAAGCTTTGAATAAATATATAAATGTATGAATATTCTTGGACCCGGGTATGTCCTAAAACTGCGACCAGAACCACCGGAGGATGGACAGCAGCGTCCTAATAGTACACGGTGAACGTACTGCGATCCTCAAGCCGCCCTTCTCTATGAGGGAGGCCTTGTCCAACAGTAGATGTTAATTGGCTGATGATGTGATGTGATGAATATTCTTTATCGTGTAATTTTTTTACTTCCAATGAACAAATGAGAGTGGTGATACAGCGTAAATAATATTAGGCTCATCAATCGCAATCTCTCAAATCTCTTATTAAAATGTAAGTAGAGGTATCGATGGAGACTACCTACCTACTCTATATAAGCAATTACGAGTATAAATAAAATGTGTGAAAACCACGTCAGTTTCCATAATAAAATTACCAGTAGCCTTCCAATCCCTTCTCCCTTTTTGTCTTAGCCTGCCTTCGTACAAGAAAATAGAAAACAAAACGCCTCGACATAAAATAAATAAATAAATATCTGGGACATTATTGCACACATGGTCATCTGACCCCAAACTAAGCAAAGCTTGTAATATGGCTGCCAGAGACTGATATACATACATATATATTTTTAAATACATACTTAAATAGATATTAACACCCAGACATAGAACAAACACAAATGTTTATCACACAAATGTTTGTCTAGGACATCGTGCATCGACATGGGAATCGAACCCACGCCCCCAAACGCAGAAAGTAGGTTCACTACCAACTTATCGGAATATATTATTTAATGATAAATGCTGGTAGGTGGGCACTGGAACCGTCATGGCATCATATAGTAAAAATATATCCAAAAAAAGAGTTGCTTAGAGTTAGTTGAAAACTATAATCCGTAGGTACATTGTATTATCAGTGGACCCCAAACTCAGCTAGGCCGGTCTCTTGGTGGCCTTGGGAAGATTGATATAAAAAATAGATCGCAAAGTAGTTCAGGGGCTCGATTTATGAATCGCTCGTATGATTTCGCATGAAAATATCATGATTTTCTATTGATAGAAAGCGAATTCGAATGGTTCAAACCACTTGTTGCGTTAGCGTGATATGATCATTTTAAAAATGCGACTTTTGTTTCATGTTTCGTTCGAAAATCAGTCGTTTTGCTTGGTTTCGCATGATATTTTCGTCCAAAATCACACGAGTGATAAAATATCGAGCCCCTGACTCATTCATACGTCTTATAATTATGATTAGACTCGAATTTTCCACCAACTTGCAAGTCACTATTTTCAATAGAAACAATCATTGATTTTGTTTTCGTATACAACACAAGATTCATTTTTGTGTTGTATAACAAAACAAGTCATTGTTGTATACCAAAACAATGCCCTCAAATAAGAGATATTCTGACAGCTGGAGGAATATAGTTCTGTAAGTATCGATAGATATCGATATTTGGCGCTGACAAGACATGAATGTCATTATAACCACAAAATACAGTAGAACCTCGTTAAGTCGAACCTCGATAAGTTGAAAACCTCCATATCTCGAAAAAAAGTTTTCTTCCCTTCCCTTCAAACACCAAAACCTCCATTACTCGAAATCTCAACCCTCTATTAGTCGAAATAATCAGTGAGTCTCTCCAAGCCATTTGAGTACATATTTTCCCTCCATAACTAGAAAAATTAAATCCATCCATCCATCCATCCGCCCAAACTTTCACATTTATAATATTAGTGGATTTTTTTTATTGCCATTTGAAAAACCTCCCACTGAATTTCATCATGTAGGCACTTAATGGTTTCTTGGATTTTGTTGCATTGTAGAGTTTTTTTACGGTTAATTATTAATTATATTTGCAAGTAAAATAAAAAGGTTTTACCTGCTCACAATATACTAATATGTTATGTTATTCAAATGTTAATTATTATGTTAATTTCACTTCAAGCATGCAGTACAGTCAAGTGCAACATGTAATTGGAAGGTTAAACGAAACGAAATACATTTTGAAAATATGTGTCTTTAAACTTAAGTTATTAAGATATGGTATTATAACTAACCGACTAGGTAGGTTTGAGGTTTAGGTATGTTTGTGATTGTGTAAAGAAGTATATTTATTTATTTAGGAAATTTATGTTTTGTCAGGATACGATGGGGCTGACATAGACATGTTGTCTAAAAGCCCCAAAAAAAAAAAAAAATTTAGAATAAAAAAAAAAAAAAATATGGTATTCATTATTTACATACGGACATTCCTTCAGGAACCAGGATTAAATATCTATCGGGACTTATCGCGCATTATTTTATCTAGGTAACAAGTAGTTTTTTTAAATCAAAACTCCCGATAATAGAGCTGATAACGGCTGAACAGAAGTAATTTGGTTATTCACAATTCAGGGAGAGGAAAGATAGATTGGTCATGTTAACTACTAACTACTAGTTTGTGTGTGTACCGCGAGCAGACCAGCGATCCGCAAGCAGCACTCGATCACGAATATGACACATGTGCCAGCCATCGCCCTCTCTTCTCTGAGGGAAGAGAGCGACCCGACACACGATGCCGCCGCAAGAAGGTGCCTTTGATGGTGAGCATCAATGCTCGAGGCATACACACAATCCTTATTTTTAAATGCATTCTATTTATAAAATTAGTATGATATTATTATTAAGTGTACTTCAAGTATTTAAGTGAAACTGTTGAGCAGCAAACAACACTTGTTATTTGTTTCTTACCTGACAATATCATTCCAAAGCGACATGAACGACGATAATATTGGCTTTAAAGGCCATGTGACCCCAGCATATGTCCTGGAGCAGGACACTCCAGATGATGTGGCTAGAGCCATGATAGAAGGCGGGCAGCAGATGCAGCCCTTCTATATTTTCAACATGAACGAAGCATACCGGCGAGTCCAGCATTTCAAGGAGATGATGCCTAGAGTCAAGATATTTTATGGTTTGTATTATTACTAACTTACGTACCATAAGTAAACCGCATAATTGATGGATCGCCCGCACGTAGGGAAGTATGCGCAGTGCACACGCAGTAAATTAATCCCTAAAAAGAGAAGATAAATTCCGAGATAATGTTCGATGGATGCAATATGAAACAGTGCACATTTAACTTTATCTCGCTAGATAAATGGGTTAGCTACATAATACTTATTTAAATTTATTTATTAGAAATAATTTAAATGAATTAAAATTATTTTGATATATTATTATAATGATACATATACCCAAAATGAGTCCACTTCCAATATCGTACCTCTTGTGCAGTCCCTCTCTTCCATATCTCTCTTGTGTTCTCCTGTCTCCGTCGACTGTGAGGTCCCGGTACTTAGGTGGCTTTCCTGCTCTATATTAACTCCCTTTCCAAGGGCTAAGCCAGTGGAAGATAATGGAATCTATTAGAATTTGGTAGTTTCTTTACAGCTGTAAAGGCAAACAATTCAGACGTGATGGTGCGATTGGCTGCTGCTGTCGGTCTTGGCTTTGACTGCTCATCACCTGGAGAAATCTACAACATAAGGAAATTAGGCGTCGATCCGAGGTAAATGATGAAGCAATATACACATTCAAGATACACTATCGAATATTAACTTTCCTGTCATACAATTAAATGTTTTCATTATGTCCGTTTCCCCCGTAGCAAACAATATGGTGTTATAAGTTTAACGTACGTGTGTCTGTGTGTCTATCTGTGCCATCGTAGCTCCCAAACGGCTGTACCAAATTTTTTTCGTATAAAAGGGTTTTTCAAATGCCATTGGTGGCAACCAAGCTGTCAGGCCGCCTAATGGTAAGTGATCTACGTCACCTATGGATACCTGCAACACTAGGGGCATCACAGATACGTTGCCAACACTTTATGACTATATTAACTGCCCGTTTGAAGAAACCCATGTTATAGTTACGCAGAAATGTCGCAGGAGGGAAGCTTATTCCACAAATTGCATGTGTGAGGCAAAAACGATCGCGTAAAACGCACAGTGTGCTGCTTCCACCGATCTATGATATGTGGATGAACTTTCATGCGGTGGTGGCTGGTGTGATGATAAAACTGCGATGTTGGCATCAGATCGAACAGTTATTCATGACATTTCCCGTTGTAAATTCGATAAAAGACACAAGAGACTCAACGTCTCTACGCATGCGAAGTGGCTCTAGGTGTTCAGTAAGCTTGGGATCTTCGACTATTCTGACAGATCTACGCTGTAATGCATCAAGTGGCTCAAGTACTGTCAACGGCTTCAGCCCAGTAGTGAGTGAGGTATACCAGAAGATCACCAGTTGATCGGCCTTGAAGGAACCGTACTTGCGATCCCTGATGAGCTGGTGTTCTTCTAGGTACCCGAGGAGCTGGGTGTTTACCACACGCTCCATCACCTTACAGAGTAGGGAGGTGATAGCAATGGACCTGTAGTTAGACGGATTAGACCAATCTCCTTTTCTTAGGAATCGGATGGACTAGGGCAGTCCTCTACGATGACGGCACACATCCTGCTGAATACGAAAGCAAGAGTCAACTCGGAAGCACAAGTTTTAAGGACAAAACTAAAGGAGGTTACTTGATCGAGAGTGTTCTTAGCACAGACCTAATTTTTTATGACATACAAAATCTATGGTTCATGAAAATCTGTTCAGCCATATAAATATTATCAGCTTATTTATGCGAGCTTTGAAAAAAAAACACATTATTATTGTTAATGTTATTTTTAGTTGTGCAGGAGTAGTACTAATTTTTTGTATGATATTACAGCAAAATAATTTTCGCTTTACCATGTAAAGACGCTGAAGCAATGGAATATACGCGAAATATGGGCATCAAATACACAACCTTTGACAGCACTTGCGAATTGCAGAAGATAAGGACATCATGGCCTGATGCAAAGTAAGTGACAATCATATACAGGGTTTACTGGTAATTAATTAGCGTTCTCTTCAAGGCAATAATTTAGGTATGTAGCATTAGTTAACTTGTGTTTTGTTAAGTTAATACATGCCTTAGTTAATATAGGCCACACCCTATATATATTTTTTAAATGAACACCTATAAAACTAGACCTATTCGTCTCTCTGTCTGTGTTTTGTTCAAGATGAATAATTCTCGCAGTTTAAAAAACTAAAAACGCGCTTTAAAATCGCTAATCCAGAAGATCCTGGTGAGGATAATGGGACAAACTATTTATATTATTGGATTGTCATCGGTCCTTGATAAGTGTACAAAATTTCAATTTAATTCGACGTTTTGAAGTAGTTGAAAATTAAGTTCAAAGATTCCGTTGCATACATACCAAGCTAATAAAAGCAGAAAAATTCGGTAAGATGGTAGTGTTCATTATAAATTATATATAGTACATGTTAAGACTAATCACTGAAAATTAAAAAAAAAACTCGGCTACAACCGTATATAATATATACGGTTGTAGCCGAGTTTTTTTATAATATATACGAGCACATGATATATTTGTATGAGTTACCATATTATGGTAACTCATACAAATATATCATGTGCTCGTAGTAATTATTATTCTTTTGTGCACAACAATTGAGTATGTTGAATTTCTTTTTGATATGATATTTGAAATTTTTGCAGATTAATTATTCGCATAAGAGTAGATAGTAACGCTAAGATAGAGTTGGGATCAAAGTTTGGTTGTGATTTTGAAACAGAAGCCATCAGCCTCTTGGACCAAGCTGCAAGTTTTGGATTAAACGTATGTTTTTGACTTGATAATTACATATTCATTAATAACAAAAAACTGAATCACGGGGGGTTGTGGATGAAATTCAATAAACTTTTTTTGTATAAAATTTGTTTATTTGATTTAAATTAATGTTATACTTCTAGACGTGATTTTGTTATGGGGCGTCTCTCGAGAATCATCCACTTTGTTAGAAAAGGCCTAAGATTGTATTTATTTCAGGTGGCGGGGGTAGCTTTCCACGTAGGTAGCCTATGTTACTCTCCTGAGAGCTATTTACTGGGTCTGCGACAAGCAAGAGCATTATTCGATCATGAAACGAAGAACGGAAGACGAATGGATATTATAGATATTGGAGGCGGATATTTAAGTAATAACACTGATTCTATCGACAAGGTAAGTACGAGTACCTAGCTGCAGTGAATTATGGAAACTGACGAGGTTTTCACACATTTTATTTATATTACACGGGAATTACTCACGTAAGATTAGGCTGGATACTCCACTCCGGCGAGTGCAAAGCGAGACGCAGCGATGCGCGCGCATTCACCTTAATAAAGTCCGCCGAATGCGGTTGAAACTATAGTCGAAGCATCCGGCCTAATCTTACGTGAGTAAGTCCTGTGTAATATAAATAAAATGTTGCAGTGTATTGTAGTTTACAGTATTGTTAGCAGTGGACGTCCTATGGCTGAAATGATGATGATGATAAACATATATTATGGAAACTGACGTATTTTTTACACATGATCACATCACATCATCAGCCAATTAACGTCCACTGTTGGACAAAGGCCTCCCTCATAGAGATGGGTGTTGCCATAATCCCCACACTTGGCAGGTGGCTTGGGGATCGTAGTACGTTCACCGTGTACTATTAGGACGCTGCTGCCCACCCTTCGGTGGTTCTGGTCGCAGTTTTAGGACATACCCGGGTCCCGGGACATACCGGGGATTTTTTACACATTTCATTTATATTACGCAGAAATAACTCACATATGATAGAGCCGGTTATTCCGATAGTTTAAACCGCATTCGACTGAGTGTGCAAAATGAGCGCGCGCACTCATCTTGAATAGACCGAATGAGGTTGAAACTATAGTCGAAATAACCGGTAAACCCGTGTAAAATATATTTAAAAAAAAGTCTTTATGGTCATTATTTTAAGTATTTTTATTCATATATCTTAGCGTCGCATTAAAATAAAAAATATGTTACATGCACAGATCTACTAACATGTATAAAAATATATATATCGCAGAGTTAAAAAAAAGAAGACGCAGAAGTATGGATGCATAATCTATTTACTCAGAAGCAAAAAAAAACAAGATTACATTAATAAAGTTTTTATTTCACCCAATAGGTGTCGTATCTCATTAACGATGCGTTGAAAGAATTGTTCCCTGATCCAGCTGTGCATGTTTTTGCTGAACCTGGTGGATATTTGTGTGATTCTTCTTTCAAAATGTTTTGCAACGTAGTTGGCATGCGACAGGTAAACAATGAAAACTTTTCTGATATCTTTCTTCAATGATTACGGGGAAACTGTTCCATTTATTTCCTTCGTTTTATAAAAAAATTGCTTTTATAACCGAACTAAACCAAATACCAGCTAAGTAGAAATATATTAAGTAGTAAAAATTTGTTATGTACCTATTTGTACATAAATTATATAACATGTTATACAAAAAAACAGTTAGATTGGCCATGTATTTTTTTATATTTCTGAGACCGCCGAATGTCTAGATACATTCCAATAAATGCTCAAGTCGACCAGTTGGCAGTTATATATTTATTTAGTAACAGGCTTATGTTTGACCGCCAACTCGCCTGATGCCTGAAGTGATGATGCGGTCTACGATGAAGCACGCTTGCCTAGAAGAAACCAATTCACTCGGGTGATGGCAATGATTATTTTATTTACTTAAACGTCTGTTAAATTAATAATTTATTTTTCATTCCCCTAAACTCTACTACTCTCTCTCTCTCTCTCTCTAAGTAACAACCGTTTTCTTCGATTTTTGCAGGTAACGAGAGATAATGTTCCCGTAAATATGATTTATTTAAATAACGGAATACATGGGACTTTTAGATTTGATGAAAATTGGCATACTCTCCGTAAATTCCAGGTAACTAAAGTTATCACAGGCATTACTTGCAATTTAGAGCACAGTTCCACAGTACACCTTATTTCAAAGTGACGATGTCGATAAAATATATAGTGAACGCTTTTATCAGGGCATAGAACTGGCTCGTAAGTAAGGCTGCACACAAAAAAAATTACAGTAAATGAAATAGTAGTTTTTAATAAGTAGGTATAACTAAGCCTCAGAAAAAAATAAGTATCTAATAGATACTTTTTTTTTAGGCTTAGGTCCATGAAGCGGACATTTGAGACGCATTGGGGGCGAAGCCAACACCAAGAGGCCCCGTTGAATATAAAATATAATATGTGACATAATATGAAATTATTGTACAGTGTAGGAAATAAAAATTCTGGGTTATTGTTTTCCATTATAAATATACAAGGTAACGCAGAAAGGGCGTACAAAGCCGAAAGAGATTAGTACGCCGTTATACTAATTATATTATGAACCACTTTGGACCATACTATGGGGATCATCCCTGTAATCGTGAAAAATTCTATGAAACAGCAGATTTTTTTGTCGCGATATCTGGTTTGGTATCATAGTAAAAGCTATTTAAAGTGACCGGTATTGTGAACCCCTTTCGGTTTAGTACATCCTGTCTGAGTATCCTGTATATATAGAGATCGCTTTTAGCGATAAGGCTGCCACTTGTGGCACTAGCTCGTAAGTGTTTTCTATCTGATTGTTATTTTCATTTCTGGTGTACACGATAAAGATTTTCCATCTATCTATCTATAGCATAGTTTTTCTTAGTATATCGTATGCTTTTTGCAGAGATCGGTGAAAACAGATCCTATTGTTGAAGAGGAGACTATCCTCTGGGGTCCAACATGCAATGCCCTAGACCGCATGATGCAGAACAACCGTGTGAAGTTACCGCGCTTCGTTACCAACGATTGGCTGGTGGTGGAACCCCACGGAGCGTATACCCTCTCCTTCGGTACGAGATTTTCTAGCTACGAGATACCGCTTATACGGTCTGTCGTTACTAAAGATCTCTGGTGAGTACGGTTCATAAAATATGTCACGATCATAGAAAGTAAGATATTAATAATATTGTATCTTGTACCAAGCCTGATTTAGGCCTGATGCGTTAGCAACTGCCACCATAATATTATGTACCCTTGTGTTTAATGTATATCAAAGTCATCAATAGTCAATATGTTTGGATGAAACTAGATGGCGCTGGCGTCGAATTAGATCGCGCACGCGTTTCATTCGTAGCCAGCGTCGGCCGTAGTTTACATAAAATTATATAGACAAGGAGTTCCAGCAGCCAAGTTTGTTTACATTATACACGTCAATAGTGAACGGTGTTTTCAATTACTACCCGCACGCTCTCTTGATTGAGGATTAGAAGGTTGAAATTCTTCCATGGTCCTTATCGAGTCGGTTGAGTAAGGCGGACGTTTTTGCTACTAAGCACTTGGAACAGTGGTGGATCGCCACTAGCAGTGCACGTCGTACGCGGGCCTCGGGTTGTGAGGTTTACGCGGCGACTGGTTGGAGCGGTAACGTGCAGAAGCCGTGTCTGTCCGCAACCAAGACTGGTGCAGAAGATCCGGAGGTGCAGTTCCGTCAACCGAGGAAGCAAAGCGTGACGTCAGCGCTGTGAAGACAATTGACGTCTTCGAGGCTACGTCGTCGTAAGAAGCTGTGACGTCACAACAAGAACGTCACACATTGGAACTTGGAAGCAATAAGTGAGAGGTTTGCAAGTGGAAAATTGTGAGTACATTTAAATTTTGTGTTTAACATTGTTGCGCCCTCTATCGGGAAGTTACGGAATCATTTTCATCGACTTAGAAAAATTCTAACAGTTTTGGACTTTAACTTTTAACAGAATATAGGACTTGTAAAAATTTGTGTGCATGCTTTTAGACTTAAAATAATTTAAGAAAAAATGTTCCGACGGGGAATCCACGTCCGTTTTCCGTCCCAGCGTGCATAATCTCAAACACTTGTAAAATTTTAGAAAGTTTTTTGGGTTTTATTAGCAAAGTTAAAGTTGATAATTCATTGTGTGGTTCAACACCAATTCCACTATGTCTTCCATCAGTTTAATCAGGGCTCAGATTGACTACTTGGCTAGAATAAATAAAGCATACGATAATTATAAAAAATCGCCAAAAGACCGTCTAGTCAAGGAGTCCTATCATTTGACTAGATTAGAGACGTTGGAGGAACAGTGGAAAGTTGCCGTTGAGAACCATAAAAGGTTACAAAGTGAAGAAAATGATGTCATTCTTGAGCATAAATATTTTAAACTGGACATGTTTGAAGAAATTGAAGAGGTCTACACATGTTACAAGTCAGATCTCAAAGAGGCATTGTCTGTCCTTAGAACTTCTTCAATGACTTCGAGCACGTCCAATCAACATCAAAACAGCTCAAGAACGGAAACCAATGTAAGGCTCCCAAAGATCACAATCCCGATATTTTCCGGGACTTATTCAGAGTGGCAAACATTTAGGGATTTATATGTATCACTGATCCATCAAAACGCATCATTAGATAACGTACAGAAGATGCACTATTTAAAAGGTCATCTCTCCGGTGAGGCGGAGCAGCTTTTGCGGCATGTGCCGATCACATCAGCCACATACCAAGAATCTTGGTTGTTGCTAAATAGTAGATACAATAACAAAAGGTTTTTGGCCGGTAGTCTACTGAAGCGTTTTATGGAGCAGTATAGCATCAAAATAGAGTCATCCAAGGCAATTAAAGATGTATTAGATACAACCAATGAAACATTGAATGGCTTGAAAAATTTGGGTGTCGATGTAGGTACATGGGATGTCATAATTATCTACATCATTTGCACTAAGCTCGATCCTGAAACACGCAAGCAATGGGAGACTAAGATAAGTGTCTCAGACGACCTTCCCACCCTGCAGCAAATGCGAGAATATTTAGAGTCGAGATTTCGGTCACTAGAATTTTTGGACAAACCAAAGTCGACCCCAAGTGTTTCAAAGCCAAAGGTAATGCACACAGTTGCTACTGACGCTGCAACATCAAATTCTTGCCCATTTTGCGACCGAAATGGACATAAACTCGCAAATTGTAAAGATTTTTCCAAATTAGATTATTATGCTCGTCACAAATTCGTTCAAACCTCGAGACTTTGTTTTAACTGTTTGGGTCGAAACCATACAGTCAACTCATGCTCATGTTCCACCAAATGTCACGTCTGCAACAACAAACATCATTCTTTACTTCATCCTAAATCTAATCCGAAGAAAGAGTCGCGTACTTCCGGTTCGCCTAAACCTGAAGTAGCAGTAATGACAACATCGTCTGAAACTCCACCACCTTCGAATTTCGTTGCACATTTTTCAAAGGAAACAGTACCTAATCAAGTACTGTTAGCCACCGCTCTTGTTCAATCACCAGCAAGAAACGGTAACGTGCGCTTACTTAGAGCCCTTGTAGACCAAGGTTCACAAGCGTCGTTTGTTACAGAAGCGGCCGTGCAATTGCTCGGCCTCAGTAAAACACCCACCAGAAGCGTTATATCTGGTTTGGGAGGCAACAAGGATACTTTGGCGTCAAAGTATATTGTTGCCATGAAGGTACAATCACGTCACGATCCTGCATTTCAAATTGAAGTACATGCGCACGTCTTAGGTGCCATTACGAGTTTGCTTCCGACTGAGAAAATCGTGAGCATTGATTGGCCTGAGCTAACGCAGATCAGCCTGGCTGATCCGCAATATGACACACGTATTGAGTGTGTATTTACCACATCACGCCGTTATACGCGAAGATAAGACCACGACCAAGGTCAGAATCGTGTTCGACGCATCTTGCCAAGGAAATCATGGAGTATCTCTGAACGATACATTGATGGTTGGCCCCACGATTCAGGAAGACTTACGTCACATCATAATGAGATGGCGAACGCATCCTATCTGCCTGAGCGCAGACATAGTAAAGATGTACCGTCAGGTCATAGTCAGCAAACAGGACGCAGATTTCCAGCGACTCGTATGGAGAGACGATCCCGAATCTGAAACAAAAGATTTTAGATTAGTGAGAGTAACATTCGGAACGGCGTGCGCTCCTTACCTGGCTGTGAAGACGCTGCAGCAGTTGGCCATCGACGAAGGTGAAGAGTTTCCTGAAACAGCGAAAAGGGTCAAGACAGATTTCTATGTCGACGACTTACTTACAGGTTGTTAAACAGTATCTGAAGGAATTAAGATTTATCAAGATATGAAAGAGTTGTTAAGTAGAGGAGGATTTGACATACAAAAATGGATCACTAACAACAAAGATTTGGCAAATATTATGATGGATAGAAAGGAAACCCAGGATGAGAAAGTAGAGATAAAGATGAATGAGATAGTAAAGGTACTTGGACTCACCTGGGACAAAGAATCAGATTCTTTTAATTACTCGGTGCAACTTCCTGATCAGCAAGACACTCTCACGAAGAGAAAGGTGATTTCGGACATCTCACGTCTATTTGACCCCTTGGGATGGGTCGCACCTTGTGTCGTCGTGGCAAAGGTGATGATTCAAAAACTCTGGTTAGCTGGAATAGACTGGGACGACGAATTACCTGACGATCTGTTAAAGGAATGGCTCACTTACCGATCAGAACTGGTTCATGTTCGAGACATTTCTATTCCGAGATGGATTGAGGTTAAATCGGATGATGTTGTTAGTGAGCTTCATGGATATTGCGACGCATCAATTTCTTCGTATGCAGCAGCAGTCTATTTGAGAACAGTTGATGCTGCTAGCAATGTACACGTAAATCTTGTTGCTGCAAAAACCAAAGTAGCTCCAACCATGCAAATCTCAGTGCCTCGACTCGAATTGATGGGAGCAGTTTTACTATCCAAGTTACTCACAGAAGTAGCTAGTGTGTTGAGCATAGACAGCTCAAATATTCATGGATGGACTGACTCAACAGTGGTTTTGGCATGGCTCAGTAGTCACCCAAGTCGTTGGTCGACTTTTGTAGGCAATAGGACTTCTGAGATCTTGTCAAGACTTGACAACACACAGTGGGCACATGTCCGATCCACGCAGAATCCTGCAGATATAGCATCCAGAGGCAGTACACCTTTGGAGCTGGCTCAGTGTAGCCTGTGGCTGCAGGGTCCTGTATGGCTCAAGGACTTAAACATAGAATATACAAGACCGCAATCGGTCTCCACGGACTTGGAACAAAGAAAGGTCAAGGTTCATTTGACAATGGACTTATCAAATGAAGATCCTTTGTGGACTAGATTTTCATCCTTGCAAAAATTGATTCGCATTGTTGCGCTTTGCCGAAGATTTTTGAAGGTGAAGGATGTCAAAAGGAATCTGCATAAGTTTGAACCTTTTATCACGAGTTCAGAACTCAACGATGCTTTTGACGTCTGCATTCGGCAATGCCAAGTCTTGGAGTTAGAAGAAAAAGGCAGATTGAAATCTTTGAACCCATGTCATGACAATCAAGGAATTTTGAGAGCTCAGGGGAGAATTCAGAATGCAGATCTTCCTGAATATACGAAACACCCTGTCATTCTTCCTCACAAGAGTCACTTCACAAATCTGATCGTTGATGACGCTCATCAGAAAACACTGCATGGTGGTCCCTTGTTAATGCTCAACTATTTACGTACGAAATATTGGATCGTGTCCGCTAAAAGTTTAGTGAAAAATCACGTACGTAAATGTGTTACATGTGTTCGACATTCAGCAACAACGAGGAACCAACTCATGGGGCAGTTGCCATTGGCCAGAGTTACTCCTGCTCGTCCTTTCCTGCAAAGTGGTGTGGATTTTGCCGGACCAATAAACATCCGAATGTCTAAGGGTCGTGGTAATCGATGCTACAAGGGTTACATCTGTGTCTTTGTCTGCATGGTTACGAAAGCTATACATTTGGACGTCGTCAGTAGCCTAACTTCAGAAGGATTCATCGCATGCTTCAAACGCTTCGTAGCACGGAGAGGCCACGTCAGTCATATTTGGAGTGACAATGGTACCAACTTTGTGGGTGCATCAAAAGAGCTCCAAATCATTGTTGACCCACAAGTCTCATCCGTAGCTGGAGACATTCGGGAATGGTTGAGTAACAACAGTGTCACCTGGCACTTTATCCCACCTCACGCCCCAAATCACGGAGGTTTATGGGAAGCAGGCGTAAAATCAACCAAGTTCCATCTGAAACGAGTTGCTAAGGATTCAAGTCTCACCTTTGAAGAGATGACAACGGTTTTGTCGCAAATTGAGGCTTGTCTGAATTCTAGACCATTGTCTGTCCTTCCAGATAATGACTCACCCCTCACTCCAGGACATTTCTTAGTTGGAGAGCCGTTGCTTATTGTCCCTGACCCCAACTATGAGCAGAGCAACATGTCTTCTTTGAGAAGATGGCAACTGGCACAACGAATGGTGCAGAGTTTTTGGCGTAGGTGGTCCGATGAGTATTTAGTTCACTGTTTGCAGAGGTACAAATGGTCAAAATTGACACCTGAACCTACAGTTGGAGACGTAGTTCTCATCAAGGAAGACAACCTTCCTCCAGCTCGTTGGTTGTTAGGACGAGTTGTGACCAAGCATCCAGGCTTGGATAAAATTACTAGAGTTGTCACTCTGAAGTGTAAAGGATCTCTCATCAAGAGACCTACATCAAAACTTTGTGTTCTCCCCGTTACAGAATAAGCTATGTATAATTAACAAAACTGTCATGTTATCACAAGTAGTGTGTAGTAGTACTCTTGTTACCTCCGTTGTTTTTACTTTAAGAAATAATTGGCTGAACTAAAACCTAGAATTAAAACCTAGTTTATTTCTATATTTCTAGAGCTTCAAGGCTCCACACCCCCTTGACCTCATGGTAGGCGGTGTTGTGGTATTATTTAGTGGTGAAGAACGTTAAGTGACGTTCTTGGTAGGCGGAATGTTTAATGTATATCAAAGTCATCAATAGTCAATATGTTTGGATGAAACTAGATGGCGCTGGCGTCGAATTAGATCGCGCACGCGTTTCATTCGTAGCCAGCGTCGGCCGTAGTTTACATAAAATTATATAGACAAGGAGTTCCAGCAGCCAAGTTTGTTTACATTATACACGTCAATAGTGAACGGTGTTTTCAATTACTACCCGCACGCTCTCTTGATTGAGGATTAGAAGGTTGAAATTCTTCCGAATTTGTCTGATCTAAGTTTTAAATTCAGAGTAGACTATTAAACTCTACAAACTAATATATAATATACAATAATTAATAACATCTTGCCAGTTCTAAGAATAAATATAGGTTTTTCTTCCCATACATTACTTACCTCTTTTTGTTTTTGTAATGGCTATCAAATATTTATAAAGAGCATTGATATTAAATTTTTATTATATGAGAATTAAACACATTGTTAAGTTTGACTAGAATTTCAACCACATTTGGCAATCTTTTTGAATGGCGTTCATTTTCTATATCTACTAAAAACCATTCATAGTTGATACACGTAGAAAAAGCCCAGCTAAGTGGCAGCAGATAATGTAACTTATACTTTATTTTTCATTGCTATTTACAAATATACACAGATACACACTCCATTCATCTTAAGTGCTCTGACACAATAAAACGCAAATGTCTTCGATGATTTACTCGACGACTCTCCCTATAAATTCTCCCTGTCACAGTCACAAATCGAACTTTTATCTCTGTCGATGTGTGTCTTCAAAGCGAGTGTCGGGAAGCGTACGAGTGAAAGCATAGGGGAACGTATTGCGCCATCAAAATACCGCATTTACACATTCACGATGCAAATTACGAGGCAAACGTGTGCGGTGCGCTTATGGTACGAATACAACGCGGACATAGACCGACTCAGCGCGGCATACGACTAAAACGTCACTCTCTTATCCCACCTTCAATTGTATTGAACAAATAAATCATTCATCAAATAGTTTAAAGCTATTCATTTATAATTACCAGCCTATCATGTTCCCACTGCTGGGACACAGGCCTTCTCTCAGGGAACAAGATGGGCGGATCCACCATGCTGGCGCAGTGGATGTTGGTTAATGTCATGGAACTTTTTTGAAGTTCTTGAACATACCGGTTTCCTCACGATGTTTGCCTTCACCGGTTATGAGCGATGGCATTGAAACGTTCTACGTTTGGCCACCATATTGCCTGATGGTAAGTGACGGTGTGGCCGAGGATCGAACCGAGTGCCGTCAGATTGTTAAGCATACATGCTACCGCTCGGGCACCACCGTAGTAAAGTAAAATTATTATGATATATAAAATTATATTATATTATAAAAATAAATATTTATTTCAAATATATTTTTTAGGTTTCTATATCGATAGATTTGGTAAATTATAGTTCGGAAGTCATGCACGTTGCCGTCGTGCCCAAGTTTCCTTTACGTCCGCGGTGTGCACTTACCATTATTATACCTCGCTGCTTTGCCTCAGCACTCTCAGTGCTCGCGTTGAAATCATTTTTGGCACTCTTCAAGGAAGCAAGCAAATGTCTACATGGCTGTCTATGTTGCGTACGCCAGGTTTCGTCGGACTTTTGGTGAAATCACGAAGCGTATCGTGAGCATGCAAGTGTAAATACGGTCTGACAAAGTCGAAACTTGTCACCCACTGTATTTATCGCCTGTCCTATTTTGTTCCTCATCACTGGTTATCAAAGATCTAGCTCGAATCCCAAAATATTTTTCATTATGTTTCAGGAACTCTATAAAAAGGTCGTCGGTATTTCAGCCGTCAGATTTCATTCTGGACCCAGATATTTCTGCGCCGTTGCCGTCGACTTTACCGCCAGTTCTACCCACGTGTGAAATTTATGAGCATTCAGAAATTCAACGTTGAAATTTGTAGGTAAATATTATTTTAACTACTAGGATATTCTTTGCGCTTTATCTCAAATTGTGATGTGGTGCATTTAGCATGATGCAATGTCTATGCATTCTACATTTATATTATAATCATTTATCACTATCACAAGATGTCCGGCACTTAGTACCCGTTAATTATACACGTCCTTCAGACTGAGTTACTGGTCTCTACAAAACAGGGAATCCTAAGTGTAGACGACAGGTAAATTAATTATTAGAAAACTAACACATTAAGCCTATGTTCAGCAGTGGACGTCTTCTGGCTGACGATGATGATAATGATGTCTTTGAAAGCTATGTATTATTTCCTTTATTTTGATAATTATGAATAGGTAGTTTAATTTTAGTTTAGTTAGTAAAATTGTAACTTGTGAAATAAATAAATTCAGTATTAATATTATACCATTGTGAGATTTTACATATCTTTGCTTGCAATGTAGTAGCAGATGTTTAATTTGTAAAAATAAAGGTTTACTTATTTTATTTAGGTGATTATTTTTTTATCGATGTTCTCGAACCTATCCCCTACTAACTAACCCTACTAGGTACCTATCACAACCACAGAAGTGAGAATTTTTTCGTTCCCTTCTCTTTTCTGTGATCACAACAAATATTAAGTACAAGTAAGTATATCGAGGTCCGTTATTTGTGACCAAACCATTCTTCATCATCATCATCAGCCAGAAGACGTCCACTGCTGATAATAGGCCTCTCCCTTTAACCTCCACACTGAACGACATCCTGCCATCTGCATTCACTGGATGCCCGCGACTCTCATAATGGAGTCGGTCCATCTAGTGGGAGGCCTACCTAAGCTGCGTCTTCCGGTTCGTGGTCTCCACCCAGGAACTCTTCTTCCCCTTCGGTCATCATTCCTTCGAGCGATGTGGCCATTAAGTGACCAAACTATTAAGTATCTAAATTTGGATCAAGTATTTATTAGTTCTGACAGCTGCAATAGCATTCTAAAGCTGATTGAAAAGCACGAATTCTGATCACTTTCGCGATGCTTTTGAACGTAAGACTTTAATGTAGCAGATACACGAAATACTTTAATTTAATATGGAAAGATAATGTTATCATTCAGATTTTAGCAGCTGTCAGAGCAAATTATTGAATAAAAATAGTATAATTAAGTAAAATGGAAATTTAGTCATGTGCACGCAGAATTCAATTACGTGATAAGAAATTTGTATGTTTTAGATATTCTCTAACATCCTGATAGAGACAATTACAAAATGGTCTTTATACGTTACTAATAATATACGCAATATAGTACGCTGCCAACTGGTAGTGGGGTTGAGCATTTGGATTATTTTTAGACCCTAAATATATGGCATTGGTTTTCAAACTGTGAGCGCGCCCCACTAGGGAGGCGTGGCAATATGTTTAACGGCATGGTGGCGAGGTGCGAGCGGATATTTATGTTCCGTCCGTCCGAAACATTGAAACTGTTACACTTTTCAATTACTTAATTTGTACGAAAGAGCATTTTCGGTTGTTATAGCTTGTTGGTGATGCATGAAGTACAGAAGCAAACTCAATATTGTTGGTGATGTACATTGTGCACTTTCTGCTATTCAACCCAGCATTGGGAATCTTGTCAAAAATATGCAAGCTCATTGATCACATTGATTGATCCAATTTTCTTCTTCATATTGGAAATATATACCTATATTTTTATTAAACATTTGATTGAATGTATATTTTTGAACTCTCATCATCATCATCGTCAGCCAAAAGACGTCCACTGCGGAACATAGGCCTCCCCCTTTATCCTCCACACTGAACGACATCCTGCCATCTGCATCCACTGGATGCCCGCGACTCTCACAATGTCGTCGGTCCATCTAGTGGGAGGCCTACCTACGCTGCGTCTTCCGGTTCGCGGTCTCCACTCAAGAACCTTTCTTCCCAATCGGTTATCAGTTCTTCGAGCGATGTGGCCTGCCCATTGCCACTTCAACTTGCAGATTTTAATAGCTATGTCGTGACCCTGGTTCTTTGGCGAATATCTATGTTCCGAATTTTATCGCGTAAAGAAACTCCGAGCATAGCTCTCTCCATTGCCCGTTGTGTGACTCTGAGATTTTCCAAAAGACCAACAGTTAAGGAACACGTCTCAGTACCATATGTCATCACTGGCAACACACACTGGTCAAAGACCTTTGTCTTTAGGCACTGTGGTATCTTGGACGAGAAGATTTCACGCAATTTCCCGAACGCTGCCCATCCGAGTTGGATTCTTCGGGCGACCTATTTGCCTAAGTTGGACTTACCTATCTGAACAATTTGTCCAAGATAGGTGTAATGATCAACAACTTCGAGAGTATCGTTCCCAACATTGACCGGCACGGGTACAACATGGACATTGTACATGATTTTTGTCTTATCCATGTTAATTTTAAGACCCACCTGTTGGGAAAGGCTACTGAGGTCGCTGAGCATTATATTGAGGTCCTCCAGCGACTCTGCTATGATAACTATATCATCGGCAAAACGAAGGTGAGTGATGTATTCGCCATTAATGTTGATGCCCAATCCGTTCCAGTCCAAAAGCTTGAAAACGTCCTCCAATGCGTTCGTGAACAGTTTTGGAGAGATAACATCTCCCTGTCACGCCTTTCTGCAATTGGATTGGTTCCGTGCTCTCGTCCTGTGATCGGATCGACATGGTGGCGTTTCTATACAAACACTTCAGCACTTCGATATACCTATAGTCGATATGACAACGCTGGGGGGACAATAACTGCCCAAGTCTCGATTGAATCGAAGGCTTTTTCATAGTCCACAAACGCTAGACATAATGGCCGATTATACTCCTCAGTCTTCTGTATAATCTGGCGGAGCGTCTGTATGTGGTCTATGGTGCTCCAGCCTTTACGGAAACTGGCTTGTTCGGGAGGCTGGAAGTCATCAAACCTGTTTTCGAGACGGTTTGTAATGACCCTGGAGAACAACTTGTACACATGGCTCAGGAGTGAGATGGGTCTATAATTCTTCAATAAGGTGTTGTCATCTTTTTTCTAACTCTACCAAATTCTGTGTCCTCAATAACTTCAAAATGAATCACCTACTCCGTAGATGTATCTAATGCAGTTACACCTCCTGAGATCGAACAATGTCCCAACTTAAGTTCAATTTAGGAGTAAAGTGACTGAAGTCGAAACTTGGGTGGCTTGATTAGATTGAGATTACTTTGGGTTACTTATGGATGTCTGTTCGACCCTCGCTTTAATGCTAAAACTTGAAAAGCAGACGCATTTAGCAACATGGATCGAAACACACGATTTTCAACCTTGGGAACTTTGTGAGAAGCTTTATTTAACCTACTTCAAGAGGGAGGTTTGTAATTTGGTCTATATTTTTACATAAAGTTTTGAAATATTTGAAAGGTTGTTTTCTAAACCAGCCCTAAAAGTATGAATAACTTTGTTCGGGAACTTGTTGATTTGGCAACGCAATACTTTGTTAGAGAGCATACTAATTTTTAAGTTGGTTCTTAACCGACTGAAGGAAAGAGGGGGTTCTGAATTCGATTGTATTTTTTATATTTTTATTTTATTGTTTGTTACCTCAGGACTCCGTCATTTATAAATAGATTTAGAAAATTCTTTCATTATTTGAAATGGTATACTTTCTGATTGGTCCCATAGAAATTTCATCAAAATTGGTTAAGTGGTTTGGCTTTCAAATCAAAATAACTGGAAAAAATTGTTACTAACATATGATGACAATATTATGTCATCTGAGGAACTGAAATTGCATATTTTACTAATTGTGGTAATTCGGTGCTAAAAAGTTACGTCTTTCTTTATTTGAAGTCAATGCGAGTTTTACCAAAAGGCAATAAAAATTGTTCATAAAAATGCGATAGATAGATTAAGAGACATGGAACTAAAGATTTTGCAAAACCACAGACGAAGAAAGGACAATAAAAAAACCTTATTC
The DNA here is from genome assembly GCA_949125355.1 of Agriopis leucophaearia. Lineage (NCBI taxonomy): Eukaryota > Metazoa > Arthropoda > Insecta > Lepidoptera > Geometridae > Agriopis > Agriopis leucophaearia. The sequence goes on along the minus strand of OX421266.1, from coordinate 14,801,559 downwards.
TCATAGATAGACAATATCTATCTGTCCATTTGACATGCTTGTTTTTGTGTTGTTTATTTCATAGTACAGTATTTTGTGGTTATTTTTATTGTTAAAAATATATGAAAATCATGTCTCATCAGGGCCATCTATCGACGGTTGCAGAACTACGTTCCTCCAACTGTCTGAAAACCTCCCAATAAAATGACTTCTGAAATATTTTATTGTCGTTGACAAAATCACTTTGTATCGATTCTAAAATGTACTAACATGTTTTTGAATACCAATGGCCTTAGTACGAGCATTTGCGAAAAAACTGTCGTTACGTAAACGATAGCAAAATGTATGAAAAATTGGACAGCGCCTCTATCGGACGTGAAAGGAAACTGATTTTTTCAAACATTTGCTATCGTTTACGTAACGATAAGTTTTTCGCAAGTTCTCGTACTAACCCCACAGATAATGTTGTATTTTAGTTGGTCCCTCTTATTATTATCTAGATATAAAAGGGACCAACAGTGAAAATAATAAAGAAAACTCCAAAGTGTAACGGCGTAGTCATTTTAATTAAAGTTAATGTGGACCATTCGTTACCGCCATAGGGTTGAAGATAAAGCGAATGGAGATAATTATTAAGGCCATCCCGCGCCGGAGATTTCCACCGGATATTTGGGGCCTTTTCTTTTTATAACGTAAATATGCGCACGGTACAGCGAGCCAGAGGTTAATCCATTAAACATGGTCATAGGGTGCTCATTCGTAGAAGCAGCTAAATGGCATCCACATAGTGGAATAGAAAGGTTGGAGTAAATGAGAAAGAAAACGGAGTGATTAGCAAACTACGCTAGAAGTGAAAGCCTTGGTCCTTTGTGATTCGAAATATAGAGAGAACTGTCAGCAATTTTAGCCGCAAAGTTGGTTCAATCGTCCATCCGCAATGCGATCCCGGGGAATTATTTGGATTATTATAGTTGCCCGGGTTGGATCGGAATGAGGGTAGGATATCAGGGTTAAGTACCGGTAACATGTGTCTTAGCTCCACGCTCGGTACTATAGTAATTTGAATTAATTAATGTTATTCTCGAAGTAAACGTATTTGGGACTGTACGTGTGTTTTTATACCAATTTCAAATTAAAATAAATTCCAAAAACATTTTCATAGTAAAATTAGAAGTAAATGGTGAATAATATTTCTTATTTAATAGTTTCACATTGCCAAGTAATCAAAGTTTTAAGCTTTCGTATACCATTATAAGCTCAAAAAATTACGTCGTTTGTGGTAAGACGTTGGTAGGTCCTTATATTTTGAGATTTAAACCAGAAATAATATTTTTTAGCTTTTTATTTGTTGATCATACAAAATGTTTGTGTTATAACTAGGCATGGTGTAAAAGATGATAAAATTATAAAAATATCCTTATAACAATTACTCGTAGTAAGATGATAGTAGGCGTCTGAGCATTTGTTTAATCGAGTCTTCTTGTGTCCTTTTCCGCTCATATTTTTTTAGGCTGGTGCTGAAAGAAATTATTTATCTGGTCTCAAATAAGTGTCATAAAGGGTTATAAGGAAAGGATTTGTTAAGCCGAAATACGTTCGTTATTATACGTTCATCATTATGAATGACTTCTACCATGGGACCAACCCTGAAATTGCGAAAGATAAATATCAGCTGTTCCATAGTATAAGGTAATTCACACTTGACAAAATGTATGGAACTGCTGATATTTATTTTCGCGAATTCATCGTAGGTGCCATAGTAAAAGAGGTTCATAATGATAAGTATAAAGAACTCCTTTTGCCCAGTATACCCTTTTCTTATAACCCTGTACACGGTAGGTAACATAAACAAGATTATTTTGCTTTGCCGGAATGTATGGGGCCTCTGCATAGTAGTAGAATACTGAAAGTTTAAGGGCTTAACAAACCTAATAATGCCTAATTTTAACACAAAGTTGATCCAACAAAACACAAAAAGTATAACTTTCTTGTTGGATTTTGTTATTATAACATAGGAGAATATTTTTTTGCGAATTGTTATTTATCATAACACCACATATTTTTATGTTTTGGCGTGTGAAAGTTGTGTGAATTAAGCGCTGAATTAAAACTTTAATGTACGTACCTTCAGCTGGAGCTGGTGCTGGTGCTTCAACAACGGGGGCTAGAGCTGAAAAATAAAGAAATACTTTCTTGGAAACTTTCTTATGATACTTTCTTGGAAATCTATTATTATAGTGGTTCGCCTATACTACAGTTGCGTAGTCCAGCTAATCGGACCAGTAAATAGTTTTAAAAGATACATAAGTATTTACTTAGTTGAATTTAGATAAAATAGGTGTCTACGTGGACTGACGACATCAAAATAACTGTTGAAAACGAGTACACTATGCGACTGGCGAGAGACCGGGGAGAGTGGCATAAACAATGGGTGGCCTAAACCTAGCACTGAGTCAACCAGGGCTGATAATAAAATATCCACGTAACCGATGAAACAATAAAATGTGTTTTGTTTTTTTTACATGCCTGCCACCTTTGATACTAATGTTTTAAATATTTTCGAGATCTACGACTAATCGCAGATATGGCAGTATACCACTTGGTCCTCAACTGAAACTACCGGACCTTTGAATTAAGTCAAGATTGATAAGGCATTATGTTCCTGTAGCTGACCTGCAACGGGAGCTTCTGTTGGCGCCGCGGCGGGCGCGGGGGCTTCGGAGGCGGGTACTGCGGGAGCGCCCTCTGCCGGAGGTGCGGGAGCCGCAGCTGCCGGTGCTCCTTCGGCCGGTGCCGCCGGTGCGCCTTCAAAAAAAGATATCAATGGCACTAGGAATATAATAAACGTATACTACCGTATATATACCTACTTGCATGTTATATAACTGAGGTAGTGTGCTTAATTTAATTATAACATCACAATGCAATTGTTCGACCTACTCTCGCAAGGAATAAATGAATCATGAATTATTACTTACTTGCCCAACCATATTAATACTCGTACAAGCAAGCAAGTCAAGCGCAACGCGCGACTCCTTGTAACCACCTGACCCGATGGTATTGATACCCTTTGATAATAATATTCACCCAATTTCTTTCATGACGATGCCTAGGTTTTCGGTATACGCCTGCGTATTCGGGCTAGAGTAAGCATTCAAATCTAGTACGGGCATCGAATTGACATACTTTTTATTTCTACTACAGTTGCATTAGCCCGGATTCACCTTACCGGTAAACTGCTCGGACAAGCCAGCGTGTTTATTTAGTATTTACGTATAGTATTTATTGTTTAATTTGTACCTTCTGCGGGTGGTGCGGCGGGTGGAGCACCGTCAGCAGGAGGCGCGGGTGCACCTTCTGTGGGCGGCGCTGCGGGAGCACCTTCTGCGGGCGGAACCACGGGAGCGCCTTCAGCGGGTGGCACCGCGGGAGCACCTTCTGCAGGCGGCGCCGCGGGAGCGCCTTCTGCAGGCGGCGCCGCGGGAGCGCCTTCTGCAGGCGGGGCTGCGGGAGCGCCTTCAGCAGGTGGTGCACCTTCAGCAGGCGGCGCACCTTCAACAGGCGGCGCACCTGCTGCGGGTGGTGCACCTGCAGCAGGTGGTGCACCTTCCCCAGGTGGCGCACCTTCAGCAGGCGCCGCTTGTGCTTCTCCTTCCTGTTATGACATTCTATTAGTATCTATCAACTAGGTTAGTTCCTTTACTCTTTCTTATTTTGACAGCGCTAAAATTGAATATTCCGTCTTTTACACTTCATTGTAAACAGGTGGTGAATTGATTACAGCTCGAGATGTGGAATGTTCAAAATTCCTTGAATACCTTTCGTTTTTTTTTTTCAAAGATTTACTTAAAACCCCAAGGTATGAAATAGGATAATCACAAAAAAGAACTGTTGTCTACGTACAAGACATGATAACTCGCTTTTTTTCGGGCATATGCATATAAAAGGATACCTCTATTAAATCCAAAAGTTGATTCTCGAAGGCAGAATTCCGAGGAAGAGAAGCCCAGGAAGACAAAGACGTCAATGATTGCAAGTATATATGATAGCCTACTGACCTCCAGACTTCATTATAAAGATGGGACTTGATAATAAAACAGGTAGACTACTTACAGCATTTTTGATTCAATCATACATAGCTTTCGCTCTGTTATGCCAGAGTAAAGTTCAACATAAGACTGCAAGATTTTACTAGCTCACGAGGTAGTGAGAGGCCTACATCTCCTTAAAGAAAGTTTTGCTAATAGTCAGGAATAAAGAAAGAAAATAATCAATTACTGCCAATTTTATTCACCTGAGTATTCTTATTAGTGACTCTATCAATGTAAAGAACGTAATAACTTTAACGCTATCAAATCAAGTTTAGAGATCACCAGTACCGCCACATTATCAGTCATTTTGCCACAATTAGCCAGTAAATTAGGAAACTCGTGTGATAATAGCTTTAAAATAGAAGCAGATGAAAAATCATGTTAGTATCTGTTCAAATTATCGAATGCCTTTATTTACAGAGACGTCAGTATTCAAATAGTAATATTTTGCCTAAATCCATGATGTTAATAAATATTATTATGTATGTAGTTTATAAAAGGTAATAAAAGGCGCTGCAGTACGTCAATAACGTACTTTTTAATTTTAAATTCACTTCAAAAAGGAGGAGAATCTCAGCTCGGCAATTTTTTTATGTTATTCGATGTTTTCGCCGATTGTGATCGATTTTACATGATTATTTTTATTGTATTCGCTATAAATTTCGCTATAATTTTACGACCGGTACGAGTCTAACCCGTGTTTCATGCTCGGGTGTACACCCGAATGGCACAGGTTCTAATCCTGCCGGCCGTCTTAATTTTGAATTGTCAATAACATTTAAATAGACAACAAATCCCATGAATTCAATTTTACCCACTTCCCGTAAATCTGTTTTAAAGTGTACTTTACTTTTACTGTTTAACATAGGAAGTCTTACAACCAAACAGGGAAATAGTAACGGGATTTATTTATTGCTGGGGACGGTACGGGCCCTGTATGTATTTTTTCATTACTCATACTTGGAAAGTAAGTCTGATGTTGCCTGAGGAGCGGGTTGAAAGTAATACATTTCAGCCCCAGGGAGAATCACTTTCAACTGACAGTGATAGTTGACAACTGACAGACACTCAAATTATTTAAATAACTAGTTCTATTTTCACATTTGTATTGAACCATGTTCCAACTTTTTTTTCTCTTCAGAGGATTATGGTCCCGCACTTCTCGTGCATTTGCCAGTGTCAGTTCATGTTTTTATTTTTATTTTCCTTGTATTCGCAATGAAAAGCACAGTGTTTACCTCGAGGTTAAAGACTTATACCCTTTATGTCCCTCGAACTATTAGCGCCCTCGCTACGTTCAGGCGCCAAACCCCGTCTCGGGACTAAATAAGTTACTTTCACCCCTAGGATCAAAATGTACTGTTACTCAACTCAGACTACGAGTATGTAGCTCCATAGAACACTATTTACTGATAATTGTGTCACTTAATTTCAATGATTTCAAGTTCATTAGGTTGTTTCGTTACTGAATGTTCAGTAAATAAACAACGACGTGTTTGTTTAATTATAAATATAAAACACGACGTAAGCATCCGTTGGTAATCAACTCAATCGAATTACAACAACGCTGTGTATCAAAGTAATTATTTGATTTAATCAATCCATGAAAAAGGTTATTGCGATATTATAAATAATTATTATGAAAGCGGGAACTGATTCAATATTCCGCAACAGATTAAATAAATTTCAAAACCAGCTTATGGAGTAACGTCAAAGCAATTTATTATCTTAGTGAAGCTTTAATTATTAACAGACTTTTTGTTATATTATGATGAAAGCTACTGCAAATCCTTGTCAGAAAGCGTTGCGATGATGAAGTTAATGTTGTGAATAAAAGCTTGTTTTAGACAAGCAACATTTTGAAGGTTTTTTATAGACTTACCAATTTCAGCGACGAAGAAAGGACACTTATTTTCTTTTAAATGTAATCTCGTATGTTTAGCTAGTTTCAAGTATAATAAGTATAGGTAATAATATCCAAGTAAGAAGTTTCGTATTCTTTTTAATTACCCATGATAGGTATTAAATGACACTTGGTACGTAAATGACGTTTTCATTTATATATATTCTTTAATTTAAATTTATTTAGACAAATTAATAAACACTATCAAAATGGTTGCCTAGAAGAGATCGCTTTTATCGATAAGGCCGCCACTTGTGGCACTAGCTCGTAAGTGTTTTCTGTTTGTAATTTTTATTTCTGGTGTACACAATAAAGAGTTTCTTTCAATCTACCTACTATGTAAGCGAAATTCGAGTAGAACTATTACCTTAAGGCCCTCTTTTCTGTTTTTTTAGCAATTTTGGTTATTCTAGTGTAAGTGTGTCTACTTCTACGGTTAGCTTAAAATTATAAAAATGGTGTCATATCAAAATTTTGTTTTATCTAGGAAACAGAAAAGACCGAAATACGATTAAGGACAATTCGATTGATAGAAAAAAATGAAGTTAACACTGACTTGAGCCTATCTCCGTTTTTTTGGATTCATTCAAATACCTATTATTAATTGATGTCTGCGATATCTTAATATACAGATTTCATAATTGTGGAGGGAACCGCTAATACCGGCTAATAATTTATCCGTTTTTCATTACAGCTACCTATTCTTTTTTAAAAATATGAGAAAATCCTCAAAAATACAAGTAGCGAAACGCACGACTGTCTGTAAGCGATATGATTTTGCGCCACTTGAATACAATATATTAAGCCTTATGGTCATGTGTAAACGTTGCTGCAAAGTGAGAAAACTTCGCCTTAAATTGTCGTTTTAATTCTCTATAAGTAATCTATATTCTATTACATTATAATGACAAAATCATCGGCTACAGCAACTACATTGATTTTGTGAATATATTGTCTTTCATTTAGTTTGAGGTAAAAAAATTGAATGTTTCGTTTTTCTCTCGAGACGAGACCAAATATGCATTCATAACAAACAACGTTATTTTTAAATCCTTCAGCTTTAAAAGATACTGTATGGCTACATACTACACTCGAACACAATCAGATTGTATATCTGCATTTGGTTTTGCATGAGTGGTTGAAGAATTAATTTCGTTCTAAAAGCTCATTGTATTGAAATAAAACATGAAAAAGATTTCTCTAAATGAACTGTTTGTTTAAATATCATGGAAATATTGTGTAGATAGCAGCGGCTCGGTGTCTGCATGGCTGACATCACTGAAGTGAGAATTTTTTTACACTTCTCTTTTCTGTGGCTGACATGCACAACCGCGTCACCCTGTCGTCGCCCTGTCGAGCGAGAACGCGACAAGGTACTACGGTTTTATATACACCTGTCTCGCTTTGGCACGACAAAAAGAGTCGACAAAACCCTGTCGCGGTGCGCATGTTAGCCCGCCTGATCGTGCAGATTATTGTAATATGTATTTCTAACATACTGCTTTTTATCGTGGTATAGGATCGGCTCTTTTCGGTGCAGTCAAAGAGTGTCATTTATGGACCATGAATTACTAATATATCAATCAGTCTTTGATTGTTATGTTAACTAATCATAAAAACTACCATCTATCGCACAAAATTCGCATCAGTATCTGAATTTACCATAATAATACCCAATTTTAATTAATAATAGGAATAAAAACAAGTAAAACAAACACCAAAAAATGCCGGACAACTGAAGGATTCTAGCTATAAGGAAGGTATAATATTTTGGTGAATTCAGGCATGATACAAGAATATAAATGGAAGGTTTGAAGGTAAGGAAAAGGGTACTAAATAACATCTACGACATAAAATATTACAGAAAAATTATTTTATTTTTTATCTTAAACAAAATTATTTAATAAATAAATAATGATATAATTATTGATACGTTCAAAATGGTTGGTCGATAGAATACATAAATAATGGAGGAACAACGTGGCTGGTGGAACCAGGGCGGGCCGCCCTGGTAGCCGTGTAGGGCGGGCGTATCACATGTTCACAAAAAGTTAATTACAATTGTCAGATGGTACAAACAAAGGTCTTATAGCTTAAACTGGGGGGGGATTAATACTTCATGCCTCAACCTCCTCCTCTTTTACCTTCTGATCTCCGGGCTTGCCCTTGGACCAGTCTGGTTTTTTCTGTAAACACAAAATAAATGTATTAGTCTAGATATAACTAAGCCGACTGCGGACCGCTACTATATATTCGATACGCATACGGCTTTTTTAGAATTTAAATTTAAAGCTTTCATAAAATCTCTTATATACACGTGCTGAATCATCAAAACAAATTGTGGGGTTGTTTAACATCACACTATTTCTCTTTACTATATACGAAGTATCATTAATTGAATAGCTGTACCTTCATTTGTCTTTTTCAAAGTTAAAAACAAAAGACTGCTTAACAATTTCAAATACGACGTATATTTTTTACAGTTTATTCTCATAAATGTGGTGGCTATACATTTATTTGTTTTTCTTTTGCTCTCTTGAACATTAATGAACATGAAAGAGAAACAAATAGAATGAGGTCACAATTATGTTAACGTACTGTAGTAAAGCTCATCTAGCAGTCATATCTGCCTGTCTTTTCTTGAAATCAAAACACCTTCAATGTCTAGTCTACATAATAAATCAATAGTTTCCAGACTACAAGTCATTTGGTCTGAAATATTTCAATGAAATGTGAAAGCAGTTCAGATCGAAGCAGGTCACATTCACTCAAATAAATATATTTTATTGTAACAAAAGCGCTGAAAAAAATAACAACCAAATGCGAATGACTTAAACGGTATGGAATAACGTATAGAATATGTACCTTTACTTTAATAATGTATTATGTACACAAGTGTATCTGTTCTAGGATCAATAGTGGAAAAGCCAGCAGAATTATTGATGGCCTCAATCTAAATAGCCTAAGATGATTCAATATTTTTCGTCAATATTTTTAACTAATTGTTACAGCTGTTCAAAGGAGCACTAACTAATTGTAATGAAAAATAATGTATGACAAAGAATAGGCAACTAGCAAATAGCACACCGATGACGGGTGACTTAAACGAAATGAGGCCGCTGGTGTTTTGTGTGTGTGTGACGAGAAAATCTAATTACTATAATATAACACTATTAAAATACAGCTTTGTCCTTCTACAGAACTCACAGCCAGTCTAACTTGACCTGCAAGCTGTGCAGAAAATAGACCATGCTGCGTGTCTAAAGAAAACAGTGTAGATATCTACAATTCATTCTAATTACCTTGCCACCAGCACCACCCTGTGAATCATGATACTTATGTAACAACTTCATTAATTTACTAATGAATATTCAAGTAATCACTTGTAACATATATGCTAAAACTAAGAAGTTTTGGTTTGTTCTATTGCACATTCTTATATAGTCTATTTGCTCCAGAAGTGTTGTGCTTGTGTGTGTATTGGGTGCATGTGTGTTGGAAAACAGATTATGTACAGTTGTTAGAAAGCCTATCATCATTTATTGGTTTAAAAACCACAGATTGATTGGAAAACGTTAGTCACTGACATAGAAGTAGCTGTGGGCTTTGAGTTCCTATTTTTCAGAGGATTTGCCAAGCTGGTTAACTGAATGCTAAAATAAACTCGCAATTCAATAGAGCGAAAGCCTTTGGGCAGGGTTTCAATTATAGTATTAACACGTTCACAAAACCACAAGGGCGTGAAATAGTGAAGCTATGTATATTTGACGCGTAACCCAAACAGTTCTCACCTCTTAGTTATTGGGTCTTTGTGGAACTCAAAACAGTGTGGTTATAAGAAGAGTTTATTAAAATTTAAATTAGATTAGGTATAAATTTGTCATCTGTTGTTTGATGGAACTTAAGTGAGGAATCATTGTATTTTATGAGTCTACTTCTTTCCGATGGCCCAGTCGGCTTTCTCTGCTTTCTTAGCCTGTAGAAACATGAATAATACAACCATTATCATGCTAAATATGGAGGTGGTGCTTGAAATGTAAAGATGGGGAAAGTAGGTTTATATTAGTACTTTACTTTTCAGATATCTGGAAGCACTTTATACTTCTGTCACAAAAAAGGAAGAATGAAGGAAAAATTATATTACTAAGTATATAATTATGAACTAATTGTATTAGGTAAGTAGTATTCAGAATATTATTTTGTAAAGTTATACATTTAATATCTGTAAGTAGAATAATAGCTAATTAATATTATGCTTGAATTTAGAATAGTAATGCAACTAATTAGTTAGAAGAAAAGAAGAAATTGACATCTGTTATTATAGCATCTGTGTGTACTTCTGTGTAACTAGTTTGCTTGTTTTGATAATGAAGTGCCAGAGCAAAATTATTTTGCAAAACTAATCCTACGCTTCCAAATTTTTTTTTGAGGTACGAGACTAGCATGTCGCTCGTTCTATGGTAACCTGATGGCACTACACCTGCCCATAACAGTTTAATTCCATGCAAAATTTACAACTTCAACATTTTAACATAGGGCCGTCTCGGTACTAAGCTCGTTGCTTGAGATATTGGCTATTAAATAACATTTACGCCCTTCTAAGACGTTGTACTTCCGCAAGACGAATCTCCAAAAGTTTTCTACCACTAAAGAAATTATCTAGTATACCTATTACCTCAATATTCAATATTTTATTGCAGACATAAGTAGATACATGAAGTTCTTAAAGTAGGTACATGTATATTAAAGTAATACATATGACCCTATTTGGGTATGGCAATAGTCGGAAAGAAACGATCTATTTAAATTTCATCGAAATTATTGTAGAAAAATTCTTTGGATTCTAAAATAACTTTTAATTTATTTCTGAAACTAACTTCTTTTTATAAATCTTTTAATTCATTTCCTAGTACCAGTACCATAGATTCGCCTTAAAATTTATTAGTGAAATGATCAATTACCTCTTTGTCTTCTTCTTCAAGGGTGAACTCCTTCTTTTTGACAACCTTCAATTGGTTACGGAAGTTGAATTCGGCAGCCTTCTTCTGGAGCTTGGCGAATTTGTTCTCGTATTTGGACACCTTCTTTAGTGTGGGTTTGACGCTGCAAGGAACACATACAGACTTGGTTGGCTTACGCTTATGAATATGCTAGTACATGATCCACCTAACTGTGGCTAGGATATTTGCTTAATTAATCAAACGTATTTATAATGATATAATACGTTGTTAGTAAAGCATATTTTATATAATCTTTTTGTAAGCATACTTTTACGTCTTGGTAGTATGTAAAGTAGTTAAAATGTCGAAACACATTATGGGGACTATGTGATATTTACTATACCTATTTACCTAGATTCTCGCATAAGCGAAATTGACAATTTCTTGTTGCGAAATAAAGCTCTTTAACCGGAATCGTATCAAAAGCGAGTGTTGTTAAAAAGGCTTTGGACGTTGTTGTTTTAACTAACGGTACTTACAATTTTCCTCTGAGGTCGTTTACTTGAGTGTTCAGGTCAGAGATCTGGCAACATAGAATATTATTGAAACAATTTTCATTATTAAATAATTTTAAATAATTTTTTGCAAAATGCAAACGTAACAATATTTGAAAATACATACAGAAAAAGAAAGGATAAAATATATAGAAAAGATAATTATATGACAGGAAAATTATAAAATATTGTGTGTACAAGGTTCATGACTTCAAGTAAATTTTCTGTAATATTAATTTAGGTAAAGAAGTTTACAGTAAGAAGGTTACACTAGTTATGTACCTATATGAATATAAATGTCTGTGAATTCACATAGATATAGATAGATAATAAAAAGACAGTATGGGTTTATATGTCGAGGAATAAAATGATTTTGTTTTAAATCGCTATGTAACAATACCAACACATTTTTTTCCTTAACAATGTCACATTACACAAGTTTGCTGCCGAGCAAATTGGTCTGTAATAAAAAATCTCAACGTTTGTAGCGAAATAAACTTGTGCAATGTACGCGAATGGATGTCGGTCAACTCCATGCAAAATGTTTGAAGAAATTCTCATATAAAGCGAAAACTTCACAAAGATCTGCAAAATAGAACACATATTAAGCATTTACAACGCAAAAGTATGGAAATTTAAAAACAATTAGTAAATATACCAGAAAAGCACAGAACAAGATATAGAGTTGAGCGAAGATTAGGCAGTGTTATTTGCGAGCTTGAAGAACAGGTATTTTATTCTGTAGTCTGTGAGTATACTGAGGAAGATTGAAGATCTGTCCCGTACCCTATGATACTGTGGCCTCCTTATCTTTAGCCTGTGCTCTTTGCCTAGCGGTAACCCTCGACGCTCTCTCTGACGGTATAGTTCTCTACGTTCGTGCACATCTACTTAACGTGCCGCATATGGTGGCTGGTCGTCAGCAGCCCCTGTGTCTTCATATTATATACTATTCACAAGATATACACAATACATAATGGTGCAGTATTATACATGTGCAAGGGAAACGAGCGGCTGCACTCCTCTAACGTTGCGGTCGAACATGCGCTACATCAACTCAGTGCATCTCCAAGGCATCCAGTGATCGAAGTTGTAGCGTATCGAGCGCTGTCGGTACTTAATTATCTACGAAGTAATCGGATATAATACAACATAACAAGTATTTTCGTAAAATATATCAAACACTATTTGAGTACCACGTTGCATTTTGTGTATCATGGAGTGACGGTGCAAAATCGATCCAGAATCTTGCAAATGTGGTAGGTATAGGTAGAGATATATTATGTAGGTTATGTTTGTGTCTTGGACTCGCAAGTGAGCATAGTATACACCACTTCGTGTCCCGGGAAAGTAATGCAAATGTACGCCGAGCAACCGAGGGCGGGCTCGACGCGGAAAAGGAACGGGCAACATCGACCAGAGCATGGCACTTCTGTATTACCACTCGGTGTCCATACGGGTATTACAAAAAGGTTTTAGGATATCTCAGCAACCGAAAACGCAAACATATCGCGCGGTATATAACGGCACATACATGAAAGTTGGAGATTTGGAACAAGAAGTTTCACTTACACTATGCACTTGCGTGTGCCAATAGAGGAACCCGTCCAGCGTTCCAATTACAGCTCAACGGCTACATTTAATGTTATGAAAAAGAGAAAAATCAGTAAGGCCGCTTAGCTCGCCACCACACATGAAGCGTCACACTGGCGGATGCAGCTATTATTGATCGATTATTTTTATTTTACCACACTTTTGTAAGGTTGTATTAAAGTGCCATACTATTTCAGGGTTCAATTAATGGGGACTTGGAAGCGTCGTTGGTTATGGTTTAGAACTGTACAGGCATGCAACAGGCAAAGCTGAAAAGCGATCGTCAAGAGACAGCGCGCGCCCACGCCACGCCGCGCTGCTGCGCGCTGCTCCGGGTGGAGAGCGAGCGCGATGCGCTCGCGCATGAAGACATTTAGATAAAAGGAACAGTGAATGATGGTGAAGCGATGAGAAGAGCGTCCAGATGAAGTCAATGAGAGTTACGCGAGCATGCGGCGAGTCCGCGCACTGAGTGGTGTGTTATGTTGCGCCGCTGGCGCGATGGCGCGATGCCGGTTACTGTAGTTAGTGTAGTTAATGGTGTAAGCTCCATGTCGGATGACACGCCCTCGATCGATTTTGCACCGCACGCCGTGCCGCGCCGCGTGCGCGCCCGCACTTCTACTTCACGCTCACACGCGCTCTACTGTACAACACGACACGAAACGACTCTCCGCGTTATTTACAATTCAACAACACAACCGAAACCTTACAAAGCGTTACAATGTGGAAACACGTATTGTCACACGCGCACCTCTGTTACATATATATTCGATGATTGTGGTATTCACAATGGTTATAAAGTATTGGTCAATACCTCAAAATCTCTTTTCCTGACTTCATGTTCCAAATCCCACTTCTGGCCCTCACACATATACATGCGGTCATAATACTCCTGTATTATTCTCTTGAGCATTGCTATAGAAAAAGGAAAGACAGATTATTGAGCCAGCGGAATGAGCATGGGCATCGTGTGAGTAACCAGCGTCTGTCGACGGAGCCTCAGTGCATGTGTGCTGTGAGCCGTACAACTAGTCACTTCGTAGTAACAACTAAATCAGAGTCAAATCAGAATGCATTCCCAATCCTATTATGCAGTTTACCTCCATTTTCCTAATTTCGATCGCTCGTTCTAGTTCATATTTATCCCCCTCAAGGCTGTATATCTTGTGCCAGTACATTTGACATACGGTCTGCAGTTCCGCTAAAGAAAAACAATCACATTTTAAGGTACAGGTCGGTTGACATCGACGCATCGTCGAGCGTCGAGCGCCGTGTGGTGTGTTCGTGTGACTGGGTCGCGACTGGCGAAACCAAGCGGAAGCGAAGCTACGTTTAAATGGGCGTTCCAAATGGACAACTATTGTACATAGTCTATGTTAAATACGGTTCGAAACTCGGTGAACATCTACAGTACCAAACTGCGGAGTCTTTAACGGATCCTTGTTATTTTAGCGCTTTTACATTTTATTTGTTATCCACACTGTTAAGGTAGGTTTATTTAATTTCAGCTCCGTAATTTTTAACATGTATTTGCTGCGAAAACAAAACAATTTTCTTTTATCTAGTCACAATATCGGCATGAACTACTCAAAGGCGAGCGTGATGCGCCCAAAGCATGTCAGACCTCGAGCGCTTTCCGGGCCACCTCCATCTCGTGATTGTACTTCTCCTCCTCGAGCTGGGTGATACGCTGGTGGTATCCAGTACAGATGCTCGTGAGAGCCGCTACAACATTAACATGGATTACTCCGACTCCTCGCGTAAAGCCCACGACGTCCCCCGCCCCGCCCTAACCCCACTCCTACGCGGCGCGCTGGCACCCGCGCTGCACTCACGGATCATGGACGGACAGAAGCTAAGAAGTAAGTCTCGGAAAGTTTAGATATTAGAAAAATAGAAGGTAGTAAGTATTCGCAAGTGAATTGGACGACTTCACATGGAGCTTAGAAAATTAACGCGTTAGAAAGACAAGGGCTTAGGTAGGGTCGAGCCCCGCCGCCCGCACACCAACGTTTAGCGTTTAATCTGTTAAATTAGACGAAGTAGAACACTCCATTTGGACATATCACAAAGAAAGTTAAACATCATGAAGGTGAAATATTATAAGATTTATAAGTTTGGTAAGTTCGTGAAAGGAGAGTTGCTTCATTGCAGCTCGGCTCACTACCTCCATATCTTTCCTTTTAACGATGTACTCCAGATCAAACTTTTGGTCCTCGAGCTGGCCGATGCGCTCGTGGTAAGTTTTGCAAGTCCTCTTAACTTCATCTGTATAATTTGACATAACACAATTGTATACGGGTATCTAGTGTTTCAATATAATGTATGATCATGGATATGTAATCCGGTCTGTGATGTGTGTGACAAAAAAAGTTTATATATGTCAATATCATCAATAGCATTTTGCTTTTGAGGCTATGTAAAAAGTACTCAGTTCGAATAACTTCGAAGCTCAGCGTGATATAATAGGAGTGACATATACCTTCGTTTGCATCGTCGATGTTCTTGGGTTTACCACATCTCTCCTCAATAATGCGCCTCCTTTCGGCGGCTTTGCGTTCCTGTTCCTTCTTCAGTTCCTCAGCGGCCTTTTTACGGAGCAGCAACTGGAGCAGACATTAAACTTGATTACTTACTACTCGTAAACTACATTATCAGAACCACTGAAAATGTATATAGGCAAAGTAACTTCAGTCTTCCTAGCACTAGCATTTACTAGACGACAATACTTGGCAAAAAAAAAACACTTGTTCTACTCTTCGACCAAAATAAAATGAATGGACGGGCCCAGTAGAAGAGCATTTTTGAAGATTACAAAATGAGCGCCAGCTCTCATTTTGTTTCAGTCGGTCTCTAGCCGTAGGAAGTGAAACACGAGTCTATTGTTACGCGATAACGAAACATCTGACAAAATTATGAATTCGTATGCTTTACCGAAGTGTAAATACACAAATAAAACCGATATCTATTTTTTGTAACATATATACTGTACATTTTTATAATTAGGTGTTGAAGTATATGTCCGACGGTTTTGACTCGTTTTTACTGATCAAGTTCAATGGTTAGGGCCCGTCCATTCTTTTATTTTGGTCGAAGGTTCTACTACCTAACTTCTAGTTTTTTTATCATCACATATCAATTTTATTAGTAACTACTACTTATCATGTTGCATGTCTGGGTACATCGTAATCAACAAACGACTAGATGTTAATGACATAAAGGTGGATTTTTTACAAAGAATTCCGTTTTAATTGTTATGAAATGATATCTAAGTAGACCTATATAAAAAATGATAGTACTTACCCTAAGCTTCTTCTTCCTCTCAGGTGTCATGAAACCCTTCTTCGCCTTCTTGGCTTTGGAGGCCTCCTCCATACGCTTGCGCACCTCAGCGCGCTTGCGGTCGATCTCGGCCTGTTTGGCCTTCTTCGCCTGGAGACAGTCAACGTATGGTAATTATGTGCCTAAAGAATAGGTATACAGCATGCTGTGTGCATTCTACTCGTATACCTGGATGGGTGATGGGTAGTATGGTATGCCATGAGAATTGTGTGTGATTTTACCGTGTATTTTAGGGAATGTTACAGCGGAAATTTACAAGTAAGACATTTTATTTGGTAACGGGGCCGAAAACAAGTTTACGCCAGTAGTAAAAAAAACTGCTTAGCAGCAACAGAGTTTATAAATCTAAATAAAACAAATTCACTGAGATTAGCAGATAGAGATACAAGTTAAGTTTAGAAAACAAATAATTCCCAAGCTGAGTGCGAGCGTATTGAATGTATTGTGCATCTATGTAACAATTTTTATCTAATACATGAGAGGTATTTCTTCAAGAATAAGTACTAAAAATCTGTCTATTTGTATTAACATCAAGGGTAAGTACGACATTTAAATAAAATGTGTGTGTGTGTGTGTGTGTTTGTGTGATTTACGCAGTTGTCCTGTTGCTACTTTACCTCCTCGAGACGCTTCCTCTGAAAAAGAGAATACATAGATTTAGTACAATACTTTAATTTGAATTACGATTGCTTTAAAAATGTGGCATCCAATGTAGGGTAACATATAACATATATTAATAACTGAATCTATCTATTTATTAACACTATACAAATAATTTATTCTATTTTATTTATTATCTAGTTACGTATATACAGTAGTAGTACAGTAGTTACGTATTTACATTTAACACTCATAACTCTGTGTGAGTTATTACATTTCATTACATTTAATTACATTACATTTCATGCAGTCATCACACGTAACATAAAATAATATTTATTACACGCAAGCATCGCTGCGCGCGCGCTCCTAATGTCTCGGTATACCGTTATGTGAGAGTATTAGTATTTATGACATATATCTGGGACATTTTTTTTCTGGGTTTTTTTTAGGACATATGATATTACATTGTCTTGGGTTATATATACCGCAGCGCGCGCCGGCCGCCGGCTAGTGCCGCCAGCTCCGGCGCGATGCAATACGCATATTATCCAGATTCAGCCATCTTTCATTTCGAATATCTACGCAACTCCAAATCCAACAATTTAAAATAATATAGCAGCTTATTTTGTAAAGAGTTTTTATGACCATCTTTAACACGCTCTGATATCATTGTAAAAATCTGAATATAAACATTTTCTTTTAATATTTCACTGAAGTACATAGGGTACCTGATACAGTCTTATGTTCAATAACCCAGTGAAACAATTAGAATTCGTGGTTTTCTTTCAGCTTTTGCAAATATTATTGCAGCTGTCAGAGCTTATAAATGCTTGGATCGATATTAATTATAAAATGTAGCATCAAAGAAAAAAAAAATGTGCAAACTTTCTGTTTACGTAACCTCTTGGTAGCCACATATTTTAAAGATTGAAACGAGCAAAACAAAGAGCTTGAAGTGGTAAACTGCAGTCTTAAGATAGTGTTAAATTTAATAGCTTCAGTTTTTTCTTTTGCTTGTTTCTACTTATTCATTATAGCTTAGTATGTATGCTTGTATGTTATGTATGCTTGTAAAAATTGTGTTATAATATTATGAGTGCAAGTGCTCCTGTGCCTAAGTGTGCATTGTGAATTCGCTAGATTATGTATTTTGTCAGTGCTTGTGGGATACATCTAATTTAGGATTGCGTTGGTCAGAATTGATAACGTTGTATTAAGTAGCATTTGTTTTTAACTCGTTTAGTCTATTCTATAAGAGAGCCTAAAGCAACATATAAGTATATTATTTTTATTATTTCCTAAGCCTTCGATGTAATTATAATATTTATAGTATAATTAAAATTCGATAGATAGACAACCCCAGTGAGACCGCTAGCATGTTTTCAAAAAAAGTCTCGTTATAGCAGCATGTAAAAATTATGTTTTAATTAGGTGCTAGTTAGGCTTCTATTAAAAAGCAGTGTTGTGTTTATAGATCACAGCTGTGTTATAATGACGTTATAAAATTATTTTTTGTTATTGGACGTCACAAATTTGCTTGAAAGTAGTTTGATTGTCTCGTCGTTAACTTACAACCCTTCAACTAGAAATTTATAAAAATGCTGGAACAAAAATATAACCATAAAATCTTTTCATGTGTAAGATACCTGAACTTGGAAATATCTACGTAGACCTGGTTACTTCTAAAAATACAGGAACTAACCCAAAGTATATATTTCTATATCCCCGTATTTTCCAATGAAAAATCCCCTGTAGTCGTTGAAATGGAATTAATTTTTCAATTTCATTTTACCAAGTTGAAAGTGTAGACCAAATAAGTGTTCTAGTTGTGAAGGTGCATGTTTGTGTATGCGAGTGTGTGTCTGTGTAAAGTTGTGTGTGTGTGTGTGTGTGTGTGTTAAGTTAGTGAAGCAAATAATTACCTAAGTCTCGAGGAGATATAGCATTCAGTACTATATTGTTGCAACCAGTAGAATAACGCCAATCGTCCATCCAAGTGAAGAGTGTTGGTAGGTGGTAGACAATTTCCAATGAAACAGATAAAATAACGAAAAAAAAAGTTAGTAATGAGTGACTTTTTTATATTTTAACTACCCACGCAAAAAGAGGGGTGATATAAGTTTATAGTGTACACGTATCTGTGTATCTGGGTGTCTGTCTGTGGCATCGTAGCACCCAAACAGCTGAACCTATTTTGATTTAGTTTCTTTTATTTGAAAGGTGACTTGATCGAGCTATGATCCAAGATAATATGTTCAGTTGTTTAAAGATTTGCAGTAATTTTACCGGAGTAAAAAAAACCACATTATTAGTAAAATAACTCAATAAGAAGTCGACATATCTCTTTATATTTATTACTAGCCACCCGTCCCGGCTTCGCACAAGTGTTTTTTTTTTAAACATTCTAGTAATAAATATAGCCTATATTACTCAGGGATATCGTAGCAATCTAATGGTGAAAGAATATTTTAAATCGTTCCAGTAGTTTTTAAGTTAACTTGCTACAAATAATACAAAAATACAAATCTTTATAATATTAGTGTAAATGTAAGTCTTTTTAAAATTATGCCATTTAAATGTATGATAAATCATTTTGTTCGGGCAAAATAACTGCTTTTACATTTATATTCGATTTTCTATGTCATAAAATACTCACAGTATGTACGAGTTTAGCTGAAATATACGTTATATTGTATTATCATATGAAATACTGGAAACTTGATAACTTCCTTACCTTACTTCATCATCCGCCATTGTGTTTGTGTTGAGTTCGGTGTCCTGGAAATCAGAAATGTATCTGTAAGATGTATACTTCTACAGATCTCTGAGATCTTTGATGACTGTGAAACTTTAATTTTATCTTAATAATATATATGTAATCCAAAGATTTTTGTAATCCTGCGATGCAGGGTGCATCAGAAAAAGTTTAAGTGCTTTAGTGGACTTAGTGGATGACGTTCAGGAATGAAGTATCGCACCTGCTTATATTTTTATAGGTATTTATAGGTAGATACCCATTTATATTGAATACATTAGCAGACTAAGCAGACCATTGCTAAATGTAACTATAGTGTTTTTTACATCTACAACTCATCGCTAAAATCAATTACTCAAACAAATGCATAAATCAGTCGTCAATATCCGAGACTAGCTTTATTACCTGTAGCTATAAACGCAACAAATAACTTATAGTTCATAAACAAAGCGTATTTGGCCGCTGTAATAAGAAACAAGTCCGACATTTGAAACAAATTGGAAGCCTGCCAATATCCAAGGTGTTGAACTGACATTTGATACTAAAAATCCTGTTATCTTCCGAGAAGTTGTCTAAATTTTAATGAGAATTTTTTTCCTGAGTTGGCACATTTATTTGAGTGTATTAGTTATTTTAAAATTAATCAAGCTTCTGCACTTTAGCTGTCATTAATAATGTAATTAACAATTTTTTTTTATTCTGAAATTAGGTCATGAAAGTATAACGGGAGCATCTTTAAAGTTTGCGTTCGTGTAATAAACCGAAGGCGACGTTATGAAAATTCCACAATTAGTTTCGGGTGTATTCGGGAGCGGTCGGGTGGCGTCGGTTGCGCGCGCGCCTGAAATAGGTCGGCTGGTATTCGCGCTCATCCTAATTTGGTCGCGCGGATGGGAACGCGATTACTCGGGTTTCGAACGTGTGGGCAATCACACCACCGAACTGGTAACCAGATATTCAATGTTTTTTGGGCAGAAACGCATATTTTATGTATTCACGTGAAAATACTATTTGTATGTATTTCCTAAATATATTTTCTTGGCATTGGTGCAACTTAGTTTTTATTGGCAATTTTATAGACGAATGTGGATTTTAAATATTATATTTTGATGAACTTATTAACAAAATTATTTAGAAACGCGTTGACAAAACTCTAGCACAAAACACAGAAATTAAATTTACTTTCCAAATATTATGACGTGCAATAGAAGTACATACAGAAAATTGCAGTTATTGATTACCGATCATTAGAACACCGGTTCAATGTCAATCGCATTATAATGGTGACGTCATTAATCTTCTTAACTAATGACGTCATCGCACATACCACGTTTAGAGAAATTACCGCACTAATGGTTAACTGACGAAAGTTATTTTATCTAAACGAGAACCGAGTTTCACCACACACTTCGAGACCGATGCATCACGAGCGCGGTGTTCCGTTACACACGACATTGATATATCACTTCACTGAAATACGCTATGCACTTCCAAGTATTTTATTTTAGAAAATTGAATTTAAAGTTTTTAACATCACTAGAACTCACCTACGCAAAGAAAAAGAAGATGGCCCTACAGATGGTTCAGCCAACACGAGTCACAGCTGCTGACTGGCGCGCGGCGGGCGGCAAGGCGCGGCGGGCAACGCGTAGGCGCATGCCGCCCGCCCCGCGCTCCCGCCCGCCCCGCGCTTCCCGCCCTAGCAAAGCTCCCCCGCTTTCAGTCCAGACATTTTTAGAGCAGTGTCGTTTTGACACCAACACCGAAATAACATTAGCCTAAGCTCCAGTTTGAAACATCTCAGATGCCTCGTAAAATGTCCGCGCGAAACTGCCATGTGCGTGTGCAATTCATAAACATTTTGTCGGTGCGAATTTGTACTTTACTTATGATTAGGTACTTATTTTTGACAAAATTGAGTACAAAAAAAGCTGTCTTATCTTAAAATATATAACTTTATATTTACAACTAGTTGTGAGTCAGATGACATGTTTATTTGTAAGTCCCGGTTGTTGTCATATAGGTACAACAATCTTTCAGTCATGTAAATATTCTGATCAGAGCTGGCCAGCCTGCCTGTATTTACTTACTTAACCTAACATTCGTGGTACCTGTTTAATCTAATGTATTCATATCTACAAACGAAATCATCTAGTGAAATATGGTAGGTATATGATACTTTCTAGAATAGAGACCACGAATCAGAAAACGTAGGAAGTCATTAAAAAAGTTGAGTTGGATCGGGCTAACTTGTGTCTTGGGAGAGGCGTATACATGCCTAGGATCCTTATTAATATTTTTCATAACAACGGATTCATCATCACAATCAGCTTCTATTGTTCTTACTGCTGAGACACACGCCTTCTCTCAGAGAGAGAGAGAGAGAGGATGGGCCTTACGGATTATGGGTAATGTCATTATGTCCTTGAACTTTTTTGTGTTCAATATCGTGAGGAACCCAATATGTCCAATAAAGCTTTGATTAATTACGAATTGTGACAGATTAGGTATGGTAAATTTGTCAAAAATAGTCATGATGATATTTGTGAATACGGGTTCACTAGCAGTGGACTGTTGTGATCTGGGCCCTTATTCATTAATTAAAACACGCACGTCACGCGCCGCGTTAAGCTAACCTCAAAAAAATTGGCCTCTATTCCCTATAAGAAATAAAGGCCAACTTTTAGAGGTTGACTTAACGTGCCGCGTTACGTGCGTGTTTGTAGTTTCAGAATCAGGGCCCTGATAATGACGATGTTTCAATGTTTGTAGCCGAAGATATTAAACACTGAATATCGGGTCAGTCTCACAAACATTTCCAAACCAAACATGGACTAAAACTATATCTGTGTATATAGATTATAATTGTTGCAAGCTAAATTAGGCATTTCATAACGATATATGATTTAAAATAGACTAGAAATAGTGACATCGTTTATTTGTGACAAAAAAAACACAACAGACAACACAATAAAATCAAAACCAGGAGAACATTTTGTTATGTCACAAACCGGTCCCACCTCAGCATGATGCTGGTTGTAGACAACTAGCGCTAGTCTTTCGTTGCTAGCTAAAATTTTAGCATGAAACTGCAAGACCGAGTACATAATACCAAAATCTGGAGAAGTACAAAGGTAATGAAACTGAGCAGGAAACGTTGCTAGGCGCTGTGATGACAGATGGAGTAAGGTATTGACAGTGGGAGCAGAGGCAAGGTAACTAGATTCGTTGGTCGTCCAGCTGCAAAATTGGTCGGCGATATTGTCACCATCGCAGGAACCTGGGGCCTTACGCCCAACTATAATCGGGGGCCTGAATAGGTGCAGTTTGCAAAAACACGCGAACGCGAACCTTAACGCGTCGAGATACAGTTTGCGGTCGCATGATTTTGCGACCTATTGGGGCCCGCGTTTAGAGTTGGGCGTAATTCCCCTCGACTCGAGTAGCGCAGATGGCAGATAGCGAGAGAGAGGCCATAGGAGTGGGATATTGAAAGCCGTTAGATGATGATGATGAACTAAAATGTAGGTAAACTCAGGACATTGGGGTCAATTCTGTTGTCCCATTCTCTAAACTAATTTGACAGGACTAAAATTATCAGCGTGACTTTTCATTTCAATACGTCAGAAAAAGATGCCATTAAATTTAGAGCTGTCAAATTTAGTTTAGTTTAGATAATGGTACATCAGAATCGACGTCATTTTTTCTTTAATTATACACCTACTAGACCCAGTATCAATATATTTGTAAATCACTGTTTGTAGTTACAAAAAATGTCCATCAATTCTAATAGTGGTTGATTGCAATAACGATGCAACAAATATCATTATAGAAGTGGCATTGCATATAACGAGCTCTGGCCGTTACAGAGAAGTTAGGAAATTGCTAACTACTTCAAAACAAGTTCAAAGTAGTTACATAGTAACTGTTGTTTATTCTGTGGGAGTAGTGATTATTGGTCTTAACTTCAGACGAACTAAGCGTATAATTTGTAGCAATAATAGTATAATAATATATCCCATGGAGGTAAATAAGACCCCGACTCCTGGCTTGCCTTAACCGGCCATCTGGGGTGGAAACCGCAAAAGCTCAGCGTACAGTCCTGTGCCAAGCGAGCATCGCTGAGCGAGCTTTATCTTTGAAAGTTGTTATCGCGGAGATTGAGTTTTCGCCGGCAGTGTGAACGGCCAGCGACGTAGACAGAGAAAACAATAGACGCAATCACATTTCCTACTCTTTTACTCCGCAGCGAAACAGCCATATGAAAAAATAGCATGCGTGAAAAAGAAGGATCTATGCTTTTTGCCTCTTTGTCGTTGTAACCGGTTGACTCCAAGCTCTAATTGACAGTGTGGTGACAAACATTGAGAGATTTTTGTGTTTTTTCGGAAATAAATCATCTAAATTCAATTCGTTATCCTTAAATTATTATCCTCGTGTGGTCAAGAGTATTGGATTTCGTCACAATGGTGCAGTGTTGTGTTTTGGGTTGTCGGAACAGAACAGAACAAGGTTTATCTGATGTTACATTTCACAGGTTTGTAATGGCCGTTTTTATTTACAATATATCGTCTAAAATCAATAAAAATAATAAATATGATGTATTGATGCAGGGGCAACATATTTAGATGTGAAGTTTTACTGCAAAATTACAAATTATACAAAAGCAAAGAAGAACGTAACCTCAAAGATATTGAGTTAGGGCTGCCATAATGTAGCTTTCAATTTTTCCCTAGTTTTCTAAATGTTTACCGACGATGTATTGAATTTGACAGATTTATTTTATGCGCTCAAATAAGATGCCATTACTGTATTATCGGTTTTGTATAGCAGCGTTTTTTTTTAACGAAAAATGATTTTTTGTTTGTACTAAACTAATAGTAGAGTCGGAATCTATGTTATCTGTAATCACAGAATTTACCATATACTTAAATTTCCTAATATTTATTTACAGATTTCCATCGAATGCAGGACCGGTAGAGATTTGGATACAAGCATGTGGTAGATATGATTGGAGACCAACACGAAATTCCAGAATTTGTTCCAAACATTTTAAGAATGATTTATTTATAAAGCGTGGAGAAAAAAACTATCTGAAACCAGGTGCTCTGCCAACTAATGATATTTATGTGAGTAACCAGAACCACTAACTATGACCAGTAAAAAAAACAACTCATAAGTTTTCCACCAACGAGAATTATAACTTTAGTGAACAACATATAACTTCAGTGAACAACCGTGATAGTTTAAAACAAAAAACGTTTGTTGTAGACCTTTTTTCCGATTTTATTATTATTTGTTATTGAATCCGCCGTAATTCTTACTCCTTACAAAAGCGAATGTAACTCTGTCTCTCTGTCTGGATGTTTGTTCGCTTTTCACGACTAGACCGATCTTAACGAAATTTGGCAGGAAGGTAGTATGCATCATGAAGACGGACATAGGGTACTTTCCCTCAAAATTTGTTGTCAAAAACTGCTTGGTTATAATTTTTATGGTTTCGTAATATTGAAAATAGCTGATTTGAGGGTGTATATGTGTAATGAGTAATTCCCGTGTCATATTACTAAAATAAGGTACATTCATTTTGCCGTGCCCTAATTTGCTAATTTTATTTTACAGACTTCTGATCTTACTTCGAAACCAGGGGGTTCAGATTCAACTGGTCAATCGAAATTTTCAGGAAAACGACCTGAAACGCTAGATTTAGAAATGACAAGAAAACATGATATTGAAATCCCTCAGACACCACGAAGGAAAAAACTGGACGAGAAAAGACGAAAAAAGTTACGAGCGGTGCGTATATTAAATTTTTGTACCTTTTTACTCGACTATAAAAAGTATTATATAACCCTATGATTTTCAAAATCATTTCAATCATCTTTGGGTAATGGTTTGGTAATCTTTGTATGCATATATAGATTTAAATATATTACGTTCATTTGTATTTGTACCGTATCTCCTAATCTAATCTACCCCTTATATTAAAAATAATTGTTGTGAAAAATTAAGTCTATCAAAGCGTCTTAACTTTTTTTTTTATTATTACAATAATAGGCTTTTGTTTGACCGCCAACTCGCCTGATGTTAAGCGATGATGCGATCTCCGATGGAGCACGCTTGTCTAGAAGAAACTGATTCACTCGTGGTTTTATGATACCCAGATTGTAACTATCGGGGAACACCCATTCAGGCAGCGTATTCCACAGACTAGCAGTTCGCACAATAAAAGTGGAATCAAAGAGTTTCTTACGGTTTTTAGGAATATTACATATAAAGCTGTGACGATTCTTTTTACCCACTCTGGCATTCCGATTCCCGATAGGAAATGGGCAGGAGGGGCAGATCCGATGCACACTCCGAAATGTATCCGATAAAAACCTTAAGACTAGCAACTTTGCGTCGACGTTTAGGACTAAGCAGCTTAGTCTGAACTAAGGATTCGTTGCTGATGAGCCTCTTGGCACGTTTCTCAATAGACTCCAATCTGGGTGCAATACAAAACAACAAAAGCACATTTTACCGTCACAAGAGTCACAAACCCACACACTCATTTGTACAACAAAACTCGTTTGCAATGACCTATAATTATTTATTTCTATTTGCAGGCTTCCGATCTTTCTTCAATATCTGGGGGCTCGGAGTCAAGTGAAACTCAATCGGATATATATGAAAAAACGAATGCACTGTCTTTAAAAGGAAGGTCAAGAAAACGCAAAGTTGAAGAAGTAGAATCACCACGAAAGAAAAAACTTCGTAAAATTGCTGCGACCAGACTAAAAAAGTTACGAGCGGTACGACAAGCCAAACGACGGCTTTTAAAAAGGAATGCTGAATTAACTAATATTATATCGGAACTGAGAACGAAATCTCTGTTGTCTTACGAAGACGCAGAGTTTTTGAATTCAATCGACACAGTTAATCGCGACTTTCTGAGACGGTTCCTTGGTGTTGAACATAAAAACACTCGTTATTCGCCGTCACTACGAAAATTTGCTTTATGCTTACATTTTTTAAGTCCACGGGCTTATTCCTACGTACGCGAACAATTTAACACTTGTTTGCCTCATCCACAAACCTTAACTAATTGGTACCGTTCAGTTGACGGAAGTCCAGGATTCACAAAAGAATCTTTGGCGGCGATCAAATTAAAATCTAAAGGAACAGATAAGAAAATCTATGTTTCCGTCAGTTTCGATGAAATGGCAATTAGAAAAAGTGTGACGTTTTCAGAAGGTGATTTTTTTGGTACAGTTAACTTTGGATCAAGTTCAGGTAGTGACGATGTTCGATTGGCCAAACAATCTTTAGTGCTCATGGCCACTGCCATTAACGATTCGTGGAAAATTCCTGTCGGATATTTTTTAATTGACAATCTGTCTGGTGAACAAAAAGCAGAATTAATAAAAAGCTGTGTTCAATTACTGACGCAGTCTGGCGTTGAGGTTGTATCAGTCACTTGCGATGGATGCCCGTCTAACTTTGCAATGGCTAGAATTTTAGGGTGTGAAATTGACTCTAATAATCTAGAAGATATAAAAACTGATTTCAAAGTCGATGTAGATGGAAATCAAAAATCTATTGTTTTCTATCCTGATCCTCCGCATATGCTAAAACTTATTCGCAATATTTTGGGGGACAAAGGTGTGATTTTGAATGACGAGGGAGAAATTAAATGGGAATATATAAAAAATTTGCATAATCTACAAGATACAGAAGGATTGCACTTAGGTAATAAACTGCGTAAAGCACACATTGATTTTTCGAAACAAATAATGAAGGTCAAGCTTGCGGCGCAAACCTTCAGTAGCTCTGTAGCTGATGCAATTGATTTTTGTAGATGTGAGCTTAAATTACCGGAATTTGAGAATTCTGCTTGTACAACAGATTTTGTTCGAAAAATTAATAACTTGTTCGACATTTTGAACAGCAGAAATATTAATGCATATGGCTTGAAAAAGCCATTAAACAAGAAAAATTTTGTTGAAATAAGTTCGGTTTTAAATTATATGCTAAATTATTTAAATAATTTGAAATTCATCGGCGGTCAAAAAATCAACAAATCAAATAGAAAGACTTCGATAATAGGTTTCAGCTGCAATATTCGCAGTATTTTATGTCTATATGAACGATTAGTTGAAACAGGTAATTTAATATTTTTGCCTTCATACAAATTGTGTCAAGATCATCTTGAATCTTTCTTTAGCGCCATTCGAGCAAAAGGAGGGTTCAATAACAACCCTTCTCCCGTGCAGTTTAAAGCAGCATATAAAAGACTGGTAGTTCATGGTGAGCTTAAGCATGTTGCTACTGGAAACTGCACTATATTAGAAAATATAGATATTTTAACATACACACACTCAAGATATGAAAAAAAAATCAACTCGAGTCTTTCCGTGCTAAGAGATCCTTTTGCAATGGAAGAATGTGAGAGCCATGAATTAAATAATGTATCTTATGATCATGATTACCTTCCAGATCCTGGCAATCTCACAGAATACTCTGAAGACGTAATTGCTTACATAGCAGGGTTTGTAGTCACAAAAATTTCGAAAATTATAAAATGTGGCAATTGCCTGCAGAGCGCGATTGACGCCTCTAAATCAATAGGGCGATTAATCAGTAAAAAAAATAAGGGGGGTCTTTGCTTTCCTAGTAAAGATGTTGTCGATATATGCTTGTTAACTGAAAAGGTTCTTAAGAGAAATATGACTAATTTAATCACACGTAAGAATGCGAGACAATATTTACTTCACGAAAGTTTTAAAATATGTAGCTGTAAACACTTCTTTAAAGGTCATGGTGATATATTTGATTGTTCACCTTTAGATAATCACGAGCTTCTGCTCACAAAAGCGATCATATGGGAGTACTTAAAAGTGAGACTACATTATGTAGCTAAGCGAGTATCAGAACCTAATGAAAAAATAAGAAATATATATAGTAAACTGATTTTATTTAAAAATCAATAAAACATTAAAATTTGAAGACTCAATTCGAGTTGCCTCTTCATAGAATAAGGGAGGCTGCAGACCTCTCCTTTCTTCACAATATTGTGTCTAATAGATTTGATTGCTCATCCCTGCTGGCTGAAGTCAAGCTTGTCTCGCCATCAGTCTCATCTCGCAAAAGCCACCTTCGTCTATGTATCCCCCGCCATAGTACAAATTATCGTGGAAACTCTTTCTTTTTGCGTACGTTTACTAATTTTAACTCTAACTTTTCTCAGCATGTTGACTTATTTTCAACGAGGTACAATATTTTCAAAATTTTGATTAATAAACAATTATTCTCAACAGGCTCTTAATATAAAGGGCAAGTAACTGCTTATTCGTTTGGCTTTGTCATCTTTTTCGATTCAATCATATTTAACGTAATCATAAAATAGCAAAATAAACCTATAAATACATTAATCAGTAACTTTATAAGAGGCTTTATAATCGTAACTTGGCTATTATGTATTGATTTTGTTCTTATTTCTGTTAATTTAACTTAATATATCTTCATGTAAATACTAATTATCAACTATCTTACCTACTGTCTAAATTCTACCTATCTATGCAGGCCTATGTTGGTGTTGCAACGAGGCATTTACACAATTTTAGTTTATATTAGTGAAAACTTTTTTCTGGCTTTTGTGTAACTATTCATTGTATATCTACCGTGTTTGTTAGCAGCTGTTTGTTTTCCTTGTAAAATAAAATAAAATAAAATATAACCTGAAGTTTTACTGTTTTTTATTTTATTACAATAGTAATAAAACCCACCCTAACTTCCCTATCTTCTATGGAGCCATAATAAAGTGGCAACACTCTTAGAAAATATCGCTATCTCTTATCCGGTTACAGCGTACTTGTGTCCATTGGTTCCTCCGTCTACGGCCAGCGATTAACTATTAATAAATGTGTCTCTTTTATTGACAGGGAATCTATATCTTTTGTTCGTTTCTTGAGCGAGAAAATAGTTTATAGCTAATCGCTTGCTCGCCGGCAGTGAGACAAGTGATTTTTTTCCCGTGTAGCTCTCAAGGAAAGGTCCCATTTATTGTAAGTTAACCTAGGAAAATAATAAGATTCCCACCTAGGACAATCATTTGTGTGATGAACATTTGCGTTTGTTCTATGTCTGGGTGTTAATATATATTAAAGTATGTATTAAAAAAAATGTGTATGTATATCACATCGTCTCTGGCTGCCATATTACAAGCTTGGCTTAGTGTGGGGTCAGATGACCATGTGTGCAATAATGTCTCAGATTTTTATTTTATTTAGTTACAAGGGTGTCATTTAATTAAACCCTGCATAAAAATAAAAGATTTTAAATAAAATCCCCTACTTTTCAAAGCACAAAGCTAAACCAATCAACAAAGTAATAATGGTTGGACCTATGATTATACCTACCTGTTCATCTAGTCGCGGCTCCGAAGCGCACCCGTTCCAGTTTGATTACAGGTTTAATTAATCTCAAATCGCGGATGCAGTTACTATGGAAAGAGCTTTCGACGTCGTACGAAGCAGTCTTTTCTTTATTATTGATATTCGCTGAGTTAGTGAATTTTGAATATCGTTTTCACTTCGCATAGCTTTTTAAGGTTCATTCTTTTGCAAACTAGGCGTTTAACTACACATCATTTAAGCATGTCTAGCTTGGAATGAAACTATCTCTCAAATAAGACCACCATAACACAGCATTAGGGGCTTAGCGGCAAATTTTGGTGCTTGGCACTCAAGATCCTAGATTATCTTATATACCCTCAGATCAGTCAAACCAACAGATGCGAACGCATCAGGTCTAAATCAGACGTGATGCGAAGGCGTGTGGCCTTTAGTTGAATTTACCCAGCAGATGACTTTGCTACCGATTTTTACCAGGGGACTGTTAGTTCATTGGTGTTGCTGTTAGTTTCTTAGTGTGCGTGAAAAATAAGTAAGTGTACCGTACTTTCAGGCGTTTTCGCGGTATAGTGATATAAGTGGATGAAAGACGGGGACATTTGAACAAAAACGATAAGTTGTACTAAAGCATATCTCCCTTCTTTGCCTGATATGAGGTGACCAATGTGCTATGATTCTCGACTTTTTTCCCGAAAGCTCATTTTGAGCTTTTGTTGCTATTGTAATTTGAGCCCACACCTTGCAATATAAATCCAGCCATGCCAACCACTAAGCTTGATTTTATTTATATAACGTCATGATAGTTACAATTTTCATAACACTACTTTAGTAATTGGATGGTATCATTTTCTGTAAAAAAACGATGCGAGCGATGTAAACCAACTTTTATGCTATGCCAACTATTTTAGATATCATTTCTGCTCAACATTTATCGCCTTACGCCTAATAATAAAGAAGCTAAAATAGAATACTGTCACGATATAGATTTATACAGGGTTAGACATATGGACTATCCTAAGCCGAAAGGAGGTCATTGTACTAATCACACACATCACATCATCAGCCAATTAACGTCCACTGTTGGACAAAGGCCTCCTTCATAGAGCCATAATCCCCACGCTTGGCAGGCTTTTATTGTACTAATATGTAATTATGAACAACTATTACTATGAGACCGAATCTCGATGGGGACCAACCCTGAAATTGCGAAAAAAAAAATAGCTTTTCTATAGAAAATGGTCATTGAAACGATAACAATTATGGAACAGCTGGTTTTTTTGGCGGGATTTCAGGTTTGATCTCATAGTAAAAGTCGTTTATAATGATGATTGCAATGACCTCCTTTCGGCTTAGTACAGTCTATATGCGTAACCCTGTAAAAGTATTTCTCATAAAAATGAACTTGTAAAAACTTTATCTTTGCCGTGTCAGGAGATTGCTATACTTACTTCGTTGTTATAAATGACTTGAAACTTAAACCTGATTTTCGGAGGCCTATTTACATGGACGACTTCGTAAAATGCCTTTGTAGTAGCTAAACGACGCACCGTGAAAACGTCTGAATTTCAAAATGTCAACAAACTGTTATCGCCATATTTAAAGCTGCAACTGCAGGCAATAACAGCTGCAGCGCAACGGGATACGTCTATTCTCCAATTGTTCCAGACATTTCTGACTGCAAATACCTAAAATGTACACGTTCTTGAAGTTGGAGTAATATGAGAAAAGCAAACGGTTTATTGTAGTGGAACTAATTCAAATAATTACATTAACATCAGGTGATGCAGCCATACAAATAAATAAATAAATATCTGGGACATTATTGCACACATGGTCATCTGACCCCAAACTAAGCAAAGCTTGTAATATGGCTGCCAGAGACTGATATACGAACATATATATTTTTAAATACATACTTAAATAGATATTAACACCCAGACATAGAACAAACACAAATGTTCATCACACAAAAATGTTTGTCCTAGATGGGAATCGAACCCACGCCCCCAAGCACAGAAAGTAGGTTCACTACCAACTGAGCCACCGGGGCAGTCAATGAGCCACCGGGGCAGTCAAATGATGATACATAACTTTTTTAAACATAATTTCAATAATTTTGCCAAAAAAATATGTGATCATGATTTGATATAATTTAGGCAAGGAATTTGTTTCGTAGCTTAGTTATTTTTTTTTTTATTATTATAAGGCGCACTGTTTTATTTCAGTTAACTTTACCAAATCTCATTAAATCTGGTCGCTCTGTGATACAGACCGGCCAAACAGTTATGTCATAATTAAACTTTTTGCTTGCGTGACTTCATTCCAGCATAAACTCCACCTGCACAGATGTTTACAATGTGAAAATAATGTACGTCAACAGCGCGTCTATTTTAAAACGTCGTCGATTCAATGGAGTAGCCGATACTGAGTTGGCACCCGTGAACCATTGGCATACAAACTGTATTGACATTTTGTGGCAGTGTATGCCGAAATATTTCCGCTCTTTCTATTACTCGTAACTTACTAGCTAATGGCCGCAATTTACGCGTAGGTAGACTTTCATATTTATAAAATTTCCTCCCTTTAATTAAACTTTGATTTCATTAACTTGAGTTTACACACTAGAACAAACAAACATATCCTACAAAATAAAAATTCCGTCGAGATCACTACCGTGCGGCAGGGTTCCTAGAACACTGGCAGAACTGCCTCGCTGTATGGCAATACTTAATTTTTGTGTAAAATATCTGCCAGCTCTAGGATCCCCCGACGCGAGGACCAACCTAGTTGAAATTAATTGTCAATCCCTTTAATTTGTCACTGTTGTGAAATCATTTCTTAGTGGATGTGGTTGTAACACATGAGGAAACCAAATCTGTAAAGTTTTACCTTCGTATCAAGAAGTTTTCGTGATTAGTCAGTCAGTTTTTCTTTTATTGAGGTATGAAAAATTTAGATATGCACTAATGACTTATTTAGTACCTAAATGCAGTTTCGATGCCATCACTCAAAAACGATGAAGGAAAACATCATGAGGAAACTGGTATGGAGCTCAAAAGTTCAAAGACATGACATTACCCAACATGCACTGGGCCAGCATGGTAGATTAGTGCCCATCCTCTCTCTCTCTGAGAGAAGGACTCTGTCCCAGCAGTGGGAACATGGTAGGTTGAAATGATGATGGTGAGCTTATTCTTGACCGCCAAAGATGTTGACGATAGAGCACGCAGTGGTATTATAACTATAACGTTTGACTGCATCATCGTTTAACAACAGGTGAAGTGGCGGTCAAACGCAAGCCTATTACACCATTAAAAACAACACAAAATACGTTTTACGCTCTAAATAGCCTTAATATAAACATTTTTGTGTTTGTATTAGAAAAAAGACGAATTATCATCGAACTAAAGTTATTAGGAATGATGCAGGGATGCTGCCTGGAAAAGTTTGTTACTAATTATCAAACATCCTGTAGATTCATTAAAGTTTAAGCAGAACAAAACCACAACGATGTGGTCACCAAAAGTCACAATGTCCCCCGGAAGGCTTCGACTCTCTTTGCAGCGGCTGGACCACAAAAGCTCTCGACCGTGATATGCATGGGATAGGAGGTGGCCTTTTCCCTGCAGTGGGACAGTCACGGCTAAAATAAAGTAAATAAAAATGAAAGTTTATAATTACTATGGCAAACATAGGCACAGGTTCTTTCTTTATCTTTACCGCTTTAGTGTATCTGTTATGGTGTTATAAGTGTTTTTTAATAATAATAAAAAAAAAAAAAAAAAAAAAAAAAAATATTATAAACTTCCTTCCTAACTTTTTTTTCTTAACTTTTTTTTCTTTTTTTGGCTTTGCACTCTGAAATATTTTTTCCATAATTCGTGTAGGGTGCAAGGTCACTGATATTTATCCTCTTGTTTAAACTTATTTCATAATATCTAGTTTAAAAACGAATAATAGCTAAATATTATCTTATAAATCGCATGATAAAAATCGAATTGGCGTTTGAAAATTTATTACTAATAGAAGATAAACCGTTTTCTCATTAGTAAGTTAAAAATACGAGTTTATTGAATTCACCGGAACATACTCACTTTACCTTCTAGCCACTGACTCGAAACAGATAAAGGTGAAAAAGATATTTGCTGTTGCTGACGACGTGGGTGATATTTCAGTGAAACACTGGCTTAATTTACCATGAAAAGGAGACTCGTATCGCAATTTAAATTATCTTTTGACTTTATATTTTACAAATGATGTGAGAAATGTTCGATGATATTGGCGTTTTTCCTGACACACTAGGTTTCTGATGTTAATGGCTCAACTTAGTCGAAGATAAACTCACGTGGGGTATATAAACCGGCTTTTAAGAGAGGCCAATGAAGAGCGTGTAAAGCAATTTTATCTGTCGCGGTTGCCACCTTATTGACGCTGTTATTGTGTTTAATTAAATTTTCATATTAATCTATTTTATACTTTTATGTATTAGTATATTATCGTAATTGTAAGTAATTTAAGTATTAGTGTGTATCACTATTTAGTATGTATTATTATTAGAATGTACGTTTAAATTATTTATCACACTATTAAATATTGCACGCCCCGCCTTCTACCTCTTTTATCTAATCCTCTAATCCTTTCCACTGGAAAAAATTGCTCTTAGCGATTAGGCCGCCGATTGTTGCACTAGTTTTTAAGCTGTTTTATCATGTCTTATGTATGTAATTTGTAGTGTGAACAATAAAGAGTTTATCTATCTACCTATCTATCATTAAATAAAAAGTTTAGGCGCTTTAGCGAAACTATTCTACACGGCGGCGGAGCCAGACGAGCATCAGCCTTTCCACCTTCCCATTGTTTTCTCAAGGTCTTCTTCTTCTCCGTTAGCTCAAGCGTATTGTAAAAATGTCTTAGGATATGCAATCATCATTGCTACGTGGTCAATATGGTAAAGAATAAAGAATATTTTCGGTAAATTCAACGCGAGATAAAACTAAAGGTGCCAAATTGCCAAGAGCAACGCGTTAGTAAGATTAAATATCTCCTGACCTGCCTAAACCTGCGATAAAGGCTTTATTTTAAAGGAACATTAAATATTTGTTATGAAATATTTTCTACCACAAAGAGAAACCTTAACACCAATGATGGAATGTTATACCTAGATACAGACCATTCAATCCAAAAAGATGTTCTGCTAGTGTGCTGATTCTGGAATCTGGCTTCATACAACACACTTAAATTTATATTTACAAAAACACTAAGTAATATTAGTTGGTTAATCACAAGCAGTTACTTGCACTCTTGCACCGTAAAGATTGAGTTATACTGGGCGCGTACCGTGACCTATTTAACGCGATTTAATGTAGGTGAACGCAGGAAATTACGTGAACCTTAACTCAGCGAGATACAGTTTGCAGTCGCGTAATTTATGGCAACCACCTAAACTGAATTGCATTTAGGAGCTCACAGTAAGGCACCAGCATGCATGTACCGTTCATATCGAACTCGATAAAATGCCATTTGAATCCGTACTCGCTATGATCGACACAATTGCATTCTATCGAATTTGTCGATTTCAACTGTCAAATTTATCGATCGATAAGAACGGTACTCTAGCACTACTGACTTGGGTTGTGGACGTCGGTCACACAAATCTAGATGTGCACAAAGTAATGCTAATGATCAACATCACAGGAAATTATGCGTGCGCGCAGACGACCGCTTTGGACACGCGTTACACATCGGTTGCTGACGGTCAGCCGCGAACAGCGTCGTCGTCGCCATGCAGTCACTCTAATTCCAGCCTAAACGGTGCATATTCGAAGGTTATATCATCAGTAATGTATATCTTGACGTGGCGTGTCCATAATGTTTCGTATTTTACACGACTAAATAAAAAAGAGCTTTATGAGCCACCAAAATTTTACGTTAACGGCTAATTTCATGCGCAAGTTTGATATCAATTTGGCAGAAGATGCACATTTTTGTGATTTTGCTTGCCAAGCTGTTTATACTGTGGTACATTATACAAGGTGCTTTATCCTACCTATTTTTTTTTGTAAATGAAGCTAAGTAAGCCTATAAGCCACGTAATTTTATTCTAATACCTAATATTCATTCGGAAGCTTCTAACAAAAAAGATAATTTTGAAGAACTCTATATTTAGATAACAATACCAATAGATTTCGTTTGCGTAGCAAAAAAATTCGATGTTTGCGACAATATTCAAAACCTCGTCAAACATTTTCCTCTCTTTTTGACAGAAATAAGTGGTGATTGCTATAACGTAAACATTTAAAATTAGAATTATCGATGAGATTGGTTTCATTGTTTTTTTTTTCGATAAAAGTAATGTTAATGTTTGAACAGGAGGCATTATTATCGCTTAGCAACGCTAGACGTGAGTTCATAATTTGGACACAGTCAAAATAACAGCGTTGAATATACAAAATTCAAACTCTGAGAACTAAGTTGTAATATTATCCCCACTGGGTGAGGATCTCGTCAAAATGCGGTGACTTGTTGGTCGTTGGTAGAGTCGATAAGTTAATTATAATTTCAATAAACAGTATTTTCGATAGTTTGTATCGCTTCTATTCCTGCATGTAATCGGAAAATTAATTTTAGTGTTAGCTTTTCTATATGCATATTAATATTATTTCTTGCCTATAATATAATTTGTAATTCTTTATTAAAAAAAGACGTGTGGCACTCGGGGACTGCCGCGGTAAAGCTATTGCATAGCATTTTTTATCAACTTATGCAATTATAATTATTTATTTACTTGTAACAAATAAAATTATGTAGGTTTTACAACTCTGTGTATGTCGTTCTTTTATCAAACATATTTTACAACGCCATCTAGCGGTGAGAGGAGTGAGTGAGTGGGGGTGTTAGGTTATTTTCGTTACGGAATTTCTGGATTCGGTCTCCACGCTCAAGGCCCGCGATAGAAGCTATGCAATAGCTTAAAATTTGAAATTTATTATAGTCTATTAAATGTAAGTTGATTGAAATGAAGTATGTCAAAATATTCGATTAGTGCTGCGACAATTCGGACCAAATCGAGAATAGTGTGTCTTTATTTATCGACTGGAAGTTACTTGCACGAATAATATTTTTAAACCAATCTATATTTCTGTTGTAGTACTATTATGACGAGACTTTAGGATAATGAAATAAAACAGAAAAAGCAAGTATTTTTTTTTGTAATATAAATAAATCTATTGTTTAATCTAATGGTGTACATTCCAAATCAGTGTCATCATCATCATCAGCGTTAGAGTTACTTGAGAAATTCTGCAGATTAATAATAAATGCTATTCAATCAATAGTCAGTCTAGTATGCTATTCTAGTAGTCAGTCTTTGGATAAAGATGCTTCGTTCCGTAAAATTTACTAAGACAGTTGCTAGTAATTCGATATTATTATACTATATACTAAAGAAATCGAGGTTTACAAAAAAAAATGTACATTATCTGTACGAGTTTTGTATTTCGATAGTACGCAGAGGAAATTCTGAAAAAACGAAAAAAATATACTATTTAATTCACACAGCAAAATAAAACGATCGATTTTACGTTTATCGATTTACCACGTCCCTAAATTTTTTGTCAAGTTGACGTAACCTTGTTATGACAGAATGGAAAAATATGGCTATTGTATTGTGATAATCCACACTAAATGCAGTTCCGTTTTAAAATTCAAATATACTTTTACTATTTATATGTACAGCACTTGTAGTTCATAATAGTTTAAGACGCAGAAAACCAGTGATCTTTGTGTTACAAGTAAATGCAATTTGCCAGACGTTATTACAAAGACATGCCCTGAAATGTCGTCAGCTGTCGTTTCAATCAAGCTACATTTAAAGGACTATAATCGTGCTTTTGTATAGGCATTTTTATGACACGTAGCAAGAAAAGTGTTGGACGGGATATAGGTATTGTAGCTCTTCGGGAATACCGCAGATGACAGCAATTCCAGGGCGTAAACCACTCTACCGAGTTTGTCCATATTCGAACTTAATTTTTTCATTGAAATTTGCTACTTGCCTGCAAACTTTCATGAATATCGGAACAACGAAACGCAACTTATCCTCGAACAAATATACAAATACATAGATACGCCAACGTGTCCCATTAGAATCTGAGACTTTTCTTCGGTGGGTCAGTAAATCAACGAAAAATGTTAATAGACTTTGCAGATGTCAGGCTTTGTTTGCGGTTAAGTTACACACATAAAATGTTTGAAAACGTATTTTACTCGTACGAGATTGTTTGTTGGTTGTAACTTATAATAGATGCACGTAACAGCTGCTCCGCCGGAAGCACGGTAAGTTTGTTTTGCAACTGCACTGATGACTTTTTGTTGAAAGCTATTTGTAACATCTACTTACTGCTTCAATTTGACCGAACTGGAGAAATTCGCTTTTAGTTTAAGTAATCAATAAGAAGTGACAAGTGTTGTTATTTTTAACCGTCTTCAAAAAAGAAGGGAGTTCTCAATTCGTTTGTATTTTATTTTTAATGTTTGTTACCTCAGAAGTCCGTTATTAATTAACCAATTTTGAAAAATCCTTTTGAATTAAAAGTATAATGTTTTCAGATTATTTCCATAGAAAATACAACAATCGATCAGTAGTTTGGCTTTTAAATCAAAATAACTGGAAATTTTGTGACTTTATATAATTATATCATCCGAGGAATTGAAACTGCATATTTTGCTAATTTTGTGAAGTAGGTTATTAAATTGATATTTATGTATTGTAGTTTTAATCTACATTTTTAGTTTTCCGTAATTTCCCCGGAAAAGTTACATAGAAAACATATTTTTTTTCTTTGTTTTTTTTTTTTTAATGAATTTATTTATGCACTCTATATTGTTTATGCTTTTTTTCAAACTTCGCCAAGTTGAAATTCAGACACCGGAGTTGGAGTATTGAATATTGGTATTATTTTTAGGTATTTCTTATTAAATTTTTACGGTTATTGCGGCACTGATAAAATACAAGAAAGACACATTTGCACACAAAAACCGTATAACGATACTTGCTTGTTGACATCAAAAAATATAAAAACAGGGCTGTCTCCACAATTTCTCTTTTGAAGCTGATTACTCAATGAAAGGCTCTTGAGTGGCGAGGGCTACGGCTCTGAATTAGGTTACATTTGATTATACAAACAAAGAAAGATAGAATGGAGGAAAATACAGCCCAAATAATTTTATCCCGTGCGAAATTAGCGTTTTTGAGTCTTTTTACTTGGCTAGTAATTATTAGATTTTAGAAAGTCAAGTTTGTTGGTAAGTATATGGTAAGAGCGTTTACGTTTTATAGCTTGGCTTTTATATATATAAGTCAGTCAATTTATTAGAGCAAGCGTCAGTGTAGCAACAGAAAATACTCATAAATACAGCACCAAAAATCTTCATTTTTTAATATAACTTTATACAATACATTGTGATGTAGTGTAATTGTATGTAAATATGACAGAGAAATAAGTATGTATTTTTACTATGTAAGCACTTACTATATAGTTTGACGTTTGGAGCCTGGTGTAAAACGAGTTGTATTGAATAGCTCCTACCTTATCCTAATTAACGTTTCTGGTGATTTTACTGGATAATTTAATGTAAGTATGTATTACAATACTTTGGGAATTAACATGTGGATCTTCGAATATATATAACAGAATAATAAGAATATTTATTCCCAAACTTGCAGCATATGCGATTTTATTTGCGTTTTTTTAAGTATTGCATCTACTTATATCTGCCCTCGTGATGCGATGCTATACCCTGTTCGATGCTAATTAATATTCTTCTTATTTCCACTAAGATTTCATTATCTGTTCACACATAAAGTGGTAACAAACAGCGACCTTATTACGTAACTGGCTTCATGAAGGCCAGAAAAATAATAAGGGGCAGTGCAGGTCAGTCGTAAACATAGTCTTTTTCGCATTTATACACTACTAAAACAAACTTTCTATTACAAATACTCCTTTTCTCATCTATAGATTTTGAGTATAGTACTTCCTCATGTTATTGCTATTATGCAAATGAAGTTATTATATCTCAACTCAGTATATAAAATGCAAATCGAGATCTACGACGCAGGCTTACAAGAATGGAAAATGTACGGGAACTTGGAGGAAATTGCTCTGCCGCTTGCTTTGAAAGCGGCTTACCTCTATACAAATCACTTTGTCTAGATAGAATTTTCAATATTTTTGTTTCTTTTTAGATAAATTTATTGGAACATCTTTAAAGTTCATTAAGTATTTAAAAAAAACCTTGAGTGATGTGCTCTGGTTTTAAAACTATAACAAGGAACTTAATATTTTGAAAGAGCATTTAGGGAAGTATAATTATTTATTAAAGAAGATGTTATCGTTTTGTATATTTGAAATTAATATAGGAAAAGGGTTTAACTATACAGAAAATATTGAAAAAATAAATAATTGAAAAAATAAAATAAATAAAAATAATGGTGCAACCTGCCTCCATTGTTTCCTATGAGAGATATAATCTTAGATCTTTTAAGTCATAGTATCTCTTCTCATAATATTATCTTCTAAGTCTGCGTGCTTCATCTTCGACCACATCTTTACTTACCAACAGGCTGGTCAAAAGTAACATATACGCGATAAAAAAAGTACCCTAAAAACCAGATAAGTATAAAAAAAAAATCACGATTGTATGAAAACGTTTGAAACAGTTAATAAAAAGCTTACGTTTACTTTTATAGAAAGCAGACTTTTATACGTCATATTTGTAATAAAAATTGCTTTACATTTCCAGTCTTATTTTATCTACTATAAAATAAATAATAATCTAGTTTAAATAATATCTTTAATTTTATTTTTCATTTAAGTTATTTGTTCGATCATGTATTGATCAGGAAATAAATACATTTTGATTTCATCAACATCATTATCAGTCTTTCATATTCCCACTGCTGGGACACAGATCTACACACAGAGGGAGAATGAGCCATAATTCACCATGCTGGCCGAATGCATGTCTTTGAAATTTAGAGTTTTTTTTTTTGTAAAAAGGGCGGCAAACAAGCATGTGGTCTGCCTGATGGTAAGCAAAACCGCCACATATGGACACGTACAACACTATAATAATAAAATAATAATAATAACGGTATTGACGGTGCTTTGCCAGCCCGGAGAGGTAGTTGTAGACACCCTTTTTGAAACGCTTCATGTTGAAGCTCGACGGGAGAACTTTGGGGGAAGGATATTCCACACCTTGCAGGTCCGCGGAATAAAGGAGCGGAAAAATTGAACGGTGTGGGATTTCCAGCTGTACAAGATGTAGGTGTGAGCTTTTTGACGGTGTCGGGATGTGCGGTTTTTGGAAACATATTTTGACTTGATTTGACTTGCGCCTCTTTCAACTTTATGTAAACTTAAAAAGAGATGAGATACATAATGGACCTAGCTACTTAAAGAAAATATGTCTTTCCGACACGTTTTCAGGCGTCATTAATTTCAACAAGACGCCACGGCATCGAGTGCCAGTGCCAAAATATAACAGCTAAACATACTTCGCTTTGCTTTTCTTCTAAACTACTTCTAAATTACATACTGTCAATATCGTCGTATGTTCTGTTTCGAATAATAATAAAAGGAGTCTGCAAAAAATCTGTTCCATAGTTTCTAAAATGTTTTTTGAACAGTGCTATTAATTACATTTACTTTGTTTTTTTACAGTTATGTTAATCGTCACGCAGTTTTTTCATTGAAAAATTTTGTATATAAAAACGAAATACTGACTTATCTCGAAATCATTACTACTTTACCTACGAAGCTGAAATTTGGCAGGTATATTCCTTACGGAGTATAAAAGTCCGCTAAGGAAGGTTTTAGCGAAAGTGACGACTTAAAGCAGGCAAGAAATGGAAGCCGCGGGCAACAGGCCATTGTAAACCAAACAAAATACAAACATAGACAAGTTAGATTACCTATATACTTACCGCTAAAGGTCTAAAGATTATTCAAACCCACAACCATGCTGGCGGCATGTCCACGCCCAGTGGAAATGCTTATATTATGTTGACCCAGATAAACACCAGCATTTGCTCACGCGTTGATAGATTTCTGTACTTAGCGAAAACATTAAACATAATATAATTTTAAATCTCACTGATCATATTTTAGAATAGGACTTGTGTCTAAAGTCTGAATTCGTTTTTCAATAAGCTAGCTAGCTACAGTACTCTAATAGATACGCTATAAATAAAGTATGTTCCATATTTAGCCTCGTATCTATATATTGCGCGTGTAAATTCAACAATAGTTTGAATAACTATTATAAGCAATCACTAAGTTCATAAAATGAATCTTAGGAAGATGCAATAAATTGGATAATTTACTAAATAGATTTCTGTAGCTGTAAAGCTTTTGATACTATTCGAGTACGTCACAAAACATTGACTCTTCTGGTATTGAAAGTATGTGTCACCAAATTATCTTTTTTGTAGACTGTAGGTTGGAATAGTGACGTGATA
This sequence comes from Agriopis leucophaearia, assembly GCA_949125355.1. NCBI lineage: Eukaryota > Metazoa > Arthropoda > Insecta > Lepidoptera > Geometridae > Agriopis > Agriopis leucophaearia. Next base: position 14,758,879 of record OX421266.1, on the reverse strand, counting down.
CATTTTTCAGTTCCGTTTTTGAAGGTTCCGTAACCTGACAAGGAACCCTTATAAGATCGTTCTGTCCGGCCGTCTGTCTGGCTATCTGTTTGTCCGTCTTTCCAATTTTTTTTTGAACATTCTCACTTTGATAGTTAATAGGAAAGTACATGAAACTTTGCACAATTAAATGTTTAGTACAGATCTTGAATTTCAAAGTATCTATTAAAAAAACTATTTTTTGCCTTTAAGGGGTGGCTCTGGTACATGTGAAATGTTTTTTTTTTTCGTTGCACCCCCTCAAGTGAGGTATCGTTGAATAGGTCTTTTAAAACGAACGCAAAGTTTCATACATCACTTTTTTATCAAGTGTATATTTTGTGAAATATGGCCTGGCAAAGTGGCAAAAAGTTAACCCTCCTCTGCATTCCTAAACTATTAGACTTAGAAACGCTTGTAAACTGTAATAAACTTAAGACGTTCCAACTCGAAGATCACTGACCTTTTCGTAAAATTGTCTTACAAAGAATGTTTCTCAAGTATTTTTCTTTATGAATAAACCAAAAAAAGTAAATTATAAGTTGGTGTGGAAAAAATCTGGATGTCTTCAAATGAGTGAATCGGTTTCTTTCGGGCGAGTTGGCTGTCAAACGTAAAGGCACGTATTACTAAAATAAAATAAAAACATTATTCATTATCAGCTTATAATGTTAAAAGCTGAAAAAAATTACTGGCCAAGTTATTTCTCGTTATAATTGCAACAATATATAGTAGTGAAACTTTTTAAATACAAGGTATTGGAAATAGGTGGCTTGTTACCTTGTCTGTATGTCTTTTTCCGTCTTTGATATTTCGATGAAGACAAAATATGGCATTACGCCAGAGGTTTATTTTACCATAACAATTATTAACAAGGGGATAGATACTATCTAAACATTGTACGAGTTACTATAGATAGAGGCACTGTTCATGTAGGCAAACACGATCTGCGGGTAACTTCCGAGTTTCATTACAAACTTGATGGGCAACAAACTCGTAACTTCCTTGAGAAGTTACTCTACTTACCTCAAACATCTCAAAGCCAAGGATATCCTCATCCAAACATTTGCGTCCAATATGTCTAGTTTTTTTTTATTATGCCATCTGTCAATTTCTCTACGTCACATCTGTGGTCGCATCGCTCTCAAGTACCACGAACGCTCACCGAAGAAGCCAACGTGCGAGTGAGTTCATACTGGTGAGAATGAACTCGTGCTCTCCACCGAGCGACCTATATTTGACAAAGTTCCATTGGTCCGCTCCTTAGTAATATATAAGTCAATGACCTACCTGGGACTCGTTACCTTGGGTTGCTCCTTGAAAGACGGTGTGGTTGTACCAATATCATAATTATGGTAGATATATATTTACTGCACCCGTGTCTACCCGCAATTTCGATGTTGGTATTCATTACCTTCTTTAGACTATTAGTAGACAATTATATAATTGTTATATATAAGTATTTAATTATCACACTAATTAACCTCATTAATACTTATTACGAGTATTAAGGTAGACTTCGCATCGTGCATCGCCGCCGATCGCAATCGCACGCGTCGCACTATGAAAAGTATGGCGACGTCAGTCTTCAGCTGCGCGCGTCTAATGCGTCGGCCGCGCGTGTTAGTCGCATACCTCGTGCCACCATACATTTTACATTTTCATAGCGCAAGCATTGTCGCATCAGCCACGCTCGTTTAACGCGCGCGTCAGACGCATGCGGCTGCGGTCGGCCGCGATGCACAGTAGTGTTCATTTAATGCGACGGTAATTATAATTCTTTCTTTACATTTGTATTTATCATATTTATCACCTTTTCGTGCTTATAATAGTTTAAGCACTTGAAGCCATCCTGCCGACATTGACGAATTAAGTAATAATAAATCATATCATGAGTTGTACATCATGACGTACAGAATAGTTATTTATATTTGAAAATGAGGTATCCTAAAAAATACGGATACACTGTAAATCAAGGTACAATTAACTCCCTAATTCAACAATTTCTTAGCAGAAAATACTTTCAGTTAAGTACTCTTACTTAGGTAAATACCTAGGACAATATCCTATTATTTTTTTACAACGGCCTAGACACGCGCTTGTCCACAATATCACGGTGGGAAGCTCAGAAAAATAAATAAATGGAAGCGTTATACCTATAGTTTCCCCTTTAGCACTTACAACGGTCGTCCATTCGTTTACATTTTGAGCACATCGTTTGTAGTTGTGTGCGCTCAATATTAAAGTGTGCGTTTGTAGAATTAGTAAGAATATGTCAGTGTGTGCAGTACGTGTTTACCTCGCCTCCTTCAGTTTTTGGCAGTTTTTCAGCTCGAGTTTAAAGGCAGATCCAAACTATATATTGAAGGTGGGAAGCGACGATGTGGTCGATTATATAGCAAGCTTGGCTAGGAAATATATTTTTCTTGAACAACCCCGGATTGTACCTGTTCTAAAATACAGACGCACGTAACGAGTTCCACACTTCCAATATAAAGGGATTTGTCGATCATATAACACACTGTTAATACCTTAAATTTTTTTGGAACAAAGTTTACGAACGTCTTTGAAACAGATTACCTCCAACCAGATTATGTATCGTGTAAAATAAATCACCAATAAATGATTCAGCAAGGTAAACAAAAACAAAGTAAATTGATCCGGGCCGTGCTCCCTGGGGCTTGTCATCAAGCGGCTGGGCCCCGGGTGTCTGTCGGCCCAATAATAGACAAGATTGTTACATAGATAGCCCTGATACCAGTATTCTCCCTTAAGACCACGTCATGGTATTGTTTGTTGCAGGAAACGCGGGAAATCGGGTTCTTTGTCGGTCGTCCGATTGTTAGTTCAATTTGGAAATGCCATCACACTAATATTATTATCAATATAAAAAACATACTTCATAAAAATGTCAGAACTGGACCAAATTCAAACGAGACCACACGGGAAGCACCAGCTTTAAAAAAAAAAGAAATCATCTAAATCGGTTCACCCAGTCGAAAGTTTTGAGATAACAAACAATAAAAAAATCAATGCAGTCGAATTGAGAACCTCCTCCTTTTTGGAAGTCGGTTTAAAAGATGGCTGCGCGCCGCAGTTTTATCCTCGTGGACATTACTTTAGAAACCATACATTTTAACCCCCTACCACAGAATACATATAGTACAACCCAAAAAGAGGGGTTTTGTAAGTTTAACGTGTGTATCTGAGTTTTGTCTATAGCATCGTAGCTCCCAAATGTCTGAACTGATATCGATTTAGCTTTTGTCACCGCGGTTTAGTTAGCAGTTGCGAACATTAACTGGCTAACGAATAGTCTACATGCAAAAAAAGAGCGGCAAGTTTGAGTTCGACTCAAGCCTGATGTGAGCCAAATGCCCGCCACGCCACCTTACCATATTTCCCTTGCTTGTCTGATCTGAGACACCAACAAAATGTTTCTAATCGGGATAACAATTGCCAAGAAAAAAGCCAAGTCACCGATATTAATGAAAAAAATCTCTCTCGCCCTCTAAATAAGGAAATTATAGCAAAATAAGAAATACTTTCTTAGTTTGCTATGATTTCCTTATTTAAAAGCAAATAATGTTCTGAAGAAAATGTTTTGATTTATGGAAACACATTTTTGTCCTTGAGGAAATTGTTCAACAAACTTTCCGTTTGATAGAATCATAGAAATATGAAGTTAGTAACGTGAAATGTGTATTTTAAAGCTTGAGGAATATTACACTGGGCCCTCCTAAGATCGATATGTGAGCCCTATATCAAATCAAGTACAACAGTTTCCATTGTGGTCAATATCAATGGAAACTCTCTTGCGTTTGTTCTTTATTTGACAAAGACTACGCAACGTAGATAATTTGTAAATTAAATAACGAAAATACTGCTGTAGTTCTTAACCACACACATATCTAATTATCAGGTAGCACCGTGTCATGACGAATTCCAATTATAATCTAAATAGAACTTGCCTACTGAGTCAAAAAAAAAAAACACATATGTTATAAATGCGCTGTTTGTGAGTGCGTGTGTGTATAATTAATTAATAATAAATACCTGGGACGTTTTTGCACACACGGTCATCTGACCCCAAACTATGCAAAGCTTGTAATATGGCTGCCAGAGACTATACATACATAATATATTTTTTAATACATAGTTAAATATACATTAACACCCAGATACAGAACAAACACAAATGTTCATCACATGAATGTTTGCCCTAGATGGGAATCGAACTCACGCCCCCAAGCGCAGAAGTTAGGTTCATTACCAACTGAGCTACCGGGGCAGGCCGAAATATGTGTGTGTATGTATGTTTGTTCCCATTTAAGTCTGTAACGGTTGAACGAATTTAGATGCAATGTGGTATCGAGGTACTTGTCTGGACCAAAATATAAAATATACGTTTCTGTAAAGATAGCGGGTGAAAACGTAGGGCCCTGCTAGTTAGGATAATAAAAAGAACCTAAAAACTCGGTACAAGAATTTATCTATTTATTGACAGCTGCAATAACATTACATTATTTCACTGAAGCATATCAGGTACCTACTTGCTACATTCTTACGTTCACAAACCTAAAGAAAGTGTTCAGAATTCGTGGTTATCATTAGCTTTATACAATTTTATGGTAGCTGTCAGAGCAAATAAATTCTTGGATCGAGATCAATTGTTTTTTATGCCATATTCACGCAATCCAACCAATACAACAATATGCTTTCCAAAGATAATATAAATGCTTCTAATTCTATGCAATATTTTGCCTCAAGCGATTAAATATTTCACAAATTAATACGCTGTCTCCGTCCTATCTCAGTTGAAATAATGGCCGGGAGAAAAAGAAGTAGAAGATAACAGCCAAAGATTGATGACACTCTCACTTACTGATGAGAGCTGGCAATCACATACGGTGACCCCGACGCGAATAACAAATAGGATCAAAGAAAAAACGGAAAATATGTGAAAGAAAATCTGCAATTTCTCGCCGGATCAGATAAATGCCTGCTTAAACTTATCTGCTTGAAGATAACCGAAATTCTGCTCTTTAGAAGCGTTTACGTGGAAACTTGAATAAAAATTCCAAACTTATAGAGATAACTTTGGGTTCAGATTATCTGGGCATTTGCCAGATTAAACTTCGAGCTCAGGCGCACGGAACAAAAGTCCGGCCGAATGCCTCGCTGAAGAGATTATGTCAACGAGTTTGCACAGACATGGACTGAGATAATACCGACTGTAGCAAGACTACGAAGGCTCACATTAAAATTTCCTTTAAATTGAGTGGCCATTTGAAGATTAAATTCGTTTTAGAAAAAAAAACATTATATAACGATCTATTTACATATCACTAAACACTTCCAACAACAAACCAAACAATCTGAAATTAATGAACTCTTATGATTTTGCGACTAGGAATTAAAATAATGTAACATTTGAAATGAGCTATTCATTCTGGGCCCCTATTCACATGTCCGTACAACTGTTGAAATTTCATACATTACGAATTTTGACAGATTTCATATGGTCATCATCATCCATGAGATGTCCACGGCTGAACATAGGCCTCCCCTTTAGCACGTTTCCATCTACATCCTCTGCGTCTTCCGGTTCGTGGTTTCCACTCAAGTATCTTTCATCCCCATCATCAGTTATCGATTCCGCGAGCGATGCAACCAGCCCATTGCCACTTCAATATGCAAATCTTGGCAGTTATGTCAAAGAATATCCTCGTTCCGAATGTTATCGCGCAAAGAAACTCCGAGCATAACTCTCTGCATTGCCCGTTGTGCGACTCTCAGTTTTTTCAAACGTCTCAGTACTTCGTAATGGTATGGTATTTCATATAGTAACCATGTCAAAATAATAATAAAAACTATGAAACTGGGCCACCAAGATACAAGTCTCGCCTAGTTTGGGGCCCATTGGTGCCCAACACTGAATATAACGGAACTTTCATTATTACTGAAAAGTCTTTTACAACCAGCGTCTACCCGAGCCAATAAAGATTCACGATGTACCGGAGCGTTGCGCTGGGTGACTAAACATGTTAATACAAAGCTAACTATGTACATAGTTATGTAACAGTGATATCATTGAAAACTTCGAACACTGAAATTCTCTAAGCACGCATAGACGGTAAATATAGATAGAAAGGTATAGGAATCTGTCGGGATCCACAAACAAATCCGGGGTTTGCACGCTGTCGGCCGGAGGGTTCTCGTATTGACGACATAATCCGCGGTGAGGCTCATCCTTTCCGTGACATCGATCATCAAACATGTAGGTACTTACACTTTATACGTACATACTCGTATATGTATTTATGTAGTGTAAGCTCAGTCCCATTTACTGATATTTTTTTGTTTACTGACTACTATTTTTACCTTTGATCATATATAGTTTGGATTCGCTTTAAACTCGTGCCGTAAAAACTCTGCCAAAAACTGAAGGGAGCGAGGTAAACACGTACTGCACACACTGACATATTCTTACTGGTTCTACAAACGCACACTACAAATTTTACCTCCAAAAAAACGGCTGGGCCGATTTTAATTTATTTTGTGTTTTTTTGAAAGGTTCTTAGGTATCAAAGCTATATGATAATCAGCTATTTTGTCGAGGATTTTATAAATTTTTGAATTTATTCTTCTGGTTTACTAATTGGGATGTGCTTCAGCTTTCGTTAATTCTTGAATGTAAATCATACATAATTACCTATGTAGGTAAGCGTCAGATGTGTGCGTCATGGTGTTTAAGGACGTTCACAAAATTGGGTGTAGTGTGATGTTCGATCAGTCGAAGTCTCACAACTGTAAATGGTCGCCGTATATATGGCAATAATAATCATACACACTCAATATATGTAGATACTCAAGCACCTTGTAAAAAACTTAATAGAAATACAAAGTGCAAACAGATAAATGTCAGGATTCCCAAACAAATCCTTACGGACATTTCGCAAGCTCTCATATTGACGTCATAAGCCGGTAAGGGGCTACGAGAGCCCTCATTAGAGATATAAGCCGCCGGCGGCGTGTGTGTCGTCCGAGATATTCCTTTCCGGTCATCTACTCATCTACACAATGTAATACAAATGGTAGTAGTGGTAATACAATCTAAATATGTAGGTACGCAGTTATCTTTTGAACTATGAATATTAATTATTTATTTATATTTACAGAAACACCAACAGTACCTACGTACGCATAAATTAAATATTACTTATAGGTACTTATCACTTTATTTTAATGAATACAACTAACTTAACTTATACAGTTCAGATAAATACGCCCTAAACAGGTGTTTACAACGTTCACCATTAAAAGTGTAGTAAGACAAATAAAGCGGCCAAGTGCGAGTCGGGCTCACGCATTGGGGGTTCTGTACCACCACAAAATCCAAATAGAAGTGCAAAAAGACAACATCACGCCCAGCCCAACCGCGCCCGACGTTGATAACTCGGTGGTGAACAAAAATGCAGATGGATGAGCAAGTGGATGCAGATGGCAGGTTGTCGTTCAGTGTGGAAGTTAAAGGGGGAGGCCTATGTTCAGCAGTGGACGTCATATGGCTGATGATGATGAACAAAAATTTGTCAGAGACTCGTACTTGGCCGTTATTTATTGTTTGTTGTTTTACTATAATCATGCCAAGTTTGACGCTTGTACGTATTACCGTTTTAACATTAGAGCAAATACTAAAATTACTTTTAAAAAACGTTTGTTGTTTTGTCTTTATTATTATTTCTTAGTTAATCCGTCGCAACATTACGTATTCTGTTGAATACGGAACCCTAAAAAGGAATAAAAAGGTGTATTAACGCTGTATGTGAATAAGTATAGTGGTCTAGTTTTTTATGACATGTGACTATTGGATTGTGCGGTGCATACTGTATCCAACCAACAAAATATTATCTATAAGCTACGCCCCGTGGTATTCACCGCGTTGATAACTCCTTATATCATCAACTATCTGCCAGAAAGTCCCGTCAAAATCAGTCCAGCCGTTTTAGAGTCCATAGGGAACATACATACCTACATAGCTTTTTATATTATAAGTAGAATATATTACTAGAAGTTCAATATTAGTTATTTAATTAGGACATCGTTCCTAAAAGTAGATTAATTGCTTATCTATCTAAATCAAAGAAGTAAAACGGATTAATACCTATTCCGTTACCTATGACACTATGACTATTCTGATAATTATCCTAGAGTTTTATCAAAGCATACCTAGTGTCAAAAACATGCAATAACGAATGCTTCTGTAGACAATTACTTAGGTAGGTAGCATAAATTAAATTAAAATGTGAGCGTTATAGCACAATCCCACAGTAAATGCACTTTAGAAACATTTTATCATAGCAAAATCCACAGCTCTTGTTTTTCGACTTTTCCCTTCACTAGCGCCATCTACCGCTACTGTGCGCGATCAGTAGTGTTTGTGGCATGCTAAACAAAATGCTACTGTTTTACTTGATAAAACCCGTTTAGTTGCGATTTTGGCCTCACGCGCTGTCTGAACCGCATTTCTAAACGAGCAACCTAAACCAATAGCAATTGCTGCCTCCAATGCGCGCGCCATCCTGTTGGTATTAGAGAAGCTTTTTGCAGCGAGTGAAAATAATTTCATTTTTATGTTATCCAAACGTTGGACATCTAAACCTCCCTTCAAAACATTTTGTGCTACGCATCACAGATGGCGGTATGATTGAGTTATTTTTAACGACGACTGTTTTGCTAAGTTACCTTGTAAATTGTAACTGATTTTAAATTATGAATGGATAGATGCTGATGATATCTTATCAATATCATCTTATTTCTATATGGTAAATAGTTTTTTTCAATTAAAATTCAATATTGAAAATAAAAACCTTCTTGTACGTTCTTAGCAGTTGGTTATCCAAGGTTACCTGGGAAAAGTGTTAAGTCTGGTAAAAATCAACTTAGGAAATATTGTTCCCAAATTGCATAATCTAAACTTTTTCGAAGGGCTAAATGATAATTTTCAGCCAGTTCCGTCAACGTCAGTTGTTTTTTTTACAGGCATTAAATAAAAACAATTACTTGCATTATCGCAAACGTAAAGAAAACAGAATGTCGTGGGTTAGTTAAACATTCGTTTTTGCTTTAAAAAACTTATGAAGAAAACAATACAAAAGCTTGACAATTATTATGGGACTCCACTGCGTCGACTAAAATTTCTCACAAATAGTTTACTTACCTATATCGTATTTTTTTTTATTATAGCAACAATTATTCGATGTAGCAGCACAAGCACAACTGATGCTGAATGTCCAGGGCCCTTATTCCACACGGGCAAACGCGCGCTATCGTGGCCTCGTTAAGTTTACCTCAAAAAGTTGGCCTCTTTTGCTTAGGAAATATAGTTCAACTTGTGGAGGTTAACTTAACGCGCCACGATAGAGCGCGTTTGGCCCGTGCAGAATAAAGGCCCAGGACGCTCTGTTGAGGTCACAAATCCAGAAATGATCGCCAAAATCCATGACATCTACTTATGGATGGATGTGCGTGAGATAGTTGATATAGTGGGCATCTCAAAAGAACGTGTAAGCAATATTTTATTGAAAAAGATCAAAAACTCATTTTTGTGATCACTTCATGAGCAGATTTGGCGTTGTTTCGATGGAATGAAAATGAATTAATGCGTTGTTTTATAAAAGTAGACGAAACGTGGATCCACCACTGTACATTGGAAACCAAGGAAGAATCTAAACATTGGTTTGTTTCAGGCGATCCTGCGCCGAAGAAGGCTAATGCAGTTTTATTGGCAAATATAGTGAACTTGAAAGGTAACTGAATATTATGTCAATTTATTGGATCATTTCAACAGATTTTTGTTGGATAACGGTTGCATTTGACTAAGAAGGAAATCCATTTCTACCAGGACAATGCACGTGTGCACACCCGCGCGATTGACAGTGCTAAATTTTATGAGTTACTTTTGCACCCGTCACATTCTCCGGACTTGGCCGCCTGCAAGTATTTCTTTGTTTCCGAATAAAAAACGGCTGGGTGGAAAATTATTTAGCTCCAATGAAAAGATCATGGCATTTAACGCATATATTGAAAGATTGCCAAAATTTACTCATCATCATAAACAAATTTTACTAGGTATTAGGTATGAGACCAACTCTGCAATCGTGAAAAAAACAGCTGTTCCATAGAAATTGCCCATTGACACTCGACAAAATGTATGGAACGGTAGTTTTTTTTTGCGATTTCAGGGTAGGTTCCATAGTAAAACACGTTCATAATAATGATTACAGTGACCTCTTTTCGGATTATAGATAAATAGATAGATAGATAAACTCTTTATTGTTCACACCACAAATAACATATAACACGATAAAATTGCTTTAAACAAAACAAACTAGTGTAACAATCAGCGGCCTTATCGCTAAGAGCGATCTCTTCCAGGCAACCTTAGGATGGAGAGGATTATGTATAGTCTATATGCGTAACCCTGTATTGAAGGGCACGAAAAGTTAGAAAAACGTTGGATTACCTAAGTGTATTGAGCTAGGGAAGACTATGTTGAAATTAAATAATAAGTTTTACCAAAGACATGATAGTATTTACCTGACTTTTCGTAAAACTCTATTCACACCCATGTACAGTATTTACGGTCTAGTAATTAATTTTAAACTCTTGCTGCATATCCTAATTAACCTGTCTGACACGCACAAATGCTCTTTCTACGTAGGTACAACGCCATTCACGTTATCACTCATTCTGTCCCAAACATCATGTGAGCAATGCCACGGACATCAACTAGTTGCCCGCTAGTTTATTTAGAGCAGTGTTAACAAATTCGGGCCCCTACCTTCCACAGTTTATAATGTATTTTATTATATTACAAATATCAAACACGTACAACCTTTTTTTATTTTTATAATTACTCATTAATTAATTTTTCTTAGTAAAAATATTTATTTAACTTTGTTTTTTTTTCATCGAGGGTTCGTGACCCCCGCGACCCCCTTATAGAGGCATGGCGACCCCCCAGGGGATCGCGACCTACAGTTTTAATAACCCTGATTTAGCGTGTTTTAATAAGGAGCATCATTCATAGCATCGTAAGAAATGTAGTTATCTTATTAACTCATAAAAAGTAAATGTGTACAGATGGAATTAAAGTTCTAAAAATTTTTAGTTCCTAACTGCTGGAGGGGAGATGAGACATCGAGCTGGGGGGGGGGAGTATGACGTCATAGTGTTACCAGTGTGCACCTCTATCCAGGTCACCTATTTTCGGATGATGCAGTTAACAGCAAATATAATTTTACATCTAATTTAAAGAGCATTACTAGGGGCATTACGCCCAACTCTAAACGCGGGCCTGAATAGGTGCAGTTTGCAAATTCACGCGACCGCAAACCGTATCTCGGTGCGTTAAGGTTCGCGTTCGCGTAATTTTAAATCAATCTTATTAAAAACCAACCTACTTCTAACAAAACAACAAAACATAATTTTGTAGTGTTAGGACTCTTTTGCAGGGGTCCGCCTGGGGAAGTACCATACCTTTGCCAGGTTTTCAACCGCCAAGGATGATTTTAACTTCGTTCTTGCAACCGCTAAGCAGTAGTGTGCAAACACTACTGTGTTCCGGATTGAAGGGCAATGTTTCCAGCGAAATTACAGGGCACACAGAGATTTGACATCTTATATCTCCGGATGACGAGTGCAGTGCATTGCCATCCAGGGTTTTGAACTGTTTGAAGTTCAAAATTCTGAGTGGCGTTGAGCTGTTATGGGCAAGCGTGAAGAGCCATCAGGCGAGCAACTTCGCACATCTCGTCACGCAGTATCATAACAAGAAGCTATCAATATAATAAACCGATTTCATAAAAAAATATCAGAACTGGACCAAATTGAAATGGGACCAAACGGGAAGCACAAGCTTTCAAATAAAAAAAGAATCATCAATATCGGTTTACCCAGTTGAAACTTCTGATGTAAGTAATGTAACAAACATATTTAAAAAAAAACAGTCGAATTTATAACCTCATCCTTCTTGGAAGTCGGTTAAAAAGAAACAATACTTTTAAATATTACTAAAAACAACTAACAACGTCTTAGTATTGTGTTTTGATAAAAACACAGCTCAAGGCTGAGCTTGTTAAACAAAAGCTGACCACATAGTCACTGAATGAGCAGCAAATATCAATATCAAATTCCTACTAGGGAAAGCATTCGTAGCCTCGTAGCACTGCTACGAGGCTACGAATGTAGCATAGGGATGTAGTACCTTTGACATATCCAAATTATTTTATTGATTTACTAGCTAAATGCCTGCGACTTTGCATGTATAGGGCTCGCTCTTTGGTCTCGCCAATAGACATAACTTAAAAAAAAAACTTTGTGCTTATCGACGTTATATAAGGAACATTTTCCCATCATTTCCTGCTTCTACGCGGTTGAGACTTTGTGGTGTCTGTCAGTGAATGACTAAATCAATTAATTTATAAGTTTTTTTTTAATTTTTCATAAAGTATTCCGCTCAGCTCGGTAATATTTCACTCGCTAGTAGATTTCTGGTTATTTATTGGATATAAATTAACATCTAAAATTTCCATTGTTAATAAACTATGAATTTGTCGTTCTCTGTACCGAGGTGCCCAAATGACCACTAGTCCTCCACAAATTCGCAATAATTATTAGTATCTTGATTCGCGATCGACCGCGCTCCGTGCCCCGCACCTCTCCCCGTCTCGCCCAACCGGTTTCAGAATGAAACTGACCTAATTCTTGCGCTGCAATCCCCTTCCACACCTACTGACGTCATGATTCACCATGAAACGACAACCAGCATATCCCCATTTCAACGTGCAAGCGGATATAACATCTATAAGTATATATTTAGAGGTTGTAGTAGTGTGGCTGGTGTGTGGTCCCTTTCGTCATTGTTCTGTTGGGGGTTTCGGTATGGAGTCAAAAACTAGGTCATCCAGGGTTGCAGGCCTCTATTCATGAATCGAAGCGCGGGTGACGCGCGTTCATTCTTGCTCGCGTTGTTAATCGAAGCCAAACTCGCCTTGCGCATCCCTTTCTGTCGCCATGCTGACGCATAGTGTCATGCCAATTTAGATAATTGCATGAGATTATGGGATTTAAAAAGTTTCGTTAAAAACGCTAGGTTTTATTTGAATCGTTTATCTCAATTAGAAATAGGTACTTGCATGTATATGTAGCGAAAAAAATAGAACCGAATGCCTTTAACAGTTATACAAAGCATTTTTTTTTATAAATATACATATATTTATATACGTTTATATAAATATACGTTTTATACCCCAGAATTTATCTACATAAGTTTGGTGGGGCTGCTTCATAACACAAAAATAGCGGTCGTGGCGTAATTCGCCTGTATTTTATATAATTATCAATTTAAAAACTGACTTCACAAAATTAGTATAAAATGGGCAAATTCTGTTACTTGGATGATATTATCATCAGGTAACAAATTTTTCAAATTATTTTGATTTAAAAGCCAAACTATTGAATAGTTTTGATGCAATTTCTATAGGAACAATCTTAAAGTATATCCTTTCAATAAAAAAACATCCAAATCTCACTGAAGTAACAAACAAATAAAAATTTATAACCCCTATTTTTTGAAGTCGGTCAAAAGATCACCTCTGTTACATAATGGAGGGTCTCCTGATCTCCTCAGTTTTCAGTATTTACAACAGAGCACTATCGTGGCTGTTGGATGACACGTTAAATCGTAGACCCTGGTTGGTTGTTTGTCCTATATTTAACACAACTGCCATGCCATGTAAATAATTAACAATTTAAAAACCGATTTCTATATAACAAGTTTTTCCAGTTATTTTGATTTAAACACCAAATTGCTGAAACGATTTTGATAAAATTTATATCCTTTCAAATAAATGAAAAAGAATTTTCTTAATCGGTTCATAATTGATGGATTTATCTATTTCTCACGTCAGAGATCGTCAGGCAGCTTAAAAAAAAACTGACATTAGAACTGGCCAGTTTACACGAACTGACTTTACATTAGTGAGTAATGAGTAAGATGTGTGTTTGTTCCCACTGAACAGAAACATTAAAACGGATTTCAATAGAATTTAGTTTAGAAGATAGCTCACGCATTGGGTTTACACACAGACTGACTCCAAAGGCGATACTCTCTGATTTCTATAGTACGAATACTTCGAATCGTTGCGTCATCGTTAGATAGAAAAATGTAGTCGTAAATGCGTTATATAAAAAAGTAGTCTGAAGTCTCAAATTTACAATTAAACATTCTAGGTATAAAATCTAATTACTTTATTTATTTCTTACTAGCTGATGCCCGAGACTTCGTAAGCGTAGTGCAAAGTAAGTAGTGGGTTAGATTGACACAACAAAATATAAAGGTTACGATACGGAACCATACATATATATAATACGTATGTATCAATCCATCGTTATTAACTTAGCGTTGTTGTTTGGATTATCTATACTGCATAGTTTGCTTATTTAACTCGAAATTATTGTAGGTTTGCGCTCTAAAGGAGGAAGGTTCCATATTCCACTGTATTTTTTAATGTATGTTCACTGATTACTTCGCCAACTGTTGACCGATAAAAAAAATATATTTTGTTCTGTAGAGTAATACTTCCAATTTGGTCCCATTGCCACCAAGTCAGAATCTGATGATGAAATCTCAGGGAAATCGAGAGCAACCGTCAAATTTTATAGGCACTTATTACGTTTTTCATATAATTTTGAAGTCGGTTCTTAGTGTGATCCACTTGTTAATACGGATTGGCTTAGTATGTTTTTAATCCAGTTTTTAGTCTGTCCCGCGGATACAGTTATCGATATATCAATACTTTCAAATATATTTCCAGCTGATACTACAATGTTTGTGATACTGGTTAAATACATTGTAAGGTTTTACGTATATCATGCCACGCAATACAAAATTATTATTACGAGATAAATATAGTTCTGGGGCCATACGTGCACCTCTTAACGCGGGCTCGAAACAGCGCTGAAATAGCGCATTGCGGAAAATCACGCGAACGTGAACCTTAACGTGCCGAGATAAGGTTGCGCAAATTTTCGCATCACCGAAACAGAATCGCTTAAAACCAGGTAGCCAAATGGCCCCTTAAATATTCAATTATGATGATCAAATGACAGCTTCAACTATTCGGACCATCAAAACCGAAACCAAAACCCCAAGAATAGACGCATTAAAACCGTAATGTGGGCACTCCATTACCTCATGGCCTAAATAGCTGATGTTCAAATAGTGTTCAATATGTTTAGTGTAGGCTGTACGAGAAGG
Organism: Agriopis leucophaearia; assembly: GCA_949125355.1. Taxonomy (NCBI): domain Eukaryota; kingdom Metazoa; phylum Arthropoda; class Insecta; order Lepidoptera; family Geometridae; genus Agriopis; species Agriopis leucophaearia. Next base: position 14,743,536 of record OX421266.1, on the reverse strand, counting down.
CCAGCCCGTCCTTGCCACGTGACGCACGAGACCGCCTTGGGCCGAATGGATTCCACCCTCTTTATTCAAACCATAAGCGAGGCCATACAGCTCTTCCTGTGTTTTAAATTAGGCTAGACACTAAATAAAGGTGGAAGCGGCAAACACGTGATATTTTTTCTATGGAATCGTATGACAAGCTTTCGCGTCCATCCCCTGTATTTCCTCTGATAGGACTGTACTTATAGTGCTAGAACTCTTTTGTAGAGTTCGACTGAAGAAACTACCTTTTCCATAATATTGAACCATCAAGCATTGGTGTGGTTCAGATTAAAGGGCAATGTTTCCAGTGAAATTACAGGGCATAAAGATTTATTTAATATCTATTATCTCAGGGTACCAAGGCGCAAGATGCATTGCAGCACAGGATTTTGAAGTTTAAAATTCTGGCCACAAAACACTTGGAAGGCATTATGCTTACCAGCAGGCGAACGACTCCCAAGTCGGGGGCTATAAACTATTCAAGTTAAGGCAGTAGATACATACACCATCACTCTCAGTCTGAAAAAGCTACAGTGAAAGCTACGTATACAGACGTAGATGAATTTATGGACAGGTATATCCACAAAAGCTGAGCTGACCGGCGATGGGTTCGAAATGCCCAAATTTTCAAAGAAAACAGCGGTTACTTCTGGTCTTACCAGCCTGAGGCGACGATACTAGAATAGCTGCTCAGATTTGCTCAGTACAAGGAAAAGCTGCCTGTTAAATTTCAATAGGGTGGAAACTACAAGAAGAAGGTAAAATACGAGCACTAGGCGTCCTCGGATGCACTAAATGGCATAGGTCATGTTGGATATATCTCGAGGCTAGGCTCCGTAAATGTCAAACGGGTAGTCGATATGCCTCCACTTGTTGCACGTGACCGGGTCATGGCGGGGGTGCGGGGGAGTAGCGAGGGGAACGAGGCCCTACCAATGGAGATTTTGGGGTGGATTGTGAACTATGCTAAATTTAGTGAGAAAGCTGTGAGTTTTGTCGTGATTTGATTCCTAAATATATATTTAGGAATCAAATTCTAACCTTCTTCTAAGCTTGTGCTACTAACAACCACAAAAAAGATAATGTTATAACGAATGTATTCTTGTATTTGAAAAAAAGATGACGGTTGGTTACTTTACGATACCGGTTTGACTTAATTGAAGTAAAATTCTAACTCATCGCAAAGATATTTGAATTTTGTATCAAATTGAAATACAAGGTAAAATAATTCAGTATATGAATTAATTCTTTTCATTAAAGACTCTATATCAAAGACTAACCTGCAAATGACCTGCCATCAAACCACTCTGATTCCTCGTTTCGCATTCCCATAGTAGGACGAGGCTCGCGCGGTCGACGACCGCCGGCTACACGGCGCACCGCCCGATCTATTTTCGGACACACTGCATAGGTAGAGTAAAGTTCGAAGGTCGCAGAATGCCCACTTTGCTTACTACCTATTTGACCCCATTTTCAATAAATGCATCGGAAGTATGACACATAGTGCCAATAGCTGAATAGTTACGATGTAGTTGTAGCAAATACAATAAACATTAATAGTTATAAAATCATAAAAAGGAAATCCCAAATAATTATGTGATAATTTTTGATGTGAACATCTATTGGCGCGCCTAGGCTGTAAAACCAACCCGCATGCCGTGACGGCAAACATTATTACGCTCTGTTACACCGTCATATTTTACATCTGCCAAGCGTCCCATGACAGAAAACTTTATTTTTATTTTTGACGGGTTAGATCTTTGATCACAGCTCACGTAAAACTAGAAATTTAAGATTAGATTGTGTATAGATCAGTAATTTTATGTTAGTACAAAAATGAGATTAGAACATAAAAAAATACATAGACGAAAAACGGTTAAAAACAACTCCATTGTGGTGATTTTACTAAATTTTAAGAATGGCTAAGCAAAAAAATAACAGGTACGAACAAATTTCTGTTTATACATTCAAAGTGAGACTATATTCGTGTAACGTAATGAACTAGTAGCATATTGACATTATGTAACCCTCGTTGACCATACCAGGTGACTCGATACCTCAATTCCAATTTCACAGACAAAGGGACCGATTGTATCCATCAAAGAAGCCATTATGGGTCCACCAAAATAATAACATCACATCGGAACCGGTCATAAATAACAGCCTCTAAAATAAGGCATTGCGCATTGAAAGTTATTAATAAGGTCTCGCTTCTATTTCGGATGCTGAGTTGCATAACGGAGGCTGTGGTGACGTCACAGCAAGGCGCGGCGCGGGCGCGGCCGCGGCGCCCATTCATGGAGCTCTGCACGCACACACCCGCGCTCACCCCGACACCCCACATCCCCGTGATTTTCGTCATGACGTCACGCAGCCCGACCAATCGCGCCCCAGATCCATTCAAGTTTAACTCCTGAAGGGAAATTCATCGCGCGGGATGAAGCCGCCAGTCGACGGACGCGCGCCACCTCGGCGGTACTCGGCCGCCCCGTACATACCGCGCACAAAGTAGTCGATGCAAACAGTTTAAAAAAGTTTTTATTGAAGTTTTACAGAGATATCTAAAAAATGATTCTGAATTGGCATGATTTTCTAGAAAAATTGGTTTGTTTGTTACTAATGGTAAGTCATGGAAGTTGGAAAAGAAACTGCATTGCTTCAATCGAGGTAAGCATGCATTGAAAGCACATTAGAAAATCAAAACAAAGGGTAGCTTTTATAAGCAAGCTCAAGCTACGAGCCTCTACGCTCAGTACTACGAAACGCCTACGCGTCGTCTGGATCGTAGCTCCGTAGACTCGCCCCCGCATAGGACCTTCCTCACGTACAAAGTTTTTGTTAGGATTTTAGCTTTCCTGACTTAGGCCCCTGAAATTTGTTTTCGTACAAAAACGGTTTACGGATTTTTCAAGGTCATCTCAACAAAGTACGTTAATAAGCCTCACGATGTACAATAATCATGCTTATTTTATCATACACTTCATCATTTTTTTTTTAATTAGGTATCAGATCGTAACATATCTGACTTTTTAGTCAAAATTCCGCGTTGTAAAACGGAGAGGGAGTAGTCCTAAAAGGGTGTAAGACGCCATTAAACTCGAAAATTCCATAGCCTTAAATAGAGTACGAAAGCAACATGCACATTTTGCTTTACCACCGTTTCCATTGTTATTTCGATAACTTAAAATACATTTATAACCCTATATTGAATTTATACCTCTAGTTTAATGACCGATTTTAATATACGCATATAGACACGAAAGCACTTGCGCGTTCGTCACATCATATTTAATATAACCATGTATTTCCATGCACAATGAATTAGCTGCATAATCTGTATATGCGGGGTGTGGCAGAAAGGTGTAGTATTAATTAAGCCCGTTGCAAGTACCTACCTACTACGCATCATCTGCAACGTTTTGCTTAGTGCAAGTGGCAGTGGTAGTGCTTAGTAACACTCGCGCTGGTCCTTGCGCATGTGAAGCTGTTCGTTTCCCGGTGCTACTCACGCGAGGCCCACTGCGCATCGAACGTCTACGATGGGGTTTAAGGGTGTTGATCTATCCATCAGAGTGAACAACTTGTAGAACATAAAAGTACTTGCAGAAGTTTGCTAATTTCGAGAAAAAAATGTGTCGTTATACAAAATTACCGTACACGAGATCCATTTGGTATGTAATAAACATTGACCAAGTGCCAAGTCGGGCGCGCGGTATAGATCCCAACCTTGAATAATATTAAACAACTTTTTTGCATTAACTTTGTCTCGGTAGTTTTTGGTCCAGCTCTAATAATATGTATATAAAAATATTTTATTTGAGTGCTTAATTACTTTAAAGTTAAAGAGAAAAAAAATTATGTTATTTCATATCTTGAAAGTGTTTTAGGGTTTCGAATCTAAAGAGTGTAAACGGGACCTTATTACTAAGCCTATGCTGTCTGTCTGTCCGTCTGTGTGTCTGTCTGTCCATCCTACCTTTTAACGATTGTATCATTCGAACTGTACCAGATAGCCAGTTGACATTTTCACAGAATATCTAATGTTACGGCGAATTAACTAAGAAATAATAATAATGTCAAAAAGTAAAAACTAAAGGGTAAACTAACTTGGCATAATTAAAGTAACACAACAAATAATAATAAATGGCCAAGTGCGAGTCGATGACAAATTTTTGTTCACCTACAAGTTAAGCATGAAGGTCCATCAGGCGAGTTGGTGACCAAACATAGATCTATTTTATATACCTAAATAAAAAAGCAATGTTGGGCGCGGTCGATACTTGGATGGGCGACCGCCTGGACGTGATGTTGTCGTTTTGCACTACTTTTTCTAATTTGTGGTGGTACAGAACACTCACAATGTCGTCCAGTGGATGCAGATGGCTGGCTGTCGTTCAGTATGGAGGTTAAAGGGGGAGGCCTATGTTCAGCAGTGGACATCTTCTGGCTGATGATGATGACAGAACCCTGAGTGCGCGAGCCCGACTCGCCCATGGCTAGTTTATTTTAATCCCCAACGCAAACAGAGAGGTGTTATAAGTTAAACGTACGTGTATATGTGTGTCTGTCTTTGGCATCGTAGCTCCCATACAGCTGAACCAATTCTGATTTAATTTATTTGTTTGAGAGGTGACTTGATCGAGAGTGTTTTTAGCTATGATTCAAGAAAAATATCCATAGGAAAAGAATTATACACACTCGACAAAATGTATGGAACAGCAGATTTTTTTTCGCAATTTTAGGGTTGGTTATATTGTAAAAGTTGTTCATAATGATGGATACCTACTATAAATCTCTTTCGGTACATCCTTTCCTCGTAACCCTGTATAACAAAGGTGAGCCCAGGACAGCTTTTTCAAAAATGTATTCCATAAAGGGGTAAATGGTCCCTAAGTGTTAGCCTTTTGGAATAACTAAGAGTCACACAACGGGCAATGGAGATAGCAATGCTCAGAGTTTCTTTGCGCGATAAAATCCGGGGCGTAGATATTCGCCAAAGAACCAGAGTCTACATAGCTATTGAAATTTCCAAGTGGCAATGGGCAGGCCACTTCGCTCGAAGAAGTGATGACCGATGGGGAAGAGAGGTTCTTGAGTGGAGACCACGAACTGGAAGACGCAGCGTAGGTAGGCCTCCCACTAGATGGACCGACGACATTGTGAGAGTCGCAGGCATCCAGTGGATGCAGATGGCAGGATGATGTTCAGTGTGGAGGTTAAAGGGTGAGGCCTATGTTCAGCAGTGGACGTCTTCTGGCTGATGATGATGATGATGAAAGGGGTAAATAGGGAATGAAATTGTGTATGGAAGTTCATCATTTTTTAAGTTAGCTATGTGAAAGTTTGTACTCAGATTTATGTTTTTAAGTAAACGTCATTTGTTTATTTTTTAAACTCATCTCCCAAAATAGGAGATTAAAGTTTGCATGGAACCTCGTTCTGTCATTATTATCATGTATTGATGAAATTTTGGTGAGGTACCGTGCATGACAAGAAATCTTTACCCTCGTAAATGCAGTAAAAGAAAAGATCACTAGTAAAACATAACTAAAACATATAATTATTTCAACAAAAAAAAAACTTAACTTAGTTTTCGTTCAAGTATTTATTGTTTCCGTAATTTATCCACAACCAAGCAACGTATATCAATAGTGAGATTTATAAAACTTTGAATAATATTAGCTTTGAGAAGTAAAAATGAGTCTAATAAAAGTTATACATCGCGTCACCGCGCAAGACTGTCCAAACCAAAGCCCCTACTATTAAGGAAATCTGTGTATTTTAGTCTACATTTGTTCTGTGGTTACAAGCTTAATAACCAATTTTTATTATGACACAATTCAAATTAGATTGACAGTATTAATCAGTAGTCGGCAGTATTAGTCTTGAAATTTATAAAAGTCTCTGGTAAATTTTTCGTGAATTTTGTGATATACCTACATCAATAATTATGTTAATAAATCAATGGGTCTAGTAAATAGTCGGTGAATCGTTATAGTATAAGTGTAGTAGGAAAACATGTTTGAAGTGGCATAGTCTGTATGTATATATGTCTGTGTCTGTCAATGTAGAGCAAAAAGTAGGTAGGTATACGTTTTGATGATTTTTGGGGTGACTTTTTAGCACCCGAGATTGTATGTATCATAGCAGCCATCGGTACTTAAACTGATTTATATGCCAGTCTAACATTTGTATGTAATGTCTAGCGCTAAAAATAGAGAGTTTTGAAGTGCGAAGTTTGGGGAAGAACTGTCCTAAAAACAAAGTTTTTTTTTCAAGCGATTTCAATAGGGATTGTTTCTAAGAAAGGGAATACTCAACTATAAAAATATGACACAGTAGCATCAAAAATATAATAAACTTGATCAAATAAAAAAAATACCTTTAATAAACAAGGTTTTTCGTATTCTTCTCAGAAAACCCTTTCATATGATATCCATATCATGACAGTAAATAAGAACGTTTTGTCCACCATCTTGGGGCATTCGCCATTATTATTGAATTTATCATCTGGCACCAAATGACTTGCTAAGACGAACCCAACGAACTCAAACTCGACGGGGCTACGTCGTTTCGTTTAGCAGTTCCTATGGCCACCTTCTCTCTCCATCATCAGACCAGCTCGATGTTACCATAACATCGCATTGTCACTGAACTTACATAAGTATGCCAAACAGTTGCAATATTTGTATCACACATACTAACAGAGCAAGTTAAATAATAGCTAATAAAAAAACATACACACGAACATAGTACCTCCTCCTTTTTGGAAGTCGGTAAAAAGGCCCCGCTTTCTTATCTTTAAAGAAATATAAGTTTCTTAAGAGATATATAGATCTCCGATGATTTTGTTCTCTTCGATACTGCTTTTCCAATTTCGCTCCCCTATCTACACTAATATTATAAAGAGGAAAGATTTGTACCTATTTTTGTATGTTTGTAATGAATAGGCTCCGAAACTACTGAACCGATTTGAAAAATTCTTTCACTGTTGGGAAGCTACACTATCCCCGGGTGACATAGGCTATATTATATTTTGTAGCGAGGCCGAAGGCCGAGCTTACACCCGTGCGAAGCCGGGGCGGACGGCTAGTTCTATATAATTTGTGAATGTGATATGTGATGAACTTGAGACATATACACATTTAGGCTTGAGCATTCGGAATTATCTTTTGACCTTCAACGGTGTATATCGTCAGTCCAACTGTTTTTAATGGGCCAATAGGTTTGATTACAAGCACTAACAAAGTCAAAGCGAAAGTGAGTTTAAAGTAAGGGGCCCATCCGTCAGAGAAAGCTTGTGTCCCAGCCGTGGGAACATGATAGGCTGATATTGTGTGTGTTTGCGTGCGTGTGTGACATAATCACTTGCTAGTAAGAAATAAAATTAACACATTTTAAATGGTGCCGAATGAACGAGCCAAACATGGATACGAACATTTTGACGATCTCGCTATTATCTATGCTCGTCAAAAACATATTATTTCACTGACTTTGCACTCGAAAAAAGTTCGCAACCAATTATTGTTGATTCGCAAGAAGACATCCACTTTTTTTATACATCAGACTATACTAGGCTACCGTTTGACCAAGATCTGATAGGAAGCGATGGTAGAATAGAATATTTTTTATTGTGTAACTGTGAACAATGAAAGATGTCTATGTTAAGGATGGTAACAACAGTTTTGTTCATATCAAACATACAATAATTTAAAGAGTAGTGAGACAATGAAAGATGTCTATGTTAAGGTTAGTAACAACAGTTTTGTTCATATCGATAATTAAAAGACTAGTGAGATCTTAATCTTCTTAACATAATGAGTTTATACATGGTGAGCTTATATATAACGTAATGAACTTATATATGGTGTCGTCGAAGATAAAGCATTGTAATAAAACATCTACATTGTATTTCTGCGTACAGACGCAGCATCAAAACACTCTATTGTTTTACCATTTGGAGTGAATAGGTTGTATTTCAACCATAATTGAGGACTATATATATTACCTAATATATATAGTCGTAATATATATACTCACCTATGGTTACCTATGGTTTGTACTATATGTATTAGGTAATACATCAGATAGTAGAGAGATAAATAGTAGTAGAGGTATATTAGGTAATATATATATATATAGTACACACAGAATAAAATCTCTGTTAACTCCGCACTCGGGTCCCAAGATGGGTACAGGCGTCGTATTTAGTTTGGGGCTAACCAATTAGCCTCATGTTTTACGTACATAACACTCGAGCAACTTGTGCTTACTTTTATTCTAAGGTGTTTTCTAAAACTGTAACATAACATTCTTTGTATTTTGTATAAATACATAATGTTTTTTCTGTGTATTCATAAATTCTCTTATCCGAAACGCTCTTGCCACGTACCTAAGTAAGCTTTTACTTAAAATGGTAGGTAGATAGATACGTATCATTGAAATTTTATTAATGCTTAAGTATTTAAGTTAACTTTTAATTTATTTATTTCACCAAATTTTTAACAAAACTTACAACATATATTAAGGTATACACTTACGAATGGCAGGGCATATAAAATATAATTAACTTTTCCAAGGACGAGAAATTTTAAACTGATATTTCTCATGAAACACGAGATCTATTTTTAGCCTAGCAACAGCAGGATCGGTGCAAGGGCCACAAAGAAACAATATCCATAAAATTGGTAGCTATTCGCATGCGGAGGTACAGCGGGGAGAGGAGCCAGGGGCTTGGCTTGACGTCAGAGCTCTCCCGTGACGTCATAGCCCCCTGCCACACCCGCCTTTGACGTCACCAAGCTTTAAACCTAGATTCGTGGGACAGAGGCACGGTTATTGCATCCAGAACTCATGATTTTCAAACTCAAATATCACGAAATACCAGACAACTAAGTTGAATTATTAAAAAAGTTGACTTCAAACATGAGAATATTCTAAACGTTCTAGAGCTTAAAAGTGCAACATACTCGTACGAGTAAAAGGCTTAGTAAATACAATCTGTCCAAAACCATAATTTCTCTACCTAGAACACAGTATTTTCTACCGAGAAACCGTTACTTTTTACAAGACTCGATGCACCATCGCTAAGCATTTCTGTTCCTGTAAAATTCAATGAACGAGCCTTCTGACGTCACAGGCTGCAGGCTGCGCCGTCCTTTTCCCGTTCGCCGTTCACCCCCAACGCGTGTGAGAGGGACGGTTGTGACCCAGTTTGAGAAGCGAGGTCGGGAGGGATCGGCTTCTATTTTTAATCTGAAGGTCGTTTATTTATAGCTGGGGGTGGGAACGGACGCGTCGCGCGGTTGAGGGTAGTTCCGCGATACGAGCATCAGATTATTTGAGATTTATTCGTGATTTCTATGAAATTGTATTTCATTATTATATATTACTAGCGACCCGCGTATATGTTTTATTATATATATATATATAAACCTTCCGTGAAAAATTATCTAGCTGATAGTGAAAACCGCATCAAAATCCGTTGCGTAGTTTTAAAGATCTAAGCATATATAGAGACAGACAGAGGGAAGCGACTTTGTTTTATAATATGTAGTGATTAACATATTTAATTTATACTCATGGTGTCATTTTAGCGCTTAATTTTCACTCCACTTGTTCCCCTCTAAATTTAAAAAAAAAATCTTTACTTACCTATTTTTTTACTTTATTTTTAACCGTCTTAAAAAAGGAGAAAGTTACCATTTCGACTGTATTTTTTTAAATGTTTGTTACCTCAAAACTTTCGACTGGGTGAACCAATTTTGATGTTTTTTTTTGGAACATGGTGCTTCCCGTGTGGTCCCATTTCAATTTGGTCCAGTTCTGATATTTTTATGAAGTCGGTTTTTTATATTGATAATTATTGTTATTCTACTAATTGCATAATAATCCTATTATCATAATAATCATGATAAGCCAGAAGAAGCCCACTGCTGAACATAGGCCTTGGTCCTTAGAGCTCTATACTCGACGGCATCTGCATCTGCATCCTGTGACTGAAGCATATGCCATTAACTAAAAATTATATAACGGGTTAAGAATATGGGACAGGTAGGTGGTAGGGTTTCGTAGTCATCACGTTCATAGTGCAGAAGTTTGGATAATGGTTCTAGAAAAAAATCGAACAAACGAAGCTCTGTGGACTTAGCGTAATTTCAGAGATATATCATCCCGTCGCGACGTAACATTATACTTTTATGATTTACTAGCTGCGGCCCCACGGTTCCACCCGCATGGTGATGAAAATCAGTGATGGTGATGATGATGAAAAGTAGCCTAAGTGTTAATCCAGGACATAAGCAACGTATATTCCAAATTTCATCTAAATCCATCCAGCCGTTTTTGCGTGATTGAGTAACAAACATCCATCCAAACTTTCACATATATGATATTAGCTGCGCCCCGCGGTTTCACCCACGTAGTGATGAAAATCGGTGATGATAATGATGATGAAAAGAAACCTATGTGTTATATACATTTATCCAGGAGATAATCAATGTATATTCCAAATTTCATCCAAATCCATCCAGCCATTTCTGCGTGATTGAGTTAAAAACATCCATCTATCCATCCAAACTTTCACATATTTGATATTAGTGTGATTAGTGTGAAGTGTGATTTGTAGAGATAACTACTTGGAAAACTACTTCTACTACTAATTTTTTTTCTAATGAGAGGATACAGCGAAAAAATATATTTAATATCCTTATTTCACATGTACCAAAGCCATCCTTAAAACGCAAAGAACAAAACACCTACTTTTAAGATTGTGATCTACTTATACCAAAACTGTAAAAAGTTTCATGCACTTACCTTAATAACTATAAAAGTTAGAAGGATCTAAAGAATTAGGACGCACGGATAGACAGACAGACGGACAGTCGAAAGGACAGAACGAACTTATAAGGTTCCTTGTTACTACGGAATCTAAAAAGGTATATTTTTATAATTATGGACGGATAAAGTAATTTGAAAATAGGCGTTAGGTTAAGCTCTCAAGTATACCTACTCATTGCGTTGGTCAAAAGCCCCATTTGTTGTAGCTCCTCATTTTCAAAACACTCCCCTCAAGTTTTTGGTAAGCATGGGAATCCTAGGAGTCGACGTTACTTCTAATGTAATTTAGTTTCGCGGTCACATTGCGAGTACAGCCTAGCTCGCCTCTAAGAAACTTGGTGTGCTCAACAAGGCGAAGCGGTACTTCACGTCGTGACAAAGAATTTTGCTTTACAAAGCGCAACTACGACCTCACATGGAGTACTGCTCCCATCTTTGGAACGGAGCACCCAAGTATCGGCTTGAGCCACTTGATGCATTACAGTGCAGAAATGTCAAAATTAACGACGATCCCAAGCTCACTGAACACCTAGAGCCGCTCAGCATGCGCAGAGTTTGGTCTCTTTGTGTCTTTTATCGCATTTACAACGGGGAATGTTCTGAAGAACTGTTCGATCTGATGACGGCATCGCGGTTTTTTCATCGCATCAGCTGCCACCGCCTGAATGTTCATGCACATATCATAGATCGGTGGAAATAGCACACTGCGTTTTACGCGTTCCTTTTTGCCTCACACCTACACTTTGTGGAATGAGCTCCCTTCTGCGGCATTTCCGAGTAGCTTTAATATGGGGTTCTTCAAAAGGGCTGTTAATAGTCTTTAAGGGTTGGCGACGTATCTGTGATGCCCCTGGGGTTGCAGGTATCCATAGGCGACGGTGAACGCTTACGCTCAGGCGGCCCGTCTGCTTGTTTGCCACCTATGGCATTTTAAAAAAAGCGATTGCTCGTCTCATCAATAAAGTACCAATTCAACATTCAATCCTGCGCGCCAATGCACTGTGCTCGTCACCCGGAGATATTTTATTGAAGGGATCGCCTTTGCACAATAATGGTTGCATGCTGCTCCTTAGCTTGAATAACTAGCAAAAGTGTGGTAGGTATTGTACCCACAATGTACTCTGAGAGAGTTCTAACGCTAAATTCTCAATTTAAATTATTTGGCTTCAGGTTTTTAATGTTTTTTCCTGTATGATTCCCTGGGTAAAGGATTAAAAACCCTCTCACATTTTTTGAGGAAAAAGCGTAGACAGAGAACCACCGTCTACGGGAAAAAGGCATCGAAAAACTTTTTATCTATCAAATAGAAAAATCTGGAGAAAATTCAATTTCTTTAAAAATCTGTATTTTTTATTGAAAATACCAACTTAAAACTTTAGAAAAACTTAACATATCAATTTGTTTAATTTTATCTTGTTAGTCTTCCCGTGAACATGGTGCATGTAACTGCGCCGAAATATCGGGAGCTCCATTCACAACGTTACCACGGTAAATATCCCGTAAATAATCATATAACTGTTGTTTAATTTTCTATAGAGGTTTCGTTGCTTTTTTTCGTCATAAAATGTGAGAAGGCTTAACGATCAGCTGATTAAACGATTCGCCAAGTTCAGTTTAATTAATTGAAAAGCCTTTACCTGCACAGTACCATGGATTAACGTACTATAATTTGTCGATGACAGTACGAAACACAATATGTGCCTACCGCTAGGCTGTCCATGCCATATGCTCCACTCGATAACTCCTGTCAGCCACGTCCTGCAACCGGACACCGTAGATTAGACTGTAACGCACACTAGAGCTGTCATTCCGGCTCGGCGAACGCAGCTGGTGTCGGATGACCGGACATAGCTTCCGCGGGGCTTCGGCTACATGCCCTAATCTATTGCCCACCTTTCGTTCTTTATTCCTTGACTTAGCAACATTGTATAACAAAATAAATAGGTACAGAAGGTCGGCTTCGACTGACCTTGATTTTTATATCCTACGCGCTACCGTAGCGCTTAGGGCTGGCAAAGCAACTATAATGTTCTGTGAAAAGTTAGGATTTAAGAGTTTCAAATAAAAACAATTCATTAGGTATAACATAAAATCAAATCAAGGTCTATAAATTGGTTCGAAATGTAAATTTTGTCGATTACGGCACGTAGTAAGGCACGGTTACAATGTTTAAAAGTATAAAGCCTCATTCTTAAATAAAGTTTTGAAGACAATAGAAAAATATTTTAAATTATGGCAATTTTCACACAAAACGATAATTAGATACGTGTAATTCCCAAAGCGCGTGAACTCGCAACAGGCGTAATATCAGACCGTAATAAAAGCTGTTCGATTTTTCCTTTCATTAGCTTCTCCCTAAGTTACTCGTTGGGACTAACCTATCATCAGTTGTTCCCGTCAAGTACCAGATTCTAGGGTAGGGAATTTTTAAAATAAAAAATTCCCATCGCGTAACATTGTGACAGTTGGGACTGTTACTCGTTGAGAACAAACGAAAAATACGGACCAAATTTTGAAGGTCCCTCTTGTAGTCAGTTAAAAATAGGTACAATCCTCGTAAAGCCAGCAAATAACACTAGAACTACCTAGGTGAAAATCTTTGTGGCGGTTTGTCAGTAATCCTGTAACGAGGCAGGCGCCGACCTCCTTCGTAGGGCTTCCCAGCGGCCTCCGGGATTCCAACTTAGCTTTAATACCTCGCACCAACACCTGACAAGGTAGGTATTATCAAGCAGCAGGCCCTATAAAGTATAGTAGATTCATTGTCACATAAATAACATTAATAATTATTATAAATGCGAACGGAGAGAGCTAGTTTATAACCTGGATTAACTACTTTTGGCTACTTTTTCTTCCGGAAAGATGAACGATTCCTGTAGGTTAGCGGGAACCACGGGCAACTGCTATTGTTAGGAATACAATGATGATGATGATACAATGTTAACTAAGGGATATAAACTATTCATTTGATGTGGGACATTTGATATCTTCGATAATTCTATATTTTAGAAAATTATTGTCATGCTACCAACTACTAGAGTACCCTCTGGTACCCACTCGAATTAGAACTTCTGTTAATGTATTAATATTATAAATATGTATGTTCGTTACATACATTACCTAGGCAATGTATACAATGCCCAGGCATTGTATAAAATGCCTGCTGGTCCACCGGCAATGTGTAAAATAAATAGATTTTGGTCTATATTTATCTGAGGGATGAACATGGAGGCTTACTTGCCGCATCCCTTGCTGGTCCGGTCAGCACATACATTAATAGCATTTGCTCTCAGGACTGCAACTTCACTTTAACTATATCCGGTGGAAGGACTTCATCTGAAGTCCGTCTAGCTCGCTACCACCACGGCATCATCATCAGCCTGTGTAAGTCCTGTGTAAGTGTACCGCTAAATGTCGGTGTTTTTGCGTCGACGTGTTCCGGTACCAGTGCAGGAGCGCCAGTCCCTCCTCTTCATATAGCATGTTCTTCTCTCTATCCTGAGACCATGTGGGTGCAAAAGTTTAGTCGCTGTCTTCATTCGTGACAGTGTGGCGTGACGGCCAGGGAGACCGGTGAAACGGTTTTCCGCTGGCCGCCCGCGGGGTAGTACAGGGACCCGACCCCGGGGATTACATTCATACTCCGCCCCGAGAGGCTGTCCCACAATCTGGCGCATAATCCTGTGGAGGTGCTACCGTGCCGGAGTAGGAGACCGGAGTGGATCTCGACAGTTGCCTCCCAGGAAGGACCAGGGGCCCTTCCGTCCCCCACGCCAGTCGATCACTTTACTGCGCCCGGTGACCCAACATACACACCTACACTTTGTCGCTCGATAGAGAGCCTAGCATGCTGTACCGCCCCTACTCTTACCCAACACAACCCAATGGCCCTAAAAAAAGAAAAATGCGCCTGGATCACCAGCTTCCTAGCTGATCGGAGTATTAAGGTCGTTGTCGACGGTTCCTGCTCTGACAGCATGTCTATCAACGCCGGCGTCCCGCAGGCTTCTGTGTTATCGCCAACGCTCTTCTTTCTCCACATCAATGACATGGTGTTTTCGAGCAATATGCATTGTTATGCAGACGATAGCACGGGCGATGCACAGTATACCGGTCGTACAAATACCCCTCATGCCGTAGTTGAAGAAAGTAGGAACAAACTACTGTCTGAAGTTGAGGCCTCTCTTGAGCAGGTCTTGGATTGGGGTACAACAAAGACGCAAGTTTACGCGTTCACTGCTAAAAAGCCCTTTTACACAAATTGCCGGCTGCGCATTCGGCATTGTATAGAATGCCTAGGCAAAGTATAAAATAAAAAATATTTCTTACATTGCCTGAACGTTTTAGGCATTCTATACATTGCCTAGGCATTGTATAGAATGCCGGATTATACAGATTGCCGGTAATATATACACCAAAAGGAGATATCATAATAATACAGATAACACAAACAAAAAATAGGTAAGTTAGTAATTAATTATTTTTAGTAGCTAATAGATCTCAAATGACAAAGAACCAAGCTTAACGCAGGGGTTGCCTCAAGTCTAAGCGCTCCGCGATACACGTAGGTTTTTTTTTTCACTAAAAAAATGTGCACTTGTAAGTAGGTAAGTGTTATCCAAAATAAGACATTTTATATTTGTCAAATTTAACTGTTGTCCTAAAAAGCCAAGAAATCGAAGAGCTGCATGTCTATTCTGCAAGCTAAGTGAACGCGCAAGCGAAGTGATAAGCTAAGTGAATATGATTTTTTCTTGCCTGTTTCTGCAGATAAATTCAAAACATCAAATTATAAGGGCAAGGGAAGTCAAGGGTGATTACTCGAAATTTTGACATTTCTCTATAGTAATCGACAAGAAAAATACACGTTCACTTAGCTTATCACTTCACTTGCGCGTTCACTTAGCTTGCAGAATAGACATGCTGGTGGCAGAACCCAACATCATGGTGAAATAAAGTCCCATAAACTCCGCTGTTTGTCATTAGGTACAAATAATGCAAGGAAATCTGAGCGTCTTTAAGTCGCGATTGAATCTGTTTCAATCCAGCCAAACGTACTCCGTTGTCTATACTAATATTATAAAGAGGAAAGATTTGATTGTTTGTTTGTTTGCATTGAATAGGCTCCGAAACTACTGAACCGACTTTAAAAATTCTTTCACTGTTGTGAAGCTACACTATCCCCGGGTGACATAGGCTATATTTTGTTGCGAGGCCGAAGGCCGAGCTTACACCCGTGCGCAGCCGGGACGGTCGACTAGTAGAATATAGGATTTCACTACACATTGTGTTACATTGTATATAAAACCCACTTTAGTAAATTTCCAGTAACATATTTATCTACCATTAGAATTAGGTAGGTACTAGGTACCTATCTACTTAGTAATTGCGTGCAGAAAGCGTTATATTTTTGAAAGCTCAAATAAAACTCGACATTCAAGAAAGTTCCAATGATGAACGGGTTTGAGGTTCACATTACTTATATATAAGGAACTAACAAACTGAATAATCCACTCCCGCTGTAAGCTTGTACTTTGTACCAAGCCCGCTAATAAGGGTAGCAGCGGACGCTCCACCAAGCACGCAAGTGACAGGTTCTGAAGAAGGCTTCACAGCTCACTCTCACCCAGACTAGTACCGCGCTTGCACGTCCCTCTACCAAGTATTCTGTGCATAGTGTATAATTGAAACTATTTGACGTCTAATGGTCAGTCTTCATTTTTGTGTTTGAAAGTGAGAAAAACTATTTTAATTTTTAAATTGTTTTCTTTGAGTTTTAGTGTGAGGTGTGAGTATTTTTTAGTTTTGTTATTTTTTTTATTATTGTCAAAATATTCGTATTTTGTGTTTAGATAGGTATTTCTGTTTTTTCTACTTTGGTTTACTCTACATTTAACGTTTTTCGGGTTCTTTATTATTACACTTTTAGCTATATTTAGACACTCAAAATTGTGATAATAATAGTAATATTATGATAGAGCCTAAGGCCCGCTGTACACCAAAACTATGCGCAGGCCGCGGCGACATGTTGATGGCTTATAATAGGCTTGTAGTCCAGCCATGTCACATTAGTACAACCAAGAACGATAAAGTACAACTAAACTGCTGTTCAAAACCACGGCCGCACCGCTTAGCTGTTGATTGATATCGGACCTCATATACGATTTTTAACACGAAAAAAAAACTTTAGACCTTTCATATCTAAAATAAACTTCGTCCTTCGTAGGTGCTTAATTACCTAGTACTTATAGTCGTAAAGTTCAAGACTCCTGTTCACAACTGTTTTCCCACTTTAAAGCAACGTTTTTTTTACTGCACTAGATGACCGTACGGCTCAATAATATATTGTATTACCTATTGTATTAAAGTCGCATTTGGTTGAGTAAAACAATGGCGCTTAGCACAGAAAAGAGATCTAAACGACAAAAATTCTCACTTCAGTGGCGCTTAGAGTCTAGCGTTTTGCAACTTCATTTTTTGAAGTTTTTCTTTTTTCGAAAAGTACCCATAGTATTAATGTAAAAGGTACCTTTACGGTTCTCTCCATAATTATGAAATATTATGAAGATATCGTAGACATCATTTAGTAAATAGGTATTTTAATCAAACAAAAAATATTTTTATAAAAAACCGACTAAATAAAAAAATTCAGAACTGAACCAAATTAAAATGGAACCAAACAGAAACCACCAGCTTTCAAATAAAAAAAAAACCATCAAAATCGGTTCACCCAGTCGAAAGTTCTGAGGTAAAACATAAAAAAATAAAAACAGTGGAATTGAGTACTTACCTCCTCCTTTTTGGACGTCAGTTTTCGGTAAAAAAAAAGGAGGAAGGCGCAAATCAGTGTTACTTTCATAATATTTTTCCATCGATCTAAATGTCGGGTCTGCACGGTTTCCTAGATTATTAATTTCATTTAATTTTGAAATGACACAATTTTTGAAATTTTAAGCTAGGCTAACTAAAACAAGAATGACCATTAATTGCTAAAAGTGGGAAAAGAGGGCCTTAAATGTCGTGTAGTTATATCTATGCTAAAAATATCAAGACAGCATTAGTAGAACTTTGCAAATTACGTTAAGCCGGCAGAACTAGTATGGTTTCGCCGTTGTAGGGTTTCGATACCCGACACCGCCGGTTTTTACACCCCACCCGTACGACACCGGACCCATTCTGTGTAATTAATATTTTATGTGTATCGTCCGATTACGCTACACTACACACGGGACTACAAAAAACTACATTCCATAATAGATCTACCAAAAAAAAACTTAAAAAAAAACTCGAACGACCACAAAAAACCTAGCTCAGACCAACTTTCTTTTGTTTCGTTTTAACTCCAGCCAGTTGTGTTTTTTATTTCTGCGTAAGTCAGTTCAAGTCACCGCTTGTAAAGAAGAGTTCTGCAAAGGTCCAGCCTTCTGGAAGTTTCCGAATGAAGTCCAAAACAGCTGCTGGCCACTGTACAAGATTAGTTGAATCCATACTCTTGTGCGTGTGACAGCGGCTATTGCGGGCGTTTCATTTTCGACGAGACTGCTCGAGGATTCACGAAGATTATACATATAATACATATATAAAAAGTAAAAGCTTTTTAGAAGCACTTTTGTACTTGATTGGGTAACTATTATTTCAACGACAAAGTATTCTTAGGATTTCCATTCTAAGACCTTGATATTTTTATGTATGATTAATTAAAATGTTATTACTAGATTTATATAAATTTCCATTGAATTTTACAAGTAGGTCTTATGTGAATAGTAGGTAAGATCTTTAGGATATTATTACTCCTATTATTAAAACAATTTATTTTGTGGAATCGAAAACATCTATTTTTCACCTCTTGACAGATCTCTTATAAAACAAAACACAACTCTATTGAAATATAAATAATAAAGGCGACCGCGAAGGTCGCACTGGTGAAAAAGAGTTCCGCCACACCACCCCCCCACGGAGAAAGGAAGAATAAGCTGAAAAATTTATAAATAAATAAGATAATCACATATCTAAAATATTTCTAAACTTCACCCTCCTCCCGGACCGGGTGATGACAGGAGCTGGTGTAGGTGCAGGGACCAACGCAGGCGTGAAACTGCTAGCTGGAGTTGGCGCAGGCGGCACAATTGGTTCACAATTGCCAAACGCCGAATCCAAATGGGCAGGCTTAACGCGATCTATGCTAACTGTACGTTCCCTTCCATTAATATCGAGAGTGATCGTTTTGTCTCTTCGCCCGATGATACGATGAGGACCGGAATAAGGCGGCTGCAACGGCCTTCGCACTGAATCATCGCGTAGCATGGCATGCGACGCCTTAACTAAATCTTTAAATATGAAAGTCGATGGCTGGGCGTGGCGTGTAGCAAGGACAGGACGGAGAGCTTCCATATATTTGCGCAGCTCACGGACGAAATCTACAACGTCACTTGGGCTCTGCGATGTTATTGGAGGTATGACGAGTTCTCCAGGCAAGCGAAGAGTCTCTCCATAAACGAGCTCTGCAGAAGATGCCTTCAAATCTTCTTTGAGCGCCGTTCGCATCCCTAATAAAACTAACGGCAAAGCTCTTACCCATGTGTCATTATGACACATCAAAGATGCTTTAAGCTGCCGATGCATGCGTTCCACCATACCATTTGCGCAAGGATGGTAACTAGTCGTGCGCACCCGTTTGGTACCACATACATCCATTAGACGGCGAAACAACACAGATTCAAACTGCCGGCCCTGGTCGGTTGTCAAAATGTTTGGTACCCCAAAACGGGAAACCCAACCAGTTACGAATGTATCTGCTACCTCTTCTGCTGTGATTGATGACATAGGCCATACTTCAGGCCACCGTGTGTATCTATCAATCGCAGTCAGGCAATAATTGTACCCTTTCGAGTGAGGAAGTGGTCCAATAATGTCTAAATGCACCGACCTAAATCTGTTTGACGGTAATTTAAACTCTCCAAGTGGCGAATTAATATGTCGAGTTACTTTACTGAGTTGACAGCGTAAACAAGTTCGAGCCCATTCACGGCAATTTGCGTTTACTTGAGGCCATACATAACGCTCAGTTACCAAGCGAGTGGTTGCCCGCGCGCCAGGGTGACTGAGGTTGTGACACCTGTCGAATGCAGCTCGACGGAATGCTGGTGTCAGGTATGGACGTGGTCGCTCAGTTGAAGTATCACAAATTACTGTGATATTTGTGCCAGGGATGAGGATGGGTTCGAGCTCCAAAGACGAATTCCCACGCATACTAGCTAGCTCCTCATCCGATTCTTGCGATAACGCGAGTGCAGCAAAATCCTCTTCAAGAGAAATAGACTCAACGCGCGACATGGCATCAGCTACGATGTTATCAACCCCTTTAATATACACTACATCAGTAGTAAACTGGCTGATGAAAGACAGCTGGTTTAATTGGATAGGCGGCAATTTCTCACGTCGTTGTACAAAAGCGTATATTAGCGGCTTATGGTCAGTGTAGATAGTGACGTGTTGTACCTCCAACAGGTGCCTGAAGTGTTGAACACTCTCGTACACCGCAAGGAGTTCCCGATAGTACGCCGGCCACTGAGCCTGTTTAGCAGTCAGCTTTTTACTAAAATAGGCTAGTGGCTGCCAATCATCATTATCGACGCGTTGTTGTAGGCAAGAACCAACGTGCGTTCCTGAAGCGTCAGTAAACAACCCAACCTCAGCACTGTTATTTGGGTGTGCTAAAATTGTAGCGGACGTCAAGCTTTTCTTGCATTCTTCAAAGCACTTTTCTAGCTCAGGAGTCCACACAAAAGGTTTATTGCCTTTGCCTTGAATAGCAGTGATTGCTTCAATTAACGGCGCTTGGTACTTAGCCGTACTTGGCAAAAACCGGCGGTAGTAATTGACCATGCCTATGAATCTGCGCATACCCTGAACTGTCTTTGGGGGCGGGTAATCCACCAGAGAACGAATTCTGTCCTCAGGAGGACGCGTGCCCGCAGCATTGACTCGATGCCCAAGGAAAGATACTTCTGCGGCACCAAATACGGACTTGGCTGTATTAATCACAACGCCATAGTCGTGCAATCGCTGGAACAAGATTTCCAGATGCTGCGCATGCGCTATTTGGTCTTTTGAGTAAACCAAAATGTCATCAACATAGACATAGCAAAAATCTAAGCCACGGACTACTTCATCGATAAATCTCTGAAAAGTCTGCCCAGCATTACGCAAACCAAAAGTCATATACAGAAATTCATATAATCCAAATGGAGTAGTTATCGCTGTCTTGCACACGTCGCCTGGATTCACCGGTATCTGTTGATAGGCCTTGACCAAGTCTATAGTACTAAAAACGGTACAGCCAGACAAGTTGTGCGCATAATCACCTATGTATCGGACAGGGTAGCGATCAGGAATCGTTCGGGCGTTTAATGCACGATAATCACCGCAAGGACGCCACGTTGAGTCCTTTTTAGGTGCGAGATGCAGAGGCGATGACCAAGAGCTATCAGATGGTCGGCAAGTACCAGCTCGGACCATATCTTCGAACTCTTTCTTTGCAATGCCCAGTTTTAATGGTGCCAACCGACGCGGTCTACATGTCACAGGGGGACCGTCGGTAGTGTTTATATAATGTACGGTGCTGTGTTTAATAATTCTAGGTGCACCAGGTGGTCGCGTTATACTTGGGTATTTCTCCAAGATCGCTGTGAATGGCGAGTCAGGAAGAGATACTACCTTCACACTTTGCTGTTCCGCGGTATAAAGGTCCGCGGACGAAATAAGCCCAGTTTTACTATCGCACAGCTTACCTTTTGAGCAATCGGGTAAAAGCTGGTAATGCGACAAAAAATCTACGCCAATAATACCACTTTCCACATCCGCCACGACAAAGTTCCAGGTGAAATCCCGTCGTAGCCCTAAATTTAAGTTCAACTGTACCAGTCCATATGTGATAATCTTACTGCCATTAGCTGCAACTAAACTATATGATAATGGCTGAAGCGTACGTCCTTTTATAAAGCTACGAGGAACGCAGCAAATATCCGAACCAGTGTCCACCAAAAATTTCCGGTTGGATCTCCGGTCGGTCACGAAAAGGCGGCGACTAGCTGGCGAGCAACTGGATGTCGCCTTTAACAGTTGCTGTTTTGGTTTCCCTGATCACTAGGCGGGGAACCGGACCACTTACATGGAGGCACACATTTACGTGCTTTTGTCGCAAAACGGTCATGATAAAAGCACAAATCATAGTTACGTGAACGTGATCGGCTGCGACTACGATTACGGTTACGATTGAAGTCACGACTACGCGTACCAACATGCGAGCTGCAACCAGCAGAGGAAAGTGACGCTACTAAACGGGTCAATTCATCAACTTTTTTAGTCAGCTCCTGTACAAGATCAGTATTCGAGTTAGGCGAAACCGTACATACCTCCAATGAAGTTGATTGAGCGTTAATTTCAGCCAAATTGTCCGCTAGTTCGCTTAGCTCAGCCAACGATTCTAATCGTTGAGCAGCCAAGACAGTTTGAAGATATCGTGGCAACCTGCTCATCCAAATTGTCTTCAGAATATCCTCCGGAAATGCTGCACCGGCTAACGATCTCAGATGACGCAGAAAAAACGACGGCTTTTGATCGCCGATCTGCTCCTTCTCTAGAAGACGGCGTATTTTCTGCTCCCGAGAATCTGAGAACCTAGATATTATTGCGTTGCGCAATTTCGTGTAGGGTTGCTCCCTCGGAGGTTGGATTATGAAATCCTCTACTTCGCGAGTACAATTGGTATCGAGGTGCGCAACTGCGTAATTAAACTTTGTGATTTCTTGGCTAATATTATTGATGGAAAATTGCGCCTCTAAACTCGCAAACCATAGGGCCGGGCGATCTCTACAAAATGGAGGGGTACGTATAGATACTCTGTTAATCATTACCTTCTCCGTACCGCCTGTGCCAGATCTGCTGTCACTGCTTGACATTTCACGTCCACCCGTACCCGCGGAAGCTGGTTTGAAGTCTTCCTGCTCACTGTCACTCATGACGTGTGCTGTCATGAAAAACCATGCTAAGAGAAAAACAAAATTCAAAAACAAAAACTGAAAACAAAAGAAACGTGGGAGTGTGGTGTGCGCGAATGCCCTACAAAAAACATTGGTACAAAAATATCTTAAAAATATGTACAAAAATTCACCAAAATAAAATAAAATTAAATACACACACAAAAAAACACACAACAATATAAATCACACTGTCTTTTTAGTCCACACTGGTTCTTCCAAAAGATACTTCGACTTTAGTCTTGACGCGCTCCATGCGATTGTTGCCAGCAGTCAGCAGCACAGCTCTCGTAGTCGAATTCACCACTTCTTTTTCTACGTTTTCGTATTCTCGTCGACGAACAATCAGACGACCGTGGTCGCTTCACTCGTACCACCAAAGAAAGTACTCGTACCTATTTGCGTACCTTTGCTCTTCTTGTGTTCGAATCGTCTTAATTTATGTTGTGTTCGTATCGGGGTCACCAATTTAGGATATTATTACTCCTATTATTAAAACAATTTATTTTGTGGAATCGAAAACATCTATTTTTCACCTCTTGACAGATCTCTTATAAAACAAAACACAACTCTATTGAAATATAAATAATAAAGGCGACCGCGAAGGTCGCACTGGTGAAAAAGAGTTCCGCCACAGATCTAACAACCAATTTACCTACTTTATACAATCTTGAATTAATATTTGAGATTATGATCTTAGATATTCAAGACTGGATTCAGGTAGATTAATTATTTAGGTACCTAATACCTGGTATACCTAATATTAAACTTTGTCATGATAACTTTGTAATTTCACTCTAAGCAAAATAAGTGGAGTGATGGAACAAACCCCAATTGGCTGAACTTTTGAACGCATGTTTTCAATAATTCCTAAAAAACTCTTCCAAATTCTGTATTATACCAAAATCAGTAGTCACTTTACTTTCATTTTTTTGCTTTTAGTTTAAAAACAAATCATTTATGTACTACTAACATAGGTATAACATTATTATGGTCTAAGATTACATTTTGATATACTTGGTCCAATTCTTATTTACTTTGACAGCGGCACTAGATTACGAAAAGCTTTGCTAGGTTTTTAAAGTCAGATTGTAGCTGATATAGGTGAAATATTAAAAGTTAATGTTTGCACAGTTTTTGTAAAAAGCAGCTGTCAGAACTTAAAAAAAACTTGGACCGAATATGAGTAGATAGGTTATTAGGTAGGTAGGAAAAAAAGGTAATCAGCTTATTTTTTGCCACTTTTTGACAATATGTTTTCTTTGGAAGTACCTAAATATTGTCAAAATCAGTAAAAGAAATTTGATAAACAAATATAGGTACAGTATGTTTCTAGTTTTATTTGCCAAACTGAAGAAAACCTGTCTGATCTACGTATTATTCGGTATTGATAAATGTGTGATTTTGATAACGTTATAATTTTTACTAAATCAGTAAATCTTTTTTTTTTATTGTATGAGGAAACTTACAACCCAACCTGAATTGCGTGCAAAAACTGAAATAATTTAAATCGAACATAGCTACAAGCGGAGTATCTAAAAATTTGCTCTTTTTTGAAGAAGTTATGAATTTATTTTGAAATTAGAATCCGTAATTGTCTATGAATCCGTACTCGTTTTTTTTTAATGTGCCTTGAATCTGACAGGTATTTGTAACATCTTGTTTAGAAAACTAAAATTTATCTCGTTTCAGTACATCACACTCATTTCGTTTAAAAATTTGAATCGTTGAAATTATTTTGGAAATGTTTCGTTTTTAATATATATTAAGGTTAAGTGGCATAAACAGGCTTAGATTTAGGTATTTAAGTAAACATGCGACGGGGCATTATCAGTGAGTTGCCTACCTTTGAGGACTCTATTTATTTCCTTCGGTATTAATAGACATTTTAAAATTATTTACCTAATTATAAACCTAATCGCCATGTTTGTGAAAGCTTCAACCTTTAGGTAGGTAGGTAGGTACACTTTTGAAATTGAAAATCTAAATACGGAAGTGTTAAAAGTCTGTGGGTGTAGATTATTTATTAATTGTAGGTACTGCGGAGTTAGTACGAGAACTTGCGAAAAAGGTATCGATACGTAAACGATAGCAAATGTATGAAAAATTCAGTTTTCTTTTACGTCCGATAGAGGCGCTGTTAAATTTTTCATACATTTTGCTATCGTTTACGGAACGAATACTTTTTCGCAAGTGCTCGTACTAGGGCCACTGTTCACTCGTATTTAAATCACAGATGATGAGATCGCAGGCCGAGCCTAACACTCACCAGGGGCCTTAGCCCTAGCTCGAAAAGTTGACCCGCATAGGTGTTATTTGTCTAAACGGTACCATCAACTACGATAAGCGGTAGTTGTTTGATAGCCGCGTCTATCAAACAACTACCGCTTATCGTAGTTGATCAACTTTTCGAGCTAGGGGTAAGGCCCAGGCCAAAAGTCAATCTCAAGCGAGGCCGTAGTTCGAGCTCTGCATATCATAGTCGAGAAATTTTGAATTGCAGGTTTTCTATATTTATTTTAGTAGAAACACCGATACGGTACCTGTTTTTAACTATCCTAGTACATTTTGTTAAAGAAAAGTGTTAGTACACCACGAAAATATAATTTATCTATACTAAGATGTGTGTAAGTATATTTTTAGGATAATACTGCAGAATTCTACATTGCATATTTAATAGAACATTTGTTCTCGTAATGATACAGGCTGGAAGATAATTTTTATCAACTGTTCAGTTTTGGAACTAAATTATGTAGTTTCAATCTAAGTTCATTACCTAAGTACTATTTAGAGGTCAAGTCCATAACTTTATTAACATAACTATTATGAAATATAATATTTGACTGCCCCGGTGGCTCAGTTGGAAGTGAACCTAACTTCTGTGCTTGGGGGCGTGGGTTCGATTCCCATCTAGGACAAACATTTGTGTGATGAACATTTGTGTTTGTTCTGTCTGGGTGTTAATATATATTTAAGTATGTATTTAAAAATATATATGTATGTATATCAGTCTCTGGCAGCCATATTACAAGCTTTGCTTAGTTTGGGGTCAGATGACCGTGTGTGCAAAAATGTCCCAGATATTATTATATTATTTAAAAAATGTACAAGCACCAGCGTATTATTTCGCTGATAAGCACCTTGTCACCTAAAAGAGCTTGTTGTGTATAGAGTATGTAAAGAAAATAACGGTAAATGCGTTTTTTATAATCAAATTTAATTATGATAAAAGTTCTCTAATTCCTGCGAATAGGTATTGGTGATATTACAAAAACTAAACTCGGTATAAACGCATGTGTAATATACGACTTTCCATTTGGAACTTTCCGAAACTTTTTAGAAAAAAGATATAAAACTTATTTGAAACTTTTTTTTCAAAGCAATGGCGTTAACATAATTCATATTTTTTATAACTTATTGTTATTTTATTAAATAAGAATCTACTTATATTCATTTTGACCTCGCATTGAACATTGAGTTGTACCTATACTTTTTTAATACACCTTTATTTTTATGACTTATTGCACGGAATACCCTCCCCCCTTACCTATTCTGTGACTTATGGGAACAACCTAAATATAACATATCATATTCTGGACATCAAGTAGTGCGTTTGTTACGTATATTAGGTACATTCTGTATGTAAACCTTAACATAGAGAATACCTAACATCATTTTAGTTCATCTATTACTTTATTTATTTTGTTCATATACCTTTATAAATATATATATTTCAATAAAATTCTTTATTGTTTCTGTTTGTTTTCTTTTTTATTTGTACCTACTTTTTTCAATAAAATTCTACTTTCTTTCTATTTTCTTTCCATTTATCTCATGTACAAATGATCAGTTATCTCAATTATTAGGAGGTTGGTAGGCCACAAATAAAGTTTTGTCCGTTTTCGTGAATAATATGATCGTACGTTGTGTAATCAATAACATATTTAACAACTTTTGTTCCATGAATTTTCATTCCCCAAAAAATATGTTTGTTAAAGTTTGTACGTGAAAAAGTCGGCTTCGACGCTTCTCCCGGGCTTCGAAGCTTCGAAAGAAACGAAACTGACGTTCTTCCTCATTCGTCGTGTCAAGTAATACCACAGAAGACCTAATAATACCTACAAGTACAGAAGAGACTCCGCTAAATCATTTAAATAAGTAGCGACTCTTTCTACTACACAATAAAGTGCAATTCGGGACGTGCGAGCGCTAACTACCTAGTCTAAAAGTTGCCTCTCTGTCTATCGCATAACTCTTGTCGTGTAATCTCTGTCTATAGCGCGGCAGGTTCGTCTACTAGATGGGTCCCACCACGAACTTGTACCAAGTGCGGAGTGCGCCAGGCCTGGTAAAACGATAAATGAGGAACGCGGGACGACAAACTGTCGTGGAACAAAAGCTGTCCGATATGGTGTAAGAAAGCTGAATGCGAGATTAGGCTACCTAATAGGCTATCGGACAGATATGATTTGTTAAAAATAACAGACTTAGTAACAATATGATTAAAATTCAAACGTATACTGAAGAAATCATTTAAATCGGTTTTTGGTCGGATTAGGAGGGGATGGTCTATCCCTCTCCCGCAAAGCGAGTGTCAGTATGTTATGGATTTCTTTCAAGTGACGTCATTTATAAGTAGAATTCACTCTGTCTAACAAGACATTACAATGCTTATATCTATATTAATAAATCGACTTCAAAAAAAGAAGACGGTTCTATGTTCTACTGTATATTTTTTATGTACATATGTTCTTGTTCACCGATATCTCCACCAACTGCTGACCGATTTCAATTTTTTTTCTTTTGTTCGGTGGGTATACTTCCAATTTGGTCCCAATGTCACCAAGTCAGGATCTGAAGATGGGATCCCAGGGAAATCAAGGACAACCCTCAAATTTCATATGCACTTATTACGTTTCTCATATATTTTTGAAGTCGGTTTTTAATGTGAACCAGTTGTTTTGAACACATTTCAATTTGGTTTTCTGTGATCAGCTCTATTTTGAGACCTATTTTTAAGACTATAAAAATAACAAGTCCGGTAGCTTATTATCAACAACCCTGTATAAAGCATGAAACTCTCAATGTCGATTTCAAGATTATTAGGCCTCCTACATCTAACAATGTTCAACTATATATAAGGTCGGGGAAAAAGTTTCTTCGTATTTTTTAAACAAATTCAAGACATATTTTTTTCAAGTTTAATTACATTTAATTATAATATATATGTGCCATTTTGTTCGATAACTTGTTGCCATCTTGTAGGTAGTGACATGATCCCGTTGCTGTAGAAATTTTGGGACTTCTGATCAAAAAAATGCAACAAGTAGTTTTGACAGTCCTCTCTTGATGTTAATCTAACACTACCCAAAGGATTCTTAAGAGATCGAAACAGGTGGAAATCTGAGGGTGCAAGGTCAGGGCTATATGGTGGATGCATTAACACTTCCCAACCAAGCTCTCTAAATTTTTGCTGAGTGGCCAAAGATGTGTGCGGTCTGGCGTTATCATGATGAAAGACCACACTCTTTCTGTTGATCAATTCCGGCCGTTTTTTCTCAATTTCTTGTTTGAGTCTCATCTGCTGTTGGCAGTAGAGATCCGAATCGATGGTTTTGCCCGGCGGTAAAAGCTCATAATGAACGATGCCCTGCCAATCCCACCATACACACAGCATCACCTTATTACGTGTTAATCCGGGTTTCGCTAAAGTCTGTGGTGCTTCACTGCCCTTTGACCATGATCGTTTGCGCACATTCTTGTCGTAGGTGATCCATTTTTCATCACCAGTGATCAATCTTTTCAAAAACGGTTCGGTTTCGTCACGTTTCAACAGAGAGTCGCAAATGAGTACACGATTCATTTGGTTTCTTTCAGTAAGCTTGTGTGGCACCCAAATATCGAGTTTTTTTGTAACCCAGTTTTTTTCAAATGGGTCAAAACTGTTTTGTGGTCAATCCCCAGTTCTTCAGCTACGTCGTAACTATTAATATGCCGATCTTGGTCCACTTTTTCAGAAATGGCATCTACTTTATCCGTAACAGGGCGACCAGAGCGAGCTACATCTTTGACATCAAAATTCCCGGACTGAAAACGCTTGAACCAACATTGTGCTACTCTTGATGACACTGCATTAGGTCCATAAACGTCATAAATTTTTTTCGCGGCTTGTGTCGCAGTTTTCCCTTTTTTGTAATAAAATTTCACAATATATCGAATTTCTTCGTTAGATTCACTCATTTTATCAAACAAAAAAACAATTTAAAAATGGCGGGAAATTGCTTTTTACTTTTTGTATTCCTTTTTTTAAATGTCATATTTTTAATGGTATCAAAACCAGCCAGATACAAACAGTACAACGGATGAGATTTTTACTACAACCTTATACATACAAAATACGAAAAGACTTTTTCCCCGACCTATTATTTTACACACGACTACACAGTCGCCATGATTTGTTAGAAAGCTTATTCCTTAACTATTTTGGCATGTAAGAAAGACATTGAAGGTGAAATTATTTACAACAATCCCCTTGGCACTACTAGCATCGTTTGGTTGCGACATTGGGATATTTCCCTTTAGTAGTTCTTAAGGGAACAGCAGTTCCCCCATAGCACTACTGGTAGTGTCACGCAGTTGTGCCACGGGTAAGTCACGGTACTTATTTCCGAATAGAAATACATAAAAGCTACCAAAAAAGCTCTTTCGCATTTAATCGATTGATTCGCATCAATCCAGCTTTATAATGTCTAGTAACATTAAATTACAATCGATTAAGTGAGTTTTACAATTTTACGATAAAGAATTTATAAAACACTGTTTCAAACTATCACGGTAATTCACTACAGTTATATGATTATAACATGAACATGGTGCATGTAACTGCGCCGAAATATCGGGAGCTCCTTCCACAACCTTA
Organism: Agriopis leucophaearia; assembly: GCA_949125355.1. Classification (NCBI taxonomy): domain Eukaryota; kingdom Metazoa; phylum Arthropoda; class Insecta; order Lepidoptera; family Geometridae; genus Agriopis; species Agriopis leucophaearia. The sequence goes on along the minus strand of OX421266.1, from coordinate 14,713,719 downwards.
CCACGGTATATATCCCGAAAATAATCATATAACTGTAAAGAATTTATACTTTAGCTACAGGTTTAAAACGAGTCAATGAAGAAAATATGCAAATTAATGCAGTTTGCAACTGGCATTGAATCAAAAATACTGGATCAATGCAAGTCAGAACGAAGCGCTAACCCATCCAATTTCAGAATTTGAAGACACAACGAGAAGGAAGCCCAAAACAACTATTGGTCACTGCACAGGACTAGTGACCACGATATACTCTTGTGCGTGTTCCAATAGTTATTGTGGTCTTCACTAACGACGTGCGAAGACAGTTGCGGGGATCGTCGTGGGAATACGAATTTGGTTAAGATTTCCTGTATTTTTACAACTGAAATTACCTATTATAATAGGTTGGATGACTGTTTTTTTTTAAATTGTCCTATTAAAAGGTAGCCCATAAATATAGCTGATAGATGAAAACAAAATGAAAATCTGAAAAAATAAGCAACTTTTTGATATCATGGTAGACAGAGAGCGTGAAACAGCAAATTGTGACGTCACTTCTCTGTGCGCCATATAAATTCTATTCTGACAAGTATGGCGCACAGAGGCGTGACTTAATTTTTTGTTTTGTGGTAAATGGACTAAGTTTTCTCTTCCAAAAACTTTAGACGCTTATATATTAGAATATTAATAACCGATTTAAATTATATTTTCAATAAACATATTATATTTACTTAAATTCTTCATCAAACCTATTGGTTTTACGATGTAAACGTCAGTCATCTACCCTATTCGTTATTTCCTTACTTTGCCTTCTTTTCGAGTGTAGTTTGCTGATCTCCGTGAAAACTATGTTTCATAAGTTCCTAAAATATGCATTGCACTGAACTGCGGATAAACTTATGTTATTATTTTATTTATATGTACTTTCGCATTACTGTATTAAAACATTGTTTTTTGAAAGATTTTGTTTAGCTACAGTATTCGTAAAATGGGTACAATCCGTGAAATAAAACCAAGAGTGAGCAAAGAAAATCAGTTTTATTTGTTAAAACCGAGGAAAAGTCAGTCTTGGACTTAAAGCGTACAAGCAACAAATATGGGCAATCTTAACAATAAAGAAACATCAAAAAGTTATTTAATGTACATCTTTTAAGCTTTGGTCAGATAAAAATAAAGGGTTAACAATAAAATATAACGATTGTATACAGGGGGTATATACCGTACAGGGCGTATGTAAAAATACTCATAAGTATAATAAATACGTAATCCTGTAAAAAAAACTATAGGCACAAAGCACCTTGCCCAGAGAGGTATTAAGGGGTTACTGGTAATCAATTAGCAGCCTCAGTACATCAAAACAAACTACTTTCGTTCGATTCGAAAAACGTGAAAAATAAACTGCTGTTTCATACATTTTGTCGGGAGTGTGTTTTTCATAATGTAACGGCTGTTTTTTTTCCCTGCGATTTTCGAAAAGTCGTAGAACGTGTGTTTGAAAGTTGTGTTTTGATTAATGAGGCTATCATTAGGAGCATGCTTATTGATCACCAGTAGCCACTGTATATTAAATGTCAAAGTTTTTCTTACAACCTGTATATAATATATTTCGTTTAAAAATGCACAACAACTTAGGAATGGCGTAACTATAATAATTTGTTCTATTAGGCGGAAATTAAATTTTATCAAGTCAGAATCAATATCCACTTATGTTAACAATAAACACCATACATAGGTATATGGGGTTCCTGGTCACTAACCAATAAACTCTTAGAAACAGTTCCTGCACACAACAAACATATTTTGTTCTACCAATTAAAAAAAAAAAAAAACAACCCTACCACTTTAAAAATTACCACTTTTGAAAATTCGCGAAAAAAATAATTGCTGTATAAGTTTTGTCGTAAGTCAATGAGCTTTTTCTAACACATTGACATGACATTGACACTTTTGACAAGCGACATAATTTATGGAACAGCATTGTTTTTTTTTCGACAATTTTCAATATTCTTAGAACAAAAGACGTTAGTTATGATGTAGAGAAACTCTAACCCTTAGAGGTTCTCGGGTAGTTACCTTACCAGTATATATATTTTACACATCGAGATATAATACCTATAGTCACAATCTCAAGTGAAAACAGTCAAAAAACGTCCGAGCGTCGTTGTACATATAGACATCAATTTTATAGTTCGCATCGCACATTTACTCTAATTTAGACGTTATGTCGCTTGCATAGTGTTTAACGTCGCTTGCCCGCTATGTCGTCGTAGCACTGGCATCGCGCGACGTTGTACTCGGATCGCGGTTGCCTAACAACTAACCAAAAAGTCGGCGCAATGCGTAGCGTGCGCTGAGTTTGTTTTGTTGTTGTTTTGCACGTTTGATTCTATAGTTATTGTATGTCGATGATTATTTCGATTACAGATGACTTTAAATAGGATTTCTTCTTTTCTTTTGAAATTAAACATGCTTGCAAATAGAAAATACACTATTACAATGATTTTCTAATGTAATAAAAGTTTTGCAAAGTAAAATGTTTTAAACTGTGACAATTATGTTTTGACAGCATTTAATCTTACAATTATTTCTTCAAAAATATGCTTAAGTATACATATTTCGCCAATGATACATGTTTTTAATGTCATCATCATCATTTTAGCCATAGGACGTCCACTGCTGGACATAGGCCTCCCCCATCGATTTCCAAAAACATCGGTTGGAAACGGCCTGCATCCAGCGCCAGCGTTTCCCTGCGGTCTCTTTTAGGTCGTCTGTCCGTCTTGTGGGTGGACATCCTACGCTGCTCTTACCGGTCCGTGGTCTCCACTCGAGAACCTTTCGGCCCCATCGGCCATCTGTTCTGCGTGCTATATGCCCTGCCCACTGCCACTTCAACTTGCTAATCCGGTGGGCTATGTCGGTGACTTTAGTTCGTGTATGGATCTCCTCATTTCTGATAAACCCTGAGCATAGCCCTCTCCATAGCTCGTTGTGGTTTTCAATGTAGGTAATGTTATTTTATTATAATTTTTTTTATTTTGCTGAGGCATCAATCACTTACATACTTATTCTATAAAATACATTGCATTGTCCGATTATACAAAACCTAAAAAAATAACAATGACCATGATGTAATATACAGGGCTTCTGGTAATCAGTTAGAATCCTCTTAAGGGCGAAGGACGACTTTTCGAAAATCGCGGAGAAAAATCAGCCCCTCCATACAAAAAAAATATTAACTCCCGAGATAATTATCAATATAAAAAACCGACTTCATCAGAACTGGACCACATTGAAATGTGACCAAACGGGAAGTACCAGCTTTCCAATAAGAAAATAATCATTAAAACCGGTTCACCCAGTCAAAAGTTCTGAGGTAACAAACACAAAAAAACAGTCGAATTGATAACCTCCTCATTTTTGGAAGTCGGTTAAAAATATATTAAACAGCAGATTTTTTCCCGTGAATTTTGATAAGTCGTAGAATAAAAGTTTTTTGCTGACTGAATACCAGTAACTCTGTATATCCATTTGAAAAGTTACTATGATATAACATTCATATACATATTCTGAAAAAAGTATTCAGTAAAGATCCGTATACTAACGTAGTAAAGTTTGAAATGCGTACTTGTAAGCTGTGTCCAAGGTTTCAGAGCAGGAATGCCTTAAGTTTAGAAGGATACGAGTTATTTTTGCGTGGCGCCCGCGCCTAAGTCGGTGTTCGATGCGGTTTTTTATCTCCATCCTTTTCAAATGCCAAGTGACACAAAGCAGAGTGAAGGCAGACTGTAGCAGGGACGTACGTGTAGTCGTGAACAAGCGTGTATCGATACATCCAGAGAGCTTCCTCGATTTCATGCTGCCAACAAAATATCACAAATCAGCATTGATTTACAAACCCATGAGTCCCCATATAGCAATGACTCTTAAACTTTTTGTAGCCACGAACCACTTTGAAATACTACGGACCCCTGGCGACGAGAATTTTCGAATAAGAAACCAGTCATCATCATTTCAGCAATAGGACGTCCACTGCTGAACATAGGCCTCCCCTTTTGACCTCCACGCTAAACGAAAGCTTGCAGGTTTGTTTGTCATGGAGGAAGGATTTATCTTCACTCCATTCCCTTTGGACTAGTTTTGCTCATATTCAAACTAAAAATGGCATTGGTATGAACTACTTGCCTACAAAATTTCATTAACAATACACAAGCTATCTGCAAACAAATATACAAACACACATACAAACGTCGTCGACTTGTTCCGTTGACTCTGAGAATCTTCGCTCCGCCAAAAATAGGAAGATAAAAATCGCAATATTAAACTACAAACTTTACCACTGACTTGTACAATTTCTACTCATCGTCATCATCATCAGCCAGAAGACGTCCACTGCTGAACATAGGCCTCCCCCTTTAACCTACACACTGAACGACAGCAATTTCTACTAAATTACGGGTTTAACAATTGTGACAAAAGTAATATCCTGGTAATAAATCAATGGCCAGTAAAGTCAAATTATTGCTAGCACTTAAACTCTTGAGCTTCTTAGGATTCCTCTTAAATTTTTGACGAAAAAAATAACGAAAACTGAATTTTTGCGATCGCTAAAAATCCAGGGGCCTTACAGCTAACGCGGGCTTAAAACAGCGCTGACACAGCGCAATGCGGAAAATCGCGCGAACGTGAACCTTAACGCGCCGAGATAACTTTTCTCATCACGCAAACAGAATCGCTTAAAACAGGTAGCCGTAGCCTGTTTGCGTCGCTTTTATAGAAAAGATCTATAGATAAATTCAATTTCTGTAATAAATAGGAAGATCTGTTATTATTTTAATAACTTCTTAAAATTTCTTCTTAAAACTTAACATATCAAATACTTACATCATATACAAATACAAATTATGTACAAATACGTAAATATCCAATTTACAAAGGCAGTTTTCGGCGGTTACTCTCGACGGAAAGATTAGTTAAGTTGTATCAAAGATTACGGCTTTATATTTTCATTTTATGCACGAAAATCCTGATACCTACAATTGAATCAATGCATTTTGTAAGCTCTTAAAATTTAGATACTTACGTTGTAGAAATGTGAGAGGCCTACTAGAAACGCCTCTATCTTGCTCTTCGGGGCCGCATAGAACGAAAGGTAAGCTATGTCCAAGGCGTCTTTGTTCTTATTTTGTCTGAAAATGGAAATACATACATACATACATATAAAACACTGTTTTAAACTATCACGGTTGTTCACTAAAGTTATATGATAATTTACGGGATATTTACCGTGGTAAGGTTGTGGGAGGAGCTCCCGATATTTCGGCGCAGTTACATGCATCATATAACTGCGCTTCCACAACCTTACCACGGTAAATATCCCATAAATAATCATATAACTTTATACATACATATATATCAGACAGATTCAGTACGGACCGATATGTAGGACGATCTCTTTTTACAATAACTCGTCCGGTTAGAACGACGAGCAGTGTTTTTAATCTGTTTTGATGAGATCAAGGATACGTTACATGCGCTAAAACGAGTTCCGTGAAGCGAAAGTGATTATTGAAGAAAAAAAGTTCTATATTACAACGTTTACAAGCTGTGAGAAAAATAATCACAGTAATATTAATTAATACATAATTATGTATGTACCTACATTAGTACCGATGTATTAAAAATAGATTAAATTTATTTTATTTCTGTTTTTAACCGACTTCCAAAAAGGAGGAGGTTCTCAATTCGACTGTTTTTTTTTTTGTTATGTTTGTTACCTCAGAACTTTCGACTGGGTAAACCGATTTTGATGATTCTTTTTTTTATTTGAAAGCTGGTGCTTCCCGTATGGTCCCATTTCCAATTTGGTACAGTTCTGACATTTTTATGAAGTCGGTTTTTTACTATTGATAGTTATACCATAAAGATAATTTATTTACACAAAAAACTAGTAAATCATACACACATTTAATAACGCATGCACACAGGTGGGTTAAAATGTTAGTCACTTTGTAACATGTCTTGCCTAGTTACTAGGCGTACAAATATAGTGAGATGGCATAAAATACCGTAAAAATTATTTATATATAAAAAATATAAATCAAATTAAAGTATAACATTAATTAATTACTTACAGGTTTAAGAGGGCTACAAGAGGTCGCAGCACCAGGCGCGCTGAGTTTGGTGGAGCAAGCGCGTGCGCAGCGGCCAGACAGCGCACCGCGCATGGGCCGCGCCCCACCGCGCCGCACCACCATCCGGCTGCTAGCGCACCCCACCAGGACCCATCGTGCTATGAAACATTCATATCGGTTTCTTCTTAGCAAGCATGCTCCATCGTAGACCGTATCATCGCTTAACATCAGGCGAGTAGGCGGTCAAACGCAAACCTATTACTTAAAAGAAACACCAGTGACGAGGTAACAATAAACTATAATTTATTCCTTTAAACATTATACAAATAGTTACATCTTATTTGGTTAGTGTTTTTTTTTAATATAATAAAATAAGTAAACTACCGCCGAACTAGGCTCGAAGCCTGTGTGCCATCTGCAAATCGGCATAATATCTTTCAGCACTACCAGGCATTGCGACAGGGTCAATCCAATTAATTCTGCAATACACTGCTGTTTATAACCTTTCCCATTTCATCATCAGCCAGAAGACGTCCACTGCTGGTCACCATTGGTCTCTCCCTTTGACCTCCACACTGAACTACAGCCTGCCATCTGCATCCACTGGATGCCTGCGACTCTCACGATGTCGTCAGTCCTACTAGTTTCTAGAGGGAGTCCTACCTACACTGTGTCTTCTAGCTCGTGGGCCTCCACTCAAAAAACCTTTCTTCCCCATCGGTATTCGGTTCTTCGAGCGATGTGGCCTGCTCATTGGCACTTCAAATTGCAAACTTTAATAGCTATGTCGATGACTCTGGTTCTTCGGCGAATATCCACGTTCCGGATTCTATCGCGCAAAGAAACTCTGAGCATAGCTCTCTCCATTGCATCGCTGTGCAACTCTCGAGTTTTACTACGTCTCAGTTCCATGTCATTACTGGCAATACACATCTTTCCCATTTACTTATATACCTTTTTTTTAATTTATGACCTTAACATTCATAACTTCTTTTACCACTGTTTTCCAATTCCACCTCCACTCTCCAACTTTAACTTTATACTTGTACTTATAAATAAAACAGGTTCTTTCACTATGGCTGAATCAAAGTAACATTTAATTTAGAAATCTTATCTAGTACCCTAAACCACAGATTAACAGTACTCACAGTATCGACGTATTTAGCGAGCTTGGATCCGAGCAGGCCATAGTCGTGCTGGTTGAATAGATCAGCGAAGTGCTGCATGAGGGCCAGCAGCGCGCCCCAGCCGGCTGAATCCACTGCCAGCACACGGGAGAGGAAGAAGTCGTCCTCACTGGCTAGTGGTATCACGCATTCTGGTATTTTCTTGTGAGACGGCGTCATTGATGCTACTTCTGCTGATATCCTGATTAAATTTTATTGTATTAATAACAAACTATTACAAAACGGCTTACACTCACGTTATGTTTACCGGTAAGACGAGCGACCGGCGACTGGCGACCAGTACCGGAGGCAACTGTCGGGGTACAGACAGGGGCGAGGGCGGCGCGAGCAGCAGCGCGTGCGACGCGGTCCGCCACAACCGCGGCCTTGGCAGTACCAATGCGTGGGCGACCATCTCCAGGAGCGCGCGTATTCCCTGATGAAGGAGCTTTAATCGCTCCGAAACCAGTCGCTCGTCTCGACCGATAAACATAACGTGAGTATAAGCCATTTTATAATAAAATTATTTTGCAAAAATAGATGATTATTAAATACATTGTAAAGTACAGCTATTTATCAGTAACGCACCTTATTACTTACAAATCTCAGTTAACATTTTTTTACGGTTAAGGGAGAAATGTAAGGAATAAGGCGTTCTTATGGAAACTGACATGGTTTTCACACATTTTATTTATATGACACAGGAATTGCTCACGTATGATTAGGCCGGTTAAGGCGTTACTTATATGTAGTTTTTATATGTAGATTTGATCATTTACAATAATGACCAGGCCTTGTTATAAGGACAAAAACTGTTTGAAATTTGAATTTCCCGCCATTGGTGAAATAACACTTATAAATACGGAGGCCAAGCTGAATTTCAGTTTTACTTGTATTGGCTAACAAGGTCATGTGGAATGACGCACATTGCTTACTCAAAATGGCGTTTCACTAGATGTTTATTGCTTTTGAAAGCTAAATAACGCACGACTTGGCAACTATACCGATGGAGATCTAGACTATCTTACTTTATGCCGCATCCACTTTATGGAGCGTCCTTGGTTTATATACTGGTTAACTCGGAAAGGGTGTACTAAGCAAAAAGGGGTCCATAGTACCCGTAATTATGAACAACTTGTACTATGGTAATTCTTAATTGGCAAAAAAAAAAAAACAGCAGTTTCATAGAAAACGATCAGTAACACTCGACAAAATGTATGGAACAGCTGAGATTTTTTCGCGATTTCCGGGTTGGTCATATAGTAAAAGATGTTTCTAATGACGAGTACTCGCATAAACCTCTTTCAGCTTATTACACCCATCCGCGTAACTCTGTATAAACATAGATATATACATCATACAAACGCCCAAAAAAGAAAGTCAGTAGTTTTATGTAGTTGTCAAATAAAATTTGACTGCCCCGGTGGCTCAGTTGGTAGTGAACCTACTTTCTGCGCTTTGGGGCGTGGGTTCGATTCCCACCTAGGACAAACATTTGTGTGTTTGTTCTATTTCTGGGTGTTAATATCTATTTAAGTATGTATTTAAAAATATATATGTATGTATATCAGTCTATAGTCTCTGACTGCCATATTGCAAGCTTTGCTTAGTTTGGAGTCAGATGACCATGTGTGCAATAATGTCCAAGATATTTAAAAAAAAAAGATATAAGTTGACAAAGGGCACGGACTCCCGGAGTCCATAGAGCTGCAATACAAAAACATTACCCTATCGAGCATGGAGTAAAAGTAAATCACTAACTGTAGTTCCAAGTCATTGAGCTCCTGTTGAAAGCTGACGAAGTGCAGCCAGTAGTCAAACTCGAATGTATTGATTTCGCATTCTTCTTTTTTCAGATCCAACACGTCAAACGTCACTGGAAACATAGCAAGTTTATTCACTAAACGACGGTGATCAGGCAGAGCGATCTAACAAACAACTATAAAGAAACATATCTATGTATATTAAATGTCTTTAATCGGTGAAAGTTGAAATGGATAAAGAGGTTTATCCACTCAACACTTATAAAACGTACCTCCTACCTACATACCAATAGCAAAGGGCTTATTATAAGCCGAGGCAAATTAGGGGTTTCACCTCAGAATGAGAGATAATAAGCTGTAAAATTGTATAAAACTTTACTTAGGCATTCTGAAAGTCGTCTCAATTGAGTGTATCAGTCATAGGCCTGCACGTCAGAAATGAAAACTTAATTAGTAATTCACCAATTCTACAAGAGATGGCGCTGTTTTATACAAGGTACAGCGTTCGGTGACGATGACGCGAGTTCCATGATTTTTGTTCACCCAAAAATGCTCAATGAGCCTAAAGAAGTTTTCACTTCAGTAATACATTTATTTAGAATCACAATATAATAAATTAATGTAAATGTAGATATAGATAAGTGTAGATAAGCTCATATACAGCCGTGTATAAGGGCTTCGTCAATAGTTATCAATACAGGAGATGTCATATTCAATGTAGAAGAAACGCTACCAAAGCCAAAACGCATCGTAATCCATCTACTGCAGACAGCCCCGTTAGCTTAGTTGGTAGTGAAACTGCCTTCTGTGCTTGGGGGCGTGGGTTCGATTTACTAGGACAAACATTTGTGTGATGAACATTTGTGTTTGTTCTATTTTAATCATATATATGTATGTATATCAGTCTCTGGCAGCCATATTACAAGCTTTGCTTAGTTTTGGGTCAGATGACCATGTATTGTGTGCAATAATGTCCCAGATATTTATTTATTTATCTGTATTTTTATTTCATCTGAGGTTCGTTCTAGTTCGTTAGTTTATTGTAAGTTGGCTGGCCCATCACAATCGGACTCAATCGGACAAGTAGTAGAACATGGTTGAAAGTTTAGCGTAGGCATTAAATACTTTTTTATATATAAACACTTTGACAACTCACCACCACAGGCTTGTTTTTTACACAACGCCATCTGTTCCGCAATTGTTCTCTTCATCAGATCGTAGCTCTTCAAATGTTCCGCCTTATTATGTCTTTCTAGAGGATTCCCATTCAACACCTTGTTGAAACTAATCTCCAAGGGCTTGTGTGTGAATAGAACCGCATGTATGTTGTTGTCCTGTAGCTCTAGCATACGGACTAGCGTGCTGCTTTCTGTGAAATAATGAAGGTGGTATCATTATCAGCCTATGTATTGTTTTTCGTTTTAAATTGGTCTCCATAATACGGGCCTTTGAGCCTAGTGTTCCCACACTAGGCCCAAAGGCCGGGACCGCAGGAATGTCTGCGAATTGTTACCTTATTTTTAGTGTAAATATAATTTTGTTTAAATGTATTTATTAATGTAGTGTTTTTGGAAAATAAATTATCTTACCTTATCTTTTTAACCGACTTCCAAAATGGAGGAGGTTATCCATTCAACTGTTTTTTTTTTAATGTTTGTTACCTCAGAACTTTCGACTTGGTGAACCGAATTTGATAAATCTTTTTTTATTTGAAAGCTGGTGCTTTTCGTGCTCCTTTTTAGAAGTCTGTTAAAAAAGAAGCCAAGCCCATGATCATAATCAGTCTATCTTGGTCCACCGCTGGACATAGACCTCTCCCAAGGTCATACATTATTCATGGGCTTTTCGCTTTCAGTAACTGCCAGTTGCTTTAGGGAGCTTAGGGCTTTAGGGAGTCTTACGCAACTGCCACATAGCTACTAAAATGACATAGATAGGACAAAAAGACGCTGGAAAAATTTATAAGAGGTGGAAAATTCAAATGGAACCCATTTCGATATTTGCCCAGAGAACTTTAGTTTGTCACTCACCCTTGCTGGTGCCACTGCAGTGTCTGTTCGTGAGACGACAGTTGCTGCCGTCGTGCTCGCACACCATGCTCACGCCCGGCTCGGTCTCCGCACATATATCTTTCCTTTCGTCGATATCTGCTGAGAGAACTGTTTGTTTCGTCAGTGCAATGTTTCTCTTTTACTACGATTCTACATAAGGTTACCTTATAATAACCGAAATACTCCCATCTCTTTAATAGCGAAGAAGTTACGATGAGTAAAAAGCATAAAGATGAATTGAACCTTATGGACATGTCTGTATATGTATGAAATCTTTTTAACTTACCTCCCAGTTCTTTAAGCAAATTCACTTGTTTAGCTATGCAGGCCCAGCAGTTGAGTAGGGAGCGCGCCTGGCCGTTCATGTACTGCGGATCGATGCGTAGTACTTGCTTCAGGTGAAAGAATTGGGCTTTTTGGTGCTTTTTCATCATGTGCATTTGGGCGAGGAGAAAGTTTGTTGGCGGCTGTCAACAAATAGTATAATGAGATAAAAGTGTAAAATTATCAGATTTTGTATGTAAAATGCACAAAGTATGCAAACCCAAGCCATAGGAGAGAGTTTACCATCGATGCGACGACTGACTGCCCCGGTGGCTCAGTTGGTAGTGAACCTACCTTCTGCGCTTGGGGGCATGGGTTAAAGAAACAACTAGTTGGGGAACGAGTTGGGATTCTTCGATAAGATCATTTTACGAAAAGGTCAATAGGCTTTGATCTAAATCTTCCATTTTTCCATTCATTTCTCTGCTCTGATAGCTGCAATGACATTGTACAAAGCTGATTGGAAATATTTTCTTTTAAACGGCAGCCACGCTTGTATGAAATAACAAAAAAAAGGGTTGTAAAACACTGTTTTAAACTATCACGGTTGGTTTGTTGTTTCCACAACCTTACCACGGTAAATATCCCGTAAATAATCATATAACTAAAGTGTTGTAAATCTTAATAATAACGTCACCTCATATGGATTCAGTTTGTATGCGGCCTCGACAGTAGAAAGCGCGTCATCCCAGAGCCCCATTTCCAGCAGCACTGAGGCGAGGGACACTAGCGGCACGTCTTGATACTTGTCAGCCGCACGGTGCGCGGACAAGAGGCAGTTGAGAGCGTTTATACTGTTGGCTCGGACGCGCCAGTACAGTGAGGCAAGTGTGTAGAGCACCCACTTGGGTGCTAGTTTCTGGAAGTAAAAATTAAACTAGTAGTTCGCCCTGAACTGTGACGCGAGACCACAAGGACCACAAGGTTGTAAGGAAAGGGTATGATAAGCCGAAAGGGGTTCGTTATACCTATTATTATAAACAACTTTTATGGGACCAACCCTGAAAACGCATAAAAGAACTTTTTTTTTGTTCTAAAAGTTGTTCGTAATGATGTATATAAATATCCCCTTATATGACCTGCAGGACTAGGATGCGCACCGCGACAAAAACGAGTTTCCACACGAATTTGACGTTCCAAATTCAAATCACTTTAAACCCTAGGGAGTTTCATACAACTTTATATTCCTTAAGAGATAATGCGTTACTTTACGTTGAGGTTGCATGATATGGACATTGTCGAGCAGGTGGTGCAAAAAAGATTTTTTTTAATCGATCAAAGTTGGCGGAGTAATCGATGAACAAACATTTAAAAAAAAACAGTGGACATAGAACCATCCTCCTTTTTCTTCAGTTAAAAACAGGCTAAATGGACATTTCTGAATAAGTTTAATAAAACTGTTAGTAGCTTTTATCTATAAGGGAATTTATCATAATATTTTATTGACAGTAAGGTACAATATCCAAGAGTGACATAGGTTATGTTCACTACCCGCATGAATCCCGGTCATTGTATATGGCTAAGCTCGGCATTCCACCAGCTGCTTGAATGTTAGACCTAGTTTCAAGGATGGTGACCGAGCGGTAGCATGTGCGCTTTACAGTCTGACGGCTCCCGGTTCGATCATCGGCCCTGCACCAATGACTTATGTACTACTTAGCTAAATTAAGTGCAGTTTCGATGCCATCGCTAAAAACGGTGAAAGAAAACAACGTGAGAAAACCAGTATGTCCAAGAACTTCAAAAGGTCAAAGACATGACATTTATCAACATGCAATGGGCTAGCATGGTGAATTAGGGCCCATCCGCTCACTTTGAGAGAAGGCCTGTATCCCAGCAGTGGGAACGTGCTAGGCTGAGATGCTGATGATGATAAGACATACCTTCTGCATAGCCGTGTGAATTCTCTGGCCAATTTCAGCGTCCTCCATTTTCTTTATAAGTTCAAACTTATCATGGCTCACGTACGTGAGAAGTTTGAGCCGCAAGGATTCAACGACGTATGCCTCTGGCGGTAAATGGACCCTAGAAATAAATACTGTAAAGGAAATAGCGATATTTTAAACGTATCGGTAACATGCTTGTTTTTGCTACGCAATAGAGGGGCATCCTCGTCATCGCTGGCACGAACAAACTACGCCGCCAAACAATGTACCAGGCGTTGAATAACGATAAAATGTGACACCTATATCGTATTTCGTAAAGCATTATTTTAAATGACAATCATGATATGTATGACAAAATAGCAAACGTGTCAAGCAAGAGGCGTCCTCATTTTGTCATTCTGCTGTACATGACTGTATTTCAATGTTTTTTTGATGCGATGCCCTTGTTTATGTAATATATTCCAACAGCCAAGACACCACAAAGATTTTTTTCCATGCTATTACTCACTAGCGCTTGTTATTGGCTTTTATTTGGAACGCGCCCTTCACTATCTCCCCAAGGCGTGTTACCACAGAAAGATAAGTAAATAGAACGGAAATGAGAAGAAAAATCTGTCTACAGGCATTATGACAGAACCTTAATTGAACTTATTTAGATCAACGCGTCGAACTCCGCGTTTCAGTTGCTAACTGATTTCGAATGACTGACGTTTCGTTTATATGAGTGCAACTGGCTACAACAAAATTCTTACAAAAATGCCTGGACAGCAGTTCTAATTTAAACAAAAAAAAAGTGTACGTATTACATTCGTTCTTCGACTATTTATATATTCTAACACCTAGCCTGTCAGTAATAGAATTTAATAAATTCTTCGTAACGTCGATTCAATAGCGAATTCCCGACAGATTTTTAGTAAGTATGCCAAAAATCTCAAAATCCGTTATGACAAAATTATAGCATAACTGCCTAGTTTACTTACTTGGTCCCTTTCTTAGAAGTGTACAGAGCGAGGTCCTTATCGTTAGGACAGAGGGGCGGGTGCCACGGCAGCTCATATTCCTCCAATGCCGATACCCCGATTTTGTCCGTCAGTAGGTACTGTAGACTGGAAACAAAACGATTACTTAGCGTCTATTAATCTGATTGCTATTTACTACGATGTTAGGCAAAATAACCTAGACCTGTATAACAAGCGCGGATAGAATCACTCTTGCTGCATACGGAACGCCAATAAGCTGGTCGGTATCCCACGCTCCCTCACGAAATCCAGCAAACTGACCCACGTTATGGGCCCGGAGGTATATCGTTTATTGCCCGATTATGCTCTAAATATAAATAAATAATAAATAAATATTTTGGACATTATTGCACACATGGTCATCTGATCCCAAACTAAGCAAAGCTTGTAATATGGCTGCCATAGACTGATATACGTACTTATATATTTTTAAATACATACTTAAATAGATATTAACACCCAGACATAGAACAAACACAAATGTTCATCACACAAATGTTTGTCCTAGATGGGAATCGAACCCACGCCCTTGGGGGCGCAGAAAGTAGGTTCACTACCAACTGAGCCACCGGGGCAGTCAGCTGAAAATATAAGCTGCTTTAAAAGCAGACTAAAGCGCTGGCTCATCGAGCAAACGTTTTACGACTTCGATGAGTGCAGGATATTAAGTTTAATTAAAAATAAAGATCGAATAAAGTAAATACCTTTAATATATTTTTAATCAATGACAATTGACATGTTTATTGATAGTATAGGATTTTTTGTTTTATTTTTTTATATACAATTTATATCTAATACAATTAGAATTGACATGTAAATCAATATTTATTAATAAATGACTTTGACTTTCGAAACCATTTAGCCATTCATTTTTGGGTAAGTATTTATTATTTGAACAAAAACCACCTTAGCGTAAACTCTTATATACTAGAAGTATTTTAATGTAAGGTCTGAATACGCCCACAGGAGTGTTTCGAGTGGATGACGAATACAAGTCGCCAATAGAACACTCGTGGCGTTCTTGGAGTGATTTGGAACACGCCCTCAGCTCCTTTCCTTGTTGTGTTTGACATAAACAGTTCACACGAAACATGGGACTAAGCCGAAAGGAGAATCAGGATATCATCATCATCAGCCAGAAGACGTCCAATGCTGAACATAGGCCTCCCCCTTTAACCTTCACACGACATCCTGCCATCTGCATCCATTGGATGCCCGCGACTCTCACAATGTCGTCGGTCCATCTAGTGGGAGGCCTAACTACGCCGCGTCTTCGTGTTCGTAGTCTCCACTCAAGAACCTTTCTTCCCCATCGGTCATCAGTTCTTCGAGCGTTATGGCCTGCCCATTGCCACTTCAACTTGCAAATTTTAATAGCTATGTCGGTGACTTTGGTTCTTTGGCGTATATCCACGTTCCGGATTTTATCGCTCAAAGAAAATCTGAGCATAGCCCTCTCCATTGCCCGTTGTGTGACTGAGTTTTTCCAAAAAGGCAACAGTTAAGGACCATGTCTCAGTACCATATGTCATCACTGGCAACACACACTGGTCAAAGACCCTTGTCTTTAGGCACTGTGGTATCTTGGACGAGAAGATGTCACGCAATTTCCCGAACGCTGCCCATCCGAGTTGAATTCTTCGGGCGACCTCTTTGCCTATGTCGGACTTACCTAACTGAACAATCTGCCAGGGTCATTAGAAATTAGAGCACAAACAGTGATTTGATTTTCAAGTACATATGATATTACTAACCTAATGCCCTTGTGTTCAAACGGCATAAAAACTGGATACACCATGTCTATCCTGTCAGGGAAATCTGCCTTAGCTTGTTGACAGAACTCATTTGTAGGCCATTCGGGGTCTGTGTCAAAATCCATCTTATTACGGCTTACTTTCATGATCAATGGATACCTGAAAGATTTTTACCACACTTTTATTATTTTACTAGTTCTGTTGCCTGCGACTTCGTACGCGTAGATTGTCATATAAACTTTCAACCCTTTTTTTCTCCCTTTCACAAAATAAAACGTATTCAGCCTGCTTAAGACGGTGTTTTTTTTTCCATCTCGTAATTTTTTTTGTTTACGTTTTTATTTTACGTATAGATAGATAGATATAGATTAGCTTCACAAGTAACTACGTAAACAAATCTTTGGTTTCGATTTTAACCTACTTCTAATTGTTGTATTGACTTGAAACTTTGCAAGTGTATGTCTTTTGGATGACAATACAATAATTTGGTACCATCAAACTGATCTGATGATGAAGCTAGGAAGTAGAAAAATTTATAACTTAATGGCAACTAGAAAACAAAACGATATCAAAATGTGTTCAAACTTAAGGAAGATATAAGCATTTTAATATCTTGCTAGACAGAAATCGCACTATACTTACTAATGACGTCACTTGTGAATACTTGGCTTTATTACGGTAACATTGATCTACTTATAGTTTTAAATATCATTTGGTCGTAACAATATCAGGGGCCTTACGCTCAACTCTTAAACGCGTGCCCGAATAGGTGCAGTTTATAAAATCACACGGACGCGAACCTTAACGCGCCGAGATACGGTTTGCGGCGCGTGATTTTGCAAACTGCACTCATTCGAGCCCGCGTTTAGAGTTAGGTGTAAATAAATATCTGGGACATTATTGCACACATGGTCATCTGACCCCAAACTAAGCAGAGCTAGTAATATGGCTGCCAGAGACTGATATACGTACATATATGTTTTCTAAATACTTAAATAGATGTTAACACTCAGACATAGAACAAACACAAATGTTCATCACACAAATGTTTGTCCTAGGTGGGAATCGAACCCACGCCCCCAAGCACAGAAGGCAGGATCACTACCAACTAAGCTAACGGGGCTGTCAAAGTGTAAGGCCCCGGGCTAAAGATTTAGGTATGACGGAAACTTACAGCACTTTCCCATCAGCTTGATTTAGCGTAGCCAGGTCTAATTGTTCTGTTGATCTTGTTTCTGGCAACTGGAATGTCATTTTTAGTTTTGCTTCTTTTTCAGATTCACCTTTAACTGGAACTAATTATAGGCAAAAGTTTATTACGAGCAAGGACAGTAAGAATATTTTGGGATTAGTAGTGAGTCTGTGACCACCACCGTGTGAATCGATCAAGTGCTCTAAATGAACGGAGTTGTTCGGGCCGCGGTGTGAATAAACCACTTCTTGTAACACATTTTCAATGTAATCAATTATTTTCTTCCTTTTTTAAGGTGCGCTTAACCAGCTTTTACCAGCAAAAGGCGCCCCATAATTTATTACAATCTATCCTAATGTTAGGCTAGTAAGTCAGGCGGTCTCTTTTAGGTCGTCTGTCCATGTTGTGGGTGGACGTCCTACGCTGCGCTTACCGGTCCGTGGTCACCATTCGAAAACCTTGCAGCCCCATCGGTCATTTGTTCTGCGTGCTATGTGCTCTGCCCACTTCCACTTCAACTTACTAATCTGGTGGGCTATGTCGGTAACTTTCGTTCATCTGCGGATCTCCTCATTTCGGAATTACGATAAAAAAAAATTGTCTTACATGTTATGGGCTCTGGAAAAATATCAGGGAATGTTGGATCCGGTCCAAATTCCTTCACAATTTCCATTTTTGTTCTTTCTGTCAGACTTTCATATTCCATGTGGTTTTTGTTTACTGGACCGACGTGTTTTATAGTACTTTTCACATTCCTTTCCAAATCATACGCAATATCTAATGCATGCACGCCTTTTTCTGTTTTCCACTCTTCAGCATACTGTGGATTAGCAACCAAATATTGCATCAATGTGTTCCTATCTCTATCCCTTAGAAGATCTTTTATTTTGAGATTAGTCATCTGTTCAATCTTTATGCAGTTTTTTTCAACCTTTTTGTTATCTGAAAATTAAGTTAAGATTTGATAACCTGGGCGTTCACTTGTAACAAAATGTTAAGTATTAACCGTTAAGCGTTTTCAAAATAATAAAGGATTTATTAGCATTAGCGCAGCTGCGCGCTACATTAGCAGAGTTATGCAGCGTGAGACAGCGCTAATGCTACAAAGCACTGCATCACTTTATTATACCACTAATGTAGCCAAGGTTTAACGAGTATTTTAACCCCCTAATATACCCTTGTGAAAAATACACCCTAAGCTGTTCGCCACATCTGCTTTATACGCTTGTTAGCGCAATGATTATCGCTTTAAGGCGTGGATGGAGCCGAAGCATAACAAATATCGCTACACATAGATATGACCATTTTTGTAGATCATTATCGAGATAGTTCAAGTAAAATCCCCGACAAAAATATATTCTTTTAAGAGACTGTAATTCGTCTACTCGACAAAAAGTTCAATGTCAGATTTTTTTGATGGACTAGAATGCTCTTTTAGAATTATTAAAAGATCTTACTGTATTCTGTGTCATGTTTCATAGTGTTCAAAATTGCTGCATGTATTTTAAACCACTGATTTTCTAAAACTCGAAATTCTTTTAACTCTATATTGAGTCTGTTCAAAGTTCTGCAATAGAAAAAAACTCCAGTTTATAAAAATAACAACCGAGCAAACAATAAATACACAGGACTAACTATTATTTGTGTATAATATTCATCTAATTTTGAATATTTTATTAAAAGGTTACATTATGTTGGCATACAGCTGAATGATAATTTTTTAGGGCTTCCAGTATTCTTCACTAGATGGCGTCAAAGCGTCTATGTTAAAAAAAGCATTACAGACGCTTTTAAAGTACAAATTTAAATCTTTAAGCATATAAGATTAGATACCGACGACATCGTGAGAGTCGCGGGCGTCCAGTGGATGCAGATGGCAGGATGTCGTTCAGAGTGGACGTTAAAGGGGGAGGCCTATGTTCAGCAGTGGACGTCTTCTGGCTGATGATGAAGCATATATGATAATGGTTATTATGTAGCCTATGTATTTGTAGCCTATTGATTGTTTGTTCTTATTTGTTTAGGTATTTACTTCTCAGCAGTGAGGTGTAATATAATAGAGACATTATAGGCGAGCAATGCTTTAAAAACTAACTAAAAGTGGCAACCGGCTCGCCGCCGCCGTGGTGATCGGCTGAATTCGGCTTTGGTCGTCGATTATGCTGCGATCTCTATCACTCTCTCACACAAGACGATCTACACATCTCGCTCATACAGTGTAGTGACGTAGAGACAACAGCCGCCTAAGATAAAATAATTATTTTTTTGTTTCGAAAAAAAATACAGTACTCACGCGTGAAGTTAATTATTTTTTGTATATCACAGTGCGTGTGTAGTTTGTCCAGTTATAAAGACACAGGAAGGCATTTTATTAAACTTTTGCTAAAACTATTAGCTGCGATGTGTTGCCCAACACTCGCAGTGCGTGACTGACAGACGGTTGTAACGAGTATGATAATGTGCCTTGCATTCGTCTAGTCAATATGGTGGAGGGCACTACCCATCTACAGGTAAAAATATCTTAGCTTCTGAGTGATTTTAGTTAAGGCAACTGTTTTTCTTTGATCTTGCGGATGGTTGTCTGGAAGAGATCGCTTGAAGCGATAAGGCCACCTGTTAAAAGCCTAGAAAATAGTTGCATTGTAATGTATCATGTTTCCCTCGTTTAAGTGGTCTTTTAATAAAGAGTTATCTTATCTTATGCAAAGCCTCAGCAGGTCAATAGGTTTATAACAAAGTTGGATACCTTTGAGCGTACTGCATCTTAGTAAACATATCAATATGACACAACACGGCATTCTTGTACTTCATTGCTTGTGAATATCCTTTACGGAGCTTTATAGAAATATTTAAATGTTTTATAGAACTGTTAAAGTCTCCGACCACTGCATAGGCTTCTCCGATAGCAAAATGGCTCGAGGGGAATGTTGGGGCGTGGTCTACCGATGCCCCAAGTACAACGATAGCGTCTTCGGTCTTCTTGCTTCGGTGTAGGATTGTGCCCATGCACAGAAGTGGGATTGTCTTGTAGTGTCTGGAAAATAAAAAAGCTTGATTTAACCTGCAACTTCATAGCTTTCCATAATATACAAGCTTTTGCCCTAAAATTAACAAGCAGCATGTGCTTGTAAGTGATATGATGATTTGCTTAAAAAAAGGCTAAAGCGAGGTGATGGTGAGGTGTTTTTTTTTTTAACTGTCAAGTGTGATTCGGACCAAAAATACGGACCGGAAGTTCCGTATCACATACCTCCATCCACACAACATAAAAATTATGTATTGTGTATATACGAAAAAATAATATGTTAGTCAGTTTCAGGATTATTAGCGCTGACTCACACGTGGCTTGTTTAAATATGTTGTTTTACTTAAAATTTTGTATTGTAAGTCTTGAATGATTAGATTTTTTTTTTTTTAATAATCGTGCTCAATATTAATATTCAGGTGAAACGTTTCACGTTTGGCGGGAAAATCAAATTTCAAACAGTATTTTTGTCCTTGTAGCTAGGCCGGGTAATTATTGTGAAATGGCAGTATTCGCGAAAATTGTTGGTAGTTTTTTACATTATCATGTACAGCTATTAATCAGTTACTCACCATATTACTTAAATTTGGCAATAAACCGTTTGAAACAGCATAAATTTGTTTATTGACAAATGTATGTAATAATGTGCATTGGAGATAAATAACTTTACGCGAGTTTGTAAAGAATAATAATCAATTTTCGCGAACATCATTATCGTTTACAATAATTACTCAGCCTAGCTACAAGAACAAAAAGACTGTTTGAAATTTGAATTTCCCGCCAAACGTGAAATGATTCACCTTCAGAGAAAATTTAAACCAGTTACAGATTTGCATTCATAAGGTAGGACAGGCAGAAAGAAAGACGGCATAGGCATAGTAATAGAGTCCTGTTGTAAACCCTGTGGGCATGGAACCTTAAAGATTATGCCGGTATTTACAAAGTTCATTCTAATCTCTAATCTTCTAATTGTCCCAGCAGTCAGAACATAATAGGCTGATAATAATGATGATGATGATGATAATAATATGTTCATAGCATTATTAAGTTTTTTTTTTAACCAAACTGTAAAATGTAGTCTAGGACACTGAGTAGTCAGGTTAAAAGATTATGTACATACCGAGGCGCATGATGCACTGCTCGGCGACTGCATTCCAAAGCTTTCGGCACATTGCCCTTGAGCCTCCAATATATGGCAGCAAGGTTATAATGCAGCCAGGATGTGGTGTTCCGACGAAGCACCCCTGCTAACCAGTGCCCGTACTGGTTTACTGTCCGTACTGAGGAAAATATATCTGGAAGCGTCGTCTCTGCAGTGGCATTGAGATGGCCCCTGTTTATCATACCCTGGAAAGTAGTCCAATACAATCTGATTATATTGATGAACCAATGATTACATAAAACTAACTTCATATTTGGTTTTAATATGCATTTTATACTGAGAATAGGAAGTCTGTATTACAACAATGTCCGGTTAGTACAATATAGATATGGTATATTATATTCATTGTTATTGCGGATTCTGCTGTATGAGTACATTTAATGGATATTTCGAAGCCAGTAGAATGGGGTCCATAATAAAGCAACAACAGGATAAATCGTTTTTTTTTTTTAACTTCTTTTTTATTATTATTGATAAATAGTTTTGTGTGACCGCCGCCTTGCCTGATGTTAAACAATGGTGAGGTTACGAAACAATTTCGCCTTTTCGTGCACGGCCTGAACATTTTATAGAGAAATGGGCCAGAGAGAATTAGATTATGCAGATTCGATACACGCTCTTTGAAACACATATATCTGATAAAAAACCGATAGACTAGCAACTTTGCGCCGATGCTCAAGACTAAGAAGCTTAGTCTGAACTAGGGATTCATTGCTGATGAGCTTCATGCCACATTTCTCAATGAAGTTCAACCCCCAAGCTGGTACTTGGGTACTCGATTCCAAAAGTGCAAGCAGTAAAAGTTTTTAGTAATTGTATGCTCCAGAATTTTGTTTTTCCAATATTTCATACTACAACACATTTGAAACAATTTATTGTAAATACAGCACAGCCTTAGCACTATTGGAGGGAGGTATATTTGTAGGAAGATAAGGTGGCTCAATGGCATTGAAGCCACAAGGTCAGGCAGGGTATACATAATGGGTTTATTTTTCTTTAAAAGGTACATGGTGCCGAAGGGAAAGAAAGAGGAGAGGAAGGCAGCTCATAAGATCTAATGATGAGACAGGCATAACAGCTGGAAAGTCTTATTCCTTAAGAAGCTTAAGCTTAAGACAGAGTAGACTAAATGTGTTTGAAGGTAGTTTTTGCTACAATGCCTACAATACATATACATGGAGGAAAAAGAAAAATTAACCATAAAACAAAATTCACATAGAAATAAAAAAAAACTAGCTTTTAAGGAAAAAAACCTTCGATAATGTGGCTTCTATAATAATAGCAGAAAGTTTACATTCAATTATTATTATTTTTTATCGCGGATAAGTCCGTGTCTGACCACCAACTCGCCTGTTGGTAAGCGACGATGCTATGCGAGCTATTTAGGTCATTACTATGATATCTATTTAAGGATACAGTATAGTTTTCCTCATGCCTTTGTGGATACTTGTACAGTTGTAAGTAAAGTAACAAACCTCTAAATGCTCAAATGTAGACATACTAAAAGTCAACGATGATATCTTCTTACAATCCGGCACTTCAGTTTGTCCAAATTCTTCAACCGAATAGAGCATAAATTCTCTCTCAATAATTCCTAAGTTTTTCCCATCTTCCACTACTGCTGTATACCAGTCTATATTCTCTATATCTCCTACGGCTCTACAGTGGTCGTTTCCAGCTACATGTGACGTCATTTCAGATTGTTCTTCTAATTCTATCCACAAACTGTTCACCATCTTCTGCCTTTTAAGAAGATCATCGTAAATGTTAAATGTGTTCTGCCATCGTGTCTCTTGATTCATGAATGACAGTAGATCAAACGGCCTTGACATAACAAAAGGGGAATCAACCTGAAACACAAAATTTAATTATGTTACAACTCATCTGATGCCACCCCCAGAAATGTATCTAATAAAAAACGATAGACTAGCAATTTTACACCTATGTGCAAGGCTTTGTAATTTAGCCAAAAGTAGTATAACTGATATAAATATACACACTGGTGCATCAGCCTGTCCCGTCGCGATTACGTTAGCCTGACACACTGCCGTGTCTAGATTTTTTTTTTACTAGACAATCATCCTGTCCAAATTTACAACATTTATAACATTTTATTCTTTCTGAGTGTCTTCAAGTCGCGAGTGAATCGGTTTCTACTGGGTGTGCTCCATCATAGACCGCATCATCACTTAACATCAGGTGAGTTGGAGGTCAAACGCAAGCCTTTTACTAAATATTTTTTATATTTTTATAAATTTGCTTAGTGTTATGGTCTAGAGTTCATACAAAAATTTTATAGAAATAATTACAAGCTTTGCTTAGTTTGGGGTCAGATGACCATGTGTGCAATAATGTCCGAGATATTTATTGATTTTATTTCATTATCAATATAAAAGAACTGACTTCAGAACTGGACCAAATTGAAACGGGACCACACAAGAAGCAACAGCTTTCAAATAAAAAAAGAATAATCAAAATCAGTTTACCCAGTCGAATGTTCTGAGGTAACCAACATTTTAAAAAGTACAGTCAAATTGATAACCTCCTCGTTTTTGGAAGTCGGTTAAAAATTTAAATGAAATGAAAATATACCTACTAAGATCACTGACTGATTGGCCATGACAAAAACTATACTGACAATCATATCCAAGGAACTTAGTATTTTCCACTCGCCGCATCACCTTGTAAACTAGCTAGTTAGATGGATCAGTCATCAGATTGATTTAATTTTTTAGGATCCAGAACAATCCTCCACAAGGATGGTAGACTTCATGTTGAATAATTATAAAAGTAGGAAAAGACAGGTTTAGACTGGAGTCAACTCAGAAGCACAAGCTTATGGGAAGATGCTATTGGGCTTGGCTTTTGCACATCAAGGGACATGAGTTCTTTCGTAGTGAGAAACATACTTCTGGCATGGGAATTGCACAACAGGTAATTGCAGTCGCCACATTTGCTTAGAACTAGAAGCTTCCAGCATTTGTTAAGCCATGGCTGATCAGTCCACCAATGTGCATTCCTCGAAGTATGACATGGACAGACAGAGTTCGCCTGCCTCTTTATTTTATTCGCGCGCCCCTTTCTATTATCAGACGCCCAGACACCAATGCGACATCCTTACATGATGGAATGTTTAATGTGTAAAGATTTCGCTTTGATGGCATTTATTCCCAAGTCCACCAGATCTACGAGATTTAGGAGGCCTTTTGCCTACCTGCAGTCGTCAGCTTAAATGCAACCGAACTCTTTACGAATTTCTTGTAGGTCTTTTCAGGCAGGTCCATGGTCTACAATTTAAATTTGAATAGGGCTATAGTACCTTCGATTCAATAAGTCCAGTCTCTGTTACCATCCAATGGCTGGAAGCGCGTATATTGGCGGCAAACAAACTTAACATGCTCAACACTCTTAGGAATAACATTTTCACAAATTTAATTGTCACTGTCCAACGTAATGATCATAATTATTATTTATGAAATCATTATTTTGTTTTAAAAACGTTTTTTCTCGCTGAATTTACGAAATCTTATCATAATCATCCGTCCTTTCCAAACACACAAACACACACAATGATGACATTGACTTTTTGTTTTATTTGATGATGATTTCGGATTGAAGTTGAAGTTTAAGTTGCTTTTTATTTTTTGGCATTTTTCCCATAACCATGGATACAATATCCTTCAGTCGTTATATTAGTGAAGTTTACTCTCAGAAAAAAAAATGGAATCGTTAAACCCTCTGTTTCCTCTTTAAAACTTACACCCCCTCCAGCCCTCGGTCATCCATTCGTATACATTTTGATTACATCGTTTGTAGTTGTGTACCACAAGGAATTAATACTACGTAACGTTACGTAGTATATAAATTCCTTGGTGTGCCATCAATATTGAAGTGTGCGTTTGTAGAGCCGGGAGCCGTAACAGACACATCAACATCAACGTCAACCAACGAGGGAAAAAGAGAGGGGAGAATTATATTCTCACTCTTTCTCTCCCGTTGGTCAGACGGTGGTTTGTCAGCCAAGTTCGCTCAGTCTCGTCTAAAGCCGGGTCCGCTGTGGCATGTTCTCGTGTTAGCTAACAAACTAACTGTTAGCTAACACCAAAGTCACACCCACTTTTCGTGTCAGTAACATGTTAGTGTGTTAGCTAACACGAAAACATGCCGCAGCGGACCCTACTTTACGCGTGTGATGCGCATTGCAGAAAAGAGGATTCTGTTAAGATGTAAGGTAAAAAAAAAGATAAAAATTACGTTTCTGCAATGTAATGGTTTCAGATAATATAACCTCTAGCTAGAGAATGAAAACGAATTAAATCGACTAAAATAGTCGAATAATCGAAAATATTTGCGTTTAGAAATAAAAAGTTGCTGGTAAAAAAAAAAAACAATCTGATAGAGACTGTTGAGAAAGTGCATGGACTTGTATTGTGATTGAATGGATAAATATAGATCTCAATAAATAACACGAATACTATGATCTATGATGGTAGGACAGCTCATGATGGCTGAGTTCAATTTGACATTATTCTGATGGCAGAGGCGGATTGCCATATAAAATTATTTATAGTTCTCCTTTTGGCCAAGTCCATTCTATTTTTGAACACTCTCTATGAAAACTTTATGAACGTAACAAAAAGCGGGATTTTTTTTAAAGTTCAGCAGGTATAAGTTTAGAAACACGACAAATACAATAAAAAAACTTTTTCTAGGCACTGTAGCTGGGAAATAGCTTTAAAAAAAACATTGTTTATTCCATGCCCAGGTAGCTAAGTCAGTCTAAGTTAGAAGTTTTATTGCTAAATAAGACCATTTACTTAGCATCTGCACTTTCAATTATTATTTGCGGCATTTCATATGAAATACACTTATTACATTTGTTGTTCTAAATAAACACCAAGTTGTATGCAGTGTGCAGATATAAGAGACTGTGCGCTGCGATGGGGTGCATTCCCCTCATAGCCCTCGGGACATAATGCGCATGTCCAAATAACCTCATTGAATCCACGCCTTGGGACATCACACGCGTTGTTACATCGTACTTTTGCATCATATAACTAACAAAAGCACAAGGAATTCCTCAAATCACTGTATCAGGCGACTCCATCGCAGTGTCCCTTGCAAAATCTATGCAATCCCAAATCGGGCTAAATGGAAGTGCATAATTTCGTGTGCAGTTCAAAAATGTGCCTAATTCTAACAAATACTAGATCAAAGAACGATTTGTCTAGAATAATGTGAGAATTACATGAGCGTGCACAAAGTGTAGAGCGAGTGAGAAAATGGTAATTGACGCACAAGACTTGGTACAGTCGCCGCCAAATTTGGATGTGCGTAACAACGAGAATTGCACAAACGAAGCTTCTAATCTAGATAAAAGTGTTAAAGTTTTAGAATATAAGGTAAATCATACAGAATGTTATGCATATTGCTGCATTATTTTTATATTTTATATAGGTATCTACTTAACATTGTGCAACACCTAATTACCTACTTAATTTTATTTTTAGGGAGTCCTTTGGACATGCAGTCTAAGGGAGATATGTTTAACTGCCTTGTGGCTTCCATTAGGTGCTTTAATATTTTGTTACGTGACAGCAAATGTATTCCAGTCAGATGATATTCACGAAACGCACTGTAGGGTGAGTACCTACCTATTTATTTAGGTACCTATACGAGAAATGAGCTTTTTTTTAATCCTATGTATTACTTAGGTATACGCTTTGTTAAAAAAAAACTTCATGGATATCTAATTTATTTTTGTTTTACAGTTTTTCCTCCCTTTGAAAGTAGTTGCGTAATCTAATTAAACATTGTTTTACGTACTACCTACCTAGGTACCTACCTACTCGGGATAAAAACAGTTTCAACTTATTTTGTTAAGTACGTTCCACTTTTCCTTGCCTACAAGATATGAATGGATTATAAACCTTATAACTAAAAGCAGAAAAAAAATTGGAACCCTATTCACAAATTACGGCTTTTTTTAAAACTTTATCATAGCAATTCAGTCAAAATTCGTAATTTATTAGTTTTTCGCGCAATCTTAAACAATGTATAGGGTGAAAATCTATGACCTAGGTTAATTACCTATTACATAAGTAGTCTTAAGTCTATAATATAGGTAAGGTTCTCGAATGGAGACCACGGATTGGTAAGCGCAGCGTAGGACGTCCACCCACAAGATGGACAGACGACCTAAAAGAAACCGCAGGAAAACGCTGGATGCCGGCCGCTTCCAACCGGCCCTTTTGGAGATCGATGGAGGATGCCTATATCCACCAGTGGACGTCCTATGGATGAAATGATGATGATGATATTAACGTAGTCTTCTAAATATACTAAGCAAAAAACTACCTTATGAAATGGATGGCATTTCCTGTTAGGTTGGGTAGGCTAGGTACTCATTCCGTTCCTATTCGCCCTACCTAGATCTGCATGGATAAGGTAGCTATGAATAACAAACAAAAGCGAGCATAAGCAAGAGTTATCTCTTTCACACATTATCAACATTTTAAAGAAAAAAAAAACATCTTAAAAATCTTATCAACAACTACTAACATATAACTAACTAACATTAGAATAACATTGCAAATAATTAAAACAATTTTCTTTTTTTGAAGAATGAATAAAATTAATGAATTGCTTTTTGTTCTCCACCAAAGAAAATCAATGAATCTAATGAAAATTACTTTTAATTATTTTCAATGCTTTTATAAAGATAATTGCCTTATCTTTTTTTACTAACCGACTTTTTTAAATGCCATAGGTGGCAAACAAGCAGACGGGCCGCCTGATGGTACCTAAGTGGTCAACGTCACCTATGGATACTTGTAACACCAGAGGCATCACAAATACGTTCCCGAACCTTTAAGGCTCTATTAACTCGCCTTTTAAAGAACCCCACGACTTCAAAAAAAAAGGCGGAGGTTCTATGTTCCACTGTATATTTTTATTTAATGAATGTTCACCGATTTTGAATTGATTTTGATGATTCTTTTTTTTGTTTTGTAGGCCATACTTCAGAGGGGGCCCATATAAATTTCATCAAAATCCGATTAGTAGTTTGATTTTTAAATCAAAATGACTGAAAAAAAATGCCAACCAAGTAAACGAAATTGCGCATTTACTAATTTTGAAGTCTGTTTTTAATGTGATCCACTTGTTTCAGTCCTTTTTCATCTTCAAAATGTTTCAAAGGCTGTGCTGATATCCGGGCTTAACATCAAATATCTGATTTTAGGTATACAATGTAGTGCCATCAATAAGTGCTATTACGGGCATCAGCCCACAGAGATACGTGTGGAGAATATGTATCGCTTTTCACTTAGGACCAAGATTGTTAATAGGCTGTTTATATTACAACTATCACAAGGAACGCACTGCTCATATCACTGATGAAAAGGTAAGCATAATTTGATTTACCCATCTCATTTCCTTAACGATAGCCCGTGCATGCTTAAATTAGATCTGAACATGCCTTAAAGGCCTGGTTCAGATCTAAGCGAAATTCGCTACCGCTGTAGGTAGCGAAAAATACCGCAAAATACCGGGTATTTGTATGAACTGCCAGCGGAATACCACGCGGTATTTTTCGCTTCCTACAGTGGTAGCGAATTCCGCTTAGATCTGAACCAGGCCTTTAAGGCCTTAAATACAGGCTTACTTTTAATAATCGAAAACTTAACCCCGAGGGCGGTATTGCGGGTCGGTCCGATTCCGTAATTAGTGAATGATTTTGTACAAATAAATATCAGAGCAAAAGCGCTCTAGATAGATAGAAAACTCTTTATTGTTCACACCAAAAATTATACACGTACATAAAAACAACTTAAAAAACTAGTGAAACAATTGGTAGCCTTATCGCTATAAGCGATCTCTTCCAGGCAACCATACCAGGCTCTACCGATCGCAGTACCGACCAGAAACTAGATCTGTATTATGTGTGTGCAAATATCTTAATTTTCTCACAGTCCCTGTCATAAACTGCAATTAAAATGTCCTCCAGCTCCATTAAGGCTCAATTTGGGCAGCGTTTAGTCCATACAAACTTATTCTCCTGTTTCCTCCCTGGATAATACCGCTAGAGCCATATTTTTTTTTAATAAAATTTATCTCCTTTATGGCCAGGCTTGTGTCATTTATTTTTTCTCGTAAGTTAAGTACTATAAGAAATATGAGCCTTTAAAAATCCCAAAAAATATCAAATTTTTACCTCCGTGTTCAGACGTCTCTCAAACAAAATTTATGAGTTTGTAAAACAAAAATAAATGACAGAAGCCGAGAGCAAACCTTTTTAAACAATTAATTGAAAAAAATAATGAAATCGGCCTATTTTTGAATGAGGAAACAGAAGAATCCGAGACGATAATTTTGTCTACTTTTCGTAGGTATAAATCGATCCGAGCTGCAGTTGTCCTTATTGCGCTCTGCGGGCAGAGGCTCGAGGTCAGGGGAGGGTCGGTCTAATACGTATACAGTTAGAGAAGAGACATGTAGTCGATAATTGTATCGACACATTAGTGCTGTCCATCGATATCGATATGTAACGGTTCTCGTCTTTAGTTAGTGTTTTGTGCGTGAAGTGAATTTAGCACATTACTGCAACGGTCGGCAAGTTAGGATTTGGACAAAATTGTTGACGCACAACATGATTTATTTTTACTATGGAAACTGACGTGGTTTTCGCACATAACACATTTAAGTACGAAAAGAAAGAATTAAAAAAAATATTGTAACTTGTGTATCAGGAATATCAGGATCGTAACAAGTGGAAAAATTTATAAATAAATAATTCTCTTAATATTAGTTAATTTTGTTGAACTATTTTTTCAAAATTTTATTCAAATACATTAGGTTATTACGTTGCTAAGTGATTAGATTATAGCTTATCATCATCAGCCAGAAGACGTCCACTGCTGAACATGGGCCTCCCCCTTTAACCTCTATACTGATAGTGATCGACATCCTGTCATCTGCATCCACTGGATGCCCGCGACTCTCACAATGTCGTCGGTCCATCTAGTGGGAGGCCTACCTACGCTGCGTCTTCCGGTTCGTGGTCTCCACTCAAGGACCTTTCTTCCCCATCGGTTATCGGTACTTCGAGCGATGTGGCCTGCCCAATTGCCACTTCAACTTGCAAATTTGAATATCTATGTCGATGACTCTGGCTCTTTGGCGGATATTCACGTTTCGGATTTTATCGCGCAAAGAAACTCCGAGCATAGCTCTCTCCATTGCCCATTGTGTGACTCTGAGTATTTCCAAAAGGCCAACAGTTAAGGACCACGTCTCAGTACCATGTGTTATCACTGGCAAAACACACTGGTCAAAGACCCTTGTCTTTAAGCACTGTAGTACCTTGGACGAGATGTCACGCAATTTCCCAAACGCTGCCCATCCGAGTTGGATTCAGCGGGCGACCTCTTTGCCCAAGTTGGACCAAGAATGATGGTCCTGATCGTTTTTGGTTGGACTGACCTAAATGAACAATCTGTCCAAGAGAGGTGTAATGGTCAACAACTTCAAGAGTATCGTTCCCAACGATTACCGGCACGGGTACAACATGGACATTGGACATGATTTTTGTCTTGTCTATGTTTATTTTAAGACCCACCTGTTGAGAAAGGCTACTGAGATCGCTAAGCATCGCATTGAGGTCCTCCAGCGACTCTGCCATGATGACTATATCATCGGCAAAACGAAAATGAGTGATTTATTCACCATTGATGTTGATGCCGAATCCGTTCCAGTCCAAGAGCTTGAAAACGTCCTTCACTGTGTTCGTGAACAGTTTCGGAGAAATAACATCTCTCTGTCTCACGGCTTCCTGCAATAGGATTGGTTCCGTGCTCTCGTCCTGTAATCGGATCGACATGTTGGCGTTTCTATACAAACACTTCAGCACTTCGATATACTTATAGTCGATATGACAACGCTGGAGGGACTGCAATACTGCCCAGGTCTCGATTGAATCCAAGGCTTTTTCATAGTCTACAAACGCTAGACATAATGGCCGATTATACTCCGCAGTCTTCTGTATAATCTGGTGGAGCGTGTGTATGTGGTCTGTGGTGCTCCTGCCTTTACAGAAACCGGCTTGTTCGGGAGGCTGGAAGTAATCAAACCTGCTTTCGAGACGGTTCGTAATGACTCTGGAGAACAACTTGTACACATGGCTCAGGAGTGAGATGGGTTTATAATTATTCAAAAAGGTGTTATCACCTTTTTTGAAGGAGAGCACTACCACCCTACTAGTCCATGCTTCATGCGTAGTACCTTCGAGTATGACGGAATTAAATAACTTCTGGAGGACTAAAAGTACCGGTTTTCCATCCGCTCTCAGTAGTTCTGTCGTTATTCTGTCATCACCCGGCGATCTTGTTGTTCTTAAGCTTTTCAGGGCCATTCTTATCTCGTACAAGCTGATGTCTAGGATGTCCTCAGTGTAGTGTTGGGTCAGTTTAGCTCTCTTGTCCAGAGCTGTACCGATAATTAGGCTGTCGCGTCAATGTGTACAACTGTCCGTAAAACCTCTCGAGTTCTCTCAGAATCTTCGGCTTTGATGAAATGATACTACCATCCTCGATCTTCAGCTTCATCACTTGGCTCTTCCCAATAGACGAATTCTTTGCGAACACTATCCAGCCCTGGTTCCACTCGATTGCGTCCCTAATACATCTTTTATTATAGGAACGCAGATCGTGTCGCACCGATTTTGAGATTCGTCTGTTAAGTTGGCCATATTGCGACATATCAGCTGATGTTTGCAGTCTCATCTCAGTCAGGTCTTTCATTAGCTTAATGGTTTCATCTGAGAGCTTCTGAGGTCTTTTCCGGCGTGGGGTCTTAAAGAACTTGGACCACACTGCTTGGACAGTTTCCACCAGCCCATTGTTTAGTACGAACAGTTCCGCTTTCGGCTCTGGAAGCGATTATGCAATTCGAGTTGGAAGTCTTTGGAGTTTTGGATTTGAGTATGACCAGAATGGAGCGTGGACTTCACCAGACGCAACCTCTCAAGCTTGTTGATATTCAATGTGCCTCTGACAAAACGGTGATCGCTACCGGTTTTCACCTTGCTAATCACGGAGACATTGAATATTCGCTTCTTGGTCGTCATGATGAAGTTGATCTCATTTTTGGTCGAACCATCGGGGCTCATCCACGTCTACTTCCTGCATGGTCACTTCTGAAAGAAGGAGTTCATCAAATAGAGTTCCTCCTTCTCCATGAAGTCAACCAGCCACTGGCCCCTCGAATTCCGCTGTCCATACCATACCCATATGACCCGACTCTTAACTCATCAACATTCCGCGTTCCATCTTTGCGTTGAAGTCACCCATAACAACGGTGAAGTATGTTACGGAGGTATCTATGGTCTCGGATATCTCCTCAAGTCCTCATACAACACCTCTACTTTAGATTATTAGATTATAGTTAAAGTTATCACAGGAATTGTACATGGTAATCCTTTCCGTAACTATCATCACATTATAGACCAGCACCCTCACAGGAAGTTTTCAAGCGTCGTGTGAAACTGTACTATTTCTTGGAGTAGCTACTGTATCGTTATTATCTCGCTTTAAGTTTATAAGTATGTATGAATTTAATATTTTTATTTATGTATGTATATTATTTTAACTAAAAACTTGGTTATTTGAATTTTTCACATAAATTTTGAGGTTATGTAAAAAAAATATTGGGACCAAAGTTGTAGATATTTTTATTACCTACAACTTTGCCATTAACCTTTTCAAAAACTATATTGCAAAACTATAAATCCATAGGATTTATAGTTTTGCTGGAAATCGAGTTGAACCATTTTTTACCCTTAAACCCACCAACTTCCCGAACTCAGATCGCCCGTAATTTATTTTTCCTTTCATTTTTATCATAATAATGGGTTTCATACTACTGTGATTTTTTTTGGTTTCAAAAATTATCGACCCTGGTCTATTTGGCGTAGTCGGTTAGTAAAATATGAGCAGATCGCAAAATAACAAAAATCACTCGACATTCGGCAAACGACGATATCAACTAGCCGAGTAGACTGCGAGGCGAAATGAATTTGTAGGCAACTAGGCATTCAGTGCGGGAGCACGGGCGGGCACGCACACACGCACAGTCTGTTCGTCACGCACACGTATATAGCTCGCTCGTCAGGGCGCAGCGAGACAGCAATAGAGTTGCTAAATACCTATTCATCAAATTTCTTGGCCATGGTATATCGGCTTAAGAGGTGTGGGAAAATAGTATATGTTAAGTTTGTTTTGACGGAAATTGGCGGAATTTATTTCAAACAAACCACATTGTATTCGCTTCTCTTTGGGATAGTTGCTCGAAGCTTCTCGTAAAAGCAGCTTCTGTTAACTCGTGAGCAACAACTTTTGAAAATTCGCTTAAAACATATCACACATAAATTTATTTCTGGTCAACTAAATCAATTGAGATAATAACACAAGAAAACCTACTTAGCCATTACTGATGGTAAAATAAAAAAAATATCTGTTAACCCATAAAAAATGGACTGGCAATCCCTTTTGTAAATATAATGTAAATTTACCTTTGAAATTTACCGTAGGCGGAATAAAAAACAACTGATTTATGTCTATTTTCCCAATGTCGATGTCGTTTTCGTAGCAAGCTACGACTTCCACAACGTATACTTACCTAACGAGTTACGATTCTTCTCTTTATTCCAGTAATCTAATAGCTTGATCAGAGATAAACCTTCTATTCAAATTAAACGATCAAAAATTAATTTCTGACCCTAGATTAATCTACTGAAGGCTTTTCATCATACCTAAAACAGCTTAAATTTTTTCTACTAACTACCCTCACATTCATAGTCTGTCAATCACAAAATTATTCAAAATCTTGATTAATTAGGAGATATTTAGTGGAGAATTCTAATAAGGTCTTGTTTCAGGCTCGCACGCTCGCCGCACAATTAGGAGACGCGTGTTACTGGCTCAACTTCGTAGAGTTATTCGCGCTTACCGGCGTCACCTATGTTTCCAATAGGGAAAACTATTGTAAGTACGAGTTTAATTGATACACATCCATATATCTAACTACCTACTGGAAGTTTTAGTTATCTTTAATTATCTCAAACCGCCGACGACGTTGGGAAAAAATCCGGCAAACTGAAGTCGAAATGGGCTCATCTGGTGGGTCACCATAATTTCAAAAACATTCTTATAATAACCTTACATTGACTTTTGTCTTGCTCTCTCATTAGCCGAGAGAGCGAGACAAAATGCAATGTAAGGTTATTAGAATGTTTTTGAGATTATGGTAACCCACCTGATGAGCTGCAGGGGAAAACCACGACCAAATGGAACACAAGTCATGCGACTACCTGGTAGATCCAGGCGAAGATGGCAAGACGAATCTTACTTTCACACAAACGACTGGTCTACTTCCACATTGGGTCTACTATACTATAACCGATA
The DNA here is from genome assembly GCA_949125355.1 of Agriopis leucophaearia. Lineage (NCBI taxonomy): Eukaryota > Metazoa > Arthropoda > Insecta > Lepidoptera > Geometridae > Agriopis > Agriopis leucophaearia. Next base: position 14,678,804 of record OX421266.1, on the reverse strand, counting down.
ACCGGCTTTGGGGTAGACGCGTTCTAGAGTGGAGACCACGAACAAGAAACTACCTACATGCAATAAAACAGCAAAATCTTTTTGCAATTTCGTATTAAAATAATTATTTAACGACTTCTTAGGTAAAACATTCATTGAGCTGTAACTAGACTTATAAGTATACCTAATTATAATAGACCTACTTTTCGCCTATGGAAGGAGATGTTCTATACAATACAAAAAAGCAAAAAAAATCGTTTGTTTGCAGTTGTTCACGAGAAGATATTCATAGTGTTCATGGTAACGTCACTGTTACACATGCTGTGTCGCGCCCGAGTGGGGTGCATAGCCAGCGATGTGGTGGCTCCAGTACGGACCAACAGGCTGGTGTGGACGCTCTTCGCAGTAGCCATCGCTGCAACGTTAGGCCTGGTTGTGTTCTTCCTGAGGCATCGGCTACTATGCAGGCCTTTGGGTAAGTCTCACCAAGGATCCATATATACTAGATATTCCTTGTATTATACCTAATAGCCACGTCTAAAACTGTAGATCCGATTTTTTTTCAATAAACACCTAATACCTAAACGCCGGGGCACTATCTCTCAGGGTCGGAGTTGGCCGTAAGGGCCCGGATGGCTTCCCTCTCCATAAGCTCAAATCGGAGCCCGGGACTGGCTAGGCTGCGCGGGCCGCCATTCCTACCTACCGCCAAGGGCTTGTTGCAAGCCCCGCAAGCCAGGCCCGTGGGGCCTGCGCAGGCTGGGGCCCAGTTGGCAAATGCCACCTCGACTATATGGCCAGTCCGACCCTGCTATCACTTAGTCAAAACATAAATATTATGTTTACCTAAAAACTAGGGCCCCTTTTACCGGTCACGGCAAGTGCCCAGAGTGCCCAGTGGGAAAGAGGGGCCTGAAAATGTAGTATTGGTTTTAAACGTATCTAACTACATCGATGCGCGCTGGTTTCAAAGAATTTACACAAAATTCACAACAAACACGACTCGTCAGTGCATGCATACCTAGGTTATACGGGATATACGTCAGTGAGACCACGCACCGCACCGTTTCAATGCCATACGCATACGAGTAGGTACCTACCTATTGATTGCGTTTACCTTCCCATCCCATACGCTTCGTTACATCCTCCCATGTTTCTCCTGCAAATATTTATGACTGTAACTCAGTAAATTCTTATTGTATAAACATGGTCGAATCTTGATTTGTTTGATTAGGTTGATATTAGATTCATGCGTAACGAAATCCATTGTGACCGCGTTACAACTACGGTTAGAACTAAGTTACCCGACCGGACCGGACAAGGAGGCGCGACTGGTCAAGTCAACTGGTTTCAGACGCGTTCCGAACTGATGTGCAACATAAGCCACGCCACGCCCAGCACAAACAACTTACCTTTTAAGACTAATGAACGCTACCATCGTTTTTTTTTTTATATAAAACTAACAGCCACCTGGAGAAAATGTTCGGCCGGAAAGTCACAGACAAAAACCGTGATTTTGGTTTTGGTCCGTGACTTATCTCAGGACGCTGCTACTGCTGCTGGACGTAGTACAGGAAGCTGCTACGCTAAAGTGGGTCTGGGCCGGAAATAATAAATAATAATAAATATCTGGGATATTTTTGCACACACGGTCATCTGGCCCCAAACTAAGCAAAGCTTGTAATATGGCTGCCAGAGACTGATATACGTACATAGTATATTTTTTTAATTACATAGTTAAATAGATATTAAAACCCAGACATATAAACCAAACACAAATGTTCATCACATGAATGTTTGTCCTAGGTGGGTATCGAACCTACGCTCCCAAGCACAGAAGGTAGGTTTATTCCAACCGAGCCACCAGGGAGTAAAAAATGCTAGTCGCATGCAGAATGAACTCTGGTCTAAAGTACATCTAACCCACTGGGCACCACAACAAAAATGATACAGATATGACGGGTCGAACTTGACACTCATATTATATAGCCCATGCCTGGAAAAAGTGGTGGGCATTTGCCCTGCAATGGCAAAAATTTAGGCTAATAATAATATATTTAAAAGTTGGTCTGCCTATACGTCATAAAACATATGTAGGTATATACATAATTCTAAATACCATAAACCGACTTCATAAAAATGACAGAACTTGAAATAGGACCACACGGGAAGCACCAGCTTTCAAATAAAATATCGATGAACATACAAAAAAATACATACAGACGAACATAGTACCTCCTCCATTTTGGAAGTCGGTAAAAAAGAAACATCAAAACCAGTTCACGCAATCGAAAGTTCTGAGGTAACAAATATAAAAAAATACAGTCGAATTGATAACCTCCTCCTTTTTGGTAGTCGGTTAATAAAATAAAATGTACGCTTTATTATTGAAATGATGCTTTTAATACAATATCCAATACCAAATACCCAATAATACAATATGCAATACCCAATATTGTAATATTTTCAAAATGACCGCCGCCACAAGATGGCAGATGGTGTAGGTATATTTTTGTCAACCCAGAAGAGTGGGAAACGATAAAGTGAAAAGACACTACATTCAATATGACCGCCGCTCCAAGATAGCGGTTTACATTTTATTTGCTAAGATTAAAAGCTTGTTTAAAATAATGTTTTTTTTTATTTAACTTATTAATATATACCCGCCGTTTTTTACAAAATACGCCGTTCTAACTTAATGTTCTCTAATTCCAGCATTCACCTGGTTCTCAGTGTGCGAGTATATCCTGGCGACGGCTAACATGGCCTTCCACGCTGTGGTGGTACGAGACTTGCCGCTTCACCAGCTGCAGGTCGTCAGTCCGCCCAAGAACGACTAGAAAAATCTCGCATCAGATTCTCCTGAATCAGCGGAATAGATCGCAAACTTTTACCATAAAATAAACAGGTACAGAATGCTACATTAAACAGGTACCCGCTTCAGCTGACCTTGATTTTAATAACGTACGCGCAACCATAGCTCTAGGGCTAGGAAAGCATATATAAATGTTCTGTGAAAAGTTTAGATTTGGAAGTTTCAACTATAAACTATTTATTGTGTAAATGTTAATGTTACATTAATTGCTGTTTTAAACTATCACGGTTGTTCACTACAGTTATATGATTAGTTACGGGATATTCCATAGCTGAGCATCTGCTGGATGCGGGTCCTAACCACTCGATTGAATTTCATAATCCTAAAATCCTGTCTACCGAGCGCCACTACATACCAAGGCTGGTAAAGGAAACTGTTGAGATATCGAAATACCAGTATTCCAATCGAGGTGATGGTTTTCAACTCGCCAGTGCGTGGAATCCAGTATTAAAGTCCGTATTCAAAATGTGTTCAAAATACTATACGCAGTGATACAGTGTGTTCTGTCGAGACTTAGGTTCGAGTTCAAGTTCCAGTGATAACCGTAGCAAAAGACTAAGAAAGAGGGTAGATCGTTTTATATAGATATATAGAAACTCTTTATTGTGTACACCAGAAATAAAAATTACATACAGATAGAAAACACTTACGAGCTAGTGCCACAAGTGTCGTTTTGTCTTTTTTTTATTGCAAAATAGGCTTGCGCTTGGCCGCCAACTCACCTGATGTTAAGCAATGATGCGGCCTACGGTGGATCACGCTTGCCTAGAAGAAACCGATTCACTCTTGACTTGAAGACACTCAGATTGTAACTAACTGGGAATACCCATTCAGGCAGTGCATTCCACAAACTAGCAGTTCGCACAGCATAAAAGTGGAATCAAAGCGCTTCGTACGAGTTTTCGTAATGTCAACCATAAATCGGTGTCGATTTTTCGTGCCCGCTCTGGCAGTCCGATAGAAAAAAGGGCAGGAGGGAATTAAATCATGCAGATCTGATGCACACTCTCCAAAATGTATCCGATAAAAAACCGATAGACTAGTAACTTTGCGCCGATGCTCAAGACTAAGAAGCTTAATCTGAACTAGGGCTTCGTTGCTGATGAGTCTCTTGGCATGCTTCTCAATTGACTCTAACGCCCCGAGCTGGTATTTAGCTGATCCATCCCAAAGGTGAGGTGTCTGCATCTAACTTTGAACTGTTCGACCAACCACCCGCATTTTTCAGTCTGCCCGTGAACAGGGTGCATGTAACTGCGCCGAAGTATCGGGAGCTCCTTCCACAACCTTATACCACGATAAATATCCCGTAAATAATCATATAAATGTAAACTTATTGCTAATAAAAAGGGTAGGTACCCAAATAAAAGTCTATAAATTGGCTATCGAAGACTACTTTTGTCGATTATGGCACGTACGAAAGGCATGAATATTATATTATAAAGTAGATTTATAATAAAGCCTCATTCTTAAATTTAGTTTTTTGTAATAATGACAATGTAAATTGTAACAATTGACAATGACAATTGTAAATTATGACAATAATTGTCATAATTTACACTTTTAATGCAGCTATCACACTTGTTCTCTCAGCGGCCGGACTGTACTTTAGCCTAAACCTTTAGCATAATATACATTTCCAACTAACCTTATTGACACCTGCAAATCTTGCATGGTGCCATAAAGCCCAAAATTACTAAATAGGAATCTTATGTGCTAAAAATCAGGTAGGTTAGTATACCTAAGTAAGTACCAAAGTATAAACAGTAGTAACTAGTAAGCCTGGTCAATGAGCTATCCATTTATAGATGGATTCAGTTAAGAAGTAAAATATTATTTTCAAGGAATATTATCAGTCTGTGGCATAAAAAATAAATGTTTGGTGTTTTTTACTTTTAAAAGTTTTGGAACGCTCTTGAAGGACCAAAATTGAGGTTATAAGATACATAAAATGCTATTCCAGTGTACCTGTTGTATGACTTAACTAAACATATCTTCCAAAAATGTACCTATTTAGATTTCCTTAGATAATTGAGGAAGTCAAAAGAAAATCAATCATGATTGACTAAGTTATAGCGTCAAGAAAGCAGACATTTCGTATCTATCCAAATAGGCATTATAAGCAGCGAAATTTCCTTAAGCGTAATTATTGAGATTCCATTAATTTTTAAAACTATTCCTTATTTACTGGCATCTTCCTAATCTACCTATGTATATATAGTATAAACTTAGCATAGAATGAATACAATGTCTATTATATAATGTAAGAAATTATTTTAGTTATTAAGTGAATAAGTCGACCTGTATTTTCTTTTTGTTATTTGATATTACGAATGCTTGTTTTAGCTTACGTAGAAGTTTAAGGGCACAATAGAAATATAGTTTAGAAAGTATAATATTTAATTTACCATAATTATCAAGAAATTACCTATGAAGTTGTTCTTGTTATTAAACTTATTCATTAATTACTATTTATGATAGGATTAAGCTATTTAGTGTTGCATTATTTATTTTCAAAAAATAACTGGTGTAACGGTTGAAAGTAAAATTGTTGAAGGCAACTTATTTAGCATAGGTAAAGAAAGATAGACGCACTGGGATTAGCTATTTTTTGTCCGCACAACAATAACTAACAAGTTTAACATGTACCTACCCATAATCGATGCGAAGAACGTATCTTTTTTTTGTAGCCAGGTTATGTGGAATTACCTATACCCACTAAAGCCCCAAGTGGACAAGAGGGCTCCGAGATCTCCAGAGGAACGCACCGGAGCCCACGAAGTACCTACCCATAAAAATTATGTTCGTAAACTTAACAAGTGAAGGTCGATCATTATTGCAAGCTTTTATGATGTTTGTTTAAGTCAAATCTTGCAAGCTGAATCAGAACCAATTCTAACTGATTTTGGTTAAATTTTGCATACACTGGTGACAATACAATATGCATAATGCAATACCCAATATTGTAATATGTTCAAAATAGCTGCTAAAATAAAAATATTCGCTTAGATAAAAATTTAATAAGCATCATTAACAAGTTTGTTCAAAAAAAGGATTTTAAATAAAATCTTGTTTTATGGGTAGGTATAGGTTCTAGGTCTTACGTTCGAACTTTCGAAGGCACGGGAAAATAAATAATTTTACCCGCTTTTGGTACTGATTTAACAGGGAGAATATCCTCACAATGGTCTTCATTTAATTTTATCCACGGAGAAAACACAATAGGTACGCAAAAATTGCCGTGTGTCGCGTCTTTATTATACGCCAAAAAGTTATTGAAGTACCTACTTACTAACTGCCCAAAAGCAGAAAGCGGTATATGACATTTTGTAAATAACTTTATACAGCGCTAGAGTATTAAATTTAGTTTATTTTATTAATAGGTACTAGTAAGTAAGCCGTAACTTTTGCGTAATAATGTAATTTAAAATTGCATTAATGCAAACATTGCAAATCTACTTGTACCTATTATAGGTAGAGTGTAGTGATGATTAAAACGTTTTGAAATGAAAGTTTTAAATTAAAGATAGATTTTTTTACTAGTGATTCGCTTACAAAAAATACAAGTTCAAATCTAAGTATAATAGGTTTAATTAAATATTTATAATTTCATAGGCGTTTGATTCGATCCTTAGATTATTAAGGACTGTTGGAACGCAAAATAATTATCTACACTCATTAGGCTAGATAAGTACCTACTTATGTCTATTGTAGGTACCTACTTAGTTTTAGACAAGTTAACAACACGGAAATGAATAACCTATGTAAAGTATTAATTTTAACTAAGCCATAAATAGAGAAGTTGCTAAAACAATCTGTCAGCAATCATAACTTGATAAGAAACTTTTAAGAATGTTAATAAAATAATAATAAGAATCATTTTGCTGAAAAGGTATTACATATTACATATATGCATATATACAAAACACATAATAATTTGGTTCGTTAAAGTTTTTCGCGTCAGAAGGTAAAACAATAAAATTATAACTAAACAAAAGTACCTAAGTACACAGTTAATAAAATACAAGTTAAACTAACTATAAAGTTTTTTATTTACTGCCCATTTCAAATATTAAAAGAGGAGTCGTTCTTCAGACTACATAATCTAATATTTATCTATCAATAAAAATACGTACAGACTCAACTATTGTAAGGATTTAAATTAGCTCCATCTAGCGTTTGTTTTGCATTTCTATTTGAAACAACCAGATGGCGCTAGCTGTTTAATGATATGAAGTAGAAATATCGCTCTCTCTTTCTATAACAAAGATGGCGGCAAACGGGAGCTAGGGCAGGTATAAATCTTTTTATGTGTGAGTGTATACGTGAACAAAATTTCACGTTTGACCACTCCGCTCACACACACATGCTTAAAAACCGGGTGAGCGCGGGGCAAGGGGAGTAACGTCCGTGAAGTTGTGTCAGCATATGCGCAAACGAGGTGCGCATTCGTCGCGTGCGTTGTCGGGATTCTTTGTGCCATTCTTTGCATACCAATAAGAGTATATTCTTTATATTAACTCCGAAATTGATATTTAATCAAAATTCGTCCCTTCACCTCTTCTTCGAACTCCATTATAGGTAAGCCAAAATATTTTTTTGAGTGATTTTCATACAACTAACTCAAGTTTTCTGTGATTTTTATTCGGGAATGTCAACAATGCGATCGCGATCCTGCAATATTTAACATAGTTGTCGTGTTTGCTTCGCGGCTACTTCCGGTCGTTCGGGTGTCGGCATTTCGCGATGTAAACATTATCTACTTCTAGGATTCATCCGCGTTTAGGCGAGCTGTCGGGAATGAAGTGTGCTCAAGGTGCTTTTGTGTTGTTAAATTCGCCTGAGTGTGCTTACTGGGATGGCGCAATTTTCGAAAGACGCGGTATGGTATCGTTCGCCTGCGATACACTTCAGTCGCGTTGGTGGCTGCATGCGATTTGACGTATTCTGCGCGGTGTGATGTCACTTGTCAGCCTATTTTATGAAATGTCAAACGTTTTACATGTAATGTAACGCGCGAGTGAAATTGTAAACAAATTAAGTGTAATTAAAAACTGTGGTTTATTTTTGTTATAATGGACTGCTATTATTCAAAATTTTACCCAAGGCGTGAGTATTTACAGACATTTTTTAGAAATAAACATTCGCATTCCTGACATATTTTCATGGATTCCTGAAATATTTCTCAAGTTTCTTGGATAGTTAAGAGTTTTATGTATTAATTCTTATTTTAAGAGGTATCAACTGATGCCTAATAAGCTGAAAGTAGAATTAATTGTAGTGATATTAGAATTAAAATATTAATGTTATTTCTAAATTTGTGTCGTTTTAACTAAATATATAATAACAATTGTCATAATTATAACACCTTGCAATTTCAAAAGTAGTTATTTTTATGGCATATTTTATTTATTTTAAAATTATTGCCAATAAAATAAAATATAATAATATGATGTTCATTTAATAGTTAATTGTAAAATAATAACATTAATAATACCTATTATTATCAAGTATTTGTGTTTGTTAATAAAATAGACATGGATACAGAGATACAGTTACAACTTCGAAAATAATATTTGGACAGCTACAATAAAACATTAAACAGCATACAAAATAAATATCAAAAATAAAGAATTGTATAAATTAAAAAGCGTATACCTAATTATATAAGCTTTGATTCAGTATAGACAGTTTTAGTTTTATTTCTACCAAAAAACATACCTACCTATTACAAGTCACAAAGAAAATTTCAAAAAGATACCTATGCTAAGTAGGTAGGTATAAATAAAATTAATATAGGTACCTACGTTAAATTTTAAGCTGTGATGAAGTTTAGAAAGTTTATATCTAGTTATATTTATAGCAAATAATTATTTATTATTGTGTGTACTTACTTACCTTGGAACATAAAGTAACGGTCCAGTGTCCATAAATAGGACGGCTTGCAGTTCGTTACGTGATATTTAAGTGTTATAGTAATAAAATGTTATGTAGGTAAGTATATTTAATTTTTTTATATGAATCAATGTTAGTTAAATTTAGTTAGTTATTGGGAAAGCCATTAGCTTTTTCACTAAAAATATACATGCATATAATTTCATGTTTTAGTAACATTTTAGGCAATATTGTGTGCGTTTGTAGAACAAGTAAGAATATGCCCGTGTGTGCAATACGTGTTTACCTCGCCCCTTTCAGTTTTTGGCAGACTTTTTTCGGTACTAGCTCGAGTTTAAAGGCAGATCCAAACTATATATTATCAAAGGTATAATAACATGTAGTGAACAGAAAATTGTCTCCGACTCTTACTAGGCCATTTATTATTATTTGTTGTTATACCTACTTTAGGAGTGTGTACTATAATCGTACCAAGTTTGACGCTTGTACGTATTATCGTTTTTACATTAGAACAAATAGAAAAATAGGTACGTATAAAAATTGCGTTTATTGTATGGTTTCCCTATCGTTTTTACTTTTGACTTTTTTTATTATTTCTTAGTTCATCCACCGTAACATTACATATTCTGTGAAAATTTCAACCAGCTATCTATTACGGCTCGAAAGATACAGCCGTTTAAAGGTAGGGCGGATAGACATACTGACGGACGGACAAACAGACAGACAGCGTAGGCTTGGTAATCGAGTCCTGTTTTTACCCTTTGGGTACGGAACCCTAAAAAGTTGGTTAACTTATATAACATAAGCACTTTATCTTAGTATTCAAACTTATAAAAAGCAACGCATACGGTAAACATAGGTAGCCACCATATTATATCAGTCAAGCTATCTTTCGCCGACGCGACGCTACACGCTGACATCAAGCCGTTTCATTTATTTCATAGACATTAAACAGCGACAACCACAAGTTTTTAGAGATCGTGAAGCTTCACTTACAGTATCTCTCAGACTCTCGAATGGATGCCAAGAGTTATTTTGGTCAATATAGTTGATGTTTTTATTGCGCGTCGCGATGCGGGCGACGACGCCGACAACTTGCGAGATGCACGACAAGCAATAAGACGTGTAAACTGCTGACGCTTCGGGCCCTCACGCGGCGTCACATCTAATGGCCGATTCACAACGATTTATCACGTATTCTGTCTTAGGGAAATTGAATTTAGAATCATTTCCTTCCAAGGAGAAGGTTATTACGTTCCTTGATTAAACCCTTTTTATCACACTCGCTCTTTCACAAAGTCTTGCTCCTGTATTTTGGTGCCAGACTGAAGGATCTGAGTTACGTAATTTCACTTAAAAAACTAATTATAAAAGAAAATGTTGGTGATTTGCAAAATGGTTTTATCTTATTAGGTAAAAGTAGGTACGACATTTACAACTTTGGCTCAGAAAAAAACTTAATATACTTAAGTGCCAGTTGGTAAGTTGCTTGCATGCAAATGATGCAGATCAACTTAATTTAAGATTTGCTTGAGGCGCACTCCGGATGCTGTAATCTTAGAGCCCTGCCCATTCACTTATACACGGATCATGTAACGGTTTTCAAACTAAAGATAAGCTATTATGACTAAAAGCATTGTCGAGAAAAAACGGTAGAGAAAATGTCATGTACAAAGTTTTTGTTTTACTCAGTCAAAATATTCACTGATCTCACTCTATGAAACGAAATTTGAAAATTTTATTATTTAATTCACCCACAAAAATACGATTATTAAGATAATTTTATTCAAGTTATGCTCATTAGATTTGGAATTGGATAATTGTGTGCCTAATTAATTAGACAGGAATGTGGACTTATCTCTTTACCTACATAATTTTTCTCAGCATATTTTGTCATATTTTTCTCATAAAAGTACTGCTAGAGAATATCTGTGTTTGTTTGTAATAAAGATTGAATGAAAGCGCCCGAGCGGAGTATGGACCTGAGCGACCGAACCGCTACCTGCTCGGTCCTCTTTATTGACCTGCGTAAAGTCTCTTAATCCGTAAACCTCCGTCCCGACCACGAATCAAATTCATTCAATATTAACTGTTACACCCTCACAAACCATTTGTGACCATCTACTATTCAATAGCCATTGGGTTTATGCATAGAAATAGAATAATGTCGGTAGGATATGGCTTTTACTTAAAACTCTTTAGTTAAAACTTTTTCGCGCCTTTACTCTGAGATACATGTCTAATGATAGATCATGACACTTACGCTTACCTACCTATAAAAGAGTGGATACCGGTACCCAATTTAATAATTAACATTGAGCAGGCATTGTATTGGGTGTTAATTAGTACCTACTTAGAGAGTAAATAGGATTTGTATTGAAGTGAAAACTTTAGGCTAGTTGAGCACTTTTGTGTGAACAAAAATCATGGAAACGCGTCATCGTCACCGAACGTGTATTTTAAAACAGCGCCATCTCTTGTAGAATAGGTGAATTAGGTACTACTTAAATTTTCACTTCTGACGTGCAGTCCTATGACTGTCATTTTTTTGCGAGTTCTTTGACAGTTACATTTCAAACAGTTAATTTACGCACACAAGTTAGTAGGTAGTAGTTATTGCCATTATGAATTATTCAAATTAATATCATTGTCGATATATTGTTTTGCGTTACTAAGATCACAGATTTTCAGGTAAACTCTTATTTAAAGCCTGTTACTTCCAAAAGATCCACTCAACACCAATTCGGCTAAAAGCTAAATATTCAAGTGTGACTCCTATGTCGTGTATGTAAAAATCTACTGCAGTGAAGAAGATTTATCAAAGACGAATGCATGACGCGTGGATCAGCGTGGTCAACGCGTGTCTTACACTCGATGTTCGTTACACGAAATTCTATTCCACGGCTCACGATATAGAGTCTACATTCAATACTTTGCTTTTAGCCGGGCTGGTTGACTGGGAAACTGTAAATTCAATGTACATAGGAGTAATAGTGTTCCCTGCTCATATCTTGTGTGTGTTCATATCTTGGTCCATTATTTTATTTGATCTATTCTGAGTCATTAAGTGAGTAAAAATCCGCATCGCGACTGGAGTATACAAGAGATATGATTTCGACGAGTGTCCAGTCCAGTAGCCTCGCTCTATTCTCGGACTCCTATTTGTGGACTACTCTTGTGTAAAGCTTCAACGTACTCCTCACAAAATGAACCTAAACATCAGAGCCGGAGAGCTGAAATTTATCAGGAATAACATCAGACGTCCGACCTTCCGACTCTGTGAGGGGATTTAAGCGAAAGGACCCACTCCTTGCCTCTTATTTATCTTAATTTTGTTCTCCAAAGAAATGACAAATTAGGATTATGTCGGTGAAAACGGCGTCGCTGGCACTTTAGTGCCATGCTTTTCAGAAATGTTTGCAGCCATAATTAATACATATACGTGCCCATAAATAGCTGATATTTGTTTTTTCGATAAACATAATTGTTCCACTTACTTGACTTAGGCATTTCTGTAATAGTGCAGATGATTTTATACAACTGTGAACACATTGGGTGTATAAGTGTAACCTTAGTAACCGTAATAATAATTAATCGTCAATCAAATGATCGAAAATTTTCCTTCATAATATGAAAATAAACACTGTTAACGGATTTTATTGCGTGTATTTTGTATTATTTTAATTCTTGATGTTCCTAACACTGCAGTGTTTGTGGTCATAGGTAGAGTAGCTGAAGGATGTCTATAGGAATGTTATGAAATTAGTTAAAAGTACCACCAATGATTTTGAATCAAAATGTTCCTCTAAGTACCTAGGTACGCAGTAGTCGCTCATGCCGTCAGGTCTTGAAATTCTGCACCGGGCTTGAGGTTTTAATAATTTGATGACTGGTGGTGGATCCCCATATAGAAGTTGGCAACCATCCTCTCTATTAAAATTTGGATTATTTTTTATTTCAATAGCTTCACGTAGCATCCTATCTGTCTTTCTATCATCCTTGGTATATACCGGTTCTCCCTGGAAACAAATTGAGGATTATCAAAACGAAAGTAGTAGCTAGGGTTGTCAAAGGCATGTGTAATAATTGCGAAAACCTAAGAAATAATTATCGTTCTCCAAATTCTTCATCTTCATCAATATCAGCATTTCATGATCCCACTGCTGGGACACAGGCCTTTTCATTTAAAAGAGGATCCAAATGATTACGTTTTCCAAATAAATTACCTACATGTTAATTATTGTTTCTATCGATTCATGCATTCATTCATTTAATTTGTGATTTACTTGTATGGTTTGATGAAACATTTTATTATATCTACGTCCCTAACAAACCGATCTACGTTTTTGTGTAGGCAGGTTATGCAACAACGCTTCCACATTTATAGGGCACACAATATATAACAATCATTATGTATTTTTAAACACGTGTCGTAACTAAAGTTTTAAATTATTGATTGCAAGTATGTCCAGGATTACAATTTTGTATTCTCACTCAGGTATTAGAAGTTAGAATGGCTCTGAAACAGCTTAAGAACAACAAGGCGCCTGGTGATGACGGAATCATGACAGAACTTCTGAAAGCGGGTGGAAAACCGGTACTTTTAGTCCTCCAGAAGTTATTTGATTCTGTCATACTCGAAGGCACTACGCCAGAAGCAAGGCAAAGAAGTGTGGTCGTGCTCTTTTTCAAAAAAGATATAATTTTAAAAATATAGATCTATTTCTCTCCTGAGCCATGTGTACATGTTGTTCTCTAGAGTCATTAAGAACTGTCTCGAAAGCAGGTTTGCTGACTTCTAGCCTTAGCCTTCTAGCCCCGAACAGGTCGGTTACTGTAAAGGCTGGTATACCATAGACCACAAACACACGCTCCGCCAGATTTACATTATACAGAAGACTGAGGTGTATAATCGGCCATTATGTCTAGCGTTTGTGAACTATGAAAAAGCCTTCGATTGTATCGAGACTAGGGCAGTATTGCAGTCCCTTTAGGGGTTTTCATATCCACTAGGTACAGGTCTATAGGTACGTCGAAGTTCTGAAGTGTTTTTATAGAAATGCCACTATGTCGATCCGATTACACTGCAAATCAGAAAGGCGTGAGACGTCATCTCTCCGAAATTGTTCACGAACGCATTGGAGTACGTTTTCGAGCTCTTGGTCTGAAACGGATTCGACATCAATATAAATGGCGAATACATAACTCACCTTCGTTTTGCCGGTGACACTGGAGGACCTGGATACGATGCTAAGCGACCTCAATAGAGTTTCCTAACAGGTGGGTCTTAAAATAAACATGGTCAAGACGAAGATCATATCTAATGTCCATGATGTACCCACCCATGCCAGTAGTCGTTGGGAACGATACTCTCGAAATTGTTGACCATTATACCTATCTTGAACAGATTAACAGATCACAGATAGATAGAGGGCCAAAGAGTGACAAAGTACACAATTGATCCCGAAAATTTTACAGTCCCCGTGTGAACAGTACACGGGTAGAACCATAGACCAAATTTTTTTTTGCTTCCTAAATCTATGGGTAGAACCATGCAGCGAAGCTTGTTACTTATCTACACTAATATTATAAAGAGGAAAGATTTGTACCTATTTTTGTATGTTTGTAATGAATAGGCTCCGAAACTACTGAACCGATTTGAAAAATTCTTTCACTGTTGGGAAGCTACACTATCCCCGGGTGACATAGGCTATATTATATTTTGTAGCGAGGCCGAAGGCCGAGCTTGCACTCGTGCGAAGCCGGGGCGGACGGCTAGTACTTACTAAATTACTTACGAGTATTATAAACATACGGAAGTAACGTCGACATACAATAAGAATTACTACGTATAAAAGCATATTATGTAGGTACTTATTGCTACAAACAAATATATATATATATATATATAGTTAGGTAAGAAGGTATTACGTATAGGTAGTATAGGCATGTATATACCCAGACCCACATAGGTGCATTAATGACCTTAATTTTTAATGGCGTATTTAATGTACCTGAATCAGATCACCTCAATATCTCAATATATGTTGGAATAGTAGCATATACACTGTACAGATAAGTACTTTAATTTATACATTTCTAAAGTATAGATAAATGTTATATGTATTCGCAAATCACTTGGAAAATTTTAGCAATTGGTCGAGCGTTTATTTTATAGTCGTAAATTCGAATCGATTATAAATCAGCAAACCTGAGGAACCAGTTTCAGAAGGTTTCGTGAACGACTGACTGACTCATTCAATTGTGTAATGTTGTATCTGTGCTTTTATTGTTATTGTTTGCCGATATCGTTCCAGAAATGGTATCAATTGCATCGTCCATGATTAGTGTTTTTGGTACCAATTAGCAATTATGTTTCCAACAGACCTTGAATCTTTATTTTAATTTATTCGTATTTAAAGTATGACGTACTTAACTTTTGTGCTTGAGTTCACTATCTACCACATGGTATCGATGGTCTATAAACAGAATCAATACTAAATAAAATATATGTTTGCAAATTTTAGGAGAGATCATAAATCATAATGCACCTCGAAAAAAACCCAGCCTCTTAGTCTTGAACATCAACGTAGATTTCGGAGAGTGCATCGGATCTGCATGATCTAATTCCCTTTGGCCCATTTTTCTATCGGATAGCCAGGGCGAGCACGAAAAGGTGACACTGGTTGATTGATATTCCAAAAACTCGTACGAAGCGCTTTGATTTCACTTTTAATCTGGGTATCTGAATCGATTTCTTCTAGGCAATCATGCTCCAACGTACACCATATCATCGCTTAAAATCAGGCAAGGTGGCGGACAAACGCAAGCATAATAATCAAAAGAAAACAAATCACCTGTTAACCAAAACAAAGCAAGTGCATAGTTAAGAATCAAGTAGTTGTTAGGTAGTAGTTGTAATATCTAAATTTTACAAAATTAATATTTTAGCATGTATTTAAAAAGCTTCTTAATAACGAATGTATCTGTGGTGTGAGCCATCAAACAATATCACACTTAAAACTTGCTCTCTGGACGATCCGAATGAAGCCACGGAGAGTCGGTACCATGAGTGGTAAAATTCTGGTCAAAAAAACTCGTTAGCAAAAATAGTTCACGAAACATCGGCTTGATAAAAACAATAAAGTAGGTACCTACAGTACCAGGACGAATTTGTAGAGGTGACCAATAAAATCGACGCGTGGTTGTCACTCTCTTTCAGATAGCATACGATGGTACAACTCTATAAAAAAAAACAACTCCACGAAATGTTAGTAGCTCTGTAGGTACAGCTGTAAAGGAATGAAAACAATGTTTGATCACAACAACACAATATTTGAAAACAAAATCAAGGTTTACAAATAATTTTCCCGATTGAGTGCACGCGTGTTGCAGGTAGAATTCGATATGAAGCTCACTTTGAGTTCACTTGTTAAACTATCGTTAAAGCAAGCCTAGTTGGAATTGTTCCCGAGTTTGCTCTGGCCCGCTCTTGGCGATTTAATTAAACTTGTTATTTGAACGTTTTATTTCGCAACTGGCCCATGTTCGCTTTGACTGTCTGTCGGTTTGTAGAGATACCTATCACGACATAGACAGTACCAAGACTACCAAAGTATACCTAGTCTACTTACTTATAGAAACAAAGACAAAAGTAATTGTAATTGTCAAGCCGTTGCATTATTTGGCGTTGGCACAGCCGTTTGCCCCATCTCAGGAGCCAACTTTTGAAGATTTTCGTCATTATCCATACTACGATTAATTTTATCTTTACTAAGGTTAAGAAAAGTGTTTAAAAAACCTATATCCTGAGTAAAAATTTCAAATTCCACGTTCTTGACTTTAAAATAAAATTATACAAACATTAATTCCTTATTAAACCTCTTTAGAGCGTGAGTTTACAACAAAACGATGACACAACTAACTTTTACTTTAAAACACGTTCCAACTTTCACGTTTTTTACTTAAAAAATTACGAACACTCATCCCCTTAAAGGGCGAATTTTCAAAAATTCTTCCTTTGCGCTTATCTTTGTTACAAATGGAGCACTTATGCAAAATTTCGTGCTTCTAGACTGCAGCTTAGGCTGTGCGTTGTCTGTCAGTGATTAAATAAATTTAAGATCTTTATTAAGTAGATAGTAACATCGGGAACTGTTCGTGGCAGATTAATCTTTCGCTATGCGAACTCATTAGTATGAATAATCTGCTTCCCGAGATAGTTCTCGGAACACAAATGTGTGAACTTATTATTAAGTGGTAGGTACCTACTTAGTCGATTTGAACACTAAACGCACATAACGATCTAACAGAATATGAACGATTATAGTAAGCATTTTGAAACTTTACATAGGTAGCTATTTATCGTAAACTTCTTCATTAAGCGTAACTTTTCAACCGACTCAAGAGGAGGTTTTCAATTTTACTGTTATTTTGTGTATGTTACGCAATATCTTCGCCGATTTTAATGCTCCTGTTTTTATTGAATAGGTCTTTCTGTATTCTGAGGAATAGGCTACATCTTGAAAGTGGTTCAATTTACTAGTAGGTGATAGACTTATTTTACCTATAAGAGTAAGTAAATTAGGGGATGAAACCAGTTCATTAAATTTCCCGCTGAGACGGTTTTAATTTTGTTGTAGAAATTGTCTTCTGGCAGCGTTTTTGTTAGGTAGGTATTATATTTGTTTTCTCCTTATATCTCGTCCTCTTTTTCTTTCTATCTTTCCATGATGCGTTTCATAAATTTGTCGTACTTATAACTTCTAGTTACTTAGTTGTCTTCTGATAGTAATATTTTAGCAATACTTTTAAAACATAAATATTTGACTTTATCCGTTCGCATTCGTCCTAGTCTAGTCTGCCCGATGCCAGTGTCACCGAAATTAAAATATCACTAAAAGTTACTCCACTTTTTTCCTAAATCGTCTGAGACAAAGTTTTGAGAAAAATGTTCAGTGGCAAATTGCATTGGTCACTTAATGGAAACATCGACGAGACGAGAGGACAATTAGAAGTTTTTGTGTAGCTTCATTAGTGGACTTGAGACAACATTTACTCAATAATTGCTACCTTTAGAAATACAGTAGAGTCACTTATGCATAAATTAGGACGTACCTAATTCATGCTTTATAATTTACACAAAACGAAAACTTCACTACTAACTTCTATACCTAATAGTTTTGTTCAGGTAGTCAAGGTTATTTATAAGCAACTTATGAATTGCTAGCTGTGCCCACGCCTAAATTCCCTCAGATATTTCCGGGGTAAAAAGTCACTCTCCGACCCTCTATTTCTTTGCAAAAATAATTTCGGCCCGTTGATCTGCTGCTGCGTGAAAAGGGATTAAACAAATACACTTTCGGATTGATAATATTAGGGATCATTTAAATATATATTTTACTAACATAATTTAAATATGTTCGTTACACATAAATTACATATGAACACATAGATGACTAACATAGATACGTAACTGGCAAAATAGACAATTTTAAGAGTCGTAATCTAAAATTTTCTCAGTAATTTCTCTCCTTGTATGATATCTTAGGAAAAGCCGTAGCATTTATCCGGACGCGCCCGCGCCGTTCTCGACTCCAAGATTGATGTAGCGCTCCTGCTCTACGGAGCCCGGCTGTCGCAAGATAAATTAAAAACTACTCGTATTAGACGCGGCAAGATAAAACTCACTATGATCCTGCTTGTTCCTAGCTCGAATCCCTGCGCCAGACAAGGATACAAACATCGACCACGCAACAGGACTGCTTTTTTGTTATTCCACGAGGAAATAACCGTTAACAGTAACTTTGTTCCTATAATGTTGACTAACGAAGACGACGCTTGATCGTAGCGTCTCTTCTTCCACTGTTCAAGTGTTTATATGAGAACTATTTCAAACACTCATTGTCAAGTCTCAACGATTTCCTTATCTGCATTAGAATTACCTTAAAAGTCTATCGTTAATTAAAATCAACTGAGTCGAGTCCACGTTCATTAAAACCTCATGAAAACGAGAATTCCTTACTTATTTGGGTTAAAAATTATGTGTAGCAACAACTATGCGAGTGAAGCGATCTGACCAGATTGCTTCGGTCGGCCATCGCGTATCTGCAATCGGTAAATGGTTACTTTAAGTCTCGATATGTGGAGTATTTCCCGTGGAATGCCACCGTCGCCATGTTGCACTTATATGTGCTCGGCGGTCTGAATTTTTTCTTATCGGCAATGCATTTTCTGCAAGTTTTCAATGCGAACGACGTGGACGCTGGACGCTAGTCGTCCGACTCGTTTTAAATATACTTTTTTACTTCTTCCAGTCGGTTGATCGCTAATTAGTATTGCGGCATTTGCGTCATATCGTTTATCAATTTTATACGGAGACAGTAACAAATCAACTTTTCTGTTGCTAACTTCTAACCCGTTGTAATTTCGGTGGTGACATCTCGCTGATAATCGTACGTAATTCGTTTTGATTACCTCTAGAGTTGTGTTGCATGGGTTCGAGTGGCGCGGGCGGCGGTAATGCCCGCTCGTCTCCCGTCATCCATCAAGTCGTCGGTGCAATCGTCCCGCTGTCAGTCTATTCCGGGATGCTCCGTTTTCGCTAATGATTCCTCGACGCCGCCGTCGCTGCCGACCTGAGCTCACGCGACATTTACGAAGCTCGAATGCACAGACGATTTGTGAGACAAAACACTGATCCTTAGGCTTTCATCTTTTGATACACTATTTGCCTCGTCCAATTTATACAGGAAACGATAGTGAGTCACGAATCACAAATAGTTTAAACAATTTCTGTCTATCAAACTTAAGATGGGTTTTACCTTGATGATTTGATATTCCCGAGTGAACAATGCTTTTATATATTTTTTATTTTATCTTAGTGTAAGCACAGAATACATACAGTACAAGTAGTGTAAGCACAAATTGCAAGGCTTGCTTCGAAATTACGAGCATCATCGCTTTTTGCGACTCTTTTTATCCCCGTGTACCTAAATAGTTGCAGTTTTTAACAAAGCGTTTATGCGTTCGCAAAGCGTCCGCGCGTTCCACCGAAGTGGTGGGTTTATAATTTATTTGTGTCGCAGTTTTCTGGCGACGATTTTCCCACAGGGCTGTTGCGAGGCGGGAGGGGGGAGTAGGACTCAAACGAGCCGCGCCCGCCCTTTATGCGGTTTTTTGTAGCGGCACAGAATGCCCCCGTGGAAAACATTCAGTGATAACTGGTAACAATCGCAGCCGCCGGATGGGCCCTCTCATTCCTCGCATACCTCGTTGCCTCTGATGCTTTTTCACCTAGCGACGAGACCGCGATGGCCGCCGCTTACCTCTCGAATGCAGGCTGGCAATTAATTACTTATTATTAACATTGAACATCCTTAAGTTTTATTTAACCATTGTTAATATCGAGCGATGGTGGCAGGGTAGCATGTGCGCTTTACAATCTGACGGCACCCGGTTCGATACTCGGCCCTGCACCAATTACTTATTTAGTACTTTAAATAAATCATGTGCAGATGCCATCGCTTAAACCGGTTAAGGAAAATATCCTGATGAAACTGGTATGCCCAAGGACCTCAGAAAGACAAATGATATTCACCAACATGCACTGGGCGAGCATGGTGGATTAAGCCCACCTTCTGTCTCTGAAAGAAGACCTGTGTCCCAGAAGTGGGGACATGATAGTGACGATGATGATGATGATATAGTTTAATATATTCGTGTTAAAATATCTCTTTTTGTAGTTTCAGAGAAGGCTAAAAAATAATGTAAGCTAATCTCAGATTTGTTAGAAAAAAAAGTAGATATCATAAAAATCAACTTATCGTTCCTAATTAATAGTGCCCAAAAGTCAATTTAAATGGACGGGGTTCATGAGGTATTACAAAGCAACGGTTGCTATCACTTATCACCATCAAATATGCCTTACCAACTATTCTCGGCAGCATCGTTACCCACATACCTCAAATAGTACAAATCTTCAAATTGGGCAACCTTAAGTAATCATAAACATTTTTGTAGATCAAGTTAACAATCAACGATGCATTAAAATAAGAATTTAACCTGAATTCACTATAAAATACTTGGTCTATAGTAAATATTCAGCTGGAATTGGCCAAAATAGAGCTCAGTTTGGCTGTTGTTTTTAAAATCTAATCGAAAACAAGACGGCAAGTGAATTGATAAGCATCAACGTGACTGATGGTGTTCTAATACTAAGAGCGTCGGGTGTCAGTGGCGGCGCGGCCAGTTCATTAGAAGAGGCGCGAGTCACTTCAGCGTATTTCATTGTTCCATTGTTTTATTTGCCCTGTCCACTGTTTGCCGAGAGATATACAGCCTCCGCACTCCCTGACACCTGTAACTAAATCTACTTAACTTTTCACCGCAATAAGACCAAAAAACCCACATTACCCATGTAACATTACTCGCGTTCCTAGCGTGTCGTTACCGACCAAATTCATAGAAACGGAACGTTTCATGCCTCGCTCCGCTACAATTTTAATAATGTCCTATTGTTTCTTAATCGCCCGCTCCCGATTTGATATCGCGATAAGTTTCCGTTAAAAGCATAAGTTAAGTAAAGCGGTAAGGGAAGGCTGACGGTAGTTTTTCTCGGACGAAAAAATGCCGTCCGATTTGAAGGCCGATTGCTGTTATCTTTCCGTTGGATCTCGGTTCGACTGTGGTTTTACAGACGCCGAGAACCGGAGTTGTCGATTCTTCAAACCGTAAACCAGCTTTATTGATATAAGGCTGTAAATAAAGATAACGCCCACTCACTTCACTTCATTAAGATCTTCGACACGGTCTTCTTCTGCCAGAATGAAGTGTAAAGGTCTCGAAAGTGAATCTGTTAAATGGTTTGACACCTCCCTACTATGTATAATTTATCTCTACTTTTAAATGTTTTGGGCAATGCATTCATAACCGAGTTAGTTGGCGCACAAATCTCACGCTAGATGTATTGCCGTTCCAGTTTGCTGACAATAAATCGTATGTTTAGCGACGCGGAGACTTGTATAATTAACAATAGCGGCATTATATGCGATTTCCAAACTAAACGTCGCAGAGCTGATCGTTTGTCACGACGCAAATTGCTATTTATGAGGATTATCTACACTTACTTAAATAGCGTAAATCGTTTCGTATGACTTGGCTTTGGGAAGGTGATTAGCAATAGGTAGGTGAGTTTTTAATGCTTAAACAATCCTATCTCCAAGAATATTGAATTCAGTTGTGTTAAGCTACTGTGCCTACGTATTATGAAATTGGTAGGGGATCCCTAGAAACAAGGTACGGAATACGTGACAAAGTTTTCCTTTAAACTTTAAGATAACTCTACTCGTAACGAGCTCAACAAACGCTTTAAATTGTCTAGGTCCTAGGAAATACTTAGATACCGTATTGGAGCTGAAAATGCCAACCTCTCACCTGTAGCCGTTGCTTTCTAAAAGCACGAGCTCATAAATAAGCCATTGCTATTTAGCTAACAATCGACCGATGGGCATTTGGTCAGATTCCGAGGGAAGCAGCCGTAGCAGCCACGTGTGCACGTCTCCGCATGCCTCAGACGGAATATGCACGCCTTGCAACGTGAATTTTGGCCCCTATGCCGAATATTCGCTGCACATTGGAAGCAAATAATGTACGGAATAATGCGATACAGTGAAAACGTCGATTACCATTTCACATTGCAACTGCAAACAAACAATGACGTTGCACAAATGCCAATAATGTACGCCGTAGATAAAATCTGTAATTAATACCAGGCAGACTTTTCGTGGAGTGAGTACCGACGGGTGTAGTGGAGCATACATATGACTTAATTTCTCAAACGATGCTGGTATCACAACTAGCTATTTTTTTTACTCTCTAGTTTTATATTTTGTTGTATAATGTTTGTTGATCCTTAAATAAATTGATAAAATATTTTTAAAAAAAACTATTAAAATACTAGCTGCGCCCCGCAGTTTCACCGAGGTTGCCTAAGGTACTACTTATAACATCAGTTAAAATCTTGCCAGTGAAAATCCCGTCAAAATCGGTCCAGCTGTTTTGTAATATAAGGAACATACACACATAAATTTTTATATCATGTTTATCTCATGTCAGATTAAATTGGCATAATTGACAAATTTATGTAGAGTAAAACATAAATTCATCATCATCATCATCAGCCAGAAGACGTCCACTGCTGAACATAGGCCTCCCCCTTTAACCTCCACACTGAACGACATCCTGCCATCTGCATCCAATGGATGCCCGCGACTCTCACAATGTCGTCGGTCCATCTAGTGGGAGCCCTACCTACCTACGCCTAAACATAAATTATTGATCTCTAATTCCTTATTGTACTTACGCGGAAATATCGTACACTTGATTCTTCAAATAATGCTCCTTTATTCACTTGGCCAGCATGTCTATTCTGCAAGCTAAGTGAACGCGCAAGTGAATGAGATTTTTTTCTTGCCTATTTCTGCAAATAAATATCAAAACATCGAATTATAAGAGTAAAGGACTACAGTCAAGGGTGATCACTCGAATTTTTGACATTTCTTTATAGTAATCGACAAGAAAAATACACGTTCATTTAGCTTATCATCTCACTTGCGCGTTCACTTAACTTGAATAATATAATAGACCGGCCTACTCTACGTTTGCCGATCCTCCATCACTGTAGAACCCGTCTACTCTACATGCCAAATATTACAATACTCTCATTTATCTGCATATCAAAAGTATATAAATCTTTTATATAGTTATGTTCAATTTTAAAACTAGTTATAACTAAAATTAAAACATGAATATGACTGCCTCGGTGGCTCAGTTGGTAGTGATCCTACTTTCTGCGCTTGGGGGCGTGGGTTCGATTCCCATCTAGGAAAAACATTTGTGTTTGTTCTATGTCTGGGTGTTAATATATATTTAAGTATGTATTTAAAAATATATATGTATGTATATCAGTCTCTGGCTGCCATACTACAAGGTTTGCTTAGATGACCATGTGTGCAATAATGTCCCAGATATTTAATTATTTATCAGCAAATTAAAATTATAGTTAGGAAAATCTAATGTAACGAAGGCATCCAGTAGTGAAAACGCGTTTTAACTGTAACATATATATGCTATAAGTACGTATGTCTGTACTGTTAATATGATGGTATAATGTAGGAGCATTCTGCGGTCCTCAAATTCATTATTGTTAGGCAATATGCTTAATTAATCCACGCTCGATATCAAATTTAATAGCGATAAGTAGACATATGTTTTGTTGCAAACAATTTACACGCGACAATAATTTAAAATAATGCAATTGTGGGTTTTGAACTCTGCAAAATGTGTGCAATAGTGTGAAATCATGAATAGATACTAATTATTATAATAAGTTTGTGCCTCAGATCAGATAAATAAAGTAGATATCCCTTAATACAATGATCGTTCCTAGTTGATTAAATACGGCGTAATTCCGCTTCGTATTCCGTTCAGTGTTATGTTTTTTGTTCGTGTTTTTTCTATCGAGCAAAATTTATATGGAATTCCTTATTGTACTAGAAGCGATGTATATGCGTCAGAAAAACAGTTTCTTTTAATTATCGTTCGTGTTGAAATGTCTCCATGTTTAAACACTTTTTTTATTTCTTTTTTTTAAATCGATCCGAATCGTTCGAGTAAGTCCGCGTACACGCGCTCAGTATACCGCTAAATCACTGTAAGTACGGCAAACTTACTCATTTTTACGCGCACTAAGAATCTTGTAGCGACACCAATGAACTAATAGTACACATAAAAAAATTGTCGGCAAGGTCGTCTGCATGAGACCTGATGCGTTCGCACCCACCACGCCAACTTACCATATCTCTCTTGTTTGTCTAATCTGAGATTTATGCTTTACGCCTATAGACTATTAAGCCGAAAGGAGGCCATTGTACTCATCATTATTAACAACTTTTACTATGAGAGCAACCCAGGGCACCGATTCTACTAAATCGATTGTTTTTCAATTGTTAATGAATTGCCTCAATATTATTTTTTTGACACTTTATCTATAACAAAAGTGTCAAAAGGGCAATTTTTGAGGCAATTCATTAACAATTGGTTTAGAAGAATCGGGCCCAACGGGAAAAAAAACCAGCTCTACCATACATTTTGTCGACTGCCAATGAACGTTTTCTGTGCAACAGTTGTCTTGTTGGCCCTATCGTAAAAGTTGTTCATAACGATGAGTACATTAACCTCCTTTCGGCTCAGTACTGTCTATATGCGAAACCCTGTATACATACATTTTTAGTGTCACAACTTAATAATTATGAAATTATTTTTCATGTGCTTTTTTTTCGTTTCAGGTAAGTGACAAATGGAACTAATACGGTGAACTCTGCACTCATGATGCATCCGGCCGGGTACTACGCTAACCTGGGTAAGATTCTTCCTATCTTACTGTAATACATAGGAAGAAGAGGTGTCATCGCCCATTAGACCCACCAAGCACCAAGCCGGCTAAAAGCGTCAAAATGAGAGCTTACGTGGAAACATCGGCTACGTACACCCACACTTAGCCGTAATGTGTCCATGATACCCATGTCCAATTATGAAAAAGTTTTACTATGGGACCAACGGAAGAACGTCCAAAGATAATAATATCAATATCAAAAACCGACTTCATAAAAATGTCAGAACTGTTGAAATGGGACCACACGGGAAGCACCAGCTTTCAAATAAAGTAATCATCAATATGAAAAACAGACTTCATAAAAAAAAATGAATTGGACCAAATTGAGTCGAAAGTTCTGAGGTAACAAACATTTAAAAAAAACTCTTTGATTTTGATTCCGTAGTTGTTTATTATAATGATTATGACGGACTTTCAACTTATTACACCCTTCCCGCGTAAACCCGTATTATGAAGAGTTTTACGGGAATCTCAATTTCAAGTGACTATAACATCGTGTTTACAACACGTGAACAAACATGACATATCTACATTAGCTCTTATTTCAATGCTTTGCTGTTAGCCGGATTGGTGATCAGTTGGTCTAATGGACGATGGCCTTTAGACAGACGGTCTGCTGTATTCTGTAGGTATGAACTTCAATATTCCGTGTTACGTTGTTTTGTAATTATGCCTGCTACGTCGTTTATGTCACCGGTATTTTTTTCTATCATAAGATTTGACCTAATTGCGTCGTTAACATAATGATGTCACAAAATGCAAGTACAAGGCAACGACAGGAAATCAAAACAAATTCATTCATGAATGTACCAGCGACGACCAAGTAACAGTTTTCCTGCAGAATACCAATTCAGCCGTAGCGCCTAATGATGTCCTAGACGAGGACTGACTAAAACAAGAGCTTCAATGAATGCCATTGCGTTTAACTCAGTAAAGCCAAATCCTTCGCATGTTGGGATATCCAAATAAATAAATTTGTCGCAAATTGTCGATATGGTTAATAAGATTGACAAAGTAGATTGTATTTAAATTCAAGGTATTCTTACTTTCAATGTTACAAAGACTCTAGTGTTATTTAAGATCTGAACATTGCATACAGAAACTTGATAAATATCAGATGTAGACAACGTGAGTAATTTAGTCATTATTGGAGTTAATGATTATCAAATTGCTAATCTCCATAGGAAAATAATCATGGAAAAAATTATCAATGAAAGAAAGATAAAAAGAATGTAGTCATAGCAAACGATTTTTTTTTGTTTTCAAGTTTTCATTTGATTGTCTATACGTCTGTGTCTAAGTATTTATAGATTGAAATAGTAGTGGCATTATACTCATGAATTTTACCATACAAAAAGGGATTTTTCGGATTAAGTAAGTTTTCATGGAATCTAAGTTTGGCCATCAACTCTCCTGATGGTAAGTGTGAGAGTTACAACTGTACTAATATAGCATTTGTATTTTATCATCCACCAGCCCTAATGGGCTACTACTGAGAAGAAGGTAGGTATATCTATCTAATTCCGCGCTGCTCTTCTGAGCATAGAACCAGTCACCTTTTTATTGATATTTGTGAAATGTGCCGACCTAAAAATTAAACATAAACCATAAACCTAATATCATTAAAGTTCGTTTTAAATTACACGATATTATTAATATCTCTACTTTAACAAACGCAATCAAAGGTACCAAAATTTTGGAATTGCCTTTCTGCAGACACGATGACTAATTTCCGAATCTATTTAAATGCTACCTGGGCGAGACAAGGCCCCGTGTCGATATTACCTAATTGGTCATTAGTTTTCCTACTTTAAAATATTTTTATCAATCTTATCTATTCTGCGAAGTCGCCTGATGTTTTCCATTATGACATTACGATAATAAATAGTAATATTATTAATATTACGTACCTAATATCAATAAGCTTCAAAAGCTTTACTTTCATTGTAATTGTTCGTATTATTTACCGTATTGAATTAATTGATTACTAATTACTTACATCCCATCTTTTAAACATTTTACCGCACTTTACTTTTATGAGATTTAAAGTACATATATGTATAAAAAATTATGACGTTATCATAAAATTGTTTCGAGAAAAATCACAAAGCGAATGTTCACTAAATCTGGTTTTGGTACAAAAATAGATCGGTTGATAGGATATCTGTGAGATGACCACCTATTCTATTGCCGCTACTGATGAAAAACTATTATCTTTTTTTAGAGTTATTGATGTACACCTGTGCTACAACACTGATCAAATAATAAAAATTTATAAAATGTAAATAGACTGCACACAGCTCTACATGATACGAATACCTACTTAATAAAAAATATACCTTTATTATAAACTGTAGCGTATTAGTACTGGAGATATTATACTCGCATATTTGCTCCACTAACCAGATAATCACAATTTTAATTATAGTGATTACACATCGATCTGATATATGTATATATTTACATGATATATCTGATGAGTTTGCCAAAGATATTGTAACGAAAACTGGTACGATTATCTTTTCATTTTATGTGATGAAATCCCTTGGATGTATCAGATTTAACATTTTAAACCATTCGTTAAACTGTTAACTCAATGCTATCCCGTAATTGATGAGGATGGCCATCCTCATCAATTACGGGATAGCGACCTTCCAAATGTGTATTATTAGGAACTGTGTTACCTTCGAACAATATACTGTCAAACAAAGGGATTAGAAGACGCTTCTCTTCTATTATTTTACAGCCCCGGTGGCTCAGTTGGTAGTGAACCTACCTTCTGCGCTTGGGGGCGTGGGTTCGATTGCCACCTAGGGCAAACATTTATGAGATGAACATTTGTGTTTGTTCTATGTCTGGGTGTTAATATGTATGTACGTATATCAGTCTCTGGCAGCCATATTACAAACTTGGCTTAGTTTGGGGTAGATGACCGTGTGTGCAAAAATGTCCCGAATATTTATTTATTATTTGTGCAACTTCAAAGAATAAATAATAACACAAATATGTAGCAACTTTAAATTCTGGGTGTCCTTAAATCGTGAGTGAATCGGTTTCTTCTAGGCAAGCGTGCTCCATAGTAGACCGCATCATCGCTTAACATCAGGCAAGTTGGCGGTCAAACAAAAGCCTATTTCAAAATAGAAATAAACTGCATTTTTACTAGGTACCTCTACCTACCTTTCAAAGTTTCGATTCATACATTGTGATCGTACTGAAAGCCTTTTGGAAAACCTCATAGTCGCACAGCGGGCAATGGAGTTCTATGCTCGGATTTTCTTTGCGAAATGGAATCCGGAACGTGGATATGTGTCGAAAAACCACAATTACCGACATAGCTATTAAAATTTGCAAGTTGAAGTGGCAATGGGCAGGCCACATCGCTCGAAGAACCGATAACCTATGGGGAAGAAATGTTCTTGAGTGGAGACCACGAATCCGTAGACGCAGCGTAGGTATATAGGCCTCCCACTAGATGAACCGACGACATTGTAAGAGTTGCGGGCATGCAGTGGATGCAGATGGCAGGCTATCGTTCAGTGTGGAGTTCTGAGGAGGAGGCCTATGTTTAGCAGTGGATTCTCCTGGCTTGTAATAATGATGATGAGGAATATTTGTATCCTTAAAACAAGCATTGACCATAGAGACGAAACTAAAAATACATTTAGCCAAACTCCATTAAAGTTCACTAGAAAAGTTGATAAATGATCGGCGATACACTACATTTGCGCTTTCCTTAATTGTGGCACTCAGGTTGTTTGTTGTGAACCGGGAGCCTCGATTGATTGGCCAATTATACACCGCTAATGCTTCCTCGGTTCCCGAAACAATTTCGCTCAGACGGCCATTAGTCTTTCTAACTTAAATAAACGTTTTAGTATAAAATCTTTTTTAGTTTATTCCAAGAACTGGTTCGTTGGTGCTTTTCTGAATTTTGCAGCTAAAACACGAAATTAAGTTTTTGCTTAATGCACTGTAAAGTCAATCATTTAGTACGATACAAACATATCATCAAGGTGATAAATCAACACTTTCACTATCTAATTGAGTGTAAATGAGTCAATTGCGTCTTTGGCGCTAATAATTCTAAACAATTGGGAGGTTTCGACCAACTAGTAAATTGATGTTGTTATAAGTTTTTGCTGGTTAATAACTATAGGTAGGTACAGTTCGCGCAAAACTTTATGAGCCCTCTGAAGTTAGGCCCAGTGGCTGCGCAGTACGCATATTATAGGTATCCGAGGGACTTTACAGGGCGTCGGGGAGGCCTCGCGCCTAACTTCAGAGGGCTCATAAAGTTTTGCGCGAACGATACTAGGTATAAAGATATTCATATACATTGATGATTAACTAATTGTTGCCAGTCGTATGTAAGTGAATCATACTTCTCCAATTTGCACTATTTTTGTTGTTTTCTTGGTATTACTGAATTAACTTTCAGTTTTTGTTTTATATTTCCCGCGGACTGAATTTTGAAGAAATGCAAAACAGCACATTGTATGAACGCGGGTCGCTAGCAGACGCACGCGTTCATATTAAGTTTAGAATCGCCGACTTTATCGCTAAGAATAACCATAAAAGTATGATTTATAAACGTCGCCTAACCATTGGTTGCTGTAATAAAATCGACAGCATTGTGCCATGTGCGGCTGAATCGTGCGTTTCTATTCTAATCGAGGCTATTTTTGTTCAAATCACCATTTCTGAACATTGTTGGAAGCCATCAATAAATACTATGACGTGAAAGCAGTAGCGGTATCATATTTCAGGTTAATACAGGTGCGACACTCAATTGCTGATTTCTGTTTCTATAGACATAGGTGTTTACTTTTCCAGCTAACAAACATGCTTTCTTCACAAATCTGTCAGTGTTATCATGTGCGCAAGTAGCAAGACGCGCTGAGCACTCTAATAATGAGCTTAATGATGAAAAATCGGGAAGTGTGTCGGATGCAGCGAGTGCAGTCCAGGCCGCGCTGTTCGCTTCAGACGCCTATACTCCATAGCCAACGTGACATAACATGACTTGCCCCGCCCACGCGCTCTCGCTTACTCACCTCGAGTGCGAGAGGGACCGAAACACTCCCTCCGTCGAAGCCTTCGCGCCGTACTGTTTCTAAGAAAAGCCAACTGTTATTACCGGCTTCGGATTGTTCTCGACCTCTCGCCGCTTCATTTCGCCTCTTCTCATGAATGAATCTCCGCGCCCGCAGGTGCTCACCCCGGAGCGCTATATTTTGACGGCGATTACCCAATCTTAAATGCGTATAGTTGCTCGCCAATTTTCAGCACGCCACATGGTAATTTACAGTGGCCGATGCTTTGCGCTTTCGGATAATTTAGGAGGCATCACAGGAAGTCAAGATTTGGGAGCGCTTTCGCCTTATTTTGATGGCCACAGGTAGTTACAATTTTGGCTGTCAATCTAGCTGCATGTATCACGGATCGAAGAGCGTCCGTCGGCGTCGAATCGACCGTCAATCAGTCCGCTATTGGCACCATCGCACGCGATAATTTCAGCTTGTGATGGGAGATTCTGTGATTGCTGCCAATGATTGTATAATGCTATTGCAATTATATTAATACACTTTTAATACCTATACGTGTATACGTATTTATTTACTAACAAGTGCTGTTGCCCGTGACTTCGTATGCGTAGATTTTCATACAAACTTTTTACCCTTTTTTCCTCCCTTAATCCGGCACTTACGCAAAATAACATAGCCTATACTTCAATCTGGTCATAGCTAAGCATATTCGTGAAAATCGAATATCTCCTAAACCAGTGGTTTAGGATATGTGCGTGGACAAACAAACAAAAATTCTAAAAACTGTCTTAACATGTTCAGGTGCTTATTTTAAGACGCCCTGTATTTTTTTTATATCTCGCAATTACAGTTTTTTTTTATTTAGGTATAGACTTTAGATAGACAACATATATTGCCAGCAAATTAAAAAAATGCATTAGATATTTTAGTAGGAAGTAAATTAACTGCAAACAATACATACGTGTAGAAAGAGGCATTATAAACTGTTTGTCAAGAATACCAAATATCTGCGAAAAGTTGATAGTACTACATAGTTTGAAACTAGTTTGAAATAAACAAACCTTAGTAAAAATCGCTCAAACTATTTCAGAAAGTGAAATGGTTATTATGATTCTGTTGAAACCACTTATAATAATTCTATCACAGAAAACCTGCAGTTTTACGCCGGTGTCTAGTTGTCTACTCTATTTCGATGCGAAGAAGCTATTATAAAATAACCATAAAACTAAAAACACATTGTTTTGGATGGGTGACAAATTTATAGGGCAGCTGACACTATGAGAAACACTAAAAGCCCGACTCGGACTTGGCACATGCTGCAAGAAACAAACAATCAATGGGTAACACTTTGGAGTTTATGGTTTTAAAGAGTTAATAATTGCGTTGCTCACAAATACTTTTATCTTGGAATTCGAAATCTATAAACATAACTTTGATAATTATTTTAGTTTTAAAAACATTGTTATGTGAATAGTGAAGATAAACGAAAGATATGTCGGTAACTTTGGTTTTATGTCGAATCACTTCCTAATTTTGTCCCGTATAGAAACTCCAAGCATAGCTCTCTCCATAGCTCGCTGAGCGACTTTAAACTTGTGGACCACTTTAACCGTGTTCACGTCTCGGCACCGTAGGTCATAAAGGGTAAGACACACGGGTTAAAAAAAAAGTCTTGAGACACTATGATATGGACGCCGTGAAGACTTGACGGAGCTTACCAAATGCTGCCCATCCCAGCTGAATCCTTCTATTGGCTTCTTTCTCGGTGTTGCTCTTATCGTTCGCGCAAAACTTTATGAGCCCTCTGAAGTTAGGCCCAGTGGCTGCGCAGTACGCATATTATAGGTATCCGAGGGACTTTACAGGGCGTCGGGGAGGCCTCGCGCCTAACTTCAGAGGGCTCATAAAGTTTTGCGCGAACGATACCTAACAGCAGAATTTGTCCTAGGTATGCGTTTACTCTTGAACAATTTCGAGGTGAACGCCATTAACTACTATCGGCCCCGGGTCTATGTGACTAATGAGCATGATTTTTGTCTTTTCTATTGATATTGATTTTTGTTAATTCCGAAGCTGATGAGTCTAGAAGCGTCAGCCAGGCTAGACAGCATCTCTTGTAGGTCCTGCAGTGACTCAGCCATAAGGACAATATCGTCAGCAAATCGTAAGTGTGAGAGGCATTCGCTGCCATTACCTTTCCAGTCCTGGGTCTCACACATATTTTCCAAGACACTCGTGAACAGTTGCGGGGATATTACATCTCCATATCTCACTCCTCTGCACAACTGGATATGCTTAGACTGCTGGTTCTGTATTTGGATACTCATAGTTGCGGCGTCGTAAATACACCTTAACACTTCGATTCAATTTGGCAGCGCTGCAGAGACTCCAGAACAGCCCAGGTTTTGACTGAGTCAATGGCTTTCTCATGGTTCGTCGTCTAATAGTTGCATTGACCGAATTGACACATTTTATTATTACACATTTAGTATTTGTGCTTTGTTAACAGCTTGAAACATTTTAATAACAACATTCCGGCGCTACATACATTTAAGTAGTAGATATTACACTTATTTATCTTTCATTATCGTTTTCAGCTACCGCATCACATGTGGCATGATTTGTATTAGTCACATTGTAATCATGCGAATTTAAAGCCTTATCTCACAGTCCCGAGCGGTCGTTTTCGCAAATTTTAAAAGATATAATCTCGCTAATATGAATAAAAAAACGCAGCGCATTATTTTTCCATAACATCTCAAACGTTATAAAGTAATTTATGTTATGTTGATATGTTTTATTTTTAGAAAAAACTATTTAACAAGATTTTATTTAACTTGCCTTGTTAATATGGGTCAATTCTTTTTAAATATTTTTTTTTCTATAATAGTTTTTTGGATCACCTTCGCCATTCTATAAAATAACAACACAAAAATTGCTTTATACCTTTGCAAGGTGATTCTGAAGAGAATTCCCAATTTATTTATTTTTAATCCCACTCAGCATTTTTTTTTCCTATTCAAAACTATTAAAAACTTGCTGCGCCCCGCGGTTTTATCGCGTGATGATGAAAATGGCGATGTTGATGAAATGCCTGTGTTAATCCAGGACATGTATATTCCAAATTTCATTCAAATTTATCCAGCCGTTTTTGCATGAAAGAGTAACAAACATACACACTCACAAACTTTCGCATTTATAATATTAGTTTGAGGTGAGAAAGAGACAGCTCTGGCCGGTTGGCGTCGTTATCGTGTTGATAACATATAAATTAAATTTTAAACGTGCATTATAGAGAAATCTTGAGATCTTTGCCTACCGCATGTCTATTTGAATTGGATCGTCTACTAGACATAGTTGAAAAATGAAAATGAAAGGCTTTAACGACAGAAAAGACAATTCTTTTCTGTGGCTTTAACTATCATACACTATAGATATTGAATCATTTGTTTTGATACGAGCTGTATATATGCCCGATAGGATTTGCCATCAGAAAAGTGGGAAATAACGAAGCTCACACAAACTTCCACCCCTTATCCTATTCCCATTAACTCTATTAGGTAATGAATTTCGAAAGACGCTACAGCTGACTTTTCTTTTTGTAAACAGAAATCTATGAACCAATACGTTTTAATATCAAATAATTGCAGATTTTTATATAAATTTATATCTCTATTAAACTTATAGTGAAAGAGTTAAAAAAACAATGATGTAACTAACTTTTACTTATAAATAGGCAGGAGTCTAAGTCCAGTAAGTACAAACTTCCACGTTTCTAACTTGAAAAATGACGAACTTCCATACAT
Organism: Agriopis leucophaearia; assembly: GCA_949125355.1. Taxonomy (NCBI): domain Eukaryota; kingdom Metazoa; phylum Arthropoda; class Insecta; order Lepidoptera; family Geometridae; genus Agriopis; species Agriopis leucophaearia. The sequence goes on along the minus strand of OX421266.1, from coordinate 14,644,748 downwards.
AACCCCTTTAGGGGATGAATTTTCGAAATTTTTTTCATTCAGCCTTATTTTCGTCATTTAACACTTGTTCAAAATTTCATGCTTTAGACCCAGCGGTTTAGGCTGTGCGTTGTTTGTCAGGGATGGAATGATTGAAAGATTTTAAGATTTTTAGGAGATGATTGAAATTAAACAAAAATCTAATAGATGTACGACAATAGAGATCAACAAACTTTAGAAATCATTAACGGATAATATACAAAAGCTATATGCCTCTTGGCCGAATATATTGATCCAGTTCGTAATCCAGTAACTGGATTGTTAGTCGGAGCTATGATTGGCGCCGATTCGGTAGTGGGAGCGGAGGAACCGGTTACCGGCGGCACAGTAGCTTTAACGATTGTTGAGCCACGATAAAACTGTAGCGCTACACGGATAATAGCTTATTATAATAAAGCTTCAACTGAATAACATTTTAACTCATTCATTATTTAATCATTTGGATAAAAACATGACTTGGGCTTACGGACTTACCTATATTCCTTACTTTGTATAACATTAACCAGCGTAGCTTTTTTTGTAATAGGCTTGCGTTTGACCACCTTCTCGCCTGATGTTAAGCGAGGATGCGGTCTATGATGGAGCACGCTTGCTACATGTAACTGCGCCGAAATATCGGGAGCTCCTTCCACAACCTTACCACGGTAAATATCCCGTAAATAATCACATTTAACTTTAGTGAACAACCGTGATAGTTTAAAACAGTGTTTACCAATCTATTTGTTTAGGAAGTTGCGACTGAATATGATAAAAAAATCTTGAATAGCACATCGAAGACTTAGGTAACCTACAAATCAGTACTTAGGCGGAAAATTATTATCGATGTTGCTGATAATGACAAAATTGTCGATTCTAACGTGGATGCCCAAAATACAAACAAAAAAATAACTAACAAACCTAAGGTCCACAAAATGTCAAACATACAAGTATTTTTTGCAATAAAACCCTGTATAGCTGTTTTGTTCATATTCGTCACACGCGCAAGTCGAAAGGTTAAGAAAATTGAAAATGCCATTATAAATCGACTTTGATGTTTAATTTTATGAACATGTAAGAATCGCGAGTTTTCTCCGCGGGCGGCTGTGCGACGTGCAAAAACACATAATGATTCACCGAGGCGCGATCGTTTCCAGCGAGTCGGAAAATTCCTGTAATCTGCGAAACGCAGCGAAGAGACTTTCTTCAGAGATCGCTTCGCCGGCTGATAGTGCCCGGACATGTGAAACTAATGTCTGACGTTTAGCGTGTTTTTTCATACGATCCTGAACCAATAATGTTATTTTTACCTTATTACTATTAATTGTTTTTGTAATTGCTTTGCCATGAATTTCCGTAAATTAACTATCTAGGTAAATATACTTACAATGTGATAAAATCTAAGTTTACATAACATAAACAAACCATCAATATCTAAAAACAGTACAATACAGCCACAAATAAACTGCAAAGAAGAATTAAGATGAATCAAGAAAGATAAAACGCAGTAGGCAGGATTCCTAGTACATTTCATTGGCCAGCCAACGTCTGTAGAACATTCCTAACAACGTTTTATCACCGACAAGATAAGGACACCAAAGCACTGGTGACATCACCCGGCACAGACCACGGCTTGATAAAGAAAGTGCTCAGTAGGTAACCTCTAACAGATAAGATAAACAACAAATTCGCTAATACACAACAAAATAAGACTTGTAATAAGATAGCTAATAAAAAATCAAACTAACTACACTAGAAAGAGGTGAATCGATCTCTATAAAAGCAGAGTTAGTGAATGAAGAAAGAAAAAAGAATTGGATGTCGAAATAGACCGCTCAAAAAGTGAAGTAAAAAGCCGGTGCTCTACAGCTTCTACGAGTATCGAGCTCCACTCAACTGATGTCGACTTGGCACAAGCAGGAGAATATTGGATCGAAACTCGAAATCTCAAACCTGTTTTCTGACATTTCGTGTCCTTATCTTGTAAACGGTTGTGCATATATTCGGTCTCTGTCTGTGAGTCACCGTTTCTACGTATCACCGGCTCGCCGCTCTACGCACTTCATGGCCACTCGTTCAACTTCGTCACGCTTTGCCTGCAATGACTGGACGTTAATGCGACAATAAATTAATGTCCGAACTAATAAGTAAATAGGTTTCTGACAAAAAACTGTACCCGGCCGGTTCGTTATGTTTCGAAATCAATAAGTAGGTACTTCGGTATGATCATGTCCATTGAAGTGTTTCGTTTTCGTTAGAAACAGAAAAAATAGCTTCAAAATTAGTTATGTCAACTCATTCATACAAACCAATAATGACATAAATTATACTTAAACATGTATTAAGTTACTAACATCTTCACCGTGTACGTGAGTTTTAAATTTAAAGATTTATATATAATTCGCTTTTATTTTGAACCGTCTCCCAGGTGAAAGGACGTTTTATCTGTCATCATGACATCGAGATTAAGTGAAAAATTTACAGCACTTAAAAACGTTTATGTGCCATTTGGCATGTTCTCGTATAAACACCGAGATTTCTCAGTAAGTTCGGCTGAATTAAAAACTTTCGCAAAACTCGCTCAGTATAGCTCACTGAATCAAAATCGAATTTATTGCACTGATCCGCCGCACTTTGGATGAATTTCTTTCAAGATGACAACACGCTACTATCCACATATTTTTTTAAACAAACATGACGAGCATAGAACATTCAATTACTTCTGAAGTAGACAATGGATAAAACAGCAAACATGTAGGAAAAGATATGAGTGAGTACTCAATGCTGCCTGTGTGATATTGCATTTGAACCATGGTCAAAGTCAAATTATTAAATAGACAACAGGTAGAGTTCGTTGTTGTTTATCGACATGTTAAACGGATGGCGCCGAACTTAGAACTTGGAACACGCTCGGAGGTGTAGAAAGAGAAAGGGATCTTATTCAAAAGTAGGTAATGTTTTTGCTGTTGTGTGTGTTGCAGCAAGCGGCCCGGCTGCGCGAGCGCATGATTCATCGCGCGTGGGCCGAGCTTATTGTGCGAGCTTGCCTCTATCTATTCACACTAGATTACCGTACTTCCACTTTTTCTTTTACCTTGATCGTGCACGTACTGTTGCACCGAGATGCAAATTATCCGGCATTACGAGACTCACAGTCAGTCGCTAAATAATAACCAATTATGTAAATGATGCAGTCGGGAGCGGATTTCATTGGAACTAGAAACCAAGAGAGTAAATTCCTTCTAAACAATGCAATTGCGCAAAAGTTAACTGGATAGAATTTGAAACAGGCAGTTCATTAAGACTTCATTGTTATATCTCATACTGTTTACCTTTCACTGTGACGAAGTCGCCCGCCATCGTCGCGTTTTCTTGAACTACGGCCTGCGGGTCTTTTATTTTAAAAACAGATCCTTTTGCTTTACCTGATGCTTTGTGTACAGAGGTGTTCTCAAACGTTTTATACAATTTAACTATCCAATTGTACGGCTTTTATCTCTTCTTTTACTTGTCATTCTTATCTGGCGCCCGTTGTCAAAGCTAGACATTTTATGCTCTCTGCTAGTAAACAAAGCGCCATTGGACCAAAATATTAAAAACTGGTAAACTGTACTGTTTGGGATCAAAGCACAAAGTCCCATGATTCATGATTTTAAAATGTGCGGTATTGAAACAGCAAGTGTACCTATTAAACGCGATGTTGTATCTAGTGACCTTTTATAGATCGGTACAAGAACGTCGACGTCGCGTCGGTTTGGTGTTGCAAACGTGAGCGAGCATTGTGCCGGCGCCCGCGCACACGATCGAGCTTTCTCACCGTGGCATTGTAATAGATCCGTTCACTGCAGCTTCATGTGAATGATATATTTTGATTTTACATTCTAACGTAATAATAATAATCTGAGTACCTACTTATATTAAAATTATGAATTGAATTTAAATTTGTATACTCATCGAATGTGCATGGTCTAATTCCCTCCTGTCCATTTTTCTATCAGATGGCCAGGGCGGGCACGAAAAGGCATCGTTTCATGGTTGAAATACCGAAAACCCGTACGAAGCGCTTTGGTTCCACTTTTATTGTGTGAAATACTAGTCTGTGGAATCCGCTGCTAGAATGGGGGGATATGGTACATATAGTTACAATCTGGGAGTCTTCAAGTCACGAGTGTAGTCACTGTTTCTTCTACACAACCGTACTCCATCGTAGACCACATCATTGCTTAATAACAGTCGATTTGGCGGTCAAACGCAAGCCTATTAAACTTCAAATAATAATTAATTTAATAAACTAAAAAAAACACGCTTTAATAGGACAAACTATTTAAATTATTGCATTGTCATCGGTCCTTGATAAGTGTGCAAAATTTGATTTTAATTCGACGTAATGAAGTATTTGAAAATCAAGATCAAAGATTCCGTTACATACATACATACCAAGCTAATAAAAGCGTGTTAAAAAATCAAAATGAGTTTAAAAAATATTCACGAAATAGATGGCTGTTGGATTACAAAACGCTTTTGAATTTAGCTTCAAGCAGTGGCTCCGTTAATGTTCCGTAAATATCCCCCCTAGAATTAATTTTCACTGCAACATTTCTTTGCCTTAGTTTAACTACTGCTTCCCCAGTTCTCTACTTTTTATGCCTCATATTCAAAGGTAATCAACTTGAATGTTACGAAGTTTTTACGTCAGTTTTATTATTGTACATAAATTTAAACTTTTATTAAGCTTTCAACTCCAATTAAACTTAGTTGAATGAAAAGCGTTTTGTCAGGAATACACGAATTATAATTATAAAGTGTATCAATTGTACTGCATTTAAAACGAATAAATCATCAAAAATGCGCCTTAACTTCAATTATTGATTCAAACTAAAACCTGAATTCGTTACACAACTTAGTAAACTATAATACTTGCCTTTTCTTATTTTCGTTTATGAAATCTACTCGTATTAGCAATTAGCACCTCTGATGATACTCTCAGTTCCCCGCAAGTTTTTAGCTGTGAAAGTGGATAGGTAATAAGTATTATTTCAAACGTAAAGAGTATTCTATCCGTTTTACTATCTTCGTTAATATAGAGTCAATGCACTTTGTGACCACGGAACACTATGTTTGTGACTCTAGCCATAGTCATACAGCAAAAGTTTTTCCGTTGTATTTACAACATTTGCAACGTCATATAATCGTCATTGGCATGTTTATATCTGACTTGAGATGATTAATATTTATGTCAAATACACTAATAAATCAGTAATTTTAAAACAAACAAAACTCTTGGAACATTTTCCTGCATTGGACTGGTACTTGCGTCAATATTACCGTAATTGGTAACACTTAGCTAATTCATTAATACCTATGTTTGAATTAACAATAGGTACCTATTAATTGAGTCATAATCATAAACAGTCTTCCACATTAAGTGTTTTTTAATGGGTAGCAGATACTATTATTTCACTACTAATTATTATTTTTAAAGAAAGTTGCTTCCACATTGACCCTGGCCTAATATTAGTCATGTGGCTTAGTAAACGAGCTTCAGCAGCAAATGATTGCTACATACAGTACATACCCAATCCAGCGATGAGCCAGTTAATATACCGTTACTTCTATGTAACTGCTGCACACTCTATACAGCCCTGCACAGGCACACGTCTGTTTGATGAAAATTTCAACGGGTCAGCTTGACGTACGAATAACAATGGCCACTTATTGATTTTGCGGAACCATTCCTTCACGGCATTCCATATAATATTATATATCTATAGTCTTCGTTTATTACTAATCTTCAATTATAGATTATTAGTATCAATATTCATTAACATCAAGTGGTCACTGAGAAGATAAATATCAAAATTCACAGTGTACACGAATTGGAAGGCACAGGAAGTGAAACTGGTCTCCAGCGGCAATTCGACCCACTGTGCACACGTACTTAGATTTCACAAGCTCTTAACCTAGGCTTTGAAATTAAGCTATTCCGCTTGAGTTACCTCAACTATCTCCAACCCGGCTATCCCATGAGTGTTTTCAACCGATCATGTCATCTACATGTGGTAAATTGTTTATTTATGTTTATATGGCAATTATCATACCGCTAACTTTACGTATTCACGTAATGCGCCGGCTATGAGTTGTGAGTCACTCGAGCTTTGTTTACGTATCGTTTGACGTGTTATCATGGCGGACTATTATATCATTGTTCTTGAATACGATAGGCCTGAGGAACTATTTCACACAGTCCACGTGAGATCGGAATCGTATGTCGTCGTTATCAGCTAACCCAACTTCAGTGTTATTTTGTTACTAGATTTAGGGTTTTGTCAGGTATTGTCTGCAGACACCTGTGCTGCCAGATCGTATAGTTGCGATGTTGGGTGCAACAAATCAGTTTGTGGAGGGCAGGCGTGCGGCGGGGGGCGGTACACATGCATTATTCAAGGCTCATTTCTATTCAACGGCGACAGGCCGCCCGATAAAAACTTCTCGTTTGACAACTTGGACGCCTGCACCCTTTGTACTTACGTCATGTCCCTGCGCTAATACATACGGTGTTTAAGTACTCAAGTATTTGTCACTATTGTATTTATGAGTTATCCCTTTACACATTTTGAGTACACGTGCGTTCTTGTTATTGTCTTAATGAACTCTACAACTCTTTTATCACGCCCTCAGAATTGAAATAATAAATTCTTGTATTCGTATGTCTTATCATAAAATCATTTATGACTTTATCTTAGCTGGTAATAAATCAAGTGTATTATAACGAACTATTCATATAAGTTCTATCCACTCCCTGTGCTTCTGACGAAAGGTCAAAGATCAAACAAGTAGTCGTAACGACGGTCTATGGACAAAGCAAAAGCTTGATGCACCAATAAAATCAATTTGATCGTTCATTCAACAGCAAAGAATTATCAAGATACCTATATGATCTATTTTGTGTAAGAGAAGAGTTTGATCATTGATATTGATACACAATAAATACAAGCAACAACATTATACTCACTAAAACAAACAAAAGTTTCCATTTATCTTTAATGTCAATATTTAAAATTAGCGTAATTCCCATTCTAGTTATTATGAAGTAGTAGCATCATCTAATAGTGTCTGACGTCATACACTGCGTATGATAGATACACAAAGGAGTAGGTATTGGCGTAGGAGGACTGCGTGAGAGATATTAAAAACATACTAAAGTCGACTACCACTAATTAATCGAAATAAAAGGAATGAACAGATCGCAAAACTTGAATAAAATTTGGTGTTTCAAAAACAAATCAATAATTTCGTAACAATTTCCTAGTAATGCTTTACCTACTTAGAATTGTAGTGATTTATAACTCGTAACTGACTACTGTAAGATATTCATTCATTCAACATTTAAGAGCATAGCTCTTGTCGGTGGAGTAATTTCCAGGCTTGATCATCTTCTGCCAGTGTTTTCATCTCCCTGTACGACATAACATTTGCCTTCTCTTTTATTTGGTCTACGAATAATCTTCTTGGTCTTCCCGGTCTTCTCTTTGCTTCTACCTTTCCCTCTATGATGGTTTTCATTAATTTGTCATGTCGTACAAAGTGGCCAAACACCTTCCCTCTTCTAGTATCTATATTCGCTAGTAGACTTCTTTTCTGACACTTGACACTTAATACTATATCTAATACTATAAGATAAGAATAATTTAATGGGAGCTCCCGATATTTCGGCGCAGTTACATGCACCATGTTCACGGGAAGATTGAAATATCGGGAGCTCCTTCCACAACCTTACCACGGTAAATATCCCGTAAATAATCATATAACTTTAGTGAACAACCGTGATAGTTTAAAACAGTGAATTTATTAGGAGATTGAATAATGGCTTTCGTGATTTAAAAAAGACAGGAACTGCAAAATATACAAATTTCGAGTGGATATAGAGGTGACCATCAAGTCACAGATGAATGTTGCGATGGGAATGATAACCAAGAGTCGGTAGAAGGGCCAATGATTGACCGCTATTGGCGAGACCGGCCGCCGGCGCCGTTGCGGAAGCGGCGACGTGAGTGAAACACCGTTGCGGCTGGCATACTGCCCGTGACCGATGCAACGCCTTCACTTTACATACAGATGAAGTTCACAAACATTTAAATATAATTATTTCTTCAAACGACAGCATCAAACAATATATCCTACATTTTACATTTAAACACGGTGTTACAAAATTAGGCTATAAATTAACTAATATCTTATTGGGTAAACTATAGATTTAGGACGTAGCAAAAAAAAATTTTAGGTCTATGGGGTAAACTATGAGTTACGAGAAAAACGCACAGCAACCAAAACTTGCTCCAACTTCATAAATAAATATTTCTAGGTATTATGTTGTAGGAATATTACAAAGGAATTTATGTGCTATGGTGATATGCTTTGTTATTATGGTACGCCGCTAGCAATCTGCAATAATAACTTTCTGACGCGAGCCCCATGTAACCACAATAAAGTTGTGACGCCGTCGTCTGCCGTTCGCTCCGGAGAGCTTTTTATTAACATCATTAAGAAGAGCTTTTCATCCTATATTCGTTTTTATATGACTCGTGATGAAATAGTAGCCACAGGTGTTATGATTCGACACAAGGGAAGCTACCAACTGACTAAAACATGAATATGAATCATTCGGTTGAGTGAGAGTGGAATACTTTAATCTTTCGTTTCGTGACGAAATCGTGTAGGTACAAAAAATGCTGGCCACGATAACTGCCGTAAAAGTGAAAAATGCCGTTGTAATAGCAATGATAAAACAGAAAATAGTTTAGAGTAGCTCATGAATGCAACTGCACTAATAACCCGCATTGTGAACGCGCCCGGTGATTGCTTATGTCGAAACTCCATGGATCGCGCGCAGTCTGTCGCGTTCCCTTATTCTCTAATTGCCTCTATCAATAATTCTATTTGCTTAACATTTAGCAATAAGGCAACGGGTAATCATTAAATCAATCTGCACAACCATACTGCATTGATCTACCAGCGATCTTCTGTCAGCCATTTATAATTACAATTCTCGGTACCTAAATAAAAAAGGATAACGCAATTGTGTGGAACATTATCTCACTAGGCGGTTGATGCATCACATCACACAAGGGAATGAGAACGTAAATGGCAAATCAACACAACTGCCTATACACTCATTAAGTACATATACGAGCGACAAGGACCTTGTTTTAAATCGTTTATATGTTCTATTGCGGTTGAGGAATTCTGCTAATCGTCGCAAGCAACATTTCGTACATGCCACGGACGCTGTTGCAGCTTGCAGTACTAAATGAGTGTAATTTTGCTGGAACCAGGTCCGCTTGTTTGGCTTTTTGCAAATAAAAGAATTGCTTTGAGAATCGACCTGATGCTTAAAACGCTGATAGTGGTTGGTTCACGTTCAATTCAGGTGTTATATATACCACCCACATGATTTTGACCTGAGTAAATCAACAAGAGCGCCCGTGCCGGCACCATCGCGTCGGCGTCGTCGAGCCGCTACAATCTATGCAAATCGCCGGCTCAAACTTATTGCTCTCGCCTCAACTCCTTTCCAAATGCATACTAAATAACACACCGGCCGTACCAGGCCTTTGTTCTAAGTTTTTCACTTAACCTCCCTCTGTGCTCGCTTGATTTTAATGGAAATATTTGGTTTAAGGTCTTGCTTGTGGGAAAGTGAATGAGTTTTAAGAACTTTTCTTTTTAAATATAGATCTGTCTTGTTAATGACAGTCTAGTTTGTAATTATTATTGTCATTTGTATATTATTGATTACATGTGCTGTAAACAACTTTTGTAATAAACTAGCTGTACCCGCGGCTACGCTTGCCTGGAGTGAATAATTGTAAGCGCATGACCACATTGTACTTATAAATAAACCGGCCAAGTGCAAGTCGGACTCGCGTACTGAGGGGCTCCGTATCACCACTAAATACAAAAAGTAGTGCAAAAAGACAACATCACATTGTTAGTGATCCAGCCAGGACTTTGAATTTTATATATTAAAAAATTATAGGTACCTGGTACATATAATTTTTATGATATTTACAAACAACTGAACATTTCTTTTTAAGAAGTGTGAGAAGGTACCAGTAAGTTTTCCCATGGTGTTCTTGGAATAAGACAAAATGTAACGAGAGATGTCGCTCCATTTCTTCCGCATAGAAGCTCCGCACTCGCATTGCGATCCAATTATACCTGATACCGACGATAAATATTATTGCACTGATTTATATAGGTACCTATAGATACAATTATATCTTATTCTTGTTTAAGCTGGCATAATTGCTGTGAGAATCGTAAACGGACTACAATTCTGCCCAAGTAAGGCTGTATTGCATAGGCATTTTGCTCTTGAATTTCCTGCATTATTGAAGGTTATTTTTTTATTGCATTTTGTACCACAACAAATTATATTGCCTCATTTATTTCTTAGAACAGTCATTGAAATATAAAATTAAACAAGCTAACATTAAAATTGACTTGTGTCTATGTATTGTTTTGTAGAACATTTTGCTAAACCCAGTTCTTTATTAAATTATATTGTATTTTAAAAGCTGTAACATTACTTTAGACGCGTTACTTAGATTATTTTCCTACAGTTAAATAATAGTACTTTACTTGACTCTAACTAATATACTCGAATTTTGATCGGCGTTGGCAATGTTTTAGTTACACTTTTGAGCAATCCCCAAAATTAAGAAGGCACACAACTCTATGCATCGGCTTGATGCGTCGGAGTGTTGAAACATAGACTTCGCTTCGCACCACCGTACCGTACGGACGTGCCCGACCGCCGCTCGCTGCCCCCCGCCTCAATCCGCCGGAGGCCCAGCCCCCGCGCGGGTCGCATCCCGCTGTGCCGCGCGCGCGTGTTCGTGTGTGTGTGTTTTGTGCTCGTAGTGTCCGCCGCCGCTGCCGTTTCTAGCGTGCGTGCTAGTTCATTGTTTAGTTCGCTCCAGCTGTTGCCGTTTTCGTGGATACCAGGTACTCACCTCACGTTATCACTCACTTGTTTTTTCGTGTACTCATCTCACATTGTTGTTACTCACTCACCCGGTACTCATCTCCCTGCCCCGGTAGGGAGACTACATTCACCTTAGCCTGTTGGGGGGACCCTTCCCCCCAACCCAATATTGACTTTGTTTTGACTCTGTTTTTTAACTTTGTTTAATTAAGCCTTCCGCTAATATGGCGACCAGGAAGGATCTCGAGACCGCCCTCGAAGCGTTCTCAGGCCCCTTCCTGGCTCAGCTTATTGCCAATCCGGCAGACGCGGAGAACTTTCTCCGCTCCCCAGCGACGTTCGCGGCCTCCTTTTTTACCGGGAAAGCTTCCAAAGCCTCCCCCTCCCCGTCCTCCTCCCTTACCCGTAAGGCTCCACCCAAGCCCAAGCCTGGGCATGACCGCACCGCGGCGGCCAAGCTGACGCCTTCCTTTAAAGGCCCAGCCTCTGCTCCCAAGTCCCGGGCTCCCTCAACGAGCCGCTCTCGCTCGCGCTCTCCCAGGCGCATTCGGTCGCGCTCGCGCTCTGTAGCCCCTCGGGAGAAATCCTACCAGAGGAGCCACTCGCGTGCCTCACTCAAGGTCACGGCCTCTCTCGATCCCATCCCTCCGCAAGAGGAGATGGACACCGCTTGCAACGACGGCTTCACAGTCGTTGGCAAGGGCAAGAAGCGCCCTGCTTCTTCTGCATCCCCCCCTCCTCCGTCCAAGGCCCAGTGCCCATCTTCTGGAGCTATGCCTCCCACCGATGCTGCCGCCGCTCCTCCAACGCCCGCGACAACATCCTCCAAACCCCCCCCTCCTCTTGTCTTACGACGAAGAGAAGACTGGGAGCGCGTCTCCCAGATTATGTCCGACAATGACATAAAGTTCGTCGCAAAATCCGTCAGTGATGGAATTAGCATCAGGGTTACCACCTCTGACAACTACCGTCTCCTGACCAGAGTCCTCCGGGAAGAGAGCCTAGCCTTCCACAACCACCCGCTTGAGGAAGAAAAGGTCCTCCGCGTCGTCATACGCGGCCTTCCCAAAGAGATCCCCGTGGATTCGATCCGCGAAGATCTCAAGGACCAGGGTTTCCCCGCCCGAGAGGTCCACCGCATGTACCGCGGTAGGGCCAAAACCCCCCTTGACCTCGTGTTGGTCATCTTAGACAAAACACCAGAGGGGAAAACCATCTTCAATCTGAAGGCGGTTCTTAGCCTCTCCGGCCTCAAGGTCGAGACCCCGCACCGCAAAGGTGTTCCCGGGCAGTGCCACCGCTGCCAGCTCTACGGGCATGCTGCCCGCTTCTGTCATGCTGCTCCTCGCTGCGTCAAGTGCGCCGGCGAGCACAGCACTTCCGAATGCTCGCGGGAAAAGGGCGACCAAACCCCGCCCAGTTGTGTGCTCTGCGGGACCACGGGACACACCGCGAACTATCGTGGTTGCCCCAAGGCCCCGAAGGCCGCAAAGGGGCAGGGCAAAACCCCTCGTCCCCACCAGCTTTCTCACTCCAAAGGAGCCGGCTCTAAGTCGAAACTCCCCGTCACGCAGGCTCCCAAATACGTGGACGCCCCTGCACCGTCAACCAATGCATGGACCAAGCCCCTGCATGCCCCTCAGGCCTCCCAGCCGCCCACTGCAACTCCGGCCACCACATCTGCTCGCGTCCAGAACAAAGTCCGTCCCTCTCTCGCGCCCCATTCGGCCCCTCCCTCTTCAGGCCATTCTGGTCTAAAGTCGGACCTCGCCTTCCTGGTAGAAATTGCCACGACCCTAGACTGTGAGGAAGTACGGCTGGTAGCCCGCAAAATTCGGAATGCTGACATCACCGACGTCTTCGACGTCCTGGCAGAGCACTCCACTCTTCTTGATTCAATCAAGCGTCTGTCCCCTCGTCTTAACTCTGGCAACTATCATGGATAGTACACCTAAAAGACTGAGACCTCGTTCTTTATCGTTGGCATGGTTCAATGCCAACGGCCTCTCCACAGAATCAAGGGACCAACGCCCCCTGATTCACCAATTCCTCTCGACCCATCAGGTCGATGTTATGCTTGTGAACGAGACTTTTCTAAAACCAAGCAAGAGGGATCCTAGGATCGCAAACTACTTGCTGGTACGTAATGATAGGACTACCGCCATGAAAGGCGGGACTCTTATCTATTACAAAAGGTCTCTTCACTGCATTCCTATCCCTACTCCTCCCCTCATAGCTATGGAAGCGTCCTGTTGCCGTCTCTCGATGACCGGTCATCAGTCCATCACACTTGTATCTTGTTACCTCTCCGGTAACAAGACCCTCCACAGGAGCGACCTCGAGGCCCTCCTGTCTCTAGGAAGCGCCGTCATTCTGGCTGGCGATTTCAACAGCAAGCACCTCATGTGGGGATGCAACGTGTCCAATGTGAAGGGTAACCTCCTGAACTCCCTCTCTGACGAACTCAACTTTGATATCCTCCCTCCCAGCACCCCGACAATCTTTCCCTCCAACCTGGACCTAAGACCTGATGTACTCGACATAGCACTTCTTAAAGGCGTAACACTTCGTTTACGCTCGTTAGAGGTGCTACACGAACTCGAATCTGACCACCGACCCGTCCTTATGCGACTAGGCCCCGACCCGACTGACAGACCTCCTGAAACCAAGACCGTGGTGAATTGGAAGCAATTAGGCGAAGCCCTAAAGGCGATCAATTCTCCAGACTTGGACAAAATCCCCGACGACATCGTGACCCCTGACGACGTCACCACCTCAATCGACGCTCTCACTAGCCATCTTCGCACCGCTATAGGTACATCCTCCAAGCAGGTCCCAGCCGAGGAAGACCAACGCTGGGTCCTGCCGGAGGACGTGAAGGAGCTTCTGAGAGCGAAACACGCTGCCGCTAGGGCCTTTGACTGGTATCGCACCGAAGATAACAGAGCCGCTCTGCGGTATTACGAGCGTGCCGTAAAAAACCGCATCAGTGAGCTCCGTAATCAGAGGTGGGATGACCTACTTTCAGGGATTCAGCCAACCCACCAGGCATACTGGCGGTTGGCTAGATCTCTGAAATCTGACACCGTGACTGCCATGCCCCCCCTCACCCGACCTGATCTCCCCCCCGCTTTCGAAGACGAGGAAAAGGCCGAATGTCTGGCCGAAAGCCTCGAGCAGCAATGCTGCCCCTCTTTAGCTCAGGTCGACCCTGCCCACCGCGAAGCGGTGGACAGCGAAGTCGAACACAAATCCTCCACCCCGCCCGTTGATACCCTCGAGCCAGTCACGGCTTCTGAGGTCGAGTCGATCATCAAGGGCCTCCAAGTCAGGAAAGCCCCTGGTGCCGATGGCATCTCAAATAAAGTGCTCAAGCACTTCTCAGTCTCGCTTGTGTACCTTCTAGTCAGCATCTTCAATGCGGCCATCAACAATTCTATCTTTCCCGATGCCTGGAAGTCTGCCGACGTAATCGGCATTCACAAACCAGGTAAAAAGGCTTCTGAGCCCTCCAGCTACCGTCCCATTAGTCTCCTCAGTACTCTGGGGAAGATTTATGAGCGCATCCTTCTGAAGCGCATCTGGTCCCACATCAGGGACAACAACCTCCTCCCCGACGAGCAGTTTGGCTTTAGAGCCAAACACTCCTGCGTCCAACAAGTGCACCGCATCACGGAGTACATCCTTGAAGGTTTCAATAAGAAACCATCCCACGGCTTCACCCACAAGCCCATCTATCAGGGCACAGTTGCGGTCTTCCTCGACGTCGCAAAAGCGTTCGACAAAGTCTGGCATAACGGGTTGATATACAAGCTATATCAATTCGGAATGCCAGACCGTCTTGTACTCATCATACAAGACTACCTCACGGCTCGAAGCTTTCGCTATCGCGTCGAGGGAGTTCGCTCCTCACCTCACTCCATTGGTGGCGGTGTCCCTCAAGGCTCCGTCATGGCACCTGTTCTCTTCACGATTTTCACAAGCGATATTCCCCGATCTCCCAACGTGAACATAGCTCTCTTCGCTGACGACACCGCCCTCTACACCAGAGGGTGGAACAAGATCATCCAGCGGGCCCACCTTCAACGAGCCCTCACTCACCTAGGTGACTGGTTCAAGAAGTGGGCCATCACGGTCAATCCTGACAAAAGTGCAGCAATGTACTTCCACCCATCCAAAAATCCCCCCGCTAAACCCATCACGCTTCACGGGAAGCCCATCCCTTGGACACACTCCACCAAATATCTCGGCGTGACCCTCGATCGTCGCCTCACTTTCTCAAAACATATCCAGATAGTCCGCAACCGAGCGGCTTTCTTCCTAGGCCGTCTCAGCCCCATCCTTGGCGAGCGTAGTAAATTGTCACTTAGGAATAAGCTGACAATTTACAAAACTTGCATCCGTCCCGTCATGACTTATGCCTCCGTGGCGTTCGCCCACGCATCCCGCGTTGACCTGGACAAGCTTCAGGTCATCCAAAACCGTTTCATACGCAGAGCGGTCGGCGCTAGCTGGTACATGCGAAACGCCGATTTGCACTGCGATCTCGAACTCCCGTCCATTCTTCAATATATGAAGCACACTTCCCGCCGCTACTTTGAAGCGGCGCCCCACCATCCCAACCCTCTCGTAGTCCAGGCCTCGAACTACTCGACAGACACGACAAACACTCCACCCCTCCGTAGGCGCCCCAGAAATATCTTAGGCGACCCGGACGACCCCATCGCCGTCGTCACCTCGGCGGCGTTGGGCTCGTCCGATCCGACTACTCCTGGCAACAGGAAATATTCAGTTTTTGGTATAGGCGCCGGTTACCACAGGCACACACACACACAACGATCCCGCCGGCGGGATCGGAGACCCCCAGGATCTGTTAGAAGATCGGTTAGATTCTCTCCAAATAATCATTCAGTTCAACAACCTACTAGGGCCACAGGGCACACCCCTTCTGGGGTGCCAGGGCAAGTCTAATCTCCCACTCCCGGCGACGGTCCAAGCCGAGGCTCGTACCTCCGAGGTGCCCTTGCGCTTGTCGCCCAAAATCTAAACCATGTTGGCCCAACGCCCTCTGCGTTCACCAACTAGTCCGGTCAAGCTGTAGAGGCCGCAAGGCCAACAGCAATAAGTCACATTAGAAAAAAAAAAAAAAAAAGGAGTGTTGAAACTTTCTAGATGATAACGATCGAGTCCGAGTACGTCTTGCGTCGTCCGAGTGGTCATTGAACCCTCGCGAATTGTCGACAGCAATTGTCTGTCGCCATCGCAACGCAGCTGCGGAGTGCGGCTCTATGCAGTGACCGTTAGTACTTCTAATTGCATCGACTGCTCTCACTTACTTTATAGCCCTTCACCGTACATCCGCAAAATTAACCGCTTCTAGCTAAACATGGACTATATCTAAATACAGAAGCCATTGTACGCGTGAATGGCTCAATAAGGCTTAACCAATTTCAAAGCACTCAAGACGTTCGCAAACTTGTTGCACTCCAAGCGCGTACATAGCATAGTCATAAACTTAGTTAACCCCCTGTCGGCAACATTGCCGGCTTCGGTGCAGTTGAAATTAATTCGATTATCAGCGCACCTTGATCTCTACAGCTACGAGATTCCCTTCATTAGGTACCCACACATAGAAGCGTCTGTGGGTATAATGGAACAAACACGATCTAACGTAGTTTGGGACTAAGTAATATTTGTTAAGCTCCTCGGAGCACACATTGTGAAGTTAGAAGTTTCGAATCTAATAATATCTAACTACGTTAATGTTACTCAATATTCAGAAGGCAAGCGCGAGCGTTTTGAGCTCACGCACTCTGAGCTGGAAGTTGGTCATGAATTCATTGTTTTTGACATAGTCGTGTGATATTGAACCACAATAAGAAAGAGTTCAGGTCACGTTTGCAGTCTATACGGTCCGAGAATAATAAAGCTATAAGTACTTGTACGTTTATATAGAGAGAATAGAGTTTTAGAATTATTCGCTGTTAAATATGAAGGTAATAAAATAACTAAGTCCATAATTATTATTGAATCATGACATGAATTTGAGTGACATAACAATGGACATGTAAAATATATACATGGCGATTTGTATGCGAAAATAGTGAGTGAGTAATAGATATAATACTACTTAAAAATAGCGCTGTTGCTAATGTCATATTGGTAGTAAGCTGTTATATTTTTTCTATGAGTGGGTATACGTTAGTGGTATCGTGTTTGCATCGATAAGCGTAAGACGAGAATTGGACGCGTTCGGACCTACATAGCCACCGTAGTGTGGCCGCTTGGGTAGCGTGTTGATTACGTCAGATAGTTGTGCTTTGCTGACCATTGATAATTATTACAAATCACATGCATATTATCTTGTTATATTGTATATTAGAAACATTTTCTGCTACTTTTCCTTTCCATTCTTTCTCCTACCGACTACCTCACAATTTTCGTTATTTGGAGTGTTCACAAAACTTACTAATAATTCAGTTATTTAACTTATGTAAATATTTATAACATTATAGTTTGTCAACATACAATGCTTCTGTATTATCCAGATAATTTTTATTGCAGTTATGGTTTTACCTCTGGTCATCACACACAAGTTCCTTATCTCATGTTGCGACGGCAGCGTTCCGCGCTGTCGCTCCTACTTTACGCTATTGCAACAGTAATCTAAGCGTCCGTTTTGCAAACCCTTTATAGCACACGAACACATGAAAGTTTCCATCAATTACAAGCATATCGTAGATACAAGGACTATTAGCACTCGATCAACTCCGTGTTATGTCCTGTGACATATTACTTTATATTCAGGCGAGCGGACGACAGGGCGTCGGCGTACGACATTATTTACATATAAGTCGTTGTTCCTGCTCATTCATAGCCGGGCTCGCTCAGACCTCGCTGATTTATCGCTTTAATTTCATAAGTATCTCTTTGTTGGCTTTGCATCTATATCATATTTGAGTAATATCACGGCTTTATTGGAGAGTCGCTCTGAAAGGGTCAAATTCGGAGCACCCGAAACCGATTATCGCATACATGGCTACCATAGATATCCTTATTATGTTTAGGGGAAGGTATCAGAAGCATTGTTAGTAGAATTAATATGATCTTATCATGTTTCTGAGAAGCAAATCGTTAAACCAGTGGCGATTGACGTGTAAATTATGATAGTCTGGTATTAACTATTAAGGACTTCAATTTCTAATCCCATTTCTGCATTCTGAGCTATAATAATGCATATTTACATTTGGCCTCATTTTTTATGACGACAGATAGCGCGATCACCAGAAACTGCCCACCGTGCAAGGTTCTCATTACGATGTTTTCCTTCAGCGAAAGCTTAATATGTAATTTAAGCCGCGACATTTGCTAAGAACTTGCAATCTGAATCTTAATTCGCAGCTGGCGAACCAACAGTGATGATTCATTAACTCTACAAAAGTATCTACTCCAATCTATTTCTTACTAACGTAAGCGTAATGTCGGTCTTTGCATGGCACGAATTGTGAAGATGCTTCTTTTTGTGTTAGTAATTTAGAAGTTGGCAAGCGTATCAGTGACTCAGAGGTGTACTCCCAAGATCATCTTTTCAGGCGCAGTAATACAGATAATAGTTATTTCGTAAGCAATGTCTATTATACAAATATAGGTACCAATAGATGACTCAAAATTGCCAAACTATTTATAGTAGAGGAAAAACTCACGATGGAAAATCTACTACAAAAGAGACAAGACTTTTTTTTACTAAGTTCAATGTTTACCAAAAATCTTATAATATAAAGAAGCTCGATATGTATTTTTATGTCTGGCTTACTTTGTCCAAAATGTTATTGTTTTTGTAACAAAATATGAATCGATCACGTTTTGGTCTCATAACATTGCACAAACGCAAAACTAACAATGGATTTTGTTTAGTTGCAAAATCGTATGGTTAATACGTATTATGGTGACGGTATTGCTTGCCACGATGATTGCGGTAGCTGGCAACTGTCGGGTACGTCACGTAGAGACATTCTGTGGTGGGCCTTGACTGTGAACATTATAAACGGTCATCTTGTATAAACTTCGCATATTGCCTGTAAAGTTGTATAACTGTTTTCAAGTAAACATGTAGAAATTTTGTACGCCTTTATCTATCGGTTGAACTGATACGTCAACATCTATACTCTATCACTATACACATTAAACAGTAGTAAATATATTTACTGCACTTGATCTTTATCCTCCTGACTCTCGCCTACTCATCGGTAATGTTTAGTAAACATCTACACCAGAAGGTAAACATCTTCAAGAATCGACTGCGAGACCGCACGTGCAGATACCAATAAATATTATTATTAAGACAGACCGTTAATTATCTCACTTTAATATTCCGATGGGGAATTAATAAAAACCTATTGCCCTATTTCCTAGCGAATAAACGAGAAGCGAGTTCCGTCTGTTGAATAATTAATCGAACAGGGTCGACGAAATTAAAATCGACGGCCACATGACATTGTTATTGGTTTTCATTTATTCATCTATGTTAGCATTTCTACTTATCGAATGTTATTGGAATAGTCATTTATGCTAGCCACTAATTACATTTAAAATTGACTAATGTAACTTATTTTGTAACGAGATACGTCCTGAAAGCTATAAAAATATTTAATTAGGTAAGTCCCGTGTCGTTTATTAGCTGTTACCTTACATACCGATAGCGCATTGTGGTCCTGAAGTTTAATGGGCGGTTACATAACTGACCTTTCGATATGAAAACAAAATACATGAAAACCGCACGGTGGGCCGATTTGAGCAAACCCATGTAGCAGTGGACGGTCCGACCGAAAATTAATTAACATACTTTGGCGCGCAACCCTCGCGCGGCGCACAGGTGGCTCCCACCCTCCACCGGTCATACTCCCGCACACCCCTGCACCAGGGCTGACACTGTCACGGATTGAGCACATAATTTCGTCTGCTTTATTTTTTCATACGGACATCGATTTTTGATGGCAGCTGCCGCTTTGTTTTTCGTGCTTTCGTATCGTGTACTCTACTTTTTTAAGCTCCCGTTTTTTTCTTATTTATCTGTTTTATTAATTTCAAAGTGTTTATGCAATTTGTTATCTTAATACCAATCTAATAACAAATATAATACAATACATTCATGTAAATAATTTTTTTCAACTTTAACCCAAATCTCGCGGTAGCCCTAACGTTATGAAAATGGCAATCATTTTGCCAATCCACACTCTATTAATGTCATTTGGTATCACGTTCATAAATGCAGAATATTTCATAACCGGTGCGAGTTTCATTCGACTATATATATTTTTTCTGTTTTGAACGTCAGCAAAGAACATAGAGAGTTGAATTATTATAAATTAGTCTACCAACAATTATTACGGATGCGGATGAGGCTCCAGTAGAAAAGATCGCACTAGGTTACTTCTGCGAAGGCCATACATCAGCCGTAATAAGCTGTTTACAAATTAGAAAGAAATTTATACGACTCGCATAGAACAAGCGAAGTACTTTTATAGATTTTACAAGGGGCACGCGATATAGAGAGGCCACACAGCATTAAATTACCGGAATTTTCCGTTGTTGATGTTAAATGCATTCCTGTTTCAGGAATCGCGTGCAAGCCACCTATGTATGTGCACAACTTTTAAACATAGCCTAAACCAACAGTAACTTTTCCGATAGTGCATGTGCCGTAATAGTTCCATTGAACTCTACCATCAACATAAATGGTACTTACCTAACATTAGGTAAGTAATAGAATATATCGTCGAGCAAAGGAAAGCAATTGTAAGTTATCACTAATTGACTGTGCATCGTGTTCTTAGTTTTCCTGCATTAATTTTCGCATCATGATAGATGCTGTGTCTGTATGTATATCTGCTATGGATCTGTGTGTTACTTGCCCATGTCTTTGTGTGTCCGTGTCTTTCAATGACATCCCTCAGGTAGACAAAAAATATTGTGAATAGTTATGAGAGGGAAGCTTTATTTATTTACTTACTATCATTTTAAACTATCACGGTTGTTCACTAAAGTTATATGATTATTTACGGGATATTTACCGTGGTAAGGTTGTGGAAGGAGCTCCCGATATTTCGGCGCAGTTACATGCACCATGAACCATGCAGTCTTCCCGTGAACATGGTGCATGTAACTACGCCGAAATATCGGGAGCTCCTTCCACAACCTTACCACGGTAAATATCCCGTAAATAATCATATAACTTTACTATCATTTCTTGTCTAACTTCATCAAGTTCAAATACAGCCGTTTAGTGACAGTAGACAGATACATTATTTTTGCATTTATTAACACACTTAGTGTGATAACTAAAACATAAATTTCTGATGCCTTTCTTCTGATTCTGATAAGTGAAAATATTAACAATGATCTATCATTGTTAACATTTTCACTTATCTCATTATGACATTTAAATGATAAAGATCTAGATATTTTATTAGAGAAACATAATCAACCTTTCGTACCAACCTTCTCATACGCGCTTTATAAATGTTCTGGAGAGTTTACCCTATTTCTATTTTCGAACCATGTTATGGCTTTGCTAATAATATCGTAGTACCAGTACTAGCCGCGATTTAGTAGAAATAGTTGCTTTTATATCTTTAATGGTGTTACGACAAAGGTTTTGATTACTTAAACATTATATAGCACCTTATCCAAAAATAAACATCAAAATTAAAATAGCCTAGTATTTACCAGGAATCGAATTCAAGACAATAGAAGCAAATACTAAGATAAAGCACATTAATTCATATTTTCTCGTTATCATCATCTCATGGTTGAACTCATGCCAAATTCTCCCCATTACGTGCACGTATAAAATAGATGAAGCCGGAGAGTAAGCGACCCCACGAAGGGGCCCACTTATTGCGAACACTTGTCATATCAGCACAATGAGTGCGGGGTATAAAGAGATGCTTTATTATTTTAATTATTGCACGGCCACGATACGCCCTTTGTCAGCCAACCGCGGGACTGCCGAATTAGTCTCTGCCGAATAACAATGTCCTAATTGACGATCCTTCATATGATGATTTGTGTATGATGGAAAATATTTGTTGAAAATATTCATGCAATTCAAGAGTTCCAGTAAATAAACACTTCATCGTGTTTTTTAAACATTATAAGTAAATGAAATATTGCAGACATAAGAACTTTAAGAAGGTTCTAAGAAGGCTTTAAGAAGGGAAGGATGGTTTGAGAAATAGAAAGTATATTCAGAAAAATGTGACAAAATGTTTAACTGATTGGAAACGTTTAGCGAAAGTTATGTTCCATGAAGTGAAAATAAATAAAGGTGCTCTAGAATAGGATTTTATAAAGTAGCGACGACGCGAGGACAGCGTCTTGAAGGCTGGCGGGCGCATACTTTACTCTCTCGACTCTCGATCCGATCTTCATAAAGAAATTCTCCCGTTCTGATATTATATTTATATTGTAAATGTTTCGTACCTGCATATTTGTAACGGTAAATATGAAAATTTCCGGAATGCCTACCAGTTCGCCTCTTGTATCTTGAGAGAATAAGAATTTTTCGTTGTTATGAAAATTTCAATTCAGCAAGCTTCTGTTGTCTTTGGATTTCTCTTCTTAAATATTATTTTAAAATAAAAATTCATTTGAGATTTTAAAATGTTCTATATCACCTATCTTATATACTTGAACCTATGACAAAAACTCCTTCCCATCAAACCTGAACAAGATTGCGATATAAATCCATGATCAAACTAAGTACGTATTGGTATGTAGTAACTTCAATTGTACTAGTAGTTAAATGATGCATTATAGTACAGCACAATACGCTTGGAAGTTTACTCCGCAGTCCGCACGTATCCGAGGCGGTAAACAAACAGACCGACTGACGTCAGACGCTCGACGCTGATCATTTCTAGCTAATGTTACAATTTAACATTGATATCTCGATACATTGTAATAAATAACGGTTGGAAACAGTATTGTTTAGTGATATATAGACATATTTTGTTTGATTAACATAGTTACAACGCCTAACCTATGTAACCCATAGGTTATAATTGATAATTGTGACACGAGAAATCTGTATAAAAGTATGATATTTTCCTTTAGTCTGAATGTGAAGTCGTAAATAACAAAATATGTATCACCAATAGGTTTTACAATCACATACAACATCACATAAAATCACATACAATCACATAGAGGTTTGATATCAAGTTTTGCCTAGTTGTGTCATCGGAAGGAAAAGCTAGTAAAACAATAGGTAGTGCGGGAATATCAGTTCGCCTTGGCACTACTGGCATCGTTTGGTTGTATCATTGGGATAATATATTTCCCTTTGGCACGACAGGTAGTTCTTAAGGGAACAGCAGTTCCCCATGGCACTACTGGTGGCGCTATCACTTAAAAAGGAAAACATCTTCCCTCCTGCCCATTTTTCTATCGGACTGCCAGAGCGGGCACAAAAAATCGACACCGCTTTATGGTTGATATTCCGAAAACCCGTACGAAGCGCTTTGATTCCACTTTTATTGTGCGTACTGCTGGTCTGTGGAATGCGCTGCCTGAGTGGGTGTTCCCCGATAGTTACAATCTAGGTGTCTTCAATTCACGAGTGAATCGGCTTCTTCTAGGCAAGCGTGCTCCATCGTAGACCGCATCATCGCTTAACATCAGGTGTGTTGGCGGTCAAACGCAAGCCTATTTAGGCATAAAAAAAAACGTGAGGAAACCGGCATGTCGAAGAACCTCAAAAATAGTTCAGAAACATATGACTTTCACCCAACATGAACTTGCCAACATGATGGGCCAGCAAGGTGGATTAGTGCTCATCCACTCTCTCTAAGAGAAGGCTAGTGTCCCAGCATGATAAGTGGGAACATGATAGGCTGATAAATTATGATGATGACTCGTATGTTGGAACTCGGCGGGGAGAACTATACGCGGGCATGATATTCCGTTATTGTAAATATATTGTAGAAGGTAAATAAAGGATAGGTTGGATAGTTTTAAACAAAATTTTGACTAATGTGTAGTAATGTGTTGTTTCAGCGAGCGGCGCGCTCGCAGCCGGCACCATTGCGTCTCCGTGGAGCACGGCGGCCGGCGCGCCCGACACCAACGGCTCGGGCGCCGACGCCAAGCACCTCGACGTTGGTGACGCCAGTGACGATGAGAAGGTAAACTATTTTTTTATGCAACTAAGCAGGCGGGCTGCCTAAGAAACTTGTAGCTACCCCAATGAACTAATTAATAGTGCACATGCATAAAGAGCGACAAAATCGCCTGCTCGGTGAGTTTAACTAAAGACATCAAGCCATAAGTTATATGATTATTTACGGGATATTTACCGTGGTAAGGTTGTGGAAGGAGGTCCCCAACTATAACTGAATAATCATATAACTTTAGTGAACAACCGTGATAGTTTAAAACAGTGTTTGACATCAAGCCTGATTTAGGCTAGATGCGTTCGCACCCGCCATGTCATCTTACCATATCTCCCTGGTTTGTCTGATCTGAGGACCGGCTAGTATGTTATAAAGTGTTCTCTTTGACATGAAATTTAATTTGATCATTATTTGAAAAACGCACGTTAACGAAAATTTTATACTAGTCTCTACTTTTGCTAAAGTAACTGACGGTCATTGTTGTCTCATCTGATCTAATTGTACGTTCGTACAATATTTCTCTATGCAAAGATTTTTGCGTTTACATTAATTACGTTTTTCCACTACAAAGAGGTGATGCCTAGGGCTTGTGACTGGCTCTTAGTACAAAGGTACAAACCATTGCCATCTTATTCTTTTGGCCTATAGGCTCTTGAAGAATTGGAAAATCTGTGGATAATAATGGCAATGAATGTCTAAAATAACTCAACATTCTGGTCAGAAAATAATCGTGTACTTTTGTAAAGGAGTGCTTTCTCATTTAGAAACTACTAAATTACTAACGTTTAAACCTAGCAATTATATTATG
The DNA here is from genome assembly GCA_949125355.1 of Agriopis leucophaearia. Taxonomy (NCBI): domain Eukaryota; kingdom Metazoa; phylum Arthropoda; class Insecta; order Lepidoptera; family Geometridae; genus Agriopis; species Agriopis leucophaearia. The sequence continues at coordinate 14,619,766 of OX421266.1, read as the reverse complement.
ATTACGCATTAAAATTAACAGCACATTAAGATGAAAACAGCGGCAGCTTAGGAAAAATTACAAGTTACAGTGACTCTACACTTTTATTTGAAAATAAACGTGTACTTTTGTAAAAGGGGCTTTCTTTTTTGGGTACTACTAAAGTACCAACGTTAAAACCTAGCAATTTCTTAATCGTTATGAAATACAGCGCAATAAAATTAACAGCACATTAAGATGAAAACAGCAGATGCTTAAGAAAAATTTCAACAGTAACGGTGTCTCTACAATTTTATTGGAAAATAATCATGTACTTTTGTGAAGGAGTGCTTTCTTATTTAGAATTCACTAAAAGTACTAACGTTAAAACTTGCATTACTTAATCGTTATCAAATACAGCGCAATTAAATTAACAGCACATTATGACGAAAACAGACTCAAAAAATACAAGAGTAACAGTTTAATTTAGAACAATCTGAATATTCGTTTATATGCCATGTTTTGCAGTTCAGTTCTGGAGCCTTACGGCTACCTGTTTTAAGCGATTCTGTTTGGGTGATGAGAAAAGTTGCGCGACCGCAAACCGTATTTCAGAGTATTAAGGTTCACGTTTGCGTAATTGCGCAACTGCGCTTTTTCAGCCCTAATTCGCTGCCGCGTTAAGTGTTACCCGTTCACAATGCAACTGAAAATCTGTAAACTGTTATTTATTTTGTACACGAATGCTACTATGGCTACATTAACACGAGTTCATGTTTTGTGAGCAATTAAAGTAAATATTGATTAAGAACAAAACCAGAAACACGCATCGAGTGTTTTCAAAGAATCATGATTCACTTTGTTTTTCATAGTCGCCGCCCGTTGGACCGGGAGAGGGCAACGCGTTATTTTTATTTTCTTTTGAGAATAGATGGGAGTCTATTAATTATAGTGACGCACAACTCGATTTATAACTGAGTCCGCGAACATAACGTCTTAACGAGAACACCTGTTTAATATTCCGTGTTTCATATTAAAATTACCTCATTGTAACCGTTGTTAATAATTTATACGTTAATGAGTACGTAGCTTTCTAGTCTTTACTTTAGTTTGATAGTTTACTCAATTACTTTCATCTTGTTTATATTAGTTTTTAGTCATAAAATGGGATAACATTAATTAATGTGAAAGGAGTTTTGACGTAATAAAATTTTGCGCGATTTCAGGATTTATCGGCGGCCGATGCGGAAGGAGTATGGAGCCCCGACATCGAGCAAAGTTTCCAAGAAGCTCTTGCAATCTACCCGCCGTGTGGCAGACGAAAGATTATTCTCTCCGACGAGGGCAAGATGTACGGTGAGTCCGAACATGCTAAAAGATCACACTAAGACTATCATTAGTAAACTAGCTGTGCCCCGCGGTTCCACCCGCGTTATATACCTCGTTGTAGCAACCTCCTTGGTAGCGACCTAGCGACAGCAACCTTCTTTGACTAACATGTTTTTTTTTTCTATTATGTAATAGATCAAAGTATAGACTTTAAAAAACTGGATAGGGACACCCTAATCAGCTACTATGAAATATACTTTACGACCTATTCTCATACCCACTAAATATACATAAAAATCAGACGAGCCGTTTCGGAACCGACTTCAAAAAAGGAGGGTTCTATATTCCACTGTATTTTATTTGTATGTTCACCGAATTCTCCCCCAACTGTTGACCGATTTCAAAAAAATATATTATGTTCGGTATGCTATACCCATAGATACTTCCAATTTGGACCCATTGTCACCAAGTCAGGGTCTGATGATGGGATTCTAGGAAAATCGAGGGCAACCCTTTAATTTTATGGGCACTTATTACGTTTTTCATATATTTTTGAAGACGGTTTTTATGTAATGTGTGATCCACTTGTGATATATAAGTATAGAAGATAGGTATATGGATTAAAGCTTTTGTGTGAAATTTTTCAAGTAGATATGTAAGTAATGGTATAGCAGACAGCCTTGCGTTAAATTTTCGTACATGTCATTATATTTGTTGAATAATAAAGCATTATCAAGGTCACATCGCCGAAATGAACAATGGCTGTGGCACGAGACAAAAGCCAATGTAGATATGTATTGATGGCGGCCGACAAAGCGGTTTGCGCAATAGGATTCCATGGAAAGACGTGAACCGACAATTATTATCTCTGATCACCATGTCTTCAATTCGGAGAAAGCAAGAGTAGTGGCTTTGTTCTCAACACTTACAACATCTTGAAGTTTACCAACAACAAGGAGTGTAGTAGACTTTATATTTTCCTTTTGAAGACCATCAAATTAATCTTAATTAATCATGACATTATAAAAAAAACGACTTCATAAAAATGTCAGAACTGGACCAAATTGCAATGAGACCACACGGGAAGCACCAGCTTTCAAATAAAAAAAAGAATCATCAAAAACGGTTCACCCAGTCGAAAGTTCGAAAAATGCCAAGAGCGTGTCGAGACACGCATATGGTAGGGTTCCGTAACCAAAGCCATATAATTGTAGTTGTAGTCATATTTTAGAAATTGATAGTTATAGAAAAATTCGAACGAACGAAGCTCTGTGGACTTAACCAAATTTCAGAGATGTACCTACCATCCCGACATAGCATATACTTTTTATGGTTTAAACATAGAGAAAACTGATTGAGTAACATTATTTGTTAAGACTATCTTCAAAAAGGATAATGTCCTTTGAGCTAGAACGCTTTGAATTTATTACAGTTTTATCGCTGTTACTCAAAAAGTCATTATCAGATAATGTTCGAAATATTTTTTAATGAAGGTTTTAAATATGACCTATCTGTATTGTATAAGACTTAAGTTTCTATGTCATAGTTTAGAAATTCAGGGGGGGATCAACTTTTTGCCACTTTGGCGGGCAATATTTCGCAAAGTATAGACTTTATAAAAAAGTGATGTATCAAACTTTACCTTCATTTTAAAAGACCTTTTCAACGATACCCCATACGGGTAGGTGGAGTGAAAAAAAAACACCCCCATTTCACATGTACTAGAGCCACCTACAATATTATATATTTTTTATACTTTTAAAATTGAGATCTATAATACTACTGTTATTATACAAAATTTCATTCCATTATCTTAATAATTATAGAAGTTACAAGGTTCTTAAAAATTCGGACGAAAGGACAGACAGACAGACAGATAGACGGACGGACAGAACGAATTTATAAGGGTTCCTTGTCGGGCTACGGAACCCTAAACAGTCGAATTGAGAACCTCCTCCTTTTTGAAAGTTGGTTAAAAGAATTACATTTGTTATACTGAATACTATCAATGTTTATAATAGGCCTGTGTCCTATTTTATTTTATTAACTCATAAAAAAGCTGATCATAATTAGAACCCATCAAAGAAAACAATATTAAAATTTGTTTAAAAATATATAGATAAATAACTCTTTATTGTTCACACCAAAAATTACAAACATATGACAAAAACAACTTTCAACTAGTGAAACAATTGGCGGCCTTATCGCTATTAGCGATCGCTTCCAGGCAACCTTAATGGAGAAGACATACAGAAGAGGTAAAGGACGGAGGTGTGCCTAATAACGGAATACATGGTATAGACATACATTATAATAATACACTAATACTGAAACAGTATATACAATAACTAGCCGTCCGCCCCGGCTTCGCACGAGTGTAAGCTCGGCCTTCGGCCTCGCTACAAAATATAATATAGCCTATGTCACCCGGGGATAGTGTAGCTTCCCAACAGTGAAAGAATTTTTCAAATCGGTTCAGTAGTTTCGGAGCCTATTCATTACAAACATACAAAAATAGGTACAAATCTTTCCTCTTTATAATATTAGTGTAGATAATATACATACATAAATAAATAAATATTATACATCCATACTTATAAACATAAAGCGAGATCATAATGATACTGTAGCTACTCCGAGATATAGTGCAGTATTAAATTGTATTTTAATTTTATGCCAGACAGAGAGCGCGCTATAGCAGGTTATGACGTCAGAGTTGCGCGTGCCATACAAATGCTATACTAACACACGCTTTGCGGGAAAGGGACAGAACATCTCCTCTCAGTCCCCATCAAAAACTTTAAACGCTTATATCTCAGAAAATGTTCAGCCATATGAAATAGTTTTTTTTAAAGTATGTATAATGTATTTAATTAGATCCTTCGCTAAGCCTGTTATTTGTAATAATTTAAACACTAGGACACAGGCCTATTCATTCAAGATTTTCAATTATTCATTATCAAAAAAGTATTTACAGTCATTAAGCGGATTATTAAAATAAAACCTATTATTTAAATGCTCGGACTAGTAGGGAGCGAATTTTTTCACGTTACAATGTTAACTGAGGAAGCTCGTTAACGCGTACGTGACGATTGCTCCTTAAAGCAACGTTTTTTAAACAAACTACCAACTGAAATCAGCTTCTGTAAGACGTTTATTAAGATTGCTGTCATTAAGAGCCCACTTTGGTTTATTTGGGAAACGTGATGTCACGAACGTTACGGGGCAAAATTGACCTGGAGAACTATTAGAGAGAGCAATAGCCATTACACCGCCGGACACACATTAGGTTTACGTGAAGCGCCGACATTATACGTCCCGGTTTTAATTAAAGGACTGCCCCGAGTCCCATCCTGGTGCCAAATGGAATTGCTAAACAAATTTACCACAGAGGCGATGTGTCCACCTTAAGTGATTTAATAGGCGTGAAGAAATGCGATGTTTAAATTGCTTCAATCCACAACGGCCTTACCGAGAGTGGAAGCAGATGTAATCGTGGAGTTCCACAAGCTCATTGCGATTCTAATTTTCACTAAACTTCAGAATTCTTTACAAATAATAGGTATATATAATTATGCAAGTAAACATTTTAGGTGTTTTAAGGTCTTTAATGAATTTTAAGAAAATGTCTTCAAAAATATTAAGGACTTTTATCAAGCACTTGGTGTCTACGTCCGTATAAGGCCAAAGTAAATTAGTGAAGCTAAATGTCCTTAATAATGAATATAAAAGACATCGGTCCAGCACGAGATAATTGAGGACACGCGTTGAGCGCCCGGACAATATATATGAGCACATTATGGGAGGACGTGTCCTCCCGCGCTTAATCTAGAGACTGGAAGTGCGTCACCCTTGTCCGTCCGTGCTTTCTCACCCTCACCCTTACTGGGACGGTTTTGGAACAGGCATTCAAGAGAAACTGTTCTTATTTTTCAACGTTCCAGAATTGTCATTGAGTAAATTGTTAAAGAGTATATATAAGAGTTTTCTGAAAACCAGATAAGCTTTACAAGGAACTTTCAGACTTTAAAACACCCCTTACTAATTTGACGAGTTATTGTTTTGAATGCACCGTGCTAACAACTAAACCCAATCAAGCCATTGAGATCGCTGGAAGCCTTCAAAGGTTATTTGTGGTATCATAGTTGCACGAGTAGCACTGCACGTGAGCCAAGTTAGCGGAGTAAATCTAACACGTTGCGGTGTGTAGTTGGGAACAGTTCGCCAACAAAGCTAGTGCTGTGGGCTCTGTGCACTGCTGCCGGCACGTTCGTGAGTTAAGACATTCAAAACCGCTCAATATCCTGGGAGTATGAAAGTTTCGACGGCGCACGGCTTCACGTGGTCCGGGGGAGGCGGGCGAGGGGTTAGCCGGGAGGGCTAAACTATGCGAAGAATGCGCAATTAGTGAGCGAGCGAGCGTGTAAGGGGCCCGGCCGCGCCGCTAGGCGGCGAACGCAGTAAGAAAATATAAAGAAGGGGCGGGCCGCCCGCGCCCGTTGTTTAGCGCCCCGCCCGCCTTCGGGCATAACTCCCGATTGTCTCCCGAGAAATCCTCCTTAGACCTGTCGCAACTCAACCCTTTCCGCGAGGATTTGCCTCGCATAGCTTCTGTTTGGGTCAGCGTGAAATTCTACTATCCGAATTACAGTACAAAGTTTAATATCTTTTATAGCACCTTATGCTCTTGGACATTTGAGACGTTTATTCTTTATTTTAATTTCGGTAAAAAAAACGGTTAAAACAACATTAAATTTACAAGACAAGTATAACGCATAAAATACAAACTGATTAAAAATTAATGCTCTCGTTCTCAAGAAAAGGACCAATTTTTTGCAAAACAGTCGTGGGGTCATGACTCAGATTGATGAGCGCTAATGTGTTTCTGATGGATCTCCAATATAACTTCCAGTTTCGTCGAATAAATAGACCAGAAAATATGCTCATTTCATAAATTCGGCAGAGCTATAAACTCAAAGACAACACGATGTGGGCATGTTTGGAAACTAATATTCAATTAGTCATGTTGAAGCAAATACTTAGTCAGGAAAGAAAACAGTTAATATTCATAATGCAAGCAGGAGAAGCGCACACGCACGGTTGATCCGCGCGAAGTGCGCGAGAGCGTGGCTGCGTCGCGCTGGCAATGGACCAAATTAGTCAACTAACGAACTAATAAATAATGATCTCTTGTTTTTCTATCCACTGTGGAATAGAAACGTTTCCAGCCGATCCTTCTCTGCACCGCACTATTTATAGAAAGATGCACACAACGACGATTCGGGTGAAAGCACTCTTAATGCTCGATTCGCGGGCAAAGATGTCACAAATGGAAGTTACGTTTACAAATAACATACAGCGTTTATATTCTCTTCACTAATTTGTGCTAACAGCAATTTGTTAGAGTGGTCGCACTCACTAATTTTAGCTTAACACCCGCCGTGAAAAGTTTACGGCAGTGCCATAATTTCCGAGTAATTTCAAGAATGTTCGACGTTCAAGAGTTTGTTTCCCAACTTCTCGGCTTTTCATCTAAATTAATATGAAAAGAAGTAATAATATCTTGGAAGATCTTAGAATCTATTTAAAAGTTTGTAAGCGATTATTATGTAGTACTTTTATTGTAATTCAAAATTACTTTTATCTGTTTTATTATCTGTATAAGTTTTTGATAATTCTAAGAGGGGGTTGATTTACTGATATTATAAATCAAAGGCATATAAAACTATGGATATCGGAACACCACTGAAACATTTTCGAATGCAATGTAGACTTTATTAGCCTATATTAATTACAATCTAAATAACACATTGTCATAACAAATAAGTATAGTATTTAAATTGGTTTGTCGGCATTTCTAAAATGTTCTAAATGTATAAAGTTCTATTCATGGCAACTTTCTTTGTTTTGTAATAGATACAACATCTCTGTTTTTATTTTAATCAATGTTGTAAACATGCAAAGTGGTTTTCTTTAGGCGCGTTGAGCACTTTTTTGGTAAACAAAAATCATGGAACTCGCGGCATCGTCACGCTGTACCGTGCATTATCTCTTGTAGAATGGGTGAATTACTACTTAATTTTTCACTTCTGACGTGCAGTCCTATGACTGATGTTTTTTTCGCATACCTACGTCAGTACTTTTTTTACCGCGCGTAATTGAGTTTGCATTTAGTAATAAAATAAACCATTATTTGAATGTAATGTATTGAATGTTTTTTTTTTTTTTAATAATCTTTCTCTTTTCGTCTTTGACCGCCACCTCGCCTGATGTAAAGCGATGATGCGATCTAATACGATGGAGCACGCTTGCCTAGAAGAAACTCGCGATCGAAAACTCTCAGCTTGTAACTATCGGGGAACACAAATTTAGTCAGCGCTTTCCACAGACTAGCGTTTCGCACAATACAAGTGGAATCAAATCGCTTCGTAGAGGTTTTCGTAATATCAACTATGAAACGTTGTTGCCATTTCGTGTCCGACCTGGCAAACCGATAGAAAAATGAGTAGGAGGGAATTAGATCATGCAGATCCGATGCACACTCTCTGAAATGTATGAATAGTTCGGTCAAAACATATACCTAGACCTATATATGTAGGTACGTTTCAACGAGCAAGCAAGGGGTTAATTAAATTCGCACCATCCGGCTCTCGTCGCCAACACATTCCCCGAATTCAATGAGATTTCAATTTACTTTGCTCTGATCGAGCCCTCTTCTGCCGTTCACCAATTAAAACACTATTGCGTACTGTTACCTACTTAAATACACACACAAGGTCAATTTAATTAGATTTAAGTATAACCATGCGTCAGATAACCTATTTGATTTTTATTCGCGGCAGTGTATAATTTTTACTAATTAATATTTTTATCTTTCTGACCAAAACCTTATTTATACCGATTTTACTTTACTTTTATAGCTATAGATAAATTAAACCACCACTTTACTGAGGAATGATGGACTTGGCCGTTTTTTATTTGACACTGGCTAAATAAACAAGAAGTCTGGAGCCTAAACATAAAAAAGTTTTCGCCACCTCATTTTGTAGACTGTAAAGTTCAGCATTGTTTATTTATTTCTGTCCAAAACCTTTTTTATACCGATTTTACTTTTATAGTTATAGGTAAATTAATTCCGCTACTTTAGTTTTTAAATTGGAAATTATTCAACAACAGCATACTGTATTTACTTCACTCGATCCACCCCGCATTCCGGGCCGGCTGCAGTTTCAACGATTGAAAATAGCTATTCAAAATATTTTGAAAATTGTTTCATAACAGCATCGGCAGCGAATCTGTGCCGACATTGCGTTGTGAAGCGAGCATTTATCTGAAACAACAATGCTAAATATTCGCGTGTAATGTCAATTGGCTGTCGCTTTTACAAATTTTAATTACCGTGTATGAATTATTGTGCAACAGAGATTGAACTATTTTTTTTATTTCAGGCAGAAACGAGTTGATAGCGAGGTATATAAAACTCAGAACAGGCAAGACACGGACGAGAAAACAAGTATCATCGCATATACAGGTGCTAGCTAGGCGAAAACTACGGGAAATTCAGGCCAAACTCAAAGTGGTTAGTATCTTAGTTACTATTATTTTGATAATATTTCGATTAATCGATGTAAACACCCCCAACCTGTCTCCTAATAACTTATTACCAGTGTGAAAGTACGATGGTAAAATTCGTTAGGTATTTCCTCCATTTTTATAAAATGCAATCTTGCAACTAATTATAGGGGTATCTGGGTATATAACGAAAAAATAAAGCCGTAATTGTCACGATGAATATAAAACAAGTAAACTATAACATAATTTGTTTTTATTTTATGTCAGTAATTTTATGAAATTACTCTCCCCGTAATCCATCTATATTGGATCCGAGATTCTAATAAGAATCAGATTAAAGATAAAATTCTGCAAAGTAACGCCTGATTAAATCAATTAAGTATATAAATATTGACAGTTGGTAGTGGACCTATCTTCTGCGCTTGGGGGCGAGGGTTCGATTCCCACCTAAGGCAAACTTTCATGTGATGAACATTTGTGTTGTTCTATAGTTGGGTGTTAATATCTATTAAGTATGTATTTAAAAATATATATGTACGTATATCAGTCTCTGGCAGCCATATTACAAGCTTTGCTTAGTTTGGGGTCGGATGACCGTATGTGCAAAAATGTCCCGAATATTTTATTTATTAATTATAAAAATATATGAATAACGTTTAGGACGGTGGGGTGATGAAAGAAAAGGCGATGCAGTCAATGAGCACACTATCGAGTGCACAGATCGTGGCAGGTTTACCACATCCAGCGTACCATCATACGGTACTCAGCTTGCAAAAGGCATGCCTTTGTGTTACTACTCGAAAAACAACTAAATCGCCTTTCAATCATGTTGCTTCTATAGGCATGTTGCCAAATGCACGTAACAAGAATAGATGACCAAACAATGGTTGATTCACATCACACAGGGCCCCGTCCGGGCCGGGATGGACCCTAACATTGAAATGAGAACCTATGTCTCGAACAGCAGAATTTTTATGTCATAGGAGACTGAGCGTAAATGATCTATGAACCAATAGTGACACGGCTATAGTATTTATGTTGGGATGCCTATGTAAGTCTATGGAACCAACTTAGGTTAAAGTACTAGAAACTAATGAACTAAAGACATTGTAAACTCACCTTTGTATAAGTTCGTTTATTAACTAGACAAAATACAAGCTAAATAACACTATATACCTAAACTTAGCCTATTGTATTTTGTTCTAAAATGTAAGGTAAAAGTATTTTGTGATTTAAAGTCTATTGCTTAAAACTGCCGGGTCTGATTTTGATACCCCTTTGCGCAAGGGTATTCATAGTTGAGGTATCCATACACAAATATCACGGATATCTCGCATCGCTATTAGTACATTTACAACTTCCCATACAAATTTGCCCAGTCTCTTTTTAAAGGCTCATCAGATTTTTTATTTTTTAAATCGATATATGTATTATGTACTATGTATTGAATTCACTGGTTTACACACAATTCAATAACGCGAAGTAGGTATATTATTGGTAATTCTGCTGAACTTCAAACACGATATAATTCTTATTTCAATATCGGGGTCCGTCCGGGCTCGGACAGTGCCCGATGTAATGTGAATCATCCTTTACACTAATCGATGACTGAACACGCTTTACTGACGTTTGAATCTATGTTGTTTTTAAATTTAGCAGCAATTCATTTGGATATAATCTACTCATGATAGGCAAAGTAGAAAACTACTTTAGGAGAGCTTAATGGCTTACTAAATACATGTATTCATTTAAAGGACGCCAATCTAAACCTACTAGGCATACATTGTTTTACACTAAAATCAAGAAATGAAGCTTCAATGTAATTAAATTGAGTGTGTAGAAACTGAAAGCATATAACAAATTTAAGCTTATTAGCCAGTTAACAAAATAGCGATGATTTTTAATTGTAAAATTACTGTTACAGCAATTTTGGCAACCCGGACTACAGGCGGGAACTTCGCAAGAGTGAGTATTCTTTTAATTGCATTGTAATTACAGAATTGTCCATATTAAACTGTCGTAAGTCGTTGGTTTTTTTCATACGATAACGTTAAGGAAAAAGTGATAAAAATTATCTTTATCCGTTCACGGCTGAAAAGAACTTGCCAGATATGAAAATATTATGCATCATGTGGTAAATAATTCTGGGTAACCCAGAAAAATGAGAATCAACTTGAAAATTGGGGCGCAGCTACTGATGTAATAATTGTATGCAACTCAAAGGAACAGCATATAATGTACATAATATGACAAACAATAAAATTATGATAACAAACAATATCAGGCCTGACGCACTCCGCACTTTAGGCATGAAGCTACAAATAGTCGTCTTGTCGGACTTGCCGAGCCCGCTGTCGCGCGATATACAGACAACGCGACAAGACTTACGCGATAGACAGAGAGGCAACTTCTTAGTTAATATAGTGGTAGGTAGTTAGCGCTCGCACGTCCTGAATCGCACTTTATTGTATAGTAGCAAGAGTCGCTACTTCTTTAAATGATTTTGCGGAGTGAATCTTCTGTACTTATATGTATTATGTGGTAATAATATAAGAAACGTATCTATTTTTCAGCGTGAAACCGTTCCCCGGCGCTGGTTACAAAGGCGTACCTGGCGTAGGAGTGCCGACCGGTACCGACGTAGCGCCGCCACCCCCGTGGGAAGGCCGAGCCATCGCCACCCACAAACTTAGGCTCGTAGAGTTCTCTGCCTTCGTAGAACATCCCCGTGACCCTGAAACGGTAAGCAAAAAGCATAGTTCCCATTTAGATTTCTAGTCGTGTAGTTCAACGACGACGTTCAAATGTTTCACGGCTGAAAAGTAGTTATAGTAAGCCAAGATGCACTCGATTTTTTACAATATAATAATTATTTAAAACAAAGAACCTACCTGTACCAAAGTAGGTACCTGATTATTTTGTGCAACTAGTAAGGCGAGCTATTAGTCATATTCAAAGTAGGCATGTATATTTTTCGTTAAAATTCAATACTTACCTACTGATATAATAAAATTAATGCACTCGAAGCACGACATTTTAAACGTGAAATCCATCAGTGGTAGCATGAATAATTGAAAGTTACTTACCTTGAACTTTGAATGCGCTGAGTTCGGAGAGGTTACTGTTCTATCGGCTCGAAGGACCAATATATGTGTATCTAATCTTGTTGACGAAACCCCACTTACTGAAATATATTTTTAATCAAATGTTAATCCAAATAGTTAAAAGAGCTTTTAGACTGACTCGTAATACTCTAAATACTCTACTTATAAATGTATATCGAACTCGATTAATATTTCTAGGAGACTATTAAATCTTTGCCCATATTTTTCTTCATTGATCCAATATTTTTTTTCGTTACAGTATCCACCGAGTACAGCACCAGCGCAGCATCTTTTTGTTCATATAGGTGGTACAGTTACATACGCAGATCCCTTATTAGAAGTAAGTAAAAAAATTCAATATTTGTTACATTGTTTGTTCGTTTTTTTTAATGTTACCGAGTGACGTGTCGAGCGAAGTCGCTCGCCTGATGGCTCATCACGCTTGCCCATAACAGCACAATGCCACTCAGAATTTTTAACTTCAACAGTTCAAAACCCTAGATAGCAATGCACTGCGCTCGTCACCCCAAGATATAAGATGTCAAATCTCTGTGTGCCCTGTAATTTCGCTGGAAACATGGCCCTTCAATCCGGAACACAGTAGTGTTTACACACTACTTCGTGGCGGTTGGATAACTAGTAAAGGTGTGGTACTTCCCCAGGCGGACCCCTGCAAAAGAGTCCTACCACTACAAACGTTATTAGATGATATTAGGTGTTAACAATTATATAGACGTTTTTTAAAATGAATAAATAATAATAATAATAAACTTGCGTTTGACCGCCAACTCGCCTGATGTTAAGCGATGATGCGGTCTCCGGTGGAGTAGGGTCGGACTGGGCTGGAAAGGCCCGGGTGGCACCCCACAAGCCTGGGGCACGAGACTGACTAGACTGCGCGGGCCCCCAATCCTACCTACCGCCTGACTTGCGGCAAGCCCCGCAGACCTGTGGGGGCCCGCGCAGGCAGGGCGGCTGTCAAACGCCACCTCGACTATATGGTCAGTCCGACGCTGCAATGCACGCTTGCCTAGAAAAAACCAATTCACTCGTGATTTGAAGACACCCAGATATCGGGGAACACCCATTCAAGCAGCGCATTCTACAGATTACCATTTCGCACAATAAAAGTGGAATAAAAGCGCTTCGTATGGGTTTTTGAAAACTCAACCATGAAGCGGTGCCGATTTTTCGTCCCCACTCTTGCAGTCTGATAGAGACTTGTGGTGGTGGTCTTGTAGTGAGATAGAAAAATGGGCAGGAGGGAATAAGATCGTGCAGAGCTAATGCACATCCGATAAAAACCCGATAGACCCGAGATATATCCGATAAAAACCCGATAGACTAGCAACTTTGCGCCGATGCTCAAGACTAAGAAGCTTAGTCTGAACTAGGAATTCGTTACCGAGGAGCCTCCTGGCACGTTACTCAATGGACTGTAACTCTCCAAGCTGGTACTTAGCTGATCCAATCCCAAAAGTGAGAACAGTACTCAATGCACGACCGAACTTGTGCTCGGTAAAGTGATAGCAACTGTTCCGACGTGAGATGCCGTCGCACCTTCGATAGAATACCCAGCTTTTTGGCAGCCAATTGAGCATTGTTCTCAATATAGGTGCCAAAGTTGAGGGTAGATGTCAGAGCAACGCCCAAAAGCTCAAGCTAGTCAGTTATCAAAATGGATACATTCCGCGGAAAGTAGGAGCCAGTTGAAACGGCGTTTTTTTGGTGGACAACAAATAAGCCTGGGTCTTAGAGACATTGAACTTAACCAGACTATCATGGTCTCTCTGAGAGGGCATAAGATCTTTAACTTTCTACTACTGTGCTGTCGTCTGCGTCCCCAAAGATTTTTGCTGACCAGGCTTTAGCAGATCGTTTATGTCCAACAGGAAGAGCGTTGCAGAGAGTACGGACCTCTCGGGGACCCTGGCATAAATTTTATTGCCATCCGATTGGAAAAGCAGCCATCAATGACAACTCGAATCGATCTATCCCTCAGAAAGTCCGATATACACGTAATGAAATCGGCGGACAAGTCAAACAAGGAGTGCTTGCTACACAGACCTACTACCTGCTGTGGCTTGCTAATAAGGTCGTCATGCCAAACCCTGTCAAAAGCCTTCGAGATGTCGAGGGAAACGGCGAGCGCTTCTCTGTATTTCTCGATGGCCTCACACCAGACGTGTGTTGCGTACACTAGAAAATCCTCAGGCGTCATGAATTATCTTGATTAACATTTTAAATAAAAAACAATACCATAGACATTACTTTCTATATATTATTTGTATTGGCAGCTATAATATTAGTCTGTTTATGTCAGGGTGTTGTATACCTTTCCTTGTTAATTTCAATGTTCGCAAAAGAAATAAAGATAGCATATCACCAACGCGCAATTTATTACTTTCCAGTGCAAATCTTTCATGTCTTTTTATATAAATTAATTAAAATGTTTATTATTTTCAGTCAGTAGACGTGCAACAGATAAACGACAAATTCCCAGAGAAAAAAGGTGGCCTCAAAGAGCTATACGAAAAAGGACCCAGAAATGCATTCTTCCTCGTCAAATTTTGGGCGGACCTCAACACAAATAATCTCGACGACCCCGGCGCCTTTTACGGGGTAACCAGTGTGTAAGTTAAAATTATATCTAACACACAAAGATAATCTCATTCCAGAACAAACAAATTTAAGACCTGACAAGTTATGTTATAACCAAAACTAATTCAGTTATAAAATTGATGAATTCGAAACCAAGAATATAGAAAACTTAGCCTTTGTAGACTTGTCCATTGCATATAAATCTGACAGATTACTTCTAAAAGTCAGTAATATACTGAATTATTCCAATTTAGTAAAAAAATTGCACGAAGTAATAAATTACTCGCACTTTCAAGTGTATATGCAGTCTGCACCATGACAAAAGTAGATGTCGCTGCCAGGAAAACGGGGGTTTGCAAGGAAGCGTACTCATGCCGTTTGTCTTCAACATATACACCAAAAAATTACATTGCAACCCTAACTTTAAGCACTACTTGTATGCAGACGATCTATTTTGAGCAACTAAAAAAATACTCAAAATATCTTGGAAGCGTTAGGGATGTGCAATGACGACAAATTACTAAGGCCCAATCAAACCAAACACGGTCTTGTATTTTAATATAATATGCACCTTTTGCTGTTTATCCAATAGTTTAGTAAGGGATCTTCTTTGTCTTGCCCCTGGTGTCATTTAGTCTAGTGAGGGCTCCGTAATTATGCGTATACGTAATGCCACATTTTTAAACCACAACGCAAACAGAGGGTGTTAAAATTATTTTAACCTGTGTATCTATATGTGGCACCGTAGCTCCCAAACGGCTCAACGGATTTTGATTTAGTTTGAAAGTTTTTTTTATAGAATAGACCAAAGTTTGGACACCAACTCACCTTATGGTAAGCAACGGTGTGGCCGAGAATGGAACACGTGGTGTCGTGGTCGAGTGTTCTTAGCTAAGATTTAAGAAAATTTGTTAAGCCGTTTGAAGATTAATCAGCTCTCTTAACGGGGATTGAAAAAAAACCACATTAGTCATAGGACTGCACATCCGAAGTGAAAACTTAAGTAGTAGTTCACCTATTCTACAAGAGATGGCGCTGTTTTAAAATACACGGTGCTGTGTATTGTGTGTCTGTGACAGCGTGACGATGGCGCGAGTTCCATGATTTTTGTTCACCCGAAAAGTGCTCAACTCGTCTAAAGAAGTTTTCACTTCAATAATTTCTTTGTACTTGTTGTACCAATAAATTATTTTCCTTTCTAGATATGAGAGCAATGAAAACATGACGATAACGTGCAGCACAAAAGTGTGCTCGTTCGGCAAACAAGTCGTCGAGAAGGTGGAGACGGAGTATGCGCGGTTCGAGGGCGGGCGCTTCGTGTACCGCATCCATCGGTCGCCCATGTGCGAATACATGGTCAACTTTATACACAAGCTCAAACACTTACCCGAGAAGTATATGATGAACAGCGTCTTAGAAAACTTCACTATCCTTCAG
Source organism: Agriopis leucophaearia (assembly GCA_949125355.1). Taxonomy (NCBI): domain Eukaryota; kingdom Metazoa; phylum Arthropoda; class Insecta; order Lepidoptera; family Geometridae; genus Agriopis; species Agriopis leucophaearia. The sequence goes on along the minus strand of OX421266.1, from coordinate 14,603,765 downwards.
GTTGGTCCTCTTTACAGTAAACAGTACAATATTATTTTTTAATTATAAAATAGGCTTACGCTTGGCCGCTAACTCGCCTGATGTTAAGCGATGATGCTGCCTACGATGGATCACGCTTGCCTAGAAGAAACCTAAATTTGTTCATATTTTTTCTTGCTATGTTTTACGTTGCTAAAGCGTTGTTTTCCGTAAATAAATAAACCCATATGAAGCGTTTTGTTTCCACTTTTATTGTGCGAACTGCTAATCTGTGGAATGAGTTTTGCAGTTTAAGCGCCATGGTTTTGTTCCACTAAATGCGACTTTAATACAACATATTAAGCCATCTATATATCATCTATAATAAGCGTTGCTTAAAAGTGGGAAAACCAAGAGTGAATCGGTTTCTTCTAGGCAAGCGTGAACCATCGTGGGCCGCATCATATCTCTTAACATCAGGCAAGTTGGCGGCCAAGCGAAAGCTTATAAAAAAAACCTCGGCTTAGTTTTTAAACTTTTTTAACCGACTTCCAAAAAGGAGGAGGTTATCAATTAGACTGTTTTTTTTTTGTTTGCTACCTCAGAACTTTTATTTTATCGCGAATAATTCCGCATTTGACCACCAACCCGCCTGTTGGTAAGCGACGATGTGGTCGAAGATGAAGCACGCAGACTTAGAAGATTTTCGGACTTTTGACTGGGTGAACCGATTTTGATGATTATTTTTTTATTTGAAAGCTCCTGCTTCCCATTTGGTCCCATTTTAATTTATTCCAGTTCTGATTAAGTCGGTTTTTTTATATTGATCCATCATCATCATCATTTCAGCCATAGGACGTCCACTGCTGAACATAGGCCTCCCTCATCGATTTTTATATTGTTAATTATTACTAAAAGAAAACTTATTCCACAGGTGGTGTCAAACAGAGATACTCAAGAAACGTTACTATGTGCGGCGTTCGTGTTCGAAGTGTCGAACAGTGAGCACGGAGCCCAACACCACATCTACAGGCTAGTTAAAGACTGAACGCGTCCCGAGGGCTCTTTGAAACCATTCCTCTTACAAAACAGTGTCGATCGGAAATAAGTATGGCAGATTGAAATATAATATAACCATCCGAAGAAAGATAAATGTGAAAAATTATCGTTCTCGTAGAATACGGACCTTTTGAATTTATAGCGCGTTTCACTGTTTCTATAAACACGACACGTATTACAAATAGTGATATTGGTTTAAATCCGATACCTGGGGCTTTACGGTTACCTCTTAAAGCGGGTCCGAAATAGCGCAGTGGCGAAAATCACGCAAATAATGAACGCCGTGATACAGTTTGCGGTCGCGATACTTTTCGCATCATCTAAACAGAATCGCTTAAAACAGGCAGCGTTAAGGCCCCAGTACTTTTAGGTACGTCTTCCGAAAGCTCACGAATGCCGTCCTTATTTCTGTCTGGCAAGTACCTTTCTTTATCGCGTTAGAAACAAAACGAGAAATGTTATTTATGGTAGCGTGACAGCAAAATGTGATCTGAAATTAGCGCTGCTCATATTTTTGTAAATGAGTGTTTTATATAGCTCAATTTTCAATAACTAGTATTCTAATACCTTTGTTATATGTTAATAGCAAGTCTTCACTGTATTCACTTATATTTCTTGTAACTAACTAATCTGTTCTCTTACCCTTGACAACTTTCTACACTACGTTGAAACGTAGGTAAATGAAGCAGTTTAAAATCATTAACATTTTAATGTTAAACTAAATTATAAATATTGTTCAATAAAGATACATTTTCGCGTGTATAAAGATGATAAATTTAATATCATAAAGATATAGATTGAATACACACAGTGCCTCTATAATTATGTTACATTAACATAAATTACTTGAGCGAGTTTATTCTTTTCACTGATTTGATTTAACGTAGCAGTGAAAAGATTAAAGTTTAGAATAGTGTGCCGTGAAATAAGGCTAAAATAAGCATAGAATTATTAAGGAGAGTCTAATACTTATCTTTACAAGTTGTTAAGTCCTCGAGGTACAATTTTATTCATCGTTTTGTTTACGTCTTATAAAACCAGTCCAATCTTTTTTTTTTTCAGTTATTGTGGCATCTACGTTTACTTTTACTTGCTATGTTTTCTTTTTAGTACTCGTATTTTAGGTCTTTTTGAGACGTAGCATTTCGCTTAAATTTAGGTAGTTTTATATCTTTTGCCAGGTATTTTTATCATTGCGGTCTTTGCCACTTCAGAATACCGTTAAGGAAGTATTTGTACAGTTAAATGTACATAATCTTAATGTTACGTAATTTTAAAATAATAGCGTTCATGTGTTCACATGTTTTGCCAGGTTTAAGGATTTGCTAGAAATAAATCTGTATCATACTAATGGAAGAAAAATCTAAGCATCTAAGTACCTAATTCTGTACATATCTATTTTCATCGTGAGGTGCGATGCCTGATTCGCGGAATACTATTAAGAAAAGGGGCAGCTTTCACATCCTGTTTAGCCGGATTTCTTTTCCAATTTCTGTCTTTCATTTTTTACTGCACCGTGACTGCTTTTGCTTCAATTTCAAAGTACAAATGAGTGTGCGAATGCTACTCAAACGGCCTGCCTTTTATTACAATAATAAGTGTTTTATGTGGCAATGATTTGATCTCTCTTTTAGTCAAATATTTTTAGGGTCACCCGTATCGTAGCGTGCTCCCGTGCACATATTTAGTTTTCGCAGTTAAGTTTTATGTGCATTAAAATAGTGCTTAGTATCAAGACATGAGATAGGAAATTATTATCTTAGATAATAGTAACTTTAAGAGATTTTTTGTATTTATTTGATAGAGTTATATTAGATAAATTGTAAAATGAATAGCTTTAAGATTTTCTTTTTCAAGTATGGCGATGGTCGTTCGTTAAATAGGCAAAGTTGTCATAGTACTTAAGTGGGAGAACTTAATTTTAGTTGCGCTTGCAACTTTTTGTGAAGCAATTTAAGTATCGAATTTTATCTTAAAGTTTGAAATAACGTGGTCCAATATTTGACGGACCCAATCGATTGGCAATATACTTCATAGTTCTTATTGTAAAAGCAAAAGAGATCTGTTTCTGTTGTGATTTTTTTATATTATTTTTATTGTATAATTCTTATGTACTCAGATGAGATTAATTCAAATTCTACTCTTTTGCTTGTAAGTTAATATAAACAGAAAATTGGAGTCTGTGGCAATAATCAGTGACAAGATTATCTCGTCTTTAAATAGAAAATTGTTATCTATCGTGATTTCTCTTCAGTTTGTGTAAATGACCTTAAAATTTGTTTCTGTTCATGAATTTCATATCGACAATCTGCCATATCAATATGAAAATCAAGAGAAATTTGTCGGCGAATTTGTAAGTTCAACATTTGTATAGGAATCGAATATTATATAAAATTATTCGTTAGAGAGCAATATTATTTTCCTAGAAAACAAATGAGATCTTGCAAGATGAGTCGACGTGTGTACAGTATTTTAATTATAAACTACGTTAAAGATTTGTATGAAAATTTAATTATATTGTCTTCATAATACCAACTGAGTTTTTATTTAATCTCGGTAAGCCGATAGCATTATCAATACTTATCGTTGCCAACCCCTGCGAATTAGATTAGGCTCCAACGAAGCAAATACTGACAATATTTATTATACATATATACATAATTGGCGAAATTCTTCATTTACATTTTCTAAAGTCATCTTCACTTCTAATAAAAGTGATACATAAAGAAAAAACTTCGTGATAAAAATACATAATAGCTTAGTTGACTGGTGTTTCATTTATTATAAACAGGCTTAACGAAGGATATAATTAAATACACACGTACTTTAAAAATATATATGAATTTGCTAATACATTTCTCAGAATGATTCTACGTTTAAAGTGTTTGGTGGGGATTGAGAGGGGATGCTCTTTCCCTTTCCCGCAAAACGATTGCTAGTGTAGCATTTGTATGGCGCGCGCAAGGCTTTATATATAAGGTCGGGGAAAAAGTTTCTTCGTATTTTATAAACAAATTCAAGACATATTTTTTTCAAGTTTAATTACATTTAATTATAATATATATGTGCCATTTTGTTCGATAACTTGTTGCCATCTTGTAGGTAGTGACATGATCCCATTGCTGTAGAAATTTTGGGACTTCTGATAAAAAAAATGCAACAAGTAGTTTTGACAGTCCTCTCTGGATGTTAATCTAACACTACCCAAAGAATTCTGAAGAGACCGAAACAGGTGGAAATCTAAGGGTGCAAGGTCAGGGCTATATGGTGGATGCAATAACACTTCCCAACCAAGCTCTCTCAATTGTTGCTGAGTGGCCAAAGATGTGTGCGGTCTGGCGTTATCATGATGAAAGACCACGCCCTTTCTGTTGATCAATTCCGGCCGTTTTTTCTCAATTTCTTGTTTGAGTCTCATCAGCTGTTGGCAGTAGAGATCCGAATCGATGGTTTTGCCCGGCGGTAAAAGCTCATAATGAACGATGCCCTTCCAATCCCATCATACACACAGCATCACCTTATTACGTGTTAATCTGGGTTTCGCTACAGTCTGTGGTGCTTCACTGCCCTTTGACCATGATCGTTTGCGCACATTCTTGTCGTAGGTGATCCATTTTTCATCACCAGTGATCAATCTTTTCAAAAACGGTTCGGTTTCGTTACGTTTTAACAGAGAATCGCAAATGAGCACACGATTCATTTGGTTTCTTTCAGTGAGCTCGTGTGGCACCCAAATATCGAGTTTTTTTTTATACCCAGACTTTTTCAAATGGGTCAAAACTGTTTTGTGGTCGATCCCCAGTTCTTCAGCTACGTCGTAACTACTAATATGCCGATCTTGCTCCACTTTTTCAGAAATGGCATCGACTTTATCCGTAACAGGGCGACCAGAGCGAGCTGCATCTTTGACATCAAAATTCCCGGACTGAAAACGCTTGAACCAACATTGTGCTACTCTTGATGACACTGCATTAGGTCCATAAACGTCACATATTTTATTCGCGGCTTTTGTCGCATTTTTCCCTTTTTTGTAATAAAACTTCAAAATATATCGAATTTCTTCGTCTGATTTTATCGAACAAAAAAACAATTGAAAAATGGCGGGAAATTGCTTTTTACTTTTTGTATTCCTTTTTTAAAATGTCATATTTTTAATAATATCAAAACCAGCCAGATACAAACAGTACAACCGATGAGATTTTACTACAACTTTATACATACAAAATACGAAAAGACTTTTTCCCCGACCTATTATATATATATATATGGGACAAACAACATATGGGCCCTTGGGGACCGGGAGCTCACCTCATTTTCAAAAATCTTTCAGAGCGTCTGATTAACGCGACGCGTGACCAAAATGCTGGCGTGTATCTGGCTCAACGTATAAGCATTGCCATTCAACGTGGTAATGCCGCCAGCATGCTGGGTACGCTGCCAACTGATAGTGGGTTTGAGCATTTGGATTGTCTTTAGATCTTCAACGGTCTATGGACAGTCTAACTGTTTATTTAGTGTTAGTTTTAGCTAGTATTTTGTTTATTCAATAAAGGCACTTGCCATTTAAAAAAAAAAATTAGCTCAATTATCGACGCAACAAAATTAAGTAACATGCGGGACTTATCTTAAACTTGCATTACTTATCAGTATTAGTTCGATTATGTGACGTGCTTTCTAACAGCCAGCATTTTTTAAATAAAATCTCGAAGTTTTTATCTTTATGTATCTTCATTGAAATTTTAAAGGGAAAAATAATATAAAGTGTCACAGAATCAAGTGCTAATAATTCATCCCTTAAAATAGTGAGCGTGAGGATAAATTAATAACTGACAGAATTATTACTGATAACCATTTATCAATAATAACATTATCCCACAATCAATCAATTCAATTATCAGCTAAAACAGTTGATAAAATTCCGGCATTTAATAATTAACAAATAACCAACATAAACTCTTGATGTGTTCCCCCGGCTTTACATATCTTAGGTAGAGTCAATTGGACATAAATTTCAAGATGGGGAGGCCAAAAAGTCTAGCGGTACTTGTGCTTCTATCCTTAATATCTCTGGGAAATTCTGGTGAGTAAATACTTATAATTTGCGATTACGTAATTTATTAGGGTGGTCTCCAAAAATACTTATAGGTATATGTATTATTATTATTTATCGAAATAAATGTTAAAGCATCTTGACTCAATAATTTTAACAGCTAGGTACAATAGTATCTATTCATCAACATTGGGCTATTGACGAGTCAGGTCCTGCAACCGTAGCAGCTCGCCACTCCAGTGGATCCTGCTGGTTATGACGAGAAGATGAAGTTTCTGGGCATGCTTTCTCATTCAGCCTATCATTTTCCCACTGCTGGGACACAAGCTTTCTCTAAGTAAGAGAGGATGGGCCTTAATCTAGCCCAGTACATGTTGAATGTCATAAATGTCTTTGAATTTTTTAGATTCTTGGGCATACCGGTTTCCTCACGATGTTTTCCGTAACCGTTTCTGAGTGATGGCATCGGAACTGCACATAATTAATTTAAGTACCTACTGAATATTTTTTTGGAGCAGGGCCGTGGATCGAATCGTGTGCCGTCAGATTGTAAAGCGCACATGCTACCGGTCGGCCACTGTCGATCTGGGCATGCCTATACATTACCTTAATCTCGTCCCAGGCTATGTAGATGTAGCGTCCGTAAAGACGCACAGCTCAGCTGAGTGGGAAAATGTGACTGCATTTGTAGCTACCAAATAATTTTCCCATGAACGCAGATTATTTCGGACGCTACATAATAATATCCTGTAGATGGATATAGGATATGATGGAAATATCTCCAAAAATGACAAAAGTGAAATTGCAGATGATTTACCCTGCCGTGCTAGAGACGTCGGAATCGAAGGCAGATCTATAGTTTGCGTATGCGATGCCAACTACTGCGACACTATCACCAGAGAGGCACCAGCACCTGGAACTTTCGTAGCTTACACAAGCAGTAATGTAAGAAATAGACAAACAATTATTATAACCGCATGCGATCATATATACTTAATCGTTTTTGTCTTCAGACTTGCAGGAGAAGCTCATAAAAACTCTCCTAAAATTGGAATATGTCATAAATAATACCTATTTTTAGGCAGGACAACGTTTCGAGAAAAGCTACGGAGTGATTCAGACGATACAGGAATCTGAGGAATCGGAAGAGTCGTCAGAGGAGCAAACTGAAGGAGTTATCACTAACCCACCAGATTGGTTGGAATCTGACGAGGACGAAGCTGACGTGGATGAAGATGAAGAACTACCGGACTCGGCTTATGAAGACGAGGACTTACCGGAAGATGCTGACCGTAAGTGGATTTGTTAAACATTATAGGACAGCAGAATAAGTTTCATCGCGATCATAGGTAGGTATATACTCAGTGACACTTAGGGGGTTGTTCATCCGGCCAAACGAGCCAAGGAAAAACGACAACATTGATGCGTGCATGCGCGGGGATGGATTTCGGAGCCGCAGCTGGCTGTTTCAGCAGAAACTTTGATTCCACTTTTATTGTGCGAACTGCTAGTCTGTGGAATGCGCTGCCGGAATGGGTGTTCCCCGATGTTTACAATCTGGGTGTCTTCAAATCTCGAGTGAATCGGTTTCTTCTGGGCAAGCGTGCTCCATCGTAGACCGCATCGCGTTTAACATCAGGCAAGTTGGCGGTCAACAGACGGGACAGGCGGTCTATTACAGAATAATAATATAATAAAAACTGGAGCGCAGTGCAAAGCAAGCTTCACTGCGTTCCTCTAGAGATCTAGAAACCCTGTGTAAAACATAGAGTAAAAGGTTTCGGGGGTATTAGTGGGTGTAATCATATCTACATAACCTGGATGCAATCACGTATCAAGTGAAAATTTCCTCGTTAAAAAAAACTTTCTACTTAGGTATATATTATACCATGCGTAAATATATTTTTTTCAGCATCAATTTGGAATAGAGTTGGGCTAAGAGTGTTCAGTAATGTACGACACCAATACATAGAAGGTTTTGGTGGCTCAGTCACAGACGCTGCTTCCATTAACTGGCGAAAATTATCTGATAGAGCCCAGACACAGTTCATCAAGTAAGCCACTGACATTAAAAAATATTATTAATACAATTAAGTAATGACACGACCGAGTCGTTTACCTGAACAAGAACCGCGCATAATAGTTGCAGCAGCAAGAACTCTGAAGTTCAAATCCTTCGTGAATCTGCTATGGCGTCGTTTCCCTGAGGCCGATATTGGTTTTAACGTCCGTTAATTTCAATGGAAACCGACTAATACGCAGGGATCAGCGTTTAATACTAAAAGAGATTATTTTACTAAATAGTGGTACATGACATGATTTTGTTTGTTGCATGCAGCACTTATTTCGGACCAAGAGGTATCGAGTACAATTTGATCAGGGTTCCAATTGGTGGATCAGACTTTTCAACTCACCCCTACACCTACAATGAGCACCCGTGGCATGATGCAGCTCTATCCAACTTTTCGTTAACCGACGAAGATCTGTTTTTCAAGGTACGTAAGTAATGCAATAATCTGACATAACCAAAGTTATCAACATAACTCAAAGCACTAAGGTAGCAAGTAGGCTGGCCTTTTTTCCTGAAGAATCGGTAATTGCTGGGGTATAAGCGTTCGAGAGTGGTGACGACATTTAGGCAAACTTTGTGTAGAGATCTTTCATTCTAAATGTGCACGCACCTCCACCACACTACGCATACAAAATACTACAAAAATACGTAGGAGGGGCGTGCACATTTAGAATGAAAGATCTCTCTCTATTACTCTGCAATACCAGCGAGGTGCCAGGCAATAAATAGACGCAAATAAAAGCGGCCAAGTGCGAGTTCGCGCACTTAGGGTTCCCTATCACCACATGTACAAAAAAATGGTGCAAAAAGACATCATACCCCAGGCGGTCACCCATCCAAGTTCCGACTGGTTGTTTATTACGGTTCGAAAGATACAGCCGTTAAAAGGTAGGGTAGGACGGACGGACCGACAGACAAACAGACAGCGTAGGCTTAGTAATAGGGCCTTTAGGGTTCCCTAAAAAACTGAAGAGCGAGCTTAGAGGCGTACATTAGAACCGGCCCACGTCCAATAGAGAGCAAACAGTTTTACATTCCTTGGGTAGGTCATCTATAAAAATGAATGAGGTATTCAAGACATAATTTAGATTACCCGCTATTCTGTGTGATTGTTTTCAGTTGCCTATGATCAAAAGGAGTCAGATGTTGGCAACAGACGAGATAAAGATCACAGCCAGTACCTGGTCACCTCCAGTGTGGATGAAGACTAACGAAAGGATTACCGGCTTCGGGCAGTTAAGACCGCAATACTATCAAACTTATGCAGACTATCATATCAAGTAATTATTGTTACCTACTCATAATTATACCTCTGTCAAAAAGTTTCATCGCTGGAAGAACCGATAACAGATGGGAAAAAAGGTTCTTGAGTGAAGACCACGAACCGGAAGACGTAGCGTAAGTAGGCCTCCCACTAGATGGACCGACGACATTGTGAGAGTCGCAGGCATCCAGTGGATGCAGATGGCAGGATGTTGTTCAGTGTGGCGTTCTAAGGGGGAGGCAGATGTTCAGCAGTGGGCATCTTTTATAGCTGATGATGATGATAAAGCTTTAGCGTCCCGTAGAATATTTCTAATAGAGTAGTGGGGTGAGACAGTTACTTTCGCTATTGTATTATTAGCGTGATTGCTTTACAGATTCATGGAGGCTTACGAAAGAGCAGAAGTAAAAATTTGGGCAATGACAACCACAAATGAACCGATTAACGGAATTGTTCCTTTCGTTGACTTCAACTCACTGGGGTGGACTCCTGCGCAACTGGTACTTAAAAACGACACAAATAGAGCAGAATATGGGTAGTTATTTTTAATAGATAACCTCAATGTAACTGACGAATTCTATTTCAGGGTCGCTGGGTAGCTAATAATCTGGGACCTACGATCAGAAATTCTCGGTTCAATCAAACCTTAATCCTCGCTGTCGATGATCAAAGATACATTTTGCCAGCTTGGTTACTTGGTGTAAGTATAAAACCACCTTCTTGGCCAACAGGCAGCAGGCGAAAGCAGTGACGGTAAGAATGTGGCCAAAACAGCAATGTTATAAAATAGCACTGACAATCAGCAAATAAATTTATTGGCATACTCAACAAGTGGTAGCAAGGTAACTGTATACTAATAACGATGCTGTCTCTCTGGTCACCGCTGCCCGCTGGAGCCAAAAAGGAGTTTTACTTTACGAGTTAGAAGTAGGTAACGTCGAAGTTTCAAAGACCTGTATTCGGCATATTCTTCATGATATTTAAATTTGACAGATGGAGAGAGAAGACCCAAAATCAATCGAATACCTTGACGGAATTGCCATTCACTACTACGGGAACTTCTTCCCTTCTTCCATTCTTACGGCCCTACAAAACAGATACCCGGACAAGATTCTTCTATCAACTGAAGCTTGCGAAGGACCCATGCCTTGGGATTTGCTCAAGGTTGAAATTGGATCATGGAGAAGGGCACGCAGATATACAACTAGTATTATACAGGTATGACGATTCAATAGAAAATTAATTGTTCTATTATTATCTATTTAAAAAATCGACTTCAAAATTAATAAGCTCTCGAACATTATTATTGATATCGCCATATCAACAGGCACTCAAGCATAATTATTTATATTATTAGCTGGTTACTAATCTACAGAGCCGAAGTATGTGAAATTCTTGTGGACCACCTCAAGTTTCCCTTAAACAATAAAAAAATATTCATTTAAACATTTATACTTATTTCTTTTTAGGACCTAAACAATTATGTGGTCGGCTGGATCGACTGGAATCTCTGCCTGGACCCAGAAGGCGGTCCAAACTGGGCACACAACTATGTTGACGCACCAATCTTAGTATATGGAGACCAAGACGAGTTTATTAAGCAACCTATGTACTACGCGATGGGACATTTCTCAAAGTTCATACCTAGAGGATCTAGGAGAATCCGGGTGTCGAGGAGAAGTCTTGTAAGCGTCGAAAACGTCGCTTTCTTGAAACCAGACAGGAATTATGTTATGGTTCTCCAAAACAGGTTTGTAATATGATCATACGAACACAAATTTGTGATCTTCTGGGTAAAGACTGGCAGTTTAGTAACACCCAATGTCCAAAGTATGCGAGGCTGCAACCGCCTGGAGCATGTCATACTATGCCGAAACTTTAGTGTGTGTTGCGGCTTCTGTAATGTGTTGTATCACACTACTAGATTTGATTAACTAAAAAGCAAACTATCATATCTACTTATCACTTACCCTTCTACTAAATTTCTCACTTGTTAAACTTAGGTAACGGGTTAGGTTAGGTAGGCCTCCCACTAGCTAGATGGACCGACGACATTGTGAGAGTCGCGGACATCCAGTGGATGCAGATGGCAGGATGCCGTTCGGTGTGGAGGTTAAAGGGGGAGGCCTATGTTCAGCAGTGGACGTCTTCTGGCTGATGATGAACGGGTTAGGTAGGTCATTGGTGATTATTATCATTCAGGTGACCAAATTGTGTAACCACGCTGTATGAACTGTACAATATTTTACCTGTGAAATGGTATCTACCTACCTTCTTTTTTATACACTATCTTTTTGGTTTTTTGTCTGTATTTGTAGCTTAAAAAAAAAATTTTTGCGCCCATGCATCCTATGTGGGAATATAGCGGAAACTGCTGCAGCTTTTTTAGCTTGATGTGAAGGCAGGAATAAACCATAGTTTAATTTAAATAGCATTATTTTGTTGACAGGCGATCGCGGGAACTCAACGTAAGGATACGCTTTACAAGGACAACATTCATAGAATTTAAGTTGGAGGCTCAATCTATTAAAACCATTGAAATCAACCCTAACTAACTCTGTGTTTATTGTCTCGTTTCGATTTTGTGCAAGTTTTTATTAACCTAAGTTAAATAAAATTATTTATTTTCAATATATAACAATTGATTTATTTACAAACAAAAAAAAACTATCACAATCTTGTGCAGGCTAGATTCATCACCCAGGTTTACTTAAGTCAGATGTCATTTTCAGACAAAACATGATGGAATACAATTCATGTACATTATAAATAGTTAACTATCAGCACAGCCAGATGACAGTAAAACAAGCTTTGTATTGTATGCAACATCTACAATGATTTTATGTAATCTAAGAAAACTTTTTTGATCACTGTTGTTCTAAACACTGCTTAAAATTTTCAAAAGTGGATACTCAATATTATTCTGATAGTACAATAGTGGAGTATCCAGCCCAACAATTTCTTTCAACTTCTTAACAACTTGGCACTAAATCCTAACATTCGTCAGATAGAGTAGTAATTTTATCTAAAGGCCAAACACGACAAACTACTCTACTTCGAATCAAAGCTTCTGGCACAGGGCCATATATTCGAGAATCAGATGAATTACTAGAATTGTCACCTTCTAACCATACATAGCCTCTAGGAACTACTTGACTACGACCAGGAAAGTACCCCTTGACTTTATCACCCGGCAAACCTCTTATTCTTTTGCAAATGTTCTGCTTGGGGTTGGATGGACTCTTGGCGATGACTATGTCTCCTCGTCGCAGTCTGTTAAGTCGTGGTGTTATGTGTTCTGTGAGCAGGATGTTGTTGGACTCCAGTGTCGGTTCCATTGAAGGTCCGGAGCACTGTAATCAAGAAATGTACTTATCACTTGTTTGCAAGTGCAATCACAATTCAGACAAAAATTATTAATGTGAAAGTAACTCTGTTTGCGTCAGTTACATTGCCAAGACTGAACCGATTTTCATTAAACTTGAAGATTAAAAAGAAAACATTCTTTAGAGATACTGATTTCACCAGACAATCGTCCTAGTTTCCCAAATATGAAGAAACTGACACTGAGTAGCAGTCTGGATCAGTTGTCAGCAGAAAGACCAAGCCATAAGGGCGTGTATCAAGCTCCGGTATCGTTCTTTGACTAAACATTGTGATTATGAAGTGTTCTGACCACTGGTGCTTTACCAACATCACTTATTTTGGGAGCTGTTTCTTAAAGTGCAGTGAGTAATATACACCTTTCAAACGCAAGCTTATTCCAAAAAAAGGGATATGGGTTAGGTACTTTTGAACCCGCAAAAATAAAAATATCATTAGATACAGCTACTACGATTTTTTTGTACTGGCTGTACAAAATAGAAGGGATATAACGTTAATAAATAGATGAGGTAGGTTAGTTTATTAGAACTTACCATGACAAAATCACCTACATACTCAAATGTGCAGTGTGTAAGACACGCGTATTGTAACGCATAGCCCATAAAACCAACAGTTTTACCAATGATCTTGAAAAAGGTCATATTGTACAATTTTCAATATTTTTGGTCAATAACCTATCATCAACAAAGTATCAAAACTTCTCGAAATCAAAAACACGCATAGCTGACTTGGACCATTTTAAGCGCTTCTTGTATAGGCTAATTATTTTGAAACAAAACATCTATTTAAAAGCTATTTCAGGCTTTACTACGTTTATTTTTAAGTTTTTCTTTACATTACATTTGAAAGACTATCAAAACACAAAAATGTTTTACCAATGACAGATGACAGCGCACAGACAGAATGACAGCGGCTGTCAAGATTTATGCTAGAAATCTGAATCATGTTGGAACTTGGAACTTTTTCTAATCGACAATCACGTATAGTCTGTGCGGAAAGAGAACCGTCATAAAATTTGAGGGCGCCACTGTGTTTTTTTAACGTATTTGCTATGGTGACAACACTGTTACGTCATTATAGCGCGACTATGATTCTTGATATTTCTACACTTTGTCAAATAAATTGATACAAAATTCTGTCTAAATAATACAACCTATTATTGAAAAAGTTGTAAAAATAATTGCAAATAGGTAATGGGTAATAATAATAAGCCAGGGTTTACTCTTAGTTAACACAATATAAGCTATTTTTTATCCCTAGTTACACCATGGGACGCAGCTAGTAAATAAAAGATTTTATTTATATATATTTATTTATTGAGTCACTAATCAGAACCATAGTCAAAGTCTGATTCCAAACATTCAATACCAGACATGACTGATCCATCTTTGGAGCTACCAGAGAGATACAAATTATTAGTATCGTCTTCTGAACTTGATGTACTCGAATCAGTAACATTTATAATAAACTCTTGCATGTTGTCTAATAAATGGTCTTTATCAAGAATGACTTTTTTTGGTCTTCCTTTACGTATTTTCCCCGGTGTGCACCATACGCCGTCATTTGTAGAACCTTCTTTTTTATTTTAGATACTGTATCTCTACTTAAACCTGAAAAAAAAAACATAAGTTAGTAAAAAAAATAAAAGCATCAACACACTTTAAGCCTACTATCAAGAACATTGGTTGAATCAAAACATACAAATATTGTAACATGTTTATATGAAATCCTTTTAGTTAAATACATTTGGAGATATCAGGAACCAGAGGTTATCTAGGAAGGACATAAGTAATAATATAAAACTGTTATTTACCGGACATTGCTGCCACACGCTCCGTTACTTTACTGAGGTCAACAATGGTGTGTTTTGCCACTTTTTCTCGTTGACAAAACTGTATAATATTAAATATTATTGCCCTTGTGGAACTGCGTAACGATATTCCCCTTTTAGACATAATTTTATGCAAAATTCACTTAAAAACAACACAAAACAAAGCTGTATCCGTCACGTAAATACCACTAAGTATAGTTTGACATTTGACAGATGGCTGGGCTGGGCTGCCATATAATAATCAAAATCATATTGTTTTGTAGTTCCATTTTTCGCCACGACGGTTCTCTTTCCGCACAGACTCTACCTAGTTTTTGTAACGCGTATGTATTCACTTTAGTCGATTATTAAATTCTCATCTCTAGTAGAAATGACGTTTATCTACTGACAATAAGTCAATGTCAAGTCAAAAAAATGACGTTTGTGTGTGGAGTTCATTCGTCTTGAGCAGATCGAAATAATTAAATTCGTCACAAAATCCATTTCATTATTGCTTTAACAAATCGAAAACGGTGTGCTAAACGTTCGGTAGCTTCCTTTGTCCTCTGGTTGCGTTAATAAAATTTTAGTAAAATAAAATCATCAATAATATATCACATCAGCTCATACCACACGAGAATTTCTAATCATCGCGTAATTTCGTGGTTAAGATTTGTTTTCAAATCGCTTTGTAGTGTTAGATGTTTACCTTATAAAGTATTGGTGTTGTGTTTGTGCGTGGTTTACACTGAATCGATACTGTAGCGCATTGTCCTGCTATGAAATGAGTATGCATATTTCTTGGGCCTTCTGACACAAACCCTTCGGGCAACGTTGCTGATAGTGACAACAACCAAAACGGGAGTTTAATACCAAGTGAGTACATGTATTGTTCTATTGTCGATATCAAACACTTTCTAAATGTAACACTTTATGAGTCATGCATCAACTAGAATTGCTACTTAGCAATGCTACAAAAAACATTTGCAAATTATTTCAAGTACCTAGGTGGTCTTAATATCAGTTACCTACTAATTAACAACAAATGAATATCATGATAAGATAGACAATGAAAGGACTTAGATTGACTCAAGTAAGTATGTATGTCAAAACCCCATGTTAAATTTTATTAACATAAAACCTTAGCACAGCATCATATTTAGTCATCATTAGGGGTCCTTCCACAACCTTACCACGGTAAATATCCCGTAAATAATCATATAACTGTAATTATAAGGGTTATTTTTAACTTTTCATATATAAAAATATTGTCTACAATTTTTTCTAATCTTGGCAAGTTTATTTGAATTGGAAATGTGAATTTAATGCATATTTTTTTAAACACTACTTACAATATAATAAAACCTTTTTTAAGGGCTGTTCAAAATGTAAATCACATTAAAAGTTCATGTTTTAATTATCATAAAGTTGGATCAAAATGGCATATGAGTAAGTAGTTTTTAAGAAAGAAAAAACTGCTTACTATTATGTGTAAAAATAAACAGGCGTATGTACACAATACCTTAGCATATTCACAAACAACAAAGAGTTAACAATATTTTGCTACAGTTATATGATTATTTATGGGATATTTATCGTGGTAAGGTTGTGGAAGGAGCTTCCGATATTTCGGCGCAGTTACATGCACTATGTTCACGGGAAGACTGAAGAATGCGGGTGGTTAGTTGAACAGTTTAAAGTAAGGTGCAGACAAAACGAAAATATTTTACTGTCATGAATTCTAGACAGGCTGGAAAGTCAATTGGTAAAGTCATGTACCAATACGCTGATGAGCCTGAGTCAGCATTATAGTTGCTAAGCAACAAAGTTTCAGTCAAAAAAAAATATAAATAGAAAAACGATAGGTCTTGATTTATAAAAGGTGCATAATAAAAAAAAAGCTAAATAATAAAACCAATGTTTTCTGCTCAATAATCATATACTTGACTCATTGTAATAAAACTGAAAGCATAATATCTATTTATGTTTAAGGAATTTCTAACAAAGGCAGATAAATTATGAACATGATGTTACCTTTGTCTTTTGTTTGAAGCCATTACTGTGCATAAGTTTATAAATAAATAGGCTCTAAGGTAAATAATTTAACACGCTTTTATTAGCTTGGTATGTATTTGTGTAATGGAATCTTTGAACTTGATTATCAACTACTTTTTGCACACTTATCAAGGATGGATGACAATACAATAATTAAAATAGTTTGTCCCATTAAAGCATGTTTTTTTTATTTTTTATTATCATTTATTTTTCATAAATATAGGACAGGGTTATAAAGGGTGTAATAAGCCGAAAGGGTCCATTATGCTCATCATGAACAACTTCATTACTATGGGATCAAACCTGAAATTGCAAAAAATATCTGCTGTAAATATACATTTTGTTGAGTGTCAAAGACCATTTTCTATGGAATAGCTGATATTTGTTTCACGATTTCAGAGTTGCTCCCATAGTAAAAGTTGTTCAGAATGAGGGGTACTATGGACTCTTTTTGGCTTAGTACACAATTTCCGCGTAACCCAGTATAGGTAGGTGTTGAATGTTGTTGCTGAATTTTATTTAAAACTTCAGTAAAAAAAACTATTTTAGGCCCTTAAATGATAATTGACTGCCCCGGTGGCTCAGTTGGTAGTGAACCTACCTTCTGCGCTCGGGGGTGTGAGTTCGATTCCCACCTAGGACAAACATTTGAGTGATGAACATTTGTGTTTGTTCTATACTTGGGTGTTAATATATATTTAAGTATGTACTTAAAAATATATGTGTATGTATATCAGTCTCTGGCAGCTATATTACAAGCTTTGCTTAGTTTGGGGGTCAGATGACTGTGTGTGCAAAAATGTCCCAATTTTTATTATTGTTTTATTATGGTGGTGGTGGTGACAAATATGAACCAAATTAGAAAGGAGAACAGTAAAAAAAGTAAGATTGTTTTATAAAATTCTCTATTTATGTCCACCTCTCCAATTTTCTTTTACATTTGGTCTGGAAACAAACTGAATGAAATAGTAAGTGGATTGTTTCTTATCTTATCCACTTACTATTGATTGATTTAGGAAGTGGGTCCAATCAAGAACACAGAATTCATTATTAATACAGGGCACAACCTGTGTTTAATTTCACTAAAATCATGTCAGTCAATAAGAAGTTGAGGTAACATGCTTTGAGGAATGCTATTTATTGATTGATGTACCTACGTGAAAAAATATATGTCAAAACGGGACTATGCCAGCCTCCATACAATACATTTCAAACCCCTTTACGCCTTCCAAGTCGCCGGCAAAGCTAATTATGAATAATGAATAAACTGTGTGTAGATTGCATATAATAATTTGTGTATTATTGTCTTCAGAAACAATGGGGCGCTACACGGGGAAGAAATGTCGACTATTGTCGATGTTGTGGCTGACGGGGGGCTTCTTCTTTGTCGAGCTGATCGTCGGATACATCACCAACTCCATGGCCCTTGTCGCAGACTCGTTTCACATGCTCAGCGATGTCGCAGCACTCGTCATCGCATTTTTATCAGTCAAAGTAAGTATTAACACAAAATAATTAGGTAGATACAGAAGACCAGCTTTGGCTGACCTTGATTTTAATAACCTACACTGGCAAAGCCACCATAATGTTCTGTAAAAAGTTTAGATATGAGAGTTTCCGTGATCCATCGTAGACCGCATCATCGCTTTACATCAGGCGAGATGGCGGCCAAGCGCAAGCCTATTTTACAATTAAAAAAAAGTATTTTTTTTTTTTTTTTTTTAGGTATATCTTAGTTTAAAATACATTTATTTCTTGGATTTACTTATTGTAAATTAAGTATGACAAAAATTTGTCACACGATTCGATAATTACGTGTATTGCCAAAGCGCGGGCACTTGCAACCAAATTGATCCGAGGTCGCTGTAGGTCTTTGTGTGCGTGCGCCTGTTAACGCTCGTTGTGTAGAACCAGCCTTCTGTACTTATTTTGTGGTATTAAAGACGGGTCGGATCTAGAATAGCTCAATTTTGGAATTAAAAAATTTAGTAGGAAGCCACGAGATTTCGTTTTGTTCGTTATTTTTTACGATAGTGGCTCCACTTAATTCTTAAAATTCTACAGATAAAGCGGTTGCAGTTTACGGCTACTTAATTTATATGCTAGTCACAGACTTTTATCTGGACAGACACACTGAGTTTACTTTGC
Organism: Agriopis leucophaearia; assembly: GCA_949125355.1. Lineage (NCBI taxonomy): Eukaryota > Metazoa > Arthropoda > Insecta > Lepidoptera > Geometridae > Agriopis > Agriopis leucophaearia. The sequence continues at coordinate 14,584,966 of OX421266.1, read as the reverse complement.
ATGTCTGTGGCCTGTGTTAAGTTGGATCAATGCTCCAACTAGCATGCCACAGAAAGCAGTTAGATTTTCTTTGCCTTAGTATTAACATCAAACATCAATACATAAGAAAAATAAAAGAAAAAAACATTTTTTAAAACAAGCTTCGATTTAAATGCACTAAACCAACACTTAGAATGGGTTATCAAAATTGAATGCATATACAACTTTAATTTTCATGTCTGTTCTGCTAACCATTGAGAAGTTCCCTAGTCAGGATCCAACCCTGAGTGCAGCAACAATGTTATGGTGAAACGTAAAACCGGCAATCATAATTAAATGCGTACAAAATGTCGTGTCTGTGCCATTGACCGTTAAAGAGTTTCTTCATCAGGAGCTAATCCTGGATGTCGATTCATGTCATGCTTACCAAAAAAATGCACTGTTATGGGAACTGAACCAGCATATAAAAATTTAACTCCCGTAGGATAAGAGATTCAGCTTGCAAGATTGACCTAAACCAACAAACATATACAAACATTTAAGTTAATAAAAAATACTCAGTAAAATGCATGTAAATACTCTTCGAAAGCAGATAGTTGTATGAATGGAGTTAAACTACTACTAAATTGCTCTCTTAATCACACTATCGCACTAATATAATTATAAATGCGGAAGTAACTCTGTCTAACGGTTAACGGCTAAAAGTAAACGGCTTAACCGATCTCGATAAAAATTTGCGAGGCAATGGTATGTATCATGAGGACGGACATAGGCTATTTTTTTTTTTGAAGAAATCGCGGTGTCTATCGTAATAAAAGGTCTGTGGCTAATATCTTTGAAGTTGAATGGTCGTACCTACTGTCTGATATTTTACGTCAAAAGCATCCTACATGATGGAAGACACAGTCGCTGCTCATTTTTATTTCTTGTCCTTCGTTGTTTTATTCTTGGTATATTATCTCATACTTTGTTTTAAGTACTAAGTTCCGTTAGGAATACCTAGAAGTACTTAAATAAAGTTAATAGTATCGACAGAACATTATAAGACCAAGGTGTGTAATTTTCCTTCAAAAAAAGGAGGGGATTCTCAATTATTTTTGCGTGCTGTCACAGCTAAGATCTACCACATGAAACTGACTTTGAAATAAATAAATAAAACGCATTCAAATCGGTCCTACCGTTTCGGAGAAAACAGCAAGCAAAGACACAACCTCAAACCTCGAATGCATAAATACCGTCTCCATTCCGTCGAGGGTAAAAAAGATACGATTACGAGTTGACAAAAGAGGAAGTAACTGCCAATATCCGGTCCAAGTAGTGAGAATAATATTTTTACCATTTATTTAAAAGTTTTTCTGACCAACCAAAGACATGCAAAGTATTTTCTAATAAATCAAAATAAAAGAAAACATTTATTTCAGGCACTTTGATCTACACGTTAAAGACTAATATAAATAACATTTTATTTGTATTACACGTGAATTACTCACGTAAGACTAGGCCGGTTACTCCGAGTATAGTTTCAACCGCATTCGGCGGTCTTTATCAAGGTGAATGTGCGCGCGCGGCTGCGTCTTGCTTTGCAGCCGCGCACGCTCATCATCAGAGATAGCCTCGAGTGTTTTGTTAGAGGAACGCCGACGCAAGCGGTGCCAGAATGAAGTCACTCTGGCTCTAATTACGGTGAAGAAGCCGGGAAACCCCGCCTCAGCTAACATGCTCAGCGCACTGCAGTAACGCGGTAGCTTCATAAGAGCCCGAAAAGCGTCATTACACTACTCTTAAAGTGTTATATTTATCTAATGCAGGTTTATTTGCGTATTTGTTTAATACCTACTTGGGTATTTTGTTTACATTGTAATTGTACCAAAACGTTAGCTGATGGACTATTTTAACCATGGTGATATATTAACCCGGACCCGGGTATGTCCTAAAACTGCGACCAGAACCACCAGTGGAGGGTGGGCAGCAGCGTCTTAATAGTACACAGTGAACGTACTGCGATCCCCAAGCCGCCTGCCAAGCGTGGGGATTATGGTAACACCCCTCTCTATGAGGGAGGCCTTGTCCAACAGTGGACGTTAATTGGCTGATGATGTGTGATGTGTATGTGTGATATATTAAGGGGCTTTTCTCACTTCAGCTCGGAGCTAGTATAGACCCGAATCTGATCTATATGTAATACAGAATTTTTACATAAAGATCGTTGTCTCCCACTCTCATAGCATGACATATTCATCTATTTTATGCTATACTATGTATATTACACATAGAGCATCGAATAGATAAGTATCATAGTAGAAAGGTAGTATGTTATAAGCACCTTATAATGCATACCATAAAATGTATTTTCCAACACATTTAGATGACTCATCCAAGTAACGGGAAGTGAATACGGGGATGTCCTTGTGATTTTTATATTCTCAGAATAATGTAACTCAGATTGACTGAACTGGTATTTTACCAATACATAAAGCAACGTACTTTACGTTGAAATAGTTTGATTATGTAAATTAATTTACGATTCGAATGTGTGGTCAATAGTAAATTGTTTTGTTATTTATTTTCAATCAGTAAGTCTCTTTCAAACAGTGAACATCATGAATTAAATACAAATTATATTTTTCTGCAAATATATAATAATACTGATGAGTCATGGCAACGTCATCGCCATGAGCACATTTTCGCCTACTGCAATGTCTAAGCCCTCCCTTACATAGTTTTCTGTTTTCCTCTAGTCTTGTGTTTTTGCTTATCAACATTGGCCTATATTGGTCCACTGCTGGGCATTATGACAGAGCTATCCGACCGGGACGTCAGTAGATTATAATTACCAATTAGAATTAGGTCTATCCTACCGGACGCCAAAAAGTTTGGTCTTCAGCAGCCGTATTCTGAACCCAATCGGAAAGCTTCGCTACAAGATCTACATTCTTCGTCATCTACATTTAGGGTGTCACAAACATAAATATAATTTATTGCAGACACAAATAAGTAAGAATACAAAACATTTTGATGCATTACAGCGTAGAGCTGTAAGAATTGTCGACGATTCCAAACTTACTGAACACCTAGAGCCGCTCAATATACGCAGACACGTTTTATGGGTCTTTCTGTATCTTTTATCGCATTTACAACAGGGGGAGTGTTCTGCTGAACTATTTGATCTGATGCCGGCGTCGCGGTTTTACCAACGCACCAGCCGCCACCGCTTGAAAGCTCATCTACATATCATAGATCAGTGGAAATCGCACACTGTGTGATTCACGCGATCTTTTTTGCCTCAAACCTGCAAAATATGGAATGAGCTACCTTACCGAGAAGCTACAACATGGGGTTCTTCAAAAGGCGAGTTAATAGATTCTAAAAGGAACGGCAACATAGTTGTGATGCCTCTGGTGTTACAAGTATACACAGGCGACGGTGACTGCTTACAAAAACATTGTAGACCTGTCTTTTGCGTTAGTTGAAAAATGTGTTGCAAAAGGCAGCGTCTTCCAAAAGTATGGTGGTATGTTTTACAATTATTATAATAAAATATATTCATATATAGACGAGAGACGGAGAATGTAGATCTTGAATAGCGCAGCTGCTCTTTGCATCCAGTTTCTGCCCTACTGAATGAAGGTTGTTACTCTACCAAGCCGCAGAGCGTTCAAAACGTTTGCGTGTTCCGTGGTCACCACTCTTAGAACTTGTCTACCCCAATGGTTCTCCGTCAAATGTGGTCACTGTGGCCAGCCCACTGAACTTAACTATTTACAAACTATGTTTCTTCCCCAGATGTCACCAAAGAAATGGTCAAAGAACACCTTCGGGTGGGCGCGAGCCGAAGTACTAGGTGCTTTGGTAAACGCTGTGTTCCTCGTAGCTCTATGCTTCAGCATCACCGTGGAGGCTGTGAAGAGATTCATCGAGACTGAAGTCATCCATGATGCCAAGCTGCTAGTAGCCGTCGGGGCTCTCGGATTATTGCTTAATATTATTGGACTGTTTCTATTCCATGGTAAGTTTATATTTCTAATCCCTAACTTATCCATACTTATTAAATTTCGTCAAATCCGGTTTAGCCGTGAAATTTTAACAAAAATACGTAAGGACACTTACTTTGACATCCATAATAACACTAACACTCAACTTCGTAATGACTGATTCGCAGAATATTATAAATGCGATTGTTTGTATGTTATTATATATTATTCTAAATATTTATTATTTTCACAAATTATATATACATATTTGGAATCATAACCAACTTACCTAAATAAAAATCAATTTATAAAATACTAGTCGCCTGCCCCGGCTTCGCACGGGTGTAAGCTCGGCCTTCGGCCTCACTACAAAATATAATATAGCCTATGTCACCCGGGGATAGTGTAGCTTCCCAACAGTGAAAGAATTTTTCAAATCGGTTCAGTAGTTTCGGAGCCTATTCATTACAAACATACAAACAATCAAATGTTTCCTCTGTATATATTGGTATATACACTTATTTAATAGTTCACTGCCCGCATTTCCGCGTTAGTTCCAAATTCGTTTATTTTTGACACCAATTAAAATTTCACAAAATGTGATATGAACCCATTAGTATTGGGTTTGCATTACGTAAGTGTATATTTATCCGCACTTAAGGCCCTCTTTTCCTACTTTCTCAAGTCTGAATTTCGTTGTTTAAAGTGAATAGATTTCTTCTTCCAACGTGTTCCATCCTCGGCTGCACCGTCGCTTACCATCAGGCGAGTTGGAGGCCATATCGTAGATCTATTCTACATAAAAAATATGTAAAGGCTTTGGTGACAGAAAAGTTTAATACTAAGGGCACAGTCAATTTTTCAGTTATGACGTCACACGTTTATGTCAAGAAATCTCATGTGAGTTAGAGAATAAGACCCACGCCTAGTTTTCAAACAACACTGATATACATTCTCTGAAGAATCTAGAAATCTAAATATAAAAACAGTATTACGTCAAAACCTAGTTCGCAAACGTACGGACAGCAAGAGCTAGAAACCACAAAAACAATTTAAAAATATACCACCTACTTACCTTACTTACTGGATTACTAATCTTGTTTGACCTCGTCACAAAAAAACATCATAACTTTTTCATTATATCATTTGGTGTTTATTAATTCTGTTTTATGAATGAAGCGACCAATGACTTTATGTTATACAAATAGTTGATAATAAAACTTTTTGATATATCGCAATTCGAAATATACACCTGTAGATTATTATATCGTTATATTACTAAGTCACAAATAAAATAATAATAGGGATACAGCATCAAAATCTAACTCAATACCATCAAGAACTTGACACAATAACCAAGTATTTTTTGATCCTATACAATATTTTCGTATTACCACACACAGTTCATAAAAATTTTATTTTATATACAAGCCTATTACTAAATAAAATAAAAATTAACACCGAGCTTTGTTCCAGATCATGGTCATGGCCATTCGCACGGCGGTGTCCCACCCCCGTCTAACGTGAGACATCTCACAGAGATCGTCAACAGCAACGCAGACATGGCCCTCGGGCACAACGCCACCGACACGGAAGAAACCGACGAGATGATGGTACCACCTAAATCCGACAAGACACCCAATAACAACAAGCAGCCTTGCAGATCGGGTAGTGATCCTGGACATATGAACATGAAGGGCGTGTTTTTGCACGTCCTCTCTGATGCTTTAGGTAAGAACTTTTAGACTCTCTTCTCATAGAAATTATCAGTAATGCAGACAGTGTCATACATGGATTTACAAGCCGTTCAGGGAAATATGAATAAAGATATGCTCGGCTTCTCTGTGGGATCATAATCATATCCTAAACGAAAATATTTGCCAAAGAACCAAAGTCACCGACATAGCACAGCTCAGCGTATTATCATTAGCACGCTGCAGTGGACTTGTCTGTCGCAGAATCGATAACCGTTAGACCGGGTAGACGCGTTCTAGAGTGGACTCTATAGAGTGACGATGTGAGGCCGCTGACAGTGGCTGGAAACGAAAAGCTTAAGATCGGGCTGGAAGAAATCTAAGTCCAGATGATGCAGACAGTGCCCTCGGGGACAAACACTACGCATGTTTTTGTGGAACTGCAAGCACGGATAGCAATGATAGCATGCTCTTTTACCTGTTCACTTAATAGATTAGTAAAAAAACCGTTCTGCTTTAGGCTTTAACATGCTCTGGGAATTCCCACATATTCCAGTTGCCACCCACGCTCAACCTACTTCGATAACTGCCTATCACCTTATCTCGTTCATACCAAATATTAGCAAACGTCTATCAAAACCTATAAATAAGATTGTGATGGCTAAAATTTGGCCAGGTTCACGTTTTTCGCCATGAAAATGACGATGTTATTAGTCATTATTAACTGGTAATTGAAAAACAATCGTTTCAATCGATGACGTCATAATACTAGACTTTCGAAGGTGTAAAGTTCAATACACAAAAATAATCACCGTTGTTGTTATTCAATAGCTAAAGTCAACATTTTACTATGTTCAGCTGCCTAAACTTACCTGCTAGGTTAAAACTAAAGAGCAGTTTGTCTTGGGCTGTGGTGTACACACTTCATGAGCTTAGGATTGATAATTCGTTATTTATAGTAGATGTCTAAATTACAGAACTACAATCTACTCTTCCAAATCTATTTGTTCTGATAAGTACAAATTATGCGAATATGCGATTCTATATGTTCTAGAAACTACAATGACTCACTTAGTAACCCAGTTTTTTCTGCTGTTTCGTAATACCCAGGTGACACGGCCTTTTGATTTCGTCAGCTTTACCGGTCATTGATCAAATGTTAATAAACCTCGTAGTAATTAACCCGCTCGCCTTGACATTGACGGTACTTTCCATAAGGAAGCCGATTTATTCGATTTCGATTGATATATAAATTGAGAACCCGGATATAAACTTAGTGATTACGTACGTAATTTGTTTGAATGAAATAAGATTCTAAAGACGATGTGGAAGATAAGAGGGAAATATAAGGTAGACTGGCCTAACAGGGTACAAAAAAATTGCTAGAAATAAAGAGCTGGAAATAAAATCTACGCGTTTTTGGCCTGTTCAATCTATCTCCCCAAGTCTTCTCTCTCCTAAAAACTTCCACCTAGACTCCCTGACGATGAATTGACTCTATTATTCCATATTTCTCCTCAGCTTAATTTTAGAATGAGAATTTGAGCTGCCGTGTTTGAGGTTTAGCTTAAAGGACCCTAAAACTCTGATAATAGTTTTAGCCTATTGAAGCATACATTATACATAGTTTAAATACAAAATTCAACCTTATTACCCTAATTTCAAGTGCGATATGAGAATTTAATTGAATCGACCTACCTTCGTAAAAAACGTCTACGAAGAAATTGGTTACCGAGAACTGGACAGGTTTTCGTGACTGTAATAAACTTAGCCGTCAATGACTATTCTTTGTGCATATTTGAACGTCTCACGAGGCACGTATCTGCCTTTGCTTAGGCATTGTTACTTCAATAGTATAAACTTGACATATTTGACATGGTAAGTGCGATGCGGGGAGTAACTTTTCGCGAAAGATAATTGACATTTGTTATTGAATTGGGGGCGTTGCGATCTTTTCGGATGATGCTATACAGAATCGGTGCTACTAAGCCGAAAGGAGCTCCTTTTACTCATCATTATGAATCACTTTTACCATAGAACCAACCCTGAAATCGTGAAAAAATATCATATATATACAAATGATAATTGGACAGAAGTTCGATATAAGAAATCACGCCAGTCCATATCTCTGCGCTGCGTTGCGGGGCCGGCAGTGACGTCTCTTAAAGCGGCCGAGCCACGTAAACATATCCATCTATGGAATATGCTATCTGGAGTGGATGAAGTCAAATCATACTTGGGCACCCTTTGCCCGCTAAGAACGGTCACTGTAGAACAACTGAAGACTTCAAATAGTTACAACTCTTTTAAAATAGGGGTCCCAGAAGATTGTTTCGAGAGGTGTGTCTCGATAAATGTGTGGCCAGAAAACGCGCGGGTTAAGAAGTGGGTGAATTACAAAAAGCGCACCCCTATGACCTCGGAGAGTCAGACATTTCGCTGGGGGGTCGGCTCACAGTAAGCCGCGCACCGTGTTACCCGCATACGTTGGCATCTACTACCAAAACGTCAGGGGGTTGAAGACTAAGTTACCCACATGGCGTGCCAGCATGCTAGTCGCGGATCACGTGCTGGTCGCCGCGACCGAGACGTTTCTCGACGGCTCAGTGGAAGATGCTGAGGTGGCGCCGGATGGCTGGACACTGCTACGCCGCGACCGCAAGACGCCTTGCGGGGGCGTGCTGCTTGCTGCGAGACCGGAAGTCGCCGTATGCCGCCGGCAGGAACTCGAGTCGGAGCTCGCAGAAGACCTGTGGGCCTCCGTCACGTACCGCGGAATCTCTCTTGTCGTATGCGTCGTTTATATCAAGCCGAAAGCTACCGATGCCGTGTACATGAATTTATTTTGTAAAATAGAATCCTTCTTAGCTGCCTCGAAATGTAAATTTTTCATTGTAGATGATCTAAATATGAATAGTGCCTCTAGTGATATTAAAAATTATTATTGTTATTTCTTGACTTGCTGTAACTTAATCGACTACAACGGCGTAATTAATTCTCACGG